>CM035839.1:33557191-34928025 GCA_020510985.1 Pholidichthys leucotaenia
CTGTGGCCAAATCTGGGTAGAACCGCACCTGCTGGTCCTGGTGTTTAATCTCTCCTTTAGCACGTGCAGCGTTGAAGATCTTCATCCTGTCTCTGTTGCTAAGAAACTTCATAATTAAGGTCCTCGGCGGTCCCTTATCTCTCCGTGGGCCAATACGATGTGCTTTTTCCAGAACCACTGCTGATTGCAACTCCTCGCTGCCCAGCACCTCCGGAATCCACTTTTCCAGAAAGGAACATACGTCCCGACCTTCTGATTCCTCTGGAAGACCCACCAGCCTCAAATTATTCTGTCTCGACCGAGATTCCAAATCCAAAATATTATCTTCCAGAGATTTATTTTTTTTTTCCAAAGTGCGCACCTTTAATTGAAGACGGGTGACGTCATCTTCAGCACTAGCGAGACGGAGCTCCATCTGCGCCGTTCGTTCTACACAGTCACCCAATTCCTTTCTTATTCCTTCCAACGCTGTCATAATCCCATCAAATCTAGAGGAAAAGTCCGCTCTCATTGAACTCATGGCAGCCATCAGCGCATCTGCGCCCATTCCCCGCAGAAATCGCACCGCCGCCAGCCGCCTCCGCCATATATGGAGCCTTGTTTGCTGCGTCACAGACCTGAAAGTCCGTTAATTTGGACTGTTTCGGCGGCTCGCTTTTTCCTTTTCCTGGTTTTCCAGCCTTAGGCTTCGCCGACATATCCTCGCTCAAATGCTGGGATACGTTCTGTCCCAAATGAGAGAGTTATTTGCCGATTTTTTTCTCCAGGAGCAGAGCAGAGCGAGACACGTCCGTTCTACGTGGCAGCCATAACCGGAAGTCGAACTGAAATCTTTTAAGAGGAAAAATGAAAAATAAAAAACTTACAATAACCTGGTTGCTTAAATATGCACACTCTGTTATAATTGGGGATGTGGCTGTGTTGAGAATGAACCAATCACATTCAAACTCATGTTAAATGGGAGCCATCACACACCTGCCACCATTTAAAGTGCCTCTGATTAACCCCAAATAAAGTCCAGCTGTTCTAGTAGGCTTTTCCTGACATTTTTGTAGTCACATCTTACAGCACAAGCCGTGGTCCGCAGAGAACTTCCGAGGCATCAGAGGGATCTCATTGTTCAAAGATATCAGTCAGGAGAAGGGTACAAAAGAATTTCCAAGGCATTAAAAATACCATGGAACACAGTGAAGACAGCCATCATCAAGTGGAGAAAATATGGCACAACAGTGACGTCACCAAGAACTGGACATCTCTCTAAAATTGATGAAAAGACGAGAAGAAAACTGATCTGGGCGGCTGCCAAGAGGCCGACAGCAACATTGAAGTAGCTGCAGGAATTTCTGGCAAGTACTGGCTGTTTAGTACCACATGTGACAGCAATCTCCCGTCTTCTTCATATGTCTGGGCTATGGGGTTGGGTGGCAAGATGGAAGCCTTAGCTTACGAAGAAACCTTCAGGCTTCTGCTAGAAAGCTGAAGATGAAGAGGAAGCATGACAATGACCCAAAGCACACATCCAAATCAACAAAAGATTAAGGTTTTGGAATGGCCAAGCCAGAGTCCAGACCTGAATCTGATCGAACATCTGTGGGGTGATCTGAAGAGGGCTGTGCACAGGAGATACCCTCGCAATCTGACAAATTTGGAGTGTTTTTGCAAAGAAGAGTGGACGAATATTGCCACGTCAAGATGTGCCACGCTGATAGACTCCTACCCAAAGACTGAGTGCTGTAATAAAAGCCAAAGGTGCTGCAACAAAGTATTAGTTTAAGGGTGTGCATATTTATGCAACCAGATTATTGTAAGTTTTTTTTATTTTTTCCCCTTAAAAGAATTCAGTTTGTTTTTCAATTGGGTTGTACAGGTTATAGGTCACATTTAATGGTGGAAAAAGCTTTGAAATGATTTATCTTGGTCTCATTTTTTTACATCACAAAAACCTAGCATTTGAACAGGGGTGTGCAGACTTTTTATATCCACTGTAGGTGTCATCTTTCTTGGTGAAAGGTCCTAACAGCGGGAGAATTCACCTTTCAATGATTCTGCTTCCATAGCTCATCTACATTTTCTTCCTTGTTGGAACTATACAGGTCTTGGACAGTTGAATGAATCTTTATTTATTTCAGATAGATTAAAAGTAAAGATTAAAAAAGAAACAGAATAATATAACAAAGGGGGAAAGAAAATCCAACAAGGTCAATTTAGACAATAACTCCTCTGATTATACAGTTCAACATAAGTTATCCGAAATGGGTGATGGCTGAAGCCGCAGCTTATATTGCCCACCCATATTCCATCCAAGAATTCAAAAGGAAAAACAAAACAAGAGCAATTACAATTCAGAACATACAGTAGCTAAGACAAAATGTGACAAAAAAAACTAAGCAACAACACAACACAGACTGGATATGACAATCCTTATGTGATTTTACATGTCATCTTGTATATATGTTTGGAGTATTTTATGGAGTATTGGAGACAGTTATGCATCCATTTTATACTGTATGTTCAGGATTGCTATATTAAAGAATAGGCCCATTGTCACCCCGCACACATTTAACCAAACTAAACATTGTCCAGTGCAGAAGTCAGTGTCTGTAGGCCACATGACAGCTGCTTCAGGGGAGCCCTTCATACAACCACGATCATGCCATCACCACACAGGGACCTCAAGTCTCCGATTGGGTACTGAAATACAGTGGTACCTCTACTTACGAACGTCTCTACATACGGAATTTTCAGGTTACGACACGCCTCAACGGGAAAATATTGCCTCTTGTTACGAACGAAATTTCAGGATACGAAAGGCAAAAAAGTACGCGCTCCTCGCAGCTCCCGTAGTTTACCGAACGTAAACATACCTGTAGCTGCTCTGCCATTGGCTATCGCCTAGCATCTTCCTGGTATCCCATTGGCCACGAAGTGTTCGGGCAGTTTTACTCGTGTGGATAAAGGTGAAAGAGATAGCTGGTGACACAGTGACCGAGGCCATAATTTGTGAAAAGGCGGAGGCAGCCATTATTCCAACAGCCCGAATTAAAGAAATTTTAGGAAAATTCCATGAAGTTTCGGAATTTGTTGAAAAGAATCACCCGGAAAAAGTGTTCGCTAGTCGGGCTATCGCTCACTATGATGATGTTTGCCTTGCACATTTTCGAAGGATTGTTACAAGCCGACAAAAGCAAACGTCATTGGATCGTTTCTTCACAAAACGTCAGGCAAAAACCACTGATGAGACAGAACATGAACCAAAGAAGGCAAAAGGTGACGACGACGACGACGATAGCGGTTAAAAGGTAAATGAACATAATTTGTATTATTCTTTCTCTTTTATTTTTCTCTTTTATTATTCTTTCTCTCATTTTAAACTCTCATTTTATGTTTATTGTGCAGTAATCTAATTGTAACATGTATTTGTTACATGTTTTGATGCGTTTTTATGATTTATAAAAAATTTATGCCCGAATTTTGGGGGGCTTGGAACGGATTACGGCATTTACATGTAAAACGCGCCTCTACTTACGGAATTTTCACGTTACGAGAATACTTCCGGAACGAATTAATTTCGTAAGTAGAGGTACCACTGTACAGCCTTCGCTCAGCCACCCTGTCATCCACCCCCACTGCAGAATGGTCAAAATGACACTTAATGGTAGCTCTCCTCTTACAGATCTTCGCTCTTGGTGCTGTGGTGGGATTGGATTCAGAGGCTTGGATGTAGGCCCCAGGGATTTAACTGGCATGACCAGAGCAACCAATATGAACTTTCAAGTTGGAATGCACTCAAAAATGCAAATTTTTTTTTTTACAATAACAAAACCACTGAGATTTGGGAATATTCACAACTTTTCTTTGAATGCAAGATTTTTATTGAAAGAATTGAGCAAGGGCAAAACTTTACCAAATAATTATCATTGTACAAGCGTTAGTTCCAACTGAGCTGTCTGGACAATAGGGATTCCAGGAGTTATTATATTCCCCGATAATTGCGCTCTGACGTTTCACCGATTGTGTATCACTCTGCTTCAGCTATATTTGGTCGCTCGTGCCATTACTCATTTGTACAGTGTACATAGTCTCTCCCCGTCTGATGTCCATATCATCTCTGCTGCTAATTATCATGTACAGTCTACTGGTATTATTGTTACAGAGAAATTTGCACATTGGGTGCTAATTTGTAATTTGTATACTGCTCATGTGGACACTGTACATCGGCTTATGCCATCTCAGGTTCATATCATCTCAGGTATCAATATACCACTATAGTCCACTACAGTCATCCAGGGAATTTCAAATTTCATCCTTCTTGTTTCCTCTAGTTTGACTGCTTTAACTGCTTAACTGTCCTAATTGGCTAATGTGTGTTATTAGTATTCATTAGTATTAGTACTTAGTATCAAGGTGTGCTTAAGGTGTCCTAATTGCCTAACTGTGTGTTATAGTGTGTGTTGTTAGTATCCATTAGTTTAGGTGGGTTATTACCTTATTAGTATTGCTGTGTACCTGTTACCTTGGCATTCGTTCGGAGAGCAGAGTAAGAATTTCATTGCTCAGGAAATGTTGCATTTCTTAACTGTACACATGACAAAGCCTTTGAATCTTGAATATTTTAATGATCTTTAAATTATAGTTAATTTCAATGGCTTCTTATAATATGTGAGAATTGTAATACTGTGTTTGGATACCTTAATTTCCACAGTGAGGTGCTGTTTGAAAAGAGACTGTCCTAAAAATCAGACATCCATGACCCGGAAGTGCCATTCTTGTGAACATCTGGCCAGATATTTCACATCTGTTTACAACAAAATAGACTCGCTAGAGTTGGATTTGTTGTCTCAGCCAACCATAAGACCTTTGTGGTGATGGACCCTGTGTCATCTGAAAATGCCCCCCCCAAAAAACAAAACAAAGTGAAGTGCTGCTACAGAGATGCTCAAACTAGCCACTGCCACGACTCAACATGACCCACAAAATGTACTCAACAGGTAGAGTGACATGTATGTAAGCACTGACTTCACTGGGCAATGTTTACTTTGGGTACATGTGTGTGAAATAACAATAGACCTATTCATTTCAATATTATGCCCATTGATGTGCTAAGCAGCAGTTAACTAGGTCTATTCAGAAGGGACTGTTTTTCTCGGCAGAGTAACATAACTAGTTAAACAAACAAAATTCGTAATATTTTGTGCTGTATTACTGTCATTTAATAAACTGTGCTTGTGGAACTGTTGTATAAAACAATATTACACTCGAGGTTGTACAGTATACTGTATTCCCTCTCATGTAATACTGCTTAATTAAACCATTCGGTAATCAATTTGAATAATAAAAGTAAAGGAACAATATACACTCTCTCTCTCTCTCTCTCTCTCTCTCTCTCTCTCTCTCTCTCTCTCTCTCTCTCTCTCTCTCTCTCTCTCTCTCTAAATATATATATATATATATATATATATATATATATATATATATATAATCTCAGTTATTCACATTTTTAAACAAAAACTAATAATTTCATAACATACAAACACCAGACGTTTTCACAGGGCTTTGAATCCTGATGTGCTCCTACATACAAGTAATATTGTGTAAACTAGTTAACACAGAGATGGTCTTTTAATCTGTTTTGTGCAGTGGGTGTCGTGTGAACGGGTTCTCATGCCATGTTTATGGTTCTAATTTTGAGGAATGTTTTGCACGGCTGTGTTAACCTAATTTAATACATTTTTACTTGTATGGAGGCAAGAGAGGATTTGCTTGCGTGTTTTGCCACAAAGGAACTAATGGGCCATCTTCCACATTTGAGGGGAAATTCTTTTTCTTTTTTTTTTTTTTTTTTACATTTTTAAAATTTCAGTCAAACTGGCTGTTGGTACCCTGAATCAAACTGGATATTAATTCTAAGTGACTGCTCAAAATCTGTCTCAGCACATTTACATGCGATACAACGATGTTACATTTGCAGCCCAAGTGTGACCTGATTGGACGGTTCAGAACAAATGAGATTCAAATGCACTTCAGTTGATTGTTGTTCTCTGTGTTTGCACGGCGCCTGAAGTGTTTTACATTCATAAGCACTGCTCAGCGGAGAGCTGCGATATCTCTGCTGTGTTGTCTATTGTCGTGGGATTGTGCTTCTCATTAACATCAAATTTGGCAGATTTGGATAAATCAGGGAGCGAGTGGAGTCACATCACCAGGGTAATCGTTTTGACTCGTCTGCCCTTCTTTTCCCTGCCTGCTTGCGCTTCTCCATTTCTATAGTCTCTCCCAAAATATAGACATCAACAGACAGAAATTCAGCTCAGTCCAATGTCAGTAAGTTTAGTCGGTAAGTTATGATATGTGAGGTGGACAAGCCCAAACAGTCTGAGCAGGATTTCATGCCATGGGAGATAAGTTGCTGCAGATGTCTATCCAAAAGATGTTATCACAGACAGATGTGGGAGAATACTCTGTCACAGACTGAGCACCATAAAAAAGATTAATCAGACTTATTTCATTTTATTTGGAGGGAAAAACAAAACCATTTGTTCTCTTTTTAGAATTCAAGATTCAAGGTTCAAGATTCAAAGGCTTTATTATCATGTGCACAGTTAAGAAATGCAACATTTCTTGAGCAATGAAATTCTTACTCTGCTCTCCGAACAAATGCCAAGGTAACAGGTACACAATACTAATGAGATAATAACACAGAACTAAACCACAGTAACTAGAGGAAACAAGAAGGATGAAATTTGAAATTCCTTGGGTGACTATAGTGGACAGTGGTATATTGATATCAGAGATGATATGAACCTGAGATGGCATAAGCCTATGTACAGTGTGCAAATGAGCAGTATACAAATTACAAATTAGCACCCAGTGTGCGAATTTCTCTGTATAAATATATATTTCTCTGTATGTAGAATTATTAATGCAGTGATAGTATATAGCAGGGGTGTCCAACCATGTGCCATGGAGAGCCAAGACCCTGCAGGTTTTACCTCCAACCAGTGTCTTCAACAGCAGATTTCAGTGAACTTCTTCCCACTGATTGCTGATAAGTGAAAACACCTGCTGAAGAGACTGGGTAGAAGAGAAAACCTGCAGGGTCTTGGCTCTCCATGGCACATGGTTGGACACCCCTGGTATATAGTATATATCAAAATATACCCCCCCCCCCCAGTATTAGTTAAATAACAAGCCTTTATCGTGCGCTGTTTCCACATATTGACACAGCTCCCAGAGGTGTGAATGAAATGTGTGTGACATGCTTTGGTCAAAACACTGCAGGATTGAATGAATTATTGCAGTAGCATTTTGCACAAGGGGGAAAGGAGCTCTCCTCAAAAAAGGCTGTTTTTATAGCATATTGCTTTAACCCTACCCTCCCTCTTTTGTCACTTTCCTGAGATCTCCCTTTTGATGGTGATGCCATGTTTGAGGCTCGTGTTAGCTTTGGTTGTCAGACTAAGAAGAAGAAGAAGCCATCTCTGTTGTCATTCAGTCCATACAGCCGATCATGTACAGTAGAACGAAACTGTGTTTCTCCTATCTACAATGTTAATCACATGTAGAACCAGAGGGGTCACTGCCATGCAAGGCGCCGCCACAAACAACTTCTCCTTCCCCCATTCTGCTAAGCTGAGCACCAAGCTAGAAGGCGGGAAGTACCATTTTTATATGGTTTTTGGTATGATCTGGCTGAGAATACGAGAGTATTCTTCCACATGGGCTTGAACCCACGACCTCCCGGTTGTGGGGCGGTTGCTCTGTCAACTAGGCCACCTCTCCCGTGGCTAAATATTACAGTTTTAAAGCCCAGATAAAGCATTATTAGAAAAAGGATGTGTGTGAGATGAGTGGTCAGTAGCATTTGACTGGGAAATAAGCATAGAAACAATCCCGAATAAGTAAATGGCTAACTCTGGAGGCATCTGGTCTAGTGTATAATAAACTGTAATAAAAATAAGTGAAAATAAGATCTATGAACAAAGTATATGGTCAAGTATTAGAAAATGATCAGGTTGTGTAAATGGGTGTCTAGGAAAGGATAGAATATAAAGAGAATAAACAGACAGACTGTAAGGCTATGGGACTTCTCTCTTAATTTGTACCCAGCAAGTTGACCTCAGTTGATCACAAATTCTCGCTGATGCTGCGAAGACCAGCTAACATTAGCAGCCAAATCTCCCCGGCTATCACGGCCAAAATATAACACAATCAGCTAGAATGACATGAGCTGTATTAATGAACTATATATTAATGAACTATGATTGATAATGAATATGAATGACTGTATATTAATGAACAAGTGAGATCGCAGTTGTCTAATGAGGATAAATAGAATTTACAAAGAAGAGCTGTAAAAACCACAGTTGTGCTGCTAGCTAAGTTTGTTGCATTGTAGCTATGTAAAACTTCTCCTCTGAGGAGTCGACGTCCCAGACTGTCCAGCAGCGGGTCTGCAGTAGTGACATAATAACCTCACAGAAGAGAGCAGCCAATTCAAACAAGGTATTTCAGTCAGAGCCCTAGCCAGAGTCCTAGTTTTTAATGGGAGAGGAGAACTCCTGCACAGGAACTTTGGCGACCATATAATAACACAAAAATCCTACATAACACACTAAAGTAAAGGAAAACCCCAAACAAGCTTAACAGGGCTTCTTTAATGTCCACTAAATACTGTTCTAATAAAAAAAAACCAACTTCAAGACTGTATAATCATGCACAGATTTATTAGATTTATTTATTTGATTATCATATCTACTCTTTTTCTAGCAGAGTGTAGATTTCAAATGCAGACACAGTGAGCCTGAATCTGTTCCACCGAATCAGTGCTGCTGTGTTGACAGGGAGGAGGCATGCTCCCTAACTCTGCTTTGGAAAATAATTGTGTATTGAACTGTCTTACGATGGAGTAATTTGCCGTTATTGGCAGTTCTACGGACTGTTTGACGGCAGTCCGGAGACCCCATGTTTACACTGTGAGGATGGAGGACGCCTGTTAAACAATTACTGCAGCTCTTCAGCACACAACTGGAGCAGGGGATCACGGGTGGCTGAGCTGTGATCACCTTCCACAAGGAAAGTGACGAGCCAAAAACATGTAAATAAGATGTGCTTAAGATGGAACGATTAGATTAAAACGAGCCCGGGGTGATTAAGAGCCCTGACATAGATACCTTTGCCCAGGCCAGCGAGCGAGTTCGGATTAGTTTTTAAGCAGCAGGGACTCGTAAACACCGGTAGCCACCAGTCAATTAAGGATAAACTGCTCCCAAGAACAACTAGTTTAAATTTGCTTTTCAATTAATCTTCTTTGGCTGTCAGTCCCAGCACTGCGGAGTGAGCAGTGGAGAGGGCTTAAGTACGAGTCCAAACAACTGGGCGGGAGGTCTGACGCCCAAAGCCCTTAAACCAGCCTCGCTCATGCTGCACAGATGCTCCCAGCCAAACAGGATTTCAGCACTTTGTTTTTCTGCAGGAGTTGGACAAACATCTGATTTCTTGATCCATGGATGAGCCGTGCATGTCCAAATGTTAGTGCAAATCTAAAAACTGAAAACATTCAAGAGCATTTACACAGAGAAACATTTAGACAGAGAAACGACGCACGTCTGCACGGTGATGTTTGTCAGAGTGACCTGGAGGAAATCCTCCTGAGATCAGGTCTTCATCTACTGTGGCTAAAAGAGTCTGAACTTCTGTGGCATGGATGCAAATAACCAAATCTCACTGTTTACCAAGAGTCAAACAAACATGCTTGACTTCATGCATTTACTTTGATTAAAGGAAATACTGTACCCTGCTGCCTTGCAATGACTCTCATTTTGCGTCTTTTTTTGGATCAGAAACAGGAACTGCTCAATATTAGGAAAAAAGGCGATATGTGATATTGTTGAATATTGCAATAATGACATAACTTTGCTATAAATTCTTCCTTTTTCTGTGGTTGGCATCCACCCTGGCACTTCTTCTGCATTCAGGCACATTACTGCCATGAGTAAATTGAATAAAAAAATATAATAGAATTGCAACTTTTTTCTCATGAATTTGAAACTTTTTTCTTGTAAATTTGCAACTTTTTGTCATAAATTTGCTATTTTTGTCAATTTTGCAACTTTTTCCTAGTAAACTTGCAGCCTTTTGTTGATAAATTTTCAACCTTTTGTGACCTTTTTCTCATAGATTTGCAATTTTTTCTTATAAATGTGCTGTTGTTTTCTTTTAAATGTGCATCTTTTTTCCCCTCATAAATGTGCAACTTTTTCTTGTAAATCTGTTTTTTTTTTTTTTTTGTTTGTTTTTTTTTCCCCTGACTTGGGAGCATTAATTAATATTGGAGGCCAGGTAAATGCTGCTCCAAAGTGGCAGCGTGTGAATGCATACACACATGAAAAATAACTTTTATTGTTGCTCAAGCCATGTATTCCATATATTGCACACATTGATATTGCCATATATTGTGCAACTCTTATAAGTATTTTTTTTTCCTAAAAAAGAAAAGAAACAAATACAGGTACAGTGCTTTTCAAAAAAATATGGCCAAAGCTTGAAGAAAAAATATATTTCTTTAAAAAAAAATTAAAAGATATAGACATAGTCCCTGAATTAATATTAACAGCAAGCATTAATGCATCATTATTTTTTAATTTTTTTTTTCATGAGCTCAGCAAATAAATGAATTAATAAATAGCAGCAAAAGTCTGGGCACCCTGTACACTTCATTAATTAACTAACTAACTAACTAACTAACCTGCACTTATATAGCGCTTTTCTAGTCACAAAGACCACTCAAAGTGCTTTCATTAATACTAACCCTCTATTCTAAGGGCCTATAGGAAACAAATATCTAGGGACAATTTAGAACAGCCAATTAACCTAACATGCATGTTTTTTTTGGCATGTGGGAGGAAACCGGAGAAATCCCGGAGTAAACCCACGCAACACGGGGAGAACATGCAAACTCCACACAGATCACTGTTGGTCGGGGGCTGGGATCGAACCCACGATCCCACGATCCCCACAATCCCCCGGCCAAGGGTAAACTGTGCTGCCGCATACCAATTTAAAAAAAAAAAATCAGAATACACAGATTATCAAAGGGTGGCCACATTTTTGCAAACCACTGTCAACATAAGTACTTTGACTTTTTTGCTCACTTTTTGCACTCTTGCATTCAAAATTTTTCAATGTCTTGTGCAGTTCAGCTGTTGAACTATTAAATGTTTCTTGTTTCATTTGTTGTTTGCAAATAGCTGAAAATTTCTAAGTTTTGAGAATAATCATGCTTTACAATTGAGGATTAATATATTTGAATTCCTCTGTATATTGCTGAAACCATCTTATAAAACCTGAAAAACTCCATGAAAGATTATGTATTTTTTCTTATTTCTAGTCAATGCTGCAAGAGACTAAAAACGCTTGCAGTAATCACTAACATTACTGGACCGGTGCCATAAAAATATAGACATTTTCAAACTTTTCTCTGCTAAATGCAGTGGAAACTAATCATTGAACTATTTTATTCATAAAGACACAGGGCAGATTTTTCATTAATTATTTTATTACATCCATAAAACAAACCGAGGTGAGATTCCTCACAACCCAGAAAAATATGAAAATATGTGTGAGACTATAACAAGTGAGGCAAAAAACAACTCCCTATGGCAATCTTGAAAACTAAACCTGCTGCAGATGGTAGAAATTTGACTTCTAACCTGTGGTTAATGTTGAAAAAGTTTATTTTTTATTTTAACACATAATTATAAAGTTCTAAAAGTTGCATAAAGCTGCACATTTTTAAATTCAACTTTCAATTCAATTTTATTTATATAGAGTTTATTAGCTTGTTCTTGTGAAATTCAAAGGAGCTAATGCGATGATGCAGCATCCATCATCTGTCCATCTATCTGTCCACCTCTCCGTCCATACACATTTCATAGGAATCACTTCTCCTCCTAGACAATTGTACCGATGGTCACCAAATTGACTCACGTGATGCTCAGATGGGTCTGCATCCAGGCTGTGCTCAAGGTCGAAGTCAGGAGATCTAGGCACTTACGTGATTTCATGAAAATTGCTACTCCTCTTAAGCAATTGCCCTAATTCTTAACAAACTTGCACACAGTGATCCTCAGGTTGGTCTGCATTCAGGTTGTGTTCAAGGTCAAAGGTCAGGAGAGCCAGGTATTTGTAATGTCACAAAATTTGTTACTCCTCCTAGGCAATTTCCCCAATGTTTGGCAAACTCATGCACAATGATCTTTCTTAGGGGCTCTGCATCTAGGCTGTACTCAAGGTCAAAGTCAGCTGTCAGAGACAACCTCCGGTAAGCAGGAATGAGTGGACTCGTAATGCAGTCTGGCTCCAGTGCAAAAACAGGATTTATTCACAGGGAGCAAAGTAAAGGCAGCACGGTGGCTGAGAACAAAACAAAGTCAACTAGGCACAAAACACACTCATGGGGCAAACTGACGACAAGGAAGACCGGAGGGAAAAAACAACTATGTCACAACAAACATCAGCAACTAAGGCTAACATATATAGGGAACTGAAAATTAACTAACAGGGGACAGCTGGGAAACTAATTAAGACTAAGTTATTACACATGGGGGGGAAAAGAATCAACAGGTAGAGAAAACAAAATACAAGACGGGCTGGGAACTACAGATAAACAAGGAACATAAAGCACGAACATAAAACCCAAGAACAGACGGGGAATGGCAAAAGAACCAAGGCCTAGGGAATAAACTTAATATAATAAAATGCAATAATAAAGGACAACAATGAGACCAAACCTAAACACAAGGCGTGGACATGGTCCATGACCATGTCCAGAGCATGACAGTCAACAGTCAGAAGATCTGAGTGCTCTCAGGGTGATTTCATTTGATGTGAATGAGCTACTCCATAATTGAGGGTCTGGTTTAAATCAAAAGGAATCTTAAGGTTCTAGGTACAGTGGGGCAAAAAAGTATTTAGTCAACCACCAATTGTGCAAGTTCTCCCACTTAAAAGATGAGAGAGGTCTCCAGTTTTCATCATAGGTATACGTCAACTATGAGAGACAAAATGAGGAAAAAAAAAAATCCAGAAAATCACATTGTCTGATTTTTAAAGAATTTATTTGCAAATTATGGTGGAAAATAAGTATTTGGTCACCTACAAACAAGCAAGATTTCTGGCTCTCACAGACCTGTAACTTCTTCTTTAAGAGGCTCCTCTGTCCTCCACTCGTTACCTGTATTAATGGCACCTGTTTGAACTCGTTATCAGTATAAAAGACACCTGTCCACAACCTCAAACACTCAGACTCCAAACTCCACTATGGTCAAGACCAAAGAGCTGTCAAAGGACACCAGAAACAAAATTGTAGACCTGCACCAGGCTGGGAAGACTGAATCTGCAATAGGTAAGCAGCTTGGTGTGATAAAATCAACTGTGGGAGCAATTATTAGAAAATGGAAGACATACAAGACCACTGATAATCTCCCTCCATCTGGGGCTCCACGCAAGATCTCACCCCGTGGGGTCAAAATGATCATGAGAACGGTGAGCAAAAATCCCAGAACCACACGGGGGGACCTAGTGAATGACCTGCAGAGAGCTGGGACCAAAGTAACAAAGGCTACCATCAGTAACACACTACGCCGCCAGGGACTGAAATCCTGCAGTGCCAGACGTGTCCCCCTGCTTAAGCCAGTACATGTCCAGGCCCGTCTGAAGTTTGCTAGAGAGCATTTGGATTATCCGGAAGAGGATTTGGAGAATGTCATATGGTCAGATGAAACCAAAATAGAACTTTTTGGTAAAAACTCAACTTGCCATGTTTGGAGGAGAAAGAACACCATACCTACTGTGAAGCATGGGGGTGGAAACATTTGCTTTGGGGCTGTTTTTCTGCAAAGGGACCAGGACGACTGATCCGTGTAAAGGAAAGAATGAATGGGGCCATGTATCGTGAGATTTTGTGAAAATCTCCTTCCATCAGCAAGGGCATTGAAGATGAAACGTGGCTGGGTCTTTCAGCATGACAATGATCCCAAACATACCGCCTGGGCAACGAAGGAGTGGCTTCGTAAGAAGCATTTCAAGGTCCTGGAGTGGCCTAGCCAGTCTCCAGATCTCAACCCCATAGAAAATTTTTGGAGGGAGTTGAACGTCCGTGTTGCCCAGCGACAGCCCCAAAACATCACTGCTCTAGAGGAGATCTGCATGGAGGAATGGGCCAAAATACCAGCAGCAGTGTGTGAAAACCTTGTGAAGACTTACAGAAAACGTTTGACCTCTGTCATTGCCAACAAAGGGTATATAACAAAGTATTGAGATGAACTTTTGTTAATGACCAAATACTTTTTTTCACCATAATTTGCAAAGAAATTCTTTAAAAATCCTTCAATGTGATTTTCTGTATTTTTTTTTTCTCATTTTGTCTCTCATAGTTGAGGTATACCTATGATGAAAATTGGAGACCTCTCTCATCTTTTAAGTGGGAGAACGTGCACAATTGGTGGCTGACTAAATACTTTTTTACCCCACTGTACATAAGGCATGAATTGCATAATGAATAATTCAGATAAAACCCCAACAATCAAGTGACAAAAAAACAATAACATACAAACACAATAACATTCATGCAAATGCAACATGTGTAATTTCGAACCAAAATCTTTGTTTAGCTTTTGATCACATCATATTACTTTTCAAGTTAGCTAGCTTGTCACACAGCTCACACAACAAGCAAACGCGTAGTCAGGCCCCATTAATGTGGGCCTTCACACTGTACACACAAACTAGTAACAATAGACATAGTAGATATGAGTAACACTCATGACTATGATGTGTTGAAAGTCTAATCCAAAGCTTTCTCAAGAGTTTCCAGCTTGATTTTAAAAGCTGAACGAGGGTCTGCCTCATGGACCCAGGCTGTCAGCCGGTTCCATAAGATGTTTGATTCCATGTGATCTAGGAGGATGTTTTAAGCATGAATACGATGAAGAGGACAGCTGTGTTTTCCTGTGTCGGCGGGTGAACTCCTAATCTGACTTTTGTCAATTCATTATTAATAAATTTTTGACTTTTTCCCCCCAAATAAATGTTACTTTTTAGCAATGAAGTGACGTTTTCTCGTAATGTTTTTCCCATGTAAATTTTAGATTTTTTTTGTAAACTTGAGTTTTTCAGCTGAGTCACATGGCTGTGGGGGTAGAGGCTTCTTAATTATCTTGTGGTAACATCACTTGCACATAAATCATGCAAATTTAAATGTGATGTGGATTAATGACCTAAAATCTACAGTAATTTTAGATATGTAAAGGCTAATTTGTGCATGTGAAGTATGAAATTTGATCAAGTGCTGTTAGAAAAGGTCTTAAAAAGTCCAAAATTTGACTTCCTTGTACCTACAGAAACCATGTTGCAAGCAATAGGAAGCAATACATATGGACAGAAAGCAGACATGAAGCATGGTAAAGAAGTCTTCCACAGGGCCAAAAGGGTGACATATGGGTGTCATTCTTTGTTGCCGGGTTTTTGTAACACTCTCCCACTGTGGCTTAGAAAACTTGCAGAAAGCCAGGCCCAGTCGTATTGTGCGCCTTGAAGAGAGTATGAGGAAACTCTGGCTCACTGTGACATGATGAAGTTATGGGCCTAAAGCTCCTCATTGTTATGTATCTACGGTCCTGCAGTCCAGTGTTGCAGAATACAGAGAGGGTGAAGGAAACCGTACCGTGGCTGCCAGCCCACATCGCCTATTCTGAAGCAATACCTGCAAGTCTTAAGAAAGGGCCAAAGCACCCTGGCTTTATGTGTGCGTCTTTCATCGGGGCCGAGCCCAAATGATTTGGAAACATTTGCAATTTGAAATCTCTGTCTGCTGCAAGTGCTAAAGTGGTAGCTCAAGTGTTTAAAGGAGCTCAGAGTGAATTTGTCACAAGCTTACGGTCATTCACATATGCCGTGCTAAGGGGATTCCTGCGCAAAGTCATCTGCATTCAGCAAATGGTGTGTTTATCGATGAGTTGATTCTATGTGGCTTTGCCAGTGAGCAAGCCGGGGAAGGGATTATGTCCCCGAGCCAAAGCCCAATAGAAGTTTGAATGAGGGAATAGATGTGCAGCGCTCATTGTAGAAGGGGAGGATAAGCTGTGTTCAGCGTTAAAATAACAGCTCAATACCTGCGTTATGAAAAGCTTAAATGGGGGAATGCACCCGCTGACTCTCTTTGGAAGATAAATTGACAAAAGTTTCTGACGGGTTCACAGATGGAGATGCTAGTGTTGTAATTGACTGCTTTTTTTGAAGAAGAAGAAGGTGACTTGATGTTTGTGTTGATAATGGTTTATTGATTGACTGCAAACTTAAATTGGTTTCTTTGAAGACGATTTTTTTTCATTCACTGAAGGACTTAAACGTTTCCGCTGAAATAGAGCGAGAGAGGAAAGGTGTGACAGCGGCAGCATATGGTGGAAGCTGTGAGGAATCCAGAAATGTGCTAATCCAGTGTTCTTACAGTACAGGGATTATTCCTTCTGGGACTTGCTGTTTTTGTTTTTTGTTTGTTTGCTTTCCATTACAGAGTTTATATTCAGTGTGAGAGGTGTTGGTGCAGCACACATGGATTTTTCAAAAATTTTCATAGCTGGAATCAGTTACTGCTCACTTGAATTTTTTTCTCTCTCAAAATAAAGAAACTAAATTATTACAGCCATTATATCTTGAATTTAACTGTAATATTTTCAAATGCCAAAGATCACTCATATTTTGGGGGGCATACAGTATGTGGCGTAAAGGAAGAGTATATAATATTTAGTGACATACAGTATATAGCGGTGAGATTCCAGATCCATTCTCCAACCTTATCCTATGCACGTATGATAGTTTACGATGGCTGTTAGGTGTCAGAAACCTTCAACATACTGTGACTGACATATTTATGCTAATGGACCCAAATGCAGAGGATGAGTTTAAATGATTAATGTTTATTGAACAACAGATGTAAATAATGTGATTGCAAGGAACTGGCAACCCTGTGGCGAAGGAGAGAGAGAACATGGTGAATGAAGTTGTGGCGGGTATAATGTTTTTGACCGTTGTCACCATTATGGCATCTACATTTCTGATCGGATTGACTTCAAATTTATACAGAAGCTTCAACTCATCAATGCCTTGGATAAGTTCAATTTTGCTATAAATCTAATGAGGGGTTCCATTTTTTTGGGAAAGGGCTTGTACTTTTTCAGTCCATTTTATGTTGTCACCAGTATAGCTAGGGGTGGGCAATTTGCCTTTAAACCAAAAATATGGTTATTTGAATCTTTTACGCTGGTTTTGTTTTCACCACATTTCTTCTCCCTTATAGTTCACTAACAAGTCTTGTATTTAAGAAATATTAATTCAATTCAATTCAACTTTATTTATATAGCGCCATTTCACAACAACAGTCATCTCATAGCACTACCAACTGTAGGGGGGACCCCCACAGTTGCAGAAAGACCCCAGCAATCAGGCGATCCCCTGTGAGCAAGCACTTGGCGATGGTGGAGAGGAAAAACTCCCTTTTAACAGGAAGAAACCTCCAGCAGAACCAGGCTCAGGGAGGGGCAGTCATCTGCTGCGACTGGCTGGGGGGTGAGGGGATAGAGAAGAAGAAAAGAACAGACATGTAGAGAGCAAACAGCACGATGGGGACTCAATCTATGGGAGAGAACAAACAAATGTTAATGACCAGCAAAAAAAATATTTCATTGAGAGTGAGAAAAGGAGTGAGGCCCAGTGCATTACTGGAGGTCCCCCGCTGACTAACCTATTAGCAGCATAAACTAAGGGAGGGTCAGAAACACATGATCCCTCCCTAATTGTAGGCTATATCAAAAAGGTAGGTTTTAGCCCTATTCTTAAAAACAGAGATCGAGTCTGACTCCCGAATCCAGATTGGCAGCTGATTCCACAGGAGAGGAGCTTGATAACTGAAGGCTCTGCCTCCCATTGTACTTTTGGAGAGTCTAGGTATTACAAGTAATCCTGCATTTTGGGAGAGTAGTGCTCTGTTAGGATAATATGGTAGTGTCAGATCTTTTAAATAAAAAGGAGCCTGATTGTTTAGAGCTTTGTAAGTAAGAAGAAGGATTTTAAATTTAATTCTAACTCTATGGGAAGCCAATGAAGGGAGGCCAGAACCGGAGAGATATGATCTCTCTTTCTAGTACCTGTTAAAACTCTTGCTGCAGCATTTTGGATCAGCTGAAGACTTTTTAAAGATGTTTTAGGACAGCCTGATAATAAAGAATTACAATAATCTAATCTCGAGCTAACAAAAGCGTGGATCAGTTTCTCAGCATCACTCTGAGACAAGATGCTCCTAATCTTGGCAATATTACGCAAATGATAGAAGGCAGTCTTAGAAACAAATTTATATGTGATTGAAGGACAAATCCTGATCAAAAATAACTCCAAGGTTCCTCACAGAGCTATTAAGAGAAAGAGTAAACCGCATCCAAACTGAAAGTTTAATTGGAAAGGAATTTCTAAGGTTTTTTGGACCAACAAGAATGACTTCAGTCTTATCTGAATTTAATAGCAGGAAATTACAAGTCATCCAAGCTTTGATTTCCTTAAGACAGGCTTCTGACTTGGCTAATTGATTACTATCATCTGGCTTCATTGACAGGTATAATTGTGTGTCATCAGCATAACAATGAAAATGTATACAGTACTTTCTAATAATGTTGCCTAACGGAAGCATATATAAACTAAAAAGAGTAGGGCCTAGCACAGATCCCTGTGGAACTCCATGACTGAGCTTTGAGTTGAAAGAAAACTCATTATTTACATGAACAAACTGGAACCTATCAGATAAATAAGATCTAAACCACTGCAACGAAGTTCCATTAAGTCCAACATAGTGTTCTAATCTATCAAGTAGAATATTATGATCGATAGTATCAAAAGCTGCACTAAGGTCTAAAGGACAAGTACAGAAACTAGTCCATTATCAGATGCAATGAGGAGGTCGTTAGTGACCTTCGCTAAGGCTGTTTCAGTACTATGATGGATTCTAAACCCAGACTGAAACTCTTCAAGTAAACCATTTCCCTGTAGGTGGTCAAATAATTGCGTAGCAACAACTCTTTCTAAGATTTTTGAAATGAAAGGGAGATTAGAGATTGGTCTATAGTTAGCTAAAGCTCCTGGATCTAGCGTTGGCTTTTTGAGTAAGGGTTTAATTACAGCCGTTTTCAAAGCCTGCGGTACATGGCCTAAAGTTAATGAAGAATTGATTATATGAAGAATAAAGCTACCAATAAGTGGGAAGCCTTCTTTAAATAACCTGGTAAGAATAGGGTCTAAAAGACAAGTTGAAGGTTTGGATGAGGAAACTATTTTGTCTAACTCACAAAGGTCGATTGGAGTAAACTCATCAAGACAGACATCAATAGAAGGAGTTGTAGTAGTTAGAGTATTTAAGTTAACTGTGGGAAGAATCTGATTGATTTTATCTCTGATGGATGAAATTTTATTATTGAAAAAGTTCATAAAGTCCTGACTAGTAAGCTCTAAGGGGATGCTAGGATTGACAGAGTCCTGACTCTTTGTCAACCTGGCTACAGTACTGAAAAGAAACCTGGGATTATTCTTGTTCTCTTCTATTAATGCAGAGTAATAACTCGTTCTAGCTTTTCTAAGAGATTTTTTATAAATTAAAAGATGATTTCTCCAAGCTAAATAGATTTCATCTAAATTAGTGGAGCGCCATTTTCTTTCTAATTGACGAGTCTTCTGTTTTAAGGTACGAGTTTCTGTGTTGAACCAAGGAGTTAGAAATCTCTGATTAGACTTTTTCTTTTTTAAGGGGGCCACCAAGTCTAGAGTCTGATGCAGAGAAGCTGAAACACTATCCACCATGTTATCAATTACAGAAGGAGCAAGCTGTCTATAGCTTATTTCCGTTGTGTTGACACATGGCATAGAAGAAACAATCTGCATAAATTTGGTAACAGCATCATCTGAGAGGCATCTACTGTAATAATATTTTTCTTTAGGAGCCAAATAGTCAGAAATAGTAAAATCAAAGGTTAACAGACAATGGTCTGACAGTACAGGGTTATGAGGAGACCCTACCAGATTTTCTATTTCTATGCCATATGTCAGAACAAGGTCCAATGTATGGTGGAGGTAATGAGTAGAATTTCCTACTTTCTGAGAAAACCCAATCGAGTCTAATATTGAATTAAATGCCACATTAAGGCAGTCACTATCTACATCCACATGTATATTAAAGTCCCCTACTATAATTATTCTATCAGATTTCAGCACTAAATCAGCTAAGAAATCAGCAAATTCGGATAAAAATTCTGAGTAGGTTGATGGGGGACGATAAACTATGGCAAATAAAATTGGGTTTAACCTAAAATTGCTAAAGTGCCCAATACTGAGGACCAGGCCCTCAAAGGAATTATAACATGTTTTTTTGCTTTACATTAACTAGTAATTTGGAATGGTAAATTGTTGCTACTCCTCCTCCACGACCAGAACTTCTGGGATTTTGACAGTTTAAATAACCAGAGGGAGTTGATTCATTTAAACTAACATAATCCTCTTGCCCTAACCAAGTCTCTGTAAGGGAAATTAAATCAATCTGATGATCAATTAACAGATCATGGACTAACAGAGACTTGGGAGTTAGAGACCTAATATTTAATAAACCACATTTAATTTTTAAATTATGAGGAGGAACAGAGGCCAATTCATTCAATTTAGAGGCTTTATGTTTAATTTGAGTTTTACCAATATTTTGCTTTATCACTTTGGGATGCTTATGCATTATATTTTTATTTACTTTGGAGGGAGCAGACAACGATTCTCTGATGGGGAAGACAGGGGCTAAGCTGAGGGGAGGCGGATGAAGAGGAGCTGCAGAGAGGCATGTAAGACTGCGACTCTGCTTCCTGGTCCCAACTCTGAGTAGTCAGGGTTTTGGAAATTTGGATAAAAAAGATGCCAGATTGTTAGATAAATGAGAAGCACCATCCAAAGTGGGATGAATGCTGTCTCGTCTCATACGACCAGGTTTTCCCCAAAAAGAGCTCCAATTGTCAATGTAGCCCACGTCATTTTTAGGACACCACACAGACAGCCAGCGGTTCAAGGATGACGAGCGGCTAAACATGTCATCACATGTTTAGCCGCAAATATTACACAAGATAAGATAAAATAAGATAAGATAAAATAAGCCTTTATTAGTCCCACAATGGGGAAATTCCGGGATTGCAGCAGAAAAGGGATAGCAGCATTCAGAGCAATAGTAAGAAGATAATAAGATAAGAACTGGTTAGCCAAAGCAGTAAATAAATATACATATGTACACAGTTATATACACAGTGCAGGAGCATTGCAGCTAGATGGTATCAACAGCATTACAGTTTGTTAAATTACCTGGCAGAATACAAATATGTACCCAGACAGTATATTTTGCATTTGAATCAACAGTATCGTTGCCACCCTCAATAATAATTGTAATTGTCTTAGTTGTGTATTGGAGGGGACGATCTCTATTTTGCAAAGTTGTTACGTTTAGTACATTTAATACGACCTCTATGAGGAGCACCGGTTAGGTTATAAAGTCTGACAGCTGTAGGTAGGAAAGAGCTGTGGAATCTCTTCCTCGTGCACTTAGGATGGCACAGCCTACTGCTAAATGAGCTCCTCAGTGTGTTCAGCATGTCCCGCATGGGGTGGGCCTCGGACTGCAGCAGAGATGACAGCTTAGCTACCGTCCTCCTCTATCCTACCTCCTCCACTGGGTCGAGGCGTTGCCCCAGAACAGAGCTAGCTTTTTTGATCAGCCTGTTCAGTCTCTTTCTGTACCACTCCAAATGTGATGGCTGATGCCACCACCGAATCGTAGAAGGTCTTCAGGAGTGCCTCTTGCACTTCAAAAGACCTGAGTCTCCTCAGGAGGTACAGCCTGTGCTGCCCCTTCTTGTAGAGTGCGTTTGTGTTGTGTGACCAGTCCAGTTTATTGTTCAGGTGAACACCCAGGTACTTGTAAGATGTCACCTTCTCAATGCCTGTTCTCTGGATGTTTACTGGTGCTGTGGGGGGTTGTCTTTGCGTGCAGCAGTCCACCACCAGTTCCTTGGTTTTCCTCGCATTGATCTGGAGGCAGTTACTCAGGCACCAGTCCACGACGTCCTGGATAAGTCCTCTGTACTTCGCATCATCCCCATCAGAGATGAGGCCAACGATCGAAGAGTCGTCAGAGAACTTCTGTAGATGGCAGTGTGTTGTGTTGTGTGAAAAGTCAGCAGTGTAGAGGGTGAACAAGGAGGGAACCAGAACTGTTCCTTGTGGGGCCCCCGTACTGCAGATGATGGTGTAAGATACACAGTCCTGGGTTCTCACAAACTGAGGTTGGTCTGTGAGGTAGTCCATGATCCACGAGGACAGGTGCTGGTCCACCCCTGCACACAGCAGCTTGTCCCTCAGGATCACTGGTTGGATGGTGTTGAAAGCACTGGAGAAATTGAAGAACATGATCCTCACAGTGCTTCCAGGCTTCTCCAGGTGGGACAGGGAATGATGTAGAGGAGGGATGTTGAGGGAGAGGTCTGATGAATGATGAAAGGGTTAGGATTAGGGTTAGGAATGAATGATTGTAACGGGGTTACAAAATGTGTTACTAATGTTACTAATTTGTAACGGGGTTGAATAATTTCTAGCATAAGAGTAAAAGATGACTGGCGCCTAGCGGCTGCCCCGGCCTTGGATGCGCTCTGCAGAGTGTGCCCAAATGCCAAGTCACGTTTCGTTACCTTGTATTCATACATGTGTAATGACAATAAAGTTGAATCTCATCTCATCTCATTTCATGACTGGCTTCCTGTGGTAACGTATCATCACTTCCTGTGTTGCTGGCTGTCTGTGGTTTGCTCTTTGGTTAGCTCTCCTCATTCTCCTGAGGATTTTGCCTTTTATTATATTTTAATCACTTTTTTCCATCTACCGTTAGCCCTCACTTCTGTTTATCAAGCCTCTTGCACCTGTGTGCGCACTCAGTGTCATCTAATCACCCTCTTTAGCCTTCTGTTCACCTTTCATCGGTGTTTGTGTTAGCTTCGGGTTAGCCACTAGCTATGGCTACTAGCTCTCCTTCCCTTCCTCCTCTGGTGTGCTCTCTCTGTCAGATGTTTAGCTACACCTCTGCCTCGTTTAGTGAAAACGGTAGATGTAATAAATGTTGTCTTTTTGAGGCGCTCAAGGCGAGGTTGTCTGATTTGGAATCCCGGCTCTGCAGCATTGAAACACCATCTGCCCCAGTTAGTCTTGATGGACGTCCCTTAGCTGCAGCGGAGCTTCCTAGCATAGGGCCTGCTAGCGGTCCTCCGGTCCTCCTTAGCAGCGAGGAGACTGGGTGGGTGATGGTGAGAAGAAAGCCTAGCTGCAAGGCCCCGGTTCACCACCAACCTGTTCATGTTTCTAATCGTTTTTCCCTGCTCAGCGACACACCGGCTGAGGAAAAAACTCTGATCATTGGCGACTCTGTAGTCAGAAATGTGAACCTAGAGACTCCAGTGGCCATAGTCAAATGCATTCCTGGGGCCAGAGCAGGTGACATCGAGTCAGATTTGAAAATGCTGGCTAAAAGTAACTGTAAATACTCCACAATTGTTATCCACGCCGGCATTAACGACATCCACTCCGGCAGTCGGAAGTCTCAAAACTTAACTTGGAATCGGTGTGTGACTTTGCCAAAACAATGTCTGCCTCTGTAGTATTCTCTGGGCCCCTCCCCAATCTGACCAGTGATGACATGTTTAGCCGCTTGTCATCCTTCAACCGCTGGCTGTCTGTGTGGTGTCCTGCAAACAATGTGGGTTACATAGACAATTGGAACTCATTTTGGGGAAAACCTGGTCTTATTAGATGAGACGGCGTCCATCCCGCTTTGGATGGTGCGTCTCATTTATCTAACAGTCTGGCATCATTTTTATCCAGATTTCCAAAACATTGACAACTCAAGAGTTGGGACCAGGAAGCAGAGTCGCAGTCTTACATGCCTCTCTGCAGCTCCTCTTCATCCGCCACCCCTCAACTTAGCCCCTGTCTTCCCCATCACAGAATCACTCTGCTCCTTCCAAAGTAAATAAAAATGTAATGTATAAGCATCCCAAAGTGATTAAACAAAAAGCTGGTAAAACTCAAATTAAACATTCATTCATTCATCTTCTTTCGCTTAATCCTTTTCAGGTCACGGGGGGGGGGGGGGGCTGGAGCCTATCCCAGCATCTTTGGGCGAGAGGCAGGGTACACCCTGGACACATCGCCAGTCCATTGCACGGCCAACACAGAGAGACAGACAACCATTCACTCTCACAGTCACACCTAAGGACAATTTAGAATCCCCAGTTTGATGCCAGTTAACCTAATTAGGTTAATTGGCAAATTAAACATGAAGCCTTTGAATTGAATGATTTGGCCTCTGTTCCTCCTCATAATTTAAAAATTAAATGCGGTTTGTTAAATATTAGGTCTCTAACTCCCAAGTCTCTGCTAGTCCATGATCTGTTAATTGATCATCAATTTGATTTAATATCCCTTACAGAGACTTGATTAGGACAAGAGGATTATGTTGGTTTAATTGAATCAACTCCCTCTGGTTATTTAAACTGTCAAAATCCCAGAAGTTCTGGTCGTGGAGGAAGAGTAGCAACAATTTACCATTCCAAATTACTAGTTAATGTTAAGCAAAAAACACATTATCATTCCTTTGAGGGCCTGATCTTCAGTATTGGGCATTTTAGCAATTTTAGGCTAAACCCAATTTTATTTGCCCTAGTTTATTGTCCTCCATCAACCTATTCAGAGTTTTTATCCGAATTTGCCGAATTCTTAGCTGATTTAGTGCTGAAATCAGATAGAATCATTATAGTAGGGGACTTTAATATACATGTAGATGTAGATAGTGATTGCCTTAATATGGCATTTAATTCAATATTTAGACTTGATGGGGTTTTCTCAGAAAGTAGGAAATTCTACCCATTATCTCCACTATACATTGGACCTTGTTCTGACATATGGCATAGAAATAGAAAATCTGGTAGTGTCTCGTCATAACCCTGTACTGTCAGACCATTGTCTGTTAACCTTTGATTTTACTATTTCTGACTATTTGGCTCCTAAAGAAAAATATTACTACAGTAGATGCCTCTCAGATGATGTTACCAAATTTATGCAGATTGTTTCCTCTATGCCATGTGTCAACATAACGGAAATAAGCTATAGACAGCTTGCTCCTTCTGTAATTGATAGCGTTGTAGATAGTGTTACAGCTTCTCTGCATCAGACTCTAGACTTGGTGGCCCCTTTAAAAAAGAAAAAAGTCTAATCAGAGATTTCGAACTCCATGGTTCAACACAGAAACTCGTAGCTTAAAACCGAAGACTCGTCAATTAGAAAGAAAATGGCACTCCACTAATTCAGATGAAATCTATTTAGCTTGGAAAAATCATCTTTTAATTTATAAAAAATCTCTTAGAAAAGCTAGAACAAGTTATTAATCTGCATTAATAGAAGAGAACAAGAATAACCCTAGGTTTCTTTTCAGCACTATAACCAGGCTGACAAAGAGTCAGGACTCTGTCAATCCTAGCATTCCCTTAGAGCTTACTAGTCAGGACTTTATGAACTTTTTCAATAATAAAATTTTATCTATCAGAAATAAAATCAATCAGATTCTTCCCACCGTTAACTTAAATTCAGTAACTACTACAACTCCTTCAATTGATATTTGTTTGGATGAGTTTACTCCAATTGACCTTTTAGAGTTAGGCAAAATAATTTCCTCATCCAAGCCTTCAACTTGTCTTTTAGACCGTATTCCTACCAGGTTATTTAAAGAAGTCTTCCCACTTATTGGTAGCTTTATTCTTCAAATAATCAGTTCTTCATTAACTTCAGGTCATGTACCGCAGGCTTTTAAAATGGCTGTAATTAAACCCTTACTCAGAAAGCCAACACTGGATCCAGGAGTTTTAGTTAACTATAGAGCAATCTCTAATCTCCCTTTCATTTCAAAAATCTTAGAGTTGTTGCTACGCAGTTATTTGACCACCTGCAGGGAAATGGTTTACTTGAATAGTTTCAATCTGGGTTTAGAATCCATCATAGTACTGAAACAGCCTTAATGAAGGTCACTAATGACCTCCTTATTGCATCTGATAATGGACTTGTTTCTGTACTTGTCCTTTTAGACCTTAGTGCAGCTTTTGGCACTATCAATCATAATATTCTACTTGATAGATTAGAACACTATGTTGGACTTAATAGAACTTTGTTGCAGTGGTTTAGATCTTATTTATCTGATAGGTTCCAGTTTGTTCATGTCAATAATGAGTTTTCTTTCAACTCAAAGCTCAGTCATGGAGTTCCACAGGGATCTGTGCTAGGCCCTACTCTTTTTAGTTTATATATGCTTCTGTTAGGCAACATTATTAGAAATCATTGTATACATTTTCATTGTTATGCAGATGACACACAGTTCTATCTGTCAATGAAGCCAGATGATAGTAATCAATTAGCCAAGTTAGAAGCCTGTCTTAAGGAAATCAAAGCTTTGATGACTTGCAATTTCCTGTTATTAAGTTCAGATAAGACTGAAGTAATTCTTGTTGGTCCAGAAAACCTTAAAAATACCTTTCCAAATCAAACTTTTAGTTTGGATGCAGTTACTCTTTCTCTTAATAGCTCTGTGAGGAACCTTGGAGTTATTTTTGATCAAGATCTGTCTTTCAGTTCACATATTAAATTTGTTTCTAAGACTGCTTTCTATCATTTGCGTAATATTGCCAAGATTAGGAGCATCTTGTCTCAGAGTGATGCTGAGAAACTGATCCACACTTTTGTTAGCTGTAGATTAGATTATTGTAACTCTTTATTATCAGTTTGTCCTAAAACATCTTTAAAAAGTCTTCAGTTGATTCAAAATGCTGCAGCAAGAGTTTAAACAGGTACTCGAAAGAGAGATCATACTGTATCTTTCCGGTTTTGGCCTCCCTTCATTGGCTTCCCATAGAATTTAGAATTAAGTTTAAAATCCTTCTTCTTACTTACAAAGCTCTAAACAATCAGGCCCCTTTTTATTTTAAAGATCTGATCCTACCGTATTATCCTAACAGTGCACTACGCTCCCAAAATGCTGGATTACTTGTAATGCCTAGAATCTCCAAAAGTACAATGGGAGGCAGAGCCTTCAGTTATCAAACTCCTCTCCTGTGGAACCAGCTGCCAATCTAGATTCGGGAGTCAGACTCGATCTCTGTTTTTAAGAATAGGGTTAAAACCTTCCTTTTTGATATAGCCTACAATTAGGGAGGGATCATGTGTCTCTGAACCCTCCCTTAGTTATGCTGCTAATAGGTTTAGACAGCCGGGGGACCTCCAATAATGCACTGGGCTTCACTCCTTTCTTCACTCTCGATGAAATATTTATTTTTTGCTGGTCATTAATATCTGTTTGTTTTCTCCCATAGACTGAGTCCCCATCGTGCTGTTTGCTCTCTACATGTCTGTTCTTTTCGTCTTCTCCCCCCAGCCCGTCGCAGCAGATGACTGCCCCTCCCTGAGCCTGGTTCTGCTGGAGGTTTCTTCCTGTTCGAAAGGAGTTTTTCCTCTCCACTGTCGCCAAGCGCTTGCTCACAGGGGATCGCCTGATTGCTGGGGTTTTTCTGCAACTGTGGGAGTTTCCCCTACAGTTGAAAGTGCTATGAGATGACTGTTGTTGTGAAATGACGCCATATCGATAAAGTTGAATTGAATTTAATCCTTTTATATTTTAGCAATATCATAAGTACAAAACACCAAGCATTATTATACACAGCAGAATGACCCATTTGGCTGCAACTGCTGCATTAGTGTTGCCCATTTGTCAGTAAATAAAAAATTATTTATTTTGTTATTTGGGCGGTTTTTGTCATGGTTGTCATTTAGTCGAAGTGTGCATATGTGTCCGCATATGATATGCAATTGATCTGGCTATTCTGCTCCACAATCATGGTGGTATTATTATTAACTTTTAATTTTTAGATCGCTGTGCACCGCGAGGAGCGCCATGTTGAACCCGTGGTGCCGCAAAGGACAGCGGTAACACATAGGTGAAGCACAGGTGAGGCAGCAGTTGAGACTCTTTTAACCAGCCAGGTTGGGCTTGGCTCTCTGCGAAGGACTACAGTAAGCTGGTCCGGCTGCTGCCCCCCTCCACGCACCCACGCACCTCGTGTTCTCCACATATGCCGAATTATCCTTTCGAGCTACGCAATCACAGCCACATTATAGTATACAGTAAGTTTTTAAGCATTAAATCTTCAGTATTCTCTTTCTTTGGTCCAGTTTGTCCCTTTTCACTTCCTTGTTTTGTTTACGGACTGCTCTGATGACTGGTCATGATGCCGTGTATTATACAATCAGTACAGAATCAATCCGAAACCCCGCCCACACTTCTAGAAGCCAGAGCATGAGGAAACGGAGCGGTGGCTAAACTTTTATTGATAAAAATGACATTTTCATTGAACAACTCCATACTCAGGGATGCACACCCTCGTGACCTCAGCAAAGCACTTGTAAAATCTGAGGTCAGTCTGATGAACTATTTTTCTTTCTTTCTTTACTTAATATGGACATAACAAATTACATTAGTACAAATACAAGTGCTAATTCTCAACACCAGTCCATAGGTGGCTTATATAGGTCATAAATTAGGCTGTACATACAAAATTTATAAGCTAATTAAAATTACAAATACATTACAAATTATAAATAGAGCAAGAGATCCATGATCACAACAAACAATTCAGACTAGACATGCACACATTGCTGGTGGGATTTTAGCCAATCTTTAACGCCTCTGTTGAAGAGGTTGGCATTTGTCTCCAATTTTAAGTGAGTTGGCAGAGAGTTCCATAAGTTTGCCCCTTTTATGGAGAAAGCAGACTGACCAAATGAAGTTCTAGACATGGTGACAATGCAGTCACCGCTGATGGAAGCTCGTGTGCATGCCCTGCTAGAGCTCGAGCGTCTATCCACCAAACCAGAAAAAGGAGGTGAAACAAGATTGTATAGACATTTAAAAACCAGTCTGATATTACAGAAGATAATAAAATTTTCAAAAGTAAAAAGATTGTGCTTGACTAACATACCACAGTGATGCCACCGCATTGGTTTGCGGTCCAAGATTTTTATAGCCTGTTTATATATTGCAGTTATGGGTTTTAGTGTAATTTGAGATGTTTGTGACCAAGATGTGATACAGTATGACAGATGTGAAAGAATCATGGCGTGCATATATGTATGAGCAGTTCTGAATAACAAATCCCTTCTAATGAGACGGAAGCAATTTAAATTGGGTTTGACCTTCTTACAAATGTAATGCACCTGCTTGTCGAATCGCAGGTTCCTGTCTAGAATGATCCCTAAATACTTGACCTCATTCACTTCAGTAAGCACCTCATTTCCAATTTTAACATCAAAAACATCATTCATGGGCCTGTTTCTAATAGAGATACACATAGCAACAGTTTTTTTGACATTCAAAGTTAAATGCGACAACACAAGCCATTTAGAGATGTTCTGTAAAACCTGGGTCAGGTGCTCGGCTGCCATGCTAGCCATTTTGGCAGACAGATAGATTACGGTGTCATCAGCATACATCTGGCAGTTGGCACCTGAGCAACTATTGGGGAAGTCGTTGATGTATATTGTGAACAACAATGGCCCTAGTATAGATCCTTGTGGTACTCCCATGTTATTGGTGAGCAACCCAGATTTCTCCCCATTGACCTTGACACATTGTTCTCTCCCCTCCAGGTATGACCTAAACCACTGTATTGCCTCAGTTGAAATCTTGAGGTCTTTTAACTTCGACAATAGGACAGTGTGGTTTACCATGTCAAAGGCCTTTTTTAGATCCAGAAACACGGTCCCCACAACATGCCTCTTAACCAATAAAGCCTTGACCTTCTCAATAAAATAACAGTTAGCTGTTTCTGTGGAATACTTAGGTCTAAACCCAAATTGCTGTGAATAAAGTAATTGGTTGGACTCTAAATGTTCTATCAATTAATCAGCAACAATCTTTTCCAAAATTTTTGAAACTATGGGCAATATGGCAATCGGCCTGTAGTTACTTGCTAAGTCCTTGTCTCCCGACTTATAGACCGGGGTAATTATATTATAATATTATATAATATAATGTTATTATATTTGGGAGATATCTGAGGAACACGCAGACAGACAGACACACACATACACACACACACACAGGCAGAGATCTGGTGCATTTATAGATAGATAATGATAATATACTTGTTTGGCAAGAGCAAATGAAGTCTTCATGTGAATACTGTGTATATGCTGTAGATCAAACTTAAATAAGGGACAAAATAAACACAATTTCCATTTACTGTGCTGGAAAAGTATTTTTCCAGTTACCCAGTTTACTTCTGCTTTTTAAACAATTTAAAGATTTAAATAAACACTTACGGAAAACTGATTTATAGCATCAACACCACACATGCAATTATGAAGACACACAGGGCTGACACTTTGAACCCCTAATTGTGAGCTTGCTTCCACTTTTTTGGAATTTTTTTTTTATCACCGGGTTTTCACCAACTAACCAGTTACAATTGTTCGGCCAGACGACTGACTCTTTTTGAGTTCAGGATCATAATTAACTCCATTCGTCTTGCACTGCATACTTCTCTTATGATGATTGAGATTCTAGTCATTCTGCGTGTGAAAGTTTTTAGAGAGTCTTTGTGCGTTTTTGTCCAGAAAAACCAACTTAATTATCACCTCGCCCCACGCTGCAGTCTGTCCTTGAAACACCCAGCTCTGTATGTGAGCTGCAGTCAAAGTCTTCTGGCTGTAACCGTCATCACAGATCTTTACAGAGAGACTTCTTCCACCTCATTGAACAAATATGAAAAAAAAGAACAGAGAAGTCATCTATTGTTCTCTCCTGGTATCAGCTGAATGGCAGCTCTTGCTCACAGTCGCTTCTTAACATCAAGTGCTCATTTCCAAAAATGAAAGGCAGCAATTAACACATCAAGGAGAAGATGGTTCCATACTCCTCCAGCCTTTGCAGGTAGTTAAAGTTAGGAAAAAAAAAGTCGTCCTGTTGTATGATAAGCACTTCCTCTGCTGTGATAAGAAGCCCTGGGATAGGCCTGTCAAATGAGACCAATTAATGATGGTTTGATGGGATGTTTTATCTGTTCAAGGCAAGTCCGCAGCAGCTCTCACTCACTGTCATTCCCTCTAGATAAGCTCCAGTTTGTTGACTTTGCCCCAGTCCACTCCAAAACCAAAGACATGTATTTGCTACCTATCTGAGAGTGACATGTGTGGCTATAGGCCAACGTTGGGGTAACGGTCCTTCATCGTCACCTCTTCGGTTTCTGGATTATTAGTTTTATTTAATGTTGGGCTATCATAACCACAGCATGGCTGAGCGGCATCTTTGGAGGCAAAAGCTGCTCTGAAAAACTGTTTCGGTCACTCATCAGGCTCACTGTTTACACTTATGAGCACGGAAGTAGAAGTAGAATCATTTGGTATGGTTCTCCACCATGCCATGATTACATAAGGACCAGTTAACTTTTAAGTAGGTTGTGTGTCCACCAAATGCGTTTTTTCCGCTGTGGGCGACTATTTTCTCTTCATTCTCTATGTAGTCGAGCGTCTACAGTGTTGAGTGCCCTCGGCACCGAAATGCTCTTGGCGGTGGCCGCTTTTTGTCGTTGCACTCAGGGCTGAAAAAGTTCAGCTTTTCAGACTACAGCTGAGCTTGTCAGTGTCAGACCTTTCTAAGCAGCCAAGCAGAATTAAGGGAGGGCGGAACATAGGACGCCGGTACAGGAAGATGAAAATGGTAGGATGATGAAGAGGAGGCTGAACTTCGCTGCATCAAACAAACTAAAACTAAAAGGATATCATGATCAAAATTTGAAAGCAAATGCTTGGCGGAATGTGTCCTGTATAAGTCCGGTTGATGTCTGTACCCAGACTCCTGTTTTCTTTTCCATGTCATCATATTTTGCATCCAGGGCTGCTACCAATGCTAGAATATGTTTCCTGTCCATTGTTGTTTAGAGACTGCGATTAAAAATTAAGTAGAAAGTCTGACCATAGGAAAAGCAGAAGTGCTGAGCTGTGAGTGACAAGCTGTTGCTAGGATACAGGGCACAGACTTTTTCTTCCAGAGCGCTGAAAAAAAGACGTTTAGTGCAGTCAGGCGACAAAAAACGCGTTTGGTGGACACGCAGACTAAAGAAGAAAGTTACAAATTACAGAAAAATTCCAATCTTCTGAAAAAATTTAAGAGGAAATAATTAAGAGGTATAAACTTGTCTTGTTGTTGTTGACAGACCAGTTTGTTCTTACAGCTAGGCTGTTTTTCTTTCACTTTAAAGATCCTCTTTCATGGCCCTTTTCTGCATGTTCACACAGCTCCCAGAGGTGTTACTGAAATGTTTGGGACATGCTTTGGTTAAAACACCTTAGGGTTTAATTATTGCAGTACCATTTTACACATGGGGAAGAAGCTCTTCTCAAGAGGCTCTTTTATGGTATACTGCTTGAAATGCTAATGAGCCCCAGTTCTTCATTTCTCCAAGATCTCTGTCTTGATGGCGATGCCATTTTAGAGGCTAACCTTAGCTTTTAGCTTCAGCTGTTGGACTAAGTAACTTACTACCAAATACTGCCTGAATATCAAAGACAGGGGTGTGTGGTTTGAATGGTCAAAACCATACAACTGGAGTGTAACAACCCTGAATGAGTGAATGGCTAACTCTGCCACTGGCAGTTAATTGTTGCTAATCGAGGAGCTGTCCAATCCAGAGTATAATAAACTATATAAAAATGGCCTAAAATAACACGATTTAAACATACCTACAGTAGGGTTACGGGAAAAAAAAAATTGATGCATCGTAGTATCGCGATACATTGTGGTGGTGATACTGTATCAATTCAGAGGCAAAGTATTGTGATACTTGATTAAAAACTATTAGTAAAGGTTACAAATACAAGCTTAGTTATTTAGGTACCAGAATAATAAAAAACATTTGACTTTTCAGTCCATTAGATGGAACCAAAGGGGTGGGGCCAAATACTGAGTTGGCGTAGTATTGAAATACTTGACACTTGCAATGATGCACCGATCTCTAAATGCACGTACCAATCTTCTATTAATTTCATGATAGTATTGTATCGTGACACATACGTATCATATTGTGAGGTCCCTCTCAGTTCTCACCCCTAATATACAGTCAAGAGTCAGCAGATGATCGGGCTGTGTAAACCAGTTTCTCTTGGGGATGAATAAAATATAGAAAGTAGACAGACGTCTAGTAGCTAGGCAAGTGGACTCCTCTCTGCAGGTCAAGCTGCAGGTCCCTGGAGGGTCAACCTCAAAGCTGATCAGAAATCTTGACTGTGGCTGCTCAGATCAGCTAACATTAGCAGCCAGATCTACCTGGCTATCTTGATCAAAATGTAACAAAATAAGCCAGAATTTCATGAGAGATATAATCGACTATGGATTCATGAAGGAGCTGGTCTAGTACTGTGACTACAATTTATCAAAAAAAGAGATATAAAATCCCTGGACTCGAGCTTAGCATTGCAAAGCTAACATGCTAACTGCTCCACTATGGCTACGTATGATGTGAGAGTGAAAGTAAAGTTCATCATCTATCTGAAGGCAGAATTTTGCTTTTTAGATATTTTCTGCACATTTTTAATAAAGTGGACCAGGTTATGTGATACCTTTAAAATAGTTTAACGGCTACAAAGTATAAAATAAAAGAGGATGTAAAATATGTTCTAAATTATTTTCTCAAATGGGTGAACTGCAAAGCAGAGTGAAGTTATCACTGCAAGCAGCAGAGAAGGAACTGCTTATCATTTTATTGTGTACCATCAAAGAACATTTGTACTTGATTTTTCTACTTATTTTGAAAGAGTTAAGTTTGTGTGCGAACCTGTTTTGCCTCCCCCGCAAATACAATGTTATTGTGCCAAAGACACTGATGTAAATACATTGGACTGACCTTGTGTATGAGCATGTTTTGTTGTCTGTACTTATTTGGTCACATAGTTTTACTATATCTCCTCTAAAGTGATGACCTTGTTGACTTCCTGTTTTTACAGGGAAACAAACTTTTTTTGCAGACTTTTAAAACTGGTTGAAAACTAAACCTGAAGGAGGATGGCTTTACTTTCTACCAAAAAAACCAAAAGGGTGACTCTAATTCCATTTGGCTTCGTTGTTTGAGTTAGGCGGAGGGTGGGGAAACCCCCCCCCCCCCACAAAAAAAAACCCAAAACCCAAAAACAAACAAAAAAAAAAAAACTGAGTCAAAGTAGTGTAAATTGTATGTCTGCCTCCAAATTTCTTTGTGTTATTTGAACTATGACCAAGATTACATGACTTATACGAATACTTACAGTACTGCTGTCTTTATCATCATTTGACATTATAATGCTATTCTATCATTTTATTGATTTGCTGAAAATGTGAAATATATTCCAGTGCTTTCTTTGTTTATTGTTGATGCAAATGTTATTTTTCTTAAGTCTGCTATCTAGTGCGGAGGTATGTGAGGGATGGTTAAGGTTGTTTTGTGATATATTTACAGCTGTCAGTCAGTAACCTCCCGAGACGCAGATAAGATAAACTCCCGAGACGTCGCATCTTTACCACTCCGCAGTATCAAGGAGTACATACTCCAGTCATGCAAGCCATCCGATTCCATTTGATACATCCCAAGCCAATACAAGCTGTCAGTCAGCATTAAAGTCAGATTCACATATTTACAGGAAAAGTTGTGCTGCTGCCATTAGGGAGCAAAAGGCCAACAACTTAAGTAAACTACTTAACAGATGTTTAAAAAAAAAGAGTCATCTTGTTAGGAAGTTTTAAAGTATGGCTGTTATCTTTTGTAATAAGCAGATAGTTCTCTGCCCTTGTGATACAGAAATATAATTCTTGTTTTTACTTCTGAAAGGAGGAAGAACCATGAGGAGTATATTTAAATTGTAGACTTCCTCCGCAAGTGTTTTGACCCCTCAATCTTTGTCTGCTTCTCTTTTTGTGTACCGTTCCTACGACATACTTGGATTATTATCACAGATAAAAAAAACTTCAAAGATGAAATGACATCAAAGAAGGCACAGAAGAAGTAAAACATCAAGGTTTCTCAAGAGTTCTCACAGAAACGCTGTTGGAAAAACACGACAGCAGTCTAAGCACAATGAAGGGAGTAAGAAAGTGTTTCAGGTGGAGAAGACAGAAACAGACAACAGACCTCTGCCCAGGGTTCTTCAGCTGCATGGAAGACCTTATAGTACAAACAGGCCAAAACCAAACGAGTAATAAGATTCAAAGGTGGCACTGTGAAACCTTTTGTGTCTCTGCCGACCTTTTTTTTTAATGTGATATCTTCTTGAAACTGTTTTAGCTGATTCTGACGAAGCTGAAAGGAGTTCATGTGATGATGTGGTGTCCATCGTTCGTTCATCTGTCTGTCCAGATTTTAAGCTTTGAATAATCATATCCAAAGCACTCATGCCCATCCTTTTAATGCACAGAGGCACACTACCTAAAGTGAACGCTAATCATGATGACTTGTTTAAGACAGGTTTTGCACTGGCCAAAGGGTGCGATAGTAATGCTGCTTGGCATTGAGCACGCATCAACCCCAGTTGATGTCCAGTTAGTTATTTTAGAGAGGACAAATTGGGAAGAGATAATGCTGGGCTTAAAAAATCATCTGAATGGTTTAACGTAGTGCGCATGGATGCAACACACAGATATGAATGGGTTTGAAACTTCAGGAAAAGAGGACGATGCCTGTTCAAATTTTCATAAACTTATAAAACAGAAGGATCATTAATGGTGGCTCTTAAGTTACTCCTGGCTCCATGGGGAGCTGGAGCCGACCGAGGGCCTCCCCTATCCCAGTCCTTCCTGGGCAGGAGGGGAGGAGAGCCGGCGCAGCATCCCGCTCGCCACTGCTCCTGCTGAAGCAGATGTACATGCATCTCCTGTCTCTCTGGGAAGTTGCAATGAAAAGCAAAACATGGTACACTCCCTGTTCGTTCGTTCGTTCATTTGTTCATTCATTCAGCCCCCTAAAAATAAACACTTTAATGCCTAATGATGAAAATGAAAATGTGGATGGAATAAAAAATCTTCAGACTGACACACCTTCCCCCTGTGCTCCACATCCACACCAAAATACGCACACACTCCCTGTTCATTCATTCATTACCCTCAAAAACTCATATGTTAATGCCTAATCTATAGATGCCAATGGTAAGTCTGCAATTAGTGGTGGCCTAGTTGATAGAACTTCCACCCCACAACTGGGAGTTTAGGGGTTCAAGTCCCGGCCGGGTCATACCAAAGACCATATAAAAATGATATTTCCCACCTTCTAGCTTGGTGCTCAGCATAATAGAATGGGGGAAGGAAAAGTTGTTTGTGGCGGCGCCTTGCATGGCAGCGGCCCCTCTGATTCTAGATGTGATTAACATTGTAGATAGGAGAAATGTAATTTTGTTCTACTGTACATAATTGGCTGTGTGGACTGAATGATAGTAAAGTTGGCTTCTTATTCTTCAATTAAAATGAGAATGTGGATGAAAAAACTATTTAGTGTATCATATTATAATTAAAATAACAGGTGATTATTACCTCCGCCAAGGAGGTTATGTAACTGGGGTGGTTTGTCTGTCTGTCTTTCTGTCTGTCTGGCTGTTAGCAGGATTACGCGAAAACTACTGGATGGATTTTGATGAAATTTTCACTAGAGATAGCCCTCGGGTCAAAGATGACAATGGCCATGGCAGTGATCCGAGAATGCATACCTCCACCAAGGCTCTTATCTTCTCACAGTGTGTTAGCAAGAATACTCCAAAACTACTGGATAGACTTTGCTGCAGTTTTCACCAGAACTGGCTTGTGGCCTACACACGAACCCATTACATTTTGGAGGTGATCCATGATGGGCGGAAGGATGCTTGGCAGAGGTATGCACTCTCTGAGTGCTTTTCTAGTATTATAACTGTTACATCTCGCTCAATTAAAATAACTGAAAATCCCAGCACATGCTGTTTCCTCAGGCGCTCCAGAGCTGAACGATTGCAAAACATGACACTGAAATAGCAGTAAAACAATGCACTTCTGAAGACAGACCTCCTTTTTCAAAAGCACATTGTCATAAAATGCACCATAATACCAATGCACATGAAATTGCGCGCCGCCACACCTCTTTGAAATGAGTCTCATTCTACCAGCACAAAGTGGGCGCACTGTCTACTGGTATCTACTGGTAATTAGATGTAGGACACAAACCATAAAAAGCAGACATTGCACTGACAGAAATGAACAAAAACACTGGCATACAGCAGGAAGTCTGGTACAAAAATGCACTGATGACAGTTAAAATACGGCCCCGTATCTTTATTTGAGCCCTTTTGAATCACTTTTAGGTTCTTATATCATTGTTTTTTTATATTGTCCCTTGGTTTTTAATTTTGTTGCTTTTGTCATATAGAAACCCGAGCATGTCATTCTATAGCAGTTTAAAGTGTGCACCAGTAAAACCTTCGTCAGCTCAGATGTGCAGCATCAGTTACTGCACACCTCAGATGAAGCCAAAACAGTTAACTGACAACGGCTGAGCGGCCTTTTCATTTCTCACAGTTTTTTTTTTTTTCTTAGCTCAGAGTGGTTATGCAGGGTGTTTGGTTGTTGGGGTGGTGGTGGTGGTGGTGGGGGGGGTAGTCTTTGTAGTAGTCACAGCTCTAAATCTCATTTGTAATGGTTATCAACTGGTTGGGCTCTTCACAATAGCTAATGGGGAAAACAAATTGGTATTTGCCATGTTTATCATCTGATTAACCTTCATATTATCCCTCTGTGTAATTAGCCTGATTATGAGAGGCTTTACACTGACAGGCTGATAGCGCCTTGCACAACCAGGTCTCAATTTTTTCCTCCTCTTCCTACAAACGCTGCTCTCCTTTTGTTTAAAAACTGAATGCGGAGCCAAGTGGAGTGTGGTTTCCATCAGTGATAAAATAATCATTTGTGATTAAAGATTTTATCCTCAGTGACCTTTTGAAGTTCATCTAAAACAATTAAACCTCTGAATCATGTAGATGTGAAACAAAAACACAGTTCTTACAGGAAACGGGTAACTGTTAATGCCTGTTGCTGCAACCCACCCAACATGTTTGTTCTTGTCCTCTGTGGGGAACTCTCGCCGCCGGAATCGGCCTCCTGTCATCAGGTCACCATCTGAACGAGTTGTGATTGAGGCCCTCCCTTTTTCATGGAGCTCTGAGCACGCTTGCTCTGACACCACACACCGGTGATTTTTGCCTGCTAGCTCTGCTTCTCCCCTTTGTCACGGCTGTTTTGTGTCAAACCTGCGGTGTTTGTGCAAAGATTGACTTGCAGCAGGTGTTGAAACTGGGCGGATTGTTGTCGGTATTAGGGTTGAAGTGGCTTCACTGTAATGCATCGAGACCTCCAGTGACCTTTTCTCTCTACACAGTTGATCTGTGTCTTTTTTTAGACTTTGAAGACACGGCTTCAGCTCCCCTGTGACAGCACCTGCTCACCAATGATAAAGCTTTCTTGACCTGTGGCCGGAGGGCAGAGAGTCAAACTCAGACTTCCACAGACGTGACTGTATGTGGCCCCCATGTCAGATAATTTACCCCTTTTTTTTTTCTGTGCTGGGCCACAAAACTTACTGTTGATATTACAGTGTACAGTGAAAGAGAAGAAATTAAAGGGGTATTTGGTTATTTTCAGTTAAACCTTTTATCATGATATATCCAAGGACAAAATGCTGAAAAACATACTCAAAACCCCATTTTAATATTATTGAACAACTGAGCCAAAAATTGTTGCTGACCTCATTGAAAGACCCAGCACCTCCTACAGGTACATCTCAAAAAATTAGAATACCATGAAAAAGTTCAATATTTTTTCTCCCATTTCAGAAAGTGAAACCCATATAGTATATACGTAGATTCTTTACACAGAGAGTGATATATTTCAAGTGTTTATTTTAATTTTGATGATTATGGCTTACAGCCCATGAAAACCCCAAATTCAGTTTCTCAAAAAATTAGAATATTACATAAAATTAATTTTAAAAAAATAGTTTTTTTTTTTTAATAGAAATGTTGTCCGATTGAAAAGTATGTCCATGTACACACTCAATACTTGGTTGGGGCTCCTTTTGGATTAATTACTGCATCAATGTGGTGTGACATGGAGGTGATCAGCCTGTGGCACTGCTGAGGTGTTCTGAAGGTTCAGATTGCTGTGATAGTGACTTTCAGCTCATCTGCATTGTTGGGTCTGGTGTCTCTCATCTTCCTTTTGACAATACTCCATAGATTCTCTATGAGGTTTAGGTCAGGAGAGTTTGCTGGCCAATCAAACATAGTGATGCCATGGTCATTAAACAGGTTTTGATACTTTTGACAGTGGGGGGGGGGGTGCCAAGTCCATCCATCCATCCATCCATCTTCTACCGCTTTTCCGGAGGTCCAGGTCGCGGAGGCAGCAGTTCAAGCAGAGAAGCCCAGACTTCTCTCTCCCCAGCCACCTGCTCCAGCTCTTCAGAGGGGATACCAAGGCGTTCCCAGACAAGCTGGGAGACATAGTCTCTCCACCGAGTCCTGGGTCTGCCCCGGGGTCTCCTCCCAGTGGGACGTGTCTGAAACACCTCAAGTGCAAGGCGTCCAGGAGGCATCCTAATCAGATGCCCGTACCACCTCAACTGACTCCTTTCAATGTGTAGGAGCAGCGGTTCTACTCTGAGCCTCTCCCGGATGACTGAGCTCCTCACCCTATCTCTGAGGGTGAGTCCAGCAATCCTACGGAGAAAGCTCATTTCAGCCACTTGTATTCGCAATCTCGTTCTTTCGGTCATTACCCAAAGCTCGTGACCATAGGTGAGAGTAGGAACGTAGATTGACTGGTAAATCGACAGCTTTGCCTTAGAACTAAGCTCCCTCTTCACCACAACAGACCGGTACAACGTCCGCCAAGTCCTGCTGGAAAATGAAATCAGCTTCTCCATAAAGCCTGTCAGCAGAGGGAAGCATGAAATGCTCTAAAATTTCCTGGTAGACGACTGCACTGACTTTGGTCTTGTTAAAACACAGTGGACCAACACCAACAGATGACCGCTGTTCAGATAAAAGTAAATTTTGCATTTGATTTGGAAATCAAAGTCCCAGAATCTGGAGAAAGAGTGGAGAGGCACAGAATCTAAGTTGCTTGAGGTTTAGTGTGAAGTTTCCACAGTCAGTGATGATTTGAGGAACCATGTCATCAGCTGGTGTTGGTCCACTGTGTTTTATCAAGACCAAGGTCAGCGCAGTCGCCTTCCAGGAAATTTTAGAGCACTTCATGCTTCCCTCTGCTGACAAGCTTTATGGAGAAGCTGATTTCTTTTTCCAGCAGGACTTGACCCCCCCCCCCCCCCCCCCACACACACACACACTGCCAAAAGTATCAAAACCTGGTTTAATGACCATGGCATCACTGTGCTTGATTGGCCAGGAAACTCTCCTGACCTAAACCCCATAGAGAATCTATGGAGTATTGTCAAGAGGAAGATGAGAGACACCAGACCCAACAATGCAGACGAGCTGAAGGTCACTATCAAAGCAAGGCCTCCATAACACCTCAGCAGTGCCACATGCTGATCACCTCCATGCCACACCACACTGATACAGTAATTAATCCAAAAGGAGCCCAGACCAAGTATTGAGTGTGTACATGGACATACTTTTCAGTCGGCCAACACTTCTATTTAAAAACTATTTTTTAAAATTAATTTTATGTAATATTCTAATTTTTTGAGAAACTGAATTTGGGGTTTTCATGGGCTGTAAGCCATAATCATCAAAATTAAAATAAACGCTTGAAATATATCACTCTCTGTGTAATGAATCTATATACTATATGGGTTTCACTTTCTGAAATGGGTGACAAAAATATTGAACTTTTTCATGGTATTCTAATTTTGAGATGTACCTGTATGTCAGGACGGAGCCTCTTCAGTGGGATCCGGCACCTTTTGTTTCACTATGAAAATATGTAAATAAGTTTTTGTCTATTATTTAATGTTATCTGTGGTATTAGTCTTTATTTTTGTCACACACTCAATACTTGGTTGGGGCTCCTTTTGGATTAATTACTGCATCAATGTGGTGTGACATGGAGGTGATCAGCCTGTGGCACTGCTGAGGTGTTCTGAAGGTTCAGATTGCTGTGATAGTGACTTTCAGCTCATCTGCATTGTTGGGTCTGGTGTCTCTCATCTTCCTTTTGACAATACTCCATAGATTCTCTATGGGGTTTAGGTCAGGAGAGTTTGCTGGCCAATCAAACATAGTGATGCCATGGTCATTAAACAGGTTTTGATACTTTTGACAGTGTGGGGGGGTGCCAAGTCCATCCATCCATCCATCCATCTTCTACCGCTTTTCCGGAGGTCCGGGTCGCGGAGGCAGCAGTTCAAGCAGAGAAGCCCAGACTTCTCTCTCCCCAGCCACCTGCTCCAGCTCTTCAGAGGGGATACCAAGGCGTTCCCAGACAAGCTGGGAGACATAGTCTCTCCACCGAGTCCTGGGTCTGCCCCGGGGTCTCCTCCCAGTGGGACATGCCCGAAACACCTCAAGTGAGAGGCGTCCAAGAGGCATCCTGATCAGATGCCCATACCACCTCAACTGACTCCTTTCAATGTGGAGGAGCAGCGGTTCTACTGAGCCTCTCCCGGATGACTGAGCTCCTCACCCTGTCTCTGAGGGTGAGTCCAGCAATCCTACGGAGAAAGCTCATTTCAGCCACTTGTATCCGCAATCTTGTTCTTTCGGTCATTACCCAAAGCACGTGACCATAGGTGAGAGTAGGAACGTAGATTGACTGGTAAATCGACAGCTTTGCTTTAGAACTCAGCTCCCTCTTCACCACAACAGACCAGTACAACGTCCGCATCACTGCAGATGCTGCTCCAATCCGTCTGTCAATCTCTCGCTCCATTTTCCCCTCACTCGTGAACAAGACCCCAAGATACTTAAACTCCTCCACTTGGGGCAGGAGCCTGTCCCCAACCCAGAGAGGACAATCCACCTTTTTCCGGCTGAGGACCATGGACTCGGACTTGGAGGTGCTGATTCTCATCCCAGCCGCTTCACACTCAGTGGCAAACCGTCCCAGCAAGAGCTGTAGGTCATTGCTGGATGAAGCCAACAGGACAACATCATCTGCAAACAACAGAGATGAGATCCTGTGGTCACCAAGCATGACACCCTCCATTCCCTGGCTGCGCCTAGAAATCCTGTCCATAAAAATTATGAACAGGATCGGTGACAAAGGGCAGCCCTGGCAGAGTCCCACTCTCACTGGGAATGACTCTGACCGAGTATTGGCAATACGAACCAAACTCTCACAACGGTCGTACAGAGACCGAATAGCTCGTAACAGCAAGCCCGATACCCCATACTCCCGATGCATCCCCCACAAAAAACCACGAGGGATGCAGTCAAATGCCTTCTCCAAGTCCACAAAACACATGTAAACTGGTTGGGCAAACTCCCACGAACCCTCAAGAATTCTCGAGAGGGTAAAGAGCTGGTCCGATGTGCCACGGCCAGGATGAAAACCACATTGCTCCTCCTGAATCCGAGGTTCGACTAACAGCCGAACTCTCCTCTCCAGTACCTTGGCATAGACCTTCCCAGGGAGGCTGAGGAGTGCGATCCCTCTAGAGTTGGAGCACACCCTCCGGTCCCCTTTTTTGAAGAGAGGAACCACCACCCCAGTTTGCCATGCCAAAGGCACTGCCCCCGACCTCCACGCAATGTTGCAGAGGCGTGTCAACATGACAGCCCAACAACATCCAGGGCCTTGAGGTACTCAGGGCGAATCTCGTCCACCCCCGGGGCCCGGCCACCAAGGAGATTTTTAACCATCTTGACGACCTCAGCCCCTGTGATAGGCGAGTCATCCCCGTCGTCCCCAAACCCTGGGGGCCATCTGATTAGGATGCCTCCTGGATGCCTCCCACTTAAAGTATTTCGGGCATGTCCCACTGGGAGGAGACCCCGGGGCAGACCCAGGACTCGGTGGAGAGACTGTCTCCCAGCTGGTCTGGGAATGCCTTGGTATCCTCTCTGAAGAGCTGGATCAGGTGGCTGGGGAGAGGGAAGTCTGGGCTTCTCTGCTTGAACTGCTGCCTCCGTGACCCGGACCTCCGGAAAAGCGGTAGAAGATGGAGTTACTGTAAACCCCACAAGCTAGTGAGCAGAATTTTGGTACCTTTACCCCCCCCCCCCCCCCGACTGAGCTGTGGGAATGTCGGTCTCTCTGTGTTCTGGGACCTCCGGCGTTACAAATTAAGCACTATGCTAAGCTGATCTAAAAGCCACAAAAGCACTGGGAGTCAGCTCATTATGACATGTTAGCTGTGCTTTGCTATCAGATTCAGTGAACAAGCTAATGCTAACTGAACACCAATTAAACTTTGTGATTATCCAACAAGCAAATGCTATCCCAACTGAAACAAAGCTCACCACAACATGGTGCATGACTTACAACCAACGTACAAGCTAACCAGTTTAACAACAAGCTCAGTGGAAATAACACATCATCATTGTTCTTTTTCCTTTCAGAATTTTTATATTACTACAAGAGTAATGATCGCCATAATTCAAAATACAAATTTATAAATCAAATTTTAACCATTGCCTATGACAGACATCACTCAAACTATAAATCTAACTATGTATGAGGCATAATTAAAAGGATAATACCTGATAATTTACAGCCATTTAACATATGCAAATATACAGTTTAGATCATCTTAGTGTCCTTTTCTTTTATCCCTCTGGGGATTTCAGAGCCCTCTCACTGGGTTTGAAATGAACATAGATGTTTTACTCCACTTAATCCACCACTCTGTATGTTTCACAGGGATAAGTAAAATAAGTACGTACTCTTTCACGTTTGGGTGCGGGGAATTGCATGTCTTGTCTTAAGAAGTATATCCTTACTTACTTTATTACATTTACAGGCAATAAAATCTCCAACTTGTTCAACTGGATTATTTCTAGGTCACTGTGTGATAACGAACTGGCAGCAGTGCAGATGAAATTTTAGCTAAATCACATTTGGTCTTAAACATGTAACACTGACAGTGTAGAAGTTTGTGTTTAATATCTGAGCAGTCTCCCACCATAAACAATCATTGATCATTTATTACATCTTATTGCTGAGGGGAAATTAAAATTTGGTTTAAAGTAACTTTGATAGAGTAGCTGAATGTGCACTTATCAGAAATCAAATCAGTGGTTACACTTTATAGTGCAAGCCGTGAATATTACAGGATAACAACAGGTAAAGCCTCATATCCACTGACTTGCAGTTGCACTCTGTTGTGGCTGACAACTGGGGACTGGACAAAAAAAAAATGGAAAAATAGGGAGAAACATGGTTTAGAAATTGGGTAAAGTTTTTTTTTTTAACCCTCTTTGTTTTTTCCTGTTTTTCCACTCATGTTTTATCTTGAGAGAGGGAAAAAAACGAAGAAGAAAAAACAAGGAAAAATTGGGAAGAATAAAAAACAAGATAAAAATAGAAAAAACTAGTTAAGTACTGGGAGAAAAAAATGGGAAAAATAGGTAGGAACATGATGTAAAGGATAAAAACTGTTTTTCACCTATTTTTCCTGTTTTTTTCCTCCTAGAATTTATCTTGCTTTTTTCTTGGCTTTATCTTGTCCCCCCCCCCCCCCCAATTTCCTCCCCTTGTTTTTTTTCTGGCGCTTACCCTCTTTTTTTCAGTATTATCCTGTACTTACCCTGTAATTTTCAGGCTGTATTATAAAATGCTACCATACCGTTACTCTTGTGATTGCATTGTGTTAATCTACACTGTTTGCAGTGGCTACCTTTCAGAACACGATGTTTGACTTCTCCCAGCACTTCTGATGCCATGACACTGCCCCGACCATAAAATTTTCAACACTAGAAGGAGGCCTAAAACAGCTTTTTGCTTGTATTAATATGTGAGCATGCCATGGTGTCAGACTTCTGGCACCGTCAAATATTTACCCCTATGCGCACAACATTTCCAGATCCATAATGACCACTTTAACTCTTTGCTCCTCGCTGTTTCCAAACAGCAGAACGCAGGGAGCGAGCGCTTGTTTGTGTAATGTCACATTAACCTGTTCAGCCATTCAACCGACCCTCTGAAGCAGAGCAAGTTCGGTGCTGGGAAGACTCGGCAACAAACGCTTGCAGATGGGAACCTTTAATTTTTAAAGCGGTTTCATCCGCATGGCCGACCCTGCACACATTGCGTCACGAACCGTGAGTGCTAATGCCAGTCCCCCATCGTCCCCCGATTTGGCATGAAAAATCTCCCAGCCAAAGTGGATCTCCTTCATCTCTGCAGTGTCTTTTTGAAGTGATGTTTTGATCGGTGTCTAGTGAACCAAGACTGTCTTTAAACTGAGTTACACTCATGGGACAAAAAAATCTAAGGTGTATGAAGAGCTTTGTGATCGTCCTTTAAATCATATTAAAGGGCCCCTATTATGCACTTTTTCCACATGTCAACGCAGATCCTGGAGACGTCAATGAAATGTGTGACATGATTTAGTCAAAATGTCTAATGTTTTAGTTGTCCCAGCACCATTTTACACACGGACGAGTGACATTTGTGTTTTCATGACAACACCATGTTTGAGGCTCACGCTAGCTTTTAGTTTTGGATGTCAGACTAAGTAACATGCTAACAAATATTGGCTGAATGTTAGTGTTTAAAAACCCATATAAAGCATTATAAGACAAATGTGTATGACAATGTATGATGAATCCCTAGGGTGTAATAAGCACGGAAACAACCCTGAATGAGGGAATAGCTAACTCTGCTAACAGCTGCTAACTGTCGGTAATCAAGTAGTTGCCTGGCCCAGAATTTCATGAATTCTAATAAAATAAGCTAAAATAACATATATGAATTAAATATATTGTCAAGGGTCTGTGATGATGTGGCTGGGTAAAGAGACATCTGTTGTGTAGGCTAGCGGACTCCTTTCTGTCTGTAACTGGCAGGTGGCGTTTAAAGTCGATCAGTAATCCTGGCTGTGGCTAACTACAATTTACAGTAAAGAGTCATAAAAATCCTGGTTGCACTGATTTGCATTACTAAGCTAGCAAAATAGGCCAGTATGTCATTAGATATGTTATCAACTGTGAATTAATGAATACGCTGGGATCCTGGATCGATCTGACTCAGATTTACAGAGAAGAGCTCTAAAAACCATAGTCAGGCTGTTGACTTGCTCGCTAGCTAAGCTAGCTGCACTGTAGCTGTGTGAGCTCTGAGGCTTGATGGAGAACTTCCTCTTCTCCTCCAAGGAGAGGGAGTACCAGACTATCCAGAAAGCAGGTCTGTATCAGGTCTGTTTGGTACTGATGTGATGACCTCATAGACGAGAAAAGCCGATCCAAACATGGTGTTTTCGGCAGAGTTGTAGTCCTAGTTCTGTGGGAGTGGAGAACTCCTGTGCAGGTGGATTTTTGACTGGTGGGCTGTTATGATGTTACCAAAATCCTACATAATGCACTAAAATAAAAGGAAACCCCAAAAGGCATAATAGGGGCTCTTTGAAGTTTTTCCTATGAACATAAAGTTATACAAGTACCAAAGATCTTCTCACCAGTGCTTTAATAATGCATACAATATGTGATTATGTACTGGCTTCAAGGTTTGTAGTATAAATGTATTCTGTCTAATAATGAGCAGAGGGCATCTCTGCTCAGTTAAGTAGTTAAATAGTCCGACTGCTTCGTTGACTTATGCACTAAGCAGGATGTTAATTTTATAATTTTCCACTCCTACTTACATCAACAAGGATAATGTGCTTGACACACGTGATGCTACTGTGCCTCTCTTCTGTTCATTTTCATTTGAACCAATCTGACGAGAGGATGATTGCAAGTCTTCCTCCTAAAAAGCGACTTGTGTATATCACCGTGTATATGCAGGCTGATGAAGAGATCCAAGAAATTTTTAAAACAAATAATTAAATAATTGCCTTCACCAGATGATGACCAATCAGCAAACGGCATATTGCTTTTTCATACCCAGACAAAAATTGATGTAATTTAATCCAAATCGAAGTAATCACTGCACAGCAGAGAAGACTGTCCTTTGTGTTATCTTGTGAAATTAAAGCTAAATACATGTACATTTGTGTATGCTGAAAAAATAGCACTCAATTAATCTGATTTGAGATTAACATGAAAACATTCATTTGTTTCCAAAAGAACAGATGCAAAGCATGTATGCATGCACGCCTTCTGTTAAATGTTTGTGAATGTATGTAGCATGTGTCATTGTTCGTTTATGGAAGGAGTTGCTTTTATTATGTTTTTGCTTTTGGTTCCCTTCTGTTGTCTTGTTGCACAGCAGCCAGTTCACTTAAAAGTAATGAGACCTTTTGTAACCCCCCCTCCTGTGGGGGAGGGTGTATATACACACACATCATTAGTTTTTTTTTTTTTCCACAATATCTTTATTGAACCTTTTTTTTTTTAACAAACATGATACAAACAATCAAACACTAACGCTAAAGTACTACAAAAAAAAAAAAAAAAATGCACTAAAAACACCAACAACCACCAACAAAATCAAGTCTTCAACAATGCTCCTCTGTTTAGTCTAGACAATCCAATACATAAGTATACATATTATGTTCACCAGTTTGGAATTTACAAGGTCCACACACATCATTCACCTTCTTCTTCAAGAGTTATGTTTAAATTTTTACATAATCAATAAAAGGTCTCCATATATTCTCAAACACAATTTCCTTTGATTTCAGTATATATGTTATTCTTTCTAATGGAAGGTTTGTTAACATCTGTCTTAACCACTGAGTCACATCTGGTCTATGAGTCTTTTTCCATAATAGTGCAATACATTTTTTGGCATTAAGCAAACTGAGGTCTATGAATGTTCTTTCACTTTTATTAAAATTATGCTTTTCTGGGTACAGACCCAACAAAAACAGTTTAGGATTCAGTATGATTTGTTTTGAGATTATTTTTTCAATTGTTACCCTCACCTCTTCCCAAAACATTCTTATTAATCTACATTCCCATAAACAATGAAATAGGGTTCCTTTACTTTCCATGCATTTTGTGCATGTATCTGGTATATTTTTGTTATATCTATTTAACTCCTCCGGTATAACATACATCCGCATTAACCATTTGAAATGTATCAATTTAAGGCGTGCATTTATTGATTTGGTTTGAGCTTCTGTACAAGCCAATTCCCATTGTTCCTCCGAAATTTCAATTTGCAGATCTTCTTTCCAGTAGTTTAATCTTTTCAGTGAATTTTCACTTGAAGATAGTGTCAATGAGTTATAAAACTCTGAAATAATACCCTTTCTTTTACTATCTTTCATCATCATTTTTTCCAAGGATGAATAAATAGGTCGAGTGAGAGCTTTATTTTGATTTGATCGAATAAAGTTTCTAAGTTGAAGATATTTAAAAAAATGTGTTCTATTGAGATTAAATTTGATCCTCAGCTCTTCAAAAGACATTATGTTGTCTGCACATGGCAAATATAAATCCTGAATCTTTTGTATCCCTTTTAAATTCCATACTTTAAATACAGCGTCCGCTCTCCCTGGTTTAAAATATTGATTACCCCATATTGGACTAAATTGTGACAATAACTGTGGTTCTTTTAAATAGTTTTTAGCTTCACACCATATTTTGATCATATGCTTTACAAATGGATTTTTAACTTGTTTTTGTAATTTTTTTGCCGAATCTGAGTATATGAATATGGGAAGAGGTAAAGGTAAATTGTATGATTCCATTTCAGTCCAGTGAGGGAGATCATTTGATGAAAAATAATATGTCATAGACCTCAGTTGTGCCGACCAATAATACAACATAAAATTTGGACATTTCAGACCTCCACGATCAAATGGTAAATATAATAAAGACAGACGTAATCTAGCCCTCCTGTTGTTCCATATAAATTCCACTAACTTTTTTTTTATTCTTGAGAATAGATCTAAAGGTGGTGATAAGGGAATGTATTGAAATAAATAAAGTATTTTAGGTAAAATATTACTTTTAAGTATATTGATTCTCCCGATCATCGACATTGGTAGTGACATCCATCTCTGAGTTAACTCATTGATATCTGACATTAAGGCTTCATAGTTGACGCTGGCGACTGATTCTAGCTTAGGCATAATTTGGATTCCTAAATATTTAAACTGATTTACAACATTGAATTGATTTGCCTCAGGGGCTGGGTAATTTCTCTGGGTCTCATTTAGCATTAATATTGAAGATTTAGTTTTATTTATTTTATATCCTGATATTTCCCCAAAATTCTTTATTAAATTCAACAAGGTTGGAATTGATTTTTTTAGATTCGACATAAACAAAATTATATCATCGGCGTACAGGGAGATTTTATGTTCTGTTGGCCCAACTTTAATTCCATATATTTGTGAATGTAAACGTATCGCTATCGCTAAAGGTTCAATTGCCATAGTAAACAGTAAAGGTGAAAGTGGACAGCCTTGTCGACATCCTCTATTGATTTTTATTGGTTTTGAAATATTGTTATTTGTTAGGATTTCTGCTGCAGCATTATTGTATATTATTTGAACCCATTTTATGAAATTATTTCCAAGTCCAAACCTTTGTAGGACTTCAAAAAGAAAGGGCCATTCAACTCTATCAAAGGCCTTTTCGGCGTCCAATGATAGGAGAGCTGTATCCGGTGCTTCTTTATTAAAATAAATAATATTAAATAGTCTTCTTACATTATGGAAGCCTTGTCTACCCTTTATAAAGCCATTCTGATCTCGATTAATATATTTGGTAAAATTTCTTGTATTCGTCTTGCTAAAATTTTACAGATTATCTTAAGGTCGGCGTTTAATAGGCTTATTGGTCTCATATTTTCACATTTATTAGAGGGCTTACCTGGTTTTGGCAGCAGTATAATTAAGGCATTATTTATGTATGATGGTAAATTATTATTTTGAATGCTTCTAAAACCATTTCCAAAAAAGGTTTTATTAATTTATTCTTAAATTTTTTATAAAGGTCAACTGGAAGACCATCTGGTCCTGCACTTTTTCCTGATTTCATATTATCAATGGCTAGCCCAACTTCTTCTTGACTAATTTTAGACTCCAATATCTCCTTGTTTTCATTTGGTATACACGGTATAGATAGTTCGTTCAAAAACCCATTTAGTTTTGTTAAATCAGGTTCATTTTTGGTATCATATAATTTTTCATAGTAATCTCTAAAGGCTCTATTAATTTCTAAAGGATCTATAACTACCTGTCCGTTACTTATAATACTGGTAATTGGTGTTTTAATTTCCAATTGTTTAATCTGCCATGCTAATAATTTTCCTGATTTTTCACCTTGTTCATAAAAAGATTGTTTCAATCTTAGAAGACTCGAGGCAGCTCTATTCGCTGATTTTTTGTCGTATTCAGCTCTCAAAATCAGTAATTCATTCTCCAACCTTGGGTCACTTCCTGCATACACTTTTTCCTGAAGACTTTTTATTTTATGTTCCAATTTAGCTCTCTCCTCTCGAGTCTTCTTAGATTTTGATCCTGTATAACTAATATATGTCCCCTAATAAAAGCTTTGAAAGCCTCCCACTTTACACATGCTGATGTTTGTGTAGTATTGATGTCAAAGAACTCGTCTATCTGTTTTTCTATATACTTGACAAATTCCTCATCCTGAAGCCATTTATGCTGAAATTGCCATCTACCTGATTCCTTTGTCAATTTTTTATCTACATATATTAGACAACAGGGTGCATGATCAGAGATCACGATGTTTATCATAAAAGCAGTTTTGAATCTTGGACCTTAATTCTGTGGAAATCAAAAAATAATCAATACGTGAGAATGTCCTTGTAGGTACTGGAATAACAAGAATAGGCTTTAACTTGTGGTTTCATTTCTCTCCATATATCTAACAATCTCAATTCTTTCATAAAATGATTAATAGTCATCCTACATCCAATGTGCGTACAATCCAGTCCTGTTGATCTATCCACACCTGGATTCAATGTACAATTAAAATCCCCTGCTATTATATGTTGCCCTGTAAGTGATGATAAGATGAGAAATAAATTAGCAAAGAACTTCTGATCATCTATATTGGGACCATATAAGTTCACAAGATTTATATTTTCTAATAGCAAAGAACCTTGAATGATTACATATCTTCCAAATTTGTCTCCAATTACATTTTTCACTTGAAAAGGAACTGATTTATGTATGAGAGTCATAACTCTCCCTGGCTCGGGATGAAAATGAAGAGGTGAATACACTTCCCTGCCATCTACTCCTAATTCTTTTAACATCCTCCTCTATCAGATGAGTTTCTTGTAAAAACACAATTCTTGAACCCATGTCCTTTATTTTATTCATAACTTGTTTAAGTTTTTTTAAATTTTGTAGACCTCTGCAATTCCATGAAGTTAAATTAAGATTAACACTTTGGTCCATGATCAATAGAGAGTTTGGGATTACCTTGCAGTGTAAACATGCTCATACAGAGAAGCAAAAACATGAGTGGTTGAACATTCATCCTACAAACTACACACAAACAAATTTCCCCTTCCCACATTTGTGGCAAACCCCCCAAAATCAAAAGAAAAATTTCTGTCTCCCGATATAGCCATCGACCGTTCCACACCCACGGGGAACAGCCTAAGCCACTCCTTCTTCATCCTCCCAATCACCCCAACTCTACTGCTTTAATGACGTAACATTAACTCTCCTCTGTAGTTTTCCAACTTAACTCCAAAATTTTAACAACTTTGTACATCATAGTTTTTTTTTGTTTGTTTTGTTTTTGTTTTGTTTTTTTAATATATAATACAATCTATATTTTGTAAACTTACTATTTACTTCAAGTCAGTCAGATGCCTGTGCAAATGCTTAATTATTCTACCTTATATTTTGTTCATGCTTAGCTCCCACCAGTCTCTTCTTCTTCTTTGATCTTCTTGATGAAACTCTGCGCCTCCTCTGGGGTCTTGAAGATGTGGGTTCTGCCCCTCATACGTGGTCAGCAGTCTCGCAGGATAGATTACACCATGACGAATCCCAAGGTTGCGCAGCTCCTTACGTACGGGATCAAACTGCTTCCTCAATTGCTGGATTCCTGTGGCCAAATCTGGGTAGAAACCGCACCTGCTGGTCCTGGTGTTTAATCTCTCCTTTTTTAGCTCGTGCAGCGTTGAAGATCTTCATCCTGTCTCTGTTGCTAAGAAACTTCATAATTAAGGTCCTCGCGGTCCCTTATCTCTCCGTGGGCCAATACGATGTGCTTTTTCCAGAACCACTGCTGATTGCAACTCCTCGCTGCCCAGCACCTCCGGAATCCACTTTTCCAGAAAGGAACATACGTCCGACCTTCTGATTCCTCTGGAAGACCCACCAGCCTCAAATTATTCTGTCTCGACCGAGATTCCAAATCCAAAATATTATCTTCCAGAGATTTATTTTTTTTTTCCAAAGTGCGCACCTTTAATTGAAGACGGGTGACGTCATCTTCAGCACTAGCGAGACGGAGCTCCATCTGCGCCGTTCGTTCTACACAGTCACCCAATTCCTTTCTTATTCCTTCCAACGCTGTCATAATCCCATCAAATCTAGAGGAAAAGTCCGCTCTCATTGAACTCATGGCAGCCATCAGCGCATCTGCGCCTCCCCGCGCAGACATCGCACCGTTGCCAGCCTCCTCCGCCATATATGGAGTTTTGTTTACTGCGTCACAGACCTGAAAGTCCGTTAATTTGGACTGTTTCGGCGGCTCGCTTTTTCCTTTTCCTGGTTTTCCAGCCTTAGGCTTCGCCGACATATCCTCGCCCAAATGCTGGGATACGTTCTGTCCCAAATGAGAGAGTTATTTGCCGATTTTTTTTTTTTCCAGGAGCAGAGCAGAGCGAGACACGTCCGTCCTACGTGGCAGCCATAACCGGAAGTCCACATCATTAGTTTTTAATATATAAATGAACAAATTCATACCTAAGAGTTTCCATCACACCCACTTTCACCCACTTTTCACCATACTGTGGAAACTAGCAGCTCCACTATGAAATCCACGCAGGCACAACTTCGACAGCACATGTCATGTGCATATGCAGTTCCAAAAAACTGTTAATCTAAAGTCACACAGAATTTGCCTCTGAATGCTTAGCTATTATGGGTTTGAATAATTTTGGACATCAGAAAGGTAAAATCATCATCATAGCAGTCTGTCGGGGGCGACAATGACTGTTTCATTTAGGTCTGATCAGATTCCTCCACGCAGCTCTGTCCTTCGCCCTCCGCTGTCAGGAACTCCTGACCTCGTTAACCCAGGCGACATCCAAGCCGGTATGAGTTGCTTTCTGACTGACTGTTTCATGAAACTGCCTGCATAGTAGTTGAGTACCGCTAGCTTTTGCTGGACTAGCGGCACATTCTTGGCAAATAGAGGTATTATCAGTGGCAACGACAGGCCAAGACAAACTGACTCCAGTATCTGTTGCAGTGACTGACTACATAATAGGTTTGTTTATCTCTGTTCTTTGTGTAGTGCATGTCACGATGCACCGACTGGCAAAAGTCCACCACAGACCTTGCGACAGATGTGCTTATCTGCCAGGATGTCCAGTCTCACCCCTTGTAACTGGGAGTGGTCCACCACAGACCTGTGACAGATATTGTTTTTAGTTCTGTCAGGATGCCCAGTTTCACCCTCCACACCCTCGGAAGGGCGGGGTTGCTGGTTGAGTCGCCGACGGCCCGACCCATGAGGTGGGTAGTACTGGTTTCCATGGTTATCCGGTAGCAAGCAAACCAATGCCTGACCTGACATGAAAGAAAGGTAAAATACCATCAAATATTCTACTAAAGATGTACATTTTGTCATTTTGGCCACTCTCATGATACAAATTTATATGATGACTACGCTAGCTAGAAAAGCACTCAGAGAGCGCATACCTCCACCAAGCCTCCTTCCATCCGTCATGGATCACCTCCAATATGTAATGGGTTTGTGTGTAGGCCGCAACCCAGTTCAGGTGAAAATTGCATCAAAGTCTATCCAGTAGTTTTGGAGGATTCTTGCGAACACACTGCGAGAAGATAAAAGCCTTGATGGAGGTATGCATTCCAGGATCATCGTCAAAATGTTGAGTTCCTCTCTAGGCCAAGGACCACCTCTGGTAAAAATTTAGTTTTGGAGGATTCTTGCTAACACACTGTGAGAAGATAAGAGCCTTGGCGAAGGTATGCATTCTGAAATCATCACCAAAATGTTATTGGTTCCTGTCTAGTCCAAGGACCACCTTTGGTGAAAATTTCATCCAAATCCATCCAGTAGTTTTTGTGTAATCCTGCTGCACAAATTCAAACAAGGTCCTTGGTGGAGGTATGTACTCTCAGATCATCACCAAAATTTAGTAAGTTCATCCTTGGCCCAAGGGCTACCTCTGGTGAAATTTTCATCAAAATCCATCCAGTAGTTTTTGTGTAATCCTGCTAACAAACGGACAGACAAACAGACAGACACAGACAAACCACCCCAATTACATTACCTCTCTGGTAGAGGTAATAAAGGATTTATAAGTAATGTACAGTGTCTTATTAACTGGGTTGTAAATGATTTATAAATAATTAATGAGCTGTTAAACAAGAGATGAGTTGGGAAACAGTGATCCATTTCTTGCCAAATAGTGAACCTACTGTCATGAATGCCCCTCAGGGCAGTGAGGTGAGACCCACATGCTGTACTGTGAGCTTGTGAAGTTTATTACAAACATAAAGTTCAACAAAGTCTTCAGAACACAAAATACAAACGAATGAGAAAAACTTACATCAGGAATTCACACCAGAGCAAAGCAGGGCTCTGGTGGAGACGAGGAGAAGGTAAACAATACATCCGCAAGGAACAAATGAGAATAAAGCCCTTAAATAGGGTTCAAAACCTATTAACATAATTAACAGCAGGGGTGGGTACCTGAATGGGCAGGAGAAAGTGATTATACATAATTGGGATCAGCTGAGGTAGTGAGAGGGAGGCAAACCAAAACTTGACAGCTGACGGGGCACGCCCACACAAGCTTCACACCCCTGACAGCAGTCAACAGTAAAAGGGTAACACTAGAGATAAAAAGAATAAAATAACATACTAAATAAATATAATCAAATACAGAATAAAAGTATAGCACTAACACAAACAGGAAAATAGCAAGCAGAACAAAAACACATAAACCCAAAAAATATAACATGCAACAGATGAGTAAATAAGCAGAAAAAGCCATGAGACAGAGTCTGGTGGAGAATTCCAGCACTCAGCTCATGACACCTACACTTAGCTGTTCTCTCAAACCTCTGATATCAGTTTATTTAGATGACTCTGTTCCCTCATCAGATAGAGTTACACCAGCAGATGTTTTTCAGTAAGTTACTAGTATTTAAGCTCTTTAAGCATTTCTAGCCAAAAAGTCTCTGCCTTATAACTTATTTATATTTGATTAAAACTGTAACATGACATTGCGGATACAAGCGACTGAAATGAGCTTTCTCCGTAGGATTGCTGGACTCACCCTCAGAGATAGGGTGAGGAGCTCAGTCATCCGAGAGAGGCTCAGAGTAGAACCGCTGCTCCTCCATATCGAAAGGAGTCAATTGAGGTGGTTTGGGCATCTGATCAGGATGCCTCCTGAATGCCTCTCATCTGAAGTGTTTCAGACGCATTTCATTGGGAGGAGACCCCAGGGCAGACCCAGGACACACTGGAGATACTACGTCTCCCAGCTGGCCTGGGAACGTCTTGGTATCCTCTCTGAAGAGCTGGAGCAGGTGGGGCTTCTCAGCAAGTTTGGGCTTCTCTGCTTGAGCTGCTGCCTCCGCGTTCTGGACCTCCGGAAAAGCGGTAGAACATGGATGGATGGATGGATAAAACTAACATTCATTCATTCATCTTCTTCCGCTTAATCCTTTTCGGGTCGCGGGGGGGCTGGAGCCTATCCCAGGATCTTTGGGCAAGAGGCAGGGTCCACCCTGGACAGATCACCAGTCCATCACAGGGCCAACACAGAGAGACAGACAACCATTCACTCTCACAGTCATACCTAAGGACAATTTAGAATCCCCAGTTTGATGCCAGTTAACCTAACTTGCATGTTTTTGGCATGTGGGAGGAAACCGGAGAAATCCCGGAGTAAACCCACGCAGACACGGGGAGAACATGCAAACTCCACACAGATCACTGTTGGTCGGGGGCTGGGATCGAACCCAGGATCCCCCGGCCAAGGGTAAGTTGCTGTGCTGCCGCAGTGCTAACCACTCCGCCACAGCGCCGCCCTAAAACTAACATTTCAATTTAATTACATTTAAATGTGATACCCCTTCTTTGTCTATCCTGGACAGGAACTTTTTTGTGGCATCCATAGACTGATTTTTAAGACACTTTTGTGGAGTGGCAGACCTTGACATCAAAATCCACCTATATTTTTTTATGGTTTTTAGACAATGTTATAATATATGTCTAAAGTTGACAGTGTCAGAATAAATGTTTTTACAGTTTCAAACTTTAAAAAATGTTTGATCTGTTTTTTGTGTATGTGATAGTAAGTTAAATCAAAAACAATTGATCCAGTTTAAAAAATTACGACTACTTTTTGCTCAGGTGAGTTTATGTATATTGTTGGTGAAAATTAAAAAAAAAATCAGATTGCCTAGGTTGCGCTGAAAACAAGGATATAAGACACTCTATATTGCATGTTCTTATCGCCTCTGTGTATACGTTTTAACATGGACTGTGTTTACATGTACATGAATATACCAGTTATGATTGGATTTCTGGAGTTATCTGATTATTCAAATGGCCATGTAAAGAGAATGATCTGATAAAGGCCTTGTAAATGGGGTCATTAACTCAAGTGGTTTACCCTCCAATAATCCGTTTATTCAGTACATATAAACACGACAAAACTGATTATTACCATTATGGGTTTATTCCCAGTAATCGGTTTATTATGACCATGTCACTGGGATCATAGTAATGGAAAAAAGCAGCCTAAATGCACAGACTTCTAGGGGTTGAACAAAGTACTGGCAAGTTTTATCATGCATGATATTGTGTAAGTGTACAACTCTATGCCAAATTTGAAATATTGTGAATTATTTAAATTTTGGTTAAGTAGTACCACTTAGCAATAGGACTATGCTAATAAAGGATTTATAAATGGTTTATTTGTAGGATATTAATTAAACATAAACTCATGATTCATATCAACAGACAAACTTGCATCGTAGCATCTTCTAGCTTGCTGTTTTGGCACTCTGGCCCATGTCTTCATGCCTCCTTTTCACTCTTCCCACTTCTGTCAGTGTTGTTTATTGCCACTCAAGGAAAACCGTGTTCAGCTAAAGAAACCCACCATGTAGAAGCCAGTAGTGCCTTTTAAAATCAGAAGCTTCTGAGCGAGCTCTGCATTTTTCAATAGGGTTTTTCAACATGCAATTCAGCTCCCAGCCTCAAAGACTTTTTGCTAGAAAGCGTGTCATGCTCCCTCCCTAAAAAATCTCTGAACCCAGCCATATTATGTTAGAATTGAGCTCTCTGTGGTCCTCTTTGGATGGTTTTGTTTGATAGTTTCCTTGGTGGATATGAAAGATTAATGCAGCAGAAGCACCTGCAGCAGTTCCTCAATGACGGTTGTAAAAGTGCAGCGGAACAGCTGTGAGAAGACAGCTCCGACTGCCATGCCCCCATAAAACAAACTGTTAAACATGGTGTCACAGCTCGTGAGTCATCTTCTAACTGCCCCGGCTATCACAATTGACTTTCTTTCCATGAGCCTTCAATATGGATGCAGTGCTTTGCGTGAACCGTGACCTCTGTTACACACCTCAGTGTGTGTGTGCTTTTGTACATTTTCTTGCAGTGTGCATCTAATCTTTTGAGTGCACGCTTGATTATATCCATGCACATTCAAGGTGATAGAGAAGAGTGGTAAGAAAGCGTAATGAAGAGGAGCTCAACATCATGAGACCTTCACACGCTTGGTTATCTCAGAGAAAAGTCTGAAAGGATTTTTGTTATGGATCCACATCTCAGTCACAGTATGTTTGCAGCAAATCTGAATATAAACTATATGGACAGAAGTATTGGGCCACCTACACAGTACTTTTGTAACATCCCATTCTAAATCTGTAGGCATTAATTTGGCATGTGTCCCAGTCTTCAGCTATAACAGTTTCTATTCTTCTGGGAAAGGTTTCTACTGTGGAAACCGTTGTCCATTCAACCAGAATTCATCCTTTTATGAAGGCAGAAACTGATGTTGGACCAGATAACCTGGCTCCAGTCTGTGGTCTGTTTCATCCAAAAGGTGTTTAATGGGGTTTGTGCTGGTCAATCAGATTCTTCCACACCAACCTCATCCAGCCATGCTTTGCTTTGTGCTCGGGGGACCGAAAAGGCTCTTCTCCAAATTGTTCCCACAAAGCTAGCTAGGAACATATACACTACTCACAAAAAGTTAGGGATATTTGGCTTTCAGGTGAAATTTATGGAAAATGTAAAAAGTTTGTGCTACAGAGATATTGTATTGTGAAAGTAGGGCATTTAAGTAGAAGCATGCAATGATGATTTCCTCATCTCAAACAATTTATTGAAACAAAAGCCAACAACAGTGGTGGGTATACCACAACCAAAAATGTCAATATCTCAATAACTTGTCATGTGCCCTTGAGCATCAATTACAGCTGGACAACGATGTCTCATGCTGTTCACAAGTTGACTTATTGTCTGCTGAGGCATGGCATTCCACTCTTCTTGAAGGGCAGCCCTCAGGTCATTGAGGTTGTGGGGTACAGGGTTACGAGCCTCTACACGGTGACTCAGCTGATCCCATAGGTTTTCTATGGGATTCAGGTCTGGAGAAAGTGCAGGCCACTCCATTTGAGGTACCCCAGCCTCCAGCAGCCGTTCCCTAATGATGTGACCTCGATGAGCTGGAGCATTGTCGTCCATGAAGATGAAATTAGGCCTGTGTTGTTCATGCAGGGGCACAATGACTGGATTAATGATGTTATTCAGGTAGTATTGGCTTTTCACTGTACCATTCACAAGGTGTAGGGCAGTTCAGTATTGACTAAACACACCTGCTCAGACTGTAACATGGTGACAACAGTGGCTGATGCATAGCGCTCTCCTTTACGTCTCCAACATGGCTGGTGGCTATCGTTTCTGCTCAACGTGAATCGACTTTCATCAGAGAACACCACTGAAGCCCACTGGTCCCTTGTCCAGCGTAATTGCTCCTGGCCCATGCAAACGATGACGCCTGTGCCAGGTGGTGTGGTCAGGTACCTTTGCAGGTCGTCTAGCATGCAGACCAAGCTGATGTAAACGGTTTTGAATGGTCTGACGTGACACTTGGGTGCCTCTCACCTCCCTTAAATGTGCTTGGAGTTGAGTAGCATTCATCTTCTGGTTCCACAGGACCCTGTTCACAATGAAGCGGTCATCAAGCTGGAGTCCGAGTCCCACCCCATGCAGGACACGCTGAACACACTGAGGAGCTCATTTAGCAGTAGGCTGTACCATCCTAGGTGTGCGACCGAGAGGTTTTGCAGGTCCTTCCTACCTATGGCTGTCAGACTTTATAACCTAACCAGGGCTGCTCATAGACGTCATATTGAATGCACAAAACGTAACAAACTTGCACAATAATGGTCCCCTCCATTATACAGCTAGGACAATATCAGTTGCTACAGAAGGTGACAACTAGGCTGATTCAAATATGAAATATACTGTATGGGTACATATTCATACTATGTGGGGCAACTGAATGGACCATTATGCTGTTTATTCCACCTAGCTACAGTGCTCCACACTGTGTATATTTCTTTGTACATATGTATAGTCACTGCTCTTATCTTATCTTTTGAACTATTGCTCTGAGTGTTGCTATCCCTGTGCTGTTGCAGTCCTGCAATTTCCCCATTGTGGGACTAAAAGGCTTATCTTATCAGCGTGGGATGTGGCCAAAGGCCGTCCACTTTTATGCTTTTCTGTGACTCTTCCAGTCTCTCTGTTGCAATCTGCTGATGATACTCTGACACTTTAAGCTCAGTGGACACATCCCTCTGAGAACATCCTGTTTGAAGCCTTGCAATGGTGAGGTACTGTTGATCAGTTGTTAGGTGTCGTCTTGGTCTCATAATGTCAAAATGTAAACAGCATGATGAAGAGGACTGTTTAAATACCAATTCTAATTGAACCAGAAAATTTATTGGTTGATTCATGGATCAAACACCTGTTATGAATTTTGCCGTTAAGTACCTTGTTAGAGAACAGCAAGTTATGCAAAAAGTACTGAACATTGAACAGTTAGACATGTGCATTCAAAAGGTTAGAGGAGGTCAAATTAAATTCACCTGGAAAGGTTATAGTGCATTTTAGGTGCATCCTGAAATTTCATCCCAAAGCTGAATATCCCTAACCTTTTGTGAGCAGTGTAATTGTACAAAATGTCTCGCTAAGCTGAAACATTCAGATTTCTCTGGAATGAAACACCTGAATTCAGTGAATAAAGGTGTGCCCAATCCTTTTTTTTTTTTTACCCTGTAGTGTACCCATGCAGTAGCATAGGCTGCAGCAGTGGCGGCTGTGGATTCGACAGTCCAGAGACTTTCCTCTTGACAGTGGGTGCAATGGAAACAATGACAGTCTTATTTTGTTTCTTTGAATGTTAAAGACCAATGTCGTGTCAGAACATTCTCACAATGGTGAATTACTCTCACTAGTAATCTAACTTTATTGCATTACCAATCAAGAAAACCAATGCATTGGTGTACGTTTGCATTACCAGTAATTGACACTCATTTGTGAACATTCTCCTCTAAATGTGTTGATTTGACAATATTGCACAGACAGTTGATGCTAGTGGCATCTTGGAAGCTTCCCATCCACCTGTTAACCTGCTACAAAGTCTTATTGCCCTCAGAGGGATACTTGACAGGATTTAGCATCTAAGCCAACCACAACATCATTCAGGAAAATCACTACTCCTAGGAAATTCCCTCGATGATTGCCAAACTCACTCACAATGATCCTCACGAGGGTCTGTATCCAGATTGAGGTCAAGGTCAAAGGCCAGGAGATCTGGGCACAGTAGTTACAGGACTCTGACATCGTTGCAGATACTGTCACATTTGCCCCTCTGGGGTGGAGAAGAGGACCCAAACGCGAGGCGAATTTCATACATGATTTATTATGAAAAAATGAACAGAAAGCAGCTCACAGGCTGAAAACACAGGCTAGGCAAGTAAAACACACAGGCAAGGAATAAACAGGACTTGGTATAAAAGCAGGCTAGGCAGAAGCGTGCATACATGCCAACATGAGGTAAGGACGGCGGCAATCCTTAAATAAGGCAGGGCTCATGCAGGGGTGCCTCCAGAAATTTTTCAAAGGGGGAGACATATGGGGGCCACTGAAAATCTTGGGGTGGCACATCAAAATCAATTTAAAATGTAATCACGCTGCGCGCCCGTTCACATTTGGTCTGAAGAGCAAATGTGGTCTGAAGAGCCTTCAGTTATCAAGCTCCTCTCCTGTGGAACCAGCTGCCAATCTGGATTCGGGAGTCAGACTCGACCTCTGTTTTTTTAAGAATAGGGCTAAAACCTACCTTTTTGATATAGCCTACAATTAGGGAGGGATCATATGTTTCTGAACCCTCCCTTAGTTATGCTGCTAATAGGTTTAGTCAGCCGGGGGACCTCCAGTAATGCACTGGGCCTCACTCCTTTCTTCACTCTCAATGAAATATTTTTTTTTTGCTGGTCATTAACATCTGTTTGTTCTCTCCCATAGATTGAGTCCCCATCGTGCTGTTTGCTCTCTACATGTCTGTTCTTTTTATCTTCTCTATCCCCTCACCCCCCAGCCAGTCGCAGCAGATGACTGCCCCTCCCTGAGCCTGGTTCTGCTGGAGGTTTCTTCCTGTTAAAAGGGAGTTTTTCCTCTCCACCGTCGCCAAGTGCTTGCTCACAGGGGATCGCCTGATTGCTGGGGTCTTTCTGCAACTGTGGGGGTCCCCCCTACAGTTGATAGTGCTATGAGATGACTGTTGTTGTGAAATGGCGCTATATAAATAAAGTTGAATTGAATTGAATTGAACGGACTTTGACAGTGTGATCTGTCCTACTTTGCTGTATTTTGTGAGATAAGATAAGCCTTTATTAGTCCCACAATGGGGAAATTCCAGGATTCCAGCAGCAAAGGGATAGCAGCACTCAGAGCAATAGTCAACAAGATAATAAGAACTGGTTAGCCAAAGCAGTAAATGAATATACTGTGGAAGATGTGAAAATGACGAGGCAGAGTTCTTTCTCAGAGTCAGCTTTATTCACATCTCCATCATTTTAAAGCAGAGAAAAAAGAGAGTGAAACAGTAAACTCTCGTCCTTAAATATCAGGGACTTCACGAAACCTCATAGATCACATGTCACACAGACCACCTTGCATAATAAAGACAGTCACAATGCATTTCACCACCTTGCATAATAAAGACAGTCACAATGCATTTGTCTCCATGATATCACTTCCACTGTCTCCCATGCATCCTTTCCTTAATCCCTTAATTGACCCCCCACAGTCTCCAGCCTTGCATACCAAGGCTAAGATTCCTGCCTTTGTTCTGACCTAAAATGTGAGTCACAAAACCGGCCCAACAGGTCAAATGTGTGTTCCCACACAAGCCCCCCCAGCATTTTAGAAAAACAGAACAACAAGAAGATGTTCACATGCTGGATAGGCTTCAGCCTCCTGCCGAATCTGCTGTAGCTGGGGTTCACCATCTCTGCGGTGCTGTCACGCTGGGGGTTTGCCGTCTGGGGGCGGAAACCCTTTGTCAGTCTCTGCGGGTGTTCTGGGGAAACATTACTTTGGGAAACATTACTGTGTGAAACTCTCTGTGGTGGTCTACCTCGCCGCGGGGCCTTTGCCAACAGCACTTCCTCATCTGCCACCACAAAAGCGGGTTTAAGTCTGTTTATGCCAATTTTCTCTTTCCTACCCCCCAAATCTAGCAAAAACTGCTTGTCCCCTGTTTCTAGCACTCTGAATGGTCCGTCATAAGGCGGCCGCAACGGGGTTCGATGCGCATCGTGTCTAACAAAAACAAACTCTGCGTTCTTCAAAGTTTTAGGCACAAAAACGCGCGGAAAACTGTGGTGCACGGGGCCGGGCAGCGTGCTTGATTCTATGTTACTCCGCAACAGCTGAGACGGGGAGGCGTTTGGCGCAGGGTTATCTGGGAGAAACTCCCCAGGCAGCCGGAGTGGCTGCGCAAACACGAGCTCCGCTGGTGAGGCTTCTAGATCCTCTTTAGGTGCAGAACACAACCCCAATAACACCCATGGTAACTTGTCAACCCAATTTGTATCCGTCAGTGACGCTCTGAGAGCCGCTTTCAATGACCTATGAAAACGTTTGCATAACCCGTTAGCCTGCGGATTGTACGCGGTTGTGCGGTGAATTGTGACACCCAGGCTGCGGGCCATTGTCGACCAAAGCTCGGAAATAAATTGAGGGCCTCTGTCGGACGTAATGTCCGACGGAACGCCGAAGCGCGCCACCCAAGCTGTTAAAAATGCGCGTGCCACTTCCTCGGCCGTGGTTGATGCCAGCGGGACCACTTCAGGCCAGCGCGTGGTGCGGTCCACCATTGCCAGAAGATGTGCGCACCCCTGTGACAGCGGGAGGGGTCCAACGAGGTCCACATGAACGTGATCGAACCTCTTGGCCGGAATGTGAAACTGTTCTAAAGGAGCCCTCGTGTGCCTGTGTACTTTGGCTCGTTGACACGCCATGCAGGCTGCTGCCCACTCTTTGACCTGTTTGCGGAGGCTCGGCCACACAAATTTCTCTCCCACCATTTTGAACGACGCGCGCACTCCAGGGTGCGCCAAAGAATGAACCGAGTCAAAAACACGGCGGCGCCACGCGGCCGGTACTACTGGACGCGGCCGTCCAGTGGAGACATCGCAGATTGGGGGGGCATACCGTCTTGCAGCACCCTGCTCTCCAGCCTTAACCCTGTTGGTCCAGACTGGAGTGCGCGCACGTCCGCGTCATTAACCTGCTCCGCGGCCATGGCTGCATAATCTAACCCTACGCTGACTGGGGCCGCCACGGTGCGCAAGAGGCAATCTGCCACTACATTGAGTTTGCCCGCCACATGCTGAATATCAGTGGTAAACTCTGATATGGCGGCCAGCTGTCTCTGCTGCCGGCCTGACCACGGTTCAGAGACCTTGGCCATTGCGAATGTTAGCGGTTTGTGATCAACGAACGCGGTGAAAGCGCGTCCTTCCAGCCAGAACTGAAGTGGCGGATGGCCAAATGGAGAGCGAGCAGCTCCCTGTCGAACGTGCTGTACTTACGTTCGCTATCGCGCAAGGTCCTGCTAAAAAATGCGAGGGGCAGCCAAACCCCAGCTATATGTTGCTCCGCGACTGCCCCTATGGCCACCTCTGACGCGTCAGTGGTGAGCGCTATGCGGGCCGTTGGGTCTGGGTGTGCCAACAACGCAGCCTTTGCCAAGGCTGCTTTCACCTCCGAGAGCGCTTGGTCCCGCTCCGGGGACCACTCGACCTTATCTGCGGGTTTCTTTTTTTTGAGCGCGGCATACAGCGGCTGCATGAGTTGCGTCGCGCGGGGGAGAAAACGGTTATAAAAATTCACCATTCCCCAAAATTCCTGCAATGCCCTGGCTGTCTGCGGCCGGGGAAAATCTGCCACAGCGCGCACTTTGTCAGGCAGCGGAACTGCTCCTTCGGGGGAGACGCGGTGTCCTAAAAAAATCGATCTGCGCCACCCCAAACTGACACTTCGCTGGGTTGATTATTAATCCGTGATCTCCCAACCTTCGGAAAACTGTGGCCAGGTGTTTTTCGTGTTCGTCTTCGGACGCGCTGGCTACTAAAATATCGTCCAGGTAGACGAACACGAAAGGGAGATCGCGAAGCACCGCGTCCATCATGCGTTGGAACGTCTGAGCAGCCCCTTTAAGTCTGAATGGCATGCGTAAAAACTCGAATAAACCAAACGGAGTTATTACCGCTGTTTTGGGTATGTTCTCAGCGCGCACTGGGACTTGGTGGTAACCGCGGACCAAGTCTATTTTAGAAAAAATGCGTGCCCCTGCCAAATGAACCGAAAACTCTTGGATATGTGGGATTGGGTAGCAGTCATGCGCTGTAGCGTTGTTTAACCTGCGGAAATCCCCGCAAGGGCGCCATGATCCGTCAGCTTTCGGGACCATATGTAGGGGGGAAGCCCACGGACTGTTTGAACGTCGGATAATGCCCAACCTCTCCAGGTTGGCAAACTCCTCGCGCGCTATGGCTAGTTATCTGCGTCCAAGCGCCGAGCTTTTGCAAAAACGGGCGGTCCGGTAGTGGTAATAAAATGCTCCACCCCGTGCTTAGTGACTGTTGCCGAAAAAGTGGGGACAGTGAGTGCTGGGAACTGAGTGAGCAGTGTGTGGAACTTACTGCCTGCTGCTGTGACGTTGGCTTGTGCTGTTGGCGGGGCCACTCGCGCTGTACAGGGGATAGAATCAAAAGAAAGTGCATTAACCAGGCGCCTGTTAGCAAGATCAACCAACAACCCATGTGAGCACAAAAAATCAGCCCCCAGCATATTGAAATTTACTGTTGCTACAACAAAAGTCCACTCATATGCACGGCCGTGTAGAGACAGAAGCAGAGTCTCCTCACCAAAGGTCTTAATCTCCGAGCCGTTCGCCACTGTCACCTGGGGACCTCCGGAACCAGCCAGTCTGTCCACGTAGGAAGGTGTGATGAAACTCAACTGGGAGCCTGTGTCGACGAGGAACTGCCTCCCGGAGCGTGCGTCCGACAAGTAGAGCAGCTTGTTCTCTTCCCCGAGGGCCGCGGCTGCTACCGACCCCCGGTCTTGGCGTTTCCCGAACGCCCGAACTGGCATGGCGGTACACACTTGCGTGCCCTCTCTGCGAAGCGGCGATGGTAGAAACAAAAGACGTCCGGTCCAAGCTCCCTGGCCCTTGCCGCCGCCGTCGTCGGTGAGTCTGGCACCGCTGCCTCTGGCCTCCTCTTGTCTCCAGTCGTCGCGCCGAGTTCCGCTGCAGCAGCCGTGGCTGCGCGCCGCTTGGTGGCGTTGACAATCCGCTGCGCCTTTCGGCCCAGCGCGCGGTAGTCCCGTAGGGCCAACAGTGGCGAACTGGCCAGAACCGCTCTCGCTGCTGACGGTAGAGTCCTGAGGAAGAGGTGGGTGAAAATGAAGTGATTGTCGTAAGAGTCTTTCAACCTCAACAACTTCTCCATCAGGCTTGCGGGCATGTCGTTTTCCCCCTCCGTCAGCCCCAGGAGCCTCTCTGCTCGCTCCTCCGCCGAGGGGGTGAATTGCTGGATGAGTGCAGCCTTCAACGTATTTGTTGCTCTCTGGCGGCTGGTCGATCAGGCTCTCCACATGCTGGGCCGTGTTGTTGTCCAGCTTTGCGACTACGTGGTAGAATTTCGTGGCATCTACCGATATCCCCCGGAGGTTGAACTGCGCCTCAACCGCGTTGAACCAGGAGCGCGGATTGTTCTGCCAGAAGTCCGGTAGCTGGACTGTAGCGGCATTCGCTTGGCTGGGGGCTTCTGACACGGCTGGCCCGGGGGAATTTTCTTCTTCCTTGATACGTCTCGGGTCACCAGTGTGGAAGATGTGAAAATGACGAGGCAAAGTTCTTTCTCAGAGTCAGCTTTATTCATATCTCCATCATTTCAAAGCAGAGAAAAAAGAGAGTGAAACAGTAAACTCTCGTTCTTAAATATCAGGGACTTCACACCTCATAGATCACATGTCACACAGACCACCTTGCATAATAAAGACAGTCACAATGCATTTCACCACCTTGCATAATAAAGACAGTCACAATGCATTTCTCTCCATGATATCACTCCCACTGTCTCCCATGCATCCTTTCCTTAATCCCTTAATTGACCCCCCACAGTCTCCAGCCTTGCATACCAAGGCTAAGATTCCTGCCTTTGTTCTGACCTAAAATGTGAGTCACAAAACCCGTCCAACAGGTCCAATGTGTGTTCCCACAATACACATGTACACAAATATATACACAGTGCAGGAGCATTGCAACTAGATGGAATAAACAACATTACAGTTTGTTAAATTACTCTGCAGAACATGAATATGTACCCAAACAGTATATTTTGCATTTGAATCAAAAATGTTGTTACCACCCTCAGTAATGGTTGTTATTGTCCTAGTTGTGTATTGGAGGGGACGATCTCTATTGTGCAAAGTTGTTACATTTAATATGACCTCTACAAGCAGCCCTGGTTAGGTTATAAAGTCTGACAGCCATAGGTACGAAGGACCTGCGGAACCTCTCCGTCGTGCACCTAGGATGACACAGCCTACTGCTAAATGAGCTCCTCAGTGCATTCAGCATCTCTTGCATGCAGTGGGACTCAGACTCCAGCAGAGATGACAGCTTAGCCACCATCCTCCTCTCACCTCTCACTCCTCCACTGGGTCAAGGCGTCGCCCCAGTACAGAGCTAGTTTTTTTGATCAGCCTGTTCAGTCTCTTCCTGTCAGCTGCCGTGATGCCACTGCTGATGCCACCACCGAATCGCACAAGGTCTTCAGGAATGCCCCTTGCACTCCAAAAGACTTGAGCCTCCTCAGGAGGAACAACCTGCGCTGACCCTTCTTGTAGAACGCGTTGGTGTGTGACCGGTCCAGTTTATTGTTCAGGTGAACACCCAGGTACTTGTAAGATGTCACTATCTGAATGTCTATTCCCTAGTTGTTTACTGGTGCTGTGGGGGGGTTGTCCTTGCTTGCGGCAGTCCACCACCAGTTCCTTGGTTTTCCTCGCATTGATCTGGAGGCAGTTCCGTGGGCACCAGTCCACGAAGTCCTGGATAAGTCCTCTGTACTTCGCATCATCCCTATCAGAGATGAGGCTGATGATCGCAGAGTCATCAGAGAACTTCTGTAGCTGGCAGTGGGGTGTATTGTGTGAAATGTCGGCAGTGTAGAAGGTGAACAGGAAGGGAACCAGAACTGTTCCTTGTGGGGCCCCCGTACTACAGATGGTGGTGTCAGACGCACAGTCCTTGGTTCTCACAAACTGAGGTCAGTCTGTGAGGTAGTCCAGGATCCACGAGGACAGGTGCTGGTCCACCCCTGCACACAACAGCTTGTCCCTCTGGATCACTGGTTGGATGGTGTTGACAGCACTGGAGAAATCGAAGAACATGATCTTCACAGTGCTCCCAGGCTTCTCCAGGTGGGACAGGGAGCTATGTAGGAGGAAGATCACTGCATCCTCCACCCTGATGCCATGCTGATAGGCAAACTGAAGTGGATCCATTGCTGGTCTCACCAGGGGGCGGAGGTGGTCAAGGAGCAGCCTCTCCAGGGTCTTCATTAGGTGTGATGTTAGGGCCACTGGTCTGTTTTCCACAGCTGTGTTACCCTCCCCAGCTTCAGACTCAGACTGAAGATGTGCTCCACAATCCAGCACATCTGGTCTGCGCAGGACTTGAGGAGCCTCAAGCTGATGCCGTCCAGACCTGCAGCCTTCCTCGCCTTGATCTTCTTCAGCTCAGCTCTCACCTGGGTCTTAGTGAGAGTCAAGCTGGAGCAGGGAAGCTGAGTGCTGGGACGGGGGGGGGGGGGGGGGTGTTTGTCTGTGAGGAGAAAAACAGCGGGGGATGCATGAGGGGGGTGGAGAGAGGGCAGTGGACAGCGGGACTAGATGAAGGTGGAGGCAGCAGTGGTTGGTGGACAGGCAGAGAAGAGGGCGGTTGGTCAAACCTGTTAAAGAAGAGGTTCAGGTTGTTCACCCACTCCCTACCCCCTGCGGCCTGGGAGGAGGTATTCTGGTGCCCAGAGATGGTTTTGAGGCTTCTCCAGACATCGCTGATGTCACTCTGTTGCAGCTTGTCCTCCATCTTCTTCCTGTAGCTATTCTTCCCCTCTCTGATCCCCTTAGCTCCCTCTGTACGGACTTCAGCTCCTCCTTGTTTCTCGACCTGAAGATCCTTTTCTTCTCCTTCAGCAGTGACTTTATCTCAGGGTTGATCCAGGGTTTGTTGTTTGGGAAACACCGTATGGTCTTGATGGGTACAGTGTTCTCTACACAGAAGCTGATGTAGTCTGTGATGGTGTGTGTGAGGCCAACAATGTCCTCACCATGTGGATCACAAAGCTGCTCCCACACAGTGGATTCAGAACAGTCCTTCAGAGCGTCCTCCACTTTCTTAGACCATATCTTTACTGTGTGGGTAACAGGAGGTTGTCTGTAACAGGGGTTTGTACACAGGCAGGAGGTGAACCAAGTTGTGTTCCGATCTTCGGGGAATGGTGGGGGGAGTAGTGGTGAGGTGTAAGCCTCCTTGGTGTTTGCACAAAATAAGTCCAGTGTTTTATTATCTCTGGTGTGGCCTGTGACATACTGGTTGAAGGGGGCAGAATGGAGGACAGTGAAGTATGGTAAAATACGCTAGTAACACACGCCGTCTTAGTGCTTGCTGGGGGAGGGGGCGTACATAAAAAACAATGCCAATGACATGTGTGAATTCTCTGGGGAGGTATGCCGGTTGCATACTAACAGCTAGCAACTCAATGCCCTTGCTGCAGTGTTGTTCTTTATTGTAATGTGCCCAGGATTACACCAGCTGTTGTTCACAAACATTATCAGCTCCCCACCTCTGCTCTTCCCGTTATGTGATGTCCGATCTGCCCGTATTACGTGGAAGCCCTTTAGATCGATGTTAGCATCTGTTGCTAGTTCTGTTAGCCATGTTTCAGTAAACAACATAATGTTAATCTCTCTGAAGACGCTCTCATACCAGGACACAGCCGCCAGTTTGTCCATCTTGTTAAGTAGCGATTTCACATTTCCCATCATAACGGATGGAAGGACGGGTCTGTACCTTGTTTTCCTCGCGTGTCGCTTCACTCCAGCTTGACATCCCCGTTGTTTTCGCCTGATTTCTCGAGGCATATCGGATCATTGCGTTAGCACCGCGGAGTAGCCCAGTGCTAACAGCTGGCTCCTACTGTAAGCAATAGCTCCTTCACTCACTAGGTCAGTAGTCATTGGCGAAATGAGCAGAAGGATGGCTAGTATTCACGCCAGTGCGGCGATATACATATGTGTCCTTGGCGTCTGTGATGGATACGGGGTAACAGGATCAGAAGGTTGTGGCAAGAAAAAAAATAGATAGTAAATAAAAACAAGAAAGAAACTCAGAATTGAGCCGCTGCTGCAGAAAGGCAGCCAACTTGTGTGGTGTCGAAAGTGTTAATTTTTGTTAATATACAGCATACATTCATTATTCTTAAACATCTACTCTATGTAAAATATGACATAGAAAAGCAAGTTATAAAATTATGTTAGACTGTCCAGTGGCAGGGACCAGGTGTGGCCACTGGGGGGGGGGGGGTGGGCAGGGGGGGCCTGACCTGCCTTCCCCCCCAGGGGGTGCTCCTGGACTCATGAACACAAACTACCAACAGCCGTGGACAATTAACAAAATACAAACCCAGGATGAAGCTATGAAAAAACCCAGAAATAAACAAGACACGGTCAGAACAGTAATACATTTGCTGCTGTATGTCTCTGCACTTTTTACTGCAACCATTTGCACAAATGCCATATCTGCTGCTGTCTGTCTGTCATTGCAATACTGAGCATGCGCAGTCCTATCTGTTACTATCTGCACCTACACTACCGCATTGAACTGCAATTATGGGTATTACATCTCTAGTTTTCTGTATATAGGATTGCTGGGTTTCAACATCATTAATCGTTTATCTCTGTTTGCACTGTGAGAGGTCTGGGTCCATCTTTTGTCACCATTTGCACTACGGGTTGCATTACCGTACATAGACTGGTGTAGTTTTTTTTCCCAGCCTTTTTCTTTTATTATTTATTTTGTGCACACCACTGAAGAGAGAGAAACATGATTTCAGTTGTCCTGAATGTCCTGTACGTATAGTAGTAATGACAAAATCTTTGAAAACAAAGGCTAGACCAGAACTGACAGGAATAAATATAAGCCAAGAACATGATAATGATAATACTAATAAACAGGACGATTACTCACAGAAAAGATTGAATTATTGGAAAGAAGACCTGCAAACTGAAATTTCAGAGGAACAATGGGAATTGGCTTGTACAGAAGCTCAAACCAAATCAATAAATGTACGTCTTAAATTGATACATTTTAAGTGGTTAATGCGGATGTATGTTACACCGGTGGAGTTAAATAGATATAACAAAAACATACCAGATACGTGCACAAAATATATGGAAAGTAAAGGAACCCTATTTCATTGTTTATGGGAATGTAGAAAAATTAGAATGTTTTGGGAAGAGGTGAGGGTAACAATTGAAAAAGTAATTTCAAAACAAATCATATTGAATCCTAAACTGTTTTTGTTGGGTCTGTACCCAGAAAAGCATAATTTTAATAAAAGTGAAAGAACATTCATAGACCTCAGTTTGCTTAATGCCAAAAAATGTATTGCACTATTATGGAAAAAGACTCATAGACCAGATGCGACTCAGTGGTTAAGACAGATGTTAACAAACCTTCCACTAGAAAGAATAACATACATATTGAAATCAAAGGAAATTGTGTTTGAGAATATATGGAGACCTTTCATTGATTATATAAAGAATTTAAACATAACTTTTGAAGAAGAAGGTGAATGATGTGTGTGGACCTTGTAAATTCCAAACTGGTGAATGTACTGTATAATATGTATACTTATGTAATGGATTGCCTAGACTAAACAGAGGAGCATTGTTGAAGACCTGTCTTTGTTAGTGGATGTTGGTGTTTTTTAGTACAATTTTTATTTTTTTTATTTTTTTTTTTAAATTACTTTAGTGTTTGATTGTTTGTGTTGTGTTTGTAAAAAAGGTTCAATAAAAAATATTGTGGAAAAAAAACAGGACGAATAAGAACTAAACTAAGGCTAAGGCAGGAATGAACAAAACATAAGGACAGAACCAAGATATTAATACTGTTTACTTAAACACATAGGGCAAACCAGACTAAGGATAAGGCAAGGAATAATAATAATTATACAAAACACAGAATCTCAGGAAACCTTAACTCAAAGCAAGGGCATGGGCTGAGCCCATGTCCTGGTGACAAGAAATATACAACTGGAACATAAGGCGAGGACATGGGCCCAAGCCACGACCTGACACATATGGCCTACCTTGATAATTTATTTGTATATCTGTATATTTGTAACTCTCTTACCACATCATAGTTCAAGTTTTTCAATCATTGTTGTTTAAATGTTTTACGTGAGTTAATGAAAGTAAAGTCTTCAGTTTGTGTGACTTTACAGGTTGTGAACGTTTTATCCTCAACCCTCTTCCCAGCTTTATGATCAGTGCAGTGATTGATGTTATGCAGACCCGGAATTAAAAAAAATGACATATGCAGTGTTTACTCTCATTCATTTGTTCTGTTGTTTTAAAAGTGGAATGTTTGACTGATCTGACATGTCAGTGACACTTTTGTATTCAAGCTTTTGAAGCTTAAATAAACTTGCTAGGGTGCCTGCAGGGGTTAAACTGCATACAAGTCATTGAAACTTATTGATAGTCAATTAATATGTAGCACATAGAAGACTACAGTGATTCCTGCTGAGGAAGACAGCCTATATTTAACAAAACACTTCTATTCTTTGGTGCTTAAACCTAAGCAGGTAATCCTTTCTAGATGATTTTTTTCTCATCCTGTCAACTGTCAGTGATTAAAGTGGCATGGGGGGGGGGGGGGATCAGTTCTGTGGAAGAGACATACAATGCTATCCAAAACTACACATGGTCCAGTCAGGAGCATCTCCATGGTTGTACGGCTAACTTTATCTTGCTTGGTGAATATATTGTCTACTTTACAGTACTTTAATGGAAGATTTTCCTACTTGTTTCCCTGAATCAGGAGTCTGATTCAGGGAATCAGAGGAGCTTTGAAAAAAGCTTTTAAAATTTCACCCAAAAAGATAAAAAAGTTACATTTTTCACATATTTACAAGCAAAACAAATTTATAAAAATGCCAAAGTAAAAAATTATAGACATACAAAAACAAAACCCTTATTTATGAGAAAAACTCTTAAATTTGTACACTCACAAATTTGTAATAAAATTATCAAATTTTAAAAACCCCTCATGGATCGTCACCTTATCGTGGTGGGGGGTTTGTGTGCCCTAGTGATCCCAGGAGCTATGTTTTCCGGGGCAATTTGCCTCTGATAGGGTCACCCAAGACAAATTGGTCCTGGGTGAAGGGCCAGACTAAGAACGATCCAACAGACTCATGATAAATACTAGAAGGATTCAGTGTACCCCGCCCAGTATGGGGTTACTGGGGATTCACCCTGGAGCCAGGCCTGGGGGAGGGGCTCGATGGCTAGCATCTGGTGGCCGGGTTTCCCCCCACGGGACCTGGCCGGGCTCAGCCCGAAGGAGTTACATGGGTCCACCCTCCAGTGGGCTCACCACCTGCAGAAGGGATCATGGGGGTCCGGTGCTATGTGGATCAGGTGGCGGTCAAAGGTGGAGACCTTGGCGGTCTGATCCCAAGCTTCCTAAACTGGCTTCTGGGACGTGGAATGTCACCTCTCTGGTGGGGAAGGAGCCTGAGCTGGTGCATGAGGTTGAGAGATACCGGCTAGATATAGTCAGCCTCACCTCAACACACAGCTCCGTTTCTGGAACCAGTCTCCTGGAGAGGGGCTGGAGCTTGGCCTACTCTGGAGTTGCCCCGGGCGAGAGGCGACGAGCAGGGGTGGGTATTCTTGTATCCCCTCCATCTTGCTGCCTCTATATTGGAGTTTTTCCCGGTGGACGAAAGGGTTGTTTCCCTGCGCCTTTGGGTTGGGAAACGGGTCCCGACCATCATTTGTGCCTATGCACCAAATGATGGTTCAGAGTACCCACCCTTTTTGGAGTCTCTGACTGGGGTGCTGGAGAGTGCTCCTCTTGGAGACTCCATTGTCCTACTGGGGAACTTCAATGCACACGTGGGCAACAACAGTGAAACCTGGAAGGGTGTGCGGGAGGAACGGCCTGCCCGATCTGAACCCGAGTGGTGTTCAGTTATTGGACTTCTGTGCTATCCACAGTTTGTCCATAACGAACACCATGTTCAAGCATAAGGATGTCCACACATATATAAATAAATAAAGTTTGATGATATGTGCACCTGGCACCAAGACACCCTAGGTCACAGGTCAATGATCGATTTTGTTATCGTGTCGTCAGACCTGCGACCGTATATCTTGGACACTCGGGTAGAGAGAGGTGCAGAGCTGTCAACTAATCACCACCTGGTGATGAGTTGGATCCGATGGCAGGGGAGGATGCCATTCAGACCTGGTAGACCCAAACGTATAGTGAAGGTGAGCTGGGAACGTCTGGCTGAGGCCCCTGTCTGGGAGCTCTTCAACTCCCACCTCCGGAAGAACTTCAGCCACATTCCGAAGGAGTCTGGAGACGTGGAGTCTGAATGGGCCATGTTCTCCACCTCCATTGTTGAAGCAGTGGCCCAGAGCTGCAGCTGCAGGTCATTGGGGCATCTCGTGGTGGCAACCCCCGAACCAAGTGGTGGACATCAGTGGTGAGGGGGGCCATTAAGCTAAATAAAGAGTCCTATCAAGCTTGGTTGGCTTGTGGGACTCCCGAAGCAGCTGAGGTGTACTGGCAGGCCAAGCGGAGTGCAGCTTGGGTGGTTGCTGAAGCAAAAATCCGGGTATGGGAGGAGTTCGGTGATTCCATGGAACAAGACTTTCGGTTGGCCTCGAAGAGATTCTGGCAAACTGTCCGGTGGCTCAGGAGGGGGATGCAGATCCCTGTTCACACTGTGTATGGTGCGGATGGGGCGCTGTTGACTTCGACTGGGGATATCATCGGGTGGTGGAAGGAATACTTCGAGGATCTCCTCAATCCACTGATGCACCTTCCACAGAGGAAGCAGGGCTTGTGGATGAGGGGGATGACTCGTCTATCACAGGGGCTGAGGTCACCAAGGTGGTTAAAAAGCTCTTTGGTGGCCGGGCCCCGGGGGTAGACGAGATTCACCTGGAGTACCTCAAGGCCCTGGATGTTGTAGGGCTGTCATGGTTGACACACCTCTACAACATTGTGTGGAGGTCGGGGGCAATGCCTTTGGCGTGGCAAACTGTGGTGGTGGTTCCTCTCTTCAAAAAAGGGGACCGGAGGGTGTGCTCTAACTTTAGAGGGATCACACTCCTCAGCCTCCCTGGGAAGGTCTATGCCAAGGTACTGGAGAGGAGAGTCCGGCTGTTGGTCGAACCTCGGATTCAGGAGGAGCAATGTGGTTTTTGTCCTGGCCGTGGCACATCGGACCAGCTCTTTACCCTCTCGAGAATCCACAAGGGTTCGTGGGAGTTTGCCCAACCAGTTTACATGTGTTTTGTGGACTTGGAGAAGGCATTTGACCACATCCCTCATGGTTTTTTGTGGGGGGTGCTTCAGGAGTATGTTGTATCGGGCCTGTTGTTACGAACTATTCGGTCTATGTACGACCGTTGTGAGAGTTTGGTTCGTATTGCCAACACTCAATCGGACTCTTTCCCAGTGAGAGTTGGACTCCACCAGGGCTGCCCTTTGTCACCGATCCTTTTCATAATTTTTATGGTCAGGATTTCTAGGTGCAGCCAGGGAATGGAGGGTGTTATGCTTGGTGACCACAGGATCACCAAGACCTCTGTTGTTTGCAGATGATGTTGTCCTGTTGGTTTCATCCAGCAATGACCTGCAGTTCTTAGTGGGACGGTTTGCCGCTGAGTGTGAAGCAGCTGGGATGAGAATCAGTACCTCCAAGTCCGAGTCCATGGTCCTCAGCTGGAAAAAGGTGGATTGTCCTCTCAGAGTTGGGGACAGGCTCCTGCCCAAGTGGAGGAGTTTAAGTGTCTTGGGGTCTTATTCACGAGTGGGGGAGAATGGAGCGAGAGATTGACAGACAGATCGGAGCAGCATCTGCAGTGATGCAGACGTAGTACTGGTCTGTTGTGGTGAAGAGGGAGCTGAGCGCTAAGGCAAAGCTGTCGATTTACCAGTCAGTCTATGTTTCTACCCTCACCTATGGTTACGAGCTTTGGGTAATGACCAAAAGAATGAGATCACGGATACAAGCGGCTGAAATGAGCTTTCTCCGTAGGATTGCTGGACTCATCCTCAGAGATAGGGTGGGGATCTCAGTCATCCGGGAGAGGCTCAGAGTAGAACCGCTGCTCCTTCACATTGAAAGGAGCCAGTTGAGGTGTTATGGGCATCTGATCAGGATGCCTCTTGACGCCTCCCACTTGAGGTGTTTTGGGCACGTCCTTCTGGGAGGAGACCCCAGGGCAGACCCAGGACTCGCTGAAGAGACTATGTCTCTCAGCTGGTCTGGGAATGCCTTGGTATCCTCTCTGAAGAGCTGGAGCAGGTGGCTGGGGAGAGGGAAGTCTGGGCTTCTCTGCTTGAACTGCTGCCTCCGCGACCCGGACCTCCGGAAAAGCGGTAGAAGATGGATGGATATATATGAGACTGGAAATTAAGAAAACATCATACATTTACCAGAAAAATTGTACAGTTGTGTGATAAACAAATATACTGTAGCTAGGGCAGGAGTCTACAACCTTTGCCAACCAAAGAGCCACTTTTCCTGTCTCCTGCTAAAATAGAAGTGACTGCAATGGCAATTTGACCTTTAAAATAAAGATTATGCTGCTGATAAAGTTTTTAATATACAGTCGATATAAAAAGTCTGCACACCCCTGTTCAAATGCCAGGGTTTTGTATTATAAAAAATGAGATCAAGACAAATCATTTCAAAACTTTTCCCCCCATTAATGTGACCTATAACCCATACAACCCATTTGAAGAACAAACTGAAATCTTTTAAGGGGAAAAACAAAAAACCTACAATAACCTGGTTGCATAAATATGCACACCCTGTTATAACTGGGGATGTGGCTGTGTTCAAAATTAACCAATCACATTCAAACTCAAGTTAAATGGGAGTCAGCACACACACCTGCCACCATTTAAAGTGTCTCTGACTAACCCCAAATAAAGTTCAGCTATTCTAGTAGGCTTTTCCTGACATTTTTGTAGTCACATCTTATAGCACAAGCCATGGTCTGCAGAGAGCTTCCAAAGCATCAGAGGGATCTCATTTTTCAAAGGTATCAGTCAGGAGAAGAGTACAAAAGAATTTCCAAGGCATTAAATATACCATGGAACACAGTGAAGACAGTCATCATCAAGTGGAGAAAATATGGCACAACAGTGACATTACCAAGAACTTGACATCCTTCCAAAACTGATGAAAAGATGAGAAGAAAACTGGTCAGGGAGGCTGCCAAGAGGCTGACAGCAACACTGAAGTAGCTGCAGGAATTTCTGGCAAGTACTGGCTGTTAAGTACATGTGACAATCTCCCATCTTCTTCATATGTCTGGGCTATGGGGTAGGGTGGCAAGACGGAAGCCTTATCTTACAAAGAAACGCATCTGAGTCTGGCTACATTTTGCAAAAATACATTTGAAATCTCCAAAATGCAGCTGGGAAAATGTGTTATGGTCTGATGAAACCAAGGTTGAACTTTTTGGCCAGAATTCCAAAAGGTATATTTGGTGCAAACACAACACTGTTTACCACCCAAAGGACACCATACCTAAAGTGAAGCATGATGGTGGCAGCATCATGCTTTGGGGCTGTATTTCTTCAGGTGGAAATGCAGCCTTAGTCAAGGTGGAGGGAGTTATGAACAGTTCCAAATACCAGTCAGTGTTGGCACAAAACCTTCAGGCTTCTGCTAGAAAGCTGAAGATGAAGAGGAACTTCATCTTTCAGCACGACAATGACCCAAAGTACACATCCAAATCAACAAAAGAATGGCTTCACCAGAAGAAGATTAAGGTTTTGGAATGGCCCAGCCAGAGTCCAGACCTGAATCCGATCGAACATCTGTGGGGTGATCTGAAGAGGACTGTGCACAGGAGATGCCCTCACAATCTGACAGATTTGGAGCATTTTTCTAAAGAAGAGTGGGCAAATATTGCCACATCAAGATGTGCCACACTGATAGACTCCTACCCAAAAAGACAGTGTTGTAATAAAAGCCAAAGGTGCTGCAACAGAGTATTCATTTAAGGGTGTGCATATTTATGCAACCAGGTTATTGTAAGTTTATTTTTTATTTTTCCCCTTAAAAAATTTCAGTTTGTTTTTCAATTGGGTTGTACAGGTTATAGGTCACATTAATGGTGGAAAAAGTTTTGAAATGATTTCTTGGTCTCATTGTTTTACATCACAAAAAGCATGGCATTTGAACAGGGGTGTGTAGACTTTTTATATCCACTGTACATAGCTCTGAATATTATGTGGCATGAATGAATTCATACTACAACAGTGGAAAAAAGCTGTCAAGTTTTATATATAGCTTCATTCATCAAATAAAAGTATTACAAATATATTACAAGTTATTTTGTGCTCAAAAATAAATGTCTGAATATCTGACCATAATTTTTTGTATAGTTTTTAATTACACAACATAACAAAAATAATTTTTTTGTAAGTTGTCTGTGTTTTTTCAACTGATTTAAGACAATTTTGCACCACTGAATCCGAAAATGACATCCATTTCTCTCTATCAGGTCAGGTTTTTATGCCAAGTTGTAAGCAGTTGTACAGCAGTTGTACAGTTGTACTGTAAATTGAATTGTAGACAGTGATAAAGGTAAGTACATGTAAATCGAATGTTACATCATCATTGTTCAAAATTCAGAGAATTTCAAGAAATAAAAAAGAATTTTGCATCATATAAAGTGAAAATACCCGTACATGTAAACAAAAACGTAAGAAAACATGTGGCAATAGTTCAAAAAGTTGACCTGATTGAGCAAAACCAATGTGATTTTTGGATTCAGCACATCAAAATTGTCCTAAATCAGCTAAAAAAAACTTAGACAATAAATTTGGTGTTGACCAGTGTAATCAGTACATTCATAAATTGTTTAAATCTGAAAATATCATCCATCTCCTACTTTCACCACTCATCACACAGCTTTAGTTCCTGATATTTTAATAAATTAGCATCAAGAATGCCCCTTTAGGGCAGAAGGACAGACCCAAGCGCTGAACTGTGGTTGTGACATTTATTAATCAAACGAACAAAAATCCAAAAACTGTGCAGACCAGACAAAAAACGCAAACAAAGTAAACATATATGGTTGGTACTCTAGACCTGGGAAAACTTTGAAGGAGAGAATGAAAAAACTTACTGACAGAGGAGGTCCAGTAGCATTGAATGATACATCAATACAGCCGCAGTGAGGCAACAATAAGGCTGTCTTTAAATAGTGGACACAAATGAGCTGCAGGTGTGGGCTGAGCTGGCAGGTGACCTGATTACCTAACTGCCCACAGCTTGAGGTGACAGGAGAGCAGACTGTGACCAGTTAGTGTGAGTGTCTGAGAGAGGAGGGCACAAGAATCAGAATCAGAATCAGAATCAGGTTTATTGCCATTGTTCATGTGATACACAAACTAGGAATTTGTCTCGGTGCCATGCTGCAACATTAAAAACATAATGAGAAAAAGGGATAAACTAAAAAACTAAAGGACTAGAAACGTGCAATAAGTGTAGAAAAATAAGTAATAATAAGTAATAATAATAATAATACTAGTAATAATGAGTAGTACTAGTCAAGGCAGTTTAAAAAATTAGCATGTAGCAGATAATGTGAAGTACCACATAGTGCAGTCAATAATGCAACAGAAAAACAGTGATGAATGACATGAGTCTGGTTGAGCTGCTGTACATAGTGCACGAGAGTCAAAAGTCACTTAGTGTTCAGCAGTCTGATGGCAGAGGGGAAAAAGCTGTTCATGTGCCGAGAGGTTTTAGTCCGAATGGACCGAAGCCTTCTACCTGAGGGGAGGGGGGCAAACAGCACGTGACCAGGATGTGAAGGATCGGCTATGATCCGGCCAGCACGCCTCCGGGTCCTGGAGATGTACAGGTCCTGGAGAGATGGGAGCTTGCAGCCTATCACCTTCTCAGCAGTGCGCACGACGCGCTGCAGCCTTAGTCTGTCCCTGGCAGTGGCTCCTGCGTACCACACAGTTATGGAGGAGGTGAGGATGGACTCGATGATGGCCGTGTAGAACTGCACTAACATCTTGGTGGGTAGCTTGAGCTTCCTCAGCTGCCGCAGAAAGAACATCCTCTGCTGGGCCTTTTTGATGAGGGAGCTGATGGTTGGCTCCCTTTTGAGGTCTCGGGTGATGGTGGTGCCCAAGAAGCGGAAGGAATCTGCAAAGGTGATGGGAGAGCCTGTGATGGTGAGGGGGGGCAGGGGGGATGTGACTTTCCTGAAGTCCACAATCATCTCCGCTGTCTTCAGAGCATTCAGCTGCAGGTTGTTGTGGCTGCACCAGGACACCAGCTGGGCCACCTCTTCCCTGTAGGCGGACTCGTCACCGTTGGAGATGAGCCCGATGAGGGTGGTGTCGTCCGCAAACTTAATCAGCTTAACAGACTGGTGGGAGGAGGTGCAGGAGTTGGTATAAAGGGAGAAGAGTAGGGGGGAAAGTACACAGCCCTGGGGTGATCCAATGCTGATGCTAACAGAGTCTGAGACAGACTTCCCCAGCCGCACATGCTGTCTCCGGTCCGTCAGGAAGTCGGTGATCCACCTGCAGAGGGAGTCAGGCACGTTGAGCAGGGACAGCTTGTCCTGGAGCAGATCGGGGCGGATGGTGTTGAATGCGGAACTGAAGTCCACAAACAGAATCCTGGCGTAGGTTCCCGGGGAGTCCAGGTGCTGCAGGATGGAGTGGAGGGCCAGGTTGACTGCGTCGTCCACAGACCTGTTAGCACGGTAGGCAAACTGCAGCGGGTCTAGGAGGGGTGTGGTCAGTGTCAGTAAACCAAAATATATACAGACAACTGACAACAAAATAATAACAGACGTGCAAAACTCAGAAATAAATTGAGTCTGAGCTCAAAGGGAATAATTGAGCTCAGACTCATGACATAGAGTTGAAAGTTTTATTTAGAAGAAGCTACTTTTCATCCTTTTTATGTTTCCTCATAATGCTCCTTATTCAGATATATTAATATTATATATATCTGTATCCTTCACCTGTTCTCCAGACTCTCAATATGACAACTAGTGGATTGGTTGTCTGATATTCTTCTTGATTTTTTTTTGAATAAAACAAAAAGAATTCTAAACAACTTTCTAAATAATATAACTTTAAAAATCATTTGGTGCAAATTAAGCCAATTAGAAATAATTACAGTAAAAACGGTTAAAAAAAAACAAAAACCCAACCTTCTTCCGATCTGAATATTGGTTATAATTTAAAATGTGTGGCATTGATAGACAGTCTGCACTTATAATTCACTGTCTAAAACCCCATTAAAAACACCAGGTAACAAACTAGCAGTTATCCTGCAGACAAAAAGCTGAAAACGTCCTTAACTAGAAGAGCACTCGGAGAGTGCAGACCTCCGCCAAGAGCAACAGTCCCCCCCAGTATTGTGATTTATACCATAAATATTCTACACTAATTTTGTTATTGTTCTTTCCCTGTATCATGTGTTTCTGTATGTCATATGATTGGTCAAGAAAACAAAAAAAAAATGTTATTTGAACTACACAAATACAAATTATTTAATTTAACAAGAGATACAACATGTACAAGTCTTTAGTTGGAGAACACATTCATGAAATTTATTCCTAATAATAAGTTCTGGATATTGAAAAGCTACCATTAACATAATTTTTCTAACTTCGTTTCTTTCCAGGAAATTAAAAATATGTACATATATGTAGTGTAGAATAGAACAATATTAACTCCAATCTTCTTTTAAAAAAAAACCATAACGTCCTGGCGGAGGTAATAAGAAAAAAATCAATAAAATAAAACTAAGCTCGACGAGCTTCAATAGCATCTGGGGATAGCCCCTCATCCTGTCTATGCTGCCGTGTTCTTGTCTCTGTCTTTAGCACGGCGAGAAGCAGCAGCCTGTGGGCTCTCATTCGGTCTATGCTGCATTTTTAGCGGCTCTGTCACAAGCTCGACGAGCTTCAATATGTAGTTCAGTGCTTCCTGCTGGCGGAAGCACGTGACTACACATTACCTCTGGGCGCCTATCTCACAATGTTAAAGAATCCTTTAAAAAATTCCTGGATCCAGACGGTTGATCCGGATAATCCCCAAAATTTAATCAGTTCTTCCTTGTACCATTTCCAACAACGCCTGAAAGTTTCATCTAAATCCGTCCAAAACTTTTTGAGTTATCTTGCTAACCAACAGACAGACAGACAAACAGACAAACGCCGGCAAAAACATAACCTCCTGGCCTGCGGCCTGGCGGAGGTAACTAAAAGCAAAGGCTCACCTCTACATCACTGTCAGAGAATCTTCTCTTTTTTCTTTTTTAATTTACAAATTGTGATGGAAAAGTGTTGATGCAAGTCTTATTTTAGGCAAGTATATCCGGTTGACGGCACTTCATAACTAGAAAAGCACTCGGAGAGCGCAGACCTCCGCCAAGCGGCACAGTTCCCCCCATACAGTGTTTGTGTGTACGTTTTCAGATTCCCTGAGCATGAAAAGATATGACTAGCAATTGGATTCACAATGATTATTTGTTTATTTGACATGGACAGTGCAATAAACAGACAATTAATGAATGACAATCAATGTGATAGTGATAGGATTAGTGGTTCAGTAGTGTAAAACGGGGCTATAAGGGACTGCGGGTTAGTAAGGGACACTTTCTGGGAAATGTTTTAAATGTAATTCTGCTTTTTTTATTTTGAGCAGGACGCTGAGTTGTGTTGTTATTGTCAAATATCCATGAATCCTTCATCAAATCTAGGCGGAAGCAAAATTAAAAAAGCAGAATTACATTTAGAAAAGTGTCCCATATTACCCCGCCGTCCCTTATAGCCCCATTTTACGGTAGTAAAGCATTGCCTCCTTGGCGGAGGTAATAAACTGAAGTGTTGGTGTGTCCATCTCCTCCACTGACGGATGCAGATTGGTTAGACGTGGCAAAACAGAATTTAGAATCTTCAGAGAGGTCGTTTTTACGCAGCGCCTATAGCTGGGCGGGGAATTTGTGGCAAATAATGGGGCGGCGGACAGGTGGCCGTGTCAGGTTTTGCAGCGTGGCGCAAAACAGGCACGCTGGCGGGCCCAGGCCAGCAGTGTTTTCCGCGTGCTTTTGTGCCTAAAACGTTGAAGAACGCGGAGTTTGTGTTGGTCAGACACGACGACCAGCGCAATGTGCGCAGCGCCTATGGCTGGCACAGGCACGCTGGCGGGCCCAGGCCACCAGTGTTTTCCGCATGCTTTTGTGGCTAAAACGTTGAAGAAGGCGGAGTTTGTGTTGGTCAGACACGACGCCCAGCGCCCTCCATTGCGCCTGCGCACATGTTGAAAATGGCCGTATGTCACAGTGTGGAAAAAAATGCTTTAATGCTTTAAAAAATTCCTGTATGCAGACGGTGATGCGGATCATCCCCAAAATTTAATCAGTTCTTCCTTGTACCATTTCCAACAACGCCTGAAAGTTTCACTGAAATCCGTCCAAAAGTTTTTGAGTTATCTTGCTAACAGACAGACAGACAGACAGACAGACCCCGGCAAAAACATCACCTCCTCCTGGCCTTTCAGCCTGGCGGAGGTAATAAAAGCACATAACAGAAACAACCATTCTGAAAATTGAATCGCTGTAGAGGGCTTTTATTTTTTCATAACTCAGGAAGTATTGAGCTGTGATGGTGAAAGTGACTTTACACTACTTCAGACCGGTCATGTCTGGTGAATCCAGCATTTATAGCGCAGGCGACTAAGTTTAAGGTTATTGAGCAGGAATTCAGAGATTGTTTCTCATTTTTAAGGATAATTAAGGCATTGATTTTAGATGATCACATTTAAGACTTTTTATGGACCTGTAGACACTAATGAGGCGGCTGTTTTTCTCCTTGTTTGTGTTCTTGTGGAGAAATTCTCCACAACAACCATACATGAATGCAAATTAATTTGTCCACGCAGAATGAAACTCTCTATTTTCCTCTGTGATTTTACTTTTTCTGGGTTTGTTCATGTCTTACCGAGGGGGGTGGGGGGTAGGGTAAGCAGGAAACTGCTGCTCTCCGTGTTCTCCACATGCACTGAGGAGAGGCTGAGCGGCCTTCCGTGCATGTGGGTCGTTGTCAGATGTGAAACAGTCACGCATGGTTGACAACATAATAATTTAAAAATACATATTTTACTGTCATAAAAGTATGTTTCCATTGAGAAATGTATCCAATTGCAATAAACAATAATTTGAAAAATACAATAACTAAAATGAACTTCATTAATTTCCATGTGTTTTGAGATATAACTGCAGAGGGCCACAGAATGGGGACTGAGGAGCCGCTGGTTGCTGACCCCTGAGCTAGGGTCACCAAACTTTCTGCACAGGTTCATTTTAGGATCCTGACCTCAAACGATGGGTCTGGATCCCAAAAGGTCAAAGGTCAATGTTTTGGATTTTCATTTAAATTCAGTTGATTTTCATAATTTTTCATTAGGTTCTCATGGATTAAAGCCAAGCCCAACGAGCTGTCGCACTGGTACACTCTAAAAAAAAGTTCCTTTGGGGATTTTCTAGTTGTATCACAGTTGTAACACTGTAAACATGGTAACTCAGAAAGGAAATTACATACGTGTTTCACATTGATACCATAGTTGTATCTTTGAAAAATCTGTGATGAGTTTGAATTTTGGCGACTGTGACCTGAAGTTAGTTTCAGAGGTCAGCTCTCAAAAGACCTTATAAACTTGATAACTTGTGAATGAGATGATGTAGGCTTTTCATATTGATTCCATAGTTGCATCTATGAAAAATCGGGGCCCGATTTCGATTTTGTGTGACCTCGTATAAAAAAATTCAGCCAGCCAGTGCTCTTAATGCCAGCCGGCTGAGGGCCGCTGATATTTTTTGGAGTGTGGGGAACAAATCTTTGAGCAGAAATTATTTTGTAGTTATGGTTTTTATCTTCCAATCAAAGGCAATAGTTTATTTTCCATCGCAATCTATGAATCACAAGACTGATTATATATCAAAGTCACGATTGTGTCGGATCCCATCCTCAAAAAAGGCACAACCCCCCCGTTTCTGCAGAAAGTTTACATCGCACCAACAGATGTTTGTGGGTTTAATGTGCACTTGAGGGCCCGGCATCCATAAAGGGACACCCTGCTGTGAATTATTTGCCATCATCAAAGAAAGCAACCACACACTGACACAGAAATTTTCATCTTTCAGGATGTCGCCTTATTGAACCTTTTTACTCACACATCCCAGCGATCGTTTCACCGCCCCTCTCCTTTTCAATTCATCTCTTATTTTTGTTAGCTGTTTGAGTGTCGTGAAATGAAAGCATTTGCATTGAAAGGACAGGTGGGTGTGAGACACCAGCGCGCGTCTGAATCGTGGCATTAAGCGCAAACAGAGAATAAAAAAGAGAAAAATCAAAAGTAAGACCCATTCAGACGGCAGGAGGAGCAGGGATTTGAGCAGATATTAAAAAGATGATTGTGCGTGGGCTTTCTTCTTTCTTTTTTCTGCTGTGCTCTGGAGAAAGAATGTACACCCCGTATCAGTCAGAGCGAGGATAATAAACAGTAAAAAAACATCAGAAACGCAGCACAACAAACACAAACAAAAAAAAGAAGGATGGCGGCGGCGGTGGGGAAAGAGAGAGGGAGAGCTCGGCGTATAAATAGTTCAAATATTTCAAGTGATTTCAGAATGCGATGGTGAAATAGTGGATGTTTGTGTCCTCAGCTGCGGAAAGTTTTTCCAGTCTGCCTCACTGTAACTGTATTTATTATTATGGACACTTAGTTCACTGAGAGCTGGGAAATGACACAATTTTGTAATAATTTAATGAATTTCAATGGTTAAAAAAAAACAAAAACCAAAGAAAACAGGAAATTAAGTAAAGAGTTGTCATGTTATTTTTTGTTCTGCCATCCCCAAACTCTCATCTCATCTCATTTTTGACAGCTACACCATCACTTAAAAGACACAACCCCCCCACCCCCAAATCATTCATGGTTACATCAGCGTTACAACATTTTTTTCAATACTTTTCCCGTTCTAAAGTCTTTCTGTTTTGCTGTTTTTGCCACTCTTTGTCTCTCACATCACACTTTCTGATTTGCTGATCTTGTGTCGAGCAGAAAGAAAAGAGAAAGGCTCCGAGTCAGAGTTCAAAGGGATTTCCTTCCCCTCTTTAATACTTCTGTTGCTTTATTAAATTGGACACATTGCTACATGTCAGAACAAGATGTTTATTGCCTTTATTTTTTCACTTTACAGCATAATTCTGCCAGCTTCTCTAAAGCTGACTCAATAGTTGGAAAAGAAGGGAAAAAAGTCGGCTTGAATCTCGCACATGTAATCACTGCAGACTCATGCAGAGACAGTGGACTCTGTCACCTCCATTATGAAGCTGTAGGAAAATGTGACAAATGTATAGAAAGTATTTCTCACAGTAGGGCCAGTCTGCCTGCACCTGTCGAGCTCATGTTTGAAATCTTAACGGCATTGAAAATAACGTCTGAAAATGCCCTCTGCCCACAGTGTGTTCAGCGTCCAGTAAGTCAATCATCCTCTTCTGCTGCTGCCCAGCAATTAAAGAGCTGAAAATGAAAACCTGGGTGATAACCAGACTGAAGAAATTTATTTTCTCAGCGAAGGCTGAGATTTTCTTAATTTTGCAGTTAGGATTATAAGCTAAACCTTTATACAACCTATACATCAAATAGCTCTAAATATCACTCAACCATATATGCAAGAATTTCTCACACAAAAAAAATCACCTTCTATGTTTTTATAATGGGAAAGAGTTCAAACCTCTTAAAATGAGGGAAAAATAAAATTTCTCCCCTAACAAAAAAACATCCATCTATTAACCTCTTAAAATTCTGCTGTTCCGCTGGCAGGACCTTTCAAATTTTCTACTGCCACTCAGTGAAGAAAAAATTTGATTTTCTGTACGTACATAGTCTGTGTCCTGCGTGTCCTGGGTCTGCACTGGGGTCTCCTCCCAGTGGGACGTGCCTGAAACACCTCAAGTGGGAAGTGTCCAGGAGGCACCCAGATCAGAGGCCCAAACCACCTCAGCTGGCTCCTTTCTTTGTGGAGGAGCAGCGGCTCGACTCTGAGCCTCTCCTGAAGAACTGAGCTCCTCACTATCTCTAAGGGCGAGCTCAGCCACCCTACGGAGAAAGCTCAATGCATTTTTATTTTTTTTACAAGAAAACAAAACAAAACGTGAAACTAAACTTGACTCATTGTCTAGATGAACAGAAAAAAGTAAACACTACATCGAAAAAAATGTAACCACCATCCATACAATAGGAACAAGAAAAAAAGTTGCACATTTACAATTAAAAAAACGCTGTAATTTCATGAGTAAAAAGTTGCAAATTTATGAGAAAAAATTGCAAATGTACAAGAAAAGATGAACACATTTTTGACAAAAAGCTGCTAATTTACAAGAAAAGAGTCAGAAATATATGAAAAAAGTAGCAAATTTATCAAAAAAAGTTTAAAATATAAAAGGAAAACGTTTCAAAATTAGAAGAAAAAAATCACAAACTTACATGCAGAATATTGTAAATTTATCAGAAAAAAGTGGCAAATTAATGAGAGTTTCAAATTTGAGAAAAAAATCTTGCAAAATTTACAATAAAAAAAACAAATTTAAGACAAAAGTTACAAATTTACAAGATTTTTTTTGTATTTATGTTTAGCATTAGTGCTTCAACAGTTAAATAACTGTCATGTTTCGCTGTGTAAAAGCGCAGCACACCAATGAATAGACACGGACCCAAATGCAAGTGTGGCGTGTGGTTTATTAAACAGGGAATTATTCATACTAAGTGTCCATGGAAAAACAGTCTGACAACGTAGGCAACAGATGAACAGGGGAAATAAATCCCGTTGGCGAGAGGAGAGGTTACAGTACAGTATGTCACGCCCCGGGGAAGGCTATCCGCTGGGGGAAGGAAAACGTAACCCAGAAAAGAGAGAGACTTACTAATGGGCGCCGGAGTGCAGCTAGCTCTGGAGAACAGCACCCTGTAAAGTCCAAAGGGAAAAAACCAACAGGGAGAAGAGCCTGGCCATCAATTGTTGACATGTACTCATGTTGACTGTAGTAGACAATGGTTGACTTTCGCCGCCGCACTGAGCATACCCACTGCCACCCATAAGTACCCCGTGCACTAATGAGTGCCAAGTGGATGCAGGTGCGACGGCAGTTGGCATGAAAGAGTGCGTGAGAGTGAGACTGAATGTGTGTGTGTGTGTGCTGAATGTGTGCGTGCGTGCATGTGAGTGGTGATGGCACATAGCCGGTGAATATCTGGCACGGAGGAAGAGCGAGAGGAGGAGGCGTGGCTGTAGGACTGGCAGAGAGCAGCACTCAAATAATCTGCCAGCTGGAATTAATAAGCAACAATCAAAGACCTACAGCCACCCCGCACATGACAGTAACATGATATAGAAAGGTTTATAACGATATGAGTGCCCCCCCAAAACCCCGGTCATCTCCTTGATGTACACGATTGGTTGTGATTTCTTCTTCTTTTATGTTTATTATTGAGTTCTAGTGCTGCTGTTCGTTACCGCCACCTACAGCTCTGGAGTGTAACAACACTCAATGTAGGAAGCCCAAAGACTGTACCATCTGTGAAAGCCTGACAATTCATAATAGTTTGATTTAACTTTTAAATCAAACTTGGGATAATGACACCTCCAGTTTGTTGTAGACTTAGTCTTATAGTGTCAGTCCAGTTTTAATCAGGTTTATCTCCCATTGTAGAGTCATGTGGAACGACCAGACGGGACAGGTGACCGCCAGGATGGAGACCATGCCGTCGGTGGGCAGCGCCAGCATCTCTGTCTCCCAGCAACAGGCACCCAAGAAATTTGCCCCTATGGTCGCACCCAAGCCCAAGTTCAACCCTTACAAAGTTGCCCACTCCGAGCCCACAGGTAACGACACGGCAGGTCACTTTTAATCGCTTAAAAAAGTAATTTTTTGTGCTCATGACTTTTTTTTTTAAGTCCACTGGGAGCTGAGTGTTCTTTAACCAGAATATTATTTATAAAATAAATAATATTTTATAAAATATTATTTATGTGACCGTGACCACTTGGTTTCATCAAGAGCATTAGTAAGCTCTTGACAAAACGTCCCTTAAAAATTTACATTAAATTGCTGTAATTAGTTCCATTTTTTTCTAAATCAAGTAGAGGATAAGAATATAGAATAGTTCTGTAATAAGGATTTATTTCCTTAAAAAAACACTTGTGTTTACACCATGAGAAGTGGGAAAAAGTAAAAAGAAGTCATTATGTTAAATGTGGTTTTTATTATCTTTAGCTTTATTTCCCCGCAAGTCAATAATTGGAACAACTATGCAAAATACTTCTTTACTTCTTCTTTTTTTCAAATAAGAGAGCAGACAAAAAGACAGGAAGTGGTTTTGGAGTTACTGGCAACAAATAACTGAAATGTGACGGCCTACCATAGGAGTAGATCAAGGGGGACAAAGACCTTTATCATGTTACAGAACTGAATAAAATGCAAGTGAAGCACCAATGCTCAGTCATCATAAATGCAAAAATAAATTAAAATTCTCTTAAATTTACAAATTTGTGACTTTTTCCTATAATTTGCAAAATTTTCCTTGTAAATGGGCAATACTTTTCTAATAAGTTTGCACATTTTTGTACTTTTTCCTGTAAATTAACAAAATTTGCAAAAATTTTCTTGTGTAACTTTTCCTCATAAATTTGCTACTTTTTATCTTAATCTGCAACTTTTTTCTTACAAATTTGCAATATTTCTGTAATAAATTTGCAACTTTTTCTCATAAACATGTTACTTTTGCTTGTAAATTTGCATAATCTTTCTTGTTAGTGCAACCTTTTTCTCAGAAGTTTGCTCCTTTTTTGTGATAGTTTGCAATCTTTTCCTTGTAAATATGTGACTTTTTCCCTAATTTGGAATGGTTTTCTTGTAAATTTGCAATATTTTTCTAATAAATTTGGAACTTTTTCTCATAAATTTGCAGTTTTTGTAAATTTGCAAAATTTTTGATGTTTACAACTTTTTTCTCAGTAATTTGCTGTTTTTCTTGTAAATTTGTGATGTTTTTCCTAATGTTTTTACAGTTTTTTTTCTTGTAAAATTGCAAATTTTTTCTCATAAAATTTCAATAATTTTTCTTTTAATATGCATCTTTTTTCCCCTCAAATCTGCTACATTTTCTGATAAAATTGCATTTTTTTTCTTGTAAATTTCAGATTTCTTTCTTTTAAATAAAAAAAAAAAAATCTATTGGTTTATTTTCTGTTCATCTACACAATGACCCAACTATATATACAGTGTATATATATATATATATATATATTTTTTTTTTTTTTTTTTTTTTTTTTCTTTCAGTGTTTGTGTTGGGAATGTTTGTCTTTTTTTTTTTTTTTAATAAGAATTTGAACTAAAACATGGCCCCCAAACACCATCTTGCCTAGGGCCCCCAAAAATCTAGAAATGGCCCTGACTACTATAATACAATAATGAGTGTCTTTTTAGAAAATGTTCTGGTTATTGTCCCCCACCAACAGTGAAATGAATCATCCACCCATGCAACCTACGCAGTGTTAATGACATTTGATAAAACTGATGCTTTTATTCGTGCCTACACTCAAATCGACTGTAGGTCTTCCAAGAATGAGCATTTAAAGTATTTTTAATTTATCATAAATGTAGAATATGCTTTAAATCTGAAACCACACACTCAGATAATGCTGTACTTCACATATCTCACTTTCTTTGTGAATTTATGAGTTGAGACGTGAACATTATCTAAATGTCTGCCCTCAAATCCCCCAGAGGACCTTCCTTCGATTTCCAAAACAAGGGAAATGGATGGTTGTGAAATTTAGCGAAGACTCAGTGAGCGCTCCGCCGGGTTGAAAAACGCTGCCGTCTGTGGGGGTTTGTGGTTTGAGTTACAGATCGTCTTGTGCTCCAGATGTTAGCCGTGCAAAAAAAAAAAAAAAACCTGTTCTTAGACGGAAGCTTTTTGTGCTCTCCCCACCCCAGAGGGGAAGTAAAAATAAAATGCACATATCCAGTGAAGAAGAAAACACTTTTAATCTGGTGTTTAAACAAGAAAAAAGTTGTTTGTCAGTTACATAATGTACATTAAACATAACAGGAACAGTTATCATATAAAATAAACAGAGAAAAATTAAAACATACACATAGAGGTTGATGAAGCCTGGATTGTTCATAACAGATACAGTGGTGTGAAAAAGTGCTTGCCCCCTTCCTGATTTCTCATTTTGCGTATGTTTGTCACACTTAAATGTTTCAGATCGTCAAACAAATTTAAATATTAGACAAAGATAACACAAGTAAACACAAAATGCAGTTTTTAAATAAAGGTGTTTATTATTAAGTTTAAAAAATCCAAACCTACATGGAAAAAGTGACCCCCCCCCCGTTAAAACATAAATTAACCCTTTAACTGCCCAGATTAAATGGACAGGTCGTGCGCCCCCAGTGGCACAGCGCAGCAACTGCAGGTGTTAACTTATTGACGTCCCTCGGCTATACTGAGAATTTGTACTAATCTCTATTGATCTGACAGTTTAGAAGGTGGCAGACACGCGCCGAAGGAATCATGGCAGACATGGAATATAGCAAAGAAGAAGAAATCCTCATTATTCTTCTTCCTTTTTCTGCTTTGAGCTCACACACCAATGTGGATGCCGCCATGTTTGGTCATCGCTGCCGCGATGATGACTGAAACTGCATGAAACGGGAAAAACAGCCACGTAATACAAATGAAATTCAAGTGGGATAATCATAAGAGTTTGTAGATGTGGTACATGGGTGTAAATTACTAAGTAAACATGTTACATCGACCACGATGGACAAAAAACTGAGCTACCCATACCAAGATGGCGGCGCCCACGGGCAGCATAGATTCCCACAGGAATAATGCACCAAGCAGAAAAAAATCACTGCATAATACAAACAAAATTCACGTGTGGTAATCATAAGAGTTTGTAGATGTGGTATACGGTGTAAATGGCTGAGCAAACACACAAACATCGACTACGATGGACGAAAATGGACCGGTCACGTGGACGGGCGAGCCCCCCCACCTGGCAACAGGTGAGAGAAATATATGGGGTTTTTTTTTTACATTTTATTGATTTTCTGGTTCATATACTTTGAAGATTAGATAAAAACATACCCCTGCAGACAAATTGGCGTCAAAAAAATGGACCATTCTTTATGTAAATGTGTTCAAAGTCCACTTTTGACTGAGTTATGTAATTTATATAGCTGCCGTGACATTATGCAAATTAGATGCGTAAATTTATTCCTATCTGAAACTTTGGATCATATTCTACATCTTTCTAATTGACAGTAAGCCATTATTTCTTGTAACTTTCAAGTTATAGCCTTGGAAATCTGAACTATTTTATTGAGAAAATTTTTTACCACTCTTGACCACTGGGGGGGGTGGCTAGGGCAGTTAAAGGGTTAACTGTGGTTTATCACATCTTTGGAAAGCTGAGTTCAATTTCTCTAGCCACACCCAGACCTGATTACTGCCACACCTGTTCTCAATCAAGAAATCACTTAAATAGGACCTGCCTGACAAAGTGAAGTAGACCAAAAGATCCTCAAAAGCTAGACATCATGCTGCAGGCCAAAGAAATTCAGGAACAAATGAGAAACAAAGTAAATGAGATCTATCAGTCTGGAAAAGGTTTTAAAGCCATTTCTAAAGCTTTGGGACTCCAGCAAACCACAGTGAGAGCCATTATCCACAAATGGTGAAAACATGGAACAGTGGTGAACCTTCCCAGGAGTGGCTGGCCGACAAAAATTACCCCAAGAGTGCAGCAACAACTCATCCAAGAGGTCACAGAAGACCCCACAACAACATCCAAAGAACTGCAGGCCTCACTTGCCTCAGTTAAGGCCAGTGTTTATGACTCCACTATAAGAAAGAGACTGGGCAAAAATGGCCTGCATGGCAGAGTTCCATGATGAAAACCACTGCTGAGCAAAACAAACAAAGGCTTGTCTCAGTTTTGCCAGAAAACATCTTGATGATCCCCAAGACTTTTGGGAAAATAATTTGTGGACTGATGAGACAAAAGTTGAACTTTTTGGAAGGTGTGTGTCCCATTACATCCGGCATAAAAGTAACACAGCATTTCAGAAAATGAACATCATACCAACAGTAAAATATGGTGGTGATAGTGTGATGGTCTGGGGCTATTTTGCTGCTTCAGGACCTGGTAGACTTTGCTGTGGTAAATGGAACCATGAATTCTGCTGTCTACCAAAAAATCCTGAAAGAGAATGTCTGGCCATCTGTTCATGACCTCAAGCTGAAGCGCACTTGGGTTCTGCAGCAGGACAGTGATCCAAAACACACTAGCAAGTCTACCTCTGAATGGCTTAAGAAAAACAAAATGAAGACTTTGGAGTGGCCTAGTCAAAGTCCTGACCAGAATCTGATTGAGATGCTGTGGCGTGACCTTAAAAAGGCGGTTCATACTCGAAAACCCTCCAGTGTGGCTGAATTACAACAATTTTGCAAAGATGAGTGGGCCAAAATTCCTCCACCGGACTGTAAAAGACTCATTGCCAGTTATCGCAAATGCTTGATTGCAGTTGTTGCTGCTAAGGATGGCCCAACCAATTATTAGGTTTAGGGGGCAATCACTTTTTCCACACAGGGCCATGTAGGTTTGGATTTTTTTTCCCTTAACTAACTAACTAACTAACCTGCACTTATATAGCGCTTTTCTAGTCACAAAGACCACTCAAAGCGCTTTCATTAATACTAACCCTCTATTCTAAGGGCCTATAGGAAACAGATATCTAGGGACAATTTAGAACAGCCAATTAACCTAACATGCATGTTTTTGGCATGTGGGAGGAAACCGGAGAAATCCCGGAGTAAACCCACGCAACACGGGGAGAACGTGCAAACTCCACACAGATCACTGTTGGTCGGGGGCTGGGATCGAACCCACGATCCCACGATCCCCACAATCCCCCGGCCAAGGGTAAACTGTGCTGCCGCAGTGCTAACCACTGCGCCACCGTGCAGCCCAATAATAAACACTTTTTTTTTTTCCACAATATCTTTATTGAACCTTTTTTTTTTTTTTTTTTAACAAACATGATACAAACAATCAAACACTAACACTAAAGTACTACAAAAAAAAAAAAAATGCACTAAAAACACCAACAACCACCAACAAAATCAAGTCTTCAACAATGCTCCTCTGTTTAGTCTAGACAATCCAATACATAAGTATACATATTATGTTCACCAGTTTGGAATTTACAAGGTCCACACACATCATTCACCTTCTTCTTCAAGAGTTATGTTTAAATTTTTTACATAATCAATAAAAGGTCTCCATATATTCTCAAACACAATTTCCTTTGATTTCAGTATATATGTTATTCTTTCTAATGGAAGGTTTGTTAACATCTGTCTTAACCACTGAGTCACATCTGGTCTATGAGTCTTTTTCCATAATAGTGCAATACATTTTTTGGCATTAAGCAAACTGAGGTCTATGAATGTTCTTTCACTTTTATTAAAATTATGCTTTTCTGGGTACAGACCCAACAAAAACAGTTTAGGATTCAATATGATTTGTTTTGAGATTATTTTTTCAATTGTTACCCTCACCTCTTCCCAAAACATTCTTATTAATCTACATTCCCATAAACAATGAAATAGGGTTCCTTTACTTTCGATGCATTTTGTGCATGTATCTGGTATATTTTTGTTATATCTATTTAACTCCTCCGGTGTAACATACATCCGCATTAACCATTTGAAATGTATCAATTTAAGGCGTGCATTTATTGATTTGGTTTGAGCTTCTGTACAAGCCAATTCCCATTGTTCCTCTGAAATTTCAATTTGCAGATCTTCTTTCCAGTAGTTTAATCTTTTCAGTGAATTTTCACTTGAAGATAGTGTCAATGAGTTATAAAACTCTGAAATAATACCCTTTCTTTTACTATCTTTCATCATCATTTTTTCCAAGGATGAATAAATAGGTCGAGTGAGAGCTTTATTTTGATTTGATCGAATAAAGTTTCTAAGTTGAAGATATTTAAAAAAATGTGTTCTATTGAGATTAAATTTGATCCTCAGCTCTTCAAAAGACATTATGTTGTCTGCACATGGCAAATATAAATCCTGAATCTTTTGTATCCCTTTTAAATTCCATACTTTAAATACAGCGTCCGCTCTCCCTGGTTTAAAATATTGATTACCCCATATTGGACTAAATTGTGACAATAACTGTGGTTCTTTTAAATAGTTTTTAGCTTCACACCATATTTTGATCATATGCTTTACAAATGGATTTTTAACTTGTTTTTGTAATTTTTTTGCCGAATCTGAGTATATGAATATTGGAAGAGGTAAAGGTAAATTGTATGATTCCATTTCAGTCCAGTGAGGGAGATCATTTGATGAAAAATAATATGTCATAGACCTCAGTTGTGCCGACCAATAATACAACATAAAATTTGGACATTTCAGACCTCCACGATCAAATGGTAAATATAATAAAGACAAACGTAATCTAGCCCTCCTGTTGTTCCATATAAATTCCACTAACTTTTTTTTTATTCTTGAGAATAGATCTAAAGGTGGTGATAAGGGAATGTATTGAAATAAATAAAGTATTTTAGGTAAAATATTACTTTTAAGTATATTGATTCTCCCGATCATCGACATTGGTAGTGACATCCATCTCTGAGTTAACTCATTGATATCTGACATTAAGGCTTCATAGTTGACACTGGCGACTGATTCTAGCTTAGGCATAATTTGGATTCCTAAATATTTAAACTGATTTACAACATTGAATTGATTTACCTCAGGGGCTGGGTAATTTCTCTGGGTCTCATTTAGCATTAATATTGAAGATTTAGTTTTATTTATTTTATATCCTGATATTTCCCCAAAATTCATTATTAAATTCAACAAGGTTGGAATTGATTTTTTTAGATTTGACATAAACAAAATTATATCATCGGCGTACAGGGAGATTTTATGTTCTGTTGGTCCAACTTTAATTCCATATATTTGTGAATGTAAACGTATCGCTATCGCTAAAGGTTCAATTGCCATAGTAAACAGTAAAGGTGAAAGTGGACAGCCTTGTCGACATCCTCTATTGATTTTTATTGGTTTTGAAATATTGTTATTTGTTAGGATTTCTGCTGTAGCATTATTGTATATTATTTGAACCCATTTTATGAAATTATTTCCAAGTCCAAACCTTTGTAGGACTTCAAAAAGAAAGGGCCATTCAACTCTATCAAAGGCCTTTTCGGCGTCCAATGATAGGAGAGCTGTATCCGGTGCTTCTTTATTAAAATAAATAATATTAAATAGTCTTCTTACATTATGGAAGCCTTGTCTACCCTTTATAAAGCCATTCTGATCTCGATTAATAATATTTGGTAAAATTTCTTGTATTCGTCTTGCTAAAATTTTACAGATTATCTTAAGGTCGGCGTTTAATAGGCTTATTGGTCTCATATTTTCACATTTATTAGAGGGCTTACCTGGTTTTGGCAGCAGTATAATTAAGGCATTATTTATGTATGATGGTAAATTATTATTTTGAAATGCTTCTAAAACCATTTCCAAAAAAGGTTTTATTAATTTATTCTTAAATTTTTTATAAAGGTCAACTGGAAGACCATCTGGTCCTGCACTTTTTCCTGATTTCATATTATCAATGGCTAGCCCAACTTCTTCTTGACTAATTTTAGACTCCAATATCTCCCTGTTTTCATTTGGAATACACGGTATAGATAGTTCGTTCAAAAACCCATTTAGTTTTGTTAAATCAGGTTCATTTTTGGTATCATATAATTTTTCATAGTAATCTCTAAAGGCTCTATTAATTTCTAAAGGATCTATAACTACCTGTCCGTTACTTATAATACTAGTAATTGGTGTTTTAATTTCCAATTGTTTAATCTGCCATGCTAATAATTTTCCTGATTTTTCACCTTGTTCATAAAAAGATTGTTTCAATCTTAGAAGACTCGAGGCAGCTCTATTCGCTGATTTTTTGTCGTATTCAGCTCTCAAAATCAGTAATTCATTCTCCAACCTTGGGTCACTTCCTGCATACACTTTTTCCTGAAGACTTTTTATTTTATGTTCCAATTTAGCTCTCTCCTCTCGAGTCTTCTTAGATTTTGATCCTGTATAACTAATAATATGTCCCCTAATAAAAGCTTTGAAAGCCTCCCACTTTACACATGCTGATGTTTGTGTAGTATTGATGTCAAAGAACTCGTCTATCTGTTTTTCTATATACTTGACAAATTCCTCATCCTGAAGCCATTTATGCTGAAATTGCCATCTACCTGATTCCTTTGTCAATTTTTTATCTACATATATTAGACAACAGGGTGCATGATCAGAGATCACGATGTTATCATAAAAGCAGTTTTGAATCTTGGACCTTAATTCTGTGGAAATCAAAAAATAGTCAATACGTGAGAATGTCTTGTAGGTACTGGAATAACAAGAATAGGCTTTAACTTGTGGTTTCATTTCTCTCCATATATCTAACAATCTCAATTCTTTCATAAAATGATTAATAGTCATCCTACATCCAATGTGCGTACAATCCAGTCCTGTTGATCTATCCACACCTGGATTCAATGTACAATTAAAATCCCCTGCTATTATATGTTGCCCTGTAAGTGATGATAAGATGAGAAATAAATTAGCAAAGAACTTCTGATCATCTATATTGGGACCATATAAGTTCACAAGATTTATATTTTCTAATAGCAAAGAACCTTGAATGATTACATATCTTCCAAATTTGTCTCCAATTACATTTTTCACTTGAAAAGGAACTGATTTATGTATGAGAGTCATAACTCCCCTGGCTCGGGATGAAAATGAAGAGGTGAATACACTTCCCTGCCATCTACTCCTAATTCTTTTAACATCCTCCTCTATCAGATGAGTTTCTTGTAAAAACACAATTCTTGAACCCATGTCCTTTATTTTATTCATAACTTGTTTAAGTTTTTTTAAATTTTGTAGACCTCTGCAATTCCATGAAGTTAAATTAAGATTAACACTTTGGTCCATGATCAATAGAGAGTTTGGGATTACCTTGCAGTGTAAACATGCTCATACAGAGAAGCAAAAACATGAGTGGTTGAACATTCATCCTACAAACTACACACAAACAAATTTCCCCTTCCCACACTTGTGGCAAACCCCCCAAAATCAAAAGAAAAATTCTGTCTCCCGATATAGCCATCGACCGCTCCACACCCACGGGGAACAACCTAAGCCACTCCTTCTTCATCCACCCAATCACCCTAACTCTACTGCTTTTAATGACGTAACATTAACTCTCCTCTGTAGTTTTCCAACTTAACTCCAAAATTTTTAACAACTTTGTACATCATAGTTTTTTTTTTTGTTTGTTTTGTTTTTGTTTTGTTTTTTTAATATATAATACAATCTATATTTTGTAAACTTACTATTTACTTCAAGTCAGTCAGATGCCTGTGCAAATGCTTAATTATTCTACCTTATATTTTGTTCATGCTTAGCTCCCACCAGTCTCTTCTTCTTCTTTGATCTTCTTGATGAACTCCTGCGCCTCCTCTGGGGTCTTGAAGATGTGGGTTCTGCCCTCATACGTGGTCAGCAGTCTCGCAGGATAGATTACACCATGACGAATCCCAAGGTTGCGCAGCTCCTTACGTACGGGATCAAACTGCTTCCTCAATTGCTGGATTCCTGTGGCCAAATCTGGGTAGAACCGCACCTGCTGGTCCTGGTGTTTAATCTCTCCTTTAGCACGTGCAGCGTTGAAGATCTTCATCCTGTCTCTGTTGCTAAGAAACTTCATAATTAAGGTCCTCGGCGGTCCCTTATCTCTCCGTGGGCCAATACGATGTGCTTTTTCCAGAACCACTGCTGATTGCAACTCCTCGCTGCCCAGCACCTCCGGAATCCACTTTTCCAGAAAGGAACATACGTCCCGACCTTCTGATTCCTCTGGAAGACCCACCAGCCTCAAATTATTCTGTCTCGACCGAGATTCCAAATCCAAAATATTATCTTCCAGAGATTTATTTTTTTTTCCAAAGTGCGCACCTTTAATTGAAGACGGGTGACGTCATCTTCAGCACTAGCGAGACGGAGCTCCATCTGCGCCGTTCGTTCTACACAGTCACCCAATTCCTTTCTTATTCCTTCCAACGCTGTCATAATCCCATCAAATCTAGAGGAAAAGTCCGCTCTCATTGATCTCATGGCAGCCATCAGCGCATCTGCGCCATTCCCCGCAGATATCGCACCGTTGCCAGCCTCCTCCACCATATATGGAGTTTTGTTTGCTGCGTCACAGACCTGAAAGTCCGTTAATTTGGACTGTTTCGGCGGCTCGCTTTTTCCTTTTCCTGGTTTTCCAGCCTTAGGCTTCGCCGACATATCCTCGCCCAAATGCTGGGATACGTTCTGTCCCAAATGAGAGAGTTATTTGCCGATTTTTTTCTCCAGGAGCAGAGCAGAGCGAGACACGTCCGTCCTACGTGGCAGCCATAACCGGAAGTCAATAATAAACACTTTTATTTAAAAACTGCATTTTGTAGTTACTTGTGTTATCTTTGTCTAATATTTAAATTTGTTTGATGATCTGAAAAATGAGAAATCAGAAAGGGGGCAAACACGTTTTCACACTACTGTATGTTATGTCAAAGTTTTTACCTTCTCTGACGCAGTGGTGGAGGAGTAATGAACAGTTATTAAATACAGTAGATATACTGTACCTACTATATACCACTGTATATAGAAATAGTTTAACTCAATTTGAATAAGCAAACATCAGTGGTATTTGAAAATATAATCTTAAACATATAAAGGCCAGTGTAAAGTGAAAATTCTGTGCTTTTCATGAGCCCAATAAAGGTCTTTATATCTGCTATTGAAGATGAGTGTTGACACTTTTTCCAAGTTCCTGCTAAATTGTATCCCCCCCCCTTTTAAGATAAGATAAGCCTTTATTAGTCCCATAATGGGGAAATTCCAGGATTGTAACAGCACAGGGATAGCAACACTCAACAAGCAACAAGATAAGATAATAAGAGCAGTGAATATACATATGTACACATAAATACACACAGTGTGGAGCATTGTTGCTAGATGGAATAAACAGCGTGACGGTCTATTATTTACCCCACATAGTATGAATATGTACCCATACAGCATATTATGTATTTGAATCAGCCTAGTTGTCACCCTCCATAGCGATTGATGTTGTCCTAGTTGTATAATGGAGGGGACCATTATTGGGCAAGTTTGTTGTGTCTTTGGCATTCAGTACTATTAGGTCATAACGTTTTTTTACAATCTCTGTGAGCAGCCCTGCTTAGGCTATAAAGTCTGACAGCTGTAGGTAGGAAGGACCTGCGAAACCTCTCGGTCGCGCACCTAGGATGATGTAGCCTACTGCTAAATGAGCTCCTCAGTGCATTCAGCGTGTCCTGTATAGGGTGGGACTCGGACTCCAGCAGAGATGAGAGCTTAGCTACCATCCTCCTCTCTCCTATCTCCTCCACTGGGTCGAGGCGCTGCCCCAGAACCAAGCTAGCTTTCTTGATCAGTTTGTTTAGTATCTTCCTGTCAGCTGCTGTGATGCCGTTGCCCCAGCAGACCACTCCAAATGTGATGGCTGATGCCACCACTGAATCGTAGAAGGTCTTCAGGAGCACCCCTTGTATACCAAAAGACCTGAGCCTTCTCAGTAGGAACAGCCTGCGCTGTCCCTTCTTGTAGGGTGTGTCGGTATTGTGTGACCAGTCTAGTTTATTGTTCAAATGAACACCCAGGTACTTGTGGGATGTCACCATCTCAATGTCTGTTTCCTGGATGTTTACTGGTGCTGTGAGAGGTTGTCCTTGCCTGTGGCAGTCCACCACCAGCTCCTTAGTTTTCCTCACGTTGATCTGGAGGCAGTTCCGATGGCACCAGTCCACAAAGTCCTGGATAAGTCCTCTGTACTCAGCTTCATCTCTGTTGGAGACGAGGCCGACGATCACAGAGTCGTCAGAGAACTTCTGTAGATGGCAGTGTGTTGTGTTGTGTGAGAAGTCCGCAGTATAAAGGGTGAACAGGAAGGGAGCCAGAACTGTTTCCTGGGGACCCCCCGTACTGTAAATGATCGTGTCGGACACACAATCCTGGGTTCTCACAAACTGTGGCCGGTTTGTGAGGTAGTCCAGGATCCACGATGACAGGTACTGGTCCATCCCTGCGCACAGTAGCTTGTCCTTCAGGATCACCGGTTGGATGGTGTTGAAAGCACTGGAGAAGTCAAAGAACATGATCCTCACTGTGTTCCCAGGCTTTTCCAGGTGGGACAGGGAACGGTGTAGGAGGACTGCATCCTCCACCCCGATGCCATGCTGGTAGGCGAACTGAAGTGGATCCATCGCTGGTCCCACCAGGGGGCGGAGGTGAGCAAGGAGCAGTCTCTCTAGGGTCTTCATCAGGTGAGAAGTGAGGGCCACTGGTCTGTAGCTGTTCAAGTCTCTGGGGTGGGAAGTCTTTGGTACGTGTACCACACAAGATGTTTTCCACAGCTGTGGTATCCTCCCCAGCTTCAGGCTCAGGTTGAAGATGTGCGCCACAATCCCACACAGCTGGTCTGCACAGGACTTGAGGAGCTTTGCGCTGATGCAGTCCGGACCTGAGGCCTTCCTTGCCTTGATCTTCCTCAGCTCCCTCCTCACCTGGGTCTTAGTGAGGGTCAGGTTGGGGCTGGGGGGCTGTGTGCTGGGAGTGGGGGGGTGTTGGTGCGGGGGGTGGACAGCAGGTCTCAATGACAGTAGAGGCAGCAGTGGTTGGTGTGCAGGCAGAGAGGAGGGCGGTTTGTCAAACCTGTTAAAAAACAGGTTCAGATTGTTCACCCACTCCCTGCTCCCCGTGGCCTGGGAGGAGGTATTCTGGAACCCAGAGATGGTTTTGAGGCTTCTCCAGACCCCGCTGATGTTGCTCTGTTGCAGCTTGTCCTCCATCTTCTTCCTGAAGCTGTCCTTGCCTTCTCTGATCTTCCTCCTTAGCTCCCTCTGTACGGACTTCAGCATCTCCCTGTTCCCCAACCTGAAGATCCTTTTCTTTTCTCTCCGTAGGGATTTTATCTTGGGTTTGATCCAGGGTTTGTTGTTTGAGCAACACCGTATAGTCTTGGTGGGTACGGTGTTGTCCACACAGAAGTTGATGTAGTCCGTGATGGTGTGAGTGAGGCTGTCGATATCCTCACCATGTGGGTCGCTGAGCTGCTCCCATGCTGTGATTTCAAGACAGTCCTGTAGAGCATCCATTGTCTCCTCAGACCATACCTTCACTGTGCGCGTAACCGGAGGTTGTCTGTGTACTAGGGTTTTGTACACCGGCAGGAGGTGAACCAAGTTGTGATCCGATCTCCCGAGTTGGGGAGGGGGTGGCGATGAGGTGTAGGCCTCCTTAGTATTCACATAGAATAAGTCCAGTGTTTTATTGTCTCTGGTGTGGCACGTGACATACTGGGTGAATGTGGGCAGAATGGAGGACAGTGAAATATGGTTAAAATCACCCGAGATGTGGAAGAGAGCATCTGAGTGTTCTGTCAGAAGCCTGCAAGTGACTGAGTGGATGATGTCACGTGCTTCCCCTGCGTTTGCCGACGGATTTGCATAAATAACAATGCAGATCACATGTGAGTATTCCCCAGGGAGGTATACAGGCCACATGCTAACAGCTAGCAACTCAATGTCTTTGCTGCAGTGTTGCTCTTTAACCGTGATGTGCCCAGGTTTGCACCATTCGTTGTTCACATACATTATCACTCCTTCGCCCCTTGCCTTCCCACTGTCTGGTGTCCGGTCTGCCCGTATTGTGTGGAAACCCTCCAATTCGATGTTAGCATCTTTTGGTAGTTCTGTTAGCCACGTCTCAGTAAACAACATCATGCTAATCTCTTTGAAGGCGCTCTCATAGCGGGACATGGCCTCTAGCTCGTCTGTCTTATTGAGTAGCGATCGTACATTCCCCATGATAACGGATGGAAGGATGGGTCTGTACCTTATGTTCCTCGCTCGCCGTCTTACTCCAACTTGACATCCATGCCTTTTCCATCTGATTTCTCCCAGTATGTTGAGTTTTTGCGTTAGCACCGAGGGGAGGTTAAGTGCTAACAGCTGGTCCCTGTTGTACCGTCTCCTGCTATAAACAACGGCTCTGTTCACCAGCTCGGGAGACATTTGAGGCAATCTGCGTGTCCGTGATGGATAAGGTGTTGCCGGATCAGAAAGTTTGACCAGAGAAGCCAGGTAGTAAATAAGAAAGAGGAAGAAAAACTCAGAATTGACCCGCTGTTGCAAAAAGGCAGCCGACTCGTGTGGCGCCGGAAGTTTGGCTTGATTGTGGCTTGATTGGGTGACTATAAATTTTTAGCTCATTTTATGGCAAAAAAAAAAAAAGATTATAAGGTAACAACTACAGTGAGCTAAACAACCCACGGTCATAGCTGTGTGGTTTCTGATTTCCCTCACTCCTCAGATTAATTTGTCTAGTGACCATTATTTATCCTCTGCTCCTGGTCTCTATGATGTCTAACAGGTTTACCATTATAAGGCTGCGGTCTCTCATATGAATGCAGACTTATATTTTCCTCCCCTTCACAGGCTGAACTACTGTTTAGGTCTCTGTAAATGCCCTTAATGATGCCGTGACCAGGCTGCTGTTTGAGGAGGAGCTAACACTCCAACAAAATCTGCTTTAAAAGTTGTTCAAAGGCATAGAAAATCATAATTTATTGTAATATTCATTTATTGAAACATTTCTCAACATATTAATTGGTGTGGTTACCCTGAGAATTGCACTTTAATTTTAGTTCTCATGTTGAGTATGGATGATGTTGTGGCCTTGACCTCTGACCTTTTGACCACAAAGCCATAACCACAGTTAAGTGTCCCAAGAAACTGTGTGCCAAGTTTGATGACAATACAGTAGCTCCTATAATAAAGTTACTATAAACCAAAACTGATTTTGAGCTTTTATTAAATTAAATCACCCTTATTGTCATTCAACCGTACAACCAATCATGTACAGTAGAACGAGATTGTGCTTTACCTATCTACAGTGTCAATCACACACACCCCAGTGCAGAATCAGAGGGCCGCTGCCATGCAAGGCGCCGCCACAGATTTCCCTCCACCATTCCATTATTGCTGAGCACCAAGCTGGACGGCAGGACGTTCCACTTTTATAAGGTCTTCGGCATGACCCGGCCAGGATTTGAACCCCTGCCTCCCAGGTGTGGGGCGGATGCTCTACCAACTGAGCCACCACTCTGGTTGAGCCACCACTCTGGTAGATCCTATGACCTTGACCCTTTACCTTTTGACCCCTAAAACAGGTACAGGTGCTTGTCCCAAGGTCAACCAGTTAACATTTGATGACCCTAGCTTAATCTGTTCTCGATTTAGACTGCCGATAGAGGAACAGCTTGAGTGAAAAATGTAATTAGAATTGGCCCAGGAAATGAGCCTTGAGGATCTCCTCATTTTCTGAGAACACTTGATTGTTGTTTTTCGGGAAAAAAAAAAAAAAGATTCTGCCATATTTAAATTAGCTTATAATGTTTTTAAACCTTTTTGTACAAGTTTTTCATGGCTTAATCAATATTTAGAGAGTACACTACAGTAATTACATTGATATAAATGATCTGTATTTATTAGAAAGTCTGATGCACATTATACAAGTGTTTTGTCAAAAAAAATGTTGCAATGAATGGCTTCAGATTTGAAGTACTTGTACACAGTGTTTATGCCAGTACTAGTATGCCGGTACTTTAGCAAAACTAAATCAATCTGTCCAAAAATTGCAGTTGAAGCAGAGGCGGACTGTACAACATGACAATAATCATCTTTATCTGTAGAGAAGATGAAATATTGATATAAAAGCAGTAATATTTAATGATGTGTCCTAATGTTTGCACAGTAAAGTGACATTTTTGACTGTAGTAGAGGTTGCCGACCAATGATCTAGACCCCATATTCTGGCTAAACTTACCTTGTTGTTTGGCACTTGCTCTTTTTATTGATTTTTCCATGTAGCTATGCAGACATGCGACCTTTATTTTTTAAAAACCTGTTCACAACCAGTTGATGATTCTTTCCCCAGCATCATTAAGACCTTTTTGGATCCAAACTGTCACTTCACCACCATTTAATCCTCACCCTTAGCCACCGTGGTGTTTTCCAGCATTCCTCATTGTCCAGATTTTAAGAGGATTAATGAGACAATACAGAGATGGTGGGAGTACATTTGTAGATTATATAATTGTGATATTCTTCTTTGTAATGTAAATGGTTTACTCCGGTGAGCTGATTGAGGTCAGAGTTACTTTGCCATGTTTGTGGCCTCTGTAACACGACAAATCCTGACCTGTGATGGTAATTACTCAGACTGACTCAAATAGGAATTTAGCTTATTTTATTTTCAAGAAATCTGAACTATGAAGTAAATGGTAATTGATTAGTCTGCCTTTTTGCACACATTTATAGCAGCTGCCAGTCATTGGAGTTCTATAGGTCGCAGCATCTTGAGAACTTTACAGATTGTGTCCTATGAGCTGCTGAAATGCCCTTCTCCAGTAATGACACTTGTGATTGGTCATTGTCAAACATGTAAAAACCAGCTGCAGACATCTCCACTTGTCAGAGGATGAGACATCTTTATGAACAGATTATCTGCCGTCTCCCCTCATTTATTTATTTATTTAATATCTTCTATATCAGCTGCTTGGGGGACTGTCTGATGTGAAATTGAGGATTAGCATAAAAAATTAAGGACAAGTCAATTTGGCGCAGCACCCCACTGTCCCCTTTTGTCTAGCAGGTGCCGGCGTCCAGGCCGGAATGAGCAGTCTGAGGCTGTGTTTACCGCACAGACAAAAGCAGACGATTCAGATTTTATTTTAGGGAGAGTGTCCTCTGATTAAAGCCTCAGCATGAGGAAGTAGGGCTGCACGATATTAGGAGAAGATACAGTATGTGATATGGTTGATTAATGTGATAATGATTTGACTTATGATATCTAAACAAATGCTACACATAAATTTTTGATTTTCTTCCCCACACAAATATGTACCTTTTTCTCATAAAATTTGCAAATTTTTTACCTCAAATTTGTGACTTTTCCACATAAATGTGAAACATTTTTGCTATAGATGGATAGATGGATGGATGGATGTACTTTATTGATCCCAAACTGGGAAATTACAGAATTTTAAAATGTTCTTTATAAATTTTCTGCACAAATGTATGACTTTTCCACATAAAATTTGTTGCTTGTTTCCTCATGATTCTGTGATTTTTTCCCCCAAGACATGCAGCTTTTTTTTTTTTACGTAAATTTGGTATATTTGTCCCAAAACTTTGTAACTTTTTCACACAAAATTTGCTACTTTTGTCCTCATATATTTGTGATTTTTTTTCCATGTAAATATGCAGCCATTTATATGTCAGTTATTATAGCTTTATGCTGAGTTAATCACTCCTGTCGCCCAACACATTTTTATTTATTGTTGACCTACTTAAATAAAGCTGAGCTGAACTGCAAGATTAGGAGCAGGGGGCCACAGTGTCTACCATGGAAAGCTTTCTTTTTCACTTTTTAGTCCAAAAAATTTGCAAGGAGCTACAAAATATATTTTAGCCTTAAAATAAAATTAAACAGCCAAGTTATGATATAAATGGACCTGTCAACATTTGTAATAGGTAAGGTTTTTTCCCTTATAGTTGCAGGGTGTTATCAGTGCAATCTAGCAGTAAGATTTCAAAATGAAGCCAAAATGCAACATCTGCCAAAGCATACAGGAGGAGAAGCCTTTTGTGTAATTTAAGTTTGACATAAAAACTTTAGATGACAGTATGATGGTCAAAGATGGCCACCTGCTTGGAGCCAGACCTGCTTCCTGTGTATAGAACAACTCATGGTCCCGAAAACACAACAACTTTTATTCAAGAGGGATTAAATGAGAATGAAAACAAAATTATGAATGTATGCTGCATTAAATTTAGCTCCCAAATTTTCAAGATTGTACCTTTATGCAACTTTTGCCTGATTATTTTGCAACTTTGTGGCAAATGAGCAACTTTTTCCTGTAAAATTGCAGTCTTTTCCTCCCATAATTTTGCAGCTTTTTCACCTGAATTTGTGACTTATCTTCTTGCAGATTTCTGACATGTTTTTCTTAAATTCATGAGTTTTGCATAAAAGTTTGACTTGTCCTTGTTAATTTATAACATTTTCCTCTCAAATGTATGACTTTAGACTTTTAAATTAAAAGAATGTTTTTATTCTCATTAATTTTTGAATTTCTTGCATGAATTCTTGTAAACTTGTGACTGCTTTTGTTTTTATTTATTTATTTTTTTATTAAACCCACAGAGAGCGTCTCGCTATGGGCAAACAGATCGTCTTTAGGGTTTGGGTTCATCATCAATGAAGACTTTAGGAGGGTTAAATTGATCTGACATGATGCATGCATGACATAAACATAGTGTAATTGCAAAATTATCCTTATTTCAAGAATCAAGAACTTTTTATTGTCATTATGTGTGCACATAATGAAATTCTGTATGGCAACTCTCAGCTTTGGAAAAGCACAGTACCTTTATGTAACATTATTTAGTTATTATAAATATGCTTCATCATGTAATCTTAATTTTTTGCTGGTTTTAGTAAATTTCAAAGGTTGTTTGATTTGGAATCACGCTGAAACATCCTGTTGGTGAGGTGGACAAAATGTGATGAATAAGTGTACAAGGTAACGCAATCCAGTGCAACCGGCCTGCAATAAAACCCCAGCCCTCTGAAGCACATTAGTCTGAGCTTTGTTAAAACACTATTGACAGCAGTGTGTCAGCTAATGGAAGGTGTCGAGCTTTGAAAATAGTTTAAAAAGGCTCAGTGTAACTGATGCAGGGCATTGTGGCCTTCACTGAAACCCCCCAGGGACTGAAATCATTATATTTTATTAGAAAGGCACCCCAGGATGTTATCTTGCAGCTGATGTTCCTCCTTTTTCATTTTTTATGGTTTCGTGGGAAGTCAGAGGAACAGAGGAATGCACGCTGGGTAAAATGTGAAGCTGTAACTGCAGTCATAGGTGTAAATAAAAGGGGGTGGGGGGCATGTCTCTGGCAATCTGGAAAAAAGAGAGACATCTCTCCCCCCAATATCATTATGAACCTTTCTATAGCATGTTACAGAACTGAGTAAAATGTATTTGAAGCACCAGTGATCAGCATAGATGCAAAAAATTATGTTTTTGTACAGAACAAAGGGATGGAGGGAGGGACGGAGCCTTGGCGAAGGTATGTGCTCTCTGAGTGCCCTGTAGTTAATATGTTTTTATTCAAAGAGATTCAAAGATTTTTTTATTTGTCAATACTATTATATGTACAGGACATACAGGAGAATTGAAATAGCATTTCTTTCTTCAGTGGTGTGCACAACATAAAAAAGAAAAAAAGAAATAAGGCTGAAAAAAAAGCAAACAACAACAGCAGCAGTCTATGTACAGTAATGCAACCCATAGTGCAAATGATGACAAAAGATAGACCTAGACCTCCCATAGTGCAAATAGAGATAAACGATTAACGATGATAAAACCCAGCAATCCTATATACAGAAAACTAAAGATGTAATACCCATAGTTGCAGTTCAGTGCAGTAGTGTAGGTGTAGATAGTAACAGATAGGACTGCACATGATCAGTATTGCAATGACAGACAGACAGCAGCAGATATGGCATTTGTGCAAATGGCTGCAGTAAAAGTGCAGAGACATACAGCGGCAAATGTATTACTGTTGGTGTGCCAGTCTTTCTGTGCCAACAGCCGAGGTAGTTATTGTGCGGGTGATAGCGTTACGGTCCGGGGGTGGGTGGTGGACAGAGTTCAGGGTCCTGATGGCCTGATGAACGAAGCTGTTTAGCAGTCTTGTGGAGTGGGCCCAGAGGCTCCAGTACCTTTTCCCCGAAGACAGGGGGGTGAAGAGGGAGTGTGAGGAGTGGGAGGTGTCGCCTGCGATGTTGATGGCGAGGCGGGTGAGGTAGATGTCTTGAGAGGGGGAGCAGAGGGGCACCGGTGATCTTGCTGGCTGCTTTCACTGTGCGTTGTAGTGTCTTCCGGCAGGAGACGGCGCAGCTTCCGTACCACACCGTGATGCAGCTGGTGAGGATGCTCGCAATGGTGCCCTGGTAGAAAGAACACATGATGGGGGATGGGACTCGTGCTGTCCTCAGTTTGTGGAGGAAATGGAGGCAAGTTTGAGCCTTCTTGGCCAGTGATGTGGTGTTATTGGACCAGGAGAGGTCCTCAAAGATGTGCACCCCCAGGAATTTGGTACTGCTCACCCTCTCCACAGCTGCATCATCGATGATGAGAGGGGGGTGCTGTGTGTGACCCCTCCTGAAGTCGACCACAATCTCCTTGGTTTTTCCCACGTTCAGGAAGAGATTATTGTCTTTACACCACTGGACCAGTTGGCTCACCTCATTTCTGTAGTTGGCCTCTTTGTTGTTGGTGATGAAGCCCACCACCGTCGTGTCATCCACAAACTTGATGGTGTGGTTGGTGTTGTAGGCTGGTACGGAGCCATGGGTCAGCAGGGTGAAGAGCAGCGGGCTGAGCACGCACCTTTGTGGGGCCTCTGTGCTCAGTGTGATGGTCTGGGAGGTGTTGCTGCCAAGCCGCACATTCTGTGGCCTCCCTGTGAGAAAGTCCAGCACCCAGTTACAGAGAGAGGTTTTGAGTCCCAAGTGTCTGAGTTTTTGTATCAGGTGCTGGGGGATGATTGTGTTGAATGCAGAACTGAAGTCCAAGAACAGCATTCGCACGTAGGAGTTCTTTGAGTCCAGGTGGGTGAGGGCTGGATGGAGAGCAGCAGCGATGGCATCCTCTGTGGATCTGTTCGACCTGTATGCAAACTGAGATGGGTCATGGGAGGGAGGGAGGAGGAACTTGATGTTCTGCATGACTAGCTGCTCGAAGCACTTCATTATTGTGGAGGTCAGTGCTATGGGCCAGTAGTCATTATAGCTGGATGGGATGGGCTTCTTTGGGACTGGTATTATGGTAGCAGTTTTGAAGCATGTAGGGACAACAGTTTGAGTCAGGGAGATGTTGACGATGTCGGCCAGGACATTCTTGAGCTCCTCTGTACAGTCCTTCAGGACGTGACCCGGTATGTTGTCTGGACCAGCTGCCTTGCGTGGGTTGATCCTGCAGAGGGTCCTTTTCACACTAGCCAGATCCAGACTGATGGTCTGCTCATCTGGAGGAGGAGTGGTCTTTTGTGCTGATGTGCTGTTTTGTACTTCAAAGCGGCCGAAGACGTTTTTTAGGTTGTTGAGCAGTGTGGTGTCACTCTCACAGGTCTGAGGTGGAGGTTTGTAGTTGGTGAGGGTCTGTATGTCACACCAGAGGGAACGTGCATCTCTGGCATTGTTGAAGTGGCCAGATATTTTCTTGCTGTACTGTTGTTTGCCTCCTTGATGCCATGGGACAGGTTGGCCCTAGCTGTTGTTAGTCCTGCAGTGTTGCCAACCCTGAAGGCTGCGTCCCAAGCCCTCAGGGGCCTGTGGACCTCTGCTTTTTATAGCTATAAATATTGTAAAATTTATGACATTTCTGAAATTTTTTTCTTGATAAAGTTGTATCTTTTTTCTTATAATTTTGTAGCCTTTTACCTCCACTAAGGATGAAGGTTGTCGTGTTGGTTTGTTTGTCTGTCTGTTTTTAGCATGATTACGCAAAACCTACTTGATGGATTTTGATGAAATTTTCCCCAGATGTGGCCCATGGGCTATAGAGGAACCATTTAGAATTTGGAGGTGATATGGGTCAGGATGCAAATTCTGGATCACTTTTTCTCTTTCTTTAACATGGCAAGAGAGGCCCTTGGTAGACGGACATGTTCATTGTATGTAAAGAAATATTGGATACTCAGAGAGAACATACCTCCACCAAACCCCTAGATCTAAAGCATTTTTTTGTCATAAAATGGCATTTGTAAATTTGTGATTTTTTTCCTTTTACATTTGCAATCTTTTCTTCTAAATTTGAAGCTTTGTTTCTTCATAAATTCACAATTTAATATTTGTAACTTTTTCTTTGCAAATTTTCTTGTAACTTTACCATGTTCATGTGGATCCTGGTTAAATGACTTATTCTGTGTTATTGGCAGCGGTGGCCTAATGGTTAAAAATTTGGACTAGAAGGTCGCTGGTTCAATCCCTGTATGGGCAGGGTCAGCTCTGGCTGTGACATAAAACATAGCAGTGTTTGCCCCACACTCATTAACCCCACTGTGGTGCCCTTGAGCAAGGCCCTTAACCCCAACTGCTCCAGTGGAGCTACTCAGTGGTCACAGGGCAGTCTGTGGTTGTACTGGGCAGCTTCCTGGTGTGAATGTGAACAGGACGTCCTTGAAAAAGAGAGGTTGCCTCTCATTGGAACTCCCCTGTATAAATAAAGGTTAAATTCATTCGTCTTCTTCCGCTTAATCCTTTTCAGGTCGCGGGGGGGTGGGGGGGGGCTGGAGCCTATCCCAGCATCTTTGGGCGAGAGACAGGGTCCACCCTGGACAGATCGCCAGTCCATTGCAGGGCCAACACAGAGAGACAGACAACCATTCACTCTCACAGTCATACCTAAGGACAATTTAGAATCCCCAGTTTGATGCCAATTAACCTAACTTGCATGTTTTTGTCATGTGGGAGGAAACCGGAGAAATCCCGGAGTAAACCCACGCAGACACGGGGAAAACATGCAAACTCCACACAGATTGTTGGTCGGGGGCTGGGATCGAAAGGTCTGAATTCTTCCCCATTCTAAAGCATGGTCTCCCCCAAACATAATCTTGCATAGAGCCCCCATAAGCTAGAAACAACCCGGCTACAATAATACTTATACGGGGGGGCTGAAAAATTCATCGTGGTCAAATCTGACCACATGTGGTTTATTTTTCAACATAGTCTCCCCTTCGGTCCACACACTTCTTCCATCAGTGTTACAGCGCTTGGATCCCTCTGGCTGAAAAATAAACCACATTTGGTCAAATTTGACCAATATGAACTTTTCAGCCCCCCCACCCCCCGCGTAGTTTGCCCCTCAGTTTTTACTCTTCAGAAAATGTTCTGTTTGTTGTCCCCCAACACTGACATGAAATATCCACCCCTGTCTGTGCTGTTGCAAATTTACAAGGAAAAAAAATTCACAAATTTGTAAAATAAGTTGCAAATTTATGAGGATTTTTTGCATCAATACTTAGCACTAGTATTTTAAAGGTGATGGAGACAAGATACTGACCTCCTGGCCAGTATGTGTCGCATTTACTCTTGTGCTAAGTCAAGTGCATGCTCAACCCAGCATGGTTTCACGTCTAGAAGATCAACTGTCACTGCTCTGATCCACACTCTTCAATGCTGGCATGAAGCACTCAACAGCAGTCCCAAAATGGATGTCCATGCTGTGTTTGTTGACTTCTCTTGTGCTTTTGACACAGTTAACCACTATCAGCTGCTTTACTTCCTGGCCAACATGCATGTTAGATGCTCCTTCTGGCTTACTGTGCAGAGTTATCTGAGTGACAGAGAGCAAAGGGTGCAGTGGAGAACCTATACGTCCTCTTCTTGTTCAGGCTGCATTCGGACCAGGATAGTCTGAGGGTCTCATTCAACTAGGCGGGGAATGCTGAGAATTTTCACACCTTCATTTGGTTTGGTTTGCATTCACACTGCAGTGTACCAAACTGCCTGGACAACATCACACAGTTACAACAACTGCTCATTTGGAGCACTGTAGCTGAAACCACCACTGACCAGGAAGAAAAAAAATCTCTGTGAAGACTAAAAATCAGGCTCATCGACTGACCAGGACCGAAAACAGAAATCCATTCCCTTCAGCAGTGTTGTTTGTCTGCCACAAGTGAGACATTTTTTAACGTTTCTGCTTGGCTTTCTCTGGTAAAAGGATTGCACGGTTGTCTTTATTGTTATTTTCTACCAAAAATGTACTATGGTAAACGCCACTTCCTCTTCTCAGACTATGTGTTGCTATGGTTACACAAACACCAAGGGGCACTTCCACCCTTTGGCCTGCTGGATAGTTCGTTTGGATTCACACTGCAAGCGGGGCGCACCAGACTTCGTTTGCAAGAGGACTGAGACCCCCGTTTTCAGGGGGACCAGACTTCACTTGTTTGGTGCGCATCAGAGTTCCAACGCGCGTTCAGACGGCACCAAAAGAACCAAACTATGCGCGGACACCACTGTTTGGTCCTTTGGCCCGGCCCAAACAGTGGCCATGTGAATGTGCCCTCAGTCTCAGCTGGTGTCCTTCAGGGTGAGATAGTATCACCATTACTTTCTGTGATCTGTATTAACAGCCTGAAGTCTAGTCTTCCTTCCTCTGTTTTCCCTGTGAAATATGCTGATGATCTAACACTCACTGAGCTGCTGATGGGGTCTTTACCTGGCCTGATCCAGAAGGCCTTGGACTCTGTGTCTGCATGGGGACAGGGCTTCTCTCTGATCATAAATGGAGCTAAGATCATGGATATGGTTATTAGTGCAAGAAGACAGACTCACATTGCCTCTCCTCCACTGCCAATGGTCTCTGGTCATAGCATCAGTAGAGTCTCCACATTTAAGCTGCTTGGAGTTCAGATCTCATCAAATTTGTCATAGGGTGCCCATGTCAACTACATGCTCTCTAAAACAAGACACAGGATTCACTACCTTTGTGCGGCTAAATTTGCTGGCCTCCCACCTGATGTCTTAAAACAGATTTATCTGACCTTCATTTGTCTGGTTCTGGAATATACCAGTCCAATTTGGGGAGGTCTCATAAATGGCATCTCTGAAGTGTTAGAGAAGGTACAGAAGCAGTGCTGTAAAATAACTGTCATCCCACATTCCTCTTTTCCCACCCTAAGTGAGCAGTGAGAAGAGGCTACCCTAAGTACCTTCACCAACATCCTGAGGGACAGCGCTTCACCTCTGCACAGCTTCCTGTTTGCTGCCCCTCCAGATGTTCATTCTCTTCAGCAGCCCAGAGAACTTGTTGTACCCAGGGGTAAAACCAAAAGACATGAACTCGCTTTTATTCCTCGTGCTTTTAAGCTACTATAAGTGATTTTGTTTTTTGGATTGACGAGTTTTAGATTTAACTTAGTGAAAACAATCATGGCTTTTATTGTATATTTGTCTCAATTCAAGATTCATGGTTTTAAAAAAGGTGTTTTTATGCTGTGTTTTCCTGCCATGACAAACTTCTAATAAAATGAAACTTGAAATTTGAAGTGGCTGGTAGAGACGTGTGAAATCAACAAAGTCATGCTATTGGCTGTGACTGGCGGTGACATCTTTACCGGCCATAGATATGTAAACAGTAGATGGAACATGGCTAGCTGCTATGAATATGGCACCTCCATTTGCCATGGAAATGTTAGCCATGTTCTATCTAGGGTATCATATGCAGTGGGGAAAATAAGTATTGAACCCACACTAAGAAAAGGGAACACATTACACTGGTTTTAGCAGCACTTCACTGGCTCCCATTTGGTTTTAGGATTCAGTTTAAAATTTTAGTTCTTGTTTTTAGAGCAATTCATGATTAGGCCCCCAAATACAGTGGGGCAAAAAAGTATTTAGTCAGCCACCAATTGTGTAAGTTCTCCCACTTAAAAGATGAGAGAGGTCTCCAATTTTCATCATAGGTATACCTCAACTATGAGAGACAAAACGAGAAAAAAAAATCCAGAAAATCACATTGAAGGATTTTTAATGAATTAATTGGTAAATTCCTCGGTAAAATAAGTATTTGGTCACCTACAAACAAGCAAGATTTCAGGCTTTCACAGACCTGTAACTTCTTCTTTAAGAGGCTCCTCTGTCCTCCACTCGTTCCCTGTATTAATGGCACCTGTTTGAACTCTTTATCAGTATAAAAGACACCTGTCCACAACCTCAAACAGTCAGACTCCAAACTCCACTATGGCCAAGACCAAAGAGCTGTCAAAGGACACCAGAAACAAAATTGTAGACCTGCACCAGGCTGGGAAGACTGAATCTGCAATAGGTAAGCAGCTTGGTGTGAAGAAATCAACTGTGGGAGCAATTATTCGAAAATGGAAGACATACAAGACCACTGATAATCTCCCTCGATCTGGGGCTCCACGCAAGATCTCACCCCGTGGGGTCAAAATGATCACGAGAGCGGTGAGCAAAAATCCCAGAACCACACGGGGGGACCTAGTGAATGACCTGCAGAGAGCTGGGACCAAAGTAACAAAGGCTACCATCAGTAACACACTACGCCGCCATGGACTCAAATCCTGCAGTGACAGATGTGTCCCCCTGCTTAAGCCAGTACATGTCCAGGCCCGTCTGAAGTTTGCTAGAGAGCATTTGGATGATCCAGAAGAGGATTTGGAGAATGTCATATGGTCAGATGAAACCAAAATAGAACTTTATTGTAAAAACTCAATTTGTCGTATTTGGAGGAGAAAGAACACCATACCTCCTGTGAAGCATGGGGGTGGAAACATCATGCTTTGGGTCTGTTTTTCTGCAAAGGGACCAGGACGACTGCTCCGTATAAAGGAAAGAATGAACGAATGGGGCCGCCGCACCCAGGAACATCATGGCTTGCTCCCGAGTGTGGCATGACTGGACTTCAGAAACATACTGTACTTACGCCTCGATCAGCTGAGCCACTCCACACTCAACCTCATCCAGCCCAAACACGCTGTAGTCCATACCCGCAGAGTCTTGTGGTGGCATCATTCTGTCAGATAACACCTCCGGCGTAACAGGGATTATGACTCCTTCAGGTGGGATGGACTTCAGTGCCAGAGGATTTATTTACAAAACACAAATGAACAAACAAAAAGCAGCTCAGGGGCTGTCAAACACAAATGGCACAGATAACGCTAAATACTTACAGATGATCAAGAGGGACCAGAGGGAAATACTGCAATGATGCCATGGGGAAAAATGAAAACAGGTTTTTGTCAATAAATCTTTATTGCACCGAAGTCCTGCCTGCTACCTTGGGTCCGTTTTAAAAATTACATCTGCCTCCCAAACCAGAGTCTCATGACAGGCAACTGTGTTTACAAAACAAGTTATATTTAATAAAGTGGAATGACACAGGGAATAAGTATTGAACACATGGTAAAATGGTAAATGGCGTTCACTTATATGGGTGTTTTTATTTATTAGGGGTCCAATGTGTGACATTGGTGGCAAAATTTAAAATTGATCAAATCTGCACATGAAATTGACTAATCACTATCCAATTGTGTCAGGTTTATGAAACTATTAACTATTTTCATAACGGCATTCGCGTTCAGGAACTCTTGAGGATGAGCGCTCACTTCAACTACTTGTAAATGGAGACGTAAACGGGACACTCGGGCTTTTGTTTCTCCGTGTGCCAATGCACTTTGCAATGGCACACGTTTTACACGAAACAACTTCAACACTTCCAGTATTTTTCACGCATCAAAACTCATCAACAGCTACATTTTCATGACATATTAAGATGTGATAACGTGTATACATACCTTCAAATTCTCCCTGTTTGTTGGATAAGACGTAAAATCACAAAAGGCGTAAATGCGGGACACGGAAGTTTGGACCTTCGATAACTTCAATATAAAGTGACCACGGTTAATCCTCTCCACATGGGTTGAGCACATCCGGGGTAGAGAAAATAAAAGTGCTTTCCCAGGGCGCTCACCTCGCCAGACGGGGCTGCGCGCGGCCGACCAAGACCGAAGACGTAAATTTTTTAAAGGACACCATATTCGATGTGTCATAAATGTTTGAGATTTTATTGAAATATTCTACATCTGAGCTTCACAAAGACTGATCTCCTTTTTATGTGTATGGTTTGGGATTTGAAAGGTGCAAAGTGAAAAGCATCAGCACTTCCTGTTTTCTGGTTACTTTACCAGATAACTTGCATGTTGCTGCGTAAATTTGGGGACACGGAAATTTACGTCGTACGAGTAAATTTGCAGGGGTCGCCGTACAAAAACCATAGATCCGATCACATTGGGGAATGTTTTATTTTGAATTTGCATTACAACTCTGTTATCTCTTGCATTTTGAGTAGAAAGAGTTACTCAGAGATCACGTTACAGTACTTTGAAATTGATGCGATTTTCATGTCACACAAAAACTGGGAAAAATGAGGGGACACGACCAATAGTTTCGATTCTAACGGCAAAATCAATGATTTTTTAAAAAAATTGCAATGCAAATCTGAAACTCTTTTATGTTCCCTTGCATATTATAAAAACGAAACCGACATCTGCAAATTACAGAAAAAGAGAGAGCGCTTGAAAGTCGGATACCCCTGATATAGTGCACTGGACCCCCCCCCCCCAAAAAAAAAACACCCATATAGCGCTTTTTCTCATCTCTGGATGACCAAAGCGCTTTACAGATCCTGCTATCCACCCATTCACACACACATTCACATACTGATGGCGGCAGAGCTGCCATACACTCATGAAGAAAAAGAGGTGCAAAAAGGCATAGAAAGCCAAGAAACCAGCTGAAAGCCATCAGAATTTAGGAAGCCATCCCATCCCCCATCAGTGCAAATTAATTTCAGCTGGTTAAGTCCTGACTGATAGCCTTTAAAAAGGCCTGTGATTATCAGATTGTCACACTACAAAGAACTCATGATGGGTAGAAGCAAAGAGCTCAGTCTAGACCTTTGCAACTTTATTGTTGCAAAACACAATGATGGCATTGGTTACAGGTGCATTTCTAAACTGCTGAATGTTCCAGTGAGCACTGTTGGAGCCATGATTCAAAAGTGGAAAGAACATCATTTTACCATAAACTGGCCACAACCAGGAGCTCCTTGCAAAATTTCTGACAGAGGAGTCAAAAGAATTATCAAAAGAGTTATCCAAGATTCAAAGACCACTCGTGGAGAGCTCCAGAAAGACCTGGAGTTAGCAGGTACTGCTGTTTCAAGAAAACAATAAGTAATGCACTCAACCAACATGGGCTCGATGCCCACTCACCTCGCAAGACTCCATTGCTGAAGAAAAGGCATGTTGAAGCTCGTTTAAAGTTTGCTGCACAACATTTGGGCAAGCCAGTAAAATACTGGTAGAATATAGTGTGGTCAGATGAGACCAAAATTGAACTTTGTGGATGCCACAACTCGCAGCATGTTTGGAGGAGAAATGGCACTGCACATCCCATCATGGTGTGGGGGTGTTTTTCAGCACATGGTACAGGCAGACTTCATATAACTGAAGGAAAGATGAATGGACAAATGCACAGAGACATCCTTGATAAGAACGTGTTTCCATTTGCCAAGATGCTGAAGATGAAACGAGGGTGAACATTTCAGCAAGACACTGACCCCGGTTACATGGTCACAATAAACCGATTACTGAGAATAAACTGATGCTGGCAATAATCAGTTTTCTCGTGTTTACATGCACTGAATGAACTGATTATTGGAGGGTAAATCATTTGAGTTAGTGACATCAGTTTCATGCCCTTTATCGGATTATTCTGTTTACATGGCCACTTGAATAATCAGATAATTCCAGAAATCCAATCATAACTGGTTTATTTGTGTACATGTAAACATGGTCAATGATCCCAAACACACAGCCAAGGAAACTCTCAACTGGCTCCAGAGAAGGAAAATAAAGCTGCTAGAATGGCCCAGTCAGTCACCTGACCTGAATCCAATTGAAAATCTATGGAATGAACTGAAGATCAGAGTTCATAGAAGACAACCACGGAACCTTCAAGATTTGAAGACAGTTTGTGTGGAAGAATCGGCTAAAATCACTCCTGAGCAACGCCTGCACCTAGTTTTTCCATACAGGAGATGTCTGGAAGCTGTTATTACCAACAAAGGCTTTTCTACTAAATATAAAATGAATTTCACCAACCATGTTCAATACTTATTCCCTGTGTTATTCCACTTTATTAAATATGACTTGTTTTGTGAACACAGTTGCCTTGATTTCTTTGTATAGATGGATTACTTAAGTTGTTACTGATATCTGGTGAAAATCTCAGGTCAGTGGCTTCATCAGAAATGTGTTTAATGAGAAAGATGTCTATGTGTTCAGTACTTATTTTTCCCGCTGTATATGTTCTCGACCATTGAAGCATAGACTGGAGTCTCATCATCCTGCTGCTCAGATGTAAATATTATCATTATTTTGGACCCGTAAAAATTAGTAATTTTTTTTTCCATTAATATATTATTTGTTGAACAGCACAAAGGCTTTCATTCTGCACCTTTCTAAAACCCTTTTTGATGTATTATTTTAAAAAAAATTGTTTTCATGAAAATACAGTCCTGTTCACCTTTAAATTCATTTTATTCAGTTCTTTAACATTATTTAGAAAGGTTTATGATGATAATGGGGGTGGTAAAAAATAATTCTGCACTAAAACTTCGCATTAAAGTGCAATGATGTGGGAAAAAGTTACTTGACTTCATTTACATCACCACATTATATTTAGAAATCTATTAAGCCACCTTCAAAATGGTCGTTTTTATATATGAAGTGACTGTGATCATTTATGAGGCGTGGAAAAAAAAAAGAGTCAGACAGACGCAACAAAAGGTGAATCACTCTAAAATAGTCACCAGAAGCAGCCACATTTAGAACATCACAATATTAACTGATTCAAACCTAAAACACCAGATTAATTTTGAAGAAAGTTGGGTTTTTGCATCATAATTTTTGGCTGCTTGTTATTAAGTTGCTGAAGTTGGCTGATCATAAAGAAAGTTAAACATCTGAGGGAAACAAAAACTCTTCACACTGTGTTAGCATAATGGTGCTAATTGTTTGCTCAGAGCGGTTCAGAAGTGTCGAACATGTGCACATAAGCTGTTTTTATTCCTCCCCACTCGAGTGGCCAGAGGCAAACCGACTACCGGTTGTTATGTCAGAGTCCCTCATGGTTGTCACCAGGAGAATTTACAGGAAATCCACAATCGAGTGTGTCCCCATAGATACCACAGGCTCACACACAGGCAACTTTTTTTTTTTTTTAAATTTTTAACTGGAACACGGACTTAAACAACTACTTGTTGCCTGCAGCGTGTGCAGATTCTGCTGAAGTTTTCTGCATCGTTGTTCTCTTTGTTCTCATAGGCCCATTGTAATAACAGTTTGTCTGCTGTGAGTTTTAAATCTGATGTTGGCAGAATGAAATGCTTTACTTCTCTAAATGTTGGTCCTAAAAGTTCATAAAATTGTGAAAGTGTCTTTGCTCCACATCCTGTCAGTTCTTTAACAGCTGTCCATACACAATCAAAGGAAGTTTCAATACTGATTAAGACTCAAAAAACTGAACTTGGGCACTGTTCTGTTTGAGTTGATAGACCAAATAAGAAATATACTGTAGAGTACATTGATCATCTGTTTAGAGCAACCAGAATTGTCTGATAGGAAAATCAGTCAAGCATTGAGCCTAATTTTTTCAGTTCTAATTAGGGCTGCAACTAATGATTATTTTGGTAGTCGACTAATCTAACGACTATTTTTTCGATTAATCGATTAATCACGATTATTTCTGTCATGTCCAACAGCTCAGCTTCCTGCTGGCACAGCTCCTGTTCAGGGTTCTAGGTCATGTTTTACCTCACCTGTTTAAGCCTGCAGACGTGTGAATATCACTTTGTTGTCAGTCTCAGCCTTAATATAATGTAGCCTATTGTAACAAGTTCCCATGGCTAAATAAAATAATGACCCATCAAACATGAGTTGGAAACTTGAACTTTACAGCTCAATCAGAAGTGTTTGTAGCAACACAATTAAATAATAGATGTTAAAGTGTAAAAACTCAAATAGCAGCTTTGCTGCTCCATAAAAGCTGTTGTACCTGTGTGTTAGAAACAAACTAGAGTAATTTTCAACCCCATTAAAGTAAACATAAGAAAATAACAAGCTGGTCCATCCTGTTTGAAACCTTGCTGGGTCTAGAAGTTTCAACGTTTAATTAGGCTTCAGATGAAAATTAAAAGAACTTTTTCCAGTCCAAAATAAATAAAGAAAAACACTTCAAACATCAGTGTAGGAATGTGAGCCTCCATTACACATACAGTGAAATATTTAAACCGTTTTAGATAGATAGATAGATACTTTATTTCGAACAAAAAAGTATAACAAAAACAAAACAAATGACAAATGCAATAAAGTAACAGTATACACTGTTCGAAAGGGAGAAGGAATCAGAATCAGAATCGGAATCAGATTTATTGCCATTGTTCATGTAGTACACAAACTAACTAACTAACTAACTAACTAACCTGCACTTATATAGCGCTTTTCTAGTCACAAAGACCACTCAAAGCGCTTTCATTAATACTAACCCTCTATTCTAAGGGCCTATAGGAAACAGATATCTAGGGACAATTTAGAACAGCCAATTAACCTAACATGCATGTTTTTGGCATGTGGGAGGAAACCGGAGAAATCCCGAAGTAAACCCACGCAACACGGGGAGAACATGCAAACTCCACACAGATCACTGTTGGTCGGGGGCTGGGATCGAACCCACGATCCCCACAATCCCCCGGCCAAGGGTAAACTGTGCTGCCGCAGTGCTAACCACTGCGCCACCGTGCAGCCCAACTAGGAATTTGTCTCGGTGCCATGCTGCAACATTAAAAACATGATGAGATAAAGAGATAAACTAAAAAACTAAAGGACTAAAAACATGCAATAAGTGTAGAATAATAAGTAATAATAATAATAATAATAATAATAGTAATAATGAGTAATACTAGTCAAGGCAGTTTTAAATAAATTAGCAAGTAGCAGATAATATGGGGTACCACAGTGCAGTTGATAATGCAACAGAAAAACAGTGATGAATGACATGAGTCTGGTTGAGCTGCTGTACATAGTGCACGAGAGTCAATAAGTCACTTAATGTTCAGCAGTCTGATGGCAGAGGGGAAAAAGCTGTTCATGTGCCGGGAGGTTTTAGTCTGAATGGACCGAAGTCTTCTACCTGAGGGGAGGGGGGCAAACAGTACGTGACCAGGGTGTGAAGAATCGGCTATGATCCGGCCAGCACGCCTCCGGGTCCTGGAGATGTACAGGTCCTGGAGAGATGGGAGCTTGCAGCCGATCACCTTCTCAGCAGTGCGCACGACGCGCTGCAGCCTTAGTCTGTCCCTGGCAGTGGCTCCTGCATACCACACAGTTATGGAGGAGGTGAGGATGGACTCGATGATGGCCGTGTAGAACTGCACTAACATCTTGGTGGGTAGCTTGAGCTTCCTCAGCTGCCGCAGAAAGAACATCCTCTGCTGGGCCTTTTTGATGAGGGAGCTGATGGTTGGCTCCCATTTGAGGTCCCGGGTGATGGTGGTGCCCAAGAAGCGGAAGGAATCTGCAATGGTGATGGGAGAGCCCGTGATGGTGAGGGGGGGCAGGGGGGTTGTGACTTTCCTGAAGTCCACAATCATCTCCGCTGTCTTCAGAGCGTTCAGCTGCAGGTTGTTGTGGCTGCACCAGGACACCAGCTGGGCCACCTCTTTCCTGTAGACGGACTCGTCGCCGTTGGAGATGAGCCCGATGAGGGTGGTGTCGTCCGCAAACTTAATCAGCTTAACAGACTGGTGGGAGGAGGTGCAGGAGTTGGTATAAAGGGAGAAGAGTAGGGGGGAAAGTACACAGCCCTGGGGTGATCCGATGCTGATGCTAACAGAGTCCGAGACAGACTTTCCCAGCCACACATGCTGCCTCCGGTCCGTCAGGAAGTCGGTGATCCACCTGCAGAGGGAGTCAGGCACGTCGAGCAGGGACAGCTTGTCCTGGAGCAGAGCGGGGCGGATGGTGTTGAATGCAGAGCTGAAGTCCACAAACAGGATCCTGGCGTAGGTTCCCGGGGAGTCCAGGTGCTGCAGGATGGAGTGGAGGGCCAGGTTGACTGCGTCGTCCACAGACCTGTTGGCACGGTAGGCAAACTGCAGCGGGTCCAGGAGGGGAGTGGTGATGGACTTGAGGTGAGACAGGACCAGGCGCTCAAAGGACTTCATGACTACAGAGGTGAGCGCTACAGGTCTGTAGTCGTTAAGTCCAGTAATCCGTGGCTTCTTGGAGACAGGGATGATGGTGGAGGATTTGAGGCAGGTTGGCACGTGGCATTGCTTAAGGGAGGTGTTAAAAATGTCTGTGAAGACAGGAGCCAGCTCTTTCGCACAGTGTCTCAGGGTGGAGGGAGACACACCGTCTGGCCCGGGGGCCTTGCGCGGGTTCAGTCTGGAGAACTGTCTGTGCACGTCCTGCTCACTGATGACAAGGGCAGGGGGGGAGGAGGAGGAGGGGGGGACCGCTTTTGATGAATTAGGGGCCGAGGAGGCAGTGGAGCTGGGTGTAGTGGTGGAGTTGGACACAGCTGACGAGGTGTCAAAACGGGCGTAATGTTGGGACAGTTTTTGACAAAGGGCTTTGTCATCCTGACTTTTAGAAGCCTGAGGCCGATAGTTGGTGATTTGCCTCAGTCCTCTCCACACAGAAGCCGAGTCATTAGCAGTGAACTGCTGCTGGAGTCTCTCAGAATACACAGATTTAGCTCTCCTCAGCTCTCTGTTAAACCGATATTTGACCTCTCTGTAGCAGTCCCTGTCTCCACTTTTCAACGCTGCTTCCTTCTCCTTCCTGATCTGTCTGAGCTTGGCAGTGAACCAGGGCTTATCATTAGAGTACCTCACCCTGGTGCGCGATGGGAGAATGCTCTCCTCACAGAAGTTGATATATGAGTTCACAGTGTCTGTGTACTCATTAAGATCATGTGTGGCTCCTTTAAACATGTCCCAGTCAGTTATTTCCATGCATGTGTTCAGTTTCTCTCCAGCTTCACTGGTCAGTTTCTTCGTGGTGGTCACAACAGGTTTAGTGAATTTCAGTCTCTGTCTGTATGTGGGGATGAGGTGGACCATCACGTGATCAGATAGTCCGAGCGCAGCGCGGGGAACAGCGCGATATGCGTCCTTAACTGTAGTGTAACAGTGATCCAGCATGTTATTTCCTCTGGTTGGACATTTAATAAACTGTTTGTATCGGGGGAGCTCGTGACTCAGATTGCTCTGGTTAAAGTCGCCTACCACAATAATCAGAGAGTCTGGAAAAGTCCGCTCCGCATGTAGGATGTGATCTGCGAGCGCACGCTGGGCCTCGCGCGCGTCCGCGTCGGGAGGGGCGTACACAGCGATCAAAACGAATGATGCGAACTCCCGCGGGGATTAAAATGGCTTGCAGTTGATAGAGAGAAATTCTAGATCAGTAGAACAGTGTTGTGAAATCACCGTTACATCAGAGCACCAGCTGCTGTTAATGTAGAAGCAGACTCTTCCTCCAATAGACTTACCGGAGAGCTCTGTGACGCGATCAGCACGAAACAGCTGAAATCCCTCGAGGCTGATCGCGCTGTCCGGTATGTTCCCTTTAAGCCAGGTCTCAGAGAAACAGATGACAGACGAGGAAGCGAGGTCCTTAAATCGCATCAGCAGTCTTAATTCTTCTACCTTGTTCAAGAGAGAATTGGCATTGGATAGAAATATGCCAGGCAAGGCTGTTCGCGTGCCTCTCCTTCGCAGCCGAGCAAGAATCCCCCCTCGCTTTCCTCTTTTTCGCCGTCTTACTTTTTGAGCCAAACAGTGAATCAGATCGGCGGCAGGAGCTAAAAAAACTGGGAGAAGGTCCGTAGGAGTGAGAGTCCTGATATTTAATAGCTCTTCACGGGTGTATGAGCTGGCAGACACACAATCGACGAACAGAAACAAACAAACAAATTAAAGGGCATACAAATTACCACCTTTAAGACCCCAAGTAAACAATTTACTGTATTTTTTACAAATCAACATTAACACCCATCCATCCTAACATACATTGATGTCCATACATCAAAAACCAGCCTCAAACAACACAGATATACACAGTGCTGTCCCACCCACCATTCCATAGTGTCCCATAATGTCCCAGAGTGAGCATAGTGAATCGTACATATAAATACTACCCTTCTAACACATATCCTTTCAGCAAATAATGTTTATACCTCTTTTTGAATTGATTTCTGTTTGTACATAGTTTCAGTTCTGGCTCCAGACTGTTCCACAAATCCACCCCACAGACAGATATGCACATACTTTTCTTGGTTGTTCGTATCTTGGGTTTTGTAAAGTTTAAGTCTCCTCTCAAATTATGATCATTGTCTCTTTTTTTAAATATTTTTTGTATATTAGTTGGGAGTTGATTATTAATTGCCCTGTACATTACTTGTGCTGTCTTAAATTTAACTAAATCGATGAACTTTATGACATGTGACTTTAAAAACAACGAATTGGTATGGTCTCTATATCCTACATTATTTATTATCCTTATAGCTCTTTTTTGTAATGTGCATATTGACTGTAGGTTGGTCTTGTAGGTGTTTCCCCAGACTTATACACAGTAGTTAAGATAAGGTAAAAACAGTGAATTGTACAGTAAGACCAATGATTTTATAGTCCAAGATGTGTCTTGTCTTCCCCAGTATGCCTATACATTTTGCTAACTTGGCCCGGATGCGACTGATGTGAGGTTTCCAGCAGATTTTATTGTCTAGCGTTACCCCCAGAAACTTATTTTCCTGTACTGTTTCTATTCTGGTATCATCTATCGTTACCATTATTTCATGATTTATTTTATAATTTCCAAACAACATAATCTTTGTTTTTTTTAGATTTAGAGATAATTTATTTTTGTTGAACCACTGCGTTAACTTTTTCATTTCAGTTGTGACCACCTCTAAAACCTGCTGCAAATTCTCACCAGTGCAAAGGATATTTGTGTCATCCGCAAACAAAATAAATTTCAGAATTTTTGATACTTGGCATATGTCATTTATATACAAAATAAAGAGTTTGGGTCCCAAAACTGACCCCTGGGGCACACCACAAGGGATGTCCATGAAGGGTGATTTGTGCTCACCAATTTGTACAAATTGTTGTCTGTTACTTAAATAACTTTCCACCCAACTCAGTCCTACCCCTCTTATCCCATACCTTTCCAGTTTCCTTAGTAGTATTCTGTGGTCAATGGTGTCAAAAGCTTTCTTTAAATCTATAAATACTCCTATAGCAACCTTTTTTTTATCTATACAGTTAGTAATTTCTTCTATAAGTTCGATCAGTGCCACAGATGTAGATTTATCTGCTCTAAAACCATACTGGCTGTCTGTAAGGAGGTTGTGTTTTTCAATGAAATCATCCAGTCTCTTAGTGAAGATTTTTTCAAGTATTTTGGAGAATTGTGAGAGTAAAGAGACTGGCCTGTAATTTGTGAAACGATGACTGTCTCCTGTTATGTATAGAGGTATTACTTTTGCTATTTTCATTTTGTCTGGAAATGTACCAGTTTGAAATGACAGGTTACAGATGTGGGTGAGTGGCTTAACAATTCCTTCAATTACTTTTTTCACTATTGTCATGTCAGTTTCATTCCAGTCCGTTGATTTTTTGTTCTTAAATTTACACACAGTCTCGATAATTTCCTTTTCAGTAACTGCACCCAAAAAGATTGTGTTTGGATTTCTATCTTCTATTTCATTCACAGAACCACTGTTGTTTATTTCTGGTGTCACTATTGATTTTGCTAATTCAGGACCAACGTTTACTAAAAATTTATTGAAACCACTGACCACATCCTCCATATTATTTATCAAATTGCCATTTTCAATAAAATATTCTGGATAATTAGCATTCTTAGGTCAATTACTAATAATCCCATTGAGTACTTGCCAAATTCCTCTTAAGTTATTTTTGTTATCCTCTAATATTCTGTTGTAATATTCTTTCTTACAGGTCCTCATTATATTAGTAAGCTTATTTTTATATCTTTTATATTTGATCTCAGCTTCCACCATTCTGCATTTAATGAATTGTTTATATAATGTATTCTTCTTTTTACATGCATTTATTAACCCCTTGGTGACCCAAGGAATATTTTTTTTTGTTGTCTGTCACTGTATTGTTTTATAGGACAGTTTTTATTGTACAATGAAATATTTGTAAAAAATTATCATATGCTTCTTCCAATCTTGTATTAATAATTCCTTTGTCAGTAAATACATAGATTCTTCGGTTCTTATTCTTTTATATTTAATATTTTTGGTATACTTTTTCTTCCTATAATCACATTGATAGACAACAAAAATTGGCAGGTGATCACTGATATCATTCAATAAAAGCCCACTCCTGATATTATTTTCCATAATGCTTGTGAATATGTTATCTGTTAGTGTGGCACTGTGTGACGTGATTCTCCTAGGTCCGGTAATTGTTGGATGTAAGCCCATACTGTACATTGTGTTGATAAATTCTTCTGTCAAACTATGTTGTTTTGAGTTCATCAGATCTATATAGAAATCCCCACAGATGAACATAACTTTGAGTTAGTTTTGCATACATTTTTTCCATCCAGTCCTTAAATAAGTCAATGTTTGATCCAGGTGTTCTATAAACACAGCTCACTACTACATTCTTCACATTGTCCAGACAGATTTCTATTGTAATACATTCAAATAAATCATCCACAGTTACTGACAGATTTTCAACAACCTTGTATTTCAAGCTCTTGTCAACATAAATTGCAACTCCTCCTCCTTTTTTCACTTTTCTATTTATGTAATTTAATTCATAGCCATCCATGGTAAAATCCACTCCTTTCTCTTCACTGAGCCACGTCTCTGATATTGCCACAATATTGAATGGCTCTTTAAACTGATGTAAATAATCTTTAATGTTATTAAAGTTGGCATAGAGACTTCTGCTGTTGAAGTGGATCATAGAAATATTGAAATCCGATTTTAAATTTGTTTGTGATGATTATGGTTATCTTTTTTTAATTAAATTACAATCATGATATTCTAATTTACCGAGATGCACTAATGATCAGAATGAAGGCTGATATTACAGCGACAATAATAGAGAATACTAAAAAGAGTAAGTTGCTCCTGTAATTCAGCCATTTACTGCAATTAACATATTAGCCAGCATAACAGAAGCAGCTCAGCTGTCAGCAATCATCATAAGAGAGATTATTGTCCGACAGGAGGTAAACTATTCAAACAGCACACACTAATAGTGTGGTCAGTTTTCTAAAGCTGAGAGAGTCGCTCATTGAAAATAAGAAGCACTAATGTTACTTGCTAACCTTACCGGTGCAGTCCACTGACAGGTGGCTGAAGATGGAGGAAGGGAGAGGAGGAGGGAATGGATGCATGGCTGTAGTGCAGCTGTGATATGACGACATTGCTTTACAGTCTACATTTAACTTGTTTCATATACATGTATATTCATATACATGTATATTCATATACATTGTCTCCCATAGATTGAGTCCCCATCGTGCTGTTTGCTCTCTACATGTCTGTTCTTTTCTTCTTCTCTGTCCCCTCACCCCCCAGCCAGTCGCAGCAGATGACTGCCCCTCCCTGAGCCTGGTTCTGCTGGAGGTTTCTTCCTGTTAAAAGGGAGTTTTTCCTCTCCACCGTCGCCAAGTGCTTGCTCACAGGGGATCGCCTGATTGCTGGGGTCTTTCTGCAACTGTGGGGGTCCTCCCTACAGTTGATAGTGCTATGAGATGACTGTTGTTGTGAAATGGCGCTATATAAATAAAGTTGAATTGAATTGAATTGAATATATTAATTTTCGGTAAAATCCTCCCATACTTTGGAAACTTTTGGCCTTCTCCATGATTTTCTCTCTGTGTCGCCATGATGTGTTCCTCTTTTTCTTCGCTGGAACAGTTAAACTGAACATTCCCGCCGCATGCATATAACCTTTAAAATTAAATGATTTGTCAATAATAAAAATCTGTGTCGACAAATTTTTATGATCGACGTTATCGACAGCATCGACTAATCGTTGCAGCCCTAGTTCCAATGCTGATATTTTGGCTTTGGGTGTCTGCTGATACTGATCCAAAGTCAGTGTTAAATAAAGACTGTGGAGTTAAAACTCTAGAAATTCATAAATTTAATGAGGCAGGAGTTGGTTGTTTCATCTGCAACATTAGGTCCAACTTAAATAGTTTCCTTTGTAAACCTAAAAAGAACAAATAAATAATAATTTTAAAAAAGCCATATAGGTGCTTTCATTTACTGTATTTTCTATAAATGTACCTCAATATTAAAATAGACAGATAATTGTTTTGTAGAAGGTTATACTAAAGTTGCATTCCCTTTCTGTTGGAGGTTGAAAACTGTCTGAAGAAATAATGTCACATCCAAGTTGACCGCATTTCAAAACAAAACCAGGAAAATCACGGTTATTGACAGAGAATTTCAGACAAATTTAAGGCAAGACAACGCAATATCTTTCTCCTTGAAGGAGACAAATGATGCACATTTTCCATATGTTGACACCTTTCTCAGAGGTGTTTATCAAATCAAATCAAATCAACCTTTATTGTCATATTGCTGTACATACAACTGTAGTGCAGGCAAGATGAAATTGCGTTTCTCTCGGCATCCATATAAGTAGAAGAACATGATTTAAGACACACTCACACATATCTTCACCCCCCACCCCACCCCCCCATCCGTTCACACATCCCTGAGACATACTTGGGAAAAAAAACTAACTATAATATACAAATAATGCACATAATGTCTGTAGGTGCAGTAGTGAATATGAGAGATTCCAGGTCAACTGTTCAGCATCCTAACAGCTTGTGGAAGGAAGCTGTTAATCAGTTTGGTGGTTCTGCCTCTGATGCTCCGGAATCGTTTGCCAGATGGCAGAAGTTCAAAGTGTTTATGCAGAGGGTGAGAACGGTCCTTGACAATGTTCAGTGCCCTGCTCCTACAACGGTTCTGAAAAAGTTCTTGGACAGAGGGGAGGGAGACTCCAGTTACCCTCTCAGCTCCCTTGACTATCCTCTGCAGGGCTTTTTTGTCTGACATACTGCAGCTGGAGTACCATGTAGCAATGCAGTACGTCAGAACACTCCACCACACCTCTGTAGAAGGTCCTAAGGATGCAGATGGGGAGAGAGGCCTGTTTGAGTTTCCTCAAGAAGTGCAGTCTCTGCTGAGCCCGCTTCCTGATCCCCAAGGAATTCTTGCTCCAGGTCAGGTCCTGCGATATCTGCAGTCCGAGGAACTTGATGTTCTCCACTAAACGGCCACCGATGCTGAGGGAGACGTGTTCAGGCTGTGACCACTGGAAATCGATAATCATCTCCTTCATTTTGTCCATGTTGAGCACAGATTGTTCTCCCTGCACCAGCCCTCCAGGTCTCTCACTTCTTCCCTGTACATTGATTCCTCATCCCTCTGAATAAGTCCCACCACCGCGGTGTCATCTGAAAACTTAATAATCTGGTTCCCCTCGTGTCTGGATACACAGTCATGTGTTAGAAGTGTAAACAACAGTGGACTGAGTACGCAGCCTTGAGGGGATCCGGTGCTCAGCGTGACAGAGTTGGAGATGTTGTTTCCAACCCGGACAGACTGAGGTCTCTCAGTCAGGAAATCCAGGATCCAGAGACATGTGGCGGTGTTCAGACCAATAAGGAGTAATTTCTCCATCAGTGTCTGGGGAATAATGGTGTTGAATACTGAACTGAAATCAATGTACGGGAGTCTGGCGTAGGTATCTTTCTGGTCCAGCGGGTGATGACAGAGTGCAGGGTGGTGACTATAGCATCCTCCGTGGAGCGGTTTGAACGATATGCAAACTGGAGCGGGTCGTGTGATGCAGGGAGGCAGGCTGTAATGTGTGGTTTGACAAGCCATTCAAAACACTTCATCACAATTGGTGTCAGTGCAACAGGATAATAGTCATTCAAACAGGACACAACTGGTTTCTTTGCCACCGGTACAATGATAGAGGTCTTGAAGCATCTGGGAACAATGGCCTGACTCAGGGAGATGTTATAAATATCAGTCAGGACATCCGCCAACTCGCTCGCGCAGTCTCGGAGCACACGTCCTGGGATGTTGTCCAGACCTGCAGCTTTACATGGGTTGACTCTGGTTAGGGTCCTCCATGTGTCCGCTGTGTTGATGGTAAAAGCTGGTCCAACCGATGGTGGGGGTGGGTCAGCCCTCCCTCTGATTGTCGGGTTTGATGCTTCAAAACATGCAAAGAAGTTGTTGAGCCTGTCTGGAAGCGAAGCGTCGTCATCATCAACCCCCTGCCTAGACTTATAGCCCGTCAGTGTCCGAACTCCCTGCCACATCTGCTTGGTGTTCCTAGTGTCACGGAGGTGTCCCTGGATTTTCTCCGCATAGGCGCGCTTCGCCACCTTAATTCCCTTTGAGAGCGCAGACCTGGCTGAGCGGAGGGCGATCCTGTCCTTCGCTCTGAAGGCTGCATCTCTGGCTGTAAGCAGCGAACGCACCTCTGCAGTCATCCAGGGTTTGTGGTTTCCCTGCACAGTGATGGTCTTCACAGTAGTGACATCCTCTGTGCACTTCGCGATGTAGCTGGTGACCGTTTCAGCATACAACTCCACATCTGTCTTGTCTTCCTGGGAGGCTGCTATTTTGAAGACCTCCCAGTCTGTGTGCAGAAAACAGTCTTTCAGTGCAGAGGTTGCACTCTCTGGCCAAATCCTGATTTGTTTCACTGCTGGCCTGCTGCGCTTCAATAAGGGTTTAGATAGACAGATAGATAGATAGATACATACTTTATTTTGAACAAAAAAGTAAAACAAAAACAAAACAAATGACAAATGCAATAAAGTAACAGTATAGTGTTCGAAAGGAAGAAGGAAGAAGTGAACACTTATTAATTCCAACTCCTCTTTTCCATAAATACACCCATGTGAGTTATATACAAATTACCACATTTAAGACCCCAAGTAAACAATTAACTGTATTTTGTATATATCAACATTAACACCCATCCATCCTAACATACATTGATGTCCATACATCAAAACCAGCCTCAAACAACACAGATATACACAGTACTGTCCCACCCACCATTCCATAGTGTCCCAGAGTGAGCATAGTGAATCGTACATATAAATACTATCCTTCTAACATATATCCTTTCAGCAAATAATGTTTATACCTCTTTTTGAATCGATTTCTGTTTGTACATAGTTTCAGTTCCGGCTCCAGACTGTTCCACAAATCCACCCCACAGACAGATATGCACATACTTTTCTTGGTTGTTCGTATCTTGGGTTTTGTAAAGTCTAAGTCTCCTCTCAAATTATAATCATTGTCTCTTTTTTTAAATATTTTTTGTTTATTAGTTGGGAGTTGATTATTAATTGCCCTGTACATGACTTGTGCTGTCTTAAATTTAACTAAATCGATGAACTTTATGACATGTGACTTTAAAAACAACGAATTGGTATGGTCTCTATATCCTACATTATTTATTATCCTTATAGCTCTTTTTTGTAATGTACATATTGACTGTAGGTTGGTCTTGTACAGTAGGTGTTCCCCCAGACTTCTACACAGTAGTTAAGATAAGGTAGAAACAGTGAATTGTACAGTAAGAACAATGATTTATAGTCCAAGATGTGTCTTGTCTTCCCCAGTATGCCTATACATTTTGCCAACTTGGCCCGGATGTGACTGATGTGAGGTTTCCAGCAGATTTTATTGTCTAGCATCACCCCCAGAAACTTATTTTCCTGTACTGTTTCTATTCTGGTATCATCTATCGGTACCATTATTTCATGATTTATTTTATAATTTCCAAACAACATAATCTTTGTTTTTTTCAGATTTAGAGATAATTTATTTTTGTTGAACCACTGCGCTAACTTTTTCATTTCAGTTGTGACCACCTCTAAAACCTTATGCAAATTCTCACCAGTGCAAAGGATATTTGTGTCATCCGCAAACAAAATAAATTTCAGAATTTTTGATTCTTGGCATATGTCATTTATATACAAAATAAAGAGTTTGGGTCCCAAAACTGACCCTTGGGGAACACCACAAGTGATGTTCATGAAGGGTGATTTGTGCTCACCAATTTGTACAAATTGTTGTCTGTTTGTGAGGTGCTTTGGTCAAAATGCATCAGGGTTAAATTATTTCAGCACCATTTTCAAACTGTTATGACCTGCCTTTCTTAGACTGACTTGTTTTAGTGCACTTTTCTTTAAATCATCATGAGCTCTAGTCCACCCCACCCTAATTGTTTCATCAACTTAAGATGTTTGGTTGAGGTGGAACAGGCACCTTTTTGAGGCTTATGTTTGCTGCTTTGCTGTAAGTCTTGGATGGCAAAGACAGACTGAGCTAACTAACTGCTGAATGTAATTATGTTAAAGTTCAAATAAAGCGTTATTGGGGACTTAAAGGCTGAAGGGATATGACCAGTCCCTGGGGTACAAAAAGCTCTGGAACAACCCTGGTTGAGTGAATGACTAACTCTGTTAAGCCTTGTTCATGCTGCATTTCCCCTCTGGTCCGCTTTGGTTCGTGTGTGCTTTGGACGAGTCCAGCGCGTACGCTGCATTGTATTTGCTCACTTTTTTCATCTACCAGGCCAAGCGGTTGACACATGTACACAACTGTTATTTGTAGATTCGCCCCAGCCCTATGGGTAGCGCAGCTGCACTAACATGCCAGTTTGTTCACCAGCTGTAAACACGAGAGTGACGCACATTTTTTTGTAGCAACAACAATGGCGTTGTTTCAAGGAAAAGGAGGAATTGTGGAGTGTGTGAAATCACAGGCAGATTCATTTCAGACGATTTATTACACACTCACATCTTTCAAGCACAGAACAGAATGAATTCTCAAGCAGAAACTCTCCCCTTAAGTTTCATGGCATTTACATCACACACAACATGACATTTGCATCACACTGCATTCAACATCCTTCATCCCTGACTCCTTCCTGCTGTCTCACCAGGAATCTCCTGCTCTTTGTTCTCCCAAGCTTATCACTGTCTCCTGTCTGAGATGCTAGATAATCTGGCTCACACAAGGTGCTACACCAACCCCCCCCTTCCCCCCCCAGCATCTTAGATAGGACAATAGAATAACAGTCCACATGCTGTGATAGAACAATTGAACATCAGTCCACATGCTGCTTGGGCTTCCGTCTCCTCCCGTATCTGCTGTAACTGGGGTTTAACGCCTCCATGGCGCTGCTGTGCCGGTAAGGGGGGGGTGCTGGGAGTGTGTCTGACTGCGGGTGGGCTGTTATTGGGGGGGGGGCACTTTGTTCTGTCCGTGTGGCTGCTCTGGAGAATCGTCTCCCTGGGGAGCTCTCCGTGGGGGTCTTCCACGCCGAGGGGCCCTAGCCAACAGCACTTGCTCGTCCGCCACAACAAAAGCGGGTTTGAGTCTGTCTATGCCAATTTTTTCCCTCCTACCCCCCAAGTCTAGCAAAAAATGCTTATCCCCTGTTTCCAGCACTCTGAATGGTCCATCATAGGGTGGGCGCAATGGAGGGCGGTGGGCGTCGTGTCTGACGAAAACGAACTCCGCGATCTTCAAAGTTTTAGGCATGAAAGCACACGAAAAACTGTGGTGGGCAGGACCCGGCAGCGTGCCTGTGTTTGCACTACGCTGCAAAAGCTGAGACGGGCAGCTGCCCGGCGCGGGATTATCTGGCAGAAATTCCCCGGGCTGCCGTAGTGGCTGCGCAAAAACGAGCTCTGCCGGGGAAGCTTCCAGATTCTCTTTTGACGCGGAGCGCAACCCCAATAAAACCCATGGCAGCCTGTCTACCCAATTTGCATCCGTCAATGAAGCCCTGAGTGCCGCTTTCAGTGATCTATGAAAACGCTCGCATAACCCATTGGCCTGTGGGTGGTACTCGGTTGTGCGGTGAATTGTAACACCCAGGCTGCGGGCCATCGCGGACCAGAGTTCGGAAACAAATTGCGGGCCCCTGTCGGACGTAATGTCCGACGGGACTCCAAAATGCGCCACCCATGCTGTTAAAAAAGCGCGCGCTATGTCCGCGGACGTGGTTGCTGCCAGCGGGACCGCTTCTGGCCAGCGCGTGGTGCGGTCCACCATTGTCAGGAGGTGCGTGCATCCCTGTGATGGCGGGAGGGGGCCCACGAGGTCCACGTGAACATGGTCGAACCTCTTAGCCGGAATACGAAACGGCTCCAAGGGAGCCTTCGTGTGTCTGTGTACTTTGGCTCGTTGGCATGCCACGCAGGCTGCAGCCCATTCCTTCACTTGTTTGTGCAGGCTCGGCCAAACAAACTTCTCTCCCACCATTTTGACCGACACGCGCACTGCTGGGTGCGCCAGAGTGTGAACCGACTCAAACACGTGGTGGCGCCACGCGGCCGGGACCACCGGACGCGGGTGACCCGTGGAGACATCGCAGATTGGGGGGGGGCGGCATCCTGCAGCACCCTGCTCTCCAGCCTTAACCCTGTTGGTCCAGACTGGAGCGCGCGCATGTCTGCATCGCTAATCTGCTCCGCGGCCATGGCTGCGTAATCTATCCCCACGCAGACCGGGGCCACCACGGCTCGCGAGAGGCAGTCCGCCACTACATTCAGTTTACCAGACACATGTTGAATATTGGTAGTAAACTCTGAGATCGCGGCCAGCTGTCTTTGCTGCCGGCCCGACCACGGTTCTGAAACCTTGGCCATCGCGAATGTTAGCGGCTTGTCGTCAGCGAACGCGGTGAAGCTGCGCCCTTCCAGCCAGAACTGGAAGTGGCGTATGGCCAGGTGGAGGGCCAGCAACTCTCTGTCGAACGCGCTGTATTTACGTTCGCTGTCGCGCAAAGTTCTGCTGAAAAAGGCGAGCGGCTGCCAAGCCCCGGAGACCCGCTGCTCCACGACCGCCCCTATGGCCACGTCTGAAGCGTCGGTGGTGAGCGCTATGCGGGCCGTCGGGTCTGGATGCGCCAGCAGTGCGGCGTTTGCCAGGGCCGCTTTAACTTCCGAGAACGCCCGCTCTCGCCCCGGGGTCCATTCGACCCTATCCACGGGTTTCTGTTTCTTGAGCGCGGCATACAATGGTTGCATGAGCTGCGCCACGCGGGGAAGGAAACGGTTATAAAAGTTCACCATCCCCAAAAATTCCTGCAGCGCCCTGACCGTCTGAGGCCGGGGAAAATCCGCCACGGCGCGCACTTTGTCGGGCAGCGGGATCGCTCCTTCAGGAGAGACGCGGTGCCCTAAAAAATCAATCTCCGTCACGCCGAACTGGCATTTCGCCGGGTTGATTATTAACCTGTGCTCCTCCAACCTCCGGAAAACCGTCGTGAGGTGGGTTTCGTGTTCGTCTTTGGACGCACTGGCTACCAGGATATCGTCCAGGTAGACTAACACAAACGGGAGATCGCGCAGCACCGCATCCATCATGCGCTGGAACATCTGTGCCACTCCTTTTAACCTGAATGGCATGCGCAGGAACTCGAATAAACCGAACGGAGTTATTACCGCTGTTTTGGGTATGTCCTCAGCACGCACTGGGACTTGGTGGTAACCGTGGACCAAGTCTATTTTGGAAAAAATGCGTGCTCCGGCGAGGTGAATGGAAAAAATCCTGTATGTGGGGAATTGGGTAGCGGTCGTGCGCTGTGGCGTTGTTCAACCTGTGGAAATCCCCGCATGGTCGCCACGATCCTTCAGCCTTAGGGACCATGTGTAGCGGGGATGCCCATGGGCTGTTCGAGCGCCTGATGATGCCCAACCTTTCCAGGTTGGCAAACTCTTCGCGCGCTATGGCCAGTTTAGCTGCGTCCAAGCGCCGAGGTCTTGCAAAAACAGGCGGCCTGGTGGTGGTGATAAAGTGCTCCACCCTGTGTTTAGCGATGGCCGCGGAAAACGTCGGGACCGTGAGTGCTGGGAACTGAGTGAGCAGTGTGTGGAACTTACCGCCTGTAGCTGTGACGTTGGCTTGTGCTGTTGGCTGGGTCACTCGAGCTATACAGGGGAGAGATTCAAAGGACAGTGCATTAACCAGGTGCCTGTTAGCAACATCAACCAGTAAACCATGTGCACACAGAAAATCAGCCCCCAGTATATGGTAATTCAGTGCTGCTACGACAAAAGTCCACTCATATGTACGGCCGTGTAGCGATAAGAGCAGAGTCCTCTCACCAAAGGTCTTAATATCCAAGCCGTTTGCTGCCAACATCTCGGGGCCGCTAGATCCTGCCAGCCGGTCAGCGTAGGTCGGCCGGATGAAGCTCTTCTGGGCTCCGGTGTCCACAAGGAAACGCCTTCCTGAGCGTGTGTCCTTCAAGTAGAGCAGCTTGTTCTCTTCACCGAGGGTCGCGGCTGCTACCGACCCCCGGCCTTGGCGTTTTCCCGAGCGCTTGAATTGGCACGGTGGCGCACATCTGCGTGCCTTCTCTCCGAAGCGGCGGTGGTAGAAACAGAGCGTGTCTCTCTGGCGCTCCTTGGCCCCCGCTGCTGCTACCGTTGGTGGCTCCTCTCCTCCTCTGGTCGTCTCGCTGGGCTCCGCCGCTGCCGCGTTGACTATGATCGCCCTGGTGGTGATGATGATCTGGTCTGCCTCCTGGGCTAGCGCACGGTAGTCGCGCGCGGCCAGCCACGGCGAATTGGCCAGAACAGCTCTCGCTACTGTCGGAACGTTCCGGAGGAAGAGGTGGGCAAACAGAAAGTGCCCGTCGTCCGTGCCCATCAACCCCAGCATCTTCTCCATCTGGTCTACAGCCGAACCATCTCCTAACTCGGTCCGCGTCAGGAGCCTCTCCGCTCTCTCACAGTCCGAGAGCGTGTAGCGCTGGATGAGCACAGCCTTGAGCGTCTCGTATTTGCTGCTGGCTGGTGGGTGATTGAGCAGGCTCGCTACCTGCTGAGCTGTGCGGGCGTCGAGCGCTGCGACCACATAGTAGAATCTGGTATCATCTGCCGTTACTCCCCGGAGGGCGAACTGGGCCTCGGTGAGGTGGAACCAAGAGCGCGGGTTGTGCTGCCAGAAATCCGGTAGCTTGACTGAAACCGCACACGCGTGGCTGTAGGTTCCAGTCCGGGCTGTCTGTGGGATGGCTGCCGCCTCGCTGTAGCTTCCTGACTGGGCCGGCTCCGGGGATCTTGCCTCGTGTTCCATAATACGTCTTGGGTCACCAGTGTGGAGTGTGTGAAATCACAGGCAGATTCATTTCAGATGATTTATTACACACTCACATCTTTCAAGCACAGAACAGAATGAATTCTCAAGCAGAAACTCTCCCCTTAAGTTTCATGGCATTTACATCACACACAACATGACATTTGCATCACACTGCATTCAACATCCTTCATCCCTGACTCCTTCCTGCTATCTCACCAGGAATCTCCTGCTCTTTGTTCTCCCAAGCTTATCACTGTCTCCTGTCTGAGATGCTAGATAATCTGGCTCACACAAGGTGCTACAGAATTACCATTTTCCAGTGCTCTTCTCCGCTCAAGCTGCTGCTGCTGCAAAAGAATTCATGTATGTTTATTCTCGTCTTCCGCATCCTCGTTGTCTTCCTCATGTACTTCATCTTTATATGCTGTGTTGGTAGTGCCACCTCATGAATGGAATGTTCAGTCTTGCGCATGCGCTGTCAATGCCTTCAGGTCATAGGTAGGCTGCGCGGTCATAAAAGCTGGGCAGCACATGGTTGTCCACAGAAGAGCCCTGTGGACACTAGTGTACTGGAGACAATGACGTAAAATTCGTCACACAAGGTTTCCAGTTGCGTGTACGCAGACAGTGGAGGTGCAGCATGAATCCAGTTTTAATGCTAGGAAGGTTAATGTGTTATACTCTCTGCACCAAGATGATCTCCAAGGCGATATATGGACCAACCTCAGTCGGCTAGCCAAGGTGCTCACAGGCTGATGTACAAACCTGTTATCGCCAAATGATAATAAAATTAGCTGGAATGATGCAAGATAATTTATCGACCGTGGATAACTGATCCAGGTGGGAGGACCAATGTCTAGAGAGGGTAGATAGACTGTATAGAAAAGAACTTTAAGACTCTGTCTCAATCTGACAACTAACCTAGTGCTAGTCAGGTCATCCATCGATTTTTAATAAGCAGAATGACATGAGAGCTATCATCGACTATGGATTAATGAACCAGGTGGGAACAGCAGTGTCTAGTGGTGTGACTATAGTTTATTGATGTGTTAACTTTTTTGATTAATGTAGGCTATGTAGGCTAATTAATGAATTAAAAAAATAGATGTTGTCAGGTCACTCCCTGAGGTGGTGTCAGCATGGTGACTGGTTTGTCTCAGCAGCTGGCTCAGCTTAAAACAAGAGTAGTCTTTCTTTTCAGTGTTTAAATTTAAAAGAATATTAAAAAGAATATCACAAATTGCTATTGTGCAAATTTGTTTAATTGAATATACACTACCACTCAAAAGTTTTAGAACATCCCAATTTTTCCAGTGTTTTTCTGAAATTCAAGCAGTTCAAATCCAATGAATAGCTTGAAATGGTACAAAGGTAAGTGCTGAAATGCCAGAGGTTAAAACAAAAGGTAAGGTTACCGACAAATGAAAAATAATGTACATTTCAGAATTATGCAAAAAGGTCTTTTTCAGGGAACAAGAAACGAGTTAAAAACTTAAAGCTGTTCTGCAGTAGTGGAGGTTGATCGAGCCTTGAAAGTTGGTGCTACCAATCCAGCGTTTCCTCTGGCTTAAAGACCTTGGCGCGGTGGCAATATATTTTTCAGGGGGGCACATGACATAATTGTAACCGGAAATGTTAATTTTACACTATTTTTTAAAAATTTTGCACAGTAATATTGCATAATGGAACTTACCATTTGAAGTATTGTACTACCAAGGCTTGAATGTTGGAATATTGGGCCAGTTGGGGTCCCACCCAGTGTCCTGTGCTTGGACTTTTTACTGGTGTCATCCTTCTCTCCTCCCTCTGCTCTCACCTCTCCTGGACCCTCTGCTTGAACACTTTCCTCTCCTTGGCTCCTCTCTTCTGTCTCATCTTTCCCTCTCTGAGCCCTGTCTAATTCAGGTTCTCTCTCTGTCTATGGTGGTATATAAACAGGCTAGAAAATACCAAGTGTCATGTTTTGTCCTGCAGGATTTTTTTTTTTTTTTCATGGTTTACATTAATAACCAAAATGTGTATTTTTTTTGTATTTTTATTCTAGTGGGGGGTTTTTTTCCCATTGACAAAGAGTAGGAAAGGGAAGGGAAAAAAACATTCATAATAGGAATTTACTAATTCATTCTTAAATTATATGATCAGAGGTGGGTATAGTAGCCAGAAATTCTGCTCATGTAAATGCAGTGCTTTGAAATTAATAATTAAAAGCAGACAACCAAAAATTTCTAGTTGAGTTAAAGGTACAAAGAGCACCTACTTAAAAGCTTGAGTAACGACTTCAGTCTTGAAGATTTGAGGTTTTTCTCAAAAATTTATAACAATTTTCTTATAGTTTTCTACTTTTCTCTGTAAATGTGTCTAAATTTGCAACTATTTTCCTCAAATTTGTAATATTATCTTGTACATTTGAGACTATTATAAATTTATGGATTATTTTATGGTTAATGTTGATCTTTTTTTAATCCAATCCAACTTTATTTATGAAGCTCTTTAAAAATGACAGTTGACACAAAGTGCTGTACATCAACGATAAATAAAATATAAAAACAATAAAATACAGCTAAAGTACAAAACAACACAAACAAAACAATTGTCATGCAATAGAGACAATAAGAACAAATAAAATCAATGTCTCAAACTGGGTCAAACGCCAGAGAATAAAAATGGTTTTTAAGAAGAGTTTAAAACTGGACAGTCAAGAGGCCTGTCCAATGGACAAAGGCAGATTATTATAAAATTGCTTTTTTTTTAATAAATATGAAACAGAATGTGGCAAACTTTTTTGCTTTTTTCCTCATACAATTTAAACTTTTGACCATTATTTTGTAGAGCCAGAACAACAATAACTCTGAATTCAAAGAAATATAATTATTAAAATTGTATTTAAAGAAATAAATTAACTTAAATGACCAAATATGCAGTTATTTCTGTTATAATATTTCTATGTATTTATCATTTTTTAGAACTCTCCTCACCAACCAGACAGCAGGAAAAACCTCCCTTATTTTGAAATCCAAATCTTGGCACGTTTAGTTTCTCTGAAGGCTGCTGATGGATTAAAGTCACTGACTTCGTGAATTTCGGTCATCTTAACTTGCCAGGTACATATAAATGAAACTACATTATTAGTTAATATTGCAGTAGCTGGTGAAGTAAATCCTCAGCGATTCATCAGTCACTCTTTCCTTTCCCTGCAATGAAGCCTAACCAGACCTGTTAGCTAAGCGACTCCTCATTGTTGTTCCAGTTACCAGTGGGTTAAAATCACCATAAATTCCTCCACTCGTACTTTTTTCCACATTTAAAGTACTTTAATAAGCTCAGGTTTCTTTCGGACAGCAACGCTAGAGACATGCTCTGCCTGCAGAAATAGTCACGCGGGCGCTAGGCGGGCGGGGCGCTTCCGCGCAGATGACAGTCACACACATTGTTTGTGTGCACGCTTGCGGAGCGTTTCTTTCATATTTAACTTTTCTTAAATTAATGTACATATTTTAGGCGTGGTGGCAAACTTCCTTAGCGCGGCGGGCCGCCACACAGAATTGTTACCAGAGGAAACCCTACAATCCGTACAGGTGTCCCAACTTTTCTTGATTATTTACAACCCCCTCTGTCTGCATAAAAGTTGTGTTGAAACACACTGTACAGATTTCAGTAAAAACTGGAAAAATTGTGGTGTTCTAAAACTTTTGACCGTGTGTATATTCATGATTATCAAGTGTTTTATGATGCTTTAATGGTATTTTTGTTGAATATGAAGGTCACAGGTATGTATTATGAAAACAATGCAATTAGAAGTTCTTTAAAATTCTTCTTTTTCATTGTTTCTTCATTGTAAATTTAGCAATTAAACACAATTAATTATGGAACATGTGCAATTAATTAGTAGCATTGTTTAATCAATTTCCATCCCTACTATGATAGCATTAAAAACTGTGGTTGTCATGCTAAATATGTAGCAGGATAGCAGCCAGAGTAGCACTGACAGTGTGCGTTTGGACGTTCACAGGGTGATCCAATCGTTGTTAAAATAGGTGGAGATGCAACAGGGAGGGTGTGTCATTCCAGTGAGCTCTGATTCTTACCCACCCAGAGTAAAATCAAAACCACTCATTCAGAGAGAGGTACTGAGCCAAAGGCTGACCCTAACAAAATGACAGGCTTGAGTTATTCACAGGTTTTGCTTTATTAGCCACTCCAGATACTGAAATAGATGCACAAAAGCACTGACAAGTGACATTTTCATCTAAGTCCACTCTAAACTAGATTATATGAGAAATCATCAGGAACCTGTCTTTACAAAATCAGAAATCTTCCAGTGAAACTTCAGAAACGGGTCTGTATTCTCAGAAATGACTGGAACGGTAGGGCTGTAGTACATTTTGAGTTTACAAATGTTCCATACAGTACTTTTACCAGTGACCTTTAAGCTTTTCATTCAGTGTGTGTAATTTGCTTTTATAGCTGTTAAAAAAGATCGTTTCCTGAGTTGTTCTATCTGATGACATCTTTGTAGTCAAGTCCACCGAAAGTGTCATCAAACAGATTAAGCAATCATGACAGATAACTTCCATTAAATCACACTTGAGCATCATCATAATATTTACAGTTTTTAAATGAAGCTTATAAGTGTCATTTTGATAACTCATAAAGATATGAAATGCCAGTTAAACCGGCTCCTCCGCAGGTTTACTGAAGCTTGGAGGCATCTCTGTCATGAGGGTGGTGGAGCTTACACAGCAGTGTCTGTCTCCCGTGACATTTGGCTGCTTCGTTTACTTTCCCTCTCCGTGGTTTACTTATAAGAAATGGCAGCGACACCCTCCACCTTTGATGATTCACACTTTTACTGATCAGAAAAGAAGCTGCTAACAACACGTTTAAAGAGTGTCGTAATTGTTCGGTCCGTTTCCCTTGCACGCACTCAGATAAAGGGTGACGCCGGCTTTTAAACCATTCACCTTTTCTTTGTATTTGTTTCTCTGCTTTTATGCAAAAACATAATCCATCTATTGTTCCCGATCTGAGTTCCTCCTCCCGTGGGATTTCTCCGTGGAGCAGCAGAAGCCAATTTCGCTCCTCTCCTTTTATACTTAAAACAAGTACATCTCCAAAGACTTCAAATCCCTCTCTCGCATCTCTAAACCAAATGAAGTCATAAATCACTCCTCTATACGTATCATGCTAATTAAGAACAGAGCTCAGCCGGAATAAAGTGGGGCCATAATTATGTCAAAACAATGTGCTCGCAACCTCTTCTGCGGAACATTTGGAATGAGCGCGCCGAGATAAAATGTGTGGACTTAAAAATGCTCTGTCCGTTCTGTCTGGGAGGGATTATAGGTTTTAGCTACTGAATAAAATCAAGCAATTTCTCTGATTTCCCTCTTTTCTTCCTAAGACTAGTTCCTTCACAGTTTTGTAAATGTAAGGAATGAACCAGTGAGGTTTCGTAAGCATTCTTTAACTAAGCACAAACTGTGACTGATGCTGCATGGCTGCATGGGCGGACGATTCATTTCACTGTTGGGGGGACAATAAACACAACATTTTCTCCAGAGTAAAAAGGGAGCGGGGCGGAAAAAGACTCATAGACCAGTTGTGACTCAGTGGTTAAAACAGATGTTAACAAACCTTCCACTAGAAAGAATAACATATATACTGAAATCAAAGGAAATTGTGTTTGAGAATATATGGAGACCTTTCATTGATTATGTAAAGAATTTAAACATAACTTTTGAAGAAGAAGGTGAATGATGTGTGTGGACCTTGTAAATTCCAAACTGGTGAATGTATAATATGTATACTAATGTAATGGATTGCCTAGACTAAACAGAGGAGCATTGTTGAAGACCTGTTCTTGTTAGTGGTTGTTGGTGGTTTTTTTCAGTATTTTTTTTTTTTAAATTACTGTAGTGTTAGTGTCTGATTGTTTGTGTTATGTTTGTAAAAAAAGGTTCAATAAAAATATTGTGGAAAAAGAAAAAAAAAGGAGCGGGGCACTATAAGTATTAATGTGCACAAGACTGTGGCTTTTTTGGGGTCCCTAGATTGTGTTTGGGGGCCCTCTATTTTTGGAATTCGTAAAAATTCAAACCCTTTAAAATGGAAAAAACACACATTAAGAAATAAAAATGATTCATTACATTAATGAACAGTAGAAAACCCATCAGTATGAATGTTGCAAATTTACAAGAAAAAAGTTTAAAAAATTACAAGAAAAAAGTCACAAATTTGTAAGAAAACAACTGCTGGTTTATAAGAAAAAGTTAAAACTTACAAGACAAAAAGTGCAAAGTTACACAAAGAAAAGATGTGAATTTATGAGAATAAGTTGCAAATTTATGAGAAAAATTTTTAGAATTTACAAGAAAAAAGTCACAAATTTATAATTCTCTGATTCGATTCTCTCTGATATGGAGGAGCTTAATTCCTGGTTTTATTCCTCCTGCCAAACCATCCTAGAGTCTTTGGCTCCATCAAAAATTAAGCAGCCTAGAGCCAAACTTGAGCCATGGTTCAGTGACAGAACTTGGACAGTTAAAAGGGAATGCCGCAAAATTGAGCGCAGCTGGAAGAAGGATAAGCTGCAGGTATCTGGTCAAATTTTAAAGGACTGTTGCATTGTTATCAGAGTGCTCTTAAAGAGGCTAAAAGGTTTGTCCATTATTATTGTGTCCAATCGTCATAATCCACCTATGTTATTCAAGACCATTGACTCTGTTCTTAATGCCTCACCAAGTGTTGGTGTAGAAGCATCTACTGAGTTGTGCAATGACTTTTTGCATTTTTTTTATTGATAAGGTCACCACTATTTAGGGCTCTCATTCCAGCTCCTCCCTCTGACCTCTCTGTCTCTGTCCCTTGCTCTGCTGTCTTCAGTCAGTCTGAGCCTGTGACCCTGCTGTAATTAGAGGATGTGGTTGGTCATATTAAGCCCACAGGTTCCCCTTGTGATGCTCTCCCTCCTTGCTTTTTTAAAGAGGTTTTTGTCTAGCATAGGTCAGTCAGTTTTAATAAATATAAACAACAGTTTGTCCTCTGGTGTGGTTTTTGCAAATTTTAAGCATGCAGTAGTGAAACCTTTGCTAAAGAAACCTGGTCTTGATCAAACTGTGTTGGCTAATTTTAGGCCTATTTCAAAGCTACTTTTTCTCTCAAAAATATTGGAGAAAATTGTTTATCTTAAGTTAAAGGCTTTTTTGGATGATAAAGGTGTCCTGGAGATGTTTCAGTCTGGATTTAAAACCTTCCATAGCACAGAGTCGGCTTTGTTAAGGGTCTTTAATGACATCCTCCTGGACTTGGATTCTGGTAATTTTGTGATTCTTGTCCTGCTTGACCTAACTGCTGCCTTTGATGCAGTGGACCATGACATTTTAACATCCTGTCTACGGCATCTAGTGGGGATTTCTGGTACTGTATTGGAATGGCTCAGGTCCTATTTGGCAGGTAGAACCATATCTGTAAGTCTGGCTGGTTTGGAATCTTCCTCAGCTTCCTTGTCATGTGGAGTCCCACAGGGCTCAATTTTAAGGCCCTTGCTTTTCTCCCTGTACTTACTTCCACTGGGTTCAATCCTTAAGAAGCATGGTATCTCCTTCCACTGTTACGCTGATGACACTGTCAGATTTATGTACCATTAAAGCAGAAGAAGGCCTTCTCAATTAAATCACTTCTTGCATGTCTTGATGACATTAAAGGTTGGATGGCTTTAAATGTTTAAAATCTTAATGAAAAGAAGACTGAAGTGATGGTTTTTGGACCCAGTGGCTCCTGTGACCCCCGCCCTTCCCCCCATTGACTTGGGCCCCTTGGCACAGTTTGTTAAGACAGACTGGTTAACTTTAGGAGGAAACCATGAACAACTGTACCGGTAAATATCCGTGGTCTTGACATTGAGGTGGTGGATAGTTACAGATTCCTGGGTGTTCTCCTCAATAACAAATTGGACTGGTCAGATAACACCTAAGCTCTGTACAAAAAGGGCCAAATTTTAGCCTGTTTTCCACTAGCCCAGCACACCTCGGTACGGCTCGATTCACTTCAGTACGGCTCGGAATGCTTCTGTCTCCATTAGCACGGTGTTGTGCTTGTGCTGTGATGGTTTGTGTTAGGAGGTTTTAGAAGCGGGGCGGCGGCAGATTCTCAGCGAGGCGGGGCCACACTCCCGTGACGTTATGCACCCGACTGAGTCCTTATTTACACGAGACAAAAAATGGAGGATCCAAGGATTATTGCCTTGCTCGCTCTGTGGTTTTATCTCACAATTAATTTTATCTCATAATTAAGCTGCAACAACACAAGTCACTTTTGTTTTGAATTAACTGCCAAATGACCTAGAAATAATGAGCTGAAAATTGTTTTTATTCGTATTAAATAATGAGACGGTGGCACACTGGCCAACACCAAATTGTATTATTTTTTACATCCTAGGGCATTTTGGATGTACTGAATTTAAAAAATTCATGTTTTTCACCTTCAGGTCAACGTTTGGAACAACAGTATTATTATTTTCCGTTTAGATGATGCTACACTCCTTCTAAAGTATTGTAAATCTCTGAATTTGGAATGCCGATAGAACATTCAATTTACATATACTTGTACCTACTTTCACTTGGTGCTAATTTTTTATGATATTTCAATAAAAAGAACAGAAAGCTTACAGAGAGATTTCTTTTTTGGTCTAGTTAAAAATTACATTACCTTTACAATGGTTGACCCCTGACAGGATGATCAGCATCATTTTGATCAGACTAGGCAATGGAATTTCTATGTAATTATACTGTTTTATAATTCAGTGTTATAACAGACAAACCACACTTTCCAAACCAATTCCATTTTATTATATACAAAATATTAAAAGAAAAAAAAAAACTTTGCAACACAACATGAAGGTTAATCGACATTTTATACACGCCGACCACTGAGTGCCTCTACACCAGCTTCCCAAACTGGGTCACGAAGACTCGGTTGAATGAAGCCGTCTCTGCCAGCTGTGGGTCATGAAGGCTCGATTGAATTAATCCGTGCAGGCTGTCGCGGCGGACGCGTGGGATGATTCTACAAGGAAAATTCACACAATAAAATACAGCACGAAAGTGCAAGATATACAGAAAAGACAATAGTTTTTAACAAGAATACATAAGCTTATTTCAGCGTATTGTTCACATGAATAATTAAAATAAAAGCTTTAGTCCGCAGTGTGCTGCAATAAAGCAGCGATCATCATCCACAAATGAACACCTTTTTTATTGCATAAATAAACTGAGCGTCTTACCTAATATATTTGCGAAAAAACGCACACTAAAAAAACCCTAAAACTCACCGTTAAAGGACTCCGATGTCGAGACCTCCCGGTATATTTTTTCATTCCGGGTGGCTCCGTCTAACTCGCGCTGCATACGTTCGTCTGACAATGCAGTGAGCAGACACTGCACCTCCTTATTGGTCCATGGAACACCCTTATTACACAAAGCCATTTTTGATAGAGAATAAATGAAAATAGCACAGCAATACACTGAAAAGAAACCGCCAACAGTGGTTGCGTGCTGAGTAAAGGCGGTCGTGAAGATTCTTTTTTTTTTTTTTTTTTTTTTTCAAAAACTTTATTGAGAAGGTCGTGACGATTCGGTAGAAGAGGAGGAGGATAGGGGCGGTTACAACCTGACCAATCAGCGCCGGTTACGACCTGACCAATCAGCGGCGACCAGTCTGTTAACGTCACAACACGGCACAGCTCAGCACTGCTGTACCCTGCCCTTCAGCGGGGCTGAGAATTGCGGCTGTTAAACCGTGTTGGGGCTTGTGGAAAAGCGTACAAAGCGTGCTGAGCCGTCCCGTGTCGCGCTAAAGCGTGCTAGTGGAAAAGGCCCTAAAGTTGGCTCCATCTGTTGGGTCAACTGAGGTCATTTGGGGTCTGCAGATCATTAGTAAGGACTTTTACAATACTGTGCTTTCCTCTGCAATTTTTTTATGCAGTTGTTTGCTGGGGTAGTGGTAGCATGGAGAGGGACAGGAAACGTTTGAACAGATTGGTCAAGAGGGCGAGTTCTGCCCTGGCTGGTCCCTTGGACTCCATTGAGGTGGTAGGGGAGAGAAGGATGTTACCTAAGCTAATGTCTATTATGGACAACACCTCTCACCCCCTACATGAGTCTGTGGAGGCCCTGAGCAGCTCTTTCAGTAGTAGACTGTTACAGCCACTGTGTAGGACTGAACGTTAGTTTGACTGAATAATATATACATAGGATAAATACTTGCCATAAACGTGTATATATGTATATTATTTTTATTGATGTATACATTATAATTTGTACATATGTTAAATATTGATCTTTTGTTTTTAATTGTTTTTTGTAGTAGTTTTTTTTATTTTTGGTTTCTGTTCTTCTTTTCTGACTTTGTGCTGCTGTGGCAAATGAATTTCCCTAGAGTGGGATTAATAAAGTCTTATCTTAACTGTTACTAGTTTGGGTTTTAAGATGGACAGTGATTTTAGATTAAATTGTCAAATTGGTGCAGTAGTCAAGTCCAGCTTTTTTCATTTGAAGCATCTGGCAAAGGTTAAACCCATTCTTTTAAGACAGCACTTTGAAACCGTAATCCATGCCTTCATTACATCTTGGCTGGATAACTGTAACACACTTTATTTTGGAGGTAGCACGTCTTCCCTCTCATGTCTCCAGTTGGTTCAAAATGCCGCTGCACGTCTTTTACTGGAACACGTAAGAGGGACTACATGACACCCATTTTAGCTTCCCTCCACTGGCTGCCTGTACACTTAAGGGTTCATTTTAAAATTATTTTCATTTGTTTTTAAATCATTAAATGGCCTTGCCCTGCCTTACCTCTCTGAGCTCCTTCACCATTGCACCCTGGCTCGGTCTCTCAGTTCAGCTGATCAGCTGGTCCTGGAGATACCGACATCAGAGAGGAAGCTCAGAGGGGACAGAGCTTTTTCTGTTGCTGCCCCTAAACTGTGGAACAATCTGCCTTTGTCCATCAGACAGGCCCCTTCACTGTCCAGTTTTAAAACTCATCTTAAAATCCATTTTTATCCTTTGGCTTTTGACCCAGTTTGAGACATTGATTTTACTTGTTTTTGTTGCCTTTTTGTGTTTTATGTTTTTATGTACATTACTTTATGTCAGTTGTGGTTGTTTTTGAAGTGCTTTATAAATAAAGGTGGCTTGGATTGGATAATTTTAAAAATGCAAATTTATGAGAAAAAGTTGTAAATTTATGAGAAAAACATTTTAAATTTACAAGGAAAAAAGGCAGAAAATTTGCAAAACAAAAGTAAGAAAAATTACCTGAAAACAGTTGTAAATATATAGGAAAAAGTTGCAAATATATGAGAAAAAAGTTTAAAATTTGTAAGAAATAAAGGTGAAAATTTACAAGGAAAAATTGTGAATTTATGAGAAAAAGTTGCAAATTCACGAGAAAAAATGAGCAAATTTATGAGAAAAAAGTTGCAAATTTTCAAGAAGAAAGTTTATAAGATTATGAGATGAATGTTGCAAATTTAAAAGAAATTTTTTTTTTTTTTTTTTTTTGCTTTTATGCTAAGCACTGGTGCTTCAAATGCATTTCATTCAGTTATGTAATATACTATGAAACATTTTATGATGATACTGGGGGGACAACACTCTCTTTTTTCCCAGTTTAAGGGGGTCATGTCCCCTTTGCCCCCCCCCCCCTTTTGATTTATGCCTGTGGCTGTTTGCCCTTATTTTGGCTGCTTGACTGCAGTATGTGAAAACTCAAACAGACACCAGCGTGGCTTTCAACAGTAAATCAAGTTCTGATTGCGGGACATAATTTCTGTCCTGCACACCCCAAAACATTCCCTCCCTGTATTTTGGCCTTCTTCAGTTTGTACTCTCGGTGCTGCAGACTGCTCCCTTCGCTGAAATGTGGGATGCATTATGTGAAAGCCAGCTGCATTCTTTGCCCTGCTTTGTCCTAAGTCCTTTGCAGGCCAGATGGCCATCGCTTACACACATGTAACTCTGATAATATTCTACATATGTATTGTAAGTCTGAAAACATATGCTTAACCTTCAGCGTACAATCTTCCTCCCCCCATGGAATTAGATAATCCTTTCTACAGATTAGAACTACTTTAAAAAGACAAATCTACAGCCAACAGTGTCTTTCTATACACTGCTGGTATTGCTTTTTTAATTGTAGTTGTGTAACTTTAACTTTCTGTCTTGTGGTAGGGTTTGTGCCAAATACTAGTTTTGGAGTTCTGTATATTCAGAAGCAATCCAGAGTGAATATCCAAATATTCTATAGAGACTTTTTTCTCCCTCAGTGGACTGTATTAGCATCACTGTCTTCAAAAATGTGATTTTTCTTATAAATTTGTTTCTCTTGTATAGTCCTGCAATTTTTTTTTATTTAAACATTTTTTTTCCTCACAAATTTGCAGTTTTTCTTGTAAATTTCAGATATTTTTCCTAGTTGATTTACGTGAACATGTACGTACATTGTTTGCCACGGTGATGGTCAGGCCGACAGTTGAGGTCAGGCAGGATTCTCTGTAGACTACGATGTTTGCAGACGACATTGTGATCTATAGTGAGTGGAAGAGAACCTGGAGAGGTAGAGGCATGCACTGGAGAGAAGAGGGAAGAAAGTCAGTGAAGCAAGACAGAATACATGTGTGTCAATTTGAGGGAGGCAGGTGTAACAGTAAAGATGCAAGGAGTAGAAGTAGTGAAGGGAGAGGAGTTTAAATACCTGGGGTCAACCATCCAAAGCAATGGACGGTGTACAAGAGAGGTGAAAAAGAGCGTATATTTGCATTATCTATTCATTTAAATTTGTGACTTTTTTGTGAATTATATGACTTTATTATTAAGTTGGTACTTTTGCCTGTGTATTTCTGAGGTTTTCCTCCTAAATTTACAAAGGATTTTTTGGGGGCAAATTTGGTAAAGTTAAAGTTGTAATTTATTTTTTTTAAAATCAGGCAGTCAGGGGGGAGAAGCACATATCCGACTGCCAAATTTGAAAAATAAATACCAGTACCCCTTCCTGATTTGTCATTTTTTGTATGTTTGTCACACTTAAATGTTTCAGATCATCAAACAAATTTAAGTATTAGACAAAGATAACACAAGTAAAGACAAAATGCAGTTTTTAAATGAAGGTGTTTATTATTAAGGGAAACAAAGATCCAAACCTACATGGCCCTGTGTGAAAAAGTGATTGCCCCCTAAACCTAATAACAGGTTGGGCCACCCTTAACAGCAACAACTGCAATCAAGCGTTTGCGATAACTGACAATGAGTCTTTTACAGCGCTGTGGAGGAATTTTGGCCCACTCATTTTTGCAGAATTGTTGTAATTCAGCCACATTGGAGGATTTTCGAGCATGAACCACCTTTTTAAGGTCATGCCACAGCGTCTCAATCGAATTCAGGTCAGGACTTTGACGAGACCACTCCAAAGTCTTCATTTTGTTTTTCTTAAGCCATTCAGAGGTGGACTTGCTGGTGTGTTTTGGATCATTGTCCTGCTGCAGAACCCAAGTGCACTTCAGCTTGAGGTCACAAAGGTCACAGGGGAGGATGGGGGCCACACCATGAGTCTCTCTCCTTTTATGCCCAATGCAGTCAATGACACAGAGGTATTCTTTTCAGCATGAGATGATGCATTGCCATGCATGAAGATAATTTTGCTACAGAAGGCATAGTTCTTCTTTTTGTACCATGGAAGAAAGTGGTCAATCAGAAACTCTATATTCTTTGCCGAGGTCATTTTCACACCTTCCGGGACCCTAAAGGGGCCTACCAGCTCTCTCCCCATGATTCTGACCCAAAACATGACTCTCCTACCTCCTTGCTGATGTCGCAGCCTTGTTGGGACATGATGGCCATCCACCAACCATCCACTGCTCCATACATCTGGACCATCCAGGTTTGCATGGCACTCATCAGTAAACAAGACTGTTTGAAAATTAGTCTTCATGTATTTCTGGGCCCACTACAACCATTTCTGCTTGTGAGCATTGGTTAGGGGTGGTCGAATAGTAGGTTTATGCACAACTGCAAGTCTCTGAAGGATCCTACACCTTGAGGTTTGTGGGACTCCAGAGGCACCAGCAGCTTCAAATACCTGTTTGCTGCTTTGTAATGGCATTTTAGCAGCTGCTCTCTTAATCCGATGAATTTGTCTGGCAGAAACCTTCCTCATTATACCTTAAAGGTCTGATGACATGATTTTGACATTTTTTAGCATGTTGTGTAATCCCAAAAGTCATTGGTGTTGATCAATATAATATTTACAGCTGCGCCTGCATAAACTAGTTATCATCAAAAAACCGCAGCCGCTGACTGGACTGTGGTGCTGCCCGCCGAATGAAGGAGGAGTCGGCAATGACGTAAGCGACAGAACGAACGCCGGTGTTGTTGACTAGAATGCCAGCAGCTTTGTAGCTCACGGTTTCTCTGATTTCTTGTTTTAATTTTACAGCTATGCCTGTGTGTTGTGTCGCAGGCTTAGATAAACAGCAGGCCGTGAAAGACCACATCACACGCTTCAGCTCCAACTGTCATAAGCCTCCTTGTGCACTCCTCGTGTGCTTTTGCGCAGGAGGAATTTCAGGCACTGAGCCGGCTTGGTTTCCCCTGGCTCGGTCCAGACCTCTCTGTGGGTTTAGGTGCCGCTGTTTATGTATGTATAGTATGTATTTCAGTGTGCTTTCCTCTCCTTAGCCACTGTCTGGCCGGCAGCTGTTAAACGGCCGGTTTGACCTACTTTCTGTGAGTGCATGCTGACAGCTCGCCGGTCTGGCCACGTCCCCTCTCTCATTATCACCAGCTCATTCCCACTCCCGTTGATCATCTTTCCCGGTCCTCGCCCAGGTGCTTCTCATCACACCATCACCAGCAGTGCGTGTACTTAGCGGCCGTTTGCCAGTCATGCACTGCTGGCCCATAGTATTGTCATCTGTGCTGTTAGTCTGCCAGTATTTTCAGCACTCTCACGACATGTTAGTCACTCCATGTTCACCGTGGTTCTCGTGCGTCCTTGAAGTGATGTCGGCTCTGGCGCGCCTGTGGCTAACACGTCTCCTCTCATTCGTTCGCTGGGCGATGCCGGCCCCCGAACGCCATCAGTAAGTGTGTTTGTGTTTTTTGTACGTCTTCACCTTTTTGGGAATTGTCTGTCTTTCTGTACTAAATGTGCTCTGGTGAACCCTGCATGTAAATCCTTGTTATTTCATCCTCCTTCTCTGTGCGCTGCACAAGATTGCACAGAGGGTTATGACAAGGAGCGCATGGGGGTGGGGATGAATGGATTTACATACAGGATTCACCACAGCACATGTGTTGAACATAAGACTGATGACAACAGTTCCCAAAAAGGTGAAGACTTACAAAAATAAACAGAAACACTTACAGTTGTCGTTTGGGGCTGACATCACCCAGCGAACGCATGGAGAGGAGACGTGTTAACCACGGTTATGCCCCAGGGCCGATATCACTTCAAGGGGCGCAACAGAACCATGGCTGTGTGGAGTGGCTAACACGTCATGATAGTGTTGGCAATATTGGCTTGCTGACAACACGGCAGATGATGCATATGAACAGTTGACTGTCAAAGCAAGAGGGGGCGTGGTCGGACCGGCGAATCTTGGACAGTGCCCACCTGAAAGCTGGTCAAAACGGCACATAAACCACATGTACAAAACATACAAACAACAAGAACTCAAAAGATAATACATAATAAACCCGATGCCTGAGTCACAGAGAATACACTGCTATGATTTTATTGAAAAATCGGGTTTAACAAAATTATATTTATGAACAAATAATTTGTTGCAATATCTATAACAAAAGCTTACCATTCGGTGTTCCCCTGCCGTGTGTTTGCCGCTGCTGCTGCTGCGGTGGGCATGTTTACGCCTCTCCACTGTCACTCTCTGAATCTGACTCGCTAGGCATGATGCCCACTTGGCACGGCTCAAACCTATAAGGTTTGATGCCCCCAGATTCTTCATTGTCATCCCATTCTTCTGAACTATAGTCATCTAAAGATTGGACAACACAAACCAATTCCAGACTACATGTGCTGGAACCATCGTTGAAGTTTTCTACTACTTCCATCCTGCGTGTACAATGGGCAGCCAAGCGCTGTGTTCTGTTGCTGACGTCACAACATGGCCGGGGGGTTTTCCAGCCACTGATGCAATTTGTGACGTGGTGCTCATGAAAACGTTGGATATTCGCGTGAAAAAAAAGCCTGTTTGACTTAGAACTGCACAGACCAACCTATTTCGTCATATTCTGAAATTATGTGTTGCAAAATTAGATGAAGTTAAAATCGTGTCATCAGACCTTTAAGTGCATGAACCCATCTGTGCTCTGAATCAGCCACAATTTCTTTTTGTTTTTTTTTAATTTTGTGTACATTATTGATCCCCAGAGGGGAAATTGAGGGCATCCACCTAGATGGATGAAGCAGCCACGATACGGCGCCATCCCTTCACCATTCACATGTTCACACCTAGGCCCACTTTAGAGTCTCTAATTAACCTAACCCGCATGTTTTTGGCCTGTGGGAGGAAACCGGAGTACCCGGAGTAAACCCACGCAGACACGGGGAGAACATGCAAACTCCACACAGAAGGGTCACTGATGGTCGGGGGTGGGATCGAAACCACGATGGTCAGTGGTGGAATCGATCCCATGACCTTTTTACTGTGCTGCCACTGTGCTAACCACTGCGCCACCAAGCTGCCCTTTTTTTTAATGTTTTTTTTTTATTTCTTCACAGCACGATGATCATGCTAAAGTTTTTGTGAAATATCTAATGTTTCCATACCTTGTCCAAGGCATTGCACTATTTGATGCTTTTCAGCAGCAGAGAGATCCCTTTTCTTTCCCATATTGCTTGAAACCTGTGGCATGCTTAACTAGAAAAGCACTCAGAGCGCATACCTCCGCCAAGGCTCCTTCCGTTTGTCATGGATCACCTCCAAAATGTAATGGGCTTGCGTGTAGGCCTATCGCCACTTGTGATGAAAATTGCATCGAAGTCTGTCTATTAGTTTTGGAGTTTTGTGGCTGACAGACTGTGAAAAGAGCCTTGGCTGAGGTATGCATTCCCAGATCATTCCCAAAATGTAATGGGTTCCTCTCTAGACCAAGAACCACCTCTGGTGAAAATTTCATCCAAATCCATCCAGTAGTTTTTGTGTAATCTTGCTGCACAAATACAAACAAAGCCCTTGGTGGAGGTATGCACTCTCAGATCATCACCAAAATGTAATCATCTGTTCCCTGTGTCATTACACACCTTTCCTGAAAATTTCGTCAAAATCCGTTCATAACTTTTTGAGTTATGTTGGTAACAGACAGACAGACAGACAAATGCCAGTAAAAGCATTACCTCCTTGGCGGAGGTAATAAACTCAAGTGTTGCTGTTGTGTCCATCTCCTCCATCTCCAAACTCCCAGGCTGCGGGCGTTGCAATTCATCGCACAACCATGTACAACCCACAGGCCAATGGGTTATGCGAGCGTTTTCATAGATCACTGAAAGCAGCACTTAGGGGTTCACTGACGGATGCAAATTGGGTAGACAGGTTGCCGTGGGTTTTATTGGGGTTGCGCTCCGTGCCAAAAGAGGATTTGGAAGCTTCCCCGGTAGAGAGGTTGTTTTTGCGCAGCCCCTATGGCTGCCCGGGGAATTTCTGCCAAATAATACCGCGCCGGACAGCTGCCCGTCTCAGCTTTTGCAGCGTAGCGCAAACACAGGCACGCTGCCGGGCCCTGCCCACCACAGTTTTCTGCGTGCTTTTGTGCCTAAAACTTTGAAGAACGCGGAGTTCGTGTTCGTCAGACACGACGACCAGTGCCCTCCATTGCGCCTGCGCACATGTTGAAAATGGCCCTATCTCACAATGTTAAAGAATCCTTTAATCCAGACGGTGATCTGGATCATCCCCAAAATTTAATCAGTTCTTCCTTGTACCATTTCCAACAATGCCTGAAAGTTTCATCGAAATCCGTCCAACTTTTTGAGTTATCTTGCTAACCAACAGACAGACAGACAGACAGACAGACAGACAAACGCCTGCAAAAACATAACCTCCTGGCCTGCGGCCTGGCGGAGGTAATAATGTGGAACATTCTTCTTCAGTAGTCTTTCTTTATTGGGCTCACTTGGCAAACTAATTATGACAGGTGTCTGAGATTGATATCAGTGATCCAAAGAGCCCCGAGACACAACACCATCCATGAGTTTAATTGAAAAACAAAAAATTGAACGTGTACGACACTAAAATCCTATTTGCATAATAATTTGGAGCGCAGTGTTCTAGCAGCATCAGCTACAGATACTTTTTACATTTTCCATAAATTTCACCCGAAAGCCACATATCCCTAACATTTTGTGAGGTGTGTGTGTGTGTGTGTGTGTGTGTGTGTGTGTGTGTAAAATATATTTGCAGCTATATTTTTGTTGAGCTTGATCCATGAAGGCAGAAATGATTCACCTTATAGCTTGTCATGCATATCACACACACACACCTTTGGCTGGTCCCTGTTTGCGGTCGCCGCAGCGGATCATGGGTCTGCATATCTTGAAGTACATATCCAGAGTGGAAAAAAATCAGCTGGTGATGGACTTGGCCAGTAACTGATAGTTGATATTATATCTGTCAGATCATCCATTTTGGTTCAGAGTTCCTACAATTATGGCATAAGAGCAGAGTAACCCAGTCCATTTCCTTCTTTTCATAAACACAATCCTCTTGTTATGAGTAGATTCATGCTTTCCTATGTACAGGGACGTAATTGGTGGATGTAGCTCAGCAGAAAGAAAATGTCTCCGCACAAAGTGCCTCAAGTGCCATTTTGGTTCCATTATGTTCACGAAAAGCCAACTAACACCACTTGACACCTTGTATTTTACAAAAGGATGACTTCTTGGTACAGCTTAGATGTTTTTGGTTTTTTTTAAAAAGTGAATTTTTATTTTCTTCCAGACATTCAGAAATGTATAGTAGGATCAGTGGAACAAAGTGTGTCTCTTCTTACTTTAGTGTGTATGGTTAATTTAGCCAGACTAATGACGAGTGACAGTGATGGATGGAGGAGGAGAGTCTTGGAAGTCCGTGCAACTTAGCACAACATTGCTGTTGTTGTTACCAGGTCTCAGCCTTGTGTAGCGTTTGAAGTGTTAATTGTGCCAACAACAGCGGTAACAACAACAACAATGTTGTGCTAAGTTGCACGGACTTCCAAGACTCTCCTTCTCCACCCATCTCTGTCACTCATCATTGCTGGCAACTCTTGCTACAGGCATTCAAGGTCTTCACAGAGTTGTTGTATGTGTGTCTTTGATGGTCTTCCAACACTTGCATGACCGGGAATTGGGGGCCACAGGATGACATCACTAACAACTTCATCTTTTGCTCTTCAATATGTCTCTTCTCTCTAATCAGCTTACTCATAGGCTGCAGATGCCCATATAGTTGTAGTGTAACCCTAACTGTAATTTCCCAGTTTGGGATCAATAAAGTACATCTATCTGTCTATTGGTTTGCCTGTCTGTAAATGTTGCCTCCATAATTTATTCAGGGCAGCTCTCAGCATTTGTGTGTAAGACCTGTCAAATTTCCTTTCGAGTTTTGACGTAAGTGTCCATGTAGTATATCCATGTAGCAGAACAGAGGTGACTATGTCACTGAAGGAATTTCTTTTTATATCATCGAGCAAATTTGACTTGCATACAATACTCAATTTATTCAGTGCTCCCCATGCTTGATTGTGCCACTCCAGTGCATACCTGAACCTCTCTTGGTTCTCTTCCACCGGCTCCCTACTTTGTCTATAGTTCACAATATTCAAACATATCCTGTACTACCCACACATACTTCTCTACCACTCCAGTTTTCCCCATAGAATACCACAGTTCCTCTCTTGCCATCCTATGCTTTCTGTAGACCCACAAAGGGGATCTGCTGCCAGTTTTAAGTACAGTATGAAAATATTCCATTTGGGATTTGAGATTGAAATGCTCCTTTTAAGTTACTGGCTAGCCTTATTACCAGTCCCAACACCAGCACCAAGTCTGTGCAACTTAGCACAACGTTGTTGTTGTTGTTACCAGTTCCCAGCCTTGTGTAGAGTTTGAAGTGTTGATATCCGTGCCACTCTGGTGCATACATCCACCTCTCCAGGTTTTCTTCCACCTTGTCCCTTCTCTTACTTTAGATTATAGTGTCATCAGCGAACATTATAGTTCACTGAGACTCATGCCTGACCTCGTCTGTCAGCCTGTCCATCATTGTAAAAAAGAAGGGGCTCAGAGCCGATCACTCCTACAGTACACCTCAATACCATCTCGCTGTCCTCATATATGTCTTGCACCACCCTTACATACCTCTCTGCCACTCCAGACTTCCTCAAAGAATACCACAGTTCCCCTCTTGGTATTCTCTAGATCCACAAAGGGTATCCACTGCCTCTTTAAAACAGTAGGAAACTATTCTATCTTGATTTTGGGTTGAAAAGTCCCTTTTAAGTTTGAGGCTATCACTGTGACCAGCTCACAGCCTTGTGCAGCATCTGAAGTGTTAATAAGTGTGCCACTTACCGGAGGAACAAAGTTTAATATTAGTCCCAGTGTCACAGCTGGATCCATCTCCACCCCTTTATCATCTCCTTAACAATACTCGGCTTCCCAATAACCAATTATACCTCTTATGGCCTCTCAAATAACTTTAATCACTGATTAGGATTCCTTGTTCACAAAGCAGCTACTTAAAAGTAATTGCTCAATAAAGAGAGGGGAAGTTGTCGTATTAAGTAGGTGTTCCTGCTGCTTCTCTCATTAGCACTCACTCGGAGCTTTCATCTCCCCATTGTCACAAATGGAGTTGGCTTCATTCACGGCACAGGAGCCGCTCTCGCTCTGCTCCCTTCACAGCGCTTAAAAGCTCAACGGCATTAGCACAGCACAAACGCACAGAACAGAGAGGGCAGCTCAGACCTGTGTTGATTTTTGAAGTGAGACCACTGGCCGCATGGTTGAAAAAAAGAAGTTCTGTAGTTTTTTCCTCAGTAAACTCAGTCTCTGCTGTCAAACTTTTACCATATAAAGGAATGTAAAAAATTCAGCTAAATTAAAGACAACAGACAGAAAATTCTCCCATCAGAAACAGATGTTATGTCACAATTTCACTGCAGGTGTGAGAAAATGACATCCTTTTTTATTGAGGATGTGGACAGTTTAGAATATCAATCTGGTGAAAAGAAAGAAGTGAAAATATTCAAAATATTTCCCTCTCCACTGCATATGTTATTTTTATTTTATAAGTTTTATTGGTCAGATTTCCCCTGTTCTGCAATATTTAAATTTGACCATAAGGCTTCATTATCATTAAGTATTAGCTCAGGCTCAGGAACTGAGTCCAGGAACTGAAACTAGAACCTGGTCTTTTAGGATGTAGCGATATATTTTAAATTCCCACAAAAGGTTTTTTGAAGTGTTTTTGTGGTCATAATGCTAAAACTGCAAATTGATTGGATATGCATAATTACAAATTGGACTTGAGCAACTGGTTGAACACACTGACTTGACCTCCCTTCTTGTATATACACACGTGGACAAAATTGTTGGTACCCCTCTGTTAATGAAAGAAAAACCCACAATGGTCACAGAAATAACTTGAATCTGACAAAAGTGGTAATAAATAAAAATTTTATGAAAATTAACCAATGAAAATCAGACAGTGCTTTTGAATTGTGGTTCAACAAAATTATTTTAAAAAACAAACTCATGAAACAGGCCTGGACAAAAATGATGGTACCACTAGAAAAGACTGAAAATAATGTGACCATAGAGACATGTTCAACCAAGATGTGTCCTCTAATTAACATCACAGGTGTCTACAAACTTGTAATCAGTCAGTCGGCCTAGTTAAAGGGTGACAAGTAGTCACTGTGCTGTTTGGTGACATGGTGTGTACCACACTAAACATGGACCAGAGGAAGCAAAGGAGAGAGTTGTCTCAGGAGATTAGAAAGAAAATTATAGACAAGCATGTTAAAGGTAACGGCTATAAGACCATCTCCAAGCAACTTATGTTTCTGTGACTACAGCTGCACATATTATTCAGAAATTTAAGATCCACGGGACTGTAGCCAACCTCCCTGGTCGTGGCCGCAGGAGGAGATGGATAATATGAATGGTAACAAAAGAGCCCAGAACAACCTCTAAGCACATTCATGGTGAACTCCAAGGTCAAGGTACATCAGTGTCAGATCGCACCATCCGTCGTTGTTTGAGCCAAAGTGGACTTCATGGGAGACGACCAAGGAGGACACCACTGTTGAAAACAAATCATAAAAAAGCCAGACTGGAATTTGCCAAAGTGCATGTTGACAAGCAACAAAGCTTCTGGGAGAATGTCCTATGGACAGACGAGACAAAACTGGAACTTTCTGGCAAGGCACATCAGCGCTATGTTGACAGACGCAAAAATGAAGCATACCAAGAAAAGAACACTGTCCCTACTGTGAAACATGGAGGAGGTTCTGTTATATTCTGGGGCTGCTTTGCTGCATCTGGCACAGGGTGTCTTGAATCTGTGCAGGGTACAATGAAATCTCAAGACTATCAAGGTATTCTAGAGAGAAATGTGCTGCCCAGTGTCAGACAGCTTGGACTCAGTCGCAGGTCATGGGTCTTGCAACAGGATAATGACCCAAAACACACAGCTAAAAACACCCAAGAATGGCTAAGAGCGAAACATTGGACTATTCTAAAGTGGCCTTCTATGAGCCCTGATCTAAATCCTATTGAACATCTGTGGAAGGAGCTGAAACATGCCGTCTGGAGAAGGCACCCTTCAAACCTGAGACAACTAGAGCAGTTTGCTCATGAGGAGTGGGCCAAAATACCTGCTGAGAGGTGCAGAAGTCTCATTGACAGTTACAGAAATCGTTTGATTGCAGTGATTGGCCTCAAAAGGTTGTGCAACAAAATATTAAGGGTACCATCATTTTTGTCCAGGCCTGTTTCATGAGTTTGTTTTTTAAAATAATTCTGTTGAACCACAATTCAAAAGCATTGTCTGATTTTCATTGGTTAATTTTCATAGAATTTTTATTTATTACTACTTTTGTCAGATTCAGGTTATTTTTGTGACCATTGTGGGTTTTTCTTTCGTTAACAGAGGGGTACTAACAATTTTGTCCACGGCTGTATCTAAGTTCTGTGGAACTGTCCAGCTGTGCCTCACGTCTGCAATCTAGGGTGAAACACTTCACAGAACAAAAACAAAATGCAACATTTGCAAAAATACTCGACAACAGGTGTATATTTACCAAGTCCAAGTACAATAAGAGTGTCAGGGCTGAGTGCAGCCTGACTGTTGTGATCACTAAGTCCAGGGTTCATGGAGGAGCGTAAAGTGTATGTGGGATGTAATAAGCAGAGCCACTTCTGGCTATAAAGCACAGTACGCAAATGTAAAAAAGTGAATTTGGAAGTTACTTTTTTTGCCCTTTATCATAATAAAAAGTGAAATGAGCACAATGAACAGTACCGTATTTTTGGGACTATAAGGCGCACCGGATTATAAGGCGCAATATCAATGAACGGTCTATTTGATGGTCTAATTTCATACATAAGGCACACCGGATTATAAGGCGCATTAAAGCGAGGTAGTCGGAGCCGGGAAAAAATTTTTTTTGCGTGCATGGAAAGAAAATCCTATCTATAGTCATTATAGAGTCTATAATGACTATAGACTCGCAGACAATCGCGCTACATGTCTATAATATAGACACATGTAGCGCGATTGTCTGCGAGTGTGAATGACCTGTTTCACGAGCAGGCGGAACATTTTTAGTCCGTGGCTGTTCATCGCCATATTGGCCAGAATACTCGCTCGGTACTCGATACAGCTCGCTCTCAGCCGTAAATACGTATTTACAGCCGTATTTACTGCCCCCGTTTACAGCTAAACGGGAGCAGTTTCGATGCCGAAATTTCACATACAAATCGTAATATACGTGTTCTATACACCATCGGCTTTTGGGTATCGACTACCTCGCGAGGTAGTCGGATCTGGGAATTTTTTTTTTTTTGCGTGCATGGAAAGAAAATCCTATCTATAGTCATTATAGACGCGTATAGCGCGATTGTCTGCGAGTGTGAATGACCTGTTCCACGAGCAAATGTACGTTTTTTGGTCCGTGGCTGTTTACATCGCCATATTGGCCAGAATACTCGCTCGGTACTCGCTCAGTACTCGATACGGCTCGCTCTCCTGCGGCAGCCCCGAGAAGTAAACAATGCAAACAAATGCCGGGACGCTTGAATTCTTTCGTCCCGAAAATATCATTTTTGAATATTAATTACAGCTAAACAGGAGCAGTTTCGATCCACGATCCATTGGCAGATAGTGGCGTAACTCGCTAGCAATTTAACTTTGAACGACCTGTTGACACCAATATAGCGGTTGGAGTTCTTTGGTTAATCCACCCGGAATGATGGCAAGCTCTGAATTAGTTTGCTTCACTTGGGTTTTGACAGTATCGGTGAGATGAGCGCGCATGGAGTAGCAGATCAATTGGGACGGAGATTTGTGGAAAAAGCCATCCGGCCATTATGTTGAAGCACATATTACTCCGCGAGGCTCCTGACTACCGTAATGCTCTGACAATCCATCAAGCGGTTCGGCTTCGTAGCTTATCAAAGTCGTACTAAAACATTTTTGACAGATTTTTGAGCGCCGTGTACCACATAAAATTGGTTCGAGGTCAGTAAGCACAACCAGAATTAATACATAAGGCGCACCGGATTATAAAACGCACTGTCGATTTTTGAGAAAATTAAAGGATTTTAAGTGCGCCTTATAGTCCAAAAAAATACGGTAATCATTTGGTCAAATAAATTTGCATCTGCAACACGGACAGCCGCAACATGGACAGAGGAGGAGGGCTGTCTGCACCACTGTGCCTGAGCCAACAATGAAGCGTCCCTGGGTGTCACCAGAGCAGAGCTCAGCCCCAGCAAGAAGCGAACCTCCCGTCGCCGTGCCGAGTGAGCCATCGTTGTGGGTTACATCGCCGGGGGGCTCCAGGAATGTCAAGACCATCATGCCGGCTGTGGAGGCCACCGCAGTCGAGTGGGAACCCGAGATGTGCCTCCTGAGGACCGAGCCCGAATGACCGCTACTGCCCAGATCACCGGAGTCTTGGTTGGTGGTGGAGCTCGAGATCAGGCAAGTGCTCTATGTTGTCTTTCTGTTTTCTGTTTTGGAGCAATCTTGCCTGTTTCTTGGGGAGGAGAGCCGGGTGCAGCCGCCTGCTGCATTCGAGCTCACTTCACCGGGCTCTGCCGCTGCCGGTGACTCTTGGTTTCTGTCCTGTCTCTGAGTCTTCTTCCAAGGTCACCGGAGATGATCCAGCTCCGCCGGAGGTTTCCAAGGGTCTGGGTTCACCTCTGGAGGTCGTTCAGGGTGCAGTTTCCTTCCTGTCTGAGGCCCTTCGTTGGGGTCCCTCCTCGGGTTGAGTCGCCGTGGGTGCTGCGTCCAGGTCGGGGACCTTCTTGGATGCTGCACCCCAGTATCAGACCTATGTGGGTGCTGCACTCCTGCGTGGGCCTGTTGTGGGCACTATGCTTCAGCCCGGGTTCCATCGTGGGTGCAGCTAAGCTCCAGCCTGGAGCCGCCGCGGGTGCTTTGACGTCTGGGGTCACTGTGGGGGCAGCATTGGCCCGGTCCGAGGGTGCAGCGTTGGCCCGGTCGGGGTCCACCAAGGGTGCAGCTAAGCTCCAGCCTGGAGCCATCGCGGGTGCTTCGGAGCTTCAGTCTGGGGTCGCTGCGGGTGCTTTGTCGGCCTAGCCGGGGTCCACCATGGGTTCTGCTGAACTCCAGTCTGATGCTGTCGTGGTTCCCTTCTCCTTCAGCAGACGCCGTTGGGGTCCCCCTCCTCCAGTCCGGCTTCTTGCTATTCAGACTCCCGGTGGGAAAGCAGTCTCCTGTTTCACCCCTGCAGTCCTGGTGGCTTACGAACTCTGGCCGGCCGCCTGAAAGACTGAGCCACCGTGTTGGGTGGTCCATGTTCTCAGGCAGGCCACCCGACTCATTCCATCTGGCCGTTCGGCGGTCCTGGGATTTCGGTCGGCCCCCCAAACTTTTTTCTTCTAATTAGGGTCTCTGGGGACTTGGTTGGCCGCCTGGCCTTTTCCATTTGATGGTCGGATGGAGCCAAAACGCCGGGAGGCCACCTGAACTCTTTCTTCTTTCATTATGTATGACCCAGTTTTCCTCATGCTCTGTTTATTAGATTATGGTTCTGGGTTTGCAAGTTGTGTTGGTTTTTGTGTCTCTCCCTCCGGGCCTGGATCCCCCCACCACCCTCCCGGGGTTGGTTTTGTGTCTGGTACTGTTTGGGTGGGGGGGTGTTCTCCTTTTCCTTTTTGATGTTACTGTGGAGTGTCTAGGGTTCCACCCCTTAAGGGAGGGGCACTGTGATGATGCCGAGCACGGATCTGTTCCGCGCTTGGGTTTTTGTTATTATTCTTTTTCTGTGTATATATTTAGTTCTGTTCCTCGGTTGTTTGGGTTCAATTCAATTCAATTCAGCTTTATTTATAATGCGCCACATCACAACAAAAGCCATCTTGTGGCGCCACAGTGCAGAAAAAAACCCGACACAGTCACAGAAAAATCCAGCAATCAGATGATCCCCTATGAGCAAGCACTAAGCGACAGTGGAGAGGAAAAACTCCCATTTGGAAGGAAGAAACCTCTAGCAGAACCAGGCTCAGGGAGGGGTAGTCGTCTGCTGCGACTGGCTGGGGATGAGGGGATAGGGAGGATGGAAAGGACAGACATAAAGAACATAACAGTAAGATGCCAAGTAAATTATTGGAGGTCAACCAGCAGTGTGGATCAGATAACAATAGAACAAGAGTGGAGTTAAGAGACACAAAAACCCTCCTTAAACGTAAGCTACTGTATATTAAAAAGGAAGGATTTTACCCTGTTCTTAAAAACAGAGACCGAGTCTGACTCCCGGACCCAGAGTAGTAACTGGTTCCAGAGAGAAGGGGCTTGGTAGCAGAAGGCTCTGCTTCCCACTGTACTTTTGGAGATTCTGGGCACCACAAGTAAGCCAGCATTTTGGGAGCATAATGCTCTATTAGGATGGTAAGGTAATATCAGATTTTTTATATACTGGGGGGCCAGATTGTTAAGAGCTTTGAAAGTAAGAAGAAGGATTTTAAACTTGATTCTAAATTCTATGGGAAGCCAATGGAGGGAGGACAGAACCGGGGAAATATGACCTCTTTTTCTAGAACCAGTTAAAACTCTAGCAGCAGCATTTTGAATCAACTGAAGATTTTTTTAAGGATACTTTAGGACAACCAGATAATAGCGAATTACAATAATCTAATCGAGAACTGTTGTGCTTTTATTTTGACAGTGCCGTGACAGAACTTCCGGCTGTCAGTCTGTTCGCGGTTATTTAAGCTGGCGAGCGAGGCTGTGTCCTCGCTTCACTCAGACTGGAGTACCCTACCCTGACTCCAGTCCATTTTCGGCAGAAGGTTTCGTCCTCGCCAGTTTATATAAGTTGTTATATTGACTCTCCACTCTTTATGTACTCGGTATCACCCCACTGGGGTTCATTCTTAGTTTTTGTGTGTACGTCCCTCGAGGCGAGTGTTTGTATTGATTATTATTTCTTATTAAATCACCGAACTCACTGCAGGCAAGTGGTGCCTCATTAATGCTCTTAATGGGCCAAACATAACATCCAGAGATGTTCAATTGGATTAAAGTCTGAGCTGTGGCTGGGCCACTCAAGGACATTCACAGAGTTGCCCTGAAGCCACTCCTTTGATGTCTTGGCTGTGTGCTTAGGGTCGTTGTCCTGCTGAAAGATGACCATCGTCCTAGTCTGAGGTCAAGAGCGCTCTGGAGCAGGTTTTCATCCAGGATGTCTCTGTACATTGCTGTATTCATCTTTCCCTCTATCCTGACTAGTCTCCCAGTTCCTGCCACTGAAAAACATCCCAACAGCATGATGCTGCCACCACCATTGGCATGGTTATGAGCGGTGCCTGGTTTCCTCCAAACATGACGCCTGGCATTCACGCCAGAGTTCAATCTTTGTCTCATCAGACCAGAGAATTTTGTTTCTCATATTCTGACAGTCCTTCAGGTGCTTTTTGACAAACTCCAGGGGGACTGTCATGTGCCTTTTACTAAGAAGTGGCATCCACCTGGCCACTCTACCATACAGGCCTGATTGGTGGATTGCTGCAGAGATGGCTGTCCTTCTGGAACGTTCTCCTCCCTCCACAGAGGAACGCTGGACCTCTGACAGAGTGACCATCGAGTTCTTGGTCACCTCCCTGACTAAGGCCCTTCTCCCCCGATCGCTCAGTTTAGATGGCCGGCCAGCTCTAGGAAGAGTCCTGGTGGTTCCGAACTTCCTCCATTTACAGATGATGGAGGCCACTGTGCTTATTGGGACCTTCAAAACAACAGAACTTTTCTGCACCCTTCCCCAGATTTGTGCCTCGAGACAGTCCTGTCTCGGAGGTCAGAATCAGAATCAGATTTATTGCCATTGTTCATGTAGTACACAAACTAGGAATTTGTCTCGGTGCCATGCTGCAACATTAAAAACATGATGAGATAAAGAGATAAACTAAAAAACTAAAAGACTAAAAACATGCAATAAGTGTAGAATAATAAGTAATAATAATAATAATAATAATAATAATAATAATGAGTAATACTAGTCAAGGCAGTTTTAAATAAATTAGCAAGTAGCAGATAATATGGGGTACCACAGTGCAGTCGATAATGCAACAGAAAAACAGTGATGAATGACATGAGTCTGGTTGAGCTGCTCTATATAGTGCACGAGAGTCAATAAGTCACTTAATGTTCAGCAGTCTGATGGCAGAGGGGAAAAAGCTGTTCATGTGCCGGGAGGTTTTAGTCTGAATGGACTGAAGTCTTCTACCTGAGGGGAGGGGGGCAAACAGTACGTGACCAGGGTGTGAAGGATCGGCTATGATCCGACCTGCACGCCTCCGGGTCCTGGAGATGTACAGGTCCTGGAGAGATGGGAGCTTGCAGCCGATCACCTTCTCAGCAGTGCGCACGACGCGCTGCAGCCTTAGTCTGTCCCTGGCAGTGGCTCCTGCGTACAGGGACAGGTCTACAGACAGGTCTGCGTACAGGTCTACAGACAGTTCCTTTGATGTCATGTTTGGTTTGTGCTCTGGCATGCACTGTCAACTGTGGGACCTTATATAGATGGGTGTGTGCCTTTCCAAATCATATCCAGTCAACTGAATTTACCACAGGTGGGCTCCAATTAAGCTGTAGAAACATCTCAAGGATGATCAGTGGAAACAGGATGCACCTGAGCTCAATTTTGAGCTTCATGGCAAAGGCTGTGAATACTTAAGTACATGTGATTTCTTGGTTTTTTATTTTTAATAAAGTTGCAAAAATCTAAAAAAAAAAATCACTTTGTCATTATGGGGTATTGTGTGTAGAATTTTGAGGGAAAAAGTGAATTTAATCCATTTTGGAAAAAGACTGTAACATAACAAAATGTGGAAAAAGTGAAGTGCTGTGAATACTTTCCGTATGCACAGTAATGCTGCTTTTTAATGAGGAAGACATCAGTCTCAATTGATGGCCAGTTAGTTATGTTAAAAAGAACAAACAGATAAGAATGGGCTGAAAAAATCAGCTGAATTGTTTAATGTGCGCACAGATGCAATTCAGACATGAAGAAAAGAGGATGCTGCCTGTGCAAATTTTCATAAACTTTCATTAACAATGGGGTGGAAGTCGCTCCTGGCTGTGGGGAGACGGAGTGCTCCCTCTCCTGTTGCTTTTGCTGATCGAGGGTCTCCCCCATCTGTCCTGGGTAGGAGCAAAGGAGGCGATCTGCCGCCTCCGGCCCCTGCCATGGGTGGCTGTCGGGGAGCTTGCTTGGCTCGAAACCTGGGGCGCACGGTCGACGTAGATGTGGATGCATCTCCTGTCATGAACCTGGGTTTGGTGGACCCAAACCCACTTCTGACCCCGTGGCTATTTTGGCCCAGTTTACTATTTATTTTCCATCAGGCGCTTCAGGGAACCCTTTGGGTCCTCCGCTCCCTGACAGCTCGGGCACGCCCCCTCCTCCTGTCAGTGTCATCAGCTGTCTCATTATTGGTGTATCACACACACACACACCTCATTTACATACTCAAGCACTCCCTCATGCACACGTTTTCAATTTTATCCAGCTCACCCTGTCCCACACCGGCGGTCTCTTCCCTCGTTAGTATGATTATTACTTAATCACTGTTAAGAGTAGGAAGAGATCGCCAGAGCATTGTGCTTCTTACACAGCAGCGTGTACCTCTGTGTATGTTCCCCTTCATTCCCTTCATGTACTTTCAGCCTGACGAACTTGTCTTCTCTTACGCTAAAGACTGTTGTGGTTTACTAATGTAAGCGGCTGTTCCTGTCTAGCCCTCATTCTCCGGACAAAACGGACCGCCTTGGATTGCCTCAGCTCATAAGTTAAGTTTGCCTTTCTTCTGGTGCTGACAACTGCTCTGCAGCACTAGGCATTTCCCTCCTCGAGCTGCTGAGCATCTGGGTGGCGTCCCTGTTTGTCTGGTGGCCGTTATTGCAATCATTTCAACCCTCTGTTCATGTCGAGACTGTTTGCTGGACTATATGTGGGGTTTATGTTAATAAAGTGCATGGAACTACTCCTGCTCGTGGGGTTTTTCATTCCTCCCTCAGTGCACTGCGTAATGGCGCACGAGGGGTCATAACATTTCCTTTCTCTCTGGGGAGTTAGTGAAAAGTAAAACGCTGCACACTCCTTGTTCATTCATTCATTCCCCTAAAAATAAACACATTCATGCCAAATAGGTGACATAAGTTCGGACCCAGGGAACACGCACACAGGCTCGAGTGAGATTTAATGATTTTATTGAACAATAATAGGTGTATGAGTGAGTGTGTGCGGGATGTAATGTGATGCTGGAGGACGGATGCGTCGAGGGCGGAACGGAGCGCCGTACAGCCAGGCAACCCGAAGGGCAGAGCAAACACAGAGATTAACAGCTGGCAAACGCTCAGCGGAATTGATATTCAATCTGGTGCTTACTTGTAGGTGGTAAGGTGGCTGGCGTTGGCTGTAGCCGCAGGGCTCTCGCCTGGAAGACAGCGTCCAGAAGCACGCTCGGCGAGGTGAGGAGAATGATGGTGAGGATGAGGGAGGACTATCCACCGCCAGAGGATCCACCTGTGCACAGGGGAGAAACTGGAGAGAAGGTGAGTGGATGATAGCTTACGTGCAGGAGGAAGGATTATCCAAGGAGCGCAGGCCGTAAGGGAGTAGGCAAGCGCTGAAGTGAAGAGCGTTGATGAGCAGTCGGCTCCAGGCGGAGCGGGCTATATAGCCCGAGATTGATGAGGCGCAGGTGTGAGCGCAGACACGGGAGACAGGCGAGAGTGAGTTGTAACAGTACTCCCCCCCCCCCCCGAGCAGTGCCTCCCGGCGCTGGCTTACCTGGGTATGCCTGGTGGAACTCTGTGATGAGGCGTTTGTCCAGCACAAACGACGGGCGCACCCAGGATCTCCACTCAGGGCCATACCCCTCCCAGTCTACCAGATATTGTAGGCCGCGACCCCAGCGGCGGGAGTCCAGGATGGAGTTGACCATCCACGCCGGCTCGCCGTCGATCATCACGGGAGGGGGTGGAGCCCTAGGAGGAGGACAGCGTGGGCTAGTCACCAGGCGTATAATCCGGGAGACGTGGAACATCGGACAGACCCGGAGGGAGGGGGGAAGAGGCAGACGCACAGCCACTGGATTAATTATCTTGACGATAGGATAAGGTCCAATGAAGCGCTGGACCAGCTTCTTCTTTTCGGCCTTCAGGTTAATGTTCTGTGTGGACAACCAGACCTGTTGGCCCACTTGATAGTGGGGGGCAGCCTTCCTATGACGATTCGCCGTCTTGGAGTTGCGCGCCGCCATGCGTAAAACCGCTTGGCGCGTCGCGGTCCAAAAGCACCGGCAGCGCCTTAGATGAGCCTGGATAGATGATACTGCCACCTCCCCCTCCTCTTCAGGAAACAGCGGAGGGTCATAGCCCAGAGACACCCCGAAGGGAGACATCCCAGTGGCTGATGATAGGGTTGAGTTGTGGGCATATTCTATCCAGGATAGATGGGTGCTCCAGGAGGACGGGCTGGAGGCGGTGACGCAGCGTAGCGCAGCCTCCAGCCCTTGGTTCATTTGCTCGCATTGCCCATTGGACTGGGGGTGGTGACCGGACGACAAGCTCACCGTAGCCCCCAAGGCGTTGCAGAAACTCTTCCAGACCCTGGACACGAACTTGGGCCCCCGATCAGAGACGACATCCACCAGGATCCCATGTAGCCTCACGACGTGCTGGACCAACAATTCTGCTGTCTCCTGTGCTGTAGGGAGGCCGCAGAGCGGCACGAAGTGGGCGGGCTTCAAGAATCGGTCCACAATGGTCAGGATGGTGTCAAACGAGTTGGATGTCGGGAGACCGGTGACGAAGTCCAAGGCTACGTGGGACCAAGGCCTTCCGGGGACCGACAGGGGATGGAGGAGCCCCGCAGGAGGAGAGGTCGAGGTCTTACCCATAGCACACTGGGGGCAGGCGCGAACATAATTTGCGACGTCCTCCCATAGGCCCGGCCACCAAAAGGACCTCTGGAGGAGCTCCATGAGCTGGGAGATCCCCGGGTAACAGGCGAGCTTAGAGGTGTGAGCCCAGTGGATGACGTCACCCCGGACAGAAGATGGCACAAACAACCTCCCTGTAGGACCGCCGCCAGGATCAGGTTCAGACTGTTGTGCCCTCCGGACCTTGTCCCTGATGGACCACGAGACGGCGCCCACAACGCACGAGGCCAGCAGGATGGTGTGTTCCTGTTCTTCAGAGACCACCGGGGCGAACTGTCTGGACAGCGCGTCCGGCTTGGCATTCTTGGAGCCGGGGTGGTAGCTGATGGAGAACCTGAAGCAGCCAAAGAACAGAGACCAACGCGCCTGGCGGGCATTCAGGCACTTGGCTGTCCTCAGGTACTCCAGGTTTTTATGATCTGTCCAGACCACGAAAGGTTGTGCTGCCCCCTCCAACCAGTGGCGCCACTCCTGCAGCGCGAGCTTCACTGCAAGGAGTTCTCTGTCGCCGACGTCATAGTTCTTCTCCGCTGCAGACAGGCGCCGGGAGAAGAAGGCGCAGGGGCGCACCACCCCATCCACCGGAGAGCGCTGAGACAACACTGCCCCCACCCCCGTGTCGGAGGCGTCCACCTCGACGAGGCATTGTAGCATGGGATCCACCTGAGTCAGGACCCGGGAGGAGGAGAACTCCATCTTCAGCGTCGCGAATGCCGCCACAGCTTCCTCAGTCCACCAGAACGGCACCTTGGGGGAGGTGAGGCGGGTCAGGGGAGAAGCGATGGAGCTGTATTTGGGAACAAAAAGGTGGTAGAAGTTGGCGAATCCCAGGAACTGCTGGACCTGTTTCCTGGACGAGGCGAGGGGCCACTCAACTTCCACCTTGACCTTGGCAGGGTCAGGGATGATTTGATTGTGTGAAACAATGAAGCCCAAGAAGGAGGTCTTGTTGGTATAAAACTCGCACTTCTCCACCTTAACATAGAGCCTGTTCTCAAGGAGACGCTGGAGGACCCGCCTCACGTGAACCTGATGCTCCTTCCGGGACCGGGAGAAGATCAGGATGCCGTCCAGGTAGACGAAGACGAACACCCCCAGGAAGTCTCGAAGGACGTCGTTTTTGAGCCGCTGGAAGACGGCCAGAGCGTTGGTGAGCCCAAACAGCATGACCAAATACTCAAAATGGCCACTGGGCGTCCGGAACCCCGTCTTCCACTCGTCGCCCTCCCAGATCCGAACGAGGTGGTACGCGCTGCGAAGGTCCAGCTTCATAAACCAGGAGGCCCCCTGGAGAGAGTCAAAGGCGGAGTCCATCAAAGGTAGCGTGTATTTATCCTTAATTGTGATGTCGTTCAAGGCCCGAAAGTCGATGCACGGCTGAAGGGACCCATCCATCTTAGCAATGAAGAAGAACCCCGCTCCGACTGGGGACGAGGAGGGGCGGCTGATGCCTGCATTGAGCGACTCCTTTATATAGGTGTCCATGGCCTCCCGCTCCGGAGCCGACAGGCTGTATAAGCGACCAGATGGTAAGGGCGCCCCCGGGCGGAGGTTTATGGCGCAGTCATACGGGTGGTGGTGGTGGTGGTGGGGGGGGGAGACAGCACTTTGGATTTGCTGAAACCAGTCCCAAGATCGTGGAACTCCGGAGGCACCTTGGAGAGGTCCGGAGGGGGAGAGTCGGAGGAGGAGAGAGGCAGCGAGGGGGCGCAGGCAGCAGACTGGAGGCAGGCGCCCAAACAGAAGGTGCTCCATGAGAGGACGCTTCCGGACTGCCAATCGAAGGCCGGGTTGTGGAGGCGCAGCCAGGGGTAACCCAGAATGACGGGAGCAGCTGAGGTGGGCAGTACGAACAGGCTCAGGTCTTCTCTGTGATTTCCAGAGATGATGACGGAGACGGGCACAGTTCGGTGTGTGACCTTCTTCAGGGGGGTTCGTGAGAGAGTAACGAGATTGAGAGGGGCTGGCAGAGCTTGGCAGGGGATGCCCAGGCAGGTTGCCAGACTTTTGGAAATGAAACTTTGCTCCGCCCCCGAATCCACCAGTGCGTGAGTGAGGTGCTCAGTGGGATTATGACAGAATCTAATTGGGAGGAGGCACTTTGATAGGGAGTTAGATTGAGTTGCGTCCGTGAGACCCCCTACAGCGACTCGCGGACTCCCCCTTTTGGCTTGACCGGGCAGGCTTCCACGGAGTGCTGGTCGTCTCCGCAGTATATGCAGAGACCCAGCTCCCTGCGGCACTGTTTCTCCGCCAGCGGAAGCTTGGTCCGCCCAATCAGCATTGCCTCCAGATCGTCGGTGGACTCTGGCGTGGGCAACGCCAGGGGGCGAGGTTGAGAGACGCGGGAGGAAGCTCCGCTCGAGCGGCTGAATGTCTTCCGCTCGGCGGCCCGTTCTCTCAACCTTTTATCGAGACTAATAACAAAGGAGATTAACTCGGAGAGTCATTCCGGCAGATCCCGGCTGGCCAGTTCATCCCGGAGGCTAGGACTCAGGCTACAGGCGAAGATGCTGCAGAGGGCAGCATCCCCCCCACCCAACTTCCGCCGCTACCACCCGGAAGTCGACAGCATAGTCGGCAGCTGACCGACTACCCTGGCGAAGGTTTAGTAACCGGGTGGTTATCACACTGTCACGGTCCGAATGATCAAAGACCTCATTGAAATCATGGACGATTTGGGCATAGGTCAGGTTTGCGTAGCTGGGCCTCGCCATTAAGGCGTAGGCCCAAGCTAGCGCTCGCCCTTCCAAAAGGTTAGCGATGTACCTGATTCGGCTGTGATCAGTCAGGAACTCCCCGGGGACGCGCTGGAACACCGACTCACATTGGAGGAGGAACTCCCGAGCTTCACCGAGTTTTCCGCTGAAGCGCGTGGGCGTAGGAATAGGAGTGAGCCGGGTGGGTGGCCCCGGGTTAGCCTGGCTAACCGGGGGACCAACGGGAGCTGGGCCGCTACGCTGAGCCGGAGGGAACGCCTGCTGCGCATCCAGACGGTCCAACCGGCGGTTAATTTGGGTCAATTGATTTAAAATCACCTGCTGGTGAGTGATTTGATCCACTCGAGCCTCGAGAGTGTTGAATCGGTGTGCGAGCCCGATGTCTGCTGGGCCGCTTTGCTGGAGCCGTACTGACATAAGTTCGGACCCAGGGAACACGCACACAGGCTCGAGTGAGATTTAATGATTTTATTGAACAATAATAGGTGTATGAGTGAGTGTGTGCGGGATGTAATGTGGTGCTGGAGGACAGGATGCGTCGAGGGCGGAATGGAGCGCTGTACAGCCAGGCAACCCTAAGGGCAGACCAAAAACAGAGATTAACAGCTGGCAAACACTCAGCGGAATTGATATTCAATCCGGTGCTTACTTGCAGGTGGTAAGGTGGCTGGCGTTGGCTGTAGCCGCAGAGCTCTCGCCTGGAAGACAGCGTCCAGAAGCGCGCTCGGCGCGGTGAGGAGAATGATGGTGAGGATGAGGGAGGACTATCCACCGCCAGAGGATCCACCTGTGCACAGGGGAGAAACTGGAGAGAAGGTGAGTGGATGATAGCTTACGTGCAGGACGAAGGATTATCCAAGGAGCGCAGGCCGTAAGGGAGCAGGCGAGCGCTGGAATGAAGAGCGTTGATGAGCAGTCGGCTCCAGGCGGAGCGGGCTATATAGCCCAAGATTGATGAGGCGCAGGTGTGTGCGCAGCTGACACGGGAAACAGGCGAGAGCGAGTCGTAACAATAAGTCCGTGATGAAAACGAAAATCCGCCCCCCCTTCCCCTGTGCACCATGCATCACATTAGAACACACTGGGACACATGGTCCCTGTTCATTCATTCATTCCCCTAAAAAAAAAATAAATTATACATTAATGCCTAATCTATAGGCTACAATGGTAAGTCCACAATTAAAATGAGAGTGTGGATGGAATAAAAAAAACTAGTGTGTGATCATCATATAGTTAAAATGATGGGCAATTATGACTGTTACAGGATCCCAGCACATGCCATTTCCTGAGCTCCTGAGCTTGAAATGATCGGCACCTCCTCCGAGCGCATAATGGGCGCACTGTCTGCTGGTAATTTGATGGTGTGATGCAACTCGTAAAAAACAGACAATGCGTGTGGCAGAAAGTCTGTCAGAAAAGTGTGCGATAACCTGCATGTTCAGCTGATTTTTCAGCCCATTCTTCACCATTTGTTCTTTTTACATAACTAACTGGGCATCACCTGTGATTGCTGTCTTCCTTATTACCAAGCAGCATTACTATCGCATGCATTTTGACTCACACACACAGGCTTTGGTCAGCACAAAACCCACCTTAAACAGTCATGATCACAGTTCACTTTAGATAATGCGCCTCTTTGCATTAAAGGGATGGGAAGAAGTGCTTTGGATTGGATTATCCAAAACCCACCTCTGAATAATTAGACCGGCCTCTTTGAGTCATGCGGCAGCGGAAAGTTCGTTTTTACGCAGTTGTGATGAGGAAATGAACTTGGAAACGCCCATAAACGCATTCTGTGTCAGTGACAACTGATCATCTGACCCTGTCGTTGTAATGCAGCCCTATAACTTGAAAACAATGGTCCTAATTTATCTAACAGAAAAATGGTCTTAACCAATTCAATGCAAAATTCAGTATTTATCAATCTGAATGTGATCACGTGTGCTCAAATCTTATGACAGATCTGATACAACACAGAATTATTTGATCATATCAGGTTATATCAAGCAGTGTATCCTTATATTGACGTTATATTGAGCAATATATCCTCAGGTTATAATGGGCAGTGATCAGTTTGCCTTGGGTTAGCTTTAGATGAGTGTTTTAGCAATTTACTCTAAAGATTAAAGAGGCAGTTTTTAGTAGTTATAAATGTTCCATATGCATTTATATCACTGCAGCCAAAACAGTGGATTTAAGCAGAAAATCTAAAATCTAATTGATCGGATGCAGAAACTTGAATTACACTTTTAGCTTCTGAAATTTTGAATATGTTTCATACAGTTGTGATTGGGCTCAGAGCTTTTAAAGAATGTTGTTTTCATCTTTTTTTGGGTGCACTGGAGTGTAGAGAGTCACCATATCCAGTGTCAGTACTGTGGTAAATTAATTCTACAAAGATAAATTGTGGTCAGTTTGCCTATTCTAAGAAGATGACCAAGTCTGGTCATCCAAGTCTGACCAAGTCTTGACCAAGTCTAGTGTTAATAATAATAACCGGTATCCATCATGGATTTTCTGGTTAACTCCACTGGTAAACTAACGCATCAGGCTCAGCAGCACAGCGCTCACAGCACAGCTGCAGTGACTGTAGCAGTCACCATAACGGGTTAAATAAATAAATACATTTACCTATATGAATGCTGTATGACAGAGCAAGTCATGAAAGTATTTTCAATCCCGCTCTGAATAATATCACACAGGAGACCTGTGCAGAACAGCTGTGGGTACAGCTAAGGGAAGGGGAGGAGGGGGAGATATTATTTCCTTTCTTTGAAAATGTAAGTATAAATTGTTATGTTTGACATGTATACTTTTAAAATGACCAGGCAACTAACACTTAAAACACTTTATTCACTCATTTCACCCATGCCTGTTACCAGACAGATGAGCTCATTTACATCGTATATCATGGCTGTATAAATTTAAATTATTTCCATCAGCCTGAGTTCACCCCAGTGTTGCGCATCATGGATTTCATTCCCACTGTTTGTCTTCTGCCTTTAATGACAGTTTTAATGCCAGCACACATTACTTTATTTTTATTAATCCTCAGATTGTGATCAGCTGGTCAAACTAATGGTGCTGTGCAGCACCTGTCTTCTCTAAAACATAATTCTTTAGCATTAATGGATCATGGATCCTGGACTACCTCAATAACCGGCCACAGTTTGTGAGAACCCAAGATTGTGTGTCCGACACGATCATTGGTAGCACGGGGGCCCCCCAGGGAACAGTTTTGGCTGCCTTCCTGTTCACCCTTTATACTGCGGACTTCTCACACAACACAACACACTGCCATCTACAGAAGTTCTCTGACGACTCTGCAATCGTCGGCCTCATCTCCAACGGAGATGAAGCTGAGTACAGAGGAGTTATCTAGGACTTCGTGGACTGGTGCCATCGGAACTGCCTCCAGATCAATGCGAGGAAAACTAAGGAGCTGGTGGTGGACTGCCGCAAGCAAGGACAACCCCTCACAGCACCAGTAAACATACAGGGAACGGACATTGAGATGGTGACATCCTACAAGTACCTTGGTGTTCATCTGAACAATAAACTAGGCTGGTCACACAATACTGACACACTCTACAAGAAGGGACAGCGCAGGCTACTGAGGAGGCTCAGGTCTTTTGGTGTACAAGGAGCGCTGCTGAAGACATTCTACAACATGGTGGTGGCATCAGCCATCACTTTTGGAGTGGTCTGCTGGGGCAACGGCATCACAGCAGCCGATAGGAAGAGACTGAACAAACTAATCAAGAAAGCTAGATCTGTCCTGGGGCAACGCCTTGACCCAGTGGAGGAGATAGGAGAGAGAAGGATGGTGGCTAAAATGTCATCGCTGCTGGAGTCCGAGTCCCACCCTATGCAGGACATACTGAACGCACTGAGGAGCTCATTTAGCAGCAGACTACATTATCTACATCATCCTAGGTGCGCAACCGAGAGGTTTCACAGGTCCTTCCTACCTATGGCTGTCAGACTGTATAACCTAAGTAGGGCTGCTCGCAGAGATAGCAAAAAAACGTGACAACCTAATAGTATTGAATGCAAAAGACCCAACTTACAAGACTTACACAAATGGTCCCCTCCAGTATACAACTAGGACAATATCAGTCGCTATGGAGGGTGACAATATGTATGGGTACATATTCATACTATGTAGGATAACGAAGTAGACGGTTATGCTGTTTATTCCATCTTGCTACAATGCTCCGCACTTTTTATATATATTTATGTATGTGTACGTATGTATATTCACTGCTCTTATTTATATTTTTCTTATCTTCTTAATTATTGGTCTGAGTGTTGCTATCCCTGTGCTGTTGCAATCCTGGAATTTCCCCATTGTGGGACTAATAAAGGCTTATCTTATCTTATCTTATGTTAAATGTGACTTTTGAGGCTACCACACACACTGCTTGATCCAGCTGCTTTGCTTTATCACTAAGCTGTAGCTCTGTTGATTGTTCCATTGTCACACTCGCGTGGTTAGCCTTATGTGTTGCTGTCCAAAATGGCAGAGTAAGCAAAATACACGTAATCTGTGTGGCATCAGTGCAACCCCTCTGTATCTTGTATTGCGATTTCCCATCCCAGTCTTTGTCTTGTCCAACTCCTAGCTGTATTTATTACTTAGGTACCTAAATAGGTACCGTAAGTTTGTGTTTTCAGCATTTATTGATAATTCTTTATAAAGCATCACGACATTAGTGCCTGAATTGAAACAGTATCTCCACCACAAAGTATCACAATACTGCAATTCATCGTTTTGTTTTTTGTTTTTTTTTCCTCAAACCCAAGTTTGGATCAAACTGAAAAGTCCGAAAGTCTGGACCAGACAGCTTAGGCATGAAAGCACCCCAGTCTGACGTCCTTATACCGGTAGATACTATGTAATAAATCTAGAATCAGTGTTTATTAATCCTCTGGTCATCTTTGATGCAGTTCCAAGAATATAAAATTATGGAAATGAGCTGCAACATGACATGCTGCTTAATTTAAAAAGCCCTACTTTCCTTTGCTGACCCTGAATCAGCTGCAAACTGCTTCAAGGTTGAGTGCATTTGTTCATTTGTGAGAGGAAAGGTTTTCCTTGAAAAGAATACTGCAAGTGCAAACAGTGTTTTATGTTAACACATGAACACATTTCTAAACGGACGATACCAAGAATGAGGGATGCAAGAAGAAAAGAGGTCAGTGGGGAAGATAACCGGAACCATCCTTTCAGCAAACATGTTTAATGACCCCTGTTTCCCACCGTTACACACACACACACACACACACACACACACACACACACACACACACACACACACACACACACAGCTGGGAGACCTTTTCAATAAAACATGCCTCTCTGAAACATTTACAACTCTTGTTTCCTGAAATGATGAATCCAGAAGATCTTTGATGTTCGAGAGAACTGTACACGAAACTTCAATGTTTTAATTTTCTCTAAGCCACAACTTACAGCAGACTTATTTTCTACAGCGGAGCACTAGGAGGGGAGGGAGGGCACACAGCGGCACAGCATATTTTTATTTTTTTTTCTCTCCCAGAGGTTTAGAGGAGCCGTTGCACTCTGGAGTTTTCGTGGAGGTCACAAGGTTATTATATAAACAATTCACATGGAAGCCCTCCAGTGCCCAGGGGGAATGTTTAGTGCAATGCTCACAATTTTCTTGAATGTAGCAATGCTCAGACGTGTCTAATTTTAACTGTGCTGCATTATCTCCATGTCTTCACTGCTTTTTTTTCCTCTGCTGTTTTGTAGAGGCAACGGAAAACTAGACTTAATTAATTTGGTCAGCTGCCTTGGATAAACTACACTGATGACATCAATTAGATTCTAATGAAAACAGATAAAAAAGCCGTGGAATGCAAATGGAATTTCTGAACAGGACTCATCAAAGTCTTAACATTGGAACAAATTCCCATTACGTCTCATAAAAGCCTTTAATTTGCAAAGCTCATGTCTGGTTTGGTACTTAGAAGTACACGGTCAAATGATTTGGTCTTAAGTCCTGTGCCGAGAAGCCAAATCAGAATTTAATTTGGCATGTAACTCCTTATCCTGTCTGAAACATGTGGCTGGATGCAATCCTTGGATTAGCATTTACTTCAGAACTACAAATTTAGCTTGTTTCTCCTCCTCAGGCAGAGAAAACTCCTAGTCTAACACAGCACTTACATTTCTAATCTCAGGGAGAGGAGAAAAAAAACACGCTTACCCGAGATTGGAACTTCTTAGTTAACCAAATTGCTGCAATTATGTGTGTCAGTTCATTTGTCATTTTCCACATCTTTCTCTTCCCTTCTGTCGTCGGTAATAACTGCATGACCTCTTTTATTCTTTGATTCGGCAGTTCAGTGTTAACTTCTATGTTTGGTGCAGATGCTAGTTGTGAAAAATGTTTTTCTCTAAAGGTATGTAGAAGCAAGATCATTGTGACTTTTTCATATTAATATACTGAGAACTTTGATGGAGATTCTCGGTCATCCAGGCTTGTCAGTATACTGTATGAATAGCTCAGTCAAGTCAACTGGAAACATTTCAGAGTGAAAAAATGCTTGAATCCAGTTGACTTGACTGAGCTTCCATACAGTATACAGTGGATATAAAAAGTCTACACATCCCTGTTCAAATGCCAGGTTTTTGTGATGTAAAAAAATAAGACCAAGATGAATCATTTCAAAGCTTTTCCCCCCATTAATGTGACCTATAACTTGTACAACCCAATTGAAAAACAAACTGAAATCTTTTAAGGGAAAAAATAAAAAACCTACAATAACCTGGTTGCATAAATATGCACACCCTGTTATAAATGGGAATGTGGCCGTGTTAAGAATTAACTGGTCACATTCAAACTCGTGTTAAATGGGAGTCAGCTCACACCTGCCACCATTTATAGTGTTTCTGTTTAACCCCAAATAAAGTTCAGCTGTTCTTGTAGGTTTTTCCTGACATTTTTGTAGTCACATCTTACAGCACAAGCCATGGTCCGCAGAGAGCTTCCAAAGCATCAGAGGGATCTCATTGTTCAAAGGTATCAGTGAGGAGAAGGGTACAAAAGAATTTCCAAGGCATTAAATATACCATGAAACACAGTGAAAACAGTCATCTTCAAGTAGAGAAAATATGGCACAACAGTGACATTACCAAGAACTGGACATCCTTCCAAAACTGATAAAAAGACGAGAAGAAAACTGGTCAGTGAGGCTGCCGAGAGGCTGCCAGCAACATTGAAGGAGCTGCAAGAATTTCTGGCAAGTACTGACTGTTTAGTAAATGTGACAACAATCTCCCGTCTTCTTCATATGTCTGGGCTATGGGGTAGGGTGGCAAGATGGAAGCCTTATCTTATGAAGAAAAGCATCCAAGTCTGGCTACATTTTGCAAAAACACATTTGAAATCTCCCAAATGCATGTGGGAAAATGTGTTATGGGCCGATGAAACCAAGGTTGAACTTTTTGGCCATAATTCCAAAAGGTATATCTGGTGCAAACACAACACTGCTCATTACCAAAAGAACACCATACAAACAATGAAGCATGGTGGTGGCAGCATCATGCTTTGGGGCTGTTTTTCTTCAGCTGGAACTGGAGCCTTAGTCAAGGTGGAGGGAATTATGAACAGTTCCAAATACCAGTCAGTGTTGGCACAAAACCTTCAGGTTTCTGCTAGAAAGCTGAAGATGAAGAGGAACTTCATCTAGCATGACCATGACCTAAAACACACATCCAAATCAACAAAAAAATGGCTTCACCAGAAGAAGATTAAGGTTTTGGAATGGCCCAGCCAGAGTCCAGACCTGAATCCGATCAAACATCTATGAAGTGATCTGAAGAGGGCTGTGCACAGGAGATGCCCTCGCAATCTGACAAATTTGGAGCATTTTTGCAAAGAAGAGTGGGCAAATATTGTTACATCAAGATGTGCCACGCTGATAGACTCCTACCCAAAAAGACTGAGTGTTGTAATAAAAGCCAAAGGTGGTGCAACAAAGTATTAGTTTAAGGGTGTGCATATTTATGCAACCAGATTATTATTTTTTATTATTATTTTTTTTCCCTTAAAAGATTTCAGTTTGTTTTTCAATTGGGTTGTACAGGTTATATGTCACATTAATGGTGGAAAAAGTTTTGAAATGATTTATCTTGGTCTCATTTTTTTTTTACATCACAAAAACCTGGCATTTTTTTTTTTTTTTTTTTTTTTTTTTTTTTTTTTTGTTACTTATTTGTACCCGTAGGTAGACTTGGTTTGCAGTCTGGTGACAAGCCACCGGCTGCTGGTCGCTGCGTGCGCGAGCGCCCTAAACCTACATGTTTTTTGGTATGCGGGAGGAAACCGGAGAAATCCCGGAGTAAACCCACGCAACACGGGGAGAACATGCAAACTCCACACAGCTCACTGTTGGTCGGGGGCTGGGATCGAACCCACGACCTCATGATCCCCGCGATCCCCCGGCCAAGGGTAAAACTGTGCTGCCACAGTGCTAAACCACTGCGCCACCGTGCAGCATTTGAACAGGGGTGTGTAGACTTTTTATATCCACTGTACTGAGAACTTAATGAGAAATGTAAGTATATCTGAAAATGTTGGTTTGTGTTAATATTTTATGGCAAAGGTCATCTGATGTCATCGCAGTCAGTGCTGTAGACTGAAAAAGGAAATGTTGCATTTGACAGCACAAAAAAGAAATGTTGCAACTGTGAAATAAAACTAACTAAAAACACAGAGTTATTTCTAACAGTTTCACATGTACAGTACATAATATTTAGTGCTGTCAATCCAGTGAAATGTGTAATTGTGGTTAGTCGTATTTCTCCTCCTACACTTAACTCATGATTAATTGCACATTAACTGTAGTTTTTAAAAATGGTTGTAAACATGCCTCTGTAGTGGTTCATCAGTCAGGGGTGCCAGCCAGACTAAGTTTTAACCATGACAAGTTATTTTGGGGTAAAAAAAAAATAATTCAAAAACCTTCACAAATTAAAAAAATAGCCAGCATAAATTTTGTAAATCTTCAAACAATACTCATCCAATGAAATTCAAAGTAACAAGTAAGAAGGAGAAAACAGTGAATCTGGTTAAGTTTGAATGCATTTTTTAAAGAAGGTAGCACAAAATGTTTAATGCTATTTTCTGCTTTGTACACAGATATTCACAAAAGCATTTCTGTTCTAATGTTTTAGTCACTTCACACATTTTAATACAGATACTAAATAATATACAGATATGAATACTAAATAATAATAGTATTAAATTTCTCCCACAGCTATATATTTTTCTTGGTTTAAAACTTGATTCATAAGAATTCAGTCACACAGGAGACCACTTGTAAACCAAACTGCCATTCTGATTGGATTATTGCATGTTACACCCTAAACGCACCTCTGAGTAATTCGGAGAGTTCGGACAACAAATTTCTGCCGGTGCAAAATCATTTTTTTTCTGCCTCCGTAATAGCAAAATGGACATGGACACACCCATAAATGAGTTTCAAATTTTTGACACTGCAGTACTGACTAAATAGTCATAATATGACTGTTTGTGTTTAATAGTAATTTATAGTAGTAGACTGATTTTTGGAATAGTGGATACAGTGAATATGGAAATTATTAGTTTCAGAAATTTGAATAACTTTTCAGTCAGTGAAACATTTTGTATGAAGAACATTTAAAATGTTAAAATGTAATTCTTATGACATGTGACTCTTTCGTGTTAAGGAAATGAGTGTGTGTCACGAGGAAAATGATTATTGTGGTGGGGATAAAAGAAAAAGTTTTGGGAAAGCATTAATATGTCAAAGAAAATTTTCTAACGTCCATGAATGCTGATTTTGTCCTTAATCACCATTTGTGTTGCTTTGGCATAATTTACATTGTCCACTTCTTAAAGTTGCAAAGTACTACATTATATGCAAAGCATGTGCCATGCCATTTAAAGGACCTATATTCGGCAAAATGCTGTTTTGCCCTAAAGAATACATCCATGGGTCTCATGTACACTGTTAAATTAACAAGCCCACTTCACAAAGAAATATGCATGATCTTTATTAATGCAAACTCTTAAAGAAATGAGCAGATTGCATTTTCTGAGTTTTATGTCACAAACCAACAAGCCCTACCTTCAGTTCTCCAAGTTAGCAAAACAAATGCACCCTGATTGCCTCCTTACTTGCAATTGGTTAACTTAGAAAACCTTTGGCCAATCAGCCGAGACGCTCATTAACGTTTATGAGCAGGAAGAAATCTGATAGAAAATGATTACATACAGCCATGGACAAAATTGTTGGTACCCCTCTGTTAATGAAAGAAAAACCCACAATGGTCACAGAAATAACTTGAATCTGACAAAAGTGGTAATAAATAAAAATTCTATGAAAATTAACCAATGAAAATCAGACAATGCTTTTGAATTGTGGGTTCAACAGAATTACTTTAAAAAACAAACTCATGAAACAGGCCTGGGCAAAAATGATGGTACCCTTAGAAAAGATTGAAAATAACGTGACCATAGAGACATGTTCAACCAAGATGTGTCCTCTAATTAACATCACAGGTGTCTACAAACTTGTAATCAATCAGTCTGCCTATTTAAAGGGTGACAAGTAGTCACTGTGCTGTTTGGTGACATGGTGTGTACCACACTAAACATGGACCAGAGGAAGCAAAGGAGAGAGTTGTCTCAGGAGATTAGAAAGAAAATTATAGACAAACTTGTTAAAGGTAAAGGCTATAAGACCATCTCCAAGCAGCTTGATGTTCCTGTGACTACAGCTGCACATATTATTCAGAAATTTAAGATCCACGGGACTGTAGCCAACCTCCCTGGACGTGGCCGCAGGTGGAGACGGATAATATGAATGGTAACAAAACAGCCCAGAACAACCTCTAAACACATTCATGGTGAACTCCAAGGTCAAGATACATCAGTGTCAGATCGCACCATCTGTCGTTGTTTGAGCCAAAGTGGACTTCATGGGAGACGACCAAGGAGGACACCACTGTTGAAAACAAATCATAAAAAAGCCAGACTGGAATTTGCCAAACTGCATGTTGACAAGCCACAAAGCTTCTGGGAGAATGTCCTATGTACAGACGAGACAAAACTGGAACTTTTTGGCAAGGCACATCAGCGCTATGTTGACAGACGCAAAAATGAAGCATACCAAGAAAAGAACACTGTCCCTACTGTGAAACATGGAGGCGGTTCTGTTATGTTCTGGGGCTGCTTTGCTGCATCTGGCACAGGGTGTCTTGAATCTGTGCAGGGTACAATGAAATCTCAAGACTATCAAGGTATTCTAGAGAGAAATGCGCTGCCCAGTGTCAGACAGCTTGGTCTCAGTCGCAGGTCATGGGTCTTGCAACAGGATAATGACCTAAAACACACATCTAAAAACACCCAAGAATGGCTAAGAGCGAAACATTGGACTATTCTAAAGTGGCCTTCTATGAGCCCTGATCTAAATCCTATTGAACATCTGTGGAAGGAGCTGAAACATGCCATTTGGAGAAGGCACCCTTCAAACCTGAGACAACTGGAGCAGTTTGCTCATGAGGAGTGGGCCAAAATACCTGCTGAGAGGTGCAGAAGTCTCATTGACAGTTACAGAAATCGTTTGATTGCAGTGATTGGCCTCAAAAGGTTGTGCAACAAAATATTAAGTTAAGGGTACCATCATTTTTGTCCAGGCCTGTTTCATGAGTTTGTTTTTTTAAAATAATTCTGTTGAACCACAATTCAAAAGCATTGTCTGATTTTCATTGGTTAATTTTCATAGAATTTTTATTTATTACCACTTTTGTCAGAATCAAGTTATTTCTGTGACCATTGTGGGTTTTCCTTTCATTAACAGAGGGGTACGAACAATTTTGTCCACGTTTGTATGAATACATTCATTCATTACTTTCACACCGCAGTTAGCCTTGATAGTCTTTGCCTCTTTGATAACACTGGTCAACACCAAATTTATTGTCTAAGTTTTTTTTAGCTGATTTAGGACAATTTTGATGTGCTGAATCCAAAAATCACATTGGTTTTGCTCAATCAGGTCAGCTTTTTGAACTATGGCCACATGTTTTTTTACATTTTTGTTTACATGTACGGGTATTTTCACTTTATATGATGCAAAATTCTTTTTTATTTCTTGAAATTCTCTGAATTTTGAACAATGATGATGTAACATTCAGTTTACATGTACTTACGTTTATCAATGTCTACTATTCAATTTACAGTACAACTGTACAACTGCTGTACAACTGCTTACAACTTAGCATAAAAATCTGACCTGATCGAGAGAAACGGATGTCATTTTCGGATTCAGCGGTGCAAAATTGTCTTAAATCAGTTGAAAAAACACAGACAGCTTACAAAAAAATTATTTGTTATGTTGTGTAATCAGTTGCACGTAACATCTTGGAGCCCGAGTCCAGAAAGCAGTGTGTGTTTTATGTGCATGACCTCAGGATTAGATATGTTGTCATACTAGTAGACTCGTCACAAGACGATGGCAGCAGTTTATCAGGGTTGCCATAGTGTTGTGACCCATTTCTCTCTGTATAAAATGGATGTGTTGAAACTCTGAGCCAGAACATTCTCTGAATAAACAGAACAGACCAGTGACCCAACTTTTCACTGAGAATCTTTATTTCACCTTAACAAAAACTCACAGATCTTTACTGACAAATTCCTGAAGAGCTGTAAAACATTAAACATTGTATTTAAAACTATGTCTGTATGTCATTGAGGACGTCAGAATTTAAGATTTAGCTCTAGAAAATATGCAGTATGAGACCTTCAATGCAACATACAGTGGGGCAAAAAAGTATTTAGTCAACCACCAATTGTGCAAGTTCTTCCACTTAAAAGATGAGAGAGGTCTCCAATTTTCATCATAGGTATACCTCAACTATGAGAGACAAAATGAGGAAAAAAAAAATCCAGAAAATCACATTGAAGGATTTTTAATGAATTAATTGGTAAATTCCTTGGTAAAATAAGTATTTGGTCACCTACAAACAAGCAAGATTTCTGGCTCTCACAGACCTGTAACTTCTTCTTTAAGAGGCTCCTCTGTCCTCCACTCGTTACCTGTATTAATGGCACCTGTTTGAACTCGTTATCAGTATAAAAGACACCTGTCCACAAGCTCAAACAGTCAGACTCCAAACTCCACTATGGCCAAGACCAAAGAGCTGTCAATGGACACCAGAAACAAAATTGTAGACCTGCACCAGGCTGGGAAGACTGAATCTGCAATAGGTAAGCAGCTTGGTGTGAAGAAATCAACTGTGGGAGCAATTATTCGAAAATGGAAGACATACAAGACCACTGATAATCTCCCTCGATCTGGGGCTCCACGCAAGATCTCACCCCGTGGGGTCAAAATGATCACGAGAACGGTGAGCAAAAATCCCAGAACCACATGGGGGGACCTAGTGAATGACCTGCAGAGAGCTGGGACCAAAGTAACAAAGGCTACCATCAGTAACACACTACGCCGCCAGGGACTCAAATCCTGCAGTGCCAGACGTGTCACCCTGCTTAAGCCAGTACATGTCCAGGCCCGTCTGAAGTTTGCTAGAGAGCATTTGGATGATCCAGAAGAGGATTGGGAGAATGTCATATGGTCAGATGAAACCAAAATAGAACTTTTTGGTAAAAACTCAACTTATCGTGTTTGGAGGAGAAAGAACACCATACCTACTGTGAAGCATGGGGGTGGAAACATCATACTTTGGGGCTGTTTTTCTGCAAAGGGACCAGGACGACTGATCCGTGTAAAGGAAAGAATGAATGGGGCCATGTATCGAGAGAATTTGAGTGAAAACCTCCTTCCATCAGCAAGGGCATTGAAGATGAAATGTGGCTGGGTCTTTCAGCATGACAATGATCCCAAACACACCGCACGGGCAACAAAGGAGTGGCTTCGTAAGAAGCATTTCAAGGTCCTGGAGTGGCCTAGCCAGTCTCCAGATCTCAACCCCATAGAAAATCTTAGGAGGGAGTTGAAAGTCAGTGTTGCCCAGCGACAGCCCCAAAACATCACTGCTCTAGAGGAGATCTGCATGGAGGAATGGGCCAAAATACCAGCAACAGTGTGTGAAAACCTTGTGAAGACTTACAGAAAACGTTTGACCTCTGTCATTGCCAACGAAGGGTACATAACAAAGTATTGAAATGAACTTTTGTTATTGACCAAATACTTATTTTACCGAGGAATTTACCAATTAATTCATTAAAAATCCTTCAATGTGATTTTCTGGATTTTTTTTTTCTCATTTTGTCTCTCATAGTTGAGGTATACCTATGATGAAAATTGGAGACCTCTCTCATCTTTTAAGTGGGAGAACTTGCACAATTGGTGGCTGACTAAATACTTTTTTGCCCCACTGTAAATGATAACAATTAAGATACTTTATATCAATAATTTAAAAAAAATTGCCCTGATAATTATCCAAAGGTGATAAAGTATGCTTGATGAAACCAGCCCCTTCTTGACAAAAGTATCACTGATATGATTAGAATATTGAGTGTGAACCACAACATTCAAATTGTTTGCTGGAAAACTAAAACAAATAGCTGAGAAGTACTAAAATTTTCAGTTGTGCATTTTAAGGTGAATGTCCAAATCTGGTTATATCTTCAAATGGGTTTATAGCCTTTATGTAGCTTATTTTTGTTTAATTGTCATCTATTATGCAGTGTTAGTCTACAGCTAAGGCACGTGTGGTTGATAACCATGCTCCTGCAGCTGCACACACACGTTTGAACTTGACCTCATACAATAGTTGAACTTCCTTGTACTCCTCAGAACAGATAACCACATTACAATAGCAGGTACGATTGTATTAATGCACATATATTTCGAATAATAATGGGGTGCATGTTTCATCTTTGGAACAAGATGCATAAAAACTGTCTTTTTTGTGAGATATGTAGGAGTAAAATCATTCATTTATTCATATAACGCTCATCAACGTGCAGAATCCTCTGCAACCAACCAACCAACCATTTATACGCCATAAATACAGCAGTCCTGTTGTTTAATCTGATCTAACCTTGACTGTGACGGGGAGACGTTTTAACTGGGTAATCGCTGCACATGTGGCATCAGTTGGTTCCATTTCTTTTGTCTGGTCTTTGAGAAGGGTGACAGTTTGACTGCAAGAAAAAAAAATGAGGAAGTGTTTAATAAGCCGTTTTTGTTTTTTGCTTTGTGTCTGTCTTTGTATGTTTGTGTGTCCATCCCAGCGGACTACCCTCCCCCCCCTCCACCACCACCACCTGCCGAAGACTCCGCCGGCCTCCCGTCGGCCCCCGGCTCCTTCCCTCCTCCACCGCCGGTGAACTCATACGATTATCAGGTGAGAGGAGCTGCTGTTGTATTAAATTTTCTTGGTTGTCAGTAACTCTCTAAGAGTCGACACGGGAAACAGAGAGAGCCCCGAGCGCTACACTGAGTTCACGCACCAAGTCCAGCAGAAAAAAAAAAAGGAAAAAAAAAAAACCTGTCTATTTGAGCCACGGCCAACTGCAGAGACGTCCGGCTCCAGATGCTGCCTGGAGCCAGCCGCTCTCAACTCACAGACCCACATACAGGCATACATACACACACACAGGCAGATGAGTATTCCTGAGAGCTGCAGTGCAGGGAGGATGGAAGGCTGACACCTATTGGTAGAGCCTCGTCACTTTCCTCTGCTGTGCTGGTCGTAATACCCACAGGCATTTGGCCCTCCCGGGATATCTGGCCCCTGCTCTCTCTCCCTTTCTCAGTGACACTCTGTACTTGACCTCTGCTGAGAAATCATCCAAGTACTTCGCATTCCTTTGTTCAGCCGAAGCAGGAAGAGGAAAAATCTTCCCTCTTCAAGCCCCTCATTTGATCTGACCAGTTTTCCATCCTAAATGAATGCTTCCTTTGTGAGTTTGGAGATGGCGTGATGCATAATTTAAATAAGTTATGCATGTAGATTCACTGCTGCTTCCCACACAAACGGCTAACACAATGAGCGTGAAACTGCAGCCTTAGGAGTATTAGTATGACCTTAATGTAAACTACACACTCCCACAGTTAGTTATTTTAAAGGTGCAGTGTGGTGACTCTGTCAGCTCTAAATTTCATGTTTTTTTTTTGACTGCGTTCCTTTAAAAATTTTTGTTACAGCTTGGAGAAAGAGGTTCGAGTGCTAGGAGAGTTAGGAATGCAGGGAGCCCTCAGAATTTATCTTCTCGAATCTGTGAGTCAACTATGAGATGCTTCCTCACAAAATTTTTGGCTTTATATGAAACGTATGCTCTTTAGTCGGTGCCCACAACTTAAGATTTTTCTGGTTGACCAGGAGTTGCAGTTTACAGTGAATTGCTGACTATTTGTTGTACTTTTATGATCAATGTACTCATTTAATTGGTGAAATATTAACAATAGTTTTGCAGCATTGGAAAACGGTTTAGATCCCAGGGTTGAGAAAAAAGTCTCAAGTAATAACAAGACCTTAAAGTCTAACTTAACCTGCACACTAAAGGGCTAAACTTGAATAAACAACCAGTCTTTATGTCTGTCTGACTAACCATCATGACTGTCCTCCTTTCTGAGTTTTCTAATATTCTGCACAGGGAAAAGTAGCAGACGTAAATAGAACTCTTACTCTTTACACCTGCTATTAAAATAAGTTTTCTGTGATCAGATTACAGTCTGATGGTACTTGATTACATACAGGCTGATTAGCTAATGGCTAATGTCACACACGGTCATCAGAATATGGACTTCCACATCAGTGCTTTATTCTACAGTATCTGACCAAGATCAAACAATACTTTGCTCTGGCTTTTGTCCAGGATGTTGGCAGGGGGGATGCTGCCCCATGCACGTTTTAGAATCGCCGTAATTTACGGTCCCGTGTGGCCCAGTCTTCCTATAGGTGTGGGACTCTAACAATCACTGTTTTTCACCACTGCTGCTGAAATGGTTATGTGTCAAGACGTCACAGACACAACAGGCAGGAAGCCACGTGGAAAAGGAATATCCCGGTCATTTAGGAAGAGAACATCTGGGGAAAATTTTCAAAATAAAAGACTTTGATTGCCAATGCAGAGTAACAGAATTATTTTTTTTCTCTGCAACTCTCTGCAACCCACTACCAAGTGGCCCACGACCCACAGGTCAGGAACCACTGTATTAAAGGGGAAGTTGCATCCCGATGTTTTGTCCTCCAGCATCACAATATAAGGATATAACCTAAAAATGAATGTTACAGGGTGTAAATGGGACCTTCTGTGAATCAACCCGTTTCCTTGCCCCACCCCGACCTAACCAGCCAATTAAAATTAGGCCAACTTTATTTAGAATTTTTCAAATCTTTTTGGGCAGTATTATTTAAAAGCTTTACACCTACTGTAATTCCTTACATTTTGTTATATTTGTAATTTTGAAATTCACACAAAGCGTTCCAGATGGTTTGGATTGGGGAAAAAAAAATTATGCTTACCAAAAAATGCACAATTGTTGGTGCTGAAGGAGTTAGATGGGACATGTTTCTGTTGCAATACCAAGAGTGACCACTGGGTTAGGAAGCAAAGAGTGTACATAAGACATAACTGTCACAGGTGACCTCCGGTACAGGAATAAGTGGACTCAGAATGCAGGCTTGACTCCAGTGCAAACAAGATTTATTAAATATAAAATAAAGACAGCTTGGGGGCTGAGAACAAAACAGGCGCCTACTACGCTAAACACACTTATGGGGGGAAAAAACCAGGTCAACAAGGAAACCGGAGGGTGATTCTGCGATGTTGCCACACAGAGAAAAGAAAAGCAGGTCTTTAAATAGGGACACGGAAATTAACTGAACAAAGGACAGCTGGGACTAATCAAAGACTAAACGATAATAAAAGGGGAAGAAACTACAGGTTGGGAAAAAACAAAGGAGCCTTACAACACAGAAACTGAACTAGGAACCAAAAACACACAGAATATCAATGAAAACAGAACAACAGTGCAGTGAACACGAAAACACAACCAAAAGCATGGACATGGTCATAGACCATGTCCCAATCATAACAATAACCACAGCTGATTTTCACTGCAAATGTTCTGAGTACTTGGGTTTTCATTCTAGTAGCAATTTCATCTTTAAAAAAATCCCTTTTCAGAACTGTTTTAGCTCCCAGTTGATAGTAGTATTAGAAACTAGCCTCTTCTCATAATGTTAGTGTCACCCAGGTCACAGCCTTCTTAACCTCAAGTGTTGCATGGAGTTGTAAAAGACAAATGGAAGAAAATTTGAAGAAAAGTGGCCAGTTTACAAGGGTCAGGGGAACTCAAAAATTTCCATCTATTCAGCCATTCATCATCTACTGCTTTTCATTGCGGAGGCAGCAGTTCAAGCAGAGAAGCCCGAACTTCCCTCTCCCCGGCCACCTACTCCAGCTCTTCAGCGAGGATACCAAGGTGTTCCCAGACCAGCTGGGTGACGTAGTCTCTCCAGCGTGTCCTTGGTCTGCCCCGTGGTCTCCTCTCAGTGGGACGTGCCCGAAACACTTCAAGTGGGAGGCATCCAGGAGGCATCCTGATCAGATGCCCAAACCACCTCAACTGGCTCCTCTGAGCCGCTCCCAGATGGCTGAGCATCTCACCCTATCTCTAAGGGTGAGTCCAGCAATCATACGAAGAATGTTCATTTCAGCCGCTTGTATCCACGATTTCATTCTTTCTGTCATTACCCAAAGATCATGACCATAGGTGAGGGTAGGAATGTAGATTGACCGGTAAATCAACAGCTTTGCCTTAGAGCTTAGCTCCCTCTTCACCACAACGGACTGGTACAACGTCCTCATCACTGCAGATGCTGCTTTGATCCATCGATCAATCTCACACTCCATTCTCCCCTCACTCGTGAATGAGACCCCGAGATACTTAAACTCCTTCACTTGGGGCAGGAGCTTGTCTTCAACCCGAAGAGGACAATCCACCTTTTTCCAACTGAGGACCATGGACTCGGACTTGGAGGTGTTGATTCTCATCCCAGCCACTTCACACTCAGCAGCAAACCATCCCAGTAAGACCTGTTGGTCATTGCTGGATGAAGCCAACAGGACATCATCTGCAAACAACAGAGATGAGATCCTGTAGTCACCAAGCATGACATCCTCCATTCCCTGGCTGTGCCAGGAAATCATGTCCATAAAAATTATGAACAGGATCGTGACAAAGGGCAGCCCTGGTGGAGTCCAACCCTCACTGGGAATGAGTCCGACCGAGTGTTGGCAATACGTAACAACAGGCCTGATACAACATACTCCCGAAGCACCCCCCACAAAAAACCACGAGGGACGTGGTCAAATGCCTTCTCCAAGTCCACAAAACACATGTAAACTGGTTGGGCAAACTCCCACGAACCCTTGTGGATTCTCGAGAGGGTAAAGAGCTGGTCCGATGTGCCATGGCCAGGACAAAAACCACATTGCTCCTCCTGAATCCGAGGTTCGACCAACAGCCGGACTCTCCTCTCCAGTACCTTGGCATAGACCTTCCCAGTGAGGCTGAGGAGTGTGATCCCTCTAAAGTTAGAGCACACCCTCTGGTCCCCTTTTTTGAAGAGAGGAACCACCACCACAGTTTGCCATGCCAAAGGCACTGCCCCCGACCTCCACACAATGTTGTAGAGGTGTGTCAACCATGACAGTCCTACAATATCCAGGGCCTTGAGGTCCTCAGGGCGAATCTCATACACCACCGGGGCTCAGCCACCAAAGAGTTTTTTAACCACTTTAGTGAACTCAGCCCCTGTGATGGGCAAGTCGTCCCCCTCGTCCACAAGCCCTGCTTCCTCTGTGGAAGGCATGTCAGTGGGATTGAAGAGATCCTCGAAGTATTCCTTCCACCGCCCAACAGTATCCCCAGTCGAAGTCCGCAGCATCCCATCTGGACCACACACAGTGTGGAAAGGGAACTGTTTCCTCATCCTGAGCCGCCGGACAGTTTGCCAGAATCTCTTCAAGGCCGACCGAAAGTCTTGTTCCATGGCCTCACCGAACTCCTCCCACACCCGAGTTTTTGCTGCAGCAACCACCCGAGCCACACTCTGCTTGACTTGCCGGTACACCTCAGCTGCTTCGGGAGTCCCACAAGCCAACCAAGCTTGATAGGCCTCCTTCTTCAGCTTAATGGCCCCCCTCACCACTGGTGTCCACCACTTGGTTCCGGGGTTGCCACCACGAGATGCACCGACCACCTTGCAGCCGCAGCTCTGGGCCGCCACTTCAACAATGGAGGTGGAGTGCATGGCCCATTCAGACTCCCATGTCTCCAGACTCCCTCGGAATGTGGTCAAAGTTCTTCCAGAGGTGGGAGCTGAAGACCTCCCGGACAGGGGCCTCAGTCAGATGTTCCCAGCACACCCTCAGTATACGTTTGGGTCTACCAGGTCTGAATGGCATCCTCCTCTGCCATCGGATCCAACTCACCACCAGGTGGTGATCAGTTGATAGCTCTGCACCGCTCTTTGCCTGAGTGTCCAAGACATATGGTTGCAGGTCTGATGACACAATAACAAAATTGATCATTGACCTGCGACCTAGGGTGTCCTGGTGCCAGGTGCACATATGGACTCTCTTACGCTTGCTTGAACATGGTGTTCATTATGGACGAACTGTGGTTAGCACAGAAGTCCAATAACTGAACACCACTCGGGTTCAGATTGGGCAGGCCGTTCCTTCTAATCACACCCCTCCAGGTTTCACTGTCATTGCCCACATGTGCATTGAAGTCCCCAAGTAGGACAATGGAGTCTCCAAGAGGAGCACTCTCCAGCACACCAGTCAGAGACTCCAAAATGGGTGGGTGCTCTGAACCACCATTTGATGCATAGGGACAAATGATGGTCGGGATCTGTTTCCCATTCTGAAAGCACAGGGAAACAACCCTTTCATCCACTGGGGAAAACTCCAATATAGAGGCAGCAAGGTGGGGGGATACAAGAATACCCACCCCTGCTCATCCCCTCTCACCCAAGGCAACTCCAGAGTAGGCCAAGCTCCAGCCCCTCTCTAGGAGACTGGTTCCGGAACCAGAGTTGTGTGTTAAGGTGAGGCCAACTATATCTAGCCGGTATCTTTCAATCTCATGCACCAGTTCAGGCTCCTTCCCCACCAGAGAGGTGACATTCCACATCCCAAAAGCCAGTTTAGGAAGCTTGGGATCAGACTGTCAAGGTCTCTGTCTTCGACCGCCACCTGATCCACATAGCACCGGACCCCCATGGTCCCTCCTGCAAGTGGTGAGCCCACTGGAGGGCGGACCCCTGTAACTCCTTCTGGCTGAGCCTGGCTGGGTCCCCTGGGCAGAAACCCGGTCACCAGGCGCAAGCCATCGAGCCCCTCTCCCAGGTCTAGCTCTAGGGTGGGACCCGGTAACCCCATACCAGGTGGGGTACACTGAATCCTTGTTCTAACATTCATCACAGGAGTCTGTTGGATTGTTCTTAGTCTGGCCCTTCACCCAGGACCAGTTTATCTTGGGTGACCCTACCAGAGGCAAATTGCCCTGGACAACATAGCTCCTGGGATCACTAGGGCCTGCAAACTCCCCACCGCGATAAAGTGACAATCCATGGGGGGACTCACACATTTATCGTTTGTTAATAATGTTAGTTATTATTAGTTAGTTATTATTAACAATGGTCAGGGGAACTTGCAAATTTATGAAACTGTGGGTGGGAGGGGTTGCAAATTTAAGAAAATTGGAATAAAAAGTCACAAATTTACAAGACTGAGGGGAAAAGTCACAAATTTATAAGACTAGGAGAAAAAATTGAAAATTTACTTGATGAAAAAAGTTGCAAATTAATGCGAAGGGGTAAAATTATCCCAGATTTCAAAAAAGTTGCAAATTTAAGAGATTCTGGGGAAAAGTTGGGAAATCATAAAACTTAGTTAAAACAAAACAAAACAAAAAACCTTGGGTACGGCAGTCACAAATTTAGTAGCAGATGAAATCTTCTCAACGGCCTTCGTCATTGACAGGTGTGCCACAGAATTTTAATATTAACATTCAAATTGTAACTCTGTTTGCAGTATTTACTGTCTTAAAACTTTATAATCAAGTATCTATTTTAGTAGCTCATTCCTCGGTCCACATTTCATGGGAATCACTACTTCTCATAAGCTTTTGCCTCGATGCTCACCAAACTCATTCACAATGATCCTCAAGTTGGTTTGCATCCAGGTTGTGCTCAAGATCATGGTTGCGGTCAAAGGGCAGGAGATCTGGGCGCTTATGTGATTTCAGAAAAACCAATACTCCTCCTAGACAATTGTCATAATTCTCAACAAACTCACACACAATGATCTTCACGTTTTTCTGCATCCAGGTTCCACTCAAGGTCAAGGTCGTTGTCAAACATCTGGAGAGCTGGGCATTTATGATTTCATGAAAAATGTTACTCCTCCAAGGCAATTGCTCCAATGTTTGGCAAACTCATGGACAATCATCCTCAGGTGGGTCTGCATCTAGGCTGTACTTAAGGTCAACGGCCAGGAGATCTGAGTTCATCAGGCCAGGATGAGCTACTCTGTCATTGACTTCATATTTAAAATCAAGCCTTTAGGGAATATTAGGAAAAAAAATTGCTGTATGAAGCAAAATGAATGTTTCTTTCATACATGACCTATTAACATGATAACAATTATAATCAGCACCATTATTTTCTTTGCCTTTTTACCAATTCCTTTAATTTCGTCATGAAGAGTGTGGGCAGTTGAATGTAATAAAGATTTTTAAGGGCTGAAATAGCATAAAGGGCACAATTAGTTTTAAAAAAGTGCTTTCCTGTATTCATCTTTAACACTTATTTTTCCTATCGCATTGGCTGTGGGGTCGTAGTGGCCTGCAACTTAATCCCTTAACACTGGCATCTTAATTATAAGTTCTGTAGCCTGAGCAGAGCACTTAAATTGTAGACACTGTTCAGAAAAAGGAACAGATATCAATCAAAATGTCTTCATATCATTCTTCCCCCAGCCGGGGTAGATAATGTGCCACATTCTGAATGAATAATTCAGTGATTAAAATGGTATTTTGCTTAGAAGAAGGGCAGAAATATTCTCTTGTCCTTATCACTTTGGCAGAGGGGTGATCTTGAATTATGAGACATTCAAGCTGAGAAACATAATCCTCTCATCAGGGCTGTTGTCCACATAACGAACCGCTACACGACAAATTCCTACACAACAACAAAAAGACGGTGATGCTTCCTACCATTGCCCTCATTATCACCGTTAAACAAGTTCTCCAGTTTTCATTTCTTTTGTTGATTTGAGACAAGCCATTAGTGTTTTGCTTTGTTTACCCCCGGCTCGTGATTGCCTTAGATGTTTTCAAGCAGCAGCAGCTCCGCTCCAAATGAAGGCGAAGCCCTGCCTGTAATGGGTTGTGACAGGTAATCCAAACACATAACATTAGAATAAGAAGCAGTCACTGATCCAGCCAACTCAAAAAGCCCCCGCAGGCAATTGCAAGAAGTCTTCTTGCAGTTGCAGCATAGTTCAGAAGACTAAAAATATATCCGTCGCTCTGTGGAGAAATTCCTGGGAATTTTTTTTTTTTTTTTTTTTTGGGGGGGGGGTGACACGGTGCCACAAATGGTCAGATCTTCTTCACGACTTTCCAGATTTCTTTGCAATAGTTTTGTTTTTCTTCTGATTAAATAGTTTCTGTCTCTTCATAGGTTAACGTAGAGTTTTTCCTTTTTAAAAGAAGTAGATGAATAAATCAGTGAGTGCTGCTTAGTGATCTTGTTGCCAGTGCTTTCAAGTTTCCTCTGATAATAAATGAGTCAAATAAAAAAAATCAAAGCAGTTATCACCCACAATAGAGAACATTTAAAATATGGAATGAAAATATTTGATCTTTTTATTTGAAATACTGCAGGATGAGATTGTGATTAATAATGCATGAAGAACGAGATACTGTAAATCCAAGAGCAGTAAAAAAGCAGGTGAATAGTGCAGCACATTATAAAAAGTTGCCTTTCATACAATGGATTGCTGCGTATTTCTCACTGCATTGCTCTCTGAGAGAAATCTCTTTAAAAAGGATTGTCTGAGGTCAAGGTGAAACATGAACTTAGAAATTGTAATCCAAAGTTTAAGAAGGGAGAAAAAAATGAGAGGAAGTGTCTCAGAGCAACAGTCAGAATTACTCACCATTGATGATTTAGCCTTTTGAGGACATATGGTGAAAGTAACATTAAATATTACATTGTTATTTCAGTTACAGCAAAAGCAGGGTCAACATTCTTGTCATTCGCCGTATGTGGATGTGGAATTTTGAGTTCAACAGCAGCTCCATTTCAAACATGAAAGTAGTTTGGAGTCACCTAAAAAGTCAATAGTCCAAAGAACCTGAGCAACAAAGCGAGAAAAATCTCAGTAAGGAATGGATGATAAACCAAAGGATAGAAGAGAGAGAGACTGATGGCTGTGGGGACCAAGGAGCCCATCCATCCATCCATCCATCCATCCATCCATCCATCTTCTGCTGCTTAAACCTCCCTCACACTGGATGAAGATGATCTAAGAAATCAGCCAGAACCTGCATGGTGTTTGCAGGGTCTTGGTGAGGTCTTCAGGACTGTATTAAGGATGTACTGGGATCCCATATTAAGCTGGATTTATGCTACACGTCTGCTGGAGCGCGAGGCTTGTGTGACCTAAATTTTGTCATCATCTCCAGTCGCGGGGCCTCTCCGCGGCTGAGCGTGTGCAGCCCAAATTTTGTAACTACGTTGCATGTGTACACTTACTCCAGATTCATCCTAAAGTGCAAATGGTAGCACCACTGAAACAAAATTTAAAAAAAGATGAGGTAAAAATGGTGCAAAAAGCAGAGCTGGAAGTTGTGTAGAGCAGTACAGGCCTCAACTATCTGGACAGTTTTGTTGGGGCTGCACTCAATTGGCCAACCAAAGATCCTCTACCATGCTTCCACGGCTTTTCTTCTTTTTAGTGAACAAACTGGTGTGCCTGCTCATTGGCGCTACCTATCGAGCTGGAGTGAAACTGCAGATGATGGTTATGTGCATGTGTCAAACGCATAGAGAGTGGAGAGTTTTAAGGATTAACAAAACTTCCGTACCGAGACCGTGGTAGTTACTGATCGTAGTGGCATTGTATCAGCTTCCTAGGTCGAGTGTAGTGGCACTGGTGGCATTATATTAAAGTCATGGGGCTCACGTGCGCCAGCATGGCTTTGTCATCAAGGACATTCCCGGAGTGTTGTCATAATTGGGTTGAGGGAACCTACATGCGCACCTTTCGGCAGTTCAGGGTCGCCACAGCAGATTATGGGTATGTGTGTTTAATTTAGCAAGAATTTTACACCAAATGCCATTCCTGATACAGCCCTCGTCATTTATCGGGGCTTGGAACCGACCCAAGGAGTACACTGGTTTTGAATACCCAACTTTCCTTTCCCCATTCTGTTATGCTAAGCACCAAGCTAGAAGTTGAAAAGTTACAATTTTTATGGTCTTTGTCATGACCCAGCTGGGTTCATACCACTATGCCACCACACAAATGGCAGACTAGAACAGAATGATAATTTGAAGATGACTAAATGATTTGAACTGCAAATTTTTAACTTAAATGTCTGAGTTAAAAATTATTTTTACACTGGGTTACATCAGTAGAATGATGAAGTATTTTGGTTAAATTTGCCTAAAACACCAGTAAATGATGTTGGTTTTCCATGATGTTATTTTGCAGTGCCGTAGACTTGGACATGACGTAAATTCCAACTACTCCAAGAAAAGGAAGTCATTAATACTCACAGACTTGGAAAGTGTGAGTGGCAAGTAACAATCCACAGTTAGCAAATTTAAAAACAGAAGAGACAAAATAGATTTTCTGTTCTGATTTGCCAAAAACAAAACTGTTATGAATTGTTTTAATTTGTTTAACCGTTATTTATACAGGGTAGTTCCATTGAGAGGCAACCTCTCATTTTCAAGGACACCCTGTTCACATTCACACAGCTATACATTCACATCAGGAAGCTGCCCAGTGCAACCACAGACTGACCTGTGGCCACTGAGTAGCTCCACTGGATCAGCTGGGGTTAAGGGCCTTGCTCAAGGGCACCAGAGTGGTGTTTAGGAGGGTGTGATCTGGGGATTGAACCAGCGACCCTTTGCTCACCAGTCCACATCCCTAACCATTAGGCCACTACTGTCATGAGCCGAGCACTGGAGGTTTCCACCAGGCTCAATCTTTCCCTGGGCTGAGATGGGGACCACCTCCAGCGAGTCCGGGGACGATGCTGAAGCGCGCTCTGCAGCAGACGCCCTGCTCCATTTCCAATTTGCCCATTCCTGCTCCCGCTCCATCAGCTCCATGACAATGCCGTTATTCTGCTCCGGACCGCCGGAGAAACACACTCACCTCTCAGGCAGCAACTTCCCCTTCGCCGAGACAGAAGCCTCCCTCAGCAGTGCAACCTCAGTGCTTTCTCTCTCTGGCCATATTGCCAGCCTCTTCCCTCTCTGCAGCTGCTGTCTCCTGCTTCTCCTCAGAGCTTTCTTCCGCTGCCGAGAGGTCGTCTGTTTATCCTCCGGCTCCACCTGCCTCCATGTCTACTGGGGCTGCTCCTCTACAATCTTCTGAGGGGCCCATGTCCACCGTAGCCACGGAGAGGGATGACACTACATCTGCTGCAGCAGGAAACTTCGAGCCCCGGGAACACAGGCAAGTGTCATTTTATTCTCCCTCATTTTATGATGATATGCCTTGCCTGATTCCCGGTAGTGAGGCTCAGGGTTTGCAGTCTCCTGAGCCCTCACCGCCTGTTGCAGCCATTAATTTCACACCTGCCCTCTCCGTGTCTCCTCCTATCCTCCCCAAGTGTCCGCCGACTACAGGGTTGTGCCACTGGACAATAGAGGAGCCTGCGGTTATGGAGGGCCTAGTCCCAGCCCTGCAGCCACCATCTGGACTGAAGGAGAGTGCTGGTACCAAGCTGACGTCTGCACCAACGATGAAGCATCCCCAGGCCTCAGCTGAGCGGGATCCAGCGCCGGCGGGAAATCGACCTCCTGCGCAGGGCGAGCCACCTGTGTGGGTCCCTCACTGGGGGGGTCCGGGGACTGCATCGACCATCATGCCTGCTGCTGGGGTTCAAGTTTGAGCTGGACCTCCAGAGGACCAGGCCCAAAACATCGTCGCCTGGATCGACGGAGTCCTGGACGGCGGTGGAGCTCGAGCTCAGGCAAGTACTCTTCTTTGTTTTCATTGTCTCAGTTTTGGAGAGCTCTTGTTGGGCTCTTGGTGGGGAGAGCCAACTGCACCTGAGCTCACCTCGCCGGGCTCCACTGCTGCCGGTGACTCTGACCCTGTTTGTCTGTCTCTCTTGCCTGAGCTTTCCCCCTGGGTCACTGAAGATTGTCCAGCTAAGCCAGAAGACTCCGTGGGTTCCGGCTCACCACCCGAGATCCCCATAGGTCCAGCTTCTCCCGCTGAGGTCATCGCGGGGGCTCTGTCCCAGCCCGGGACCTTCGTGGGTGCTGCTCCCCCTCTGGATGAGGTCTTTGCAGGTGCTCCGTCCCAACCTGGGACCTCCGTGGGTGCAGCTCCTCCTCTGTCCGGGTCTCCGTGGGTGCTATGTCCCAGTCAGCGACTGTCGTGGGTGCTGCGTCCCAGCCTAAAACTAACTTGGGTGCTGCGCTCCAGTGTGGGCCCACCGTGGGCGTTATGCTCCAGCCCGGGGGCCACCATGGGTGTAGCTATGGCCCAATCTGGGCCCACCACGGGTGCAGCTATGGCCCAGTCCGGGCCCACCGTGGGTGCAGCTATGGTACAGTCCGGGCCCACTGCAGGTGCAGTTCCGCTCTAACCCAGAGCCACCTCGGGTGCAGCTCTGCTCCAGCCCGGAGCCACTATGGGTGCTGCAGTGTTCCAGTCCGGGACCATCGAGGGTGCTACAGGCCTGCCTGATGCCGTTGTAGTCCCCCCTCCTCTGCCTGACACCGTTGTGGTCCCCTCTCCTCTGCCAGACGCCATTGTGATTCCCCCTTCTCTGCCAGATGCCGTTGTGGTTCCCCCTCCTCTGCCAGATGGCGTCGTGGTTCCCCCTCATCTGCCTGAAACCGTCGCGGTTCCCCCTCCTCTTCCCAAGGCCGTCGTGGTTCCTGCTCCTCTGCCCGAGGCCGTCGTGGTTCCCTCTCCTCCGCTTGACATTGTCTTGGTTCCCCCGACTCCTCCATTGGGCCCACTATTTGCCCTTCCCTTCGGGCAACTGCCTCCTGGACCACCTCTTCTGTTCAGGTGGTTGAAAAACTCTGGCAGACCACCCGACAGACAGTGCCGCAGAATTGGGTGGCCCATGTTCTCTGGGAAGCCACCCAACTTGTTCCATCATGCCATCTGGCGGGCCTGGGACTCCGGTCACCCGCCTGAACTGTCCACCTCCTCGGTCCAGGGGCCTTAGAGGAGTTGAGGGTTTTCCCTGGTGTGGGTCCTGAGCGGGGTTTTGTTTCGTTCCCTCCTAGCCTGCTACCCCATCACCCTCCCGGGGTAGGTTATTGTTGTGCTCCTATTGGGGGGGGGGGGGGGTCTTTCTTTTTCTTTTTGATGTTACCCTGGGGTGTCTGGTCTCCACCCCTTGAGAGGGGGGCTCTGTCATGAGCCGAGCATTGGAGGTCTCCGCCAGGCTCGGTCTCATGGCTTTTTCCTTATACAGGTACATCTCAAAAAAGTAGAATATCATGAAAAAGTTCAATATTTTTTGTCATTCATCTTAGAAAGTGAAACCCATATATTATATAGATTGATTACACAGAGAGTGATATATTTCAAGTATTTATTTATTTTAATTTTGATGATTATGGCTTACAGCCCATGAAAACCCCATATTCAGTTTCTCAAAAAATTAGAATATTACATAAAATTAATTTTAAAAAATAGTTTTTTAATAGAAATGTTGGCTGACTGAAAAGTATGTCCATGTACACACTCAGGGCACCTTTTGGATTAATTACTGTATCAATGTGGCATGGCACGGAGGTGATCAACCTGTGGCACTGCTGAGGTGTTATGAAGGTGCAGGTTGCTTTGATAGTGACCTTCAGCTCATCTGCATTGTTGGGTCTGGTGTCTCTCATCTTCCTCTTTACAATCCTCCATAGATTCTCTATGGGGTTTACGTCAGGAGAGTTTGCTGGCCAATCAAGCACAGTGATGCCATGGTCACTAAACAAGGTTTTGATATTTTTGGCAGTGTGAGGGGGTGCCAAGTCCTGCTGGAAAATGAAAACAGCTTCTCCATAAAGCTTGTCAGCAGAGGGAAGCATGAAGTGCTCTAAAATTTCCTGGAAGGTGACTGCGCTGACTTTGGTCTTGATAAAACACAGTGGACCAGCACCAGCTGATGACATGGTTCCTCAAATCATCACTGACTCTGGAAACGTCACACTAAACCTCAAGCAACTTAGATTCTATGCCTCTCCACTCTTTCTCCAGACTCTGGGACTTTGATTTCCAAATGAAATGTAAAATTTACTTTTATCTGAACAGAGGTCATCGGTGCCACGCCATGACAGCTGTATAGTATTTCATTAATTACATTCCCCTTTCCTGATTGGGTTTTGTTTCTCCATTTAAGGGAACAGCTGAGACTTACTCCTCGCTGCAACCTACAACACAATTCCATGCACCGCCGTGTACGTGACTGGAGTCCCAATCCCCGGCTCCAGTCTTTCCTGTAATTCATCTTCGCTTTTCGTCTTGTGTTTATTGTACAGCGTAGGCTCCGGCCTCACTCCCGTTCATAGTTAATCCTCTGAGTCCGTTATCTCGTGTCATTGTTTGTGTTCGTGTTTTTGCTCCACGTGGCTGTTTACTTTGTCATTTTAGTCTTTTGTTAATAAACAAGCAAACTCACTGGTCGGCCTCTAGTGTCTCATTGATGCCCTGCAAGGGGCAGCCATAACAGTACCTGTATGTACATATTTGTTGTATTTTGTGCTTTTTGGGTTTCTGTAATTCTTGTACTGTTTGCTATTTTCCTTTTTAAGTTTTAGTTTTGTTACACTCATATTTTGTATTAATTTACATTTATATATCAGTCTGCAGTTGATATTTTATTCTCTAGTTCTTTACTGTTAGGTTGACAGCTGTCAAGGGCGTTTCCGGGTTTTGTGCTTCGTATGGGCGTCGCTCGTCAGCTGTCAGCTTCAGCCACTCTCCTGTCATTGCCCCCAGCTGGTCCTATTATGTATATTTGGTTTCTTTTGCCCACTGATGTGACCTCTTCGCTACTGATGTAAATTGTTTTTGACCCTATTTAAGGGCAGTTATTTTTGTTTCTGATTGCCTCTGTCTTGAAGAAGTTTCTCTTCATCTCCACCAGAGCCTTGTCCCTGCTCTGGTTCGCTATACTAGTAAGTTTACCCGTTTGTTTGCATTTTCCATTAGAGCACTGTGTAGACTTTGTTGTTTTTTTCAGTATATCTCCCAAACTCACAGTTCAGTGCGTGGGTCTCACCTTTCTTCCCCAAAGGGCAATTCATGACAGCTGCTGCCCCGAATGAATTTTAACAACTACGTTAGGGATGCATCATGCTCTGCTTATCACTCGGTTGTTATAGAATGAAGCATGGAGGTGGCATCATTATGCTGTCGGGTGAATGGAGCCAAAGGGGGATATTTCTTGTATCTCAGTGTATTTCAGTTAAATGCCTGTATACTGTCTAGTTTGCCTACTTAATATAAACGTACACCATTAACCCCTTGCACTCCGGTCAATTTCCATAAAAACGCCAAAAAATAATGTGCCCAAAGTAAATCGAAAGCTGTTCTTCAACCCTTTGCAGCATCTTCATGGGGTTGGTCTCATTTAAAAGAAAACACTTTGAATTTTTTTGGCAAAACAGTCATAATCTCTCTAAGTGCTCCGGCCACTGAGTTACAGTCATCTAAACATAGTGAACTTGAAGAAAATAAATTTGGCCTGGGTGTTTTTTCGGATACAAATGCTTGCAAATAACACACAGCTTCAGATCTGGGCTGGAAAATGCAACAGAAATGTAGAACCAAGTGTTATCCAGCTGAGGTCCAAATTTTGTAACAATACCACAAAAAATGAATATATTACACAGCTTTTTCCTCAGGCTGTTCCCAGGCGTTTTGGAACTGTGCCAAATTGTGCCAAATGGCACAGTTTGGAAAAACGTCTGTAACTTTTGAATGCTTCAATGTAGAAGCTTCATTTTGGGCTCTAATGAAAGGTCACATTCAGGGCTGTGTCTGTGTGTGTGTGTGTGGGGGGGTTCCCCCCCCCCCGCTACAGAGGATGGACATCGGCCATCGCTACATGACGGATTAGCCTCATGTGGGATGTGGGACAGCAGCTCAGTCACCGCGCCCCCCCCCCCCACAACAGAAGAATAGCGGGGGGGGCGGCATTCACGGTCTGGACGCGACGAACGAACCGTGTACCGCGGCGCACGAAGTCACAGTTGTAATTTACCGATTGGTCAAAAGTTATTTTGGATTACAATTTTCAGGAATAAAGAGTAATTTAGCTTATAACACCTTACCTCTTCACAGCAGTGTCCTGGCGAACTTCTCTTCCCCATTGTCAGACGAACGCGACGCTGGTCCGCTTGTGGTTCTGGTCTCGCGACCCGATCAAAACACAATTCCATTATTGCGGTTTTGTGCTTCCATGATTGCGGTTTTTGGCGAACGATTTTTCAAAACAAATAACAGTAGTAATTAAAAAAAGACTGACGAAGGCGTGTGTGTCACTCAGCCTTCGTCGTCAGCCTCCGTCGGTCTGTGACTATGGAAGAAATCATAACGTCTACTCTGCTGGAACCAAAACAAAATAAGCACCGCCTGTGGCCGAACATGCCGATGCGCGAATGGCACTCCCTGTCACACAGGTTGCATTTGTGGATGGTCTCCGTGCTGCTGGGTCTGTGGGGTTCTTCCTGTGGGTCCTTTTTTGATCCGCTGCAGCAGTCTTCACCCAGCCTTAAAAAAAACAGCTCGCGAACTTCCCTGCTTCAATTGGCTCACTGCATTCACAGCGTTGGTAGGTGGGTCCTTCTTGCTAGGTTTTCAGTCATTGGTTCTTCAAGGTTTCAGAAACCCACTTCAAGGCTCTTATTAGTCGAATGAGAGGTCAATCAGATGAACTAATCTGTTCGCGGCTGTGTCTGCAGCTTTTATTTTTAGTGCGCGCTTGGACGCCATACACCACCTACATCACCATCTCCATCATGCGTCCTAGAGCGCACGAGGGCGCTCTCGTGCGCCCTCGTGTGCCCTCGTGTGCTCTAGGACACAGAGACTTGCCCGTCCGCGGTACAACGGAGTGCAAGAGGTTAAGGTGTGCTGAGAGTGAAAGTGGAGCTCTGGATGTTTTCTGATTGACCTCCACTGGATCTGTGTTGACAGATGAAAGGACCAGAGAAGACCCTGGAAGAGAGGCGGTCCAGTTTGGATGCAGAGATAGACTCCCTCACCAGCATCTTGGCAGACCTGGAGAGCAGCTCGCCCTACAAGCCACGAACCACGCAAGTACGTACCAACACACAAGTGTCACGTACACTGAAATTAACTGAGGATGATTTAATTCTACTTTACCTATTATTTATATTTTATGGAACATTAGGTAGCCAAATATGGTGCTAGATGTTCACTTTATTACCCTGGTTTCTTTTTAAGTACCAGCAACACATGATCTACAGAGAGCTGTAGGCTCCTTTTCTGCTCAGGCTGTGGGTCAATACTTCATCGCCTCATTATTTCATGAGCATTTCACCATATTTTACAAATATGTGACTTCATGTTGTTACACTTTTCAACCTGTGGACACCAGAGGTGTAAAATGTTGAATTTTTAATCTAAGAAGTTAGAAACTCATATTTTTATGAGAAAATAAGTTGGAAATTTTACACGAAAAACTTACACATCTACAGTGGGGCAAAAAAGTATTTAGTCAGCCACCAGTTGTGCAAGTTCTCCCACTTAAAAGATGAGAGAGGTCTCCAATTTTCATCACAGGTGTACCTCAACTATGAGAGACAAAATGAGAAAAAAAAAAATCCAGAAAATCACAATGAAGGATTTTTAATGAATTAATTGGTAAATTCCTTGGTAAAATAAGTATTTGGTCAATAAAAAAAATTCATCTCAGTACTTTGTTATATACCCTTTGTTGGCAATGACAGAGGTCAAACATTTTCTGTAAGTCTTCACAAGGTTTTCACACACTGTTGCTGGTATTTTGGCCCATTCCTCCATGCAGATCTCCTCTAGAGCAGTGATGTTTTGGGGCTGTTGCTGGGCAACACAGACTTTCAACTCCCTCCAAAGATTTTCTATGGGGTTGAGATCTGGAGACTGGCTAGGCCACTCCAGGACCTTGAAATGCTTCTTATGAAGCCACTCCTTCATTGCCCGGGCGGTGTGTTTGGGATCATTGTCATGCTGAAAGACCCAGCCACGTTTCATCTTCAATGCCCTTGCTGATGGAAGGAGGTTTTCACTCAAAATCTCACGATACATGGCCCCATTCATTCTTTCCTTTACACGGATCAGTCGTCCTGGTCCCTTTGCAGAAAAACAGCCCCAAGGCATGATGTTTCCACCCCCATGCTTCACAGTAGGTATGGTGTTCTTTCTCCTCCAAACACGACAAGTTGAGTTTTTACCAAAAAGTTCTATTGTGGTTTCATCTGACCATATGACATTCTCCCAATCCTCTTCTGGATCATCCAGATGCTCTCTAGCAAACTTCAGACGGGACTGGACGTGTACTGGCTTAAGCAGGGGGACACATCTGGCACTGCAGGATTTGAGTCCCTGGCGGCGTAGTGTGCTACTGATGGTAGCCTTTGTTACTTTGGTCCCAGCTCTCTGCAGGTCATTCACTAGGTCCCCCCGTGTGGTTCTGGGATTTTTGCTCACTGTTCTCGTGATCATTTTGACCCTACAGGGTGAGATCTTGCGTGGAGCCCCAGATTGTGGGAGATTATCAGTGGTCTTGTATGTCTTCCATTTTCTAATAATTGCTCCCACAGTGGATTTCTTCACACCAAGCTGCTTACCTATTGCAGATTCAGTCTTCCCAGCCCGGTGCAGGTCTACAATTTTGGTTCTGGTGTCCTTTGACAGCTCTTTGGTCTTGGCCATAGTGGAGTTTGGAGTCTGACTGTTTCAGGCTGTTATGTGGACAGGTGTCTTTTATACTGATAATGAGTTCAAACAGATGCCATTAATACAGGTAACGAGTGGAGGACAGAGAGAAGAAGAAGTTACATGTCTGTGAGAGCCAGAAATCTTGCTTGTTTGTAGGTGACCAAATTCTTATTTTACTGAGGAATTTACCAATTCATTCATTAAAAATCCTTCAATGTGATTTTCTGGATTTTTTTTTTCTCATTTTGTCTCTCATAGTTGAGGTATACCTATGATGAAAATTGGAGACCTCTCTCATCTTTTAAGTGGGAGAACTTACACAATTGGTGGCTGACTAAATACTTTTTTCCCCACTGTACATGAACAAAGATGAAGATTTATTTGAAAAAGTAGTACATTTTAAATGAAAAAAGTTCTACATTTATATGGAAAAGTTACAAATTTATGGGAGAAAAAGGTAGCAAATTTTAATCAGAATCAGAATCAGAATCAGAATCAGGTTTATTGCCATTGTTCATGTAGTACACAAACTAGGAATTTGTCTCGGTACAATGCTGCAACATTAAACATGATAAGATAAGAGAAATAAACTATACATGTAATAAAGTGTAGGATAAGATTAAGTGATACTGGTCAACAGTTAAAATATATATTAGCCAGCAGCAGATACTGTGGAGAACTATATAGTGCAGTCGGTAATGCAGGAAGAAACAGTGATGATTGACATGAGTCTGGTTGAGCTGCTGTACATGGTGCACGAGAGTCACTTAGTGTTCAGCAGTCTAATGGCAGAGGGGAAGAAGCTGTTCATGTGACGGGAGGTTTTAGTCTGGCTGGACCGAAGTCTTCTACCAGAGGGGAGGGGGGCAAACAGTACGTGACCAGGGTGTGAGGGATCGGCTATGATCCGGCCAGCACGCCTCCGGGTCCTGGAGATGTACAGATCCTGGAGAGATGGGAGCTTGCAGCCGATCACCTTCTCAGCAGTGCGCACGACGCGCTGCAGCCTTAGTCTGTCCCTGGCAGTGGCTCCTGCGTACCACACGGTTATGGAGGTGGTGAGGATGGACTCGATGATGGCTGTGTAGAACTGCACCAACATCTTGGTGGGTAGCTTGAGCTTCCTCAGCTGCCGCAGGAAGAACATCCTCTGCTGGGCTTTTATGTGGAAAAGTCAAAATTTTATGTGGAAAAGTCAAATTTTTTTGGAAAAAACAGCGAATGTGTACATTTATGTGGAAAAAAAATCATGCTTACCGTATTTTTGGGACTATAAGGCGCACCGGATTATAAGGCGCATTAAAGCGAGGTACAGTGATCCCTCGCTACTTCGCGCTTCACCTTTCGCGCCCTCAGTGCATCGCGGATTTTTCAAAAATATTCATCAAAAATTCAAAATTGAGAAAAAATGGGTGGGCGCTAGCAGAAGGCAGGGAGACTACATTAGAACATCAGCTATCAACACGGAGAGCCGCACAACTCAAAATCCACCTCTCTGACCACCGTTCCACTCCTCTCCGCCCACCTCTTCGTCGCTCGGGAATCTCAAAAGCTGATTGGCCGAGACGTTTTACCTCGCAAGCTGATTGGCCGAGACGTTTTACCCAGCTACTGTCCCTGCCGAACGCCCATACCCAGCGAAGGAAGACCGCATTCATTGTTCGCTGTTCTCTTGTGCCTTTTTGTGCGAAATAGTCTTCCCGTCGAGCCACTACGCCGCCTCCTGCAGCTTCTCCAGCTCTATCGGAAGCTGCCCTCGACGATCCTGCACCTCTAGCACCTGACGATGAGGCGTCACCTGAGGAGCAGTAAAGCTCTCATTAACCTGTGCAGTAAATCATCTTCATCTTGAGTTACGTATTTTGTTATAAGAATAAAAGAGTTCTAAAAACATATTTGTATACACTTTATTTACATCTACGTATGTATGTACACTTACACACACACACACACACACACACACACACACACACGTATCATATGAGAGAGAGAGTGAGTGAATGAACGTACGTATTATTTATGGGTGACGTCATTAGGGGTGACGCTACTTCGCGGTTTTTCACTTTTCGCGGTCGGTTCTGGAACCCATTAACCGCGATAAGTGAGGGATCACTGTAGTCGGAGCTGGGGAAAAAATTTTTTTGCGTGCATGGAAAGAAAATCCTCTCTATAGTCATTATAGACACATATAGCGCGATTGTCTGCGAGTGTGAATAACCTGTTCCATGAGCAGGTGGAACGTTTTTAGTCCGTGGCTGTTTACATCGCCATATTGGCCAGAATACTCGTTCGGTAATTGATACGGCTCGCTCTCCGCCGGAGAGCGAGCCATATTTACAGCCGTAAATACGTATTTACAGCCGTATTTACTGCTCCCGTTCACAGCTAAACGGGAGCAGTTTCGATGCCGAAATTTCACATACAAATCCTAATATACGTGTTCTATACACCATCGGCTTTTGGGTATCGACTACCTCATAGTCGGATCTGGGAATTTTTTTTTTTTTTTGCTTGCATGGAAAGAAAATCCTATCTATAGTCATTATAGACACATATAGCGCGATTGTCTGCCAGTGTTAATGACCTGTGCCATGAGCAAATGTACGTTTTTGGTCCGTGGCTGTTTACATCGCTAGGATACTCGCTCAGTACTCGATACGGCTCGCTCTCCGGCGGCAGCCCCGAGAAGTAAACAATGCAAACAAATGCCGGGACGCTTGAATTCTTTCGTCCCGAAAATATCATTTTTGAATATTAATTACAGCTAAACAGGAGCAGTTTCGATCCACGATCCATTGGCAGATAGTGGCGTAACTCGCTAGCAATTTAACTTTGAACGACCTGTTGACACCAATATAGCGGTTGGAGTTCTTTGGTTAATCCATCCGGAATGATGGCAAGCTCCGAATTCAGTTTGCTTCACTTGGGTTTTGACAGTATCGGTGAGATGGGCGCGCATGGAGTGGCAGATCAATAGGGATGGAGATTTGTGGAAAAAGCCATCCGGCCATTATGTTGAAGCACATATTACTCCACGAGGCTCCTGACTACCGTAATGCTCCGACAATCCATCAAGCGGTTCGGCTTCATAACTTACCAAAGTCGTACTAAAACATTTTTGACAGATTTTTGAGTGCCGTGTACCACATAAAATCAGTTCGAGGTCAGTAAGCACAACCAGAATTAATACATAAGGCGCACCGGATTATAAAGCACACTGTCGATTTTTGAGAAAATTAAAGGATTTTAAGTGCGCCTTATAGTCCAAAAAATACGGTTTTTATATTGTTATTGCAATATTCCACAACAATATCTCATATTGCATGTTTTCCTAATATGATACAGCTGTAGTTCAGACAACTTGTCTTCTTCTTCGTCTTCTTCTTCTTCTTCTTTGGCTCCTCCCTTTAATACAGACGACTTGTAAACCTCACTTTTGTGTTGCCTTGTGTTTTGTCTTAAGTGATTTTAATTCAGCTGCAGCATTTAATCAAGTTTCTGCACTCAGACAAAAGGCCAGAGTGTAAATTATGTGAATCTTATGTGAAGTTATAGACCCTTATGAATAACTACATGAATAACTTCATCAATAATTCACCATCCTAAATTATTGACTTACATATGTACATTTTAATAAATAAATAAAACGGACAACATGCAGACATGGTAAGTATGGAGTCAATAACCCTCAGAATACGCTGGAAAACACCTCTGATGTTTGTTCTAACTTCACCACAGTCACATCCCCACGGTGTGAGCAACCCTCAGAGAGAATGCCCTTTCAGGTTTTTATCCCACAGGAGAAAAGATCCGCCTGGTGTTATGAGCCCCCCCCCCCCCCCGCCCCCAACACAATTGGTTGGAGTTTTATTATCCGCTCGTCCTACATTTATTGTGTGTCAAACAATTTAGTGAACTGCCCAAGGCTTTGACTTTTTGAAGTTGTTCCTAATATCAACTAATGATGTAGGTCAAGACTCATTTTGTCTTTACTGCATTTTTTTAAGCTGCATCATATGGGTCTGTTTCCCTCGGAAAATTAAAATTAAAACATTTCAGAATTTTATGTGATACTGTCTTCAGTGCTAAGTGTGTTATTTTCCTATTTTAATGAAAATCAGATATTTGACATTCAAGAAACAATACTGATTCAAATGTCATGTCAAAGTGTAAGTTTTTAATAGACCCGAATTTGCATCAGAGGGGAGCAGGGTTGCCTTCATAACTTCTGCAGCTATTTTCTACCTGCTGTGGAAATCCCCAAAATGCTGTTATGTTTAGATTTACAACGTTATCAGGTGGGGCACACAGGTGGGAAAATGTCATTGCGTCCTTCAGAAACTGCACCTGTCATGTCCGCTGCGTAACCTTGCAGCGGACATATATATTGCCAGCGAGCCCAAAGTGCAGTATGTAACGTATTTATTTACAAAGGAGTAAACATACAAAATGTCCAAATAACAGTCACTGTTGAGACAAGATGGGACAACCGGCTACAAACTCCGTTGGCTTGGATTAAATATCATACGTGCTCCAGGCAGGGTAGGAGCGGAGAGAAAAGGCATGATTTGAGGAAAGACTTATATACATGTCGGAACGGAAAGGCTCTGAGGCACAACACAGTACAGTCCAGGGGAAAACCAACAGACATGAGCTGGGATGTCCAAAGTTGACATTAAGCTGGCACACTGGCTGGTCACACTCCTCTCTATTAGTACACAAACCCTTAACGAAGGCAAGTGGACACAGCTGTGTGGCGAGCAGGTGCGTGACTGATTGAAACTCTGTGTGTGTGTGTGTGTGTGGTGATACCATGCAGCCGGTGAATGTCTCATGAGGAGGAGGTGTGACTGTAGGGCTGGCGGAGAGCAAGGCTCAATCTGCCAGCTGGAATTAATAAGCAATAATCAAAACCTACAGCCACAGGTCATGAACGGGTTAATGACCCCGAATATGACAGTGCCCCCCCCGTCAAGGGGTGGACACCAGACATCCACTGTACCATCAACAACAGAAAATACAACCTGCCTCCCCCCAACTCAAAAGGCCAATACAACAAACCAGGGTGGGAGGTGGGGGAAAACAGGTTAGGAGGGATAAATCAAGAAGGTAACATCACAATACGACACTACAAGCACTTTTCCCAACCCCAAAACTAAGCTACCCCCCCCCCCCACACACACTCCCCAAGAGTCCCCCAGTTCAGGGGGACGGCCAGGGTCCAAGGCCAGGCAGGTGGCTGCAAGTTCGGGAGGCTGGCCAAAATCCCAGGGCCAGCAGGCGGCCTGCAGAACAGCATCGGGTGGCCTGTCAGAGGAAAAGGGCCACTTGACCCAGGAAGCCGGTCCTTCGGGCAGTTGGCCCGCATAGTTGAGCCACCAGGCTTGGGGGGAGAGACGAGGCGGTGGCCTACCCACCAGAAAGCTGAAAGGTAGGTGGCCGTACCCCCTACGGTGGCCTACCCCTTACGGACCCCCTACGGTTCCTGGTGGCTGTAGCAGGCGGACCACGGCAGAGCCTGGCGGAAGAGGAAGGAGCACCCCGAGGACCTCTGGAAGGGTGGAAGAGACCTCGGTGTCCCCGAGCTGGCCGGCTGCACCCTCGGTAGTCCCGGCTTGGGATTGGAGCTCAGCTGCACCCTCAGTGAACCCTGACCAAGACATGGTTGCACCCTCGCTGGAGCCCGGGAGGACCCTTGCTGCACCCACGATGGGACCTGGCTGGACCACTGCTGACCTCCATGCCGTCCTGACCCTGGGCCAGCCGGCCCGCATGAGAATCCAGGCCAGAAGGCGGTCAATCACAGGCTCCCCCGGGAACCTGGGCAGACGGGGAGATGGGTCCACAGGAACCACAGCAGAGTTGGCAGCAGCGACGGTAACCTCCAGAGGCGAGCCTGGATCCTCCGTCTCATCCGGCAACATGGACCTCTCTCCAGTGACCCTAAATTAGGACTCAGACACAGAGGAGGAGGGGTCAGGGTCGCCGGTAGCGGCAGAGCCCGGCGAGGCGAGCTCAGGTGCAGTGTGCGGCTGCAGCTGGCTCTCCTCACCTAAAGCTAGGCAAAAATGCTCAATGAGGGGAAGAAGAGAGACAAAGGAGAGCACTTGCCTTAGCTTGAGCTCTACCGCTGTCCAGGACTCCGATGATCCAGGCGATGTCTTGACTAGCTCGACCTCCTGGAGGTGCAGCTCGGGCGCTGACTCTGCTGTGGCGGCCTCCGCAGCAGGCATGATGGTCTCTGCAGTCATTATCTCAGCCGACATAGCCCGTGCTGAAGATTCCTTTGGCGTGGCGGCTGGTGTCCAGCTCACCGTTGCTGCGGGGGACGGATCCTCCCGGACCTCTGGCTCCTTCCGATCCTGACAGTTTGGCTCTGGAGTACCCTCGGAGGAAGCAAGAACGAGCAGAGAGAGGGCTGGTGAGCCATTCAGAGCAGCAGCAGGTGAGAGGAACTCAGGGGACTGCACTCCCTGAACCTCCCTACCAGCAATGAGGCAAGACATTTCATTATAAGTTGGAGAAGGATGAAAATTAACTTGCCTGTTCGCCTGGACGTGGATGCTGCCTGCTGCTGTACCGTGTGGGGTGTTGTCCCTCTCCCTGGCTCCGGAGAGCTTGGACCTCATCATGGGAGGAATAGGAACCACCCCCGGTGTCATGGAAATGGAGACTTCCGGACACGGCATGGAGAGCCTCCGAGCAGCGGAAGGAGCCATCGAGGAGACGGACTGTGCAGCAGACGGACTGTGCAGCAGCTGGAGAGGAAGGACAGGCTGGCGTGATAGCCGGCGAGGACGAACTGGAAGAGGGGACTGCTGCGGAAATGGTCTCACTGGATGAGGAACAGGCTGCTGGCGAGGAGGAGATGGCGCTTCTCCAGTGATCCAGGGCTGGAGTCGAGGAGGGTTGGAGCTCCGGTGACAGGGGCGGGGCTGGAGCGGACAGGCTGACGGAGGAGGACGGCTGCTTTCGCCATGAATGCCGCTTCCATGTTGAGGGCTGCTCCAATGCTGGTGATTCCCTCTCGGGCTCCTCCTTCGTGTGGAGCCCCAGGGTTGGTAAACACTCAGAGGGGACAGGAGGAGATATGGAGAGGGTAAGTGAGATGACAGTGGCTGCAGCAGGTGGAGAGGCCTCTGGGGACTGCACATCCAGAGACTCTCTACCAGAGATCAGGCAAGAATTTTCAACGATTTTAGGAACAAAAGGGAGGAAAACTTGCCTGTTCTCCTGGCTGATGGTGTCTCCTGCTGCAGCTGGCAAGGGGTAGCTCCTCGCATTGGTTGTGGCAGGGCTGGACTCCTCCATTGACTGGAGAAGCCTCCCAGAACGGCGCTGGAGAGGAAATGGCAGCCACCGATCTCTCCTCCTCCAGGCGGTGATCAATCTCTGCCAGCAAAGCCAGTCTGTGTTTCTCCCACCCTCGCGGAGAATGAGCGGGACCGAGTTCTGGAGACGCGGGCGGGGCTGGAGCGGGAGAGCTGAAGGAGGAAGAATACCTTTCTCGTCCTGAACACCTCTTCCGTATCGTGCGCTGCTCCATCACTGGCAATTTCCTCCCAGGCTTCTCTCTTTGCAGCGCGAGGATGGAATGAAGAATGTCCGCAGACTCAGGGAAAAACAACAGGTCGGGACATTCCTGTAATACCTCCACTGCGGTATCCTGGATGGCACAAACAGCCTTGGAGGAATACTGCCCCTGCGTCCGACAAAAGGCTTTCTTCAAGCGGGCCAGTCTGTGCCGCTCCACGTCGCTCCAGAAGTTCATCATGGCTCCGACAGCAGGTAGGAAAAACACACAAAAAATGAAAAAGGTACGCTACACACTGCTTGGGCTCTTTTGGTGGCAGCTTATTGTCATGTCCGCCATGTAACCTCGCAGCGAACATATAAATTGGCAGCGAGCCCAAAGTGCAGTATGTAACGTGTTTATTTACAAAGGAGTAAATATACAAAATGTCCAAATTACAGTCACTGTTGAGACAAGATGGGACAACCGGCTATAAACTCTGTTGGCTTAGATTAAATACCATATGTGCTCCAGGCAGGGTAGGAGTGGAGAGAAAAGGCACGATTTGAGGAAAGACTTACATGCATGTCGGAGCGGAAAGGCTCTGAGGCACAACACAGTACAGTCCAGGTGTGGCGGTTCGTTTTAACCCCACAACAGACTAAGGACACTCAGCCCTCTTTTCTCTGTTTTTCTGCTGCATTACTGAGAAGCAATGTGCCATTCATGTATTTGTGATGCAAACATGCATGTGTTGTGATGTAATGCGCCATTCTTTATAGTGTGCATATGGCTTGTCCTTACTGTGCTTTTTCTGAGCATCTTAGATGTGCTTTGGTGTATTAATGTCTACAGGTAGACGAGTTTCTTCTGTCTCACCTATGTGATGTTAATCGATGCCTTTCATCCTTTGTACTCATGCGTCCTGTCCTTACTGTGACCTAGAGACTCAGATCAATATGTAGATGTGCTTGTTAGCCTCTTTGTCTTGCACTTAGAGCGAGGTCTAGCTAATCTGCCCATTGTGATGTATGGCTTACAAATGCAAATACCTCCTGCCTGTTCTGTTGTCCCTTTGATCATTCTAGACTGTGGGGTATGTCTTTTTGATGTATTGTTATGATCAAGTATTTAAGGTGCAACTCTGTAACGCAATCTCTCTCTTCTTCTCTCACTCTGATCCTGCAACTGGTAGACACACGCGTGTCCGCCTCTCCTTCTCTGAGAGCTTAGGGATCCCGCTCCGGGCTGCTCCACTATGCACCGGAGAGGGGATCCCGTGAAGGCGACATGATATAATAAAACCTGCTTAAAACCACAGCACTGCTGCTTATTTTTTCATGCCGCCCCACTGGTGACCCCTCGAACACGCACACATTTTGTGCGAAAGCAACCTTCCGAGCTGGACAGCCACACAGCTGCGTTGGTGGCCCCTTGAAGACGCACACGTTTTGTGCAACGCAGCCTTCTGTTTTGGATGGCCACGCTGGCGAACCGACGCTGAAAAAAACGAGCGGCCAGCGAACGCAACACCCGGGCATGAATGCTCCGTCGCCTGAGATCTGCACAACCACGCTGGACCGGCCGCTCTCACTGAGAGCGCACGCACCTCGTCCTCTCTCCACGACGGCAACCTCCAGGGCCGACGGGGAGCGCAGCGCGTGGAACTGAACGCACCATGGCCGCACGAGCGACAACGATCGTCTCCTCCCTCTCACCGCTCCAACGCAGCTGCACGAGCCCGGGTCACAAAGATCGTCTATTCCCTCCCGCCGCTCCAACGCCTCTGCACGGGCCTGAGGGACTAAAGATCGTCTATTTCCTCTCAACGCTCCAACGCACCATGGCCAAATCTACAGCAACAGCTCAACCTGGATTTTATTGGCGCCGTCTGCGCTGATCTCCGCCAAGTTTCTGCACCCTGACTCACCACTCCAGCGGCCCACCCACGCACTGAACCCCCGCGCACGCATCGGGGAGTTACAAGGACGGCGCATCACGCATGGGACAAGTAATGGCTCCACAGACTGCCTTCCTCCTTCGCCGCTGCCTTTCAGGGCTGCTCGCTCACCTGAGGCACGCATGCAGCATACTGGAAGGATTTGTTAACAGTCTCAGCCACGCCACAGACCGCCATCGTCCTCCGCCGCTGCCCACAGAACCTTCAGGGTTGCTCGTTCACCTGAAGCAAGCACGCAGCTCGCCACTGGATTTTTTAATGGTCTTAGCCACGGCACAACGGGATTTCAGCCGTCAGCTGTTCCCAGGAGCTTTGGGGTTGCTTCAGCACCCAAAGCCAACAGTCCCTATGCTTTGTTTACTTTTTCTCTTACAGCCGCTCCTGCTTTTCTTCATGGCCACGAGAGGAAGCAGAGACTAATTTTTCTTCTTGTGGACCGCTGCACGTTCAACGGGACCAGCCCTTCGACATTGCGGACCCACAAGCAATTTTTGCACGGCTCAGGACGATTTCACAGCTCCTGCCGGCACTTACTACCCCTCCCCTCCCTCCCCCTCCGCCTGCAGCGAGCTTCTCCCACAGCTCGCTCACACAGATGGATTATCGAGGTCGCGACCCCCTGCCGCGTCCTCTGGGGGGGAGCGTGTGTGGCGGTTCGTTTTAACCCCACAACAGACTAAGGACACTCAGCCCTCTTTTCTCTGTTTTTCTGCTGCATTACTGAGAAGCAATGTGCCATTCATGTATTTGTGATGCAAACATGCATGTGTTGTGATGTAATGCGCCATTCTTTATAGTGTGCATATGGCTTGTCCTTACTGTGCTTTTTCTGAGCATCTTAGATGTGCTTTGGTGTATTAATGTCTACAGGTAGACGAGTTTCTTCTGTCTCACCTATGTGATGTTAATCGATGCCTTTCATCCTTTGTACTCATGCGTCCTGTCCTTACTGTGACCTAGAGACTCAGATCAATATGTAGATGTGCTTGTTAGCCTCTTTGTCTTGCACTTAGAGCGAGGTCTAGCTAATCTGCCCATTGTGATGTATGGCTTACAAATGCAAATACCTCCTGCCTGTTCTGTTGTCCCTTTGATCATTCTAGACTGTGGGGTATGTCTTTTTGATGTATTGTTATGATCAAGTATTTAAGGTGCAACTCTGTAACGCAATCTCTCTCTTCTTCTCTCACTCTGATCCTGCAACTGGTAGACACACGCGTGTCCGCCTCTCCTTCTCTGAGAGCTTAGGGATCCCGCTCCGGGCTGCTCCACTATGCACCGGAGAGGGGATCCCGTGAAGGCGACATGATATAATAAAACCTGCTTAAAACCACAGCACTGCTGCTTATTTTTGCATGCCGCCTCACAGGGGAAAACCAACAGATGCGAGCCGGGATGTCCAAAGTTGATGTTAAGCTGCCACACTGGCTGGTCACACTCCTCTCTATTAGTACACAAACCCTTAACAAAGGCAAGTGGATACAGCCGTGAGGTGAGCAGGTGCGTGACTGATTGAAACTGTGTGTGTGTGTGTGTGTGTGTGTGGTGTGATACCATCCATCCGGAGAATGTCTGGTGAGGAGGAGGCATGACTGTAGGGCTGGCAGAGAGCAAGGCTCAATCTGCCAGCTGGAATTAATAAGCAATAATCAAAACATGACAGCACCTGGATGATGATTGTTTACACTGCTAGCCATCTTTAGCACATTGTAGCAGGAGTATGTGGGTAGATAAACATACAGACACTGTTTTTGCAGCAGAGCTCTGGTCTATCTGTCTGCAGGTGAGTGGCAGTCTCATTTTCAAACTAGTTTACTCTCCAATGTTGACACTTTTTCTCTGGTGATGGCAGAATCTCAAGGCCGATTAGCTATTGCAACCAACCCCCTTGAATGTGAATTCACACATATTCATGTGTTTACGTTGACTTAACATGTAATCGCACTGTGCAAAAATTTCCCTTCATGTTTGGTCTGAATGCACCTTCAGGACATTTTCATGTCTGAAAGTCCGCACCAAGGTCCAGACCAAGGTTCATATTTTTGTTACATTGTAATTTGTCTACATTTGGTGCAGTTAGGTTTGGTTTCACACTACTCCTTTTCCAAGTGAACTAAATAACTTTACGTGATGCACCTCCATCTCGTTCTCATGATGACACCCTGTTGTCATGATATTTGTGTTGTTTGCACAGACCAGTAGTTGGCAAACATGGTGTTCACCCTCCAAACTGTTCTCTGCAGCTCTCAACACATCAGCAACCACACTTGCAGTTAAAATTTGGGAAGACTTCATCATATTAATGGATGAACTAGTTTTCTGAGGCTACAGTATGATCCAAATCTTTATTAAAAAAGACCTTTGTCCGATGACTTTCAGGTGGCATTGCTCATCCATTTTTATTTTCAAAAACCCAGTTGCTTCCTCTGAAAATATCTGAGTTTCTATATTTATATAATTTTTTAAATTCAATTCAACTTTATTTATATAGCGCCATTTCACAACAACAGTCATCTCATAGCACTTTCAACTGTAGGGGAAAACCCCACAATTGCAGAAAGACCCCAGCAATCAGACAATCCCCTATGAGCAAGCACTTGGTGATGGTGGAGAGGAAAAACTCCCTTTTAACAAGAAGAAACCTCCAGCAGAACCAAGCTCAGGGAGGGGCAATCATCTGCTGCAACTGGCTGGGGGGGTGAGGTGATAGAGAAGAGGAAGAAAATAACAGACATATAGAGAGCAACAGCACAACAGGGACTCAAATCTATGGGCGAGAACAAACAGATGTTATTGACCAGCAAAAATATTTCGTTGAGAGTGAAGAAAGGAGTGAAGCCCAATGCATTGTTGGAGGTCCCCTGGCTGTCTACTGTATGTCATAAGCTGAGCACTGGGGTTTTTTGCTGTGCTCAGTCTCATGGCCTTTCTCCATATTTGTATATTTGTTGTATTTTGGGTTCTTGGTTCCTGTCATTTTATCCGTGGTTGGTTTTCTTATTTCTGATATTGTTTCTTATTCTTCTTATCCCCCTGTTTATAGTATCTTCGTTTTGCTACTCTCTTATTTTGTATTTGTTTGTATTTATCCCTCAGTCCTTATTTGTTGACATTTAGTTCCTTATTATCGTACTGTTGTGTTCTAGCTGTCAGTGGCACTTCCGGGTTTTTGCTCCATTTTGGGCGGTGTCCCTGTCAGCTGTCAGTCCTGTCTTCTCCCCTCTCATTACACTCAGCTGACCCCAGTTGGTAATCATTGTCATCTTCTGCCCGCTCATGTGATTCACACCTGCAATCATTTGTGTTCATTGTTTTTATGTTCTGTCTAAGGTCATTATTTCTCTCGCTTGTTGCCGGAGTCTAAAAGTTCATTCCCCATCAGAACCCCTTCCTGTTCTGACGCCCAACCTGCCTACTCCTGTTTCATCTTGTTGTAAGTTTTTGTTCCGGTGCACTGCTTGAACTTGTGTTTTTCTTCATTAAATATCACAACTAGCAGTTCAGCGTCTGGGTCTCTCCTCTCTGCCGTGAGGGGCAATTCATGACAGTAGACTCCAGCCAGTTAGAGACCCAGCTGCTGCTAGTTTGTGGTTTTTTGTTTGCACTCACCTGTTTTTCTGGAGCGTAATCATGTCTCCAGCACGCCAACCTTTGGCAAACAAAGGAAAATTGGCAGCTGGATCCCTGAGCATGGAGGAGGAATGAGCTGCTGAATTCATCCAGAGCTTTGTGGATGAAGCTCTCGCCTCCCGCGAGCCTAAGAAAGTCTGGGTGAGCGTAAATGAAACGGTGGAGATAGTGAAGGCACCTCCTGGCTTGAGGAGGTATCCCCAGTTTGCGCAACGGTTGTCCGCGGTCTCCTCATTTGTTTCCCGGGCTGACGATGGGTCCACTTCCAGTGGGCTCGAAGCCGATGCAGAAGCGCGCTCCGCGGCAGAAGTTCTGCTCCTCCCCCTGTTCGCCCGTTCCTGCTCCCACTCCCCTGGCTCCAGGACGCTGCCATCCTGCATTGGACCACCAGAGGAACGCCTCCACCTCCCTATCAGCAGACCTTCCTTCACCGAGGTCAAAGAGGTCCCCTCTTCTTGTTTCCCTTTTCCAGCTGTCCCGTCAGCCTCCTACTCCACTGCTGCTGCTTCCCCCTTCTCCTCGGTGATTCCTCCTGCTGCTGAGGGGCCGGCCGCTTCTCCCCTGGTTCTGCCCGTCTCCATGTCGGCAGGGGTGGCTCCTCTACAATCCACTGAGGGGCCCATGACTACCGTATCCACAAAGAGGGGTGACTCTAGACCAGCTACAGCAGGAAACATCGTGCCCCGGGAACACAGGCAAGTAGTGTTTCATTCTCAGTCTCTAACATATGAACTACCTTGCCTGATTCCCGGTGGTGAGGCTCAGACTTTGCAGTCCACTGAGTCCTTACCACCTGCTGCAGCCATTAATTTTTCACCTGCCCTCTCCATGTCTCCTCCTATTTTCCCCAAGCATCTGTCGACTACTGGGTTGAGCCGCCGGACGATGGAGGAGCCTGCGGCCCTGGAGAATCTGGTTCCAGCCCCGCAGCTATGGTTTGGATGGAGGGAGAGCGCTGCCTGCAATCCGAAGCCTGCGCCGACTATCGAGCGTCCCTGGGCTTCAGCTGAGCAGAATCCAGCGCCAGCAGGAAACCGATCCCCTGTATCCATGCCGGACGAGCCACCTGTGTGGGTTGCTTCGCTGGGGGGTCCTGGGACTGCATCTATGACCATGCCTGCTGCAGGGGCCACCGCAGCAGAATTGAAGCTGGACCTCCAGAGGACCGGGCCCGAGACGTTGTTGCCTGGATTGACGGAGTCCTGGACAGTGGTGGAGCTTGAGCTCAGGCAAGTATTTCTTTGTATTTTCTGTCTCATTTTTTGAGAGAGCTTGCCTGGCTCTTGGTGGGGAGAGCCAAGTGCAGCTGTCTGCTTCACCTGCGCTCACCTCACCGGGCTCCACTGCCGCCGGTGACCCTGACCCTGTGTCTCTGTTCCCCTTGTCTGAACCTTTCTCCAGGGTCACCGACTTTTGTCCAGCTTTGCCTGAGGTCTCTGTGGGTTCACTCTCACCGCCGGAGATCCTCGTGGGTCCAGCTCCTCCTACCGAGGTCGTCACAGGTGCTCCGTCCCAGCCCGGGACCTCCATGGGTGGTGCTCCCCCTCCGGCTGAGGTCTTCACGGGTGCTCTGTCCCAGCCCGGGACCTCTGTGGGTGCAGCTCCCTCTACGGTTGACGTCGTCGCAGGTGCTCTGTCCCAGCCCGGGGTCTCTGAGGGTGCTGCTTCCCCGTCAGCTGAGGTTATTGCGGGTGCTCCATCCCAGCCTGGGACCTCCGTGGGTGCAGCTCCTCCTCAGTCCGAGTCTCTGTGGGTGCTGTGTCCCAGTCATGGACCATCGTAGGTGCTGTGCCGTAGCCTTAATCCGACATGGGTGCTGCGCTCCAGCTTGGGTCCGCCATTGACGTTATGCTCCAGCCCAAGGTCCACTGTGGGTGCACCTCTGGCCCAGTCCAGGTCCACTGTGGGTGCAGCTCAGGCCCAGTCTGGGCCTGCCGTGGGTGCAGCCTTGCTCCAGCCTGGAGCCACCACGGGTGCTGATTTGCTCCAGCCCGGAGCCACCGTGGGTGCTGCTCTGCCCCGGTCTGGGACCGCCAAGGGTGCTGCAGGGCAGTTCGAGGGTGTCGTGGTCCCCTCTCCTCTGCCAGACACCATCGTGGTCCCCTTTCCTCCACCCGAGGCCGTCGTGGTCCCCTCTCCTCTGCCCGAGGCTGTCGTGGTCCCCTCTTTTCCGCCCGAGGCCGTCATGATCCTCTCTCTTCTGCCTGAGGCCATTGTGGTCCCCTCTCTTCTGCCCGAGGCCGTCGGGGTTCCCCCTCCTCCACCTGATGTCGACATGGTTTCCCCTATTCCTCCATCCTCCTCATTGCCGGTTGTTCCTGTTGGGCAACCACCTAATGGACCACCTTTTCTGTTTAGGTGGTTAAAGAACTCTGGCAGATCACCTGACAGACTGTGCTGCTGGGTTGGGTGGCCCACGTTCTCCGGTAGGTCACCCAACTCTTTCATCACGCCACCTGCCAGGTCTGGGACTTTAGCAAACCACCTGAACTGTCCAGCTCTCTGGTCCAGGGGGCCTAGGTGCTTGGTTCTGTGTGGGTGTGGGTCCTGAGCAGGGTTTTTGCTTTGTTCCTTCCTAGCCTGTTCCCCCTGCCACCCACCCGGGGTGGTTTATTGTTATACTCCTTTTTTTGGGTGTGGTGGGGGGTCTTTTTCTTTTGTGATGTTACCCTGGGTGTCTGGTCTGATCTGTACATCTCCAGGACCCGGAGGCGTGCTGGCCGGATCATAGCCGATCCCTTACACCCTGGTCACGTACTGTTTGCCCCCCTCCCCTCTGGTAGAAGACTTCGGTCCATCCAGACTAAAACCTCCCGTCACATGAACAGCTTCTTCCCCTCTGCCATTAGACTGCTGAACACTAAGTGACTTATTGACTCTCGTGCACCATGTACAGCAGCTCAACCAGACTCATGTCAATCATCACTGTTTTCTTCCTGCATTACCGACTGCACTATATAGTTCTCCACAGTATCTGCTGCTGGCTAATATATATTTTAACTGTTGACCAGTATCACTTAATCTTATCCTACACTTTATTACATGTATAGTTTATTTCTCTTATCCTATCATGTTTAATGTTGCAGCATTGTACCGAGACAAATTCCTAGTTTGTGTACTACATGAACAATGGCAATAAACCTGATTCTGATTCTGATTCTGATTCTGATTCTGGTATCCACCCCTTGAGTTTGGGGGCTCTGTCATGAGCTGAGCACTGGGGGTTTTCGCTGTGCTCAGTCTCATGGCCTTTCTCCATATTTGTATATTTGTTGTATTTTGGGTTCTTGGTTCCTGTCATTTTATCCGTGGTTGGTTTTCTTATTTCTGATATTGTTTCTTATTCTTCTTATCCCCCTGTTTATATAATCTTCGTTTTGCTACTCTCTTATTTTGTATTTGTTTGTATTTGTCCTTCAGTCCTTATTTGTTGGCATTTAGTTCCTTATTATCGTATTGTTGTATTCTCTCTCCAGAGTGACAGCTGTCAGTGGCACTTCCGGGTTTTTGTTCCGTTGTGGGTGGTGTCCCTGTCAGCTGTCAGTCCCGTCTTCTCCCCTCTCATTACACTCAGCTGACCCCAGTTGGTAATCATTGTCATCTCCTGCCCGCTCATGTGATTCACACCTGCAGTAATTTGTGTTTATTGGTTTTATGTTCTATTTAAGGTCATTATTTCTCTCCCTCATTGCCAGAGTCTCAAAGTTCATTCCCCATCAGAACCCCTTCATGTTCTGACACTCAACCTGCCTACTCCTGTTTCACCTTGTAAGTTTTTGTTCCGGTGCATTGTTTGAACTTGTGTTTTTCTTCATTAAATATCACAACTAGCAGTTCAGCGTCTGGGTCTCTCCTCTCTGCCCTGAGGGGCAATTCATGACAGTCTAAACCTATTAGCAGCATAACTAAGGGAGGGTCCAGGGGCACCTGATCCCACCTTAACTATAGGCTATATCAAAAAGGAAGATTTTAACCCTATTCTTAAAAACAGAGATCAAGTCTGACCCCTGAATCCAGATTGGAAGCTGGTTCCAAAGGAGAGGAGCTTGATAACTGAAGGTTCTGCCTCCCATTGTACTTTTGGAGATTCTAGGTATTACAAGTAATCCTCTGTTTTGGGAGTGTAGTGCTCTGTTGGGATGATAAGGTATTATCAGTTCTTTTAAATAAAAAGGGGCCTGATTATTTAGAGCTTTGTAAGTGAGAAGAAGGATCCATCCATCCATCCATCCATCTTCTACCGCTTTTCCGGAGGTCGGGGTCGCGGAGGCAGCAGTTGAAGCAGAGAAGCCCAGACTTCCCTCTCCCCAGCCACCTGCTCCAGCTCTTCAGAGAGGATACCAAGGCGTTCCCAGACCAGCTGGGAGACATAGTCTCTCCACCGAGTCCTGGGTCTGCCCCGGGGTCTCCTCCCAGTGGGACGTGCCTGAAACACCTCAAGTGGGAGGCGTCCAGGAGGCATCCTAATCAGATGCCCATACCACCTCAACTGACTCCTTTCAATGTGGAGGAGCAGTGGTTCTACTCTGAGCCTCTCTCGGATGACTGAGCTCCTCACCCTATCTCTGAGGGTGAGTCCAGAAATCCTACGGAGAAAGCTCATTTCAGCCGCTTGTATCCGCGATCTCGTTCTTTCGGTCAATACCCAAACCTCGTGACCATAGATGAGAGTAGGAACGTAGATTGACTGGTAAATCGACAGCTTTGCCTTAGAACTAAGCTCCCTCTTCACCACAACAGACCGGTACAACGTCCGCATCACTGCAGATGCTGCTCCAATCCGTCTGTCGATCTCTCGCTTCATTTTCCCCTCACTCGTGAACAAGACCCCAAGATACTTAAACTCCTCCACTTGGGGCAGGAGCCTGTCCCCAACCCAGAGAGGACAATCCACCTTTTTCCGGCTGAGGACCATGGACTCGGACTTGGAGGTGCTGATTCTCATCCCAGCCGCTTCACACTCAGTGGTAAACCGTCCCAGCAAGAGCTGTAGGTCATTGCTGGATGAAGCCAACAGGACAACATCATCTGCAAACAACAGAGATGAGATCCTGTGGTCACCAAGCATGACACCCTCCATTCCCTGGCTGCGCCTAGAAATCCTGTCCATAAAAATTATGAACAGGATCGGTGACAAAGGGCAGCCCTGTCGGAGTCCAACCCTCACTGGGAATGACTCCGACCGAGTATTGGCAATACGAACCAAACTCTCACAACGGTCGTACAGAGACCGAATAGCTTGTAACAATAAGCCCGATACCCCATACTCCCGAAGCACCCCCCACAAAAATCCACGAGGGACGCGGTCAAATGCCTTCTCCAAGTCCACAAAACACATGTAAACTGGTTGGGCAAACTCCCATGAACCCTCAAGAATTCTCGAGAAGGTAAAGAGCTGGTCCGATGTGCCACGGCCAGGACGAAAACCACATTGCTCCTCCTGAATCCGAGGTTTAACCAGCGGCCGGACTCTCCTCTCCAGCACCTTGGCATAGACCTTTCCAGGGAGGCTGAGGAGTGTGATCCCTCTAAAGTTGGAGCACACCCTCCGGTCCCCTTTTTTGAAGAGAGGAACCACCACCCCGATTTGCCATGCCAAAGGCACTGCCCCCGACCTCCACGCAGTGTTGCAGAGGCGTGTCAACCATGACAACCCAACAACATCCAGGGCCTTGAGGTACTCAGGGCGAATCTCGTCCACCCCCAGGGCCCGGCCACCAAGGAGATTTTTAACCACCTTGGCGACCTCAGCCCCTGTGATAGGCGAGTCATCCCCCTCGTCCCCAAACCCTGCTTCCTCTGTGGAAGGCGTATCATTGGGATTGAGGAGATCCTCGAAGTATTCCTTCCACCGCCCGACGATATCCCCAGTTGAAATCAACAGTGTCCCATCCGCACCATACACAGTGTGGACGGGGAGCTGCTTTCCCCTCCTGAGCCGCCGGACAGTTTGCCAGAATCTCTTTGAGGCAGACCTAAAGTCTTGTTCCATGGCCTCACCGAACTCCTTCCAAACCCGGGTTTTTGCTTCAGCAACCACCCGAGCTGCACTCCGCTTGGCCTGCCGGTACACCTCAGCTGCGTCGGGAGTCCCACAAGCCAACCAAGCTTGATAGGACTCCTTCTTCAGCTTAATGGCCCCCCTCACCACTGGTGTCCACCACTTGGTTCGGGGGTTGCCACCACGAGATGCACCGACCACCTTGAGGCCGCAGCTCTGGGCCGCCGCTTTAACAACAGAGGTGGAGAACATGGCCCATTCAGACTCCATGTCTCCAGACTCCCTCGGAATGTGGTTGAAGTTCTTCCGGAGGTGGGAGTTGAAGACCTCCTGGACAGGTGCCTCAGCCAGACGCTCCCAGCACACCCTCACTATACGTTTGGGTCTACCAGGTCTGAATGGCTTCCTCCCCTGCCATCGGATCCAACTCACCACCAGGTGGTGATCAGTTGACAGCTCTGCACCTCTCTTTACTCGGGTGTCCAAGACATACGGTCGCAGGTCTGATGATACGATAACAAAATTGATCATCGACCTGTGACCTAGGGTGTCCTGGTGCCAGGTGCACATATGGACACCCTTATGCTTGAACATGGTGTTCGTTATGGACAGACTGTGGTTAGCACAGAAGTCCAATAACTGAACACCACTCGGGTTCAGATCGGGCAGGCCGTTCCTCCCAATCACCCCACTCCAGGTTTCACTGTCGTTGCCCACGTGCGCATTGAAGTCCCCCAGTAGGACAATGGAGTCTCCAAGAGGCGCACCCTCCAGCACCCCAGTCACAGACTCCAAAAAGTGTGGGTCCTCTGAAACATCATTTGGTGCATAGGCACAAATGATGGTCAGGACCCATTTCCCAACCCGAAGGCGCAGGGAAGCAACCCTTTCGTCCACCGGGGAAAACTCCAATATAGAGGCAGCAAGGTGGGGGGATACAAGAATACCCACCCCTGCTCGTCGCCTCTCGCCTGGGGCAACTCCAGAAAAGGCCAAGCTCCAGCCCCTCTCCAGGAGACTGGTTCCGGAACCGGAGCTGTGTGTTGAGGTGAGGCCGACTATATCTAGCCGGTATCTCTCAACCTCGTACACCAGCTCAGGCTCCTTCCCCACCAGAGAGGTGACATTCCACGTACCAACAGCCAGTTTAGAAAGCTTGGGATCAGTCCGCCAAGGTCTCCGCCTTTGACCGCCACCTAATCCACATAGCACCGGACCCCCATGATCCCTCCTGCAGGTGGTGAGCCCACTGGAGGGCGGACCCATGTAACTCCTTCGGGCTGAGCCCGGCCGGGTCCCATGGGTGGAAACCCGGCCACCAGACGCTAGCCTTCGAGCCCCTCCCCCAGGCCTGGCTCCAGGGTGGGGCCCCGGTAACCCCATACCGGGCGGGGTACACTGAATCCTTGATATACAATTTATCATGAGAGTCTGTTGGATCGTTCTTAGTCTGGCCCTTCACCCAGGACCAGTTTGTCTTGGGAGACCCTATCAGAGGCAAATTGCCCCGGACAACATAGCTCCTGGGATCACTGGGGCACGCAAACCCCCCCACCACGATAAGGTGACGATCCGTGAGGGGGGTGAGAAGAAGGATTTTAAACTTAATTCTAAATTCTATGGGAAGCCAATGAAGGGAGGCCAAAACAGGAGAGATGTGATCTCTCTTTCTAGTACCTGTTAAAACTCTTGTTGCAGCATTTGAGATCAGCTGAAGACTTTTTAAAGATGTTTTAGGACAGCCTGATAATAACCTGATAATAAAGAGGTTATTATCATAATAATCTAATCTTGAGTTAACAAAAGTACGGATTAGTTTCGCAGCATCATTCTGAAACAAGATGCTCCTAATCTTGCCAATATAATGCAAATGATAGAAGGCAGTCTTAGAAACAAGTTTAATATGTGAATTAAAGAACAGATCTTGATCAAAAATAACTCCAAGGTTCCTCACAGAACTATTAAGAGAAAGAGTAACCCCATCCAAACTAAGAGTTTGATTTGGAAAGGCATTTCTAAGGTTTTTTTGGACCAACTAGAATGACTTCAGTCTTATCTGAATTTAATAGCAAGAAATTACAAGTCATCCAAGCTTTGATTTCCTGAAGACAAGCCTCTAATTTGGCTAGTTGATTACTGTCATCTGACTTCATTGGCAAATATAATTGTGTGTCATCTGCATAACAATGAAAATGTATGCAGTGCTTTCTAATAATATTGCCTAGCGGAAGCATATATAAACTAAAAAGAGTAGGGCCTAGCAAAGATTCCTGTGGAACTTCGTGACTGAGCTTTGAGTTGGAAGAAAACTCATTATTGACATGAACAAACTGGAACCTATCAGATAAATAAGATTTAAGTAACTATTTGTGCCACTAACAGCCATATTTCCTCTCTCCGAGTGCTACCACAGCTCATTTTCCCTCGCATCTGCTGCCTTAATTCCCTGTGGTTGGTCCAAATGTCTGAACAAAAACGAAACTCTAAACAAACTGGGCTAAGGTTCCATTTGATCCGGACCAAGATCACCTCTTTTTGCTGCACCACATGTTGGCTATTTGGTCCAGACTGTGGTTCAGGGGAGGCTTCACACCTAAAACTTTAGTCTAAACAAAACTCAAAAGTCAGACAGTCCAGACCAGACCAGTTAGGTGTGAAAGCACCCCACGTTTGGTTCCCACAGGAGCAGTTTTCCTTTTTGATGTTACGTAATTTGCAATAATTGCAGAAATCATCTTTGAACTTTGTCTCATGTTAATCTTCCATCTCTCTTATTTTAAAGCAAAATTTCCACTACAAATGACCTGCTGTATATTTGATATATTATTCTATACCTACTGTAATGAGTTGGATAATGTGTGTGATGATTTTTGCATTATAGTATAGCTATTATGGAGCTGTCCTAAATAAATAATCTCTAATTTGCAGATAAAGAAAGAAACAAGACTGTTGCAAAGAATATTTACTCTTCAAAGACTGAAATGACTCCGTTGTTCCTCCCTCATAGAGCTTGACAAACAAACCATTTTCTTCCTAAAACTTAAACACTGAAGAATTATTTTTAAAGAGAATCTTTACCCGAATTAAAGTTAGCAGCCATTCTGCAGCTCATTGCAAAATACATAATAATTGTTTCTCTGGAGCGTAAACCCTGTTTGTTACAACAGTAAACAAAATAAATGTATTTTTTATTATTGGGGCATGTGAATAGCTGTGTGGGACACAACACTTTGTATATGTTCTGTTTACTGTTAGCTGTCAGTGTTACAAGGTCATGAATTTTAACACTGTGAGGAACACAAAACATCTCTTTCCTTTGTTCTGTTTTCTTTTTTTATAAGCATCGTTTGTGTTTTATTCTAACGACGCACAGGAGCTCACACAGACATTTCTATTGTGAAGAAACTCTTCTTCACCATGTGGAGCTTCCAAAATGCTGCTGGTTTTTTTTTAAAAATTTTCTAAATAAAATATATTATAAGTGCATACCTTTCCTGGGGAAATACTGTTGCAGTATATGTATTAGAACAGGGCCCTGAAAGCTTTTGTCAACACGGCTTAAAAAATTGATGTGCTCCTGCGAGAGCCGTGCTTCCGAACGGCGTACTAACTAATGTATGGCTGCCGTGTTGGTTCCACCTGTGAGTGTTTATTTTTATCATAATCTGCTGCAAGCTTTCGGGGTTACGGGTGAGAGGCCGCATCACCTGTGTCTCAGCAGAGTACACATACGTCCTGTGACCATGTATTAATCATGAAACATTGTGCAGCGCACATTTTCACAGACTTAAACTCACTTTTAAGACATCCCTCTGCAACGGTGATGCCCTTTCTCCGTCTTCCCTCTGAGCTTTGTTGCATGTAGCTTTAGCTTTTTACCTGATTGTTTATGTTCCGGAGTAATATGCACACAGAGTTACTCTCTACTCAGCTGATGCTGATTCTAGTTGATTAACTCGGGTTGACCTTTTCCCCTACCCAGCTGCTCCTGTTAGTCCGTGCTCAGACTCTTTCAATGCATTATTCTCCAACATAACGCTGGTCTGTGTGTGTAATGGGCCAGGTTTTGTATTCCAACACTGGCACAACTGCTGCACTGGAATCTTCCGCCTGCATAAACACGAGAGTAACGAAGTGCTCCCGATTTGAAGCAGCAGCAGCAGTCACCAAGCTGGCTCTCCAAAATCAATAGGCCACCCTACGCTCTCGAGGAGAGGGGGGTTTTTTTGTTGTTAAATTTGGAATCTGCAGAGGGTACCTTACACATGCTCGCCTCCCAGATGAGATTGAAATGGACGTCGCCGCTCATTCATAAAAAACCCGAGCAGCATTCCTGCAAACGTTGAGCCGGCACTGATGCTTCACAGACATCAAAACAATTTTGTTTGCTTTAGTTGGTATTCTCTGTGGCATAACAGTGGGTAATGAAATGTGATCATTATATAATTCCCATTTGTTCTCTCTCCAGTCCCATCTTAGATGCCATTTGTTATTTGACACAGTTAAATAAGTTTGTGTTACAGCTGGCTTGTTTCATCCCATGACAGCAGAAATTAAGGTAACATGGATAATAATGTCTGGATCTTTATTGCATAAATGGTTTCTATTACTGTATATGTTATTTCAGATTGACATGAAACATTTGAATATTTAAACATGTTTTTTTAAAATGTTCATTTGTGTTCTCTGTTAATTTGTCTTTTAATACAACAGTTCTACCTGAGCAGTTTGATTGGACTATAGGTATTTTCTGTATTTCCTGATAAACACACTGAGATGCTTCGCCCGATGTGTATCACTGAGGTGTATGACAAAAAATTGATGCAGCATAATATTGCAATACTTTGCTGTAGTGATAATCTATAGTACTGGAATGTTTTACAACAACTTTTTGGGTACCAGGACAATAAAAAACAATCAATCTAGATGGTTCTAAGTACTCATTGTGCAGTGAGGTTAGCACAGCAAAAGTGTGACTGATAATATCTAGCCAAGAGTTAAACAAGACATAGATAGGGAATGAAAAATCACACGATATATCATAATATTCAACACACTGCATATTTGTGATAATATTGCATCGTAGCTTAAGTGATGATTCCCACCCTTTGTATTGCTGCTCTTCAGTGATGTCCTGATTGTTGTTAATTAAAGTAGCCTCACTGTCAGTGGTTTCTTATTATATGTGAGAATTGTGACATTGTGTTGTGTGCCTTATTTTCCACGATGAACTGCTGTTTGAAAACAGCCTTCACATCCCAGAAATTGGGCGATATGTGACCTATGAATGCAAGTTCCCCTCAGTGGTTTAAACTGTTCTCCTTTCATCTTTATTTTCTTTGAAATTCAAAGATTCAAAGATTTTTATTTGTCAGTACTTCTATACGTACATGACATACAGGAGAATTGCAATGACATTTCTCTCTGTCTTGGTGGTGTGCACAGTATATAAGAAAAGATGAAATAAGGATGAAAAACAACAGCAGCAGTCTATGTACAGTAATGCTACCCATAGTGCAAATAAGGATAAAAGATAAAACCCAGCAATCCTATATACAGAAAAAGTAGAGCCATAATACCTGTAACTGCAAGTTCAGTGTGGTTGTGTAGGTGCAGACAGTGACAGATTGGACTGCACATGATCAATATTGCAATAACAGACAGCAGCAGATATGGTATTTGTGCAAATGGTTGCAGTAAAGTGCAGAGGCATACAGCAACAGATGTATTACTGTTGGTGTGCCAAGTCTTTCTGTACAAACAGCTGAGGTAGTTATTGTGAGTGTGTTACAATCCAGGGTGGGTGGGGGGTGGGGGGGTCAGAGTTCAGGGTTCTGATGGCCTGATGAACAAAGCTGTTTAGCAGTCTTGTGGAGTGGGCCTATAGGCTCCGGTACCTTCTCCCCGAGAGCAGGGGGCTGAAAAGGGAGAGTGAGGTGTCTCCTACAATGTTGATGGCTCTGCAGGTGAGGTGGGTGTGGTAGATGTCCGAGAGGGGGGGCAGAGGGGCACCAATGATCTTGCTGGCTGCTTTCACTGTGTGTTGTGTCTTCCAGGAGGAGGCAGTGCAGTTTCTATACCACACCGTAATGCAGCTGGTGAGGATGCTCTCAGTGGTGCCCCGGTAGAATGAGCACATGATGGGGGGCGGGACTCGTGCTCTCCCCAGTTTGTGGAGGAAATAGAGATGAATTTGAGCCTTCTTAGCCAGTGATGTGGTATTGTTGGACCAGGAGAGGTCCTTGGAGATGTGCACCACAGGAACTTGGTGCTGCTCACCCTCTCCATAGCTGCTTCATCGATGATCAGAGGGGGATGCTGTGTGTGTCCTCTCCTGAAGTTGACGACAATCTCCTTGGTTTTTCCCTCGTTCAGGAAGAGATGATTGTCTTTACACCAATGGACCAGTTGGCTCACCTCATTTCTGTAGTTGGCCTCCTCATTGTTGGTGATGAGCCCCACCACCGTCGTGTCATCTGCAAACTTGATGATGTGGTTGATGCTGTAGGCTGGTACGCAGTCACGGGTCAACAGGGTGAAGAGCAGCGGGCTGAGCATGCACCCTTGTGGGGCCCCTGTGCTCAGTGTGATGGTCTTGGAGGTGTTGCTGCTGACCCACACGCTCTGTGGCCTCCATGTGAGAAAGTTCAGTACCCAGTTAGAGAGAGAGGTTTTGAGTCCCAAGTGTCTGAGTTTTTGTATTAGGTGCTGGGGGATGATTGTATTGAATGCTGAACGGAAGTCCAAGAACAGCATTCGCACATAGGAGTTCTTTGAGTTCAGGTGGGTGAGGGCTGGATGGAGAGCAGCAGCAATGGCATCTTCTGTGGATCTGTTTGACCTGTATGCAAACTGGATGATCCATGGGAGGGAGGGGGGTGGATTTAATGTTCTGCATGACCAGCCACTCGAAGCACTTCATTATGATGGAGATTAGTGCTACAGGCCGGTAATCGTTGTAGCTGGATGGGACGGGCTTCTTTGGGACTAGTATTATGGTAGCAGTTTTCAAACATGTGGGGACAACAGCTTGACTCAGGGAGATGTTGAAGATGTCAGCCAGGACATTGTTGAGCTCCTCTGCACAGTCCTTCAGAACACGACCTGGTATGTTGTCTGGTCCAGCTGCCTTGTATGGGTTGATCCTCGAGAGGGTCCTCTTTACGCTAGCCGGATCCAGACTTATGGCCTGCTCGTCTGGAGGAGGAGTGGTCTTCTGTGTTGATGTGTGCTGTTTTGTGCTTCAAAGCGGCCAAAGAAGTCATTTTGGTTGTTAACCTCTTGCACTTTGGTGTACCGCGGGCGGTCACGTCTCTGCGTTCCAGGGCTCACTGGAAAAAAAAGCTGCATTTCCGTTCTTCCACTACAGACACAGCCGCGAACAGAAAGCCAAAGGAGTGCTTTGATTGGTTTAGATGTGATTGACCTCTCATTCGACTGATAAGAGCCTTGAATTGGGTTTCTGAAACCTTGAAGAACCAATGACTGAAAACCTAGCAAGAAGGACCCGCCTACCAACGGCTGCGAATACAGCGAGCCAGTTGAAGCACAGAAGTTCGAAAGCGTGCGTCCCTTGCATAAAATCTGTTTTGTGTAAGCCGCTGGGTCTTTTTTTCTTACTACTGTTCTTATTTGTTTGGAAAAATCGTTCGCCAAAACCACAATCATGGAAGCGCAAAACCGCAATAATGGAAATATGGTTTGACCGGGTTGCGTGACCAGAACCACGAGTCCATAACAAGCGGACCAGTGTCATGTTCGTCTGACAATGAGGAAGAGAAGTTCGCCAGCGACATTGCTGTTGTGGACAGGTAAGTGTTATAAGCTAAATTATTCTTTATCCCTGAAAATTGTAATCAAAATGACTTTTGACCAATTGGTAAATTACAACTGTGCGTCATGGCAACATGAAGACCGCGGCGCACGGGTCCGCGTCCGGACTGTGAACTCCCCCCCCCCCGCTACTCTTCTGTAGCGGATTGCAGATATTATTGCAGATATTTTAGTACAACAGTGCGTAGTAGACCGCGGCGTGTGCCGCGGTCCGTCATGTGGCGATGGACGATGTCCGTCCTCTGTAGCGGGGGTGGGGGGAGTTGTTATCCTCTACATTACAGATATTTTAGTATAATTTTTAGTGCACTGTAGGTTATTTTTTCTTGTAAAAAAAAAGCCACACATTTTTTACGTGGCATGCTTCTTTGTGTGTGGGGGCTTGTTTGTTCATTCATTCATGAATGAATGAATAAACACCCCCCCCCCACACACACACACACACAGCCCTGAGTGTCACCTTTCATTAGAGCCCAAGATGAAGCTTCTATATTGAATCATTCAAAAGTTACAGACGTTTTTCCAAACTGTGCCATTTGGCACAATTTGGCACAGTTCAAAAACGCCTGGGAACAACCTAAGAAAAAAGCTGTGTAATATATTCATTTTTTGTGGTATTGTTACAAAATTTTGACCTCAGCTGGATAACACTTGGTTCTACATTTCTGTTGCATTTTCCAGCCCGGATCTGACAGCTGTGTGTTATTTGCAAGCATTTGTATAAAAAAAAAAACACCCAGGCGAAATTTATTTTCTTCAAGTTCAGTATGTTTAGATGACTGTTACTCAATGACAGGAGCACTTAGAGAGATTATGCCTGTTTTGCCAAAAAATTCAAAGTGTTTTCTTTTAAATGAGACCAACCCCATGAAGATGCTGCAAAGGGTTGAAGAACAGCTTTTGATTTACTTTGGGTACGTTATTTTTTGGCGTTTTTAGGGAAATTGACCAGAGTGCAAGGGGTTAAGCAGTGTGATGTCACTCACACAGGTCTGAGGTGGAGGTTTGTAGTTGGTGATGGTCTGTATACCACACCAGAGAGAACCCGCATCTCTGGTGTTGCTGAAGTGGACGGATATTTTCTTGCTGTACTGTCGTTTTACCTCCTTGATGCCACGGGACAGGTTGGCTCTAGCTGTTGTTAGTCCTGCAGTGTCACCAGCCCTGAAGGCTGCGTCCCGAGCCCTTAGGAGCCTGTGGATCTCTGCTGTCATCCTTGGCTTTTGGTTAGCATGAACAGTGACGGCTTTGCAGTGAGTGACATCATCATTGCATTTAGCTATGTATGCTACAACAACCTCAGTGTACTCCTCTATGTTTGTATGTCTATTGTGAGTGGCTGCATGCTTGAAAGTGTCCCAGTCTGTAGTGCAGAAGCAGTCTTTCAGAGCATCCGAGGCCCCCTCTGGCCACACACGTACCTGCTTTTTTTGTTGGTCTGATGGCTTTCACTCTGGGTCTGTATGCAGGCCTTAGCAAGATGGTGATGTGATCAGAGAGACCCAGGTTGGGGAGGGGGTTCTGTATGCTGTCTTGTGGGTTGTGTACACCAGGTCCAGCAAATTGTCTCCTCTTGATGGAAGTCCACATGTTGGTGTAGTTTTGGTAAAAGGGCCTATAAATCTGGGTGGTTGAATTCTCCTGCTGTGATGAGGAGTCTCTGGATGTGCTGTTTGTGTCTCACTAATGGCCTGATAAAGTTCATTTAGTGCTTTACTCCTCTCAGTGATGGCAGTGGGCGGGACATACACAGCGACTTGCAGGATAGATGTAACTTCCCTTGGTAAGTAGATGGGCCGGCACTTGATGATCATAAAGTCCATCAACGAGGAACAGTGTTTGTGTACAACAGTCGCATCTCAGCACCAAGCGTCACTAATGTAAACACACACCCCTCCTCCACAGGTCTTCCCTCCACCCGATCAGCACAATAGTATGATAGCCCCGCTAACTGAATAGCAGAGTCCGAGATATTGTCATTTAGCCACATAAAGATAAAAATACAGCAGCTTCGCGCATCATGTTGCGTAGATCTCAGGAGCCGTATGTGGTCTTTTTTGTTGTCTAGTGAGCATATGTTGGCCAGAATGAGGGAAGAAATCAGGAGTTTGTGTGGGCTAGCGGTTAGCTTCGTTCGGATACCTCCACGTTTACCTCTCTTTTGTCGCCGCTCACACCGTCTACGGCGTCTCCATTTGGGATGACACACAGCAGGCGAGGTCGGGGGGTGTGGAAGTCTGGCGGAGTAGTCCTAGGCCACAGAGTTCCTCTGTAACGCTCTGATCCAAGATGTAATGTTTGGTCATATATCCTTAACTCTGGAAGGCTGTGGGGATTGTAACTTGTGCGCAGCATCATAAGTGGATGTTACACACATGAATATACACTTAAGCGTAATTCAAACAACACTAAACGGCACAAAACACGAATTGAGAAGGGAGGCCGCTGCATGTCCATGCACCACCTAGTGGTAGTATGATGTTGCTGTTGTAAATACTTTACAGGAAATCAGCTGCCGTTCTGAGTGGGGAAAAATGTCACAAATTTTCAAGATTTGGGAAAAAAAAGTTGTTAATTTGTGGGGTTGGGGTCATAAATTTACATCAGGGGGGTCCCGAAATTAATGAGAGGAGGAAAAGGCCATATATTGCCCCAGATGTTGCTATTGTCACCTGTAATTTAAGGTTTTAGTGAAGTCCAAGGCCCTTGGGTAGACCCTTTATTCATAAGAAGTCAATAACCATGTTCTCAAAGCAGGAACGTCTCCTGTACAAGGGGCTGGGATCTGTTGGTATTTCTTATTTTAATAATAATAATGCATCAGATTTATATAGCGCTTTATCATAGACACTCAAAGATGCTTTACAAATAGATACATTATTCATTCACTCCAGACAGACAATGGTAGTAGCAAGCTACTACTGTAGCCACAGCTGCCCTGGGGCAGGCTGACGGAAACGTGGCTGCCAATCCGCACCAACAGCCTCTCCGGTCACCACCAAACATTTATACACAGTGTTATGAACACTGGAGGCAAAGTGGGTAAAGTGTCTTGACCAGGGCCACAACGGCAGGATATCTGGGGAGAGCGGGATTCAAACCACCAACTATCTGGTTATTAGATGACCTGCTCTACCTCATGAGCCACTGCCACCCATTTTATGCATTCTACCTGGGTTCAACCATCCAAAGCAATAAAAATTGCACAAGAGAGGTGAAGAAGAGAGTGCAGGCAGGGTGGAGTGGGTGAAGACAAGTGTCAGGAGTGATCTGTGACAGAAGGATAGCACCTGGAGTGAAAGGGAAGATTTACAAGTCAGTAGTGAGACCTGCTATGATGTATGATTTGGAGACGGTGGCATTGACAAAACGACAGGATGCGGAGCTGGATGTGCTAAGATTTTCATTGGGAATGACTAGGAGGGACAGGATTAGAAGTGAGTATATCAGAGACAGCTCAGGTTGAGCGGCCTGGAGACAAAGTAAGAGAGGCACGGCTGAGATGGTTTGGACATGTGCAGAGAAGGGATAGTGGACATATTGGACAAAGGATGTTGAAGATGGAGCTGCCAAGTAGGAGGAAAAGAGGAAGACCACAGAGAAGATTCATGGATGTAGTGAAGGAGGACATGGAGAGGGTTGGTGTGACAGAGGAAAATGCAAGGGATAGGATGAGATGGAGGCAGATGATCCACAGTGGTGACTCCTAAAGGGAGCAGCTGAAAGAAGAAGAAGATTCTGTGCATTCCCAGAAAGAGTTTTAGTCCTTGTCCATCTTCCTGTTTTTTGAAGAGGATATTCTAAATTTACATATCTGATCTCTGTCTGCCAGAGGCAAATGTACCAAAAAATTTGTCATTACTAAATATTTATGGACTTAGGTTGGATGTTTGAATTTACTGTTTATCATGTTGGTACTGATGCTGGTGTCAGTCTGGAGAAAAATCCCACATGAGATGGGGCTTGTTCACACACTGGAGAAAGTAGTCATTGAGCACAGCTATATGACACCCATCAGTGCCTCTTAAACCTTTGAATGTTATTATGAGAGTCACAATTTCCAAAATAATCAGCAGCTCACTTTATGAAAAGACTGACTACAGCAGTTTTAATCTGCGCTTTTTAAATGTAAATAGCTGTCATCAGCATCATTGTACTTCCGTAGTAGCTTACGTTTTAGTAGCCGCTACTTTTTAAAAAAAAATCTAGCTTCAATATTTAATAGTTGTTTTTTATTTGGTATGTTGGTCGGAAGAAACATGAGAGACTGTGTTTGTGTTGAAGTGTGCTGCTGCGCCATGATCTGAGCCCAACCAGCCCGACTAATATGCAGCGTAGGCCTGTCTGAGCGCATCAGATCTGTTGTGGGGGAGTTAACAAGGAGGCTCCGATGAGTGTCAAAACAGCATGCTCATCAAGCACCGGAGCCACACCGCTGCTTCTGTGGAGGCTACAGAAGCATCTGCCGTGACCTCTAATTCACACTGACCTGTGGTGCATTTCTAGTAATCAAATGAAGCAGCAGCGCTCCCACTGAGCTTCTTCAACATCTGGTTTATATTTTATAGAGTTAGGAGAATATTGACTATGAGTAGCGTCTTTATTGATGCACTCGTGGTATTCGCCACGCAGTAACAATTTGTGAGCGTGGCGGTGACAATGTAGGTGCGCACTCGTATTGTTACCACAGACTGTATAGAAAGGAAATGTTTGAGATAAAAATAGCCCCAGCAACAGTTTTAAAATAAAATTTCAAATAATAGCATGGATGTTTGTGACAGTAATTAATTGTACAATAATGAGCCATTCTCTTCCTGAGGAGTGGAGAAGAACTATAGTGGTGCAGATTTTCAAGAACAAGGTGATGCTCAGAGCTGTAGTAAATATGGAGGCTTAAAGATGGTCAGCCAAACTATGAAGATATGGGAAAGAGCTGCAGAAGATACTGTAGGTTAAGAAGAGGCAACAATGAGCGAGCAGCAGAACGGATTCATGCCAGTAAAGAGTACCACAGATGCAATATTTCCTTGATGTAGAAGTATAGAGGATATCAGAAGAAGTAGCACTGTGTCTTTGTGGATTTAGAGAAAGCATATGATAGGGTGCCAAGAGAGGAACTGTGATATTGTATGACAAGGTCAGGAGTGGCAGGGAAGTATGTGAGGGTAGTGGAGGATAGTGAGATTGTGGTGATGTGTGCTGTAGGAGTGACAGATGGATTCAAGGTGGGAGTGGGATTACATCAGTGATTGGCTCTTAACCTTTTCTTGTTTTCTTTGGTGATGGACAGGCTGACAGATGAGGTCAGGCGGGAGTCTCCGTGGACTGTGACGTTTGCTGACGACATTGTGATCTGTAGTGAGAGTAAGGAGCAGGTGGAAGAGAACATGGAAAGATGGCGGTATGCACTGGAGAGAAGAGGAATGAAAGTCAGGAGAAGAAAGATGGACTACGTCTGTGTGAATGATAGGGAGGCAGGTGTGAGTGGTATAGGCAGTGAAGGTAGATGAGTAAATACCTGGCGTCAACCATCCAAAACAATGGACAGTGCACAAGACAGGTGAAGAAGAGTGTAGGCAGAGTCAAGCGGCTGGAAACAAATGTTGGGGGTGATTTGTGACAGAAGAATTGTAGCTAGAGCAGGGGTGTCAAATGTACAGCCCGCGGGCCAAATCCGGCCCACCAGAGAGTCCAAACTGGCCCATGGAATGAATTTGCAAAGTGTGAAAATTAAATAATAGAATACACGAGCAGCACTTTGTCAATAAAATAACTGGTATTTCCAATTTGTCCATTTGGAGTCACACAGGAGTAGCAGACACAAAAGTGATCCCTGATTTCCATTGAGGGAGTCTGTTATGCAGCTCAAGAGGACAGGATTTCTTCCAGAAAGACGCCAAAGCAAGCTTTGCCCACCTGCCTCTGTTATTATCCCTTCTCACCCATTGCTAAAAATATGCAACAAGTGCTTTTTTATGGATGCTGGATCCAGCACACACTGAAATGTCATGGTATTTACTGTATTTAATAACTGTTCTTTAAAAAGACATTTACCACGTGTCTCCCAGCTCGGCAGGTGCTTGGGGGATGCAGTTCGTTGCCTTTTGCCCAATGTTGTTACAGTCGGAAACAGTTTTTCTTGTCACAAAACTTTTTGAACATGTTCAAAACAAGAGAAGCTGTCGGTGTCTTGCGAAAAAGTGATGGGCCACCAGAAACTGATAGGGGCACGGCTTGCTCGGCTAAAGCTGTTTCTCTTCTGGCTGACGGCTGCTTTTGAGCAAAGCAGACGTAGCTTTTTGTCCGTGCAATTAGCGAAGGTATGTCCGTTTAATGCATTGAGGGATTAGTCATAATTTTGGCTCCAGGAGTTTTGTGTTAGTATAATCAGATGTGACATTTTATCCAAAATCCATGTATAGTGATGTAAAAGTCAATAAAACTTTTCTTTCCCATGAATACTAGTGTTAGTGCATTATTTACCTCCTATAAAGTAGAATCCATAAAATATATGCTTCATCTGCCAAAAATTCATTAAGGCTCCCAATTTGGATTCAAACATTTTATCCTCCAAAAAATTGCTTGATTTGGTTCTTCAAGGTTGAATTGTGAAGATTATGATATAACATGTTCTGTCCAACTTGTAAATAGTCTCAAAGGGCTGTTGTAGTTTATAAATGTTATTTCACCTGCCAAAAATTGATTAAGGGTCTTAATGTTGATTGAAATAGTTTTCATGCCGGAGTGGTGGCTTAGAGGTAGAGCATCCACCCCACAAACGGGAGGTTGGGGTTCAAGTCCTGGCCGGATCATGCCAAAGATCATATAAAAATGGAACTTCCTGTTGTCCAGCTTGGTGCTCAGCAAAAATGAAAAGGAGGAGGGAAATGTGGGCAGCAGGGGCTCAGGAGGTAGAGCGGGTCTTCCAATAACCAGAGGGTTGGTGGTGTGAATCCGGCTCTTCCAGCCATCCTGCCATTGTGGGCAAGACACTTTACCCAACTTGCCTCCAGTGTCCATGACATTGGGTATGAATGTGTGTAATGTTCGGTAGAAGTTGGAGAGGTCGTTGGCGTGGATTGGCAGCTACTTTTCCGTCAGTCTGCCCCAGGGCAGCTGTGGCTACAGTAGTAACTTACTACTGCCATTGTCTGGCTGGAGTGAATGATAATGGACTCACTTTAAGTGCTTTGAGATGTCACTTGACATGTAAAGCACCATATAAATCTAATCCATTATTATTATTATTATTATCGTGCCAAAAACATGCAAGTTAGGTTAATTGGCATCAAACTGGGCATTCTAAATTGTCCTTAGGTATGACTGAGAGAGTGAATGGTTGTCTGTCTCTCTGTGTTGGCCCTGCGATGGACTGGCGATCTGTCCAGGGTGTACCCTGCCTCTCATCCAAAAATGCTGGGTTAGGCTCCAGCCCACTCGTGACCCGAAAAGGATTAAGCGGAAGAAGATGGATGGATGCTTTAAAAATCACTTAATTTGGTTATTCAGGGTTAAATTGCGAATAGTATACTGTAACTTGCTCTGTCACACTTGTGAATAGTCCCAAAGGGCTGTTATATCTTATAAATATGGTATTTCACCTGCCCAAAATTGATTAAAGGTCTTAATGTTGACTGAAACAGTTTTCATGCTTTAAAAATGATTTTATTTGGTTCAGGATTAAATTGTGAATCTAATACTGTAACTTGCTCTCTCACAATTGTGAAATAGTCTCAGAGGACAATTATTCTGTATTTTGCCTGCCAGAAATTGATTGAGGGTCTTAATCTGGATTGAAACTCCAGAAATCCAATCATAACCGGTTTATTCATGTGCATGTAAACATGGTCAATGATCAGGTTTACATGCCCACTAATAAACCGGTTATGATTGGATTTCTGCAGTTATCTGATCATTCAAGTCGCCATGTAAACAGAATAATCCGATAAAGGCCATGTAACTGGGGTCATTACTGCAACTCATTCAGGTTGTTCATGTTTTGTAAAAGATCAGTGGTTTAATAAATGTAAACATTTCACAATGTACTTGTACTCTCTTTGTACTAAATTTGGAGTTGCTATTAGGTTGTTTTGCTATTATTTTACTGGTCCGGCCAACTTGACATTAAATCTGGCAGTATATGGCCCCTGAGCTAAAGTGAGTTTGACACCCCTGAGCTAGAGTGAAAGAGAAGGTTTAGAAGATGGTAGTGAGACCTGCTATGATGTGTGGTTTGGAGACGGTTGCGCTGACAAAAAAGGTGGCAGAGTTGAAGATGCTAAGATTGTCATTGGGAGTTACTAGGAGGGACAGGATTAGAAATGAGTATATCAGAGGGACAGCTCAGGTTGAGCGGTTTGGAGACGATGTAAGAGAGGCAAGGCTGAGATGTTTGGACATGTGCAGAGGAGGGACAGTGGATTTATTGGACAAAGGATGTTGAAGGTGGAGCCGCCAGGCAGGAGGAAAAGAGGAAGACCACAGAGAAGATTCATGGATGTAGTGAAGGAGGACATGGAGAGGGTTGTGTGACAGAGGAAGATGCAAGGGATAGGATGAGATGGAGGCAGATGAGCCACTAAAGGGAGCACCAGAAGAAGAAGAGTGCACAGAAAATAAAACAGAAGACTGTAAGCATTATATAGAAATATGTCACTCAATTTAGACACAGTTGACACTATTTACTGAAGTCTATTTGTTTATTAGACTTTAATGTTAATTTTTTTTAATCACTTCATTACAGCAGAAACTGAAACAGACTAACCCACTTACATACAGTATTCATTCATTTTTTTTTTATTTTTACAGAGATGGTGTAAATGATACTGATGTGTTTTCCTTCACTTTATGGTCAATCCCAAACGACCCAGCGATAAGCAGAGACATTTTTGTCCTAATTAAACTCTAATGGAGTTCCTCCATTAAAAGCTACAGCTCGTTCTGATCTGATTCAGTCCGTTGTGATGAGATTTAAGTTGAAATTAAAAAGCTCCCCCTGTCTGAATCCTCCACATGCTGCACAACAATAATGTGCAGAGCAATGAATAAAATATTGAAAGGCTCAGTGACACACTCTTACCCCCATGGTAAACTTCCCCAGCAGTGCCACGCCGCATCAGGAGGTGTTTATGTGCATCTCAGTTTGGTGCTTTAGCTGAAAGAGCGTCTCTCCAGATGGATTCAGGGAGTGGAAGGTACTCAGCTGTGACTAGGCTGCCCCGTGGCAGTGCCAGAACTTTTGTACAGGATAAAAAGAGGTGACTCACTTAAACCCGTGATTCCACCTCAATTAAAAGCCAGTCTGCAAAGTGCACTAAAGGCATATCTTTGTTTGTACCCAGCAGCTGATGTGTGTAAGTGAGGGTGCTGTTTAGTAGAAGATAACTGGACCTGCTGATCACATTGGGGCCATGGAGTTAAGAAGTGGTGACTCTGTCAGATGGGCTTCAGAGATGTTGACAAAGATATAGACTCTAGACGTGATCACTCACTGCAAAATGGGGGAACAAAAAGTCGACCCGACACAGAGTTCATCCCAGTATCATTATTTTGGGCAGGAAACAGCGTATGCAATACTTTATTAGACGTCAAGATCCCATATTATGCATTTTCAAAGAATTAATTTTAAGTTTTGACATCTTCCAGAATGTATATATGTAGTTTTAAAGACCAAACCTGATAGTTAGGCCCCTTTACATAGAATAGAGATCCAACCCTTAACCAACCCCACAACAGTGGGTTAGGTTAAAGCGGGATTTGTGCACCCGCATTACGTTGACGCCATTACCAACGTCCGTCGCCAACGCAGTGATCAGCAATTTTTTCATGTGTGTTGGGTGAAATGCGTTGTTCCGTTGCCAAAACGGGTTTCAGCCAATGTGTAGTGATTTGTGTTTGTCTTGTGTTTTTGTTTATGAAATAGCGACGGGCAAGAGCAGATTATGATGGAGTTGGAGCTAATAAATGTTAATAAAAAAAGCAACTTTTTTTTCCCCACAATATCTTTATTGAACCTTTTTTTTTTAACAAACATGATACAAACAATCAAACACTAACACTAAAGTACTACAAAAAAAAAAATGCACTAAAAACACCAACAACCACCAGCAAAATCAAGTCTTCAACAATGCTCCTCTGTTTAGTCTAGACAATCCAATACATAAGTATACATATTATGTTCACCAGTTTGGAATTTACAAGGTCCACACACATCATTCACCTTCTTCTTCAAAAGTTATGTTTAAATTTTTTACATAATCAATAAAAGGTCTCCATATATTCTCAAACACAATTTCCTTTGATTTCAGTATATATGTTATTCTTTCTAATGGAAGGTTTGTTAACATCTGTCTTAACCACTGAGTCACATCTGGTCTATGAGTCTTTTTCCATAATAGTGCAATACATTTTTTGGCATTAAGCAAACTGAGGTCTATGAATGTTCTTTCACTTTTATTAAAATTATGCTTTTCTGGGTACAGACCCAACAAAAACAATTTAGGATTCAATATGATTTGTTTTGAGATTATTTTTTCAATTGTTACCCTCACATCTTCCCAAAACATTCTTATTAATCTACATTCCCATACACAATGAAATAGAGTTCCTTTACTTTCCATGCATTTTGTGCATGTATCTGGTATATTTTTGTTATATTTATTTAACTCCTCCGGTGTAACATACATCCGCATTAACCATTTGAAATGTATCAATTTAAGGCGTACATTTATTGATTTGGTTTGAGCTTCTGTACAAGCCAATTCCCATTGTTCCTCCGAAATTTCAGTTTGCAGATCTTCTTTCCAGTAGTTTAATCTTTTCAGTGAATTTTCACTTGAAGATAGTGTCAATGAGTTATAAAACTCTGAAATAATACCCTTTCTTTTACTATCTTTCATCATCATTTTTTCCAAGGATGAATAAATAGGTTGAGTGAGAGCTTTATTTTGATTTGATCGAATAAAGTTTCTAAGTTGAAGATATTTAAAAAAATGTGTTCTATTGAGATTAAATTTGATCCTCAGCTCTTCAAAAGACATTATGTTATCTGCACATGGCAAATATAAATCCTGAATCTTTTGTATCCCTTTTAAATTCCATACTTTAAATACAGCGTCCGCTCTCCCTGGTTTAAAATATTGATTACCCCATATTGGACTAAATTGTGACAATAACTGTGGTTCTTTTAAATAGTTTTTAGCTTCACACCATATTTTGATCATATGCTTTACAAATGGATTTTTAACTTGTTTTTGTAATTTTTTTGCCGAATCTGAGTATATGAATATGGGAAGAGGTAAAGGTAAATTGTATGATTCCATTTCAGTCCAGTGAGGGAGATCATTTGATGAAAAATAATATGTCATAGACCTCAGTTGTGCCGACCAATAATACAACATAAAATTTGGACATTTCAGACCTCCACGATCAAATGGTAAATATAATAAAGACAGACGTAATCTAGCCCTCCTGTTGTTCCATATAAATTCCACTAACTTTTTTTTTATTCTTGAGAATAAATCTAAAGGTGGTGATAAGGGAATGTATTGAAATAAATAAAGTATTTTAGGTAAAATATTACTTTTAAGTATATTGATTCTCCCGATCATCGACATTGGTAGTGACATCCATCTCTGAGTTAACTCATTGATATCTGACATTAAGGCTTCATAGTTGATACTGGCGACTGATTCTAGCTTAGGCACAATTTGGATTCCTAAATATTTAAACTGATTTACAACATTGAATTGATTTACCTCAGGGGCTGGGTAATTTCTCTGGGTCTCATTTAGCATTAATATTGAAGATTTAGTTTTATTTATTTTATATCCTGATATTTCCCCAAAATTCTTTATTAAATTCAACAAGGTTGGAATTGATTTTTTTAGATTCGACATAAACAAAATTATGTCATCGGCGTACAGGGAGATTTTATGTTCTGTTGGTCCAACTTTAATTCCATATATTTGTGAATGTAAACGTATCGCTATCGCTAAAGGTTCAATTGCCATAGTAAACAGTAAAGGTGAAAGTGGACAGCCTTGTCGACATCCTCTATTGATTTTTATTGGTTTTGAAATATTGTTATTTGTTAGGATTTCTGCTGTAGCATTGTTGTATATTATTTGAACCCATTTTATGAAATTATTTCCAAGTCCAAACCTTTGTAGGACTTCAAAAAGAAAGGGCCATTCAACTCTATCAAAGGCCTTTTCAGCGTCCAATGATAGGAGAGCTGTATCCGGTGCTTCTTTATTAAAATAAATAATATTAAATAGTCTTCTTACATTATGGAAGCCTTGTCTACCCTTTATAAAGCCATTCTGATCTCGATTAATAATATTTGGTAAAATTTCTTGTATTCGTCTTGCTAAAATTTTACAGATTATCTTAAGGTCGGCGTTTAATAGGCTTATTGGTCTCATATTTTCACATTTATTAGAGGGCTTACCTGGTTTTGGCAGCAGTATAATTAAGGCATTATTTATGTATGATGGTAAATTATTATTTTGAAATGCTTCTAAAACCATTTCCAAAAAAGGTTTTATTAATTTATTCTTAAATTTTTTATAAAGGTCAACTGGAAGACCATCTGGTCCTGCACTTTTTCCTGATTTCATATTATCAATGGCTAGCCCAACTTCTTCTTGACTAATTTTAGACTCCAATATCTCCCTGTTTTCATTTGGAATACACGGTATAGATAGTTTGTTCAAAAACCCATTTAGTTTTGTTAAATCAAATTCATTTTTAGTATCATATAATTTTTCATAGTAATCTCTAAAGGCTCTGTTAATTTCTAAAGGATCTATAACTACCTGTCCATTACTTATAATACTAGTAATTGGTGTTTTAATTTCTAATTGTTTAATCTGCCATGCCAATAATTTTCCTGATTTTTCACCTTGTTCATAAAAAGATTGTTTCAATCTTAGAAGACTCGAGGCAGCTCTATTCGCTGATTTTTTGTCGTATTCAGCTCTCAAAATCAGTAATTCATTCTCCAACCTTGGATCACTTCCTGCATACACTTTTTCCTGAAGACTTTTCATTTTATGTTCCAATTTAGCTCTCTCCTCTCGAGTCTTCTTAGATTTTGATCCTGTATAACTAATAATATGTCCCCTAATAAAAGCTTTGAAAGCCTCCCACTTTACACATGCTGATGTTTGTGTAGTATTGATGTCAAAGTACTCGTCTATCTGTTTTTCTATATACTTGACAAATTCCTCATCCTGAAGCCATTTATGCTGAAATTGCCATCTACCTGATTCCTTTGTCAATTTTTTATCTACATATATTAGACAACAGGGTGCATGATCAGAGATCACGATGTTATCATAAAAGCAGTTTTGAATCTTGGATCTTAATTCTGTGGAAATCAAAAAATAATCAATACGTGAGAATGTCTTGTAGGTACTGGAATAACAAGAATAGGCTTTAACTTGTGGTTTCATTTCTCTCCATATATCTAACAATCTCAATTCTTTCATAAAATGGTTAATAGTCATCCTACATCCATTGTGCGTACAATCCAGTCCTGTTGATCTATCTATACCTGGATTCAATGTACAATTAAAATCCCCTGCTATTATATGTTGCCCTGTAAGTGATGATAAAATAAGAAATAAATTAGCAAAGAACTTTTGGTCATCTATATTGGGACCATATAAGTTCACAAGATTTATATTTTCTAATAGCAAAGAACCTTGAATGATTACATATCTTCCAAGTTTGTCTCCAATTACATTTTTCACTTGAAAAGGGACTGATTTATGTATGAGAGTCATAACTCCCCTGGCCCGGGATGAGAATGATGAGGTGAAGACACTTCCTTGCCAGCTACTCCTAATTCTTTTTATATCCTCCTCTATTAGATGAGTTTCTTGTAAAAACACAATTTTTGAACCCATGTCTTTTATTTTATTCATAACTTGTTTAAGTTTTTTTAAATTTTGTAGACCTCTGCAATTCCATGAAGTTAAATTAAGATTAACACTTTGGTTTATGATCAATGGAGAGTTTGGGATTACCTTGCAGTGTAAACATGCTCATACAGAGAAGCAAAAACATGAGTGGTTGAACATTCATCCTACAAACTACACACAAACAAATTTCCCCTTCCCACACTTGTGGCAAACCCCCCAAAATCAAAAGAAAAATTCTGTCTCCCGATATAGCCATCGACCGCTCCACACCCACGGGGAACTGCCTAAGCCACTCCTTCTTCATCCTCCCAATCACCCTAACTCTACTGCTTTTAATGACGTAACATTAACTCTCCTCTGTAGTTTTCCAACTTAACTCCAAAATTTTTAACAACTTTGTACATCATAGTTTTTTTTTGTTTGTTTTGTTTTTGTTTTTTTTAATATATAACACAATCTATATTTTGTAAACTTGCTATTTACTTCAAGTCAGTCAGATGCCTGTGCAAATGCTTAATTATTCTACCTTATATTTTGTTCATGCTTAGCTCCCACCAGTCTCTTCTTCTTCTTTGATCTTCTTGATGAACTCCTGCGCCTCCTCTGGGGTCTTGAAGATGTGGGTTCTGCCCTCATACGTGGTCAGCAGTCTCGCAGGATAGATTACACCATGACAAATCCCAAGGTTGCGCAGCTCCTTACGTATGGGATCAAACTGCTTCCTCAATTGTTGGATTCCTGTGGCCAAATCTGGGTAGAACCGCACCTGCTGATCCTGGTGTTTAATCTCTCCTTTAGCTCGTGCAGCGTTGAAGATCTTCATCCTGTCTCTGTTGCTAAGAAACTTCATAATTAAGGTCCTCGGCGGTCCCTTATCTCTCCGTGGGCCAGTACGATGTGCTTTTTCCAGAACCACTGCTGATTGCAACTCCTCGCTGCCCAGCACCTCCGGAATCCACTTTTCCAGAAAGGAATATACGTCCCGACCTTCTGATTCCTCTGGAAGACCCACCAGCCTCAAGTTATTCTGTCTCGACCGAGATTCCAAATCCAAAATATTATCTTCTAGACATTTATTTTTTTTTCCAAAGTGCGCACCTTTAATTGAAGACGGGTGACGTCATCTTCAGCACTAGCGAGACAGAGCTCCATCTGCGCCGTTCGTTCTACACAGTCACCCAATTCCTTTCTTATTCCTTCCAACGCTGTCATAATCCCATCAAATCTAGAGGAAAAGTCCGCTCTCATTGAACTCATGGCAGCCATCAGCGCATCTGCGCCGCTCCCCGCAGATATCGCACCGTTGCCAGCCTCCTCCGCCATATATGGAGTTTTGTTTGCTGCGTCACAGACCTGAAAGTCCGTCAATTTGGACTGTTTCGGCGGCTCGCTTTTTCCTTTACCTGGTTTTCCAGCCTTAGGCTTCGCCGACATATCCTCGCCCAAACGCTGGGATACGTTCTGTCCCAAATGAGAGAGTTATTTGCCGATTTTTTTCTCCAGGAGCAGAGCAGAGTGAGACACGTCCGTCTTACGTGGCAGCCATAACCGGAAGTCCAAAAAAAAAAGCAACTTTTAATAGGATTTTTGCAGAGAGAAAAAGAGAAGATGTCAGAGAAAATGGTGCACGCGACCATCGCCGCTGCCGTTATTTGACAATCTGTGTAATTACTAGGGTTATGATGAGCCACAAAATGCTCGGTATGTGCTTCCTCAATATTCTTTTGAATTTGGACTGTTGTTTAACCGACTCGCTCTGGAAGTTGTGCCTCCATGAACAGGCAGAGCGGAGCAGTGGCGAAAACTAGGAAATGTGAAGGAGGAGACAAAGCGGACCAATCACAGCTCTTACGGCCTGCGTCACCAGCGTGCACCTCTCCTTCTTTGGAGACGTGCACATCGCTGCGTCACGTCGACACGGGTGCATAACTTTCATTTAAGGGTTGGACCTTCCCTGTATAAATAAAGGTTAAATAAAATAAAAACTCTGAAGAGACCATGGCGACTGTTGAAATCACTGCAGATAATTGATATATGAAATTGGCCAGATCTCTCAATGATCTCCACCCCTGTGTAAAGTGGGTATTAAGAAGTTCTTGTTGTTGAAAAATGGTTTATCATTCCTGATTAACTCTGCATTCAGTTTCTGGTTCTATTCTCTCTATCTTGATTATTACTAGAAATGATGTAGGTGTTCAGTAAAGTTCAATTTTCTGTTTATCATATCAGTGTATATAATATATTGCACTATATGGAAGATTGCTATATGTTTGGGGGCTGAAAACCTGCACTTTTTCTGCTGGCAAGCAGCCAACTCCTCTTACTGCAAACAATCAAATTTGAAAATAACCCCACTTTTCAGGGTTTTTTTTTTTACCAACTTACTGAGTAAAACACACGCCACAAAAATACCACAACCTTGTCACTTTGTTAAGGCTTGATGTCACTAGGTCTTCACCCACTTTAATGATAGCGGTAGTAGACTTTTGAGAGATTCCAAAACATCACACTAGAATTCAATTACCCTAGTTAGCTTAGCAAAGGGATGACGATTTTTATGGCAACTCTCTCAATATTCTACTCGCCACACTGGAAATTCATTCATGGTTTGCTTGTCCAGACTTTATATATATATATATATATATATATATATATATATATATATATATATATATATACATAAATTACCCTATGGTAATTTGATGAAAACATGTATCACACATCCTCTGGGCTCTGTCAACATGTGTTTAAAAAAAAAAAAAAGCTATAATATGTTCCGTTTTTTTAAGCAAATAATCTGATTGGGTGAAAGTTTTTTTGAGTCTGGAGATGGTCAAGGTGTGTTTGTTTTGGATGACAGTATTCATATTTAATAAGCTAAAATACCAAAATGACCACTCCTGTTTACCCTCTGTGTTTAAAGCAAAACCGCTCTGCCCCCTTTCTTCAAATGCCTCCTCACAGACAAACATTTGTCATGTTCAAAAGCAAGTACAGTTTGGCTCATATGTATGAACCCCAAAGAGAGCGGTAACGTCAGTCGGTCCTCAGTGTTGTTGGTAGAGCCGCTTGTTGTCAAATATCCTCATGTCCGTGTAATAAGTTGTCATGTCCATACAGAACAGATGGGCATTATTGACGCCCGCTGACAGTTCAGCCGAAGCAGAATACTTGAAATGCTGCTAAGACAGATCCTACCACACGAGTGCCCCGAGGAGGCCTCACTTCACACTGCGCCAGTCGAGCCACACCGTGACACTCCCATCTCTCAACGGGCTGAACGTTGCAGCTGGCACTCACTGTCACAACACAGCAGAATGATAGGCCTGCGCCGCTTGCTCACTAGCCTCCTGCTGATCATGGCGTCTGCTGAACGATCAGAGAAAATACAGACTACAGACCGCCCTGGTGGGATCTCAGCTCCCTGAGAGTATGATGGGGTTGGTGATCTTTCTCCGTCTCCCCTTGCGAGGCTCAAACTCTAGAGAAATCTCCAAGGAAGTCCTCATCATTTCTTTTCTTTCTCCAAACACTTCTGGAGGGTTCTGTGCTGACGCCACAACTGAAATGATAAATTGAGGTAGAACAGAGAATGTTTTATGTTCATCTTAATGGTAGGTGTAATCATTATGTTTAAAGCTGCTGGACATTAGAAGCAGCACTGGATATGAAAATATCCATCGACTGAGTGAAAGAAATTACTTAAAGGGACATATGGTGAAAATTTTCATTTTTCAGTGCTTTTCTGCATCTGTTTGGGTGTCTGCAGTGGCAACCAATGGAAAAACTCTGAAAACTGATGGTAGGAGGGTCCCTGTAACACCAAAGAATGTGTGCTGTCAATACGATTATTTGACTACTCCTGGTCGAGTCGGAGCCCTGGCAATCTCAAATCATAAATATCAAACTTGTTTGACTTTTATAAATCCTACCTCAGACAGAATATCCACCAAGAAAATGGAAGAAAACTGACCTGTAAGCATCACCACTCTGATGTTCCATACTCACACGCTACAAATTGTAAAGTCACATCTTTACAGTCTTCTCAGCCAGGGCTACACCCATATTCTTTTTCTTTTTTCTTTTTCACCAAATAGCACAACGACCACCAGTTGATGATGTTGATAGTCCTCCATATTTGCTTATATTCTGAAGTCACATTTGAATCTCACATGATCCCATTTGATCACACAAGATCCTGTGGGATTTGTCAGTGGAATCACTGTGTGAAATCACTGATAAAAACGGCAGATGTGTGCTCTGCCTGTCTCACAGAATCAGCTAGTGTTTGCATTTGGAGGACTATAAGGTTGTGTGGCCACAGAGATCGCAGTTCCTACTGGAAAAGTTCAGGGCCTATTTTTCAGGGTGCTTCACAGGTGCGCTTAAAAAAGGTTTCCACCTGTATCCTCGCAGCAGCTTGACCAGTCACTCACAGCTTGGCATCACAAACTGAGACCCTACTAACTACACTATATTGCGACACTCTGGTAAGAAAACACACATCCCTCCACTCATAGTAATCTTTTAACCTACTGCACTTCTGGTTGGTTGGTTAGAGAGGTGTGTCGTTGATGAATGATGCGGTGTTCCAAAAGCTCAACTTTTTTCAGCTTTTAGTGATGTGGGTGTAGCAACAAATGCTGACTGCTGAGAGCATTTTTATGCTGAGAACGCTGCATTAAATGAAAAGAATGAAAAGAAAGTAGATGTTCCAAATGGGAAAAAATGTCCTTTGTGGACATGCAGCTTTATGTTAAAACTCACCTTAAAGCAGCTATGTAAGATTTTCACCCTAAAATAATGTTTCCAAAATAATTTTTTCATTGGTCCATTAACCTTTGACCAGGTTAACATCACTTCTCCCATAGTCTGAGTGGGCCCGCGTTGCCTGCAACAACTTTGTTGTTGGTGGGAGCACTGAAAAGACTACAACTATGGTGACTATAACCTCACTTCCAAGAGCCAATCACAGGGCACAACTGTAGCCACCAACAACTAAACACCCTGTGATTGGCTGTTGGCACTAAGGTCATAGGTTCCATAGTTGTAGTCTTTTCAGTGTTACTACATTGATCAAGAAAGTTGCATAGTGCTGCTTTAATTTGTCTTGATGTCTATGGTTGCCAACATTTTAAAAGAATTGGTGAAGATTTGAAAATTCTCTGGTGTATGTGTCAATCCCATTTTTAAAACATTTTATTTATTTATTTCAAACATGTAAACAAAAAAAAATAAGACAGCAAATCAGACCAGTGTTTGAACATGGATGACTACTGAGGTCTATTCCGTTTCAACGGCTGCCTCAAGTGGCCTATGGAGGAAGTGCATTTTTTTGTTCTGAGTTTCTGGTTGGTAATAAGGTGAAGGCTGTAGCATGTAGTGACACCACAGTGACATAAAGGTCACTGATACTGAAAATAAACAGTCAGCTGCTGTTATGCTCTCCAGGGCAAAATCAAACAAAACAAACGTACACTTTACACGTAAACAATTCAAGCTGCGAGAAAAGGAACATTTTTTTTTCCTGTTCAGCAGTGACAGCTCAGGAATATTGGCTTCAGTTGTTTCCAGCTTCTGCTGCTGTCACCAGTCGAGACACAGGAATGTATGCTAGCCAGCCTCTGTTATTCCTCATAAAAGGTCAAGGCTGCAGGCATGTATTTTTTGCAATGGATATTTTGCTCTTCGGGGCTCTTGACAAGAGTTTGTGATTGTGTGTTTCTGCAGCCGACCTCCCCAGTATAACGGGACTGTATCAAGATGACACTGGAATGCTGTAATTATAGGGCTTCTTGGTGTTTAACTTTTTCCTCTGTTTGTTTTATACCCTGCAGTCCTCTCTGATTGCATCGGTGGAGCAGATATGTTGCCACAGCGCCGGTGGCTCCCATTGACCTCAAGGTCAATCTGGCAGCAGGTTCTGAATTTTGACAGGGGCAGCCAACTGTGGAGAGGGGAGCGTGCCTTGAGGCACTCAGTGTGTTGCATCAATGTTCGTTAGTCAAATAAACTGCATAGTATCACCCTTTTGTCTCTTAATAACAGGGCGAACCAATGACAAATCTAGTTTGGGCGAGGAAGCTGTGACAATCAGTGCAGTCTGCCTCTGAACATCATGAAGTAGCAGCGCTAAAAGGCTCACCATCAACTGCTGCCAGTGCACATTATCAGTCCTCCCGATAACACACACCAAGCTTCCAGTGCACGCAGCTTGTCAGGGATTGATGGCTTCGATGCACTGTAAGCCATGGACGTTTTCGGCAGTGTCGTATTCCTCCTCAAGCAGGTGGGGTCAGAAGTGCACGTAGAGCTCATTACAGAGTTGAGTCAGAGATATGTGGTGGGAGACTGGCCCGTAGTTCTGCAGGAGGTGAATGAAACAATTAGTTTCTGCTGCCAGAGAGTGACAAAACACACACTTCCTTCTTTTGTAAAGATAGCCTGCAGAAGTGCCACGATCGCTAACTTTTCACACAGTATCCCCGAAAATGATTTTTCAGTTGCATCAGTGAGTAATACGCCCTACTTTGTATGATGTTGTTACATCATCCTAGAAATATTACATACTTTTTCCCTCTGAAACCCAGTTTTTTAAGGATTACATAAAGATGAATTTTGAAACATGGACTTTATGTTCAACTACATCGTCTCCAGGTTGTCTTGGTGGTAAAAGCACAGAATCAACATATGTATTGTTCTTGTCAGAGCTTTCTTCATCTGTGTTTGCAGTTTAAATGTCTTTAAAAGCATCAGGCATTTATGATATTAGTTATTCACCAGAAATGATCAACTTCTAAGTGTTATGAACGTTGTTTTATTATATTCTATTTAGGTTCCCTAATGTCTCTGCAGAATTTTATATTTACAAAACACTAAATTTACTACCTGTTGCCTTAAGGCCTGTCAGAGAGCGGCAAATGCTGAGGAATGTTCACCAATGTTGCGATTGTTGGGGTTTTGTCAGGGTTTGTAAAAGGTCGCACAACAGTTAGCCAACAGTTTTTATCCCCCACCAGCCGTTCATGAAGACCGAAGGGGGATTATGTCATGGGGCGGTCCATCTCTCCATCCATCCGTCTGTCCCACTTTTTTGAAATCATCTCATCCTACAGTTTTGTTCTGATTGTTCTGAAAGTTGGTTCCAGGGTTTGATATATACTGATGATTTGTATATTGTAATTTGGCTTTGATTGGATGATTTTTGCAGGAGTTTTGGGCCCAAAGGTCAAAGTTAACATTCCTTATGCCTTATTACTATAGAATGAGTAAAGCTAGGGTCACCATACTTGGTACACACACTGAGCCCCTGATCTCTGACTATGGGTTTAGGGTCAAACGGTCAAAAGTCGAGGTTAACATTCCATTTGCACTAGTACTATAGAATGAGTAAAGCTTGGGACACCAAGCTTGGAACACAGGTCCATCCTATGACCCTGAACTGTGACTATGGGTTTGGGATCGCAAGGTCAAACATCAAGGTCAAAATGCCATATAAACTACAGTATATGTCAACAACAAAGAAAGCTGGGGTCACCAAATTTGCTACACAGGTTCACCTTAGGACCCTGCCCTACAACTATGGGTTGTATAAAACTATTTTTGTTGCACATTCAGGGCTGATAGGCTTATCATAATTTGGTTCTGCCCCAGTAATTATATGGAAAAGTTGAAAACTGCACTCCTTCATACTGCACTCGCCTCAGAAGGCTCTTGTTACCGTGGCAAACAGTTTCTATTGTCGCAGAAAAATTTTGAACGTGTTCAAAAACTGTTTCTGTGACGAGAAATACGGTTTGCTGCCATAAAAACTGTTGGCCAACTGTTACACAATCTTTTACGATCCCTGATGAAACCCCAACATGTTCATGAATGTTCTTCAGCATTTGCCACTCTGTGAGATACTACCCTAAAGAAACTTACACTACCGTTCAAAAGTTTGGGGTCACTTAGAAATGTCCTTATTTTTGAAAGAAAAGCACTGTTTTTTTCAATGAAGATAACTTTAAACGAATCAAAAATACACTCTAATATCTAATATACATTGCTAATGTGGTAAATGACTATTCTAGCTGCAAACGTCTGGTTTTTGGTGCAATATCTACATAGGTGTATAGAGGCCCATTTCCAGCAACTATCACTCCAGTGTTCTAATGGTACAATGTGTTTGCTCATTGCGTCAGAAGGCTAATGGATGATTAGAAAACCCTTGTGCAATCATGTTAGCACAGCTGAAAACAGTTTAGCTGGTTAGAGAAGCTATAAAACTGACCTTCCTTTGAGCAGGTTGAGTATCTGGAAAAAATTATTATTTCAAATACAAATCATTATTTCTAACCTTGTCAATGTCTTGACTATATGTTCTATTCATTTTACAACTCATGGTGGTAAATAAGTGTGACTTTTCATGGAAAACACAAAATAATTGTCTGGGTGACCCCAAACTTTTGAACGGTAGTGTACATAAGAAATTCTGTTGTCTTCTATGGTACTTTTTGTTTGAAAGAAGACAGAGAAGCAAATTGTTCCAGTCAGAATATCTGTGTGAAGAAGCCAATGACATATATATTGTCATCACTAGTTTAAGGCAGATAATGAAAAATTGTTGTGGATAAGCAGTCTAATTAATGGATGTACAGTATATACACTACTCACAAAAAGTAAGGGATATTCGGCTTTTGGGTGAAATTTCAGGATGCACCTAAAATGCACTATAACCTTTCCAGGTGAACTTAATTTGACCTTCTCTCACCTTTTGAATGCACATGTTCAGCTGTTCAGTCTTTCAGTACTTTTTGCATAACTTGCTGTTCTCCAACAAGGTGTTTAACGGCAAAATTCACAACAGGTGTTTGATCCATGAATCGACCAATGAATTTTCTGGTTCAGTTAGAATTGATATTTAAACAGTCCTCTTCATCAGGCTGTTCACATTTTGACATCATGAGACCAAGACGACACCTCACAATTGATCAGCAGTACCTCACCATTGCGAGGCTTCAAACAGGATGTTCTCAGACGGAAGTGGCCACTGAGCTTAGAGTCTCACAGAGTGTCATCAGCAGGTTGCAACAGAGATACAGAGAGACTGGAAGAGTCACAGAAAGACATAGAAATGGACGTCCTTTGACCACATCCCACGCTGATGACCGCTTCATTGTGAACAGTGCCCTGCGGAACCAGAAGATGAATGCCACTCAACTCCAGGCACATTTAACGAAGGTGAGAGGCACCCAAGTGTCACATTAGATCATTCAAAACTGTTTACATCAGCGTGGCCAGTGTGCTAGACGACCTGCAAGGGTACCGGACCACACCAGACACGGGCGTCATCATCTTGCATGGGCCAGGGAGCATTTATGCTGGACAAGGGACCAGTGGGCCTCAGTGGTGTTCTCTGATGAAAGTCGATTCATGTTGAGCAGAAATGATGGCTGCCAACGATATTGGAGATGTCAAGGAGAGCACTATGCATCAGCTACTGTTGTGGTGACATTACACTCTTTGCAGGTGTGTCTAGTCAAAACAGAACTGCCCTACACCTTGTGAATGGTACAGTGACAAGCCGATACTACCTGAATAACATCATTAATCCAGTCATTGTGCCCCTGCATGAACAACACAGGCTTAATTTTATCTTCATGGCCAACAATACTCCAGCTCATCGAGGTCACATCATTAGGGAATGGGTGCTGGAGGCTGGGGTACCTCAAATGGAGTGGACTGCACTTTCTCCAGACCTGAATCCCATAGAAAATCTATGGGATCAGCTGAGTCGCCATGTAGAGGTGCGTAACTCTGCACCCCACAATGTCAGTGACCTGCGAGCCGCTTTTCAAGAAGAGTGGAATGCCATGCCTCAGCAGACAATAAGTCGACTTGTGAACAGCAGGAGACGTCATTGTCAAGCTGTAATTGATGCTCAAGGGCACATAGCAAGTTATTGAGACACTGACATTTTTTGTTGTGAGCTGTCGATTTATCAGTCAATCTACAGTCCTACTCTCACCTATGATCACGAGCTTTGGGTAATGACCGAAAGAACGAGATCGCAGATACAAGCGGCTGAAATGAGCTTTCTCCGTAGGGTCGCTGGACTCACCCTCAGAGATAGGGTGAGGAGCTCAGTCATCCGGGAGAGGCTCAGAGTAGAACTGCTGCTTCTCCACATTGAAAGAAGCCAGTTGAGGTGGTATGGGCATCTGATCAGGATGCTTCCTGGATGCCTCCCACTTGAGGCATTTCGGGCATGTCCCACTGGGAGGAGACCCAGGACTTGCTGGAGAGACTATGTCTCCCAGCTGGTCTGGGAACGCCTTGGTATCCTCACTGAAGAACTGGAGCAGGTGGCTGGGGAGAGGGAAGTCTGGGCTCCTCTGCTTGAACTGCTGCCTCTGCGACCCGGACCTCCGGAAAAGCGGTAGATGGGTGGATGGATGGATGGATGGTATACCCACCACTGTTGTTGGCTTTTGTTTTAATAAATTGTTTAAAATGACAAAATCACATTGCATGCTTCTACTTAAATGCCCTACTTTCATGATATATCACTGTAGCGTGAACTTTTTACATTTTCCATAAATTTCACCCGAAAGCCAAATATCCCTTTTTGTGAGTAGTGTATATATACCTAATATTTTACTAATCTTAAATTTGAGTGGAGTTATTTTCCACAATGTTTCAGCTTTAAACGTATATCTTTAGTTGATATTGATCTACTTCTGTATAAAATTACCATCTTCAAGAGGACATGCAATGATAAGTTTGATCTTAACAGTCTTTTGGACTCTAAAGGATTTAATATAATTCTTATTCATCTTATGTTAGGCCTTAGTGCAGCCCAAACAAACTGTTTTTTTTTCCACAATATCTTTATTGAACCTTTTTTTTTTTTAACAAACATGATACAAACAATCAAACACTAACACTAAAGTACTACAAAAAAAAAAAAAAAGATGCACTAAAAACACCAACAACCACCAGCAAAATCAAATCTTCAACAATGCTCCTCTGTTTAGTCTAGACAATCCAATACATAAGTATACATATTATGTTCACCAGTTTGGAATTTACAAGGTCCACACACATCATTCACCTTCTTCTTCAAAAGTTATGTTTAAATTTTTTACATAATCAATAAAAGGTCTCCATATATTCTCAAACACAATTTCCTTTGATTTCAGTATATATGTTATTCTTTCTAATGGAAGGTTTGTTAACATCTGTCTTAACCACTGAGTCACATCTGGTCTATGAGTCTTTTTCCATAATAGTGCAATACATTTTTTGGCATTAAGCAAACTGAGGTCTATGAATGTTCTTTCACTTTTATTAAAATTATGCTTTTCTGGGTACAGACCCAACAAAAATAATTTAGGATTCAATATGATTTGTTTTGAGATTATTTTTTCAATTGTTACCCTCACCTCTTCCCAAAACATTCTTATTAATCTACATTCCCATACACAATGAAATAGAGTTCCTTTACTTTCCATGCATTTTGTGCATGTATCTGGTATATTTTTGTTATATTTATTTAACTCCTCCGGTGTAACATACATCCGCATTAACCATTTGAAATGTATCATTTTAAGGCGTACATTTATTGATTTGGTTTGAGCTTCTGTACAAGCCAATTCCCATTGTTCCTCTGAAATTTCAGTTTGCAGATCTTCTTTCCAGTAGTTTAATCTTTTCAGTGAATTTTCACTTGAAGATAGTGTCAATGAGTTATAAAACTCTGAAATAATACCCTTTCTTTTACTATCTTTCATCATCATTTTTTCCAAGGATGAATAAATAGGTCGAGTGAGAGCTTTATTTTGATTTGATCGAATAAAGTTTCTAAGTTGAAGATATTTAAAAAAATGTGTTCTATTGAGATTAAATTTGATCCTCAGCTCTTCAAAAGACATTATGTTATCTGCACATGGCAAATATAAATCCTGAATCTTTTGTATCCCTTTTAAATTCCATACTTTAAATACAGCGTCCGCTCTTCCTGGTTTAAAATATTGATTACCCCATATTGGACTAAATTGTGACAATAACTGTGGTTCTTTTAAATAGTTTTTAGCTTCACACCATATTTTGATCATATGCTTTACAAATGGATTTTTTACTTGTTTTTGTAATTTTTTTGCCGAATCTGGGTATATGAATATGGGAAGAGGTAAAGGTAAATTGTATGATTCCATTTCAGTCCAGTGAGGGAGATCATTTGATGAAAAATAATATGTCATAGACCTCAGTTGTGCCGACCAATAATACAACATAAAATTTGGACATTTCAGACCTCCACGATCAAATGGTAAATATAATAAAGACAGACGTAATCTAGCCCTCCTGTTGTTCCATATAAATTCCACTAACTTTTTTTTTATTCTTGAGAATAGATCTAAAGGTGGTGATAAGGGAATGTATTGAAATAAATAAAGTATTTTAGGTAAAATATTACTTTTAAGTATATTGATTCTCCCGATCATCGACATTGGTAGTGACATCCATCTCTGAGTTAACTCATTGATATCTGTCATTAAGGCTTCATAGTTGACACTGGCGACTGATTCTAGCTTAGGCACAATTTGGATTCCTAAATATTTAAACTGATTTACAACATTGAATTGATTTACCTCAGGGGCTGGGTAATTTCTCTGGGTCTCATTTAGCATTAATATTGAAGATTTAGTTTTATTTATTTTATATCCTGATATTTCCCCAAAATTCTTTATTAAATTCAACAAGGTTGGAATTGATTTTTTTAGATTCGACATAAACAAAATTATGTCATCGGCGTACAGGGAGATTTTATGTTCTGTTGGTCCAACTTTAATTCCATATATTTGTGAATGTAAACGTATCGCTATCGCTAAAGGTTCAATTGCCATAGTAAACAGTAAAGGTGAAAGTGGACAGCCTTGTCGACATCCTCTATTGATTTTTATTGGTTTTGAAATATTGTTATTTGTTAGGATTTCTGCTGTAGCATTATTGTATATTATTTGAACCCATTTTATGAAATTATTTCCAAGTCCAAACCTTTGTAGGACTTCAAAAAGAAAGGGCCATTCAACTCTATCAAAGGCCTTTTCGGCGTCCAGTGATAGGAGAGCTGTATCCGGTGCTTCTTTATTAGAATAAATAATATTGAATAGTCTTCTTACATTATGGAAGCCTTGTCTTCCCTTTATAAAGCCATTCTGATCTCGATTAATAATATTTGGTAAAATTTCTTGTATTCGTCTTGCTAAAATTTTACAGATTATCTTAAGGTCGGCGTTTAATAGGCTTATTGGTCTCATATTTTCACATTTATTAGAGGGCTTACCTGGTTTTGGCAGCAGTATAATTAAGGCATTATTTATGTATGATGGTAAATTATTATTTTGAAATGCTTCTAAAACCATTTCCAAAAAAGGTTTTATTAATTTATTCTTAAATTTTTTATAAAGGTCAACTGGAAGACCATCTGGTCCTGCACTTTTTCCTGATTTCATATTATCAATGGCTAGCCCAACTTCTTCTTGACTAATTTTAGACTCCAATATCTCCCTGTTTTCATTTGGAATACACGGTATAGATAGTTTGTTCAAAAACCCATTTAGTTTTGTTAAATCAAATTCATTTTTAGTATCATATAATTTTTCATAGTAATCTCTAAAGGCTCTGTTAATTTCTAAAGGATCTATAACTACCTGTCCGTTACTTATAATACTAGTAATTGGTGTTTTAATTTCTAATTGTTTAATCTGCCATGCCAATAATTTTCCTGATTTTTCACCTTGTTCATAAAAAGATTGTTTCAATCTTAGAAGATTCGAGGCAGCTCTATTCGCTGATTTTTTGTCGTATTCTGCTCTCAAAATCAGTAATTCATTCTCCAACCTTGGATCACTTCCTGCATACACTTTTTCCTGAAGACTTTTCATTTTATGTTCCAATTTAGCTCTCTCCTCTCGAGTCTTCTTAGATTTTGATCCTGTATAACTAATAATATGTCCCCTAATAAAAGCTTTGAAAGCCTCCCACTTTACACATGCTGATGTTTGTGTAGTATTGATTTCAAAGTACTCGTCTATCTGTTTTTCTATATACTTGACAAATTCCTCATCCTGAAGCCATTTATGCTGAAATTGCCATCTACCTGGTTCCTTTGTCAATTTTTTATCTACATATATTAGACAACAGGGTGCATGATCAGAGATCATGATGTTATAAAAGCAGTTTTGAATCTTGGATCTTAATTCTGTGGAAATCAAAAAATAATCAATACGTGAGAATGTCTTGTAGGTACTGGAATAACAAGAATAGGCTTTAACTTGTGGTTTCATTTCTCTCCATATATCTAACAATCTCAATTCTTTCATAAAATGATTAATAGTCATCCTACATCCATTGTGCGTACAATCCAGTCCTGCTGATCTATCTATACCTGGATTCAATGTACAATTAAAATCCCCTGCTATTATATGTTGCCCTGTAAGTGATGATGAAATAAGAAATAAATTAGCAAAGAACTTTTGATCATCTATATTGGGACCATATAAGTTCACAAGATTTATATTTTCTAATAGCAAAGAACCTTGAATGATTACATATCTTCCAAGTTTGTCTCCAATTACATTTTTCACTTGAAAAGGGACTGATTTATGTATGAGAGTCATAACTCCCCTGGCCCGGGATGAGAATGATGAGGTGAAGACACTTCCTTGCCATCTACTCCTAATTCTTTTTATATCCTCCTCTATTAGATGAGTTTCTTGTAAAAACACAATTTTTGAACCCATGTCTTTTATTTTATTCATAACTTGTTTAAGTTTTTTTAAATTTTGTAGACCTCTGCAATTCCATGAAGTTAAATTAAGATTAACACTTTGGTTTATGATCAATAGAGAGTTTGGGATTACCTTGCAGTGTAAACATGCTCATACAGAGAAGCAAAAACATGAGTGGTTGAACCTTCATCCTACAAACTACACACAAACAAATTCCCCCTTCCCACACTTGTGGCGGACCCCCCAAAATCAAAAGAAAAATTCCGTCTCCCGATATAGCCATCGACCGTTCCACACCCACGGGGAACAGCCTAAGCCACTCCTTCTTCATCCTCCCAATCACCCTAACTCTACTGCTTTTAATGACGTAACATTAACTCTCCTCTGTAGTTTTCCAACTTAACTCCAAAATTTTTAACAACTTTGTACATCATAGTTTTTTTTTGTTTGTTTTGTTTTTGTTTTTTTTTAATATATAATACAATCTATATTTTGTAAACTTGCTATTTACTTCAAGTCAGTCAGATGCCTGTGCAAATGCTTAATTATTCTACCTTATATTTTGTTCATGCTTAGCTCCCACCAGTCTCTTCTTCTTCTTTGATCTTCTTGATGAACTCCTGCGCCTCCTCTGGGGTCTTGAAGATGTGGGTTCTGCCCTCATACGTGGTCAGCAGTCTCGCAGGATAGATTACACCATGACGAATCCCAAGGTTGCGCAGCTCCTTACGTATGGGATCAAACTGCTTCCTCAATTGTTGGATTCCTGTGGCCAAATCTGGGTAGAACCGCACCTGCTGATCCTGGTGTTTAATCTCTCCTTTAGCTCGTGCAGCGTTGAAGATCTTCATCCTGTCTCTGTTGCTAAGAAACTTCATAATTAAGGTCCTCGGCGGTCCCTTATCTCTCCGTGGGCCAATACGATGTGCTTTTTCCAGAACCACTGCTGATTGCAACTCCTCGCTGCCCAGCACCTCCGGAATCCACTTTTCCAGAAAGGAATATACGTCCCGACCTTCTGATTCCTCTGGAAGACCCACCAGCCTCAAGTTATTCTGTCTCGACCGAGATTCCAAATCCAAAATATTATCTTCTAGACATTTATTTTTTTTTTCCAAAGTGCGCACCTTTAATTGAAGACGGGTGACGTCATCTTCAGCACTAGCGAGACGGAGCTCCATCTGCGCCATTCGTTCTACACAGTCACCCAATTCCTTTCTTATTCCTTCCAACGCTGTCATAATCCCATCAAATCTAGAGGAAAAGTCCGCTCTCATTGAACTCATGGCAGCCATCAGCGCATCTGCGCCGCTCCCCGCAGATTTCGCACCGTTGCCAGCCTCCTCTGCCATATATGGAGTTTTGTTTGCTGCGTCACAGACCTGAAAGTCCGTTAATTTGGACTGTTTCGGCGGCTCGCTTTTTCCTTTACCTGGTTTTCCAGCCTTAGGCTTCGCCGACATATCCTCGCCCAAACGCTGGGATACGTTCTGTCCCAAATGAGAGAGTTATTTGCCGATTTTTTTCTCCAGGAGCAGAGCAGAGTGAGACACGTCCGTCTTACGTGGCAGCCATAACCGGAAGTCCAAACAAACTGTTTTAATTCCCCAGCCTTTAAAGAAATGCTTCTTTTGAGATACTTTCTCTTCTATGGAGGTTATGGTTTTGCCAGGGTTTTGATAAAATTTTATGGACTGATTGGGTGAAGCACAACCAGCAGATCATTAGGTTCTAATCTGGATCATGATCAAGCTTCGGGCTTTTCCCCCTTATTTTTCCATTTTCTAATCAAACAACGCAAAAACAAGAACAAACAGCTGGTATTAAATAGAGGAGTGACTAAAATTTGGACCAGCGATTTTAGAAGAAATGTGCAGTAAATCTTTTTGGAATGGGCTATTTAAGAACCAGATTTTGTGTTCCCTGAATATCGTCTGTCATTGACTTTTTTTTTTTTTAAGAGGAAACATAAAAATCTGCCTTTTACTTGTAGTTCCAACCTGTTCATTTGACAAGTTGGAATTACAAGTAACAACCTGCCAAATGACAAAGATGTCACAGCTGGTCACAGCCAATAGCATAACTGGGTTGATGTCATGTGGGGCAAGAGTACGTGTGACACCTACTGGCCAGGAGGTCACAGTGTTGTCTCAGTCAGTGCATAGTCAATGTTTGTCAAACCAAAAATAAAAGCACATTTACTCAAAAAGCAGAGTACGTTAATTATACTAAATAATCAGTGACGGAGACAATGTGGTGACACTCTGTGGCTGAACATTTATTTCTGCCCTGGTTAGAAACCTTTTTGAAATATTTGCTGGTAAAATGTGAGGGCAATCGTGCACCCATCACTTGAAGGAGCAAAGGCAAGAATTAGATATGCAGATGTAAGATACTAAGAGCAAAACGTTTCCGATTTGTGTCAAAAAACTCTTTATCTGCAAGCGAGGAGATAGCCCAAAACAGCTGGAGGTCTCACCACATTCCACGCAGACATTGTTTAATCATATTTAACGTGCCTTATCTGGAGCTATTTTAGGAAGAGAATTGATCCCCCGAAGTTCATGATTTCACTGAGGCTAGCTGATTGCTGAACGTGGCTTCTTCATTGTGCTGAGACCAGATGACTAATGAGGAGGGGAGATTGCTGAATACCTCGGTGTTGTTTGGGAATTCTTCCATGGTCGTAAGGTCAGCGCTGAAAAGGACAGATGCAAATGGACAGCAGAACCCTTTGTGTGAATAAGAAGCAGGGAAAAGTTAAGAGGAAAATAATCCAAGGTCTTAGACGACTCTGAACGGAGGCAGAACTTCTTCTTCAGGGGTTTTTCCCAAGCTTGCTGCTGGAAAAAAAATAATAAAAAAATCCCCCACCCTTGTGGTTTGAAGTGCAAAGTTAACAGTTTTACTCAGCCCCCCCTCAAGGCTTGTATAGTCTCTCCTAATCTTTTTTAATGTGTCAAAAGGCTTTCTTGAGACTCTGTGAAATTTCACACTTAAGTTGTTTGCAAAGTCAGTTTGAATTATGGTGTGGGGTGAGGGTTAACTTTTATGAAGGGGTTAGGCAGAAACTTTCTTGAAACTGTGTTTGTGTATGGAGAGGCTGGTGGAGACTCACTCTGCATCCGTACGACTGCTGGGTGCACCTCTGGACTGCAGGAGCATCAACAGCTCCATGCCATCATACAAATAGATGAGATGGGGACCAAATCGGTACATAAAATTCTCATTTTCAGTATGAAGTGGTGCCAGTGTTGTCAGCTTTACGAAGTCAAACACACTGGAGGTTTAGTTAAGTCTCGGTGTGTCGTGTCAAGGATTTTAAAACCTGTAACACAGTCGATGATAAATGAAGGTTTCCTGTTGTAACAAATTACAGCTCTGGAAATGGACGCCATTGCAAAATTATCACTTCATCTGCTTATACTATTTATAGGGATGTGTTTGAGGAAAATGAACAATTTTCTTTTATTCAATAACCTCCTGAAAGCAATTCACCCAAATTTGAAGTCTAAATAATGTCATGTAAAGTGTTTAGTTGCAGAAAGAAGATGCTAGTTTCAGACCTCAAATAATGCAAAGAAAACAAGTTCATATTAGGGTTTTAAAATCCTTGACACGACACACCGAGACTTAACTAAACCTCCACTAACGGATTCATTTGCCAGTTTTTTTTTTCCCCAGTTAGTTGAGTAATCCTGTGAATATTTGTAGTTTTCCCCATGATAAGTGTGACTTTTTTACATCTAAGTTTCTGATGTTTTGCTCAAAAATTTGTGACTTTTTCTCCAAAATTTGTAACTATTTTTTTTCCCTCTTAAGTTGGAAATGGGTGGAAAAGGGTGCATAGATGATAAGTTGATTGAATCAGCTTATGCTTATGGGACTAGTTCATATTCATTCTAAAACACCACAATGTTAATGCATTAAATGAAGAGCTCAGAAGTCAGTATTTGGTTGAATAACCCTGATCTTTAATCACAGCATTCATGCATCTTGGCATGCTCAGGTGATCACCTAATTAGTGCCTTGTTAAGTAGATTGACATGTACTTTTGGTGCTTATATCCCCTTTATACAAGGATGGAGATCATTGAGAGATTGTTGGGTGATGAATAAAATAACCAGATCTCTAAAAGATCTTTCAGTGCTCTCTCAGCTATCACCAAGATCTCATAATGATCTTCAGGGATCACCACAGTCTTCAAAGTTTTGATTCATTCCAAGATAATCTCTCAACAATCTCCAAAGGGAAGTGATCTGTCAACGGTCTTTCAACAATCTCCCAATGAGCACTCAACAATCTCATCAATCTCCCACTGATCTCCCATTAATCTCTCAGCTATCTTTCATTGAATGCCAAATTTTCCATCCCGAAGGTAAAGATGGCTGAGAGATCAGTGTGGATCGCTGAGCGTTCAATGAAAGACCAGTAGAGTTCACTGGAAGATCGCTGACATTAACAATAATGTAATTTCATGTTAATAATGTTACAGTTTTCCCAATTTGGCCTCACTTCTTGATAAATTATGAAATATGGCAAAAGTGCCTCTTCAGATAACATCTTAATCTCCTGTTGAACTGAAATATAAAAGCACATCCAGTTTGACCTGACAGTGGAATGTTTATAACACTTATAAAACGGGTGCAGACGCCCTGAGCGGTGGCTGTTACTCCCCTTTGTCTCTGTTGCTCCATTTCCTGTTTCTTCCCATTGCCGCTGTATAATAAAGGTAGGTGTTGTTCTGCTGGAATGAGTCTGATCTATAAAGACCCCTGACTTCCAGGGCTTAGAGGATCTGCTGCTGTAGTGTAGACACCAGAACACGGAGCATCTGCAGCCGTCTCATAAGCTGTTTTCACACATTCACTGATGTGGGGAGCCTTACTGATCAAATACACAATACAGAGTGAAGAGTAAACATCAATATTTCTACTGTAAAAAGGTGCTTCAGAAAAATTAGTTAGGCAGTCAATACAGGCTTTTATAATTTCTAAAAAAATCAAATAGTACCAAACAGAGCAGCCAAAGATTTAAATAGTTCAACAGTTGAACTAACTCATTGAATTGGAATGTTTTTTCTTTGATTTGTTTTTTGCAAAGAGCAGAAAACTTATAAATAACTGCTGCATCCAAACTTTTAAGAGCCCCTGTGATGCGCTTTCTTCTACATGTTGACACAGTGCCCAGAGGCATTAATGACATGTCTGTGACATCAAAACAACTCAGGGTTTATTTACTGCAGCACCATTTTGCACACGGGGAAGGAGCTCTCCCCAAAATAGGCTGTTTTGTTTTATTTTGTGTTTGCCTCACCGTTGCTCTTTCATTATTCCTCCGAGAACTTTGGTTCAGTTATCTGCAGGTGTAGAGTATTGTTATACTAGGCAAGAGTATAATAAACTATAATAAAATAGGAGGGAAAATGTCTGTCAGTGAAATAGGCTCCAGCCCCCTGCGACCCGAAAAGGATTAAGCGGAAGAAGATGGATGGATGGATGGATGGATGGGTTGGTGGGTGATTGGGCTGTGCAAACAAGCGTCAAATAGGAAGTTTGGCTAATGAACTTGAACTTGGCTAATGAATGAGGATTTCTTGACTTTGGAGAGCCTATGAAGTCACAAAAATCCTACGTATCCCACTAAAATAACTTGGAAACCAAAAAAATCATGTCTTACTCAAACCTTCAAATACAGCTACTTTGATTTGGATGATTTCTGGGCCTGATTCTCTGGGTTTTCTAAGTAAAACAGCTGTGGAGTCCAAGCTTCAGAAGAGAATAGTTTTCATGGCGCGCTGTAATAAAAATGGCATATTAAACAGCAATTATGACCTAAAACAGTTTTTTCATTTAATAGCTACGGTATCATCTCTGACCTCTGTCCTTACATTAGCAGGTCATACATGTACAGCTGATAAGAACTGCCGTATATACTGGAGTCAGTATCATTTTTCCCCCAACGCTCATTTTTCTGTGGAGAAATCAGACATTTTTGCTCAGATTTTATGCATTTGATCAGTTTCATCATCCTCTGAGAGGGGCGACTCCATTCTCTTTATGTAATTTGTGGAAAATTTACCATGACTGTGTAATTATTTTGAGGGGCCCAATTTGCATTTCCACTGCTCTGCAAACCAAAGCTACTGTAGGTTCTGAGGCCTTTAAGATAAATTAATAATCTCCAGTATTTAAAACCCATGAAACATTTAAATTAAGTAATTTCACCTCCTAAAGGGCACAGTGGAGATTTTTTTCTTCCATACGTCTGCAGACAGACACATTTTTTTAAATAAGTATCAGCGCTAATCACTGAGACAGAAATTAGAGTGAGAGCAGGAAATATTTTCCGGATCTTTTAATGGTTCCTTAGGGGCTCCCCTCTGACTCAGATTAGATGGGATTTAGACAAAGTTGATGCATTTACCAAAACTTGTTGTGTTTCCTCTCTGCACATTATGAAGAGCCATAGACAAATCATCAGAAACCTTTTTATATCTACAGGGCTATGAAAAAGTATTTGCCCTCTTCCTGATTTCTTATATTTTTGCATATTTGTCACACTTAAATATTTCACATCATCAAACAAATTTTAATATTAGACAGAGATAACCTGAGTAAATACAAAATGCAGTTTTTAGATGGTGATTTCATTTATTAAGGGAAAAAAGCTATCCAAACCCACCTAGCCCTATGTGAAAAAGTAATTTCCCCCTAACTGCCCCCTAAACCTAATAACTGGTTGTGCCATCATTGGTGCCGACAACTAGCAGTGAGTCTTTTACATCACTGTTGATGAATTTTGACCCACTCTTCTGTGTAGAATTGTTTAAATTCAGTCACATTGCAGGGAAATCCTTCAAGATTTTTTGGTAGAAAGCAGAATTCATGTTTCTGTCAATTAGGGCAAGTTGTCCAGGTCCTGAAGCAGCAAAGCAGCCCCAGACCATGACACTACCACCACCATGTTTGACTGTTGATACAATGTTCTTTTTATGAAATTCTGCGTTAGTTTTATGCCAGATAAAACAGGACATGTGTCTTCCAAAAAGTTCAACTTTTGTCTCGTCAGTCCCCGGAATATTTTCCCAAAAGTCTTGAGGATCATCTTGATGCTTTCTGGCAAATGTGAGACGAGCCTTTGTTCTTTTTGTCCAGCAGCGGTTTTGGTCTTGGAATTCTCCCATGGATGCCATTTTTGTCCAGTCTCTTTCTTATTGTTCCATCATGGACCAGTGTCCAAACTGAGGCAAGTGAGGCCTGCAGTTCTTTAGACATTGTTCTGGGTTTTTGTTTCTGATCTGTTCTTGAATTTCTTTAGATCACAGTGGGATGTGTTGCTTTTTGAGATCTTTTAGCCTACTTCAGGTTGTCAGACAGGTTCTATTTAAGTGATTTCTTGATTCATCAGGTCTGGCAGTAATCAGGCTTGGGTGTAGCTACTGAAACTGAACTCAGCTTTCCAAAAAATGTGGTTAATCACAGTTAATTACCTCCGCCAAGGAGGTAATGTTTTTGCCGGGGTTTGTCTGTCTGTCTGTCTGTCTGTTGGTTAGCAAGATAACTCAAAAAGTTTTGGACAGATTTCGATGAAACTTTCAGGCGTTGTTGGAAATGGTACAAGGAAGAACTGATTAAATTTTGGTGGTGATCCGGATCACCGTCCAGAAGAAAACTGCCATTACGGAAAATGCCATTTTCCTGAATAACTACTGAACCACTAATCCTATCATTGTCAATCCAATTGCTAGTCATATGTTTTCGTGGTCAAGGAATCTGAAAACGTACACACAAACACTGTATGGGGGGATCTGTGGCCGCCATTACGGAAAATGCCATTTTCCTGAATAACTACTGAAACACTAATCCTATCATTGTCAATCCAATTGCTAGTCATATGTTTTCGTGGTCAAGGAATCTGAAAACGTACACACAAACACTGTATGGGGGGATCTGTGGCCGCCATTACGGAAAATGCCATTTTCCTGAATAACTACTGAACCACTATTCCTGTCATTGTCAGTCCAATTGCTAGTCATATGTTTTCGTGGTCAAGGAATCCGAAAACGTACACACAAACACTGTATGGGGGGAACTGTGGCCGCCATTACGGAAAATGTCATTTGCGTGAATAACTACTGAACCACTAATCATATCATTGTCAATCAAATTGCTAGTCATATGTCTTCATGGTCAAGGAATCTGAAAACGAACACACAAACACTGTATGGGGGGAACTGTGGTGCTTGGCGGACATCTGCGCTGTCCGAGTGCTTTTCTAGTTCATGATGTAACAAGAGGGGCAATTACTTTTTCACATAAGGCCAGGTGGTTTTGGACAGGTTTTTTCCTTTAATAAATGAAATCATCATTTGAAAATTGTATTTATTCACATTATCTTTGTCTGATATTAAAATTTGTTTGATGATGTGAAACACTGAAGTGTGACAAATATGCAAAAATATAAGGAATCAGGAAGGGGTCAAATACTTTTTCACAGCGCTGTATATCATGTTATGTAAATGAATAAAATGCATTTGAAACACCAGTGCTAACCATGAATGCAAAAAAATGTTTCGCCAGTAAATTTCAACTTTCCTCATAAATTTGCAGCTTTTTTATCATATATGTATGAAGTATTTCTCATAAATTTATGACTTTTGTGTAAATTTGCTTTTTTCTTTTAAATTTGCAGTGTTTTTCTCTTTAATTTTCAACTTTTTTTTAATTGTAAATCTGCAACACTCATATGGTTGCTGGTTAAATTCTTAGCTCATTACAGCAAAGCCGAGAGGAGCTGATGTGGTGTCCATCAGCCATCTGTCCATCTGTCCACATTTCAGGAGACTCGCTGCTCCTCTACGGCAGTTGCCCCGATGCTCACCAAACTCACTCACAGTGAACCTCAGGTTGGTCTTCATCCAGGTTGTGGGTAAGGTCAGGGTCAGAGGTCAGGCGATCCGAGCCATCTCGGGGTGTTTTCATCTGGCCTGAATCAGCTACTCCGGTATTGACCATCTGGTTATTCTCTGCGATGGTTAATTTTTTTCTGTTCATGAACCAATTAGATGTTTGGTTTTTTTTCACATTAAAGGGTTTGGACACTTCCCCCAAAACAACCCCCCCTCCCCCAGCACAGTCTTGCATAGGGTCCCCAAAAATTTAGACACGGCTCTGACTACATTAATGCTTCTCATGTCCGCCTCAATATTTACCCCAGAAAAAAATGTTCTGTTTATTGTCCCCCTTACACTTAAATGAAATATTTGCCCGTGCAGCTGTATCCTTTTTCACGGACAGAATCACAGCAGAAGTGTTTTTATATTCTGCTGAAACGAGGGCGCAGAGGAAAGTGCTCCAGCGTGGGTTGATATTATTGCCATTTGTGACATTTCTGCGTAGCCAGCTTTGATCAGCTTTGAAGGGAAATCGATTGGAATTGTTGCTCTGCCCCATTTTCAAAGACATCTCATCAAACCGGGTTGCAAAGGGTCTAAAGTCTACAAGTGTTCATTTTTGTTCCCTTAGTGCTGCAAATTTAGTAATTGACTCTGATTTTTGGCTCCAGGCAGTAACCTAATAAGGCCATCCAAGGTTAATGATAGACCCTTTTTAGACTGGCTGAACGTCTGACACCGATATGTAGTGGTGGTGAAAAACAATTATTACTTACATGAGAGGCACTCGGGGCAGAAGCCTCTGACATCTGAGTGAAGTGTTGTTGTTCCTGCTGCTATTAGCTTCTGTTTTTCCTCATACTCGGGGCCCCGTATAACCACTGTAGCCCTTGGACGTTCGATCAAAACGCCACGGTCGTTCAAGGCTGAGAGACTCTCGGCTGCGGGGTTTGTGTCGCCACTTTTACAGCCATCTCTTCCCAGGAACGGCACCTCCACAAATCTGCCTGATTTAACGTCTTTCCCATCCCAAGCAGCTGGAGTCAGCACAAGTGTCATTTGCCATCGCCAGTCTGCTGTCACGGCGTCCTCTGCCAAACAATTTATCCCTTCCCCTCCTGCTTTATTAGCCATAGATTATGGGCGGTCGTGGACAGTGTAGAGCCTCTGCTGTCGAGGTAGCCCTGTAATTGACTGTGGGGGCGCGGGGTGGATAATTATTTGCACATAAACCACACTGTCAGTGAAATGCTCTTTAATATGTCTGTTGTATATTAATTCATCTTTTTTTCTACTTACCAGTTACAATCCTTGATAGCTCTGAAGATAGCAGTAGCACTGGGGGAGAGTCACAAACTCCCTACACTACTAACTACAGACTGCCAAGTGGGTTCACGTGCCAGTGAGAAGTAATAAAAGTTTATTACTTTTTCCTCTTTTTTCAGAATTCTGCACCTCCAGCAGGCTCCACTCCTAACGCTCCAGTAACTGGTTATAAGCGTATGGTCATTCCAACTCAACCCCCCTTGACTGCCACCAAGAAGTCGACTCCCAAACCTCAGGCTCCAGGGGGCATCTCATCCACCCCCCCTTCCTCCGTCAGCCCGGTGGCCAAGCCTCAAAGCTACTTGACTCCGCAGCCCGTTCCAGCCTCCTACGCCACGGCATCGACCCCAAGTCAGCCCACCTTCAACGTCCAGGTGAGGTCGGCGCAGCCAGGCCCCCAGCACCAAGCCCCGAGTGGACACCAATACGGCCAGCAGCCCGGTCATAACCCAGTGCAGGTGCAGTACATGCCCGCCCAGTCCAAAGGTCCTGACTTTGCTTACGGGCCTCCACAGCCTGGCTTTGCTCCAATGGGACAGGGCGTATACCCAGAACAGCACCATCCAGGCGTACCCCATGTAGGTGGAGTAAGTCCCAGAAAGCCTGACTCTGTCCCGACCCAGGCATACCAGCCTCTAGGCCCCAAGAAGACCTACATCACAGATGTTCCTCCAAGCTTGGCTCCATACACTTCTGGACCAGCTGTTCCACCAAAGGTAAGAACTTTTTTTTAATAAAGCAACTCTAGTTCAGTAGGTGTCATTTGCTATTGTTTTAAAATATTTTGAAGCGCACCTATTATGCTTTTTGGCGTTTCACCTTTATTTTAGTGGCTTATGTAGGATTTCTGTTACATTATATGGTCTGCAAAGTCAAACAGCCCAAAGTCCTCCTGTGCAGGAGTTCTCCTCTCCCACACAAACTAGGACTACAACTCGGCCTGAAACATCTCGTTTGAATTTGCTGTTCTCATCTGTAAGGTTATTACATCATTACATAACAGACCCAATACAGACCTGCCTCCTGACTACTCTGGGACGCCCTCTCCTCAGAGAAGAAGAGGAAACTTCCCATTGAGCCTTGGAACTCACATAGCTGTAATGCAGCAGCTTAGCTAGCAGCCCAATTGTGTTTTTTAAAGCTTCTCTCTGTAAATTCTAGTCACTCCACAACATACCCTTGGTCCAGCTCAGTCAGTTAATCCATTCATTCATTTTCAATCACTTGATCCTTTTCGGGTCGTGGGGGGTGCTGGAGCCCATCCCCGCATCTTTGAGCAAGAGACAGGGTACACCCTGGACAGATCACCAGTCCATTGCAGGGACCACCACCACAGCGAGACAGACAACCATTCACACCTAAGGACAATTTATCCCCAACTGATGCCAGTTAACCTAATATGCATGTCTTTGGCCTGTGGGAGGAAACTGGAGTACCCATTGAAAACCCATGCAGACACGGGGAGAACATGCAAACTCTACACAGAAGGGTCACCGCTGGCCAAAGGGTAGGATCAAACCCACGACCTTCTTGCTGTGTTGCCACAGTGCTAAGTGCACCACCAAGCTCCTGCACTTAATCCACTGTCGATACTGTATATCTCGTGTCATTCTGGGCTATTTTTTTGTTTCTTTTTCAGTGTTGCCACATTGTTAGCTTTGCGAGGGGAATCAGTGCAACTGGGGATTTTATGGCTCTTTCTTGAAAATTGTAGTCACCCTGCTAGTCCAGCTTGTTCCTTTATCAGTCGATTATATGTCTTGCACTGTTCTCGCTTATTTTATATTTTAGTCGTGATAGTCAGATATATTCGGCTACTAACCAAGCCACAGGGGGTGCACAAGTCAGTGCACTCCTAGGTCTGGTCCCAAGCCTGGGTAAATGATGAGGGTCATGTCAGGAATGGCATCTGGTGTCAAATCACGATCATCTGGGCTGCAGATGTTGGTCTGATTCAGTTTGGTCTGAGCGGTTGCAACTGGGATATCTGACTGACTTCGAGGTTGATCTGCCAGGTACAAACTTAAAAAGAGGTCCACCAGACGAGCTGCTAAAGGTCCAGTTATGGCTAACAACATTAGCCATTCAGTCATTCAGGGTTGTTTCTGTGCTTATTACACCACAGGGACCAGTCATGTATTATTGACCACTCAAACCACACACCTCTGTCGCTGATAATGCTTTATTTGGGCTTTTAATGCCAACATTCAGCATTTATTAGTATGTTACTCAGACAACTCAAACTAAAAGCTAATGTTAGCCTCAAACATGGCATCACCATTAAAACAGAGATCTGAGGGAAGTGGTGATAGAATGAGGGTGGGGTGAACTGGGTCTCATTAGCATTTAAAGCAATATGCTGTAAAACAGCCCGTTCTGAGGAGAGCAACTTCCCCGTGTGTAAAAAGTTTCAGCAGTAATTAAACCCTGAGTTATTTTGACCAAAACATGTCACAGACATTTCATTAACACCTGTGGAAAATGTGTCAGCATATGGAAAAAGAGCAGAATAGGGGCTCTTTAATATAAAACAGGCTTTATTTTGCTTCTTGTCCTCAACCCTTCCTCCTTCTACTCTTTCTACAGTTTTCTTTCACTTTGATGGGCTAAATTTGTGGTAGTGAGCAAGGCAGATGTAGCAGAGTCATCCATTGTGTTGCAGCTCTTTCTTAAGAATTCTAAAGGCATTTCAACACTAGCTGAAGTGTTTAATTCTTTAGAATATCTTTTGGTTGCCCTAGAGATTTCTGTCTATCAGATATCCATGGAATACCTCTTGGGCCCTTCAACCAACTCATCTGGCTTGTGTCAAATCAAAGAAGTCCTTTTTCAAACCTTTTTGGAGCATTTGAATTCCAGCCTGTCTCAAGGGTGAATAATGATTTAGGATTTTTATATCAAATACTGTCTTTTGTGTGATATTGAATGTTCAGATTTGTCAAATCAAAAGATGGTTTCTTTGGCATGGTTCACTTGAATAACTTGATCATTCATTCCTCCTACCAAAGTCTTTTTATTTTCCCATTTTATTGTCACGAACATGACCCACATTTATTTAAAATCTTTTACCAGGGTCAACTGCTCATTGGCAACACCACTGGTCTAGAAAATCTTCACTCACATCCACTGAGTCCTGGAAAAAAAAAAAACCCTAAAAAACAAAAGCACAGACTGAGCTTACTCTCGCTCTGTGTCCTTCCTTTCTTATATTATGCTATTAAATAAAGCAGGAAATCATGGGTGTACAAGCTCTTCTGTCAGTTCATGCCCATCTATGTGTACATTTGTGTGTCTGTATATAAGTCTGCATGTATTTGTGCAGCATCAGATGGCAGAGCAATATGGAGCTGTTTGCCATCGTTCATTAAAATGCTGAGAATAAACAGTTGTTTAAACCTTTATGAAAGATCTGCTCTGTTTGAGGTTTACACCATCTGATTCCATTTGTCTCTCAAAAGGATTCTCCTATTCAACACTATCTACCAGCTGTGGTACGCAAACCAGAGCATAATAGTACTGTATATAGTATCATAATATTTATATTCCATTTAATCGTGCACGGTGCGCACAGACGGACCGTGAAAGTGTGACCTTGTAGTCGCTAGCATGTGCGTGTTGTCAGGAGTTATTGTAGCACTGTCATTTAGGAAATACAGTGTATCCGGAAAGTATTCACAGCACTTCCCTTATTCCAAAATGGAAGAAATTCATATTTTTTCCTCAAAATTCTACACATAACACCCCATAAAGACAATGTGAAAAAAAGTTTTTTTGAGATTTTTGCAAATGTATTAAAAATCAAAAACTAAGAAATCACATGTACATAAGTATTCACAGCCTTTGTTCAATACTTTGTTGATGCACCTTTGACAGCAATTACAGCCTCAAGTCTTTTTGAAAATGATGCCACAAGCTTGGCACACCTGTTTTTGGACAGTTTCACCCATTCCTCTTTGCAGCACCTCTCAAGCTCCATCAGGTTGGATGGGAAGTGTTGATGCACAGCCATTTTCATATCTTTCCAGAGATGTTCAATTGGTTTCAAGTCTGGGCTCTGGCTGGGCCACTCAAGGACATTTACAGAGTTGTCCTGAAGCCACTCCTTTGATATCTTGGCTGTGTGCTTAGGGTCGTTGTCCTGCTGAAAGATGAACTGTCGCCCCAGTCTGAGGTCAAGAGTGCTCTGGAGCAGGTTTTCATCTAGGATGTCTGTACATTGCTGCATTCATCTTTCCCTCTATCCTGACTAGTCTCTCAGTTCCTGCCACTGAAAAACACCCCAACAGCATGATGCTGCCACCACCATGCTTCACTGTAGGGATGGTATTGGCCTGGTGATGAGCAGTACCTGTTTTCCTCCAAACATGATGCCTGGAATTCACACCAGAGAGTTCAACCTTTGTCTCATCAGAGACAAAGATTGGCAGTGGAAGGTGGCAATGGAAGGTGAAGGACAGAGCTGCGTGGAGGAATCTGATCAGACCTAAATGAAACAGTCATTGTTGCCCCCGACAGACTGCTATGATGATGATGATGATGATGATGTCTCAGAGTGATGCTGAGAAACTGATCCACGCTTTTGTTAGCTCTAGATTAGATTATTGTAACTCTTTATTATCAGGTTGTCCTAAAACATCTTTAAAAAGTCTTCAGTTGATCCAAAATGCTGCAGCAAGAGTTTTAACAGGTACTAGAAAGCGAGATCATATCTCTCCGGTTCTGGCCTCCCTTCATTGGCTTCCCATAGAGTTTAGAATTAAGTTTAAAATCCTTCTTCTCACTTACAAAGCTCTAAACAATCAGGCTGCTTTTTATTTAAAAGATCTGATACTACTGTACTATCCACTAACTAACAGAGCACTATGCTCCCAAAATGCTGGATTACTTGTAATACCTAGAATCTCCAAAAGTACAATGGGAGGCAGAGCCTTCAGTTATCAAGCTCCTCTCCTGTGGAACCAGCTGCCAATCTGGATTTGGGAGTCAGACTCAATCTCTGTTTTTAAGAATAGGGTTAAAACCTTCCTTTTTGATATAGTCTATAATTAGCGAGGGATCATATGTCTCTGAACCCTCCCTTAGTTATGCTGCTAATAGGTTTAGACAGCTGGGGGACCTCCAATAATGCACTGGGCTTCACTCCTTTCTTCACTCTCAATGAAATATTTTTTCTGGTCATTAACATCTGTTTGTTCTCTCCCATAGATTGAGTCCCCTTTGTACTGTTTGCTCTCTGCATGTCTGTTCTTTTTGTCTTCTCTATCCCCTCACCCCCCAGCCAGTCGACTGCCAGCCAGATGACTGCCCCTCCCTGAGCCTGGTTCTGCTGGAGGTTTCTTCCTGTTAAAAGGGAGTTTTTCCTCTCCACCGTCACCAAGAGCTTGCTCACATGGGATCGCCTGATTGCTGGGGTCTTTCTGCGATTGTGGGGGGTCCCCTACAGTTGAAAGTGCTATGAGATGACTGTTGTTGTGAAATCACACTATATAAATAAAATTGAATTGAACTGAATTATGTACATGTGATTTTTTTTATTTTTAATAAATTTGCAAAAATCTCAAAAAACTTTTTTTCACATCGTCATTATGGGGTATTGTGTGTAGAATTTTGAGGAAAAAATTAATTTAGTCCAATTTGGAATAAGGCTGTAACATAATAAAATGTGGAAAAAGTGAAGCGCTGTGAATACTTTCTGGATGCACTGTATATCTAAAAGGGGAGGCATTACGTTAAACTGTTGGTCTTAAGTTGAGTGAAGAAAATCCTTCTTCACTAATGTTTTAACAATTGCTTTGTCTTGAGGGTGCAGGGTGTTGGTGTTCTTTTCTAGAATTCTTAATTCATGCTTGTATGTACTGTGTTTCTATCCTAAACAAATCATAAGTAATGTTATTTATTTAAAGGTATGGGGGACCCATGCTGTGGTATTCATCTCAGACTGGAAGGAAGGGAGAGGAAGTAAATTCCTCTGCCGGAAGAGCATGGGGATTAAGCGGCTGGGGGACAATAGGAATTGTGATGTGAGAATGAATTGTGATGCAAGACCTCAGGCAGCAGGGGGTGAGAGTGTTGTAATATAGAGGAGAGGCCCTGCAACATGAGGTCAATGTTTTCTGATTCTGAGAGATGTGAGAGAGTGAATAAAGTTTGTCTGCTTTGTATGCTTGGCCTGATTATTCCTCTCTCCACACTGGTGACCCTTGACAAATAATGGAACACGAGGCAAACACCCTGGAGATGACCTGGACAGGAAGCCCCAGCAACGCGTGTGCCGTTTCGGTCAAACTACCAGACTTTGGGCTGCACGACCCGAAGTCTTAGTTCCTCCACACCGAGGCCCAGTTCGCGCTCCGGGGAATAACGGCAGATGACACCAGATATTACTATGTGGTCGCAGCGCTGGACGCTCGCACGACTCAGCAAGTAGCAAGCCTGCTCCAACAGCCCCCAGCCTGCGACAAATACGGGGCTCTCAAAGCCGCACTGACCCGACGCTACATACTCTCGGACTGTGAGAGAGCAGAGACGCTCCTAACGCGCTCTGATTTAGGAGATGGGTCGGCGGTCGAACTGATGGAGAAGATGTTGGCGTTGATGGGCACGGCTGACGGGCATTTTCTGTTTGCCCACCTTTTCCTCCGGAACCTCCCAACAGTGGCCAGAGTGGTCCTTGCCAACTCGCCGTTGCTGGCCACGCGGGACTACCGTGCGCTAGCCCAGGAGGCAGATCGGATCATCCTCACCACCAGAGCCCTCACAGTGAACTCAGCGGCGTCGGAACCCAGTGAGACGGCCAGCGGAAGCGAGGAGCCAGCGATGGTAGCAGCAGCGGGGGCCAGGAAGCGCCAGAGAGACACGCTCTGCTCCTACCACCGCTGTTTTGGAGAGGACGCACGCAGAGATTTCCGTAGATTAAACAACGCCACAGCGCACGACCGCTACCTGATCCCCCATATTCAGGATTTTTGCGTTCACCTCTCCAGGGCACGTATTTTTTTCTTAGACCTGATCCGTGGTTACCACCAGGTCCTGGTGCGCGCGGACGTAATACCTAAAATGGCAGTAATAACCCCGTTTGGTCTGTTTGAGTTTTTACGCATGCCTTTCGGATTAAAAGGTGCGGCACAGACATTCCAACGCATGATGGACGCGGTGTTGCGCGATCTGCCGTTTGTGTTCGTCTACCTGGATGACATCCTGGTGGCCAGCGCGTCCGAGGACGAACATGTAACCCACCTCAGGACAGTTTTCCCGAGGTTAGAGGAGTACGGGTTAATAATCAACCCGGCGAAATGCCAGTTTGGTGTGACGGGAATCGATTTTTTGGGACACCGCATCTCACCGGAGGGAGCGATACCCTTGCCTGACAAGGTGCGCGCAGTGGTGAATTTTCCCCGGCCTCAGACGTTAGGGCGCTGCAGGAGTTTTTGAGGATGGTTAACTTTTATAACGTTTCCTCCCCCGCGCAGCCCAGCTCATGCAGGCATTGTACGCTGCACTCAAGAAACGGAAACAGGTGGACAGAGTCGACTGGACTCCTGAGCGGGAGCAGGCATTCTCTGAGGTTAAAACAGCCCTAGCAAACGCCGCACTACTGGCGCACCCGGACCCGACGGCTCGGATAGCGCTCACTACCGACGCCTCGGACGTGGCCATAGGGGCCGTCGTGGAGCAATGTGTCGCCGGTTCTTGGCAGCCGCTCGCCTTTTTTAGCAGGTCTTTGCACGACAGTGAGCGTAAATACAGCGCGTTCGACAGAGAGTTACTGGCTGTCCACCTGGCCATATGCCACTTCCAGTTCTGGCTGGAAGGGCGCAACTTTCACTGCGTTCGTGGACCACAAGCCGCTAACGTACGCAATGGCCAAGGTTTCGGAACCATGGTCGGGCCGGCAGCAGAGACAGCTGACCGCAATCTCAGAGCTTACGACCGATATTCAGCATGTGGCCGGTAAACTTAATGTGGTGGCGGACGCGCGCAGTAGTGGCCCCAGTCTACGTAGGGATAGATTACACAGCCATGGCCGCGGAGCAGATTGGTGATGAGGATGTGTGCGCACTCCAATCTGAACCAACAGGGTTAAGGCTGGAGAGCAGGGTACTGCAAGACGCCCCCCCCCCCCCCCAGTCTGTGACGTCTCCACAGGACGCCCACGCCCGGTGGTCCCACGCATTTGGCGCCGCCGCGTTTTTGAGTCCGTTCACTCCCTGGCGCACCCAGGAGTGCGCACGTCAGTCAAAATGGTGGGAGCGAAGTTCGTCTGGCCGAGCCTGCGCAAACGGGTGAAAGAGTGGGCTGCAGCCTGTGTAGTGTGCCAACGAGCCAAAGTGCACAGGCACACAAAGGCCCCTTTGGAGCCGTTCCATATCCCGGCTAAGAGGTTCGACCACGTTCACGTGGACCTCGTGGGCCCCCTCCCGCCATCGCAGGGGTTCACGCACCTTCTGACAGTGGTGGACCGCACCACACGATGGCCAGAAGCACTCCCGCTAGCTTCCACCACATCCGCAGATGTGGCACGCGCCTTTTTGACAACATGGGTGGCACGTTTTGGCACCCTTTCGGACATCACATCCGATCGGGGCCCTCAGTTTTTTTCCAACCTCTGGTCCGCGATGGCCCGGAGCCTGGGCTTCGCAATTCATCGCACAACCGCGTACAACCCACAGGCCAATGGGTTATGCGAGCATTTCCATAGGTCACTGAAAGCAGCGCTCAGGGCTTTGCTTACGGATGCAAATTGGGTGGACCAGTTGCCGTGGGTTCTATTAGGGTTGCGTTCCACACCAAAAGAGGATTTGGAGGCTTCCCCAGCAGAGCTGGTTTTTTCTCAGCCGTTGCGGCTCCACGGGGAATTTTTACCGGATAACCCCGCGCCGAACACCCATCCGTCCCCGCGTTCACGGCATAGCGCAGACGCAGGCATGCTACCTGGCCCGGCCCACCAACTGTTTTCCACGCGCTTTTGTGTCGAAAACTTTGAAGAATGCGGCGTTCGTGTTTGTCAGGCACGATGCCCACCAGCCCCCATTGCGCCCATCCTACGATGGCCCGTTTAGAGTGCTGGAACCAGGGGACAAACATTTTGTGTTAGACTTGGGGGGTCGCCGGGAGAAAATCTGTATGGACAGGCTTAAGCCCGCCTTTGTGGTGGCAGACAAGCAGGTGATGTTGGCTCGAGCTCCTCGGCATGGAAGACTCCCACTGAGAACTCGCCAGGTAAACGATTCATCAGAGCAGTCACACGAGCATGCTGAATGCCCCCCCTCCGTTGTCCACCCACAGACGGACACACCCCCAGGAACCCCCCACCAGCACAGCAGCGCCGCAGAGCCGAAGACTCCTCGTTACAGCAGATATGGGAGGAGGCTGAAGCCGAGAGGACGTGAGGGTTAACGCTCAATCTGAGACTCTGGGGGGACGGTATGGGGGACCCATGCTGTGGTATTCATCTCAGACTGGAAGGAAGGGAGAGGCAGTAAATTCCTCTGCCGGAAGAGCATGGGGATTAAGCGGCTGGGGGACAATAGGAATTGTGATGTGAGAATGAATTGTGATGCAAGACCTCAGGCAGCAGGGGGTGTGAGTGTTGTAATATAGAGGAGTGGTCCTGCAACATGAGGTCAATGTTTTCTGATTCTGAGAGATGTGAGAGAGTGAATAAAGTTTGTCTGCTTTGAATGCTTGGCCTGATTATTCCTCTCTCCACAAAGGAGAAATTTATTCATTTTTAATTAGGCCAAATTTGGTATGTTTCCGCAGGAAATTATGAAGTTTCCTCAAATATCACCATATTTTGGAATAAATTGTAATCCGGAGAGAGAAAAAAGTCAGCGAAAGTGACTGTTTCAGATGACCGAAAATCGCTAGGAATGTCGGCCTGAAATGCGTGACATCACCAGTGGAACAATGAATTAATTACTAATCTTGTTACAATCTGAAAACGACGAGATCGCATTCATATTTTGTGGAAAAGGGAAGAAAGCATTCTCGATCTCAGTTTCAAAGTGGATACCAATGAAGAGGAAGACAAAGTTGAAGAGAGTGATTTAGCAGATAGCGATAATGATGACAGAGATTTGGGAGATTGAAGCCTGAAGCCGATGACGAAAACCAAGCTAGTGCTAACACTGCAGTTGGAGTCGCTGCTGCTTATCTGCATGAACCGGGTCCAAGACAGCCGGATGGTGAGTCTCTCTTTAATCCGTCCCAGAGGTTTTTTCACGGTTTAGCTGCTCCCTGTTAGCCGTTAGCTCCGGTCCTCCTGTCTGGCTGCTTCTCTCTCATCGTCCTGCAGCTACCGGTGGCTGAAGCGGCTTCCACCAAACCGATGTCCAAGTCCACCGGAGGTCCCTCTTTCACCTCTGAGCCCTGACGACGTGAGCCCTGGGGCGGCCATTTGGTCCTGTGTGGCCTGCTGGATCAGAGTGGAGACACGCGGGGGGGTCGGTGCGCCTCCTCCAGGCTGAACCTCAGTGATGGTGATGACAAACCAAGGAGAAATGAAGATGAGTTGCGGCTTGATCCTAACAACACTGTGAAGTGGTATGTGTAAATGTAGTTCCTGATGTTTCTTGTCTTATTTTTATATTATAGATAATTTAGAAATCCACTTTGCGATTGTCTTTTCTCTAAATTAAAAAAAAAATGTGTAAAAGTTGTCCCTGAGCAATCGGCAACTCAGCCGTAATTATTCATCAGATTTTAGAGAAACTAAAGTGTTTCTTATTTTAATACCAAATTATGTTTTTAGCAAGGGTAGACCTTATTCTTCAAATATTTGTTCTTTATTGATCGGGATGATTTTTAGACAAGTCTTGATCATCATTTGTGCTTCATATCTTCACCCTCTCCTTGCAAGTTGCATGCTAGCAGTGAGAATATTCAAATCAAATCAAAATCAAATCAAATCAAATCAACCTTTATTGTCATATTGTTGTACATACAACTGTAGTGCAGGCAAGATGAAATTGCGTTTTTCTCGGCATCCATATAAGTTAAAGAACATGATTTAAGACACACTCACACATTTCTTCACCCCCCACCCCACCACATCCATTTACACATCCCTGAGACATACTTGAAAAAAAACTAACTTACTATAATATACAAATAATATACATAATGTCTGTAGGTGCAGTAGTGTAAACGAGAGATTCCGGATCAACTGTTCAGTATTGATCTTGCCATCAAGTGACAGAGTGATCAAAGTCTTCACAAGGTCTATTGTCTGCAGTATTCGTTTATTTCTGCAATTTAGATACATAATCAAGCGTGCGGGTTGGATCCGCTGGAGCCATTGAGCTTTTAGTTGGTTCCATTGGTGATGTCACCCAAATCAGTAGGCAAATGGGGAAGTCAGAGCCTCGATGTGGGTGCACAGAATGAATGGAAAAAATTCAATTTCTTTTCTTTCTAGATGAAATTAAGGCTACAGAAGTACTATATTCATGTTTATTATGTTCTCAGTTTTCGGTAGAAGTAATAATATGCGTATTTTTGATTTTTGATTGAACCAGCAACCCTCCGGTCTCCAGTCCAGATCCCTAACAATTAGGCCACCACTGCCTTGGTGAAAATTGAGTTGTAAATTTTTAGACACCCACATAGATAGATAGATAGATAGATAGATACTTTATTTCGAACAAAAGAGTATAACAAAAACAAAACAAATGACAAATGCAATAAAGTAACAGTATACAGTGTTCGAAAGGGAGAAGGAAGAAGTGAACACTTATTAATTCCATCTCCTCTTTTCCATAAATACACCCATGTGAATTATATACAAATTACCACATTTAAGACCCCAAGTAAACAGTTAACTGTATTTTGTACATATCAACATTAACACCCATCCATCCTAATATACATTGATGTCCATACATCAAAACCAGCCTCAAACAACACAGATATACACAGTGCTGTCCCACCCACCATTCCATAGTGTCCCATAGTGTCCCAGAGTGAGCACAGTGAATCATACATATAAATACTACCCTTCTAACATATATCCTTTCAGCAAATAATGTTTATACCTCTTTTTGAATTGAATTCTGTTTGTACATAGTTTCAGTTCCGGCTCCAGACTGTTCCACAAATCCACCCCACAGACAGATATGCACATACTTTTCTTGGTTGTTCATATCTTGGGTTTTGTAAAGTTTAAGTCTCCTCTCAAATTATGATCATTGTCTCTTTTTTAAATATTTTTTGTATATTAGTTACGTGTTGATGATTAATTGCCCTGTACATTACTTGTGCTGTCTTAAATTTAACTAAATCGATGAACTTTATGACATGTGACTTTAAAAACAACGAATTGGTATGGTCTCTATATCCTACATTATTTACTATCCTTATAGCTCTTTTTTGTAATGTGCATATTGACTGTAGGTTGGTCTTGTAGGTGTTTCCCCAGACTTCTACACAGTAGTTAAGATAAGGTAGAAACAGTGAATTGTACAGTAAGACCAATGATTTATAGTCCAGGATGTGTCTTGTCTTCCCCAGTTTCCCTATACATTTTGCTAACTTGGCCTGGATGTGACTGATGTGAGGTTTCCAGCAGATTTTATTGTCTAGCGTCACCCCCAGAAACTTATTTTCCTGTACTGTTTCTATTCTGGTATCATCTATCGTTACCATTATTTCATGATTTATTTTATAATTTCCAAAGAACATAATCTTTGTTTTTTTAGATTTAGAGATAATTTATTTTTGTTGAACCACTGCGTTGACTTTTTCGTTTCAGCTGTGACCACCTCTAAAACCTGCTGCAAATTCTTACCAGTGCAAAGGATATTTGTGTCATCCGGAAACAAAATAAATTTCAGAATTTTTGATACTTGGCATATGTCATTTATATACAAAATAAAGAGTTTGGGTCCCAAAACTGACCCCTGGGGCACACCACAAGTGATGTCCATGAAGGGTGATTTGTGCTCACCAATTTGTACAAATTGTTGTCTGTTACTTAAATAACTTTCCACCCAACTCAGTCCGACCCCTCTTATCCCATACCTTTCCAGTTTCCTTAGTAGTATTCTGTGGTCAATGGTGTCAAAAGCTTTCTTTAAATCTATAAATACTCCAACAGCAAACTTTTTTTTATCTATACAACTAGTAATTTCTTCTATAAGTTCGATCAGTGCCAAAGATGTAGATTTATCTGCTCTAAAACCATACTGGCTGTCTGTAAGGAGGTTGTGTTTTTCAATGAAATCATCCAGTCTCTTAGTGAAGATTTTTTCAAGTATTTTGGAGAATTGTGAGAGTAAAGAGACCGGCCTGTAATTTGTGAAATAATGACTGTCTCCTGTTTTGTATAGAGGTATTACTTTTGCTATTTTCATTTTGTTTGGAAATGTACCAGTTTGAAATGACAGGTTACAGATGTGGGTGAGTGGCTTAACAATTCCTTCAATTACTTTTTTCACTATTGTCATGTCAATTTCATTCCAGTCCGTTGATTTTTTGTTCTTAAATTTACTCACAGTCTCGATAATTTCCTTTTCAGTAACTGCACCCAAAAAGATTGTGTTTGGATTTCTATCTTCTATTTCATTTACAGAACCACTGTTGTTTGTTTCTGCTGTCACTATTGATTTTGCTAATTCAGGACCAACGTTTACAAAAAATTTATTGAAACCACTGACCACATCCTCCATATTATTTATCATATTGCCATTTTCAATAAAATATTCTGGATAATTAGCATTCTTAGGTCGATTACTAATAATCCCATTGAGTACTTGCCATATTCCTCTTAAGTTATTTTTATTATCCTCTAATATTCTGTTGTAATATTCTTTCTTACAGGTCCTCATTATATTAGTAAGCTTATTTTTATATCTTTTATGTTTGATCTCAGCCTCCACCATTCTGCACTTAATGAATTGTTTATATAATGTATTCTTCTTTTTAAGATAAGATAAGATAAGATAAGATAAGCCTTTATTAGTCCCACAACGGGGAAATTCCAGGATTGCAACAGCACAGGGATAGCAACACTCAGAGCAACAATCAGAAGGCAAGAAAAAAACAAGCAAGCAAGAGCAGCTAATATACATATGTACGTATTACTATAAAATATATATATATACACACACACACAGACACACAGTGCAGAGCATTGTAGCTGGATGGAATAAATATATGAATATATGAACACACAGTGCAGAGCATTGTAGCTAGATGGAATAAATATGTAAATATATAAACACCCACAGTACGGAGCATTGCAGCTAGGTGGAATAAATATGCAAGTATATAAACACACACAGTGCGGAGCAATGTAGCTAGATGGAATAATATGTAGATATATAAATATATAAACACACCCAGTGCTGAGCATTGTAGCTAGATGGAATAAATATGTAAATATATAAACACACACAGTGCAGAGCATTGTTGCTAGATGGAATGAAACAGCATAACCGTCTACTTAGTTATCCTACATGGTATGATTATGTGCCCATACATATTCTCACCCTCCATAGCGACCGGTATGTTCCTAGTTGTATGCCGGAGGGGACCATTGTGTAAGTCTATTGCATCTTTTGCATTCAAAAAACTATTAGTTTGTTACGTCTTTTTGCTATCTCTGCGAGCAGCCCTGCTTAGGTTGTACAGTCTGACAGCCGTTGGTAGGAAGGACCTACGAAACCTCTCGGTTGTGCACCTGGGATGATGTAGTCTGCTGCTAAATGAGCTCCTCAGTGCATTCAGTATGTCCTGCATAGGGTGGAACTCGGACTCCAGCAGAGATGACAGTTTAGCCACCGTCCTTCTCTCTCCTATCTCCTCCATCGGATCAAGGCGCTGCCCCAGGACAGAGCTAGCTTTCTTAATCAGTTTGTTCAGTCTCTTCCTATCGGCTGCAGTAATGCCACTGCCCCAGCAGACCACTCCAAAAGTGATGGCTGATGCCACCACCGTGTCATAGAATGACTTCAGCAGCGCCCCTTGTACACCAAAAGACCTGAGTCTCCTCAGCAGGAACAGCCTGCGCTGTCCCTTCTTGTAGAGTGCATCAGTATTGTGTGACCAGTCTAGTTTATTGTTCAGATGAATACCCAGGTACTTATAGGATGTCACCATCTCGATGTCTGTTCCCTGTATATTTACTGGTACTGTGAGGGGCTGCCCATGCCTGCGGCAGTCCACCACCAGCTCCTTAGTTTTCCTCGCGTTGATCTGGAGGCAGTTCCGATGGCACCAGTCCACGAAGTCCTGGATAAGCCCTCTGTACTCAGCTTCATCTCCATTGGAGATGAGGCCAACGATCGCAGAGTCATCAGAGAACTTCTGTAGATGGCAATGTGTTGTGTTGTGTGAGAAGTCCGCAGTATAAAGAGTGAACAGGAAGGGAGCCAGCACCGTTCCCTGGGGGGCCCCCGTGCTACTGATGATCGTGTCGGACACACAGTCCCGGGTTCTCACAAACTGAGGCCGGTTCGTGAGGTAGTCCAGGATCCATGATGACAGGTGCTGGTCCACCCCTGCGCGCAGCAGCTTGTCCTTCAGGATCATCGGTTGGATGGTGTTGAAAGCACTGGAGAAGTCAAAGAACATGATCCTCACCATATTCCCGGGCTTCTCCAGGTGGGACAGAGAACGGTGAAGGAGGAAGATCACCGCATCCTCCACCCCAATGCCATGCTGGTAGGCGAACTGGAGTGGATCCATCGCTGGTTCCACCAGGGGGCGGAGGTGAGCAAGGAGCAGTCTCTCCAGGGTCTTCATCAAGTGGGACGTCAAGGCCACCGGTCTGTAGCTGTTCAGGTCTTTGGGGTGGGAAGTTTTTGGTACAGGTACCACACAAGATGTTTTCCACAGCTGTGGTACCCTCCCCAGTTTCAGGCTCATGTTGAAGATATACGTCACAATCCCACACAGCTGGTCTGCACAGGACTTGAGGAGCTTTGCGCTGATGCCGTCCGGTCCCGGCGCCTTCCTCGCCTTGATCTTCCTCAGCTCCGTCCTCACCTGGGTCCTGGTCAGGGTCAGGATGGGGGGCTGTGTGTTGGGAGTGGGGGGGTGTTGGTGGAGTGGGGAGTGGGCAGCAGGACTTGATTTCTTTAGAGGCAGCAGTGGTTGTTGTGCAGTCAGGGGGGAGGGCGGTTGGTCAAATCTATTGAAAAACAGATTCAGGTTGTTCGCCCACTCCCTGCCCCCTGTGGCCTGGGGGGAGGTATTCTGGAGCCCCGAGATGGTTTTGAGGTTTCTCCAGACCCCGCTGATGTCGCTCTGTTGCAGCTTGTCCTCCATCTTCTTCCTGAAGCTGTCCTTGCCTTCTCTGATCTTTCTCCTCAGCTCCCTCTGTACGGACTTCAGCATCTCCCTGTTCCCTGACCTGAAGATCCTCTTCTTCTCTCTCAGAAGTGTTTTTATCTCAGGGTTGATCCAGGGTTTGTTGTTTGAGTGACGCCGTATGGTCTTGGTGGGAACGGATTTGTCCACACAGAAGCTGAGGTAGCCCGTGAAGGTGTGAATGAGGCCATCGATGTCCTCACCATGTGGATCGCAGAGCTGCTTCCAGGCGGTGGCTTCAAAACAGCCCTTTAGGGTGTCCATTGTCTCCTCAGACCATAACTCCACAGTGTGCATGGCCGGAGGTTGTCTGTGCACTAGGGGTTTGTACACCGGCCGGAGATGAACCAAGTTGTGATCCGATCTCCCGAGTGGGGGGAGTTGTGATGAGGTGTACGCCTCCTTAGTGTTTGCGTAGAATAAATCCAGTGTTTTATTGTCTCTAGTGTGGCATGTGACATACTGGGTGAACGTGGGTAGAATGGGAGACAGTGAAACATGGTTGAAATCGCCTGAGATGAGGAGAAGAGCATCTGGGTGTTCTGTCTGTAGCCTGCTGGTTACTGAATGGATGACGTCACGTGCTGTCCCAGCGTTCGCCGTCGGATTTGCATAAACAACAATGCAGATCACGTGTGAGTGTTCTCTCGGGAGATATGTAGGCCTCATGCTAACAGCTAGCAACTCAATGTCTTTGCTGCAGTGTCGTTGTTTAACAGTGATATGTCCCGGTCTGCACCAGTTGTTGTTAACATACATTATCACTCCACCGCCCCTAGCCTTGCCACTGTCTGGTGTTCGGTCAGCTCGTATCATGTGAAAACCCTCCAGCTCAATGTTAGCATCTGCTGCTAGTTCAGTTAGCCACGTCTCAGTAAACAAAAGGAGAGAGCACTCCCGGTATGTGCTATCATAACGGGAGATAGCCGCTAGCTCATCTAACTTTCCCAGTATCGACCGTACATTTCCCATGACAACAGATGGAAGGGAGGGTCTGTACCTTATATTTTTTGTCCTCCGCCTTACTCCAGCCCGGTAGCCGCGGCGTTTTCGCCTCAGTTCTCTCGGTATGTCGAGTTTTTCCAATGGGACCGGGTGGCGGTTGAATGCTAGCAGCTGTTCTCTGCTGTATCGTATCCTGCTATAAACAGTGGCTCCGTCCACCGGCTCAGGAGACATTTAGGACGATCTGTGTGTCCGTGATATAAGTGGGGTGAAAAAAAAAAAAAAAAAAAGACGGATCAAAAGAGAGAGGAAGGGAAAAAGACTCGGAATCGAGCCGCTGTTGCAAAAGGCAGCCTACTCGTGTGGCGCCGAGAGAAAAAAAAAAAAAAAAAAAAAAATGCATTTTACATGCATTTATTAACCCCTTGGTGACCCAAGGAATATTTTTTTTGTTGTCTGTCACTGTATTGTTTTATAGGACAGTTTTTATTGTACAATGATTGAAATATTTGTAAAAATTTATCATATGCTTTATTTATATCATTTTCATCATAAACTATCTTCCAATCTTGTATTAATAATTCCTTTGTCAGTAAATACATAGATTCTTCGGTTCTTATTCTTTTATATGTAATATTTTTGGTATACTTTTTCTTCCTATAATCACATTGATAGACAACAAAAATCGGCAGGTGGTCACTGATATCATTCAATAAAAGCCCACTCCTGGTATTATTTTCCATAATGTTTGTGAATATGTTATCTATTAGTGTGGCACTGTGTGACGTGATTCTGCTAGGTCCCGTAATTGTTGGATGTAAGCCCATACTGTACATTGTGTCGATAAATTCTTCTGTCAAACTATGTTGTTTTGAATTCATCAGATCTATATTGAAATCCCCACAGATGAACATAACTTTATGAGTTAGTTTTGCATACATTTTTTCCATCCAGTCCTTAAATAAGTCAGTGTTTGATCCAGGTGTTCTATATACACAGCTCACTACTATATTCTTCACATTGTCCAGACAGATTTCTATTGTAATACATTCGAATAAATCATCCACAGTTACTGACAGATTTTCAACAACCTTGTATTTCAAGCTCTTGTCAACATAAATTGCAACTCCTCCTACTTTTTTCACTTTTCTATTTGTATAATTTAATTCATAGCCATCCATGGTAAAATCCACTCCTTTCTCTTCACTGAGCCATGTCTCTGATATTGCCTCAATATTGAATGGCTCTTTAAACTGATGTAAATAATCTTTAACGTTATTAAAGTTGGCATAGAGACTTCTGCTGTTGAAGTGGATCATAGAAATATTGAAATCAGATGTGACCATTGTGTTAAACTGTTCATCCATGTAGTAACTACAGTTACTATTGATGGAGCTAAATAAATTATTATCAGGGTCTATGTTATATTCTACGTCCTGTGGGTTGTGATTTGTATATTCAAAAACTTTCAGTTCCTGTTGTTCCTGTTTGTTGATCTTTTGTTTCATGTTGTTAAATGTCTTGTAGCAGATGAGTATATCCCTTCAGTGTCCTACAATTGTCTCTTGTTGCTGTGACTCCAGTTCATAACATTCATTGATATTTGTCCAGTTCCATAATATTACGGATGTTAATGACCTTGGCTTCTTCAGGTGATCCGTTTAATTTGATGTATATTTTACAGTTTGATGTCCAGGTGTTTTGAATCTTTTTCTGCTTTCTCAGGTATCTTGCTTTTCTGGCTATTTCTGCGTTTTCTTTTGTAAGGCGCTCGTTTATGTAAATGTTCGTTCCTTTCAGTTTCCTACCTTGTTTTAACAGCGCAGTCTTGTGTTTTCTGTTGACAAACCTCATGATCACAGCCGGTTTGTTGCCGTTTTTCCTGGGCAGAGGGTGGCAGTGTTATGACCCGAGCACTAATGTTATTTGTGCTCGGGCTATTCCGGTCAGGTCTTGACAGCGGCATTGTTATCCCGGCTCTCCGAGCTCTTATTGTGACAGCGCTCGGGGAGGTTTCTGCTCAGCTGTCAAGACCTGAACAGCTGTTCTGCATTTGCGGTCGTTAGCGGCCGGCTTCTTAAACCGACGCTAACGGCTGCATCCTTGCAGCAGTGTCCGTCGCTGATCGTCGGAGCGATCGTATGCTTTGGACTAATCCTACATTGCCTGTCTGTGGTGTGACCGTCTCATCCTGTGGACCCGTGAGTGAGCTTTTAGCCTTACGCCTCCCTGAGTGTGCAGACTTGTTGGTGTCATTGCCTCAGCGGCCTGTATTATTGTAATTCTCACCGTAAATAAAGACTATAACACAACTCTCTGGTGACGGTGTGGCGTCTTATGGTGGCTCGCGAGGGCCACCGCATGACAGTACACTGCTGCAAAAAACGGCGTTTACGGTGACGGCCACCCGAGAAGCCTTTCACCAGTGAGTTAGTGTTTAATTGGACATTGCTTTTCCTGTCTGGGTACGGTGTGCTGGAGGAATGCCGTCGTGGAGGGGCTGCGCTTGGAGTCCGAGCCACGAGCTGGCGGACGTCCTGGAATACGTGGATGAGATGCTCATTTCCGCTTCCCTCCTGGACTATGATCACGGCATACACTGGTACCTGGACTGCACTGAGGATGCTCTTAATCATCTCTCCCCCCGTTACGCCGACCACCTGGAAGTCGTCGTGAGGAGGGCTGACATCGCTGCACAACGCGAGATATTCCGTATGCTGGAGGAGGAATACGGCAAGAAGCAGAGGAGGAGGCGTTCCTGCTCTTCGCCTTGGGATCCCGATCCTGTCCTTGATCCATTCCTGGAGTTCGCACCATCTGGGGGCCGTCGTAGACGTCGGCGCCGCGGCTGAGCACATCTTCAGCAAGTTCCTGTTCCGGATCCAGTTCCGGGCCGCCGGAATGACCCAGTCAATCAGTCAGCTGTCTCTTCGGCGTCATGCCAGGAGGGAATTTCTACAGCCTCTCTTCCCGGGCCATCTTCCCCTGCTGTCCGGACAGCATGTTGTGCCCGGCCCGCTTCGGCTGTCGTTCCCTCGTTCTCGACGCCTTCTCCAGCTGCTGTGTGTGACAAGGGTCCTGCTTCGGCGAGCTCCGTCCATGGGTCCTCTCTTACCATCCAGAGAGCGAGGGAAGGAGCAATGTCCTCTATAGCTGGCACCACCCTCCCTCCGGGAGACAGGTAAGTTCAAGTTCACTCCCCTACTTATTATAGTGATCTGTCTTGTCTGACTCCTGGGGGTGAGGTTCGGGGTTTGCAGCCCCCCGAGCTTCCACCACCAGCTGTAGTTATCTGTACTGAACCTGCTGCCTCTGTGTTTTCCTCCGCTGAGCGGTCCTCGGCGTTAGGTCCACGCCGTCGAACGAGGAGGAGGCCTGAGACTCTGGGAATAATTCTGGCCCCGCAGCCACGTTTTGGACAGAGGAGAAGAGCGGACTGCGGTGTGGAGCCTGAGCCGACGAGCAAGCGTCCCCGGGTCTCCACGGAGGCGCAGCCTGAGCCAGCGGGTCGAGGGTCCCTTGCCGCCATGCCGTGCGGGTTACCGGTATGGATATCAGCGCGTGAGGATCTGGCGGCAGAGACCATCATGCTGGCTGTGGAGCCCAGCACAGCTGAGTGGGAGCCCGACGACGAGCTTCTACCTGAACCTGGATCAACGAAGTCCTGGACGGCTCCAGAGCCCGAGTGCTGTGTAACCGGTTCGGAGTCTGTCGAGGTCGTGGGGCTGGAGGTCCCAGGTTCGGGGATGGAGGTCATCGCCGATGCAGTACCGACCCAGTCGAGGTCCGTCCAGGCCCAGTCGGGGTCCGACGCGTGGGCTGAGCTGACCCAATCGGCGTCCGACGAGGTCCAGTCGGGGTCTGACGCAGGTGCTGCTGTGACCCAATCGGGGTCCAACGCGGGTGCAGTGGTGACCCAATCGGGGTCCGACGAGGCCCAATCGGGGTCCGACGCGGCTGCAGCGGTGACCCAATCAGGGCCTGACGAGATCCAGTGGGGGTCCAACGCAGGTGCAGCTGCGACCCAATCGGGGTCCGACGAGGTCCAATCGGGGTCTGACGCAGGTGCTGCTATAACCCAATCGGGGTCCGATGAGGTCCAGTGGGGGTCCAACGCAGGTGCAGCTGTGACCCAATCGGGGTCCGACGAGGTCCACTGGGGGTCTGACGTAGGTGCTGCTGTGACCCAATCGGGGTCCAATGCGGGTGCAGCTGTGACCCAATCGGGATCCGATGCAGGTGGAGCTGCAACGGTCGCATCAGTGTGGATCGAGGTCGGTGGAGGAGCCGCAGACCCTTCGCCGCCTGATGTGATGTGGGCCCATTATCACGATTATTCCCCTCTCAGGAGCCACCAGCTGGGGTCGTCAGCGCTGGGGGCCGTTGGAGATTTTCTTCCTGCAGGCAGGCGCTTCCACGTAGTTGCTTCATCCGGGAGGCCTCCGCATGCTGTTTCTCCATGGTTCTGGGGGCTGAGGGATGCGAGTCGGCTGCCCGAGGAGCTGTTTTGCCTGTTCGGCGCCTTGGGTCAGCCACCCGATGAACTGTGTCTGTTACTGGGTGGCCTGGTATGGCCACCGGAGGACTTGACTCTCGGGGCCTGGAACTGGGTCAGGCCGCCCGGCCACGTACTGTTTTTTGTGACTACCCGTGGTTCATCGGACGCAGGCAGGCTGCCGGAACTATGCCTGTGGCTTTTGGTCTCCGCCTGTCATCCTCTGTTTGGACCATACGGTGTAAGGTCATCCGGTACGATTAAATTGCCTCATGTATGTTTGTAGCATGTGTTGTTTTTTTTTTTTTTCCCTCTCCTACCTGAGGGGTTATAGCATGTATTTTGTGGGTTCTCATAGGTACCCTGGTGTTTGAGGCTGATGTTTTTGGGTTAAATAGTACTTTTGTGTAGATTGTGGCAGAGTTTTCATGCACTTGGGTGACTTGGGAGCATAAATTGATCCGTTGTGGCGTTTCAGAGTTCATGTGTGTGAACAATATGGAAAGACCTTTACTCAGATGAGTTTAGACCACATGAAGTCATGTACTCTGGAGTTAAACAGTTTGTCTGTGGTCACTGTGGGAAAACTTTCTGTGTCAGGTAAATTATGCTCTGTATGGTTTGTGCCCCATGTATTGTAACCCTTGCCCTATTTGTTTCATTGTTACTGTGGGAATGTTATGGGTATGTCAGGGGATGTGTTTTTTTTTTGGGGGGGGGGCTGGTTGGTATTTGTTTCGCTCCCTCCTTGCCTGTCCCTCCATTCACTCGCCCTGTGGGGGGGGGGGGGGGGGGCTAGGTGTTACAAGGCTTTCGGAGCCCACCTTTGAGGGAGAGGTACTGTTATGACCCGAGCACTAATGTTATTTGTGCTCGGGCTATTCTGGTCAGGTCTTGACAGCGGCGTTGTTATCCTGGCTCTCCAAGCTCTTACTGTGACAGCGCTCGGGGAGGTTTCCGCTCAGCTGTCAAGACCTGAACAGCTGTTCTGCATTTGCGGTCGTTAGCGGCCGGCTTCTTAAACCGACGCTAACGGCTGCATCCTTGCAGCAGTGTCCGTCGCTGATTGTCGGAGCGATCGTATGCTTTGGACTAATCCTACATTGCCTGTCTGTGGTGTGACCATCTCATCCTGTGGACCCGTGAGTGAGCTTTTAGCCTTACGCCTCCCTGTGTGTGCAGACTTGTTGGTGTCATTGCCTCAGCGGCCTGTATTATTGTAATTCTCACCGTAAATAAAGACTATAACACAACTCTCTGGTGACGGTGTGACGTCTTAAGGTGGCTCGCGAGGGCCACCGCATGACAGGCAGGTCTCAATGGTGTTACAGTCCAGCTGGATTCCTTTGGACTGCATGATGGCCGCCACTTGTTGTTCCGTGGATTCATCTTCCAGCACGTTGAGCCTCCCTCCGCTGTCCGCGGCCACCGCTCGCGCGTATGATCGGGGTTTAATGTGGAGCCCCGTGATGATAACGTCGTTCACCCGGGTGTTCTGCTCCATTTCCGATACTCTGCTCTCCAGATACGCCAGCCTCTTGTCCTTCTTGGCGTTCTGGATCCACAGCGCTTTCACCTCCTCGACCAGGTCCAGAATGTTTCTTTGCTTGAAAACTCACTTGAAAACAAAATTCACCCACTAGGGTAACTTATTGTGCCTCGGTGAAAACGGAGGCGTACAGTAATCACTGAATGTGCGTGTGTGTCTGTGTGTGTGTGTGTCCGTCTGTCTGCCTCTCTGTTTCAGCTCGCCCGGTCAAAATTAAGCGCAACTAAAGGCTTGTATCATTGTATCGCCATATTTTCTTGACTTTTAATTTGCCAGAATTCCGAGATAAGGCTTTGTTTTCAAAATAAACACAGATTTAACTCACCTTTACTATCAATGAAGCCGGGAAAAAGGTATTGTAATACCTATGCCGGGTCACTAGAGGCGGTAGTGCGACTTTTTTGCAGCACAACACAGCACATTTTTTTTACAGCACGTGGAGCTGAACTGTTATCGTTGGCCTCCGTCGGTCTATGATGTCCATGGAAGAGAATCCTAAACGTCTACTCTGCTGGAACAGCACCGCCTGTGGCTGAACAGGCCGATGAGCGAATGGCAGTCCCTGTCACACAGGTCGCACTTGTGGGTAGTCTCCGTGCTGCTGGGTCTGTGGCGATTCTTCCTGCGGGTCCTTTTTTCATCTGCTGCAGCAGTCAGTCTCTCTTCACCCGCCTTGAGCTGTCTGGTCAGGGTGCCTCTCCATTTGGAGCGGTCCGTTGCAAGGTCCTCCCAGCGCTCTGTGTTGATCTCCAGGGCCTTCATGTCTCTCTTGCAGACGTCTCTAAAGCGCAGCTGTGGGCGGCCAACGTCTCTCTTGCCAGTCGCCAGTTCTCCGTAGAGGACGTCTTTGGGGGATTCTGGCATCCTCCATACGGTGAATGTGGCCTAGCCAGCGGAGCCTGCGCTGCCTGAGTAGAGTGAACATGGAGGGAAGGCCGGCGCGGGACAGAACTTCTGTGTTGGGCACTTTGTCCTGCCAGGATATGTCCAGGATGTGGCGAATGCAGCGCAAGTGGAAGGAGTTCAGTCTCTTTTCCTGCCGGGCGTATATTGTCCACGTCTCACTCCCATAGAGCAGTGTGCTGATGACGCAGGCGTTGTACACTGCCATCTTCATCTTGACAGAGAGTTTGGGATTCTCCCACACTCGTGTGGTGAGGCGAGCGAGTGTGAAGGCTGATTTTCCAATCCTCTTGTCGATCTCTGTATCAAGGGAGAGGTTGTTGCTGATCGTGGACCCCAGGTACGTGAACTGATTCACGACCTCCAGCTTGTAGTCGTCGATGGTGATGGTTGGTGGTGCTTCCGTGCCTTGCGCCAAGATGTTAGTCTTCTTAAGGCTGATGGTAAGCCCGAAATCCTTGCATGCCTGGGAGAAGCGGTCCATCAGGGTCTGAAGCTCCTGCTGTGTGTGGGTTGCGACTGCAGCGTCGTCTGCGAACAGCATGTCTCTGATTAGAGCCTCGCGTACTTTGGTTCTGGCTTTCAGGCGGGCGAGGTTGAAAGCCTGCCATCAGATCTTGTGTGCAGGTAGATTCCCTCTGTTGCTGTACTGAAGGCATGCCTCAGGAGCATAGCAAAGAAAATCCCAAAGAGGGTTGGCGCAAGTACACAGCCCTGTTTCACTCCGCTGCGTATGTTGAATGGCTCTGAGACATTGCCGTTGTGCTGCACTATCCCCTGCATGTTGGTGTGAAACGATTCGATGAGGCTTTGCAACTTTGGTGGGCATCCTATCTTTGGCAGGATCTTGAAAAGGCCCTCTCTGCTGACCAGATCGAACGCTTTGGTGAGGTCGATGAAGGCAACGTACAGGGGCATGTTCTGTTCTCTGCATTTCTCCTGGAGTTGGCGGATGGAGAATATCATGCCTACCATCGATCGCTCAGCGCGGAAGCCACACTGAGACTCGGGGTAAACACGTTGGGCAAGCTTCTGTAGACGAACGAGAACAACTCGTGCATAGACTTTGCCAACAACGCTGAGGAGGGAGATGCCCCTGTAGTTGTTGCAGTCGCTTTTCTCCCCTTTGTTTTTGTAGAGGGTGATGATCTTGGCATCCCTCATGTCCTGTGGTACGGCACCTTCCTTCCAGCACTGGCAGAGGACGTCATGCAATGGCAGCAGTAGGGCGGTCTTGCAGTGCTTGATCAGGTCGGCGGGTATGCCGTCGTTGCCGGGTGCCTTGCCAGCGGCCAAGCTATCAATGGCCTTGCTGAGTTCACCGATGGTTGGCTCGGCGTCAAGTTCATCCATGGATGGCAGGCAGTCGATGGCATCAAGGGCTGATGGTGTCACGGTGTTCTGTCTGGAGTAGAGGTCGGAGTAGTGTTCCACCCATCTCTCCATCTGCTTGTTCTTTTCTGTGATCATCTCCTCAGTGGAGGATTTGAGGGGGGCCGTCTTGCTCTGAGCCGGACCAAGTGCTTTCTTGATGCCATCGTACATACCACGGATGTTCCCTGTTATGGCATTGGTTTGAATGTCTTGGCTGAGCTGAGTCCAGTACTCGTTGGCACAGCGCCGAGCAGTCTGCTGAACTTTGCTTCTCGCAGCCCTGAGAATCTGGAGATTCTTCTCGTTTGGGTACTTCTTGTTCTCAGCAAGTGCTGAGCGCTTGGCTTCAATGACGGGGGTCATCTCAGTCAACTTGGCATCAAACCAGTCCTGTGACTTCGAGGTCTTCCTCCCAAAGGTAGCCAAGGCTGTGCAGTAGATGGTGTTTCGCAGCTCTTCCCACTTCTGCTTTGCAGATTCTCCTTCTTGTGGTACACCAAGTTCCTTCTCAAAGGTGGAGGCAAACTGCTCAACAAGTTCTGGTTGGGCCATCTTGCTGGTGTCAATCCGTGCCTTTCCAGGCTGTCTAGCACGATGGAATTTCTTCTGCTGCAGCTTGACCTTGCAACACACCAATGAATGGTCTGTGTCGCAATCTGCACTCTGGAACGAACGGGTGATTAGCACGTTCTTCAGTGAGGTGCGCCTGGTCAGGATCAAGTCCAGCTGGTGCCAGTGCTTTGAGCGCGGATGTCGCCAGGAAGCCTTGTGTTGGGGCTTGGTCTTGAAGAACGAGTTTGTGATGCACAGATCGTGATATGTGCAGAACTCGAGCAGCCGCTGTCCGTTGTTGTTCATTCTGCCCACGCCAAATGGTCCAAGACAGGAGGGCCAGGAGTCGTGGTCAGCACCCACTCTGGCATTGAAGTCTCCAAGGAGAATGAGTTGTTCAGAGTTGGGGATGATCCTGACAGTTGTTGCGAGATTCTCGTAGAACTCGTCTTTTGCCTCTGATGTGGCTGTCAGTGTTGGGGCATACACACTGACGAGGGTGACTGGGCCTTGAGTGGTGTTCAGGCGGAGGGTGAGGAGTTGTGCAGAGCCATTGCTGCCCGGTTCCACCATCTTCAGCAAGGTGTTCTTCACTGCGAAGCCCACTCCGTGTTCCCTGTGTTCGTCACTGCCCTTTCCCTGCCAGTAGAACGTGTAGTCCTTCTCTCTCAGTGTGCCTGCATCAGCCAACCGTGTTTCCTGGAGAGTGGCGATATCCACTTCCAGTCTCTTCAGCTCATTATTGATGATGGCAGTCTTCCTGGTGTCGTTGATGTCCTTGAGGTTAGCAGCGAGTCCTGTCATCATAGTGCGGACGTTCCAAGTTCCCAGTTTTAGAGTTGGTCTCTTTTGTTTTTTTGTCTTGCCTGGTGCGAAGGTTCTCAGCCTGCCGTTCGGACTTCTCCTCATCCCCATGCACCCAATGAGGAAAGCAAGCTGTGGCGGGACAACACCTTATTGGCTGGGGGCTGCCCAGCTTGAGGCGGGCGGTAGCTGTCCAGTGAGATCCGATGATCCCTCCCACCGTCGGGAACAACCCCTGGCGCCGTGCTCTAAGCTAATTGAGCGGTGGCTTATAACCGGTAACTGTCATTCCCCGTGTTTTGTCTACGCCAAAGGCGAAGCTGGAGTGTCCTCTCCAGTGATCTGGTGTTCTGCCTTCCAGCGTTGGGCATTGGTAGGATTCAAGCCTGGGCAGGAAGATATGGAGGACAAGATGTTACCCATGCAGCATGTCCCCCCTCTCCACGTCACTGATGAATCCAAAGGAACAGCAGGGCTGCTACAGTTTGGCACCAGCGCCGTCGCAGGAGCTGCCAGAATGATGTTGAGCACAACAGAGAACTGCCTTAGGGACTCCGACTCCGGATTTTTCCTCAGGGTTGACTCCCGAAGCCTTTCTCGTGACCGGGTGTGCCGCAAGGCAGCGGAGGTTTGAAATCAGGGTTTACCTTCCCCTAGATGGGCTACCTTCCCAGGTTGATGAGCCACCATCTACCCGAAGCATCTGGTTTTAAGGCGCTAGAGATCCGCCCTCGCCCCTTCTCCTATTAGTAAAAGCAGTTCCGCCGGGCTTAGAGACTAAACCACACGGGCAGGCTAGGAGTTGGACTTAGTTGTCAGAGGATTTTCGAGACGCACGCCATAAGGAACATTTTATGAGCACTGGGAGCTTAACCCCAGTGCCGCTCCTGGCTATGACAACCTTGGAACCTGAACTGTTATAAAGTAGTGGTTACTGAAAAAAAAACACATATTCAGCAATTACACCATTTATTCATCACATCAATTGTTTTCACACTGGTTTTGCTGTTTAGTTTTGCAGAGGAAGGACAAGGTTTTCGCCCAGCATTCCTCATCCACTAATAGTTGCAGTGAACTGAGCATGCGCCGGAAACTCCCACCAGAGGGAAGTACTGAGCAATCCGCCAATACTGGGTGAAGAAATGTCTGTCTTTTTGCCCTTCTGTTTTCTTCCTCTGCCACTAAAGGTGGATTCACACTACAACGTTTGGACCAACTTTTACTGACGTTTTGGCAAATGTCTGGCTCAGCTGGCAAAAGTTAATGATAGTTGGTGTTTGTTGGCAAATCCTGGCAGGGGTGCGGTGGTGCAGTGGTTAGCAGTGCGACAGCACAGCAACTCACCCTTGGCCATGGGATCCCTGGTTCGATCCCAGCCCCTGACCAACAGTGATCTGTGTGGAGTTTGCATGTTCTCCCCGTATCTGCATGGGTTTACTCCGGGATTTCTCCGGTTTCCTCCCACAGACCAAAAACATGCAGATTATGTTAATTGGAGACTCTAAAGTGGCCCTAGGTGTGAATGTGTGTGTGAATGGTTAAGGGATAGTGCCATACCGTGGCTGCTTCATCCATCCAGGTGGATGCCCTCAATTTCCCCTCTGGGGATCAATAAAGTATACAAAATCAAAATTTAAAAAAAAAAAAGTTGTGTTCTTTGAAAATGTTCAGCATGCTGAAAATTTGCCAACATTTGGGAATAAACCTTGGTGAAAGTTGTGCTCAGTTTGTAAAAGTTTCTGAGTGCTGACCTAAGTTATGCAGAGTTTACCTAAGTCGGCCTCAGTTAAAGCTGGGTTCACACTATAGCGTTTGGACCGAATTTTACAGATGTTTTGAAAAATCAGAAATCAGTCCAAACGTTGGTGAAATTATGTTCATGAGCAGTTTTTTTTTTTTTTTTAAATCCAGCACACACCAACTTTTACAAACTTTTGCTAGCATTTGCCAGCGTAGCATTCAGTGTTGGCAAACTTTTGCCAACTTAGGCTAGCATATGTGTAGCTCTTGCCAACTTAGGTCAACTTAAGCAAACGAATACTTAGCCCAGGTCAGCTGACATCAGCGTCAGGCGACACTCATATAAAGATCAGTGTTTGTGGAGGCTTCCTGCCATCCTGGACCTGCTTTTGGAGGGAACACATCTCCTTTGGGCATACGTTTCAGTATTTATTTTCGTTTTATATTCCTATGTAGTTACTTCTGTGTGCCCTTTTTCCCTGTTCTTTCATTCATTCATTCATTCATTCCTCTAAAAAAACAATGCAATAATGCATATCTATGGACTCCAACACTAAGTCTGCAATTAAAATGGGACTGTGGATGGAATAAGAAATGTATTTACTATATCATCATATAAATAAAATGACGGGTGATTATATTTTGACTGTTACAACTCTTAAAATAACATAAAATCCCATTAAATGTCATTTACTTTTTGACACTACATCAGCGCTGTTTGATTCCCCACAATGGAAGCCGGAAGAAATGATTACACATGGAGCAGAAAATTAATAACAGCAAATTTCTCAATGAGGAGATTTTTTTTTTCTTTTGGGCTGTCACATTTTTGGTATATATATATATTTATTTTATTTTTTTTAATTCCCCCTTCTCTCCATTTCTCTTTCGTCTGTGCATGCCTGAAGTGAGTTTTGATCTAAAAATATCTACTTTCACCAGCATTTCAGTCAACATTTTTCCAATGGAGCTTAACTTAGGCTGACAGGCAAACTCTGCATAACTTAGCCCAACGCTCAGGAACTTTTACAAACTGAGCACAACTTTCACCAACGTCTATTTCCAAACGTCGGCAAATTTTCAGCATGCTGAAAATTTTCAAGGAATGCAACTTTCACCAGCGTTTGCCAACAAACACCAACTATCATTAACTTTTACCAACTTTTGCCAGCAGAGCCAGACGTTTGTGAAAACGTCAGTAAAAGTTAGTCCAAACATTGTAGTAGAAATCCACCCAGAAAAGCAGGTCCAGAATGGCAGGAAGCCTCCACAAACTCTGATCTTTATATGAGCATTGCCTGACGCTGATGTCAGCTGACCTGCGCTGAGTATTCGTTTGCTGAGGTTAACCTACAGTAAGTTGACAACAGCTACGCATACACTAGTCTAAATTGGTAAAAGTTTGCCAACGCTGAATGCAACGCTGGCAAATGCTAGCAAAGGTTCGTAAAAGTTGGTGTGTACTGGATTTAAAAAAAAAAAAACTGCTCACGAATGTAATTTCACCAGCATTTGGAATAATTTCTCTGATTTTTCAAAATGTCTGTAAAAGTTGGTCCAAACGCTATAGTTTGAATCCAGCTTAAACAGCAAAAGCTCCCGTTGGCCTTGATTGTCATTGTATTCACATACCTCCTCCATTGCTTCCGCCATTTAAAACGTCTGCCACCGTGCTTTTCTATTGTGTTTGGATTGCAGCTGTTCATATCAGTTTGGTGGCTCTGAACTGCAGATTATTTTCACTGTGCATGCGTGTACTCCAAAAATACGGGATGGATTTGGATGAAGTTTTTACCCGAGGTGGTCCTTGGGCTAGAGAGGAACCCATAACATTTTGGTGATGATCTGAGAACGCATACCTCCGCCAAGGCTCTGGCACTGAGGAATCAGCACCTTGGTGCTTTCATTTTAAATGGTGTTAATCTGTTTGGTGCTGACAGAGGAACACATCACGGATAAAGTTATGTCTAATAAAGACAGGAAGAACAGGCTCCACAAAGTGGAGCCTTTGTTTGCGACATCAGTTTCAAGACCCTTCCTGTATGAAGAAACTCTCCCACAATGCTCAGGTGGGAGTTTGGCCCATTCTTCTAAACAGACTGCCTTTAAATCCTGAAGATTCCCATAAGATCTCTTTTAAATCCTGATTTTACCTGGATATAAGCCAGGTGATTGACTGTGCCATTCTAACAACTAATTGAGAGTTTCCTTCCTTGTGTGTTTGGGATCATTGTCGTGCTGGAAGGTCCACCCCGGCTCATCCTCATCATCTTCACTGAAATCAGCAGATTATTTTCAAGAATACTTGATTACATGGCTCCATTAATTGTTCCTTCAATTATATGAAGTCTGCCAGTGATGCGTCCACCTCCAAACTTCACTGTTCACAAAATAATGAGTCAGTACTAAAATGCTATCAGTGTAGATTTTTTTTTCTTATAAAAGATGCACCACAGATTGATGAGTTGAGAGTGATGATATCTGGGTTACATATCACCTAAACCATGGACCAGTTGACCTTCTGCACACAATTCTTGCACAAACATTTCCCAGTTATATTTAGGGCTACACCAAAATATTTGACAATATTGATATGGGTTTAATTTTTGATTTTTTTTTTTAATTTAGTTTATTCACTGATATTGGGTTTTCAAGTTTGGTGTCCGGCTATTGCCCCCCCCCCCCCCCAAACTGATTGATTTCAATTAGATTCAAAGATTATTTGTCAATACTTCTATACGTACAGGACATACAGTAGAATTGAAATGCTGTTTCTCTCTCTCTCTCTTAGTGGTGTGCACAATTTATAAGACAAGAAGGAATAAGGATTAATTAAGACAAATTACAAATTTTAAAAATACTGGCAACTGCCAGTGGTACCCCTCAGCGTGCTGGCATTAAAGAGCACTGGCGGGCTGAATTTTTGTGTGAAGTGAAGGTCGCCATAATTTTAACTCATGACAGATTTTTCAAAGATACAACTATAGTATTTATGTGAAACATATATGTCATTTCTTTTCTAAGTTATCATTTTTGCAATGTTTTTTGAAAAATGGACCTCTGACTTTGACCTTGAGTTGAAGATCACCCAAATTCAAACTTGGCAGAGATTTGTCATAGTTGTTGTTCTTCTTCTTCTTGTTGTTCTTCTTGTTCTTCTTGTTGTTGTTCTTCTTGTTCTTCTTGTTGTTGTTCTTGTTGTTCTTGTTGTTCTTCTTCTTCTTCTTCTTCTTCTTCTTCTTGGGGTTGCCACAGCGGATCATCTGTCTCCATCTCACCCTATCCCTTGCATCTTCCTCTGTAACACTAACCCTCTTCATGTCCTCCTTCACTACATCCATGAATCTTCTCTGTGAGCTTCCTCATTTCCTGCTGCCTGCCAGCTCCATCTTCAACATCCTTTGTCCAGTATATCCACTAATCCTCCTCTGCACATGTGCAAACCATCTCAGCCTTGCCTCTCTTACTTTGTTTCCAAACCGCTCAACATGAGTTGTCCCTCTGTTATACTCATTTCTAATCTTGTCCCTCCTAGTCACTCCCAATGAAAATCTTAGCGTCTTCAACTCAGCCACCTCCAGCTCCACCTCCTGTCTTTTTGTCAGCGCCACCATCTCCAAACCATACACCATAGCAGGTCTCACTACCGTCTTGTAAATCTTCCCTTTCACTCTTGCTGCTACCTTTCTGTCACAAATCACCCCGACACTTGTCTCCACCATTCCACCCTGCCTGCACTTTCTTCGTCACCTCTCTTGTTCATTTTCCATTGCTTTGGATGGTTGACCCCAGGTATTTAAACTCATCTACTTTCACTACCATTACTCCTTCCATCTTCACCATTGCACCTGCCTCCCTCTCATTCACACTCATGTATTCTGTCTTGCTTCTACTGACTTTCATTCCTCTTCTCTCCAGGTTCTCTTCCACCTGTTCCCTACTCTCACTACAGATCACAATGTGATCTATCCCACCTTTTTTTTTGCTCACCTCTTCCTTTGGATATTTTCCTGTACCTCCTCATTCCACCACCAAGTCTCCTTATCTTCCTACCTCTGTCCACTGGATACACCACATACCTTTCTGTCCGTTTCCCTCAATACTTTTGCTATACTTTCCCAGTCATCTGGTAATTCTTCCCTACCACCCAGAGCCTGTATCAACTCCTTCCTCAACTCTGTGTGACCTTCTTCCATCTGTTACTTCCCCCACTGAATCTTTGGCTCTGCCTTCACTGTTTTCCTCTTCTTGCTTTGCAAAGTCATCCTACAGACTACTATCCGATGCTGTCTAGCTACATTCACCCCTACCACCACCTTGCGGTCTCCTATCTCTTTCAGATTTCTCCTTCTGCATAAGATGTAGTCCACCTGTGTGCACCTTCCTCCACTGTTGTAAATCACCCTATGTTCCTCTCTCTTCTTGAAGTATGTGTTCACCACAGCTATTTCCATCTTTTTAGCAAAGTCCACAACCATCTGTCCTTCCACATTTCTCTCCTTAAGACCATACCTATCAAGGACCTCCTCATCACCTCTGTTCCCTTCATCTATTTGCCCATTAATGTTCGCTCCAATCGCAACTCTCTTCCCCCCGGGAACACTCTGTACCACTTCATCCAACTTACTCCAGAGTTCCTCTCTCTCTTCTACCTGACATCCAACTTGTGGAGCATACGCACTGACAACATTCAGCATCACACCTTTGACTTCTAGCTTCAAACTCATGATTCTGTCTGACTCCCTCTTTACCTCCTGAACACTCTTCACATACTCTTCCTTCAAGATTACTCTTCCTATCTACACCATGGTAGAACAGTTTAAATCCCCCTCTAATGCTCCCAGCCTTACTTCCCTTTCATCTGGTTTCTTGAACACACAGTATATCTACCTTTCTGGCTTTAACCTGTGAGAACCTAATAAAAAAATCATGAAACAGAACAAACAGGGACCAGTAATATGCTGTCAGCCACTCAAACCACAAACCCCTGTCTTCGATAATGCTTTATTTGGGTTTTTAAACTCTTAACATCCATCCAGTATTTGTTTGTGTCTTACCTATTCCAACAACTGAAGTTAAAAAGTTATGGAGTCACCATCATAACGGAGATCTAACAGAAAAGATGAAAGAGGGATGGTGGGGTTAGCTGGGGCTCATTAGCATTTAAAGAAATACACTACCGTTCAAAAGTTTGGGGTCACTTAGAAATTTCCTTATTTTTGAAAGAAAAGCACTTTTTTTCAATGAAGATAACTTTAAACTAATCAGAAATACACTCAATACATTGCTAATGTGGTAAATGACTATTCTAGCTGCAAATGTCTGGTTTTTGGTGCAATATCTACATAGGTGTATAGAGGCCCATTTCCAGCAACTATCACTCCAGTGTTCTAATGGTACAGTGTGTTTGCTCATTGCATCAGAAGGCTAATGGATGATTAGAAAACCCTTGTGCAATCATGTTAGGTCTGCAATGCTGTAATTGCTGCAAATGGAGGATTCTTTGACGAAAGCAAAGTTTGAAGGAAAAAATTATTGTTTCAAATACAAATCATTATTTCTAACCTTGTCAATGTCTTGACTATATTTTCTATTCATTTTACAACTCATGGTGGTAAATAAGTGTGACTTTTCATGGAAAACACAAAATAATTGTCTGGGTGACCCCAAACTTTTGAACGGTAGTGTATGCCATAAAAATAAACAGTTTTGAGGGGAGCCCCTTCCCCATGTGTAAAGTGGTACTGCAATAACTAAACCCAGCAGTAGTTTTGACCAAAAGCACGTCAGAGATAGCATGTGTAAAAAAACATAATATGGGCTCTTTAATATCAAAGATGGTGTGGAATTTATATTTTGGGACAAAAGTTGTTTTTTTAACCATATTCTGTAGGTGTTGCTTTTTTATGTGGCCGTTGAAATTAAATTGTTGAACGTATGAAAGAATTTAACGTAGTCTGCTGTCATCACCTTTGTAATTCTATCAAGACTTCATTATATAGATGCCTGGCCACAAAAAAAAGGTCACCACCTGGATTTAACTAAGCAAATATTAGGTAAAAGTACACACACACACACACACACGCACACACACACACTTGCTTGCTTGCTTGCGGTTGTCCATCGAGTCTGATGATGACGTCCACTTCTATCGATGAGTCCTTTGATGGCTGTGTAGTCCTATCCTGGACCCACATGTCCTATTGCAGGTAGGGCATGTAAAAGTTGTCGTAGTGGCAGCAGGGGCTGCAGGTGCATTTCTCCTCAGTCTTCTCTCCTGTCTCCTGGCTGTCCTGTCCTCCTCCATCGTACGGGTCCCCACAAGGCACTGCTGTTGCCAGGTGTTCCGGTCAGCAGCAGCCTCCTCCAGAGCCTCAGGTCTGATCCTGCACTTCTTTAAGGCCCTCTTTAGCTGGTCCTTGTAGCGCTTCTTCTGCCCTCCAGCAGAGCGTCAACCATGGTGTAGCTGGCCATATAACACCCTGCGAGGCAGCCGGTTTGGGGGCATCCTTACCACATGTCCCAGCCAGCGTAGCTGGTGCTGGGTGATCGTTGCCTCAATACTCCTACAGCTGGTCTTAAAGAGTATCTCAGAATGAGGCACATGGTCACGCCAGGTGATTCCCAGGATGCGCTGAAGGCAGCGTATATGGAATCGTTCTAGATCCCTAATGTGGTGGCTGTAAGTCACCCAGGATTCACAGCTGTAGAGGAGAGTAGTGACACAGACTGCCTGGTAAACAGAGATCTTCATTTGGAGATGGAGGTTCTTGTTCTGGAAGACCCGACGCCGGAGTCTCCCAAAAGAAGCTGATGCCTGCCTGATCCTGTTCTGGACCTCACTGTTAATGGTGTTGTCTACAGAGAGGATGCTCCCCAGTTACTTGAAAGATGGAACAACAGACAGCTGTTCACCAGCAACAGTGAAGGTAGGTGGAGTAGATGGAATATTGGTGCTCCATTGGCAGACGAACTCTGTTTTGATGGTGTTCACCGTCAGTCCCATCCTGCTGTATGCTCTCACCGCAGCAGTAAGCACAGACTGGAGATCTTGTGGGCTATGAGATACCAGAGCACAGTCATCTGCATACTGTAGCTCAGTGACTCTCACCCTTTGCAGTTTGGTGGTTGCCTGGAGCCTCCTTATATTAAAAAGGTTGCCATCTAGACGGAAGTCCACTGTTACACCGCTGCTTTCCTCAATCTCCTTGTGGAGAAGCTGGGTGACACAGAGCAGGAAGATGTTAAAAAGTACTGGTGCTAATACACACCCCTGCCTAACCCCTGTACAAACGGGGAAGGAAAGAGATTCCTGTCCTCCTATAGTCACCCGAGCAGTCATACCACCATGAAATTGGCGGAGGATATTGACAAACTTGCTGGGGCAGCCAAACTTAAGAAGAACTTCCCATAGGAGTTCTCTATGGACAGTGTCGAAAGCTTTGGAGAGATCGACAAAAGCCATGAACAGGTCCTGGTGTTGCTCCCGACATTTCTCCTGCAGCTGCCGAGCTGTGAAAATCATGTCCACCGAGCTCCTGCCCTTCCTGAAACCGCATTCCTGTCCTCCTATAGTCACCCGAGCAGTCATACCACCATGAAATTGGCGGAGGATATTGACAAACTTGCTAGGGCAGCCAAACTTAAGAAGAACTTCCCATAGGAGTTCTCTATGGACAGTGTCGAAAGCTTTGGAGAGATCGACAAAGGCCATGAACAGGTCCTGGTGTTGCTCCCGACATTTCTCCTGCAGCTGCCGAGCTGTGAAAATCATGTCCACCGAGCTCCTGCCCTTCCTGAAACCGCATTGCGATTCAGGCAGCACTGATTCTGTGATGTTGTTGATCAGCCTGTGAAGCATCACCTTCACCAGGACCTTACCAGCAACAGCAAGGAGCGAAATACCCCTGCTGTTGCCGCAGACAGCCTTGTCACCCTTGTTTTTATAAATGGTGACAATTGTGGCGTCTCTCCATTGTTGTGGGATGTTGTCATCGGCCCAGACCTTGGTGATGTACTTGTGCAGGGTTTTTGTACACAAGTAGCCTCCTTGTTTCAACAGCTCGGCAGGGATGTTGTCATTATCAGGGTACTTGTTGTTTTTGAGAGAGCGGATAGCTGATAGAACCTCCAGGAAGGTTGGGGGCTGATCCAGGTCTTGCATCGGAGGAAGTGTAGGCAAGTCGTCAAGAACAGTGGGGTCTGCATCTGAATCCTAGTTAAGCAGGGTACTAAAGTGTTCAGCCCATCTCAGCAAGATGTTAGGCTGATCCTTTAGGATTCTCAGCCCATCTGCTGTTTTCAGGGGAGTGATGCAACGATTTGTTGGGCCGTAAATCTTCTTGACAGCATTATAAAAATTATGCATGTCATTTTTATCGGCAAAGGCCTGGATTTCATGTGCCTTTTTTGTCCACCACTCATTCTGCATTGTCCGAGTAGCCCTTTGTACATCCCGCCGAGCTCTCTGCCACTGATGCCTGAGGATAATGGATGAGGGGTTCCTTAAGGTTGCCTGATGTGCTCTGTGCTTGTCCTCCAGCAAGTCGTGGATGGTGTCCGAGTTGTCATCAAACCAGTCTTGGTGGTTCTTTCTCTTATAGCCAATCGTTTGGGCTGCTGCCTCACAAAGAGCCGAGCTGATGAAGTCCCACTTCTGGTCCATGGCCTTCTCAGGCAGACTCAAGAAATACCCCCCCCCCCCCTAGTTTCTCAACCAGGGAGCGACGAAAGTCATTTCTTGCATCCAGATTTGCCATACAAGAGCAATCAAGTTTCCTCCATTTGGGCCCTTGTAGTCGCAAGGGGGGGCACACTTGCATGTGGACCTTGGCCACAATCAGCCGGTGATCTGTCCAGCATTCTGCACCTCTCATGGTACGGGTGATGTGGACATCTCTGATGTCACTGCTCCTCACAATGATGTAGTCAATCAGGTGCCAGTATTTAGAGCGAGGGTGCATCCATGATGTTTTGTATTTGGCCTTTTGCTGGAAGATGGTGTTGGTTATGCTCAGGTTATGCTCAGAGCAGAGAGTGAGCAATCTCACTCCATTTGCATTAGCCGGGCCAACTCCGTGTCTGCCAAGCACTCCACTCCATATCTGGTTGTTCTGACCCACTCTGGCGTTAAAATCTCCAAGTAAGATCATCTTGTCATTCTTGGGGATCCGGCGAAGAGTTTCGTCCAGTGACTGGTAGAAGGAATCCTTGGCCTCACTCTCCAATGGCAGGGTCGGTGCATAGGCACTAAGAAGTGTAGCAAAGCGATTCTTAACCGGGGGATACGGAGTGTCATCAGTCTCTCATTAATGCCAACAGGTGTTTCACTGAGTCTTGGTAGAAGGGTGTTTTTGATGGCCAGTCCTACACCATGCAGATGTTGTTCTCCTGAGGGGTAACCCCTCCAGAAGAATGTGTAGCCCATCCCTTCCTCTGTTAAAGAGCCCTCATCTAGGAGCCTGGTCTCACTCAGTGCAGCAATATCAATATTATAGCGACTTAGTTCAGCAGCAACCAGAGCTGTTCTCCTATGGGGTCTATCAGAACCTCGATCCAGGAGTGTCCTTACATTCCATGTTGCCAGTTTTAAGTTGCATGTTCTCTTTTTATTGTTTTGACCGCAGAGGTGAAATGACCCAACAGGCGCGGTAACCTGTTCAGGCGAAAGATGGGTGGGCAATTTTTAGGCCACTTTTTCTAGGCCCCTCCCCAGTTGGGGTGAGCAGTGCTGTCCTAAATAGGGCTGCTCAATCACACAGGGTTCTGCCGAAAACAGCTGCAACCCCAGCTGTTAGCGACCATAATAGCCCTGTGCTGCTGACGTGCAGGGTTATAGCTAGGAGCTGCCAGTAACATTCATACCTGCTCCCGTCGCCACACACCCTGTCACCGCCAGACTTCAACCAGATGTCCAGGAAGGTAAGGCCCACCATGGTCAGAGGTGGACACCTGCGCATTGAATTATTTAGAGTGCCATAGGGGGCGCGCTCTTCCCAATAGCACTGTCTTCGCGATGATGAGGTAAACCCGGTGGCATGGGTAAACCCATGACGACCAGTCCCTCAACATGGCTGCAGGAGGCTGCCGGGTCATTGGTTTTTTAAGTCCCGCCTTTTGCGCACCACCAGCGCATTGCTTTTCTGTCAGGGGTTGCTCCCTTAGCCTTCACCTTAATAGATTACCCACAAGGCAGTGGGGCTATTTACCCATAGTTGGGGCAAGGGTTGACGGGCGTCAGGGCGTGTCCACACAGGGTGGGCCTATACGCCGTGTCTCTGGGGCCCCCTGCTGCTCTGAGATCCCCTCCAGTTTAGCCTGGGACCGCAGGGTACCCAGTTACCATGTGTGGCCACGAGGAGGCACTGCAGGGGTCTTGGTGGTGGAGAGGCTATGTACCAGCAGGAGGAGACTTACGCACTCGGCTCCTCTTTTCACCCCCAATGGGGGGTGCACGGTGGCGCAGTGGTTTAGCACTGTGGCAGCACAGTTTACCCTCGGCCGGGGGATCGCGGGGATCTTGAGTTCGATCCCAGCCCCCGACCAACAGTGAGCTGTGTGAAGTTTGCATGTTCTCCCCGTGTTGCGTGGGTTTACCCCGGGATTTCTCCGGTTTCCTCCCGCATACCAAAACATGTAGGTTTAAGGCACTCGCGCACGCAGTGACCAGCAGCCGGTGGCTTGTCACCGGACTGCAAACCAAATCTACCTACGGGTACAAATAATTAACAAAAAAAAAAAAAAATGGGGGCTAGCTGGTGGCGGTAGCTGTAAGCAGAGCAGCAAGCAAAAAGCAACATGCAACATATTCCATGCAACATGCACTATCTACAAACAACTCTGTGTTACTATACTACTGCACTAGGAGCTTCACACTCACCCTGTGTAACCCTGACACACACAGGGTACACACACACACCCTGTGCTCTGAACCCTTGGTCAAATGCCAGGTTTTTGCAATGTAAAAAAAAACGAGACTAAAATAAATCATTTCAAAACCTTTTCCACCAGAATGTGACCTATAACCTGTACAACCCAACTGAAAAACAAACTGAAATCTTTTAAGGGGAAAAATAAAAAACTTACAATAACCTGGTTGCATAAATATGCACACCCTTAAACTAATGCTTTGTTGCACCACCTTTGGCTTTTATTACAGCACTCAAGTCTTTTTGGGTGAGAGTTTATCAGCGTGGCACATCTTGATGTGGCAATATTTGTCCACTCTTCTTTGCAAAAATGCTCCAAATCAGTCAGATTGTGAGGGCATCTCCTATGCACAGCCTTCTTCAGCTCGTCCCACAGATATTCGATCCGATTCTGGTCTGGACTCTGGCTGGGCCATTCCAAAACCTTAATCTTCTCCTGGTGAAGCCATTCTTTTGTTGATTTGGATGTGTGCTTTGGGTCATTGTCGTGTTGAAAGATGAAGTTCTTCTTCATCTTCAGCTTTCTAGCAGAAACCTGAAGGTTTTGTGCCAGTACTGACTGGTATTTGTAACTGTTCATAATTCCCTCCACCTTGACTAAGGCCCTAGTTCCAGCTGAACAAAAATAGCCCCAAAGCATGATGGTGCCACCACTATGCTTCACTGTAGGTGTGGTGTTCTTTTGGTGGTAAGCAGTGTTGTGTTTGCGCCAAATATACCTTTTAGAATTATGGCCAAAAAGTTCAACCTTGGTTTCATCAGACCATAACACATTTGGGAGATTTCAAATGTGTTTTTGCAAAATGTAGCCAGGCTTGAATGTTTTTCTTTGTAAGATAAGGCTTTCATCTTGCCACCCTAGAAGGGAGACTGTTGTCACATGTACTAAACAGCCAGTACTTGCCAGAAATTCCTGCAGCTCCTTCAATGTTGCTGTCGGCCTTTTGGCAGCCTCCCTGACCAGTTTTCACCTCATCTTTTCATCAATTTTGGAGGGACGTCCAGTTCTTGGTAATGTCACTGTTGTGCCATATTTTCTCCACTTGATGATAACTGTCTTCACTGTGTTCCATGGTCTATTTAGTGCCTTGGAAATTCTTTTGTACCCTTCTCCTGACTGATACCTTTGAACAATGAGATCCTCCTGATGCTTTGGAAGCTCTCTGTGGACCATGGCTTGTGCTGAAAGATGTGACTACAGAAATGTCAGGAAAAACCTACTAGAACAGCTGAAGTTTATTTGGGGTTAATCAGAGCCACTTTAAATGGTGGTAGGTGTGTGCTGACTCCCATTAACATGAGTTTGAATGTGATTGGTTAATTCTGAACACAGCCACATCCCCAGTTATAACAGGGTGTGCATATTTATGCAACCAAGTTATTGTAGGTTTTTTATTTTTCCCCTTAAAAGATTTCAGTTTGTTTTTCAATTGGGTTGTGCACTCACTGCAAATAATTTTTAGACATTTTCAAAACAATACCAGAGATTGACAAGTGAAAATGTATGTGCCAACTATTTTCAAAATTGAACAAAACAGAAGCACCCTGACTTTCTGAAATCACAACAAACCATCTGTCTTAAAAGCAAAGTTTAGTATGGAATATGGCCTTCATTTGCATCAATGCAGGCAATAATACACCTCTGCATGGACCTCATGAAAAATCTAATGTTGTCCTGGGGGACATTTAGCCACTTCTCCTGCAATGCCACGACCAGTTCCTGTCTGTTCTGTGGCGCCGGTACTCTGACTGAAACATGTTGCCCAAGTTCGTCCCACAAGACTTCAATGGAGGATAAAGTCGGAGAATAAGGCTAAGGAAGAACATCAAAGTTCTGTAGCTGCAGGTACTTTTTGCGACTTGGGTGGCATATGGACGAGCCTTGTCCTGCTGGAACACAGCAATGTCATGGCATCATGGAGATTTTACAACATAGTGCTATGCATTTTTGTTCATTTTTTAAAATCACCCATTTTTGACTTTTGAGTACCCAAAACAAACAACAAGCTCAAAAAGACTATAGAGCTAGAGCTCAAAGGCAGTGAGTTGTGACAGTGAGACAACCATTGAAAATGAGTTCTAGATGTATTTTGAGTCCTACAAACACTATTACTGAAGCTCAGATAGGATGGACCCAAAAATATTTATACAGAAATTGTATTGCCTTTTCATTGGCAGTGAGTATATATATCCATCCTCTCTGTGTCATTTGTATATGTCAGAGGGACACAAAGTAAAAGTAATGAGTTGTGTTTATTGTAAACAGAATCACCACAATACAAAATCACATATCTAATAATGTAAAGAGAAATAAACAACAAACATAATCTAATAAAATCATTGAAAGACACTGGATCTGAAACCTTTATATAAAGCTGTACTTGAATGAGAATAATTATAAAATGCTGTTGTCCTGTATAACCGAGCACTCTATGCCGCAGAGACATCTATTCTAATCTCAATATTTCCAGCCTTCAACAATCTCTGGAAAGTGAAAGACCCCTGAGTTTTCTTTAATTCAAGGATTTTATGCCAGTTCAAAATACAAACTGGGCCTCTCAGCCTCTGGGAATTGCTCATCAAGGACTGCACTTTACTAAATACAAATTAGCTCCAACATTGCACCAAAGTATCTTAAAAATAAGTCTCATTATATTTGCTCAAAACAAAAGTCTACATTTTTGCTCGAAAAGCTCACCTCGGTCCCCAAATGATGCATTATTAAAAAACAAAAGGTGGCATTTAATAGATTTGCAAGCATCTCTTTGATTTCAGATAAAAGCAAATAGCTAATTTTACAGACATAGCTGGTGCACTAGATGAGTATATTTGTCTTTTCTTTCCCAAGGATATATACTACAGTGGGATAATAAGCTCCGCGCCCCAACCCCCGCTCGTGCTTTGAAAGCCAAAAGCACCGCACACACAGGCTCATCTGTAGAAACGTAGACGACTGTGGTGTCACACATCATTTCTGACCTGAACCTCACCTAACACATTTGCATCTTAGCCTTTAATCTTGTTTTTGTTTGTGTGTTTGTGTCCCATATAGCAGATTTTTATTGCCAAAATAGAGGAGGAGCGTTATAAATAACCAGATTAGAAAGGACACAACAATCTTTAAATGTGGACTTTGACCCGATGTCATGACATGTTCATAACCTTATAAATTTGATGTTAAATCTACTTAGATAAGTGGGTTCTGCCTCTTTTAAGTAAATAAACCAAAACAGTCTGTTAAAAAGGACTACTTACATTTTTGTCATGAGTATCAGACTGTATCTCTAGACAGCTTAGAGCTAATGGTGATTTTTGCGTAATACCCCTCTCAGTAGGAGGTCTGTGACTTTGATTGAGGACTTTATTAAAGGGATAATTTTGCATAATTAAGGGGTATTCATAGAAGGTCAGCGTCATTAGAAGTCCAAGATGAACTCCGTGGATGAAGTTCTGTGATCTAGACTTGCTGTGATGAGCTTGTGTCTGCTGTCCTCTTCCTCACCCCACGTCACCCCCACCCCACCACCACCCGTCACCCAATCCTCTGGCTCGCTCCTTACTCACCCGTAGATTGAAGGTGTAAGAAGAGCCTCTCACATTAGCACACTTCAAGGGTACTTAATTACCCAACCCCTGCTAGTGTTTGATCTTTATTGTAGGGCGAAAAAAAAGGTTAACAAACTGTTTTTCGGCATCTTTCCCAGAGCTGGTGCAAAGCCGAGCTGGACGATGACTTGTGTTATTGAGCTTGAACGACATTTGACAGGGAGTGGGGGATTATTTTGAACTGTTCAATCCCCGCAGCCTCTTAAAGCCCCTCGAAGGTCAGCGATGGTTTCGACTGTCAAGTATGTTTAAATAACTTGACATTTTATGGCTTCCACTTCTGGCCACGTTGTCTTTTGACCTCCACTGAAACCTTTACATATGGTGGCGTCAGGATGGGCCCCGAGAAGCCAGAGAAGAATCAATCATTCGTCTTCCAAAATCACATTAGCAGAAGTGCAATAAAATATCAAAATTTAAGAGACAGCAGTCAGACATGTTGCACACATCAGCCGTGGGTGGGTATTTTTCTGTCATCTTTGAATTCCATGAGAGTGAAATCACAGCGCTCTCAGGAAAGTGGACTAACAGGTAGGTTTTTATGCTGACTTTAAAGTCAGTTCCAATTACCAAAAAACATAATGGTTGAAGGTTTTTTTGTAGTTTAAGTGGTGTATTCTCAGAACATTAAGCATGCTTGTCACAGACCGGCGAATGATGATGAACGTTGCGATTTTTGGGGGTCATCAGGGTTTGTAAATAGTTGCACAACAGTTTGCCAACAGTTTTTATGGTCACAAACTCTTTTCTTGTTGCAAAGAAATTTATGTTCACAAGTTAACCTTTTACGAACCCTGACAAAACCCCCAAAATTGCAATGTTCGTTAGCATTCATCAGCATCAGCCGCTCCATGAGATATATGCTTTTTGACTACACCTTAAAAGTTTTAGTTTTAGTTTATCTATCCAGGATGTACGTCAGCTCCCACCATTTGCTTGGATACCTCCCCCCAGCATGACTTGGATAAACAACAGAAAAAATGATCAGTGGTTGTATGTTATAACAGTGCTTCTTTCATTTGTTGTAATAAGTAGTAAATGTGACAAAAGCGACAACTAAAATCCTAAAAATGTTTTCCAGGAGAACACAACCTAAATTGTATTGCATTTAAAAAAAATAATATCTGAAAAACTAAATTTCACAAAAAGTCCACCTCTATACAATATTTTCAGTGCAGAAAAACTATTTCAAACTGTAAGACAAAAAAAAAAAACGGACACAAAATATAATTCCATACTACAGAATTCCCCTGACATTTTTTTTTTTTTTTAAATCTCAGCAGTAAACTCTGTTACAGCATGGATGGAGCTGCAACTCCATGGTTACAGGGAGAGGGGAGGTGGAACCTTTCATGTTCAGTAACACACAGAGCTTTTACTGAGTTTTTCCACGATATCAGAGACTACGAAAAGGACCTCCATAACCAGCAACCTTACCTCTGCGCCCCAGCATGGACTGCTCTCAGCAGAATAGAGGAAGAAGTACCCTGGTAAATGCACTCAGTTTCACAACAGCGCTTCTTTTTGTGGAAACAGACCTGAAACAAAGCGTGTCTGTCCGGGATGGATGTCCTGGCTGTTGGCCGTGTGTGTGTCAGCGAGGGGGGGGCACCCGCAGTGAACCGTGATTTTGCAACCCGCTGCATATACTCTGGAGTGGTTGGAGCCACAGAGTGAGAGTGGCATTCGTGGGACAGTGGAGAAGGGAGTCTGCAGCAGGAGAGCACCCAAGGGCTTGTGCCATAATCTGTCTGGGCGGTTGCCAATACAGCAGTTCAGTTGTTCTTTTTTTCCCGCTTTTTTCCCATCAAAACAAAACAGTCTGCCTTTTTCCCAAATTGTATCAAAAGGCTTTGAGGTCCAGACAGAGAATCCTTAGGGTCCGGATCAGAGTCCGCCAGTTGGTGACCCCTGGTCTAGTCCCAGTAAAGCAAATTGCCTACTAATATGATGGAGTCTTCCCCAGTTTCAACTTAAAGTGATGTCATCAGCGCAGTAGAGACGAAACATCCCAATGCTGTTTTTGTTGTTGCTGGCAACTTTAACCAGTGCAATTTACGGACTGTACTCGCCAAATATTACCAGCATGTGGACAAATCCCACCCGTGATAAAAGCACATTGGATCATGTTTATTCCAATATTCGTGGCGCCTACAGAGCGGCACCCTGCCCCCACTTCGGACGGTCAGATCACATCTCACTGTTGATGTACCCAGCCTACAGACAAAAGCTGAAACAAACCAACCCTGTTATTAAGCAAATTAAAGCCCAGCCACCCAAGAGGACTCTTCTATAAATATGCAGGATGAATATGTGACTGGGTACATCAGCACATGCGTTGATACCATCGTACCCACCATACAGGTCAGGAAGTTCCCCAACCAGAAGCCCTGGATCAACAGCCAGGTATGTCAGATACTGCGTGCTCGCTCTCGTGCATTTAAATCAGGCTGTGAGGTCAAGTACAGAGCTGCAAAGTATGGACTGAGAAAGGCTATAACAACAGCCAAGAGGCAGTACAGAGAATGGCTGAACAGCTTCTACTCCACTCCTGACCTGGGGCGCATGTGGCAAGCCCTGCAACACATCACAGACTACAAGAGGACCAACAGTAGCACCATTAGCTACACAGACAGCCTGCTGGACAATCTCAACATCTTTTACACTTGCTTTGAGACCACCAGCTACAGTACAGAGATGAGACACACACTTAAGCAACCCCCCTCCTCCACTGAGAGTCTCACTAGGCCAGGTAAACAAAGCACTGAGGAATATCAACCCCCGCAAGGCAGCAGGACCAGACAACATACCTGGGCGGGCATTCAGAGCATGCGCTGCCGAGCTGACCGACGTTCTAACGTCAATCTTCAACCAGAACGCAGTCCCCTCCTGCTTCAAAACAACAACCATCATCTCCCTCCTCAAAAGGGGTCCGCCGACCTGTCTGAATGATTACAGACCGGTAGCACTCACTCCAATCATCATGAAGTGCTTCGAGAAAGTGGTGCTGCCCCACATTCAGGACAGCATACCGGGCACCCTGAACCCCCTGCAGTACGCCTACCGGCCCAACAGGTCCACCTCGGATGCCATCGCTGCAGCACTCCATTATTCTCTCTCCCACCTGGAAGATAAAGATTTCTACATTAGGATGCTCTTTGTCGATTACAGTTCCGCCTTCAACACGGTCATCCCCCACAAACTCACCAACAAACTGTTTTCATTTGGCCTGCACCTCACCCTCTGCGACTGGCTACATGACTTTCTAACTGGCAGGCCCCAGTCTGTCAGGATGGGTAACAGGACCTCAGCCAGCATCATCACAAACACAGGTGTCCCACAGGGTTGTGTTCTCAGCCCCATCCTCTACAGCCTCTTCACCCATGACTGTGTTGCCTCCCACAAGGACAATATCATCCTAAAGTTTGCGGATGATACAACAGTGATAGGATGCATCACTGGTGATGACGAAGCATCCTACAGGAGGGAGGTGGCCAACCTGGTGTCATGGTGTGAGGACAACAACCTCACCCTCAACACGGACAAGACAAAGGAGATGATAGTGGACATGAGGAAAGGGAGGAGGAGACCCCATCGGCCGCTGTTCATCTGGAAGCTTAAGGTGGAGAGGGTGAGCAGCTTTAAATACCTGGGCATTCACATCAGCGAGGACCTTAAGTGGACACACAACACCACAGAGCTGGTTAAGAGACCTCAACAGTGACTGTACTTTCAGAGGAGGCTGAAGAAGTTTGGCATGTCCTTCAGGTTCAGGTTCAGGTTCAGGTTACTTTATTTGTACCCGTAGGTAGATTTGTTTTGCAGTCTGGTGACATCCATATTTACAAGCCACAAATTACATTCAACATAGACACAAACACAGGCAAACATGAAGCTGACTATAGACATGATAAAAATACTCAAGGCTCCATCAATCAGGGTATAAAAAGACAAAGAGATGGGAGAAAAACCAGAGGTAAGAGAGAAGGGTCATATTAAAAGTTAAAAACTAGTCAAAGAGGTTAAAAACTCAAAGGTCTAAAACCCAATAAAATATTTAGAACCCAAGTAACATCCAACAAAAATAAGTAAATATAAAATGGAGTTAATAAATAGGTACCTAAATTATGTGCAATATATTGTTACAGCTTGTTCAACTCTTTGACAGCAGCAGGAACAAAGCTGTTTTTGTAGTCCTCCAGGATCCTCAACAGTCTCTACCGCTACATCATTGAAAGCATCCTAACCAACTGCATCACTGTGTGGTACGACAACACTACTGCCCTGGACCACAAACGCCAGCAGAGAGTGGTGAAGACAGCGGAGAAGATCATCAGGACTCCACTCCACTCTCTGCAGAGCATCTACCACCGCAGAGTCCAAAGGAGAGCTGACACCATCCTCCGGGACCCCACCCACCCCCAGTACAGACTGTTCACACTTCTACCCTCAGGCTGGCAGTACAGAAGTGTGAAATGCAGGACAGCCATACTGAAAAACTCCTTCTTTCCCACTGCCATCAGACTCCTGAACAAATAACAACTCCCAAATTCTGCAACACAGCTTTGCAGGAACTCACACACCAGCTGCTAAATTTGCACATTGCTCACCTGTACAGTAGATATGGTCTCACCCGTCTGATGTCCATATCATCTCTGCTGCTATTTATCATGCACACTCTACTGGTACTATCATTACAGAGAAATAAGCACTGGGTGCTAATTTGTAATTTGTAATTATCGACTGCTCGTTGCACAGTGCTCATTTGCACACTGTTCATAGGTTTATGCCATCTCAGGTTCACATCATCTCTGATATCAATATACCACTATCACTTTAGTCATCCAGTGAATTTTCAATTTTATTCCTCTTGTCTGACTGCTTTAACTGCTTTAACTGTCTAAACTGCCTAATGTGTGTTATTATTAGTACTCATTAGTTTTAGTATCTAGTATCAAGGTGTGCTTAAGGAGTCCTAATTGCCTAACTGTGTGTTGGTGTGTGTTATTAGCATCCGTTAGTATTAGGATTGAGTTATTGTGTTAGTGTGTCATTACCTTGTTAGAATTGTTGTTTCTGTACCTATTACCTTGGCATTCGTTCGGAGAGCAAAGTAAGAATTTCATTGCTCAGGAAATGTAGCATTTCTTAACTGTGCACATGGTAATAAAGCCTTAGAATCTTGAATCTTGACTCTTGAATCTTAAAGCATGGTTACCGATGTGTCCAGAACTGCAGAAAACACCTTGGAGGGTGAGCAGCATGTTTGCTGCTCAGTGGTCAGTGCTAACAGCACAAACGTCGTCATGACAACAAGACATACAGCTCTGGAAAAAATTACGAGACCAGAGAGACCACAGCAAAGGTATCATTTTATCTGGTTTTACTGTATATACATATGTATTGGAGTAAAATAAACAATTCTTTTTATTCTTTAACCTACTGAAAACAGCTCACCCAAATTCCAAGTCAAAATATCGTCATTTACAGCATTTATTTACAGAAAATGACAACGGGCCAAAACAACAGAAAAGATGTTGCTTTCTGATGTGCTTTTAGATCAAATAATGCAAAGAAAATGAGTTCATATTAATTCTTAAACACTACAATACTTTAATATTAACTCAGGAAGAACTCAAACATCCATATCTGATTTTTATTCACAGCTTTCGTGTGTCTTACCATGCTTAGATGATCACCTAATCAGTACCTCCTTAAGTAGATTTTTTTTTCCCTTGTCCCGTCAGGCAGCTAGGTGAGCAGAACAGAAATTTGCTTCTCTTATTGTGCCAAACAGATTTACTTTGCCAAAAGGAGCTTTATACAGTACATATACAGTATATGTACTGTATATTGTTATAAACTCCTCCTGTAATAACTGTTAATACTTTATTTAAATTGTTTCACCCATGAAGGACCTGACTGGGGGGGGGGGGGTGAAAGAAAAGGGAGAGGAACAGACAAAGAAGACAAACAAACTAATAACTGAAACAAACAGAAAACAGATGGTTTCTTCCACTGAAGAGTTCTCAGCTCAAGTCTGGTATCTGCATATGTTAAAGGAGAGACATACAGGATGTGTGTGTGCATACGTATGTGTGTGTATGAGAGCACGTGCAAAATAAGCGTGTACATGTGAGTGGTTTGTCAGGAAACATACAAAGAGGGTGGCCAGTCACAGCAACACCCCCCCCTCCCCGGAAACCCTGAGCAAGAAGGACAACGCCATCAACCCCCACAGAGCACAAATGTCCCGAGGCCACCAAGCCCCAGGACAGCCAGGCATCCACCCCAGGAGGGATGGCCGAGGAAGGCTGGGCCACCAAGTGGCCGGCATGGCCGGCCAATGCCCCTAGACCAGCCAACCCCCATCCCCTGGGCCGGAGATCGGCCCGTGCCCCTGGCACGAGCCCCCCCAGACACTCCCACAGTGGGCCCGCCCCCACCCCAGCACCACCAGCACACATCTCGGGGACCCCCACACCCAGAGAAGGCGGCAGCAAGGCACAGGGTCCACACACCCCTTCCCCCTTAAGTATATTGACGTGTCCTCGTGTGAGAATTCAACAGATAGTCAAGTTGAATGGCTGCCATACAATGTACACCAAATGTAGATAATGTAACAAACATATGAACTTGTGAAAATGCCCTAAGATGTAACTGGAGAAGACTCCATCATATTAGCTGGTGAACTGGTTTAGTGAAGCTGGAATGTTATCCAGGTCTTCTCATCAGCTGTGAGGATCTTCTAGTGGGCCAACACCACCTATTTTTGCCTGACCAAATTACAGCTCTGGATCCAGACTGGTCCGGAGGAGGTCTCACACCTATTAATTGAAAAGTGTTTAAGTCTGGACCAAATAGTTTAGGTGTTAAAGCACCCAAACACAAACAGAAAACAAACCATTTTATTATATACTGTAGGGACATAAATTCTCTGTGATGGGGTTTCATGAGCTTGAAGAGTAGAATGTGTGTGGACAGCTGCTGTGTTTACATCATAACGTGATGTTGCGTCCTCAAGTGACTGACCCTAAGCTTCTCTAAATTTAAGAACCATGCCCAGGCCCTAAAAAAGCAGGCAGACAGAGTGCAAGGTTTCCTTGCTCTGCTGTAGATTACCAGACAGGACTCGCCTGTTACTGGGTTACCCACATGTGTAAAATGGAGACGTGTTATCTGGAGCTCCTGTGACCTTCTCCCTGTTAGGATGCACTTTTAAACAAATCAAACGCTGTCTTACACCAATTATTGACTGGCAGTTACATGAACCATTTTAGTTGTTGTTTTGAGAATGGTAGTTACAAGTTTAAAGTTTCATGTCTGATAGGTGCTGACACATCTGAGGCAGAAAATGATCCTTTAATTTGTATTTCTTCTGCAGTCTTTTTAAGCCAGTGCATTGAAAGCTTCAGTCTTTTCACATTTTATGTACAGACTTTCCCTCTGGCTACATGGAAAAGAAATAAATACTTCCTTAGAAATCCTTAAAGCTGACATCCATTTTTACTTAACCATGACAAGTTAACACAAGAGTGGCTAAAGCAGACAGGTTTTTTCATCTTTCACATGCCTCCATACTTAAGGGAAACAATAGTATCTATTTCTGTATGCTATACACTTTCTATTAATGTACAGTGTGAAGCTTTCAGAAGAAGGCATGGCTGAAAAAAGCTGTACGATGTATGCATGTAAGAGTTTGCTGAGGTAACAAGCATAAAAGTATAATTAGAACATTTCCCATGCAGTTGCTCAGGGTTGTTGTCTTGACAGCACAATTAAAGCAAAAGAAGCTGTAATTTATGAAAAAACCTACACCCACTCATATCTAAGTATGAATACTCCAATTACACCTGTGAGACACGCTACCCTTTTAAGTGTCTTTATGATTTCTTTCAAACTGTTCAAAAGAACAATATTACTCATAAACCATTCAAATTCATTTATTGTGCTCTGTTACTCATTAAGTTTCTAGTCCTAAACCTACATAATATATAAAAAGAAGGATCCTACAGTGATGTGAAGTCTGACTGTCTGTTTTTACAAGTGATGTGAAAAATGAGGGGCAAAAAAAGAAAATGAAATAGCACACTAGTACATTAAATACCACTAATGCAGCAGTGCTTTATTTTTCTTATGAATATGACCAGGGACTAAACCAGTAGATTTGACCAGGTAAAAAAAGAATATTGATTTAAAGGAGACCTTTATCACACTTTTCCCACATGTTCCTACAGGTCTTACTGAAATGGCAGTGTCATGCTTTGTTGTGAATTCCTGCCTATTTAAGGCAGGCAGAATTAAACCCATGAGCAGGAGAGAGTTGAGTGTGTTTATTACAGCAAACATGGAAAAACAATACAAACAAACAATAAATGGTTGCACCGGACAAACAAGGAAGAACTTCCAGGACGCTCAACAGAATACAAGTGAGTACCATAACAGGGGAAAAACTGTCCCAAGGTGCTACAGGCAGAACTGCAGCGGGGGGAACGAAAGAGAGCCCGGGAAAAAACCTCCAGACGGGACTGGAAGGCAGGGGTAAGGCAAATAGTCACAGGCTGGAACAGTCTGAGTAAGTCCATGAATGATCTGCGGTGCAGAGGCGGAAAAAATAACACAGAAGGCTAATGCAGAGTGATGCAGTACCACAAACAGCAGGCAGGGCATCTAGTCATGCATAACATCCAAATGAACAGGACAAGTGACAATAATCCGGCAATGCACAACAGTGAACCCAGATCTTAAGTAATGCAGCTACTAATGGCCTGAGTGCATGCCGGTGTGAGGAGTGATGACAGGTGCGTGTGTGGATGTCTGAGCATGTGAGTGAGAATGAGTGGGTGAGAGCACATAGGAATGAATGGATGTGTATGTGTGTGGAGTGAGTGAGTGCAAAAGTGCTGAATGAATGCAGGTGTGGACAATTGCATGTGTGTGTATGTGTGGAGAGAGTGCAACCGGAGATGACAAACAGCTGGTTGGTGTTGGCAGGGAGAGGGAGGCGTGACCATCAGCTGGCAGGAGCCAAGGACCCAAGGCTCCTAAAGAGCTGCCAACTGAAAATTAAGGAAACAACCATTCAGGGAGAAAATACGGCCACGAGCCATGGAACAGGGTTGGAGGCGTCCAACCCAGTTCATGACATGCTTTGTTTAAAATACCTCAGGGTTTAAGTATAGCAGTACTGTTTTAACCCATCTTTAGCAGCCCTCTTCAGAATGGCTCATTTCAGTGCATGTCTCTTTAAATGCTCTTGAACCCCAGTTCACCCCACCTTAGAGTTGGGCGATTAACTGAAATAAAACTTGAACCAATGTTTAAGGTGTAGAACTGATTAAATCTTTCTCATATCTTTTTTCCCCTTTTTTCTCCTCTCCCTGTTGTGTGCATGTATGTGAGACCTTTTCATGTACTGCCCCTTTAAGACGTGCCTGCGAAGTTACAGGCATGGGGACGTAACTCCAGAAGCAGTGCAGTCAGCGCTGTTCAGATGCAGCAGAACACAGGCGGAACAATTAAAGACGTCTTGTTATGAAAACAAACGCGGTCTCCTTCTACAGAGTATGTGTTGATTGACTCTTTATTTCACCTGAAGATACCGAGAAAAAGCGAGTGAAGGGCTCAGATACTAACACTGAAAGGAGCAGAAGCTAAGTTGATGCTACCCTCTGATGGCTATCCGTTTTGTGGAGGGAATGGACAAGCTAAGGCTTTAGTGAAGAACCCAATAAGAGACTCATAATCACTGTGTGGTAGTAACACAATCATGGGTGTGTAAAAGACTCCCCCAATGCAGCTAACAAGCTAATTAGCCACTGCACAGATGATGTGAGCCACAAACCCACAAGAAATATCTGTTGTAAACACTGTAAAATGTTTATTTTGTGTGTAGTTGTTCTTTATTACATTACGCTCATTTACTACTGCACTACAGTGATATGATACCACACTCTTGTGTAATATTGCTTAATTATGAGCCTTGCCAATAAGAAAAAGGGAGGAAAAAAATAACTGAAAAAAAAAAAAAAAAACCAGAAGCCGATATGAAAGGGTCAGTTAATCGTGATGCCGATTTGAGGTCTATCCCACCCTCACTTTTTTGTGATGCTGAGGTCTGTTGTTGATAACATATTGCTAATGTTAGCTGGCAAACTTCTAGCTCCGGTAATGACAACAGCCTGAGCTAACTAACGTAAAATTGTCGGGGAAAAAAAAATAAAACAAAGCATCACTGGTGGACAGGGGTTGTGGCTTTAGTGGTCGATAGGATATGACCAGTCACTAGAGTACAAGTACAGAAACAACTGTGAATAAGTGACTGGTCAACTGCTAATGGCAGCTAACTGCCTTTGGTCCCAGTCAGAGTATAATAAATACAGTAAAATAAGCCAAAATAGCATCTAAGAATACCATATATAGTCAAGTGTTGTTTGATGAACCAGGACGTCTAGTGAGGGTAGACAGAATATGAAGAAAATAATGATAAGACCCGACCACAATCTGACAGCTAAGCTATCGCTAAACAGCCAGACCTGTCCACCTCTCACTATCAGGGTACATTCTAATGCAGTGAGACAGACTGACTCGGACAGCCTAGCTGAACTAATGCTAACAGTCCATTCTACTGACTATCACTGCAGAAGTACAACAAACTACTCCAAAATGAAACCAAATATATTATTGATGTGAATTAGTTCCAGGTGGGGAAAAGAATGTATAGAGGGGCGACTGCAATTTAAACAAAAGTAATAAAAGCCACATTCGCTAAGCTAACTCCATAGTACCAGTGCAAGCTCTGAAGCTAAGCCTTCAGCTCAGAAAGTCTGGGCAGAACTGGAATATTACAGCTGGTATCATGGTGATGGGCTGTGATTGAAAACCAGATTATGTGTTAGTGGCGTAGGGAAATGAAACGTGGTAGAGCTATGTCGGCTTCTGCCCATTCTTCCAAAATATAAGCATTTTTAAGTGAAGAGAGATTTTAATATAATAATAATAATAATAATGGATTAGATTTATATGGCGCTGTACATGTCAAGTGACATCTCAAAGCGCTTATAGTGAGTCCATTATTCATTCACTCCAGACAGACATTGGTACTGGTAAGCTACTACTGTAGCCACAGCTGCCCTGGGGCAGACTGACGGAAACGTGGCTGCCAATCCGCGCCAACGGCCTCTCCAACCACTACTGAACATTTATACACATTCATACCCAGTGTCATGAACACTGGAGGCAAGGTGGGTAAAGTGTCTTGCCCAGGGACACAACGGCAGGATGGCTGGGGAGAGCGGGATTTGAACCACCAACCCTTTGGTTATTGGACAACCCACTCTACTCCTGAGCCACTGCCACCCACATTTCCCTCCTCAGTTCCATTTTTGCTAGGCACCAAGTTGGACAGCAGGAAGTTCCATTTTTATATGGTCTTTGACATGACCCGGCCGGGACTTGAGCCCCAACCTCCCGGTTGTGGGGCGGATGCTCTACCTCTAGGCCACCAGTCTGGGCCACCGCGCCGGTTTTCTACAGTATGTTTACTGTAATCATATGAAATCATTTTAGAGGGTTAAAACCCACAAACGCTGTGTTTTACTGAACGGGACATTGAAGAAGAAAGCTTCTGTAATTCTGTAAAAGTATAAGTGATCCCTAGAATTACACAGGAATCAATTGCAGAAACATCAGTTACATACAGAAAAAAACACCCTCAGAAGTTAAAACTTCTCACCCTCAGTCCTCATACCAGTTTGGTTTATTAAATCTGTTGCCTCATATCGGTTACATGATCCATGCCTAGTCACCATGCAGCGAGTGCACATTCTCCTCTGTTGTATCATTAGAAGTCATTACAGCTCTGATGCAGGGGAGAATGGGCAGAGACCAGTTGGATGTCCTTCAGGATTGCACAAGTGTCCCAGCCACTGTATTTAATTATTGCTGTGCCTACAGCCATGTTGCTGAATGACATAGTGTGTGGTGGTCCACATGGGATCTGGTTACGAATGCCTCATAGAGCAAAGGTCGATGCGCTGATCCGTTAGGTTGCTGATTTATGGCAGATCTTCTTATGTTTCACTTTCTTGCTAACACATCCGAAGGCTTCTTTTCAGAGGTTGTTTTCGAGGTGTAAACACCCAAGTGTTGAAGAGATGAAACAAACTTGTTACTTAATATTGGTCTTATGCTTTTTTTTAAGCCTCAGTACAATGTAAGCAGTCAAGTTAACATATTTTTGGAGCCATCCTCAAGTAGTCACTGGCAAAATTGCTGGTTTTGGCACACTTCCTAAAAGGACTGCAGGTGAGAGTTCTTCTCAGAGATTCTTTGACCTTAATAAGTATAAAACCACTTGAACCTTTTAGAAGAAATATAAGCAGAAGAAACCTTCCATGATCTGACTTTTTTAGAAGCCTTTTTTCTTATAACATTTATACTGAGATGAAGAGCTGTTTGATGTGGTCACATAACAATGATGAGTCAAAGTAACACAGTTGGCAAACAACCTCAGCAAGCTGTAGGATAAAGTTGTCACAGCTTTGTGTTTCTGACATACACTACCGTTCAAAAGTTTGGGGTCACTTAGAAATTTCCTTATTTTTGAAAGAAAAGCACTTTTTTTCAATGAAGATAACTTTAAACTAATCAGAAATACACTCTATACATTGCTAATGTGGTAAATGACTATTCTAGCTGCAAATGTCTGGTTTTTGGTGCAATATCTACATAGGTGTATAGAGGCCCATTTCCAGCAACTATCACTCCAGTGTTCTAATGGTACAATGTGTTTGCTCATTGTGTCAGAAGGCTTATGGATGATTAGAAACCCCTTGTGCAATCATGTTAGGTCTGCAATGCTGTAATTGCTGCAAATGGAGGATTCTTTGATGAAAGCAAAGTTTGAAGGAAAAAATTATTATTTCAAATACAAATCATTATTTCTAACCTTGTCAATGTCTTGACTATATTTTCTATTCATTTTACAACTCATGGTGGTAAATAAGTGTGACTTTTCATGGAAAACACAAAATAATTGTCTGGGTGACCCCAAACTTTTGAACGGTAGTGTATATGTTATGGTCGGAGAAATAATGGCCACTAGCCAGAAATTAATCTGTGGTGTGAGGGAAACCAGTGGAGAACTACACAGCTATTGTGGTGAGTCGTTTAGCTTACAGTTATTGTTGGCTTATGATAGTTAATACTGCAAAATATCCTGTCACATACGTATGTGGCAGCTTTATTTAAAGACTGACTCTGAAATTTTGGTGATCTTTAATTTGTAGTCAGACTGTTGTTTACTAAATTATTAATAAGACTGGTGATTAGCATGGGTTAGTCGTTAGCTAACATTAAGTGAGGTATTACTGAGTGGCGGGATATTCCTGATAACCTGCACAAAGTTTATTTGTAATTCAAAAACACACAATCCCTCGTTTCCTCTTACTGATCTCTGTTCTGTCTACCCGTTGGTAAAACCATTGGTAAAGCCAGTTGTTAGCCATTAGCTGCTGCACTCCCAGTTCTCCACTAATCTCCTTTCCTGTTGTGTCTGGCAAACATTATTGTTTTTGTCTCAATAGTGTCTATTTTTTTTACGCCTGTCACTAAAGACGGGATGTATTACGATATGATGATGTCTGTCTGTCCGTCCGTCTGTCCGAGCTCGTCCAGCTAATTCCCACAGTTTTCAAGCGAGGGACTTTTTTCATTTCACACAATTTTTGTACATGTATTGAAGGTGTGCATATTACGAGGATTTAGATTTTGGATCATTTTTGTGAAAATTACTGGTTTAACAACTTTGTCATTTTCTTTCAATGAAATTTCATTCAAGGGTACATGGTTTGTCCTGCTCATTCCTCCCACAGTTTTCAAGCTTGGACTTCTTCATTTCACACAGTGTTTGTACATGTATTGAAGATGTCCATAGTATAGGGGGTTAAAGGTTTTTCTGATATTTTCTCTAAATTTGTTCCACTTTGAATTGGAGATTTTTTTTTCTTACATGGTCGTTTTATTACAGATCTACAGTATATTGAATATTGAAATTGTTGGCTACTAATGCACTAATAGTGGCTATGGATGAGCCTATAATGTACGATGTGTGGTGTTCTTGTTTTTCAAGATTTGGACACTTTAGAAAATGTTAAATAATTTAAAATTAAGGAAAATCATGGAGGTCAGCAGAAACAGCTGTAATCAGCTGACATTTGGCTGTCCTCCGTGTTAAAGTTAAATTTTCTGTTTGGAAAAATTAAAGAGCAACCTTTGTGTTCTGATGACACAAAGGTTAGTACGACCTGTACGAACACAGTAGTTATTACTGCTACTGAGTAAAGCACTGCCACCACAACTGTACGGAGAGCTGACGCAGATGTTCCCCTTAAGCTACATGACATATTTCGAAAAAATGAGCTGTTTTAGGAGCAGAGTTGAAAATGGACAGTTCAAAAAAAAAAGAAAAACAAATCTGCATTTAGGTGCTGTAAACCGAAATTTAACCTCTACTAACATCTAAGAGGTATACTCTCAAGACATCAACAAATTTATGAAAACATGTAACCTGCAGTATGTACTGTAAGCTCTTATTTTGTTTGTAGCTTGTTGACCTGCTCATTCAGTCACTTGTAACTCCCAGAAGTAGACCAGGGGTGTTTGTCACCTCAGTGCCCATAAATAAGAGGCCCTGCCACCCCGTTCTCTTCATGTCCCCTCTGAGAACAGCAGTGCAGTTGCTAAATAACTGCTGTGATCAATACCTGTCATTGCAGTCCGACAAGCCCCAGCAGTCCAAAAATGTCTGAGCAGTTTATTTTCTTGTTTTGAACATCTTCTTCCTGGAGAGTGAAGAGATGCAAATGTTTCCTGCAATTCTGAGATTATTCCGCAGCTCTAGTAGTGTTTGCCCATTTCTGTAATTCTGAAGCATTGTTTAATCAGCCCCCCTGACAGCAACAACCGCCCACACTCGGGCTATGAGGGTCTTAAAAAGAATGCCCCCCATTGTTCAGAAGCTACAGCAGAAGGCTGTGGAAAGGCATTTATTACTGAAAATGCTAACCTGTGGCGCTAAAGACCACAAAGTAGGGAGTTACGAGGCCTTAAGTGAGCTTGAAGTTGTTTTTTTTAAAGTTCAGTTATAAGTTCTCTTAAGAAATGCTTGCTGCCCTGCCTGACTTGTAAAACTGAGTATTTTTTTCATTGTCCGGGGAGGTGACAGAGGCAGAAACTCGAGTTGCATCAGTGGAATGAGGAAGACAAATTCAGGGTCAGCTGAAGAGACACTAGTTGAAAAGCAAATTTATTTTATGTGATTAACTGATTTTGTTTGTCTTCTAGTATTATTTTTTAAAAAGTTACGGATGACTGAGTGAATGTGATAAATTAAGACTGTTCCCCACCAAAAATCATTCAGTTTACATTATATGGACAAAATTTTACTACATAGACATTAATGTGGAGTTGGTACCCCTTTGCAGCTATAACAGCTTCCACTCTCCTGGGAAGGTTTTCTATAAGATTTTGGTGTGCATGTGTGTGTGTGAATTTTCGCCCATTCATCTACAAAAGCATTTGTTAGGTCAGACACTGATGTTACATGTGAAGACCTGGCTTCAGTCTGCATATTAGTTTATCCTGGTCTCTGTGCAGACAGGTCAGGTTCTTTCACACCAATCTCATCCAACCATGCCTTTATGGACCTTGCTTTGTGCACTATGGCACCAAAGATGGAAAATGGCAAAAGCCATCCATCAAGAACAGCCAATTCAGTAATCAGGCTTCCATAGACCTCTAGTCTTTGGAAATCCTACAGTGCTGTGGAAAAAGTATTTGCCCCCTTCTTGATTTCTTATATTTTTACATATCTATCATACTTAAATGTTTCAGATCATCAAACATATTTCAATATTAGATAATGATAACTTGAGTAAATACAAAATGTAGATTGATGATTTCTGTGATGATCAGGCCAGCGTGCTCCCCCTCCCATTCTGTTACTGTTTTTTCCTGGCTCCGGAGCTCATCTGCACACCTGTGTGATTGGTTACACCTGCCGCTGTCTGCGTTGTCAGCATATTTAAGAGCCAGTGTGTGAATGCTTCTCTGCTGGACCGTTGGGTTTGCTACCTTCTCAGCGGTGTGTTCTCCAGGGCTGCGTGCGCTTGCCTGATCCTCTCTCCTCTCAAGACAACATTCTCTCCAACCAGGCCAATCTGCCTATCCCTCATCCTGCTCACTTCCTCCTGTCCCATGCAGGAGTTCCCTGCCGGGCCCTCTGCTTAGTACAGTAAGCCGTTTCTCTTCTCTTTATATCCCTCGTCATTAATCCTCTCCCTCATCTCTCTCCTCAGGCTGTGTGTGCTCCAGCGTGCTCCTGCGTTTTATGTCAATTTAAGTTTGTGTCTCATTTGCGCTATTCATTATTTCTTGCAAGTTTATTTAAGTTTGTGTATTTGGGAAATTTGTGTTTTCATTAAAGTTGTGTCCATTTTACCACCTGAGTGTTCATCTGGTGTGATTTGCTCTACGTTTGAGCCTTTCTGGTGTTGAATTATGACAGAACGGTCCAGCCAGGATCGAGGCTCAGCGGGCGCTTCACTGGGTGAGCAGTCAGCACGCTCACGTTTGGATGCCACCGAGCACCAGGTCATGTTCTTATCTGAGCAACTTCAAACAATCACTCAGCAATTGGCAACCATGACCGAACATCTGTGTCGACTTCCTGGTGCGGTGGCTCCCCCCGCACCTGCTGCTCCGGCAGCTCCTCCCATCTGCAAGACCATTTCCGTTCCCTTGCCTGCCCCCTATATGGGGGAGGTGGGAGGATGCAAGGGGTTCTAGCTGCATTGCCAGCGTTATTTCCAGCAGGTGGAGGGGGAATACAGGGATGATTTGGCCAAAATTCACTTTATGACCCTGTTACGAGATCGGGTGCTAAAGTGGGCACAGTCCATCTTGAGTGGTCCAGAGGGGCCCCTGTACACATTCGAATGGTTTGTGCATCCACTTCACAGCTGCCCCCCCCCCCCCCGTCCTCTCGTGCTGCTTGGCTGGCGTCGCCACCGAAGTTGATGGTTCGCAGTGGGGCTCATCTGACTCTGGAGGAACGCCAGCATTGAGATACGGCAGGGGCGTGCATGTATTGCGGGGCCACTGACCACGCAACATTGAAACGCCCCAAAAGATCTGGCCCGTCAGTAACCATGGGTGTCTGGCAGGAGGATCCTCCCAACAGTTTTGCACTCCCGGCCCTCATTCAGTTACCGGGGGCCGAGTGCAAAACTTCTGCTCTGATTGATTCCGGAGCGGAACAAAATTTCATTCACCAGATCTTGATTCAAAAATTTAAGATTAAGATTCCCACCAGGAACCTCCCGACACCTCGGCCCTATCTGGCAGCAGGATCACGGTGGTCACTGTGCAAACTGAACCCATTTCGGTCATTTTGTCCGGTAACCACCGCAAGACTGTCCAGTTTTTTGTTCTTCCCAAATCATCTACACCCATGATTCTGAGTTATCCGTGGCTCCATAAACACAACCCCATAATCAGTTGGAGTCAGGGCTCTATTTCCTCCTGGAGTCCTTTTTGTCTCTCTTCGTGTCTCCGCTTTGCCGCATGCTCACCCTCTCTCCCTATCTCCTCTCCTCCGGCTGGGTCGATGGATCTCAGCTCTGTGCCCAAGGTCTATCATGACTTAGGGGAGGTTTTTAGCAAGTCAAGGGCCCTTTCATTACCACCTCATTGGCCTACGACTGTGCTATTGACCTCCTATTGACCTCCTTCCGGGTGTGCAGCTACCATCCAGCCGGCTCTACAGTTTATCTGTGCCGGAGAGGGAGGCGATGGAAAGCTACATCAAAGACTCCCTCAGTGCCTGCCTTATTCGCCCGTCGTCTGCCCCTCTCGGCTCTGGGTTCTTTTTTGTAGGAAAAAAGGACGGATCTTTGCGGCCATGCATTCATTATCGTGAACTAAACGCCATTACCCATAATGATAAATACCCATTGCCCCTTATCAATTCTGCTTTTGAACTTCTCCAACGGGCACGTGTGTTCACCAAACTTGATCACCGTAATGCATACCATCTGGTTCGCATACGCGAGGGAGACGAGTAGAAGACGGCTTTTAAAACACACCTGGGCCAGTTTGAATACCTGGTCATGCCATTCGGGCTGACCAACGCCCCTGCCGTCTTCCAGTGGTTGATCAATGATGTCTTGCGGGACATGGTAAACCAGTTTGTTTTTGTTTATTTGGATGACATTCTCATTTTTTCTCACACAGTGGAGGAGCACATAGTCCATATTCGGGCTGTCCTGCAGCGGCTGCTGGAGAACCAGCTTTTTGTTAAAGCCAAGAAGTGTGACTTCACCACCCATTCCACTTCTTTCTTGGGGTTCATCGTGGCTGAGGGCGCGTTAAAGGCTGATCCAGTGAAAATCAAGGCGGTAGTAGACTGGCTTACCCCCCAGTCCAGGAAGCAACTCTAGTGCTTCCTGGACTTTGCTAGCTTCTGCTGCCGATTTATCCATGATTACAGCAAGGTAGCGCAACCTCTGATGCAGCTTACGTCTACCAAGAGTCCATTCAAGTGGTCCGAGGCCGCTGAAAAGGCTTTTGTGACCTTGAAAGGCCTCTTCACCGACGTGCGCGTTTTGGCGCCGGTCGACGCCAGCCAAGAGGAATTTCGACATGGGGGACCGCAAGCTGCTGGCTATTAAGTTGGTGTTGGAGGAGTGGAGGCACTGGCTTGAGGGAGCCAGCCAACCAGTCATTATCTGGACAGATCATAAAAATTTAGAATATCTTAGACCTGCCAGACGGTTGAATTCTCGGCAAGCACGGTGGGCCCTGTTCTTCCTCAGATTTAATCTCTCCATCACGTACTGCCCAGGGTCCCTTAATGCCAAGGCTGATGCTCTCTCATGCCAGTTCTCTTCCGATTCCGCCTCCTCTCTCTCGGCAGGTGCTGCCTCTCCTCCGGAGATTGTCCTTCCCTCTTCCTGCTTTCTTGGGGCCCTCTCTTGGGAGATCAAGCACCTGGTTCCCCTCTCCAAATTGCCCTTGGCTGTGGAAACAGCCAATTTGCTGACCCTCCACGTCATCCACCTGCATGGGATCCCCATAGACATTGTCTCTCAGTGAGGTCCTCAGTTCACATCACATGTCTGGAAGGCGTTTTGTCATTCCCTGGGTGCCACTGCCAGTCTCACATCAGGATACCATCCACAGAGTAACGTTAGGTCAAGCGTGCCAACCAGTCCCTGGAGGCCACCCTGAGGTGTGTTGCATCCTGTAACCCGACCACCTGGAGCTCCCACCTGACCTGAGTGGAGTATGCCCATAACACCGCCGCCTCCTCCACTACTGGGCTGACTCCGTTCGAGGCTTCAGTGGGATACACCCTGCCTTTGCTACCTATGGCGGAGAGGAGGATCGCTGTGCCATCTGTGGAGACCCACGCGCACCACTGTCACCGTCTGTAGAGGGCCATGTGAGCTGCTGCCTCTTCTCCGCTCAGCTGAGTGGAACCAGCGCAACGCAAACCGCAGATGTGCACCGGCGCCTAAGTATGTCATGGGACAAAAGGTCTGGCTGTCTGCCAAGCAGGTCCCGTTGAAGACGGAGTCCTGGAAGCTGTTGCCGCGCTACCTGGGCCCATACACCATCTCATGCATCATCAATGATGTTACTGTTCGGCTGGACCTGCCGCCTTCACTACGCATCCATCCGACCTTCCTCATGTCCTGGATTAAACCCCTCTCCACCAGCCCTCTTTGCCCTCCCCCGACCCCCCACCCCCACCCCCAGATCATCAATGGTCAAACCACCTACATGGTACAGAAGATCCTGGACGTCCGTCGGCGGGGCTGGGGTTTCCAATACCTCATTCACTGGGAGGGGTATGGACCGGAGGAGAGGTCATGGATCCCAGGTTCCTACATTCTCAACAAGGATATGGTGTGGATGTTCCATTGAGCACACCCTCAGAAGCCCAGTGGGATGCCAGGAGGCGCCCCTTGAAGGGGGGGGGCACTGTGATGATCAGGCGAGTGTGCTCCCCTTCCCCTCCTGCTACTGTTTCTTCCCGGCTCCGGAGCTCGTCTGCACACCTGTGTGATTGGTTACACGTGCCGCTGTCTGGGTCGTCAGCATATTTAAGATCCAGTGTGTGAATGTTTCTCTGCTCGACCGTTGGGTTTGCTACCATCTCAGCGGTGTGTTATTTGGGGCTGTGTGTGCTCGCCTGATCCTCTCTTCTCAAGACAACGTTCTCTCCACCCAGGTCAACCTGCCTATTCCTCATCCTACCCACTCCCTCATGTTCCATGCAGGAGGTCCCTGCCAGGCCCTCTGCTTAGTACAGTAAGCCATTTCTCTTGTCTTTCACTCCCTTCTTCTTTTTATATCCCTCGTCATTAATCCTCTCCCTCTTCTCTCTCCTCAGGCAGCATGTGCTCCAGTGTGCTTCTGCGTTTTTTGTCAATTTAAGTTTGTGTCTCATTTGCGCTATTCATTATTTCTTGCAAGTTTATTTAAGTTTGTGTATTTTGGAAATTTTTGTTTTCATTAAAGTTGTGTTCATTTTAACACCTGAGTCTGAGTGTTCATCCGGTGTGGTTTGCTCTACGTTTGAGCCTTTCTGGTGTTGAATTATGACAATTTCATTTATTAAGGGAAAAATCTACCCCATGTGGAAAACTTTCCACATTTTGTGGAATGCTGAGTTCAGGTTCATTTGCTAGATTTCACTGCCAGACCTGTTGAATCAAGAAAAAAATTAAATAGAATCTGTAGTCTCAATGATCTAAAAAAAGCAACACATCCTGCTATCATCTGAAGAAATTCAAGAACAGATGAGAAATAAAAACCCAGAACAAAGAACTGCAGGCCTTACTTTCCTCAGTTTGGACACTGGTCCATGATTCAAATAAGAAAGAGACTGTGCAAAAATAGGAGAGTTCCAAGGTGAAACCTACTGCTGACCAAAAAGAACACAAAGGTTCTTCTCACATTTGCCAAACAAGCACTTGCTGAAAATATTCTGTGGACTGACGAGACAAAAGTTGAACTTTTTGGAAGGTGTCCGTCCTGTTCCATCTGGCATAAAACAAACACAACATTTCATGGAAAGAGAACATTATACCAACAGTCAAACATAGTGGTGGTAGTGTGATGGTCAGGGGCTGCTTTGCTGCTTCAGGACCTGGACGACCTGCCGTAATTGATGGAACCATGAATTCTGCTCTCTACCGAAAATCCTAAAGGAGAATGTCCGGCCATCAGTTCATGGCCTCAGGCTCAAGCCCTCCAATGTGCCTGAGTTAAAAACAATGCTGCAAAGAAGAGTGGGCCAAAATTCCTCAACAGTGATGTAAAAGACTAATTGCCAGTTAGCGCACATGCTTGATGCAGTTGTTGCCGCCAAGGGTAGCACAGTCATTTAGGGCCAGGTAGGTTTGGATTGCTTTTTTCAATTAATAAATGAAATCATCATTTAAAAACTGCATTTTGTATTTACTTGGGTTAGCTTTGTCTAATGTTAAAATTTGTTTGATGATCTGAATTATTTAAGTGTGACAAATATGCAAAAATATAAGAAATCAGGAAGGGGCAAATACTTTTTCACAGCACTGTACATAGAGAACATTGCAGATTTAGCTAGAGGTTTGTTCCAAATGTTTTGAAACGTAGTACCAGAGTTTAATATACACTGATGATGTGCATGAAAAAGTTGAAAACTGCTCTCCTTCAATGAGATATTGGGATCTTTTGCATGACGCCATAAGGAGAGGCAGCCGGAACAGCAGCAGCTCTCGTGTCTTTGTGCCTTTAGTTTATTCTTGTATTTAGTGTGTTTCTTTTCCTCGGGACTTGGTAGTAAGACTTGGATTAATGACTAGACCAAGTTTTTCTATTTTTCTCCTCGTCTTTCTTTTATTTTTCTTCTTTGGGGCAATGGAGAACAATAGCGGTGGGGGCGAACACATTGTTTACATATGCAACCAGCTGATTGTGCTGGGAAGGCCAGTACTGCTGCCTGGAGCAAAGCCCTTGATCCCGGATGAGCTGAAGAGGAGATGCCGTGGGCAAAGGGCTGGAGCCAAGGTGAGGAGGAGGAGAAGAAAACAAAAGCCAGCGTTACCAATGTTCATCACGTGCAACGTGAGGTTGCTGGGGAACAAGGCGGGTGAGCTCACAGAGCTGGTCAGGGTGCAAAGGGGAATATCGTGAGTGTAGTATCGTGTTTTACAGAAACGTGGTTACACTCACACATCCTGGACAACAACATAGCAATACCTGGCTTTAAGACTGTTCGGTCAGACAGGGACGTTATAAAGAACGGTAAAAGGAGGCGAGGAGGTGATGGCGCTTTTTGTGAATGAGAGGTGGTGTAATCCCGGACACATTTATGTGAAGGAATGTCTCTGCAGCCCGGACATTTAACTGCTTGCTGTGAGCATGCAACCTTATTATATACCACAATAGTTCACGTGTGCCATTGTGATTGCTGTTTATATCCCTCCATCAGCTGATGCAGCAGTGGCCTGTGACATCATCAGCTCCACTGCTGCCACTTTAATGGTGCAGCACTCTGACACATTTATGGCCATCACAGGAGATTTTAACGTCTCACTGGGCAAAACACTACCAGAGTTCCACCAGTTTTGACTGTCCCACCAGAGAAAATAAAACACTGGATCTTCTGTATGCCAATGCCAGAGATGCATGTGTAATATCACTGTACACACAGGGTATCACTGGGTAATTGGGTAACAGGGTACCACCCACTAACACCTGCGCTCGCCAGATTTTTGTGTGTAACCCTTACTAACACCCACTCACCCTACTCACTTTAGGTGTAGTACCCTTTTTGGTAGTATTGTGTTATGGCAATGTAGTTACCTTAACTTTTCTACCTGGGCAGAGGGATAATTGAGCCAGGTCAGACCGACTCTGGGTTCGTAGGAGCCTGGGAGGTGCAACAACAGATGACACTGACACACGGTGTAACTATGTATATTATTTACAAATATGTACACATAAATAAATACACAGCGCAATGAAAGAAAACACAATCCATAAACTCCAACTTATATTTACAAAATTCACAGTCCTGTTGTTTCAGTTCCAGGTGACCAGTGGGGTCACCTCTAGCAGTTCCTAGGATTCGGGCTTCAGCTCGCCATCCAGAACTGGAGAATCCACAGTCTTGAGAATCCAGCACAGAAAAAAAAAAACCTGACCATGCCAAGTGGCTCGTGCGTCAGGGGTTCCCGTGCTCAACGGCGTCGACAGCCTTTGTATCCCACTCAATCTCGAATTTTCTCCAAGGCAAAGACTGTTATCAGCACACTAGCTCACCGTCTCTGTGAGTGATCGTCTCTCTCGGTTGGTGCCTTCCGCTGTGTCTGACAGCGTTCTGTGGATTACGCACAGACCGAGGGAGAGAGTGCGTGACGCTATTGGCTGGCGTGACCCAGCAACGGCGCAGCCATTGGTTGCTCAAAATACCAATACACATGCCAGGAACTTCATCAGAACTTTCTAGAAAATGTTCCTAACTGTTTATGAATTTATATTTATATAAATATTCATATTCAAATTATTTATTCCATTGTGAAATGGGTGTTTTTCTCTTTTAAAGCAGTATCAATATTTATAATTTAATTCACGTTAAACTATCTACTCCCATTGTGAAATGTACGTCCCCCCTTCTTCTTAAAGCGGTATCGACATTCATAATTCCATCCATGTTTTTAACACTGGGTTACACATACAGCGCCACAGCTCAACCCCCCCCCCCTCCCCCTGGCAGATCTAATCACAACCTGGTTCTGTTAACCCCCAAGTATGTTTTTTTTTGTATTGTGTATACTTTTATTAATCCCAAGAGAGAGATTCAGAGCATCCATCTGGATAGTAACATGATTTCTGGCCCAGGAAACACGCACACAGGCTCGGGTGAGATTTAAGAGTTTATTCAACAGCAGGTATATGGATGAATGAGTGGGAAATGTGAATGTAGTCTTGGGGACAGGAGAGCACCGAGGGCAGAACAGACACTGTACAGCCAGGCAACCCTGAGGACAGAACAGAGAGCAGGGGATAAGCAATTGTCACAGCAAGGCGGTGAAAGTTATAGTATGGCTTACTTGCAGATGTACTGGTGGCTGGCGTTGACAAGAAAAGCTCCCGCCTGGGAGACAGCGCCCAGCTGCGCTCGATGCAGGGAGGATGAAAGGAAAGGCGACGAAGGGAATTTCCGCCGCCAGGAGGGTCCACCTGTGCACAGGGGAATATCTGAGGAGAACAGGTAAGAATACCTTACTTGAGGGCAATGAGTAGCGGCGTTGGCCGAGAGGAGTAGGCGAACGCAGAGCTTGAGCGTGGAGAAGAGCTGACGGCTCCAGACCGAGGCTGCGGGCAGAGCAGGTTAAATAGTGGCAGCCTGATGAAGCCCAGGTGTGCGCACGGCTGGAGCGGATGACAGGCGGGAGTGAGTTGTGACAGTACTCCTCCCCCCGAGCAGCGCCTCCTGGCGCTGGCTTGTCGGGATGCGCCCGATGAAACACCTCAATGAGCTGCTTATCCAGCACGAAGGATGGGCGCACCCAGCATCGGTGCTCAGGAACATAACCCTCCCATTCCACCAAATACTGCAACCCCCGGCCCCGGCGTCGGGAGTCCAAGATGGAAGTGACGCTCCATGCCGGGTGTCCATCGATCATCCTGGGGGGGGGGCACTCTGGGGGAGGGACAGAGAGGGTTAGAAACCACAGGTTTAACCTGAGAAACATGAAATGTGGGATGAACACGGAGGGGAGGGGGGGCGCCAAACGCACAGCCACCGGGTTAACCACCTTCGTGACAGGGTAAGGTCCAACGAAGCGCTGAGCCAGCTTCTTCTTCTCCCCCTTCAGATTAGTATTCTGAGCAGACAACCAAACTTGTTGACCCACCTGGTAGCGTGGCGCAGGCCTCCTGTGGCGATTCGCAGACTTGGCATTGCGCGATGCGGCACGAACCAGGGCCTGACGCGTCTTGGTCCACAGCCGTCGACACCGTCTCATGTGGGCCTGGATGGAGGGGACTGCCACTTCACCTTCTTCCTCAGGGAACAGCGGGGGGTCGTAACCTAAAGACGCCCGAAAGGGGGACATCCCAATGGCCGACGACAAAGTGGAGTTATGGGCATACTCCACCCAGGGAAGATGAATGCTCCAGGAAGTGGGGTTAGAGGAGGTGACGCAGCGCAGAGCAGCCTCCAGCTCCTGGTTGGTGCGTTGGCACTGCCCATTGGATTGGGGATGGTGTCCAGAAGACAGGCTAACTGTGGCCCCCAGAGCGGTGCAGAAGCTCCTCCAGACTTTAGACACAAATTGTGGCCCCCTACCAGAGACAGTGTCAGCGGGGATGCCATGCAGCCTGACCACATGCTGCACCAACAGATCGGCCGTCTCGCGCACCGAAGGAAGCCCAGGGAGAGGCACGAAGTGGGCCGCCTTGGAGAACCGGTCTACAATAGTCAAGATGGTGTTAAAAGAGTTGGAGACTGGCAGACCGGTGACGAAGTCCAAGGCGATGTGTGACCAGGGTCTCCCGGGGACCGGCAAGGATGGAGCAGACCCGCAGGAGGAGTATTGGATGACTTATTCATGGCACACTGCGGGCAGGCGCACACATAGTTGGAGACATCCTCCCGGAGTCCGGGCCACCAAAAGGACCGCTGGAGAAGATCAACAGACCGGGAGACCCCAGGGTGGCAGGCGAGCCTAGAAGTGTGAGCCCAGTGAATGACGTCACCACGGACTGACGAGGGCACAAACAATCTTCCCGCTGGGCCGCCGCCAGGATCAGGTTCGGCCTCCAAAGCCTCCAGGACTTTATCTCTGATGGCCCAGGAAACAGCCCCCATGACGCACGAAGCGGGAACGACAGTATGGACCTCATCTTCTGGGGCTTCAGGGGCGTACAGCCTGGACAGCGCATCAGACTTCTTATTTTTGGAAGCTGGGCGGTAAGTAATGGTGAATTTGAACCTGGCGAAGAACAGTGACCAACGCGCCTGGCGGGCATTCAGGCGCTTGGCCGTCCTGATGTATTCCAAGTTCTTATGATCGGTCCAAACCACGAAAGGCTGAGCCGCCCCTTCCAACCAGTGGCGCCACTCCTGCAGCACGAGCTTCACGGCCAAGAGCTCTCTGTCGCCGATGTCATAATTGCGCTCAGGAGAGACGCTTGGAGAAGAAAGCGCAGGGGTGCAGCGCCCCATCAGTCGGGGAGCGCTGAGACAAGACCGCCCCGACCCCAGTGTCAGACGCGTCCACCTCGACAAAACACTGGCGCTCAGGATCCACAAGAGACAGGATCCGGGAGGATGCGAATTCCTTCTTGAGGGTTTCAAAGGCTGTCTCTGCTTCCGTCGTCCACTGAAAGCGCACCTTCGGTGACGTGAGGCGGATCAAAGGGGGGGTGATGGCACTGTAACCAGGGACAAAATGGCGGTAAAAATTAGCGAACCCCAAAAATTGCTTCACCTGCTTCTTAGAGGAGGGGGTAGGCCACTCGACCACAGCTTTAACCTTGGCAGGGTCGGGGAGGAGCTGATTGTGCGAAAAAATAAAACCCAGGAAAGAGGTGGTTTTGGTAAAAAACTCGCACTTCTCGGCTTTGACGTAAAGTTTGTTCTCCAAAAGACGTTGCAGGACCCGCCTCACATGGACCAGATGCTCCTCCCAAGACCGGGAGAAGATCAATATGTCGTCCAGGTAGACGAAAACGAAGACCCCCAGGAAGTCACGAAGCACGTCATTTATCAGGCGTTGGAAGACAGCAGAAGCATTGGTGAGCCCAAACGGCATAACAAGGTATTGAAAGTGGCCGCTGGGCGTTCGGCAGGCCATCTTCCACTCATCACCCTCCTGGATCCGGACAAGATGATAAGCACTGCGGAGGTCTAATTTGGAGAACCAGGACGCCCCCTGGAGGGAATTGAAGGCTGAGTCCATAAGCGGCAGCGTATAACGATCCTTAACCGTGATGTCATTAAGGGCCCTGAAGTCAATACAAGGCCTCAAAGAACCATCCTTCTTCGCCACAAAAAAGAACCCAGCACCCAGGGAGGATGAAGAGGGGCGGATAATTCCGGCACTGAGGGATTCCCGAATATAGGTGTCCATGGCCTCCCGTTCTGGGGCAGAAAGGCTATACAGGCGACCAGAAGGGAGAGGCACCCCCTGCAGGAGATCAATGGCACAGTCATATGGGCGATGGGGTGGGGGGGATAACCCCTTCGACTTGCTGAAAACCCAGCCCAGGTCTTGAAACTCCGATGGCACAGCAGAAAGGTCCAGCGGGGCGGAGTCAAGGGCGGGTGCAGGCACAGATGGGGCACAGGCCGCAGACTGGATACAGGTTCCCAAACAGAAGGTGCTCCATGATAAGCTGCACCCGGTCTGCCAATCAAACACCGGGTTGTGGGACTTCCAGTTATGGCCGCCGCGTAGAAGGACGTGCTTCACACTACTCTGTTCCTAAAAAAAAAAAAAAAAAATCAGCAAATAACTCTCTCAATTGGAACAAAACCTATCCCAACGTTTGGGCGAGGACATGCCGGTAAAGCCTAAGGCTGGGAAATCAGGTGGAGGAAAAACTGAATCGCCGAAACAGTCCAAGTTAACGGACTTTCACGTCCGTGACAAAGCAGAAAAATCCCCAAATATGGCGGAGGAAGCTAGCGGAGGAGCGGTGACTACTGGCGACGGCACAGGTGCGGTGCTCGCTGCCATTAGTTCAATGAGAGCAGACTTTTCCTCTAAACTTGATGGGATTATTGCAGCGATAGAAGGAATTTAAAAGGAGTTAAGTGACTGTATGGAACGAGTTTCGCAGGTGGAGCTCCGAATTTCCAGTGCTGAGGATGACGTCTCCGGCCTACAATTAAAGGTGCGCACATTGGAATTAAAAAATAAACGTCTGGAAGATAATGTTCTGGATTTAGAATCCCGGTCGAGACGGAACAACCTGAGGCTGGTGGGTCTCCCGGAGAGAACGGAGGGTCTGGATCCATGTTCCTTTTTGGAAAAGTGGATCCCAGAAGCGCTGAACAACGCGGAGCTGCAGTCATAAGTCGTCTTAGAAAGCGCCCACCGAATTGGCCCACCGAGAGATAACAAGGCATCACCGAGGACGCTGATTATGAAGTTCCTCAGCTACAGAGACAGGTTGACGATCTCCAACGCGTCGCAAGCCAAAGGAGAAATTAAATACCAGGATCAACAGATGCGGTTCTACCCAGATTTGGCCACAGGAATCCAACAATTAAGGAAACAGTTCGACCCCGCCCGTAAAGAGCTGCACAACCTTGGGATTCGTCATGGAGTGATTTATCCTGCAAGACTGCTGGTCACGTATAAGGGCAGAACCCACATCTTCAAGACCCCTGAGGAGGCGCAGGAGCTCATCAAGAAGATCCAAGTGGAGACTGGTGGGAGCTAAGCATGAACAAAATATAAGGTAGAATATTTAAGCATTTGCACAGACATCTGACTGATCTGAAGCATATAGCAAGTTTACAAAATATAGATTGTATTATATATTAAAAAAAAAACCCTATGATGTACAAAGTTGCTATAAAATTTAGGAGTTAAGTTGGAAAACTACAGAAGAGAGTTAATGTTATGTCATTAAAAGCAGTAGAGTTAGGGTGATTGAGAGGAGAAAGAAAGAGTGGTTTTGACTGATCCTCGTGGGTGTGGAGCAGTCATTGGCTATAGTGGGAGACGGAATTTTTTTTTTTTGATTTTGGGGGGATTACCACGAATGTGGGAAGGGGGAATTTGTTTGTGTGTAGTATGTAGGATGAATGTTCAACCACTCATGTTTTTGCTTCTCTGTGTGAGCATGTTTACATTGCGAGGTAATCTCAAACTCCTTATTGATCATAGACCAAAGCGTTATTCTCAATTTAACCTCATGGAATTGAAGAGGTCTACAAAATTTAAAAAAACTTAAACAAGTTATGAATAAAATAAAATACATGGGTTCAAAAATTGTGTTTTTACAAGAAACTCATCTAACAGAGGAGGATGTAAAAAGAATTAGGAGAAGATGGCAAGGAAGTGTATTCATCTCATCATTTTCATCCCGAGCCAGGGGAGTTATGACTCTCATACATAAATCAGTCCCATTTCAAGTGAAAAATGTAATTGGAGACAAATTTGGAAGATATCTAATCATTCAAGGATCTTTGTTATTAGAAAATATAAATTTGGTGAACTTATACGGTCCCAATATAGATGATCAAAATTTCTTTACTAATTTATTCCTTATTTTATCTTCACTTACAGGGCAACATATAATAGCAGGGGATTTTAATTGTACATTGAATCCCGGTATAGATAGATCAACAGGACTAGACTGTACGCACAATGGATGCAGGATGATCATTAATCATTTTATGAAAGAATTGAGATTGCTAGATATATGGAGAGAAATGAAACCACAAGTTAAAGCCTATTCTTGTTATTCTAATATCTACAAGACATTCTCACGTATTGACTATTTTTTGATCTCCACAGAATTAAGGTCCAAGATTCAAAACTGCTTCTATGATAATATTGTGATCTCTGATCATGCACCCTGCTGTCTAATAGAATCAGAATCAGAATCAGCTTTATTGCCAAGTATATTTACAAGTAAACATACAAGGAATTTGACTTGACATTGGACGCGCACGTTAGGCGCATCCAATGACGCGGCAGCCATGCAAGGCGCCTGTCATACAGTGGGGGTAAAGAGGGGAAGGGAGGGGGAGGAAAACACAATAGGAGAGAGAAAAAACATAGTTAATCAGAATAACGCTCGTATAAGCTCATATAAAGCTCAAATGAGCCAAATTTTGATTACACAGAAAAAAACCCTCTATGCACAATTAGCAGACAATATAGATCACACAAACAAGAGTTGAGAGAGGCAGTGTATGTATGAGTCAGTATATATGTGTCAGTTCGTGTAATGTTGTATGCATTTGTGTAGTGTAGGTGTGACAGTTGCTAGTGAACAGCAGAGGGCGCCTCCAGGCAGTGGATAGATGTTATAATCATGTGACTTATAAACAAGTCCGGAGTCTATCTCTTCGCTTGCAGATGAAGGCACATGGACTGTCCTTGAGAAGTTCATCCGCTGAAACAACAGCAGCTGTCTGTCGATTGTTTGGGTTAGCAGCCGCCACTTCTGCTTATTTCATCGAGGAGGAATGTAAACAGGGCATCAAAACAAGGTCAAATCTACACAGCTCAGAGCCCACGGAGAATAGAATTTTCCTCTCTCATGCGCTTGTGCTTCATAATTTTAATATTAATATACAGGCTTAAACAGGCATTCCATTCCGTGGAGAGCACAGGGCTCCAGATGTATTCCTCCGCTGAATCACTGTCATTCAGTTCACCGTTTGCCGCTACTCGTGCCCTCCCCAACTGGTCGAATTTGATGAAGGAGCTTGCCGGGTCTGCTTTGATCACCTCTCTCACCTTCCTTCAATTTCTGATACATCAGGGAACTTCACAGCCAAAAATAGAAGTCCTGAGATCATAACCAATAATGTTTCCTGCCAAATCTCCACAGACGCATGAATTCCAATGTCCATGAGTCTCCTCGTTGGGTTCCTCCTGATCCGATCTTCTTTTGAAGTGGTGACAATCACAGTTAAGCCGCTTTCCAGATCCATAATTTCCATTTAGACTAAGATTCAGCAGAAGAGCGACTAAACACAGACAAAAACGCAACATTGCAAGCTGGGATCAGAAAGGAAAAGAGAGGATTAGAAAAGCGTCTACTCTCTCTCAGAGCCGGAAGTGAAGACATATATGTCATAACATATATGTAGATAAGAAATTGACAAAAGAACCAGGTAGGTGGCAATTTCAGCATAAATGGCTTCAGGATGAGGAATTTGTTAAGTACATAGAAAAACAGATAGATGAGTTCTTTGATATCAATACTACACAAACATCAGCATGTATAAAGTGGGAGGCTTTCAAAGCTTTTATTAGGGGGCATATTATTAGTTATACAGGTTCAAAATCTAAGAAGACTCGAGAGGAGAGAGTCCAATTGGAACATAAAATAAAAATTCTTCAAGAAAAAGTGTATGCAGGAAGTGACCCAAAGTTAGAGAACGAATTACTGATTCTGAGAGCTGAATATGACAAAAAAATCAGCGAATAGAGCTGCCTCGAGTCTTCTAAGATTGAAGCAATCTTTTTATGAACAAGGTGAAAAATCAGGAAAATTATTGGCATGGCAGATTAAACAATTAGAATTTAAAACACCAATTACCAGTTTTATAAGTAACGGACAGCCAGTTGTAGATCCTTTAGAAATTAATAGTGCCTTTAGAGATTATTACGAAAAATTATATAATACAAAAAATGAAACTGACTTAACAAAACTAAATGGGTTTTTGGACGGATTATCTATACCGTGTATGCCAAATGAAAACAGGGAGATACTGGAGTCTAAAATTAGTCAAGAAGAAGTTGGGCTAGCCATTGATAATATGAAATCAGGAAAAAGTGCAGGACCAGATGGTCTTCCAGTTGACCTCTATAAAAAATTTAAGAATAAATTAATAAAACCATTTTTGGAAATGGTTTTAGAAGCATTTCAAAATGGTAATTTACCAACATACATGAATAATGCCTTAATTATACTGTTGCCAAAACCAGGTAAACCCTCTAATAAATGTGAAAATATGAGACCAATAAGCCTATTAAATGCTGACCTTAAGGTAATCTGTAAAATTTTAGCAAGACAACTACAAGAAATATTACCAAATATTATTAACCGAGATCAGAATGGCTTTATAAAGGGAAGACAAGGTTTCCATAATGTAAGAAGACTATTTAATATTATCTATTCTAATAAAGAAGCATCGGATACAGCTCTCCTATCATTGGACGCCGAAAAGGCCTTTGATAGGGTCGAATGGCCCTTTCTTTTTGAAGTTTTACAAAGGTTTGGAATTGGAAATAATTTCATAAAATGGGTTCAGATAATATACAATAATGCTACAGCAGAAATCCTAACAAACAGCAATATTTCAAAATCAATAAATATCAATAGAGGATGTTGACAAGGCTGCCCACTTTCACCTTTACTGTTTACTATGGCAATTGAACCTTTAGCGATGGCAGTACGTTTACATCCACAAATATATGGAATTAAAGTAGGACCAATAGAACGTAAAATCTCCCTGTATGCCGATGACATAATTTTGTTTATGTCGAATCTTAAACAATCAATTCCGACCTTGTTGAATTTAATAAAGAATTGTGGGGAAATATCAGGATATAAAATAAATAAAACTAAATCTTCAATATTAATGCTAAATGAGACCCAGAGAAATCACCCAGCTCCTGAGGTAAATCAATTCAATGTTGTAAATCAGTTTAAATATTTAGGAATCCAAATTGTGCCTAAGCTAGAATTAGTCGCCAGTACCAACTATGAAGCCTTAATGACAGACATTAATGAGTTACTTCAGAGATGGATGTCACTACCAATGTCGATGATTGGGAGAATCAATATACTTAAAAGTAATATTTTACCCAAAATACTTTATTTCAATACATTCCTTTACCACCACCTTCATATCTATTCTCAAGAATTAAAAAGAGTTAGTGGAATTTTTATGGAACAATAGGAAGGCTAGATTACGTCTGTCCTTACTATATTTACCATTTGATCGTGGAGGTCTGAAATGTCCAAACTTTATGTTGTATTACTGGTCAGCACAACTGAGGTCTATGACATATTATTTTTCATCAAATGATCTCCCTCACTGGACTGAAATGGAATCATACAATTTACCTTTACCTCTTCCCATATTCATATACTCAGACTCGGCAAAAAAATTACAGAAACAAGTTAAAAATCCATTTGTAAAGCATATGATCAAAATATGGTGTGAAACCACAAAATATTTAAAAGAACCACACTTACTGTCACAGTTTAGCCCAATATGGGATAATCAATATTTTAAACCAGGGAGAGCGGACGCTGTATTTAAAGTATGGAATTTAAAAGGGATTCAAAAGATTCAAGACTTATATCTGTCATGTTCAGATAACATAATGTCTTTTGAAGAACTGAGGATCAAATTTAATCTTAATAGAACACATTTTTTTAAATATCTTCAACTTAGGAACTTTATTCGATCAAATCAAAATAATGCTCTCATCCGACCTACTTATTCATCCTTGGAAAAAATTTTGACGAAAGATAGTAAGAGAAAGGGTATTATTTCAGAGTTTTATAACTCATTGACACTATTCTCAAGTGAAAACTCACAGAAAAGATTGAATTATTGGAAAGAAGACCTGCAAACTGAAATTTCAGAGGAACAATGGGAATTGGCTTGTACAGAAGCTCAAACCAAATCAATAAATGTACGTCTTAAATTGATACATTTTAAATGGTTAATGCGGATGTATGTTACACCGGTGGAGTTAAATAGATATAACAAAAACATACCAGATACGTGCACAAAATGTATGGAAAGTAAAGGAACCCTATTTCATTGTTTATGGGAATGTAGAAAAATTAGAATGTTTTGGGAAGAGGTGAGGGTAACAATTGAAAAAATAATTTCAAAACAAATCATATTGAATCCTAAATTGTTTTTGTTGGGTCTGTATCCAGAAAAGCATAGCTTTATTAAGAGTGAAAGAGCATTCATAGACCTCAGTTTGCTTAACGCCAAAAAATGTATTGCACTACTGTGGAAAAAGACTCATAGACCAGATGTGACTCAGTGGTTAAGACAGATGTTAACAAACCTTCCACTGGAAAGAATAACATACATACTGAAATCAAAGGAAATTGTGTTTGAGAATATATGGAGACCTTTCAATGATTATGTAAAGAATTTAAACATAACTTTTGAAGAAGAAGGTGAATGATGTGTGTGGACCTTGTAAATTCCAAACTGGTGAATGTATAATATGTATACTTATGTAATGGATTGCCTAGACTAAACAGAGGAGCATTGTTGAAGACCTGTCTTTGTTAGTGGTTGTTGGTGTTTTTTAGTACAATTTTTATTTTTTATTTTTTATTTATTTATTTTTTTAAATTACTTTAGTGTTAGTGTTTGATTGTTTGCGTTGTGTTTGTAAAAAAGGTTCAATAAAAAATATTGTGGAAAAAAAAAACACCGGGTTGTGGAGGCGTAGCCATGAGTAGCCAAGAATGATGGGTGCTGCCGAGGTGGGAAGGACATAGAAACTGAGGTCCTCACGATGGTTGCCAGAGATAATGACGGAGATGGGTTTGGTAATGTGAGTGACCTTTTCCAGGGGAGAACTGGTCAGGGTGACGAGATGAAGGGGGGTGGGCAAGGCTTGGCAATGGATGCCCAGGCGGGTTGCCAGGCTCTTAGAAATAAGACATTGTTCTGCCCCCGAGTCCACCAGTGCATGAGATGTATGACCAATGGAGTTGTGGCAGAGTCTAATTTGAACCTGACATTTGGAGAGGGGATTATACTGGGAAGCGTCCGCGGGGCCCCCTACATTGACTCGCGGACCTCCCCTTTTGGCTTCACCGGGCAGACCTCCACGGGATGTTGGTCATCTCCGCAATACATGCAGAGACCCAACTCCTGGCGGCGCTGTTTCTCTGCTAAGGAGAGTCTAGCCCACCCGACGATCATAGCGTCGGGGTCGTCAGCGGCCTCCGGAGGAGGTAACGCCAGGGGGCGATACTAGGGAGCGCGGAAAAGAGCTCCGCGTGAGCAGCTGAATGGCTTCCGCTTGGCGGCCCGCTCCCTCAGCCTGTTATCCAAACTGATGGCTAAAGAAATTAATTCTGGCAGCCGATCCTGCTGGTCCCGGCTGGCCAACTCATCCCGCAAATCAGAATTTAGACTTCGGACAAATAGGCTGCAAAGGGCAGCATTACAACAACCAACCTCTTCCGCCGCCACCCGGAAGTCGACAGCGTAGTCTGCCGCTAAGCGGCTACCCTGGCGAAGGCTAAGAAGCCGCTCGGCCAACACGCTATCACGATCCGAATGATCAAAGACCTCGAGGAAGTCTTGCATGAACTGGGCATAGGCCAAGGTCGCGTAGCTGGCCTTCGCCATAACGGCGTAAGCCCAGGCTAACGCTCGCCCTTCCAGAAGATTGGAAACATACCCAATTCGGCTTTGGTCTGACGGAAAATCCCCGGGCACGCGTTGAAACACCACACTGTAGGATAAACCCACGCGCTTTGCCGAGTTTTCCGCTAAAGCGCGCGGGAGTGGGAATTGGGGTGAGATGGGTCGGCGGACCCAGGGCAGAGGGGCTGGGCTGAGGAGCGGGAGGAGCTGACCCACCGAGCTGAGATGGAGGGAGCGCCTGCGGAGGATCAAGGCGATCCAACCGGCTATTAATGGAGGTAAGCTGATTAAGAATTACCTGCTGTTGGTGAACAATTAAGTCCACCCGAGCCTCGAGATTGGAGAGTCGGTGTACATACCCGCTGTTCGCTGGGCCGCTGTGCTAGAGCCGTACTGACATGATTTCTGGCCCAGGAAACACGCACACAGGCTCAGGTGAGATTTAAGAGTTTATTCAACAGCAGGTGTATGGATGAATGAGTGGGAAATGTGAATGTAGTCTTGGGGACAGGAGAGCACCGAGGGCAGAACAGACACCGTACAGCCAGGCAACCCTGAGGACAGAACAGAGAGCAGGGGATAAGCAATTGTCACAGCAAGGCGGTGAAAGTTATAGTATGGCTTACTTGCAGATGTACTGGTGGCTGGCATTGACAAGAGAAGCTCCCGCCTGGGAGACAGCGCCCAGCTGCACTCGATGCAGGGAGGATGAAAGGAAAGGCGACAAAGGGAATTTCCGCCGCCAGGAGGGTCCACCTGTGCACAGGGGAATATCTGAGGAGAACAGGTAAGAATACCTTACTTGAGGGCAATGAGTAGCGGCGTTGGCCGAGAGGAGTAGGCGAACACAGAGCTTGAGTGTGGAGAAGGGCTGACGGATGCAGACCGAGGCTGCGGGCAGAGCAGGTTAAATAGTGGCAGCCTGATGAAGCCCAGATGTGTGCACGGCTGGAGCGGATGACAGGCGGGAGCGAGTTGTGACAGATAGATGAGGTAGCCATGCTGCGGTGCCAATCCCTTCACCATTCGCACACATATTCACACCTAGGGCCACTTGAGAGTCAAGTACTCTCAAGTGGGATGTGTGGACTGGAATGAAACACGTCACTGGGTGTAAGGGGAGAGACAGACAGACATCGGGGAGCCTTGAGAGAGCTGATGAGTGGAATCTGTTTTTTAATAGGTTCAACTCATCGTCCGTCACCCCCACAACACCGCCAGACCCCTACACACCCCTCCCCCCCACACTGTCCTGTGCAGCACCTCTCTCTCTGACCCCCTCACCCCCTCCCCCTCCTCTGAAGACATCAGCACCAAACTACAGACCAGGTTAAGAAACACCTGGAGAGACTCCACCAACGGAAGGCTGTTCACCCTGATGGCATTTCCGCCAGGATCCTGAGGACCTGTGCCAACCAGCTATCTCCTGTACTGAAACACCTATACAACCTGAGCCTGAGTCCCGAGAGAGTACCAGTGCTGTGGAAGATGTCCTGCCTGGTTCCTGTCCCCAAGAATTTGTCTCCATCAGACCTGAATGACTATCGGCCAGTTGCCCTCACATCTCATGTGATGAAGGTCCTGGAGATACTGGCCTTAGCCCACCTGAGGCCACAGGTGAAGACGTGGCTGGACCCCTGCAGTTTGCATATCAGCCCCATTTAAGAGTTGAAGACACTGTCATCTACCTGCTGCAATGAGCCCATTTGCACCTGGATGGAGGTGGAGACACTGAAAATCACATTCTTTGATTTCTGCAGTGCTTTTAATACCATCCAGCCGCTGCTGCTGGGTGAGAAGCTGCGGGTAATGGGGGTTGACAGCTCTGTGATCTCCTGGATTACTGACTACCTGACAGGCAGGCCACAGTTTGTCTGGCTGGGCAGTGTCATGTCTGATGTGGTGGTTATTGATACGGGAGCTCCACGTGGACTGTGCTTTCTCCTTTTCTCTTCACCTTATACACCACTGACTTTCAGTACAACTCTGAGTCATGCCACCTGCAGACATTCTCTGATGACTCAGCTGTTGTTGGGTGTATAGGAGGGGGAGGACAGGGCACTGGTAGACAGATTTGTGGAGTAGACCGAGCAGAATAACCTGAGGCTGAACGTCAGCAAGACCAGAGAGATGGTGATTGACTTCAGGAAGAAGAGGACGCCTACACAACCATTGCAGATTAGGGGGGAGGATGTGGAGGTAGTTGAGGACTACAAATACCTGGTTATTGTCATCAGCAATGGACTGGACTGGAAACCTAACACCGATACTGCATACAAGAAGGGGATGAGCAGAGCTTCCTAAAGAAGCTGAGATCCTTCAATGTGTGCAACAAGATGTTGGAGCTCTTCTACCAGACCATCATTGCCAGTGCCACCTTCTTTGCTGCTGTTTGTGGGGGTACCAATATCAGAGCCAGCGACGCCAACAGACTTGACGAGATTATCAAGAAGGCTGGCTCTGTGATTGGTCTCAAGCTGGAGACTTTTGAGAATGGGGTGGAAAGGAGGACACTGAACAAACTGTTATCCATCCTGGACAACCCTGATCACCCCCTCCACCACACACTGGAGAGACAGTGGAGCACTTTCTCCAGCAGACTGCTACAGCTCCACTGCCGAACGGTCAGCTACAGGAAATCTTTCCTGCCACATGCCATTTCACTGTACAATAACTCACTCTGTTGTTAAATTCTGGTCATAACTTTGCTGCCATACTGCACCTTGCAGTCTAATTGGTACCTCACATTGCACCCTGTGCCCGATAGTCAAAATCAAATCAAATCAAATCAAACTTTATTGTCATATTGCTGTACATACAACTGTAGTGCAGGCAAGATGAAATTGCGTTTCTCTCGGCATCCATATAAATAGAAGCAGCATGATTTAAGACACACTCCCATATAGCTCCACCCCCCACCCCCACCCCCCCATCCATTCACACATCCCTGAGACATACTTGGAAAAAAAACAAAAAAAAACAAAAAAACAACTAACTATAATATACAAATAATATACAAAATGTCCGTAGGTGCAGTAGTGTGTATGAGAGATTCCGGGTCAACTGTTCAGCATCCTGACAGCTTGTGGAAGGAAGCTGTTGATCAGTCTGGTGGTTCTGCCTCTGATGCTTCGGAATCGTTTACCAGATGGAAGAAGTTCAAAGTGTTTATGCAGAGGGTGAGAACGGTCCTTGACAATGTTCAGTGCCCTGCTCCTACAACGGTTCTGAAAAAGTTCTTGGACAGAGGGGAGGGAGACTCCAATTACCCTCTCAGCCCCCTTGACTATCCTCTGCAGGGCTTTTTTGTCTGACATACTGCAGCTGGAGTACCATGTAGCAATGCAGTACGTCAGAACACTCTCCACCACACCTTTGTAGAAGGTCCTGAGGATGCAGATGGGGAGAGAGGCCTGTTTGAGTTTCCTCAAGAAGTGCAGTCTCTGCTGAGCCCGCTTCCTGATCCCCAAGGAATTCTTGCTCCAGGTCAGGTCCTGCAAGATCTGCACTCCGAGGAACTTGATGTTCTGTACTCTCTCCACTAAACGGCCGCCGATGCTGAGGGGGACGTGCTCAGGGGTGTGACCACCGGAAGTCGATAATCATCTCCTTCGTTTTGTCCACGTTGAGCACCAGATTGTTCTCCCTGCACCAGCCCTCTAGGTCTCTCACTTCTTCCCTGTACATTGATTCCTCATCCCTCTGAATAAGTCCCACCACCGTGGTGTCGTCTGCAAACTTAATAATCTGGTTCCCCTCGTGTCTGGATACACAGTCATGTGTTAGAAGTGTAAACAACAGTGTACTGAGTACGCAGCCTTGAGGGGATCCGGTGCTCAGCGTGACAGAGTTGGAGATGTTGTTACCAACCCGGACAGACTGAGGTCTCTCAGTCAGGAAATCCAGGATCCAGAGACATGTGGCGGTGTTCAGACCGAGAAGGAGTAATTTCTCCATCAGTCTCTGGGGAATGGTGTTGAATGCTGAACTGAAATCAATGTACAGGAGTCTGGCGTAGGTGTCTTTCTGGTCCAGGTGGGTGATGACAGAGTGTAGGGTGGTGACTATGGCATCCTCCGTGGAGTGGTTTGAACGATATGCAAACTGGAGCGGGTCGTGTGATGCAGGGAGGCAGGCTGTAATGTGTGGTTTGACAAGCCGTTCAAAACACTTCATCACAATTGGTGTCAGTGCAACAGGACGATAGTCATTCAAACAGGACACAACTGGTTTCTTTGCCACCGGTACAATGATAGAGGTCTTGAAGCATCTGGGAATGATGGCCTGACTCAGGGAGATGTTAAAAATGTCAGTCAGGACATCCGCCAACTCGCTCGCGCAGTCTCGGAGCACACGTCCCGGAATGTTGTCCGGACCTGCAGCTTTGCGTGGGTTGACTCTGGTTAGGGTCCTCCGTGTGTCCGCTGTGTTGATGGTAAAAGCTGGTCCGACTGATGGTGGGGGTGGGCCAGCCCTCCCTCTGATTGTCGAGTTTGATGCTTCAAAACGTGCAAAGAAGTCGTTAAGCCTGTCTGGAAGCGAAGCGTCGTCATCATCGACCCCCTGCCTAGATTTATAGCCCGTCAGTGTCCGAACTCCCTGCCACATCTGCTTGGTGTTCCTAGTGTCACAGAGGTGTCCCTGGATTTTCTCTGCATAGGCGCGCTTTGCCGCCTTAATTCCCTTTGAGAGCGCAAACCTGGCTGAGCGGAGGGCGATCCTGTCCTTCGCTCTGAAGGCTGCATCTCTGGCTGTAAGCAGCGAGCGCACCTCTGCAGTCATCCAGGGCTTATGATTACCCTGCATAGTGATGGTCTTCACTGTAGTGACATCCTCTTTGCACTTCGCGATGTAGCTGGTGACTGTATCAGCATACTCCTCCACATCTGTCTTGTCTTCCTGGGAGGCTGCTATTTTGAAGATCTCCCAGTCTGTGTGCAGAAAACAGTCTTTCAGTGCAGAGGTTGCACTCTCTGGCCAAATCCTGATTTGTTTCACTGCTGGCCTGCTGCGCTTCAATAAAGGTTTGAAGGCAGGCAGCAGCATCATGGACATGTGATCAGAACGGCCGAGATGGGGGCGGGGTATCGCCTTATATGCATCTGTGTTTGTGTACACTAAGTCCAACATATTCTCTCCTCTGGTCTTAAAGTCTACACATTGTTTAAACTTGGGGAGCACAGTCTTTAGGCTGGTGTGGTTAAAATCCCCCGCAACCACCACAAAACTGTCCGGGTGTGAAGTTTGGATTTCGCTAATAGCATTGTGCAGTACCCCGATTGCCTTCTTAGCATTAGCTTTAGCATTAGGGCTCGGCGCTATGTAAACACCAGCTACATACACGTTGCTGAATTCCCTCGGCAGATAAAATGGCCCACAATTTACAATTAGGAACTCCGCCAATGGAGAGCAGTGTTTAGATACTAACGTGGCGTTAATGCACCAGTTCCTGTTAACATAGATGCATAGCCCACCCCCCCGGCTCTTCATTGTACAGCGAGTACAATCCGTGTATCTGTACGGGTCATCATCTTTTCATCTGCGATGTACAGTCGTGAAAAAATTGTATAAGCATGTATAAGCCTGTGTTTTTTAACATATTTGGACATACAGTATGGGTATTTAACATCAATGTCAAATTTTCTGTAAAATGTAATTCTAAACAAGTAGTGAGGAATAAATTAGGACACCCCCATCTTTTTTAGGACCCCCCCCACCTTTATTCCCACTTAAAATGGCTGAAATAAATGTTAAAAAAAATGCAAATAAAAACAAAAACAAGGTTAGCCATAGATATGTGAACATTTCTTAATAAAGAACTGAATATTTAATGGGGTGTCCTGATTTTTTCACATGACTGTATATAAAGTTATCTAGGCAGTTTTGCTTTCCTTGGGTAGTTCTTTTTTCTGTTATGCTGTGTGTGTTTCTGTTGTTTTGGTCGTCTACTGTGTCATGCTGCTGTTACACTGTAATTTCCCAGTTTCGGATCAATAAAGTACATCTATCTGTCTGTCTGTCTGTCCTCAAAGAAAACAGAGGTGGGGGATTATTGAACTCACCTCAGAGTGCTCCTGTACCATGTGGGTTGGAGTGAGGGAGTGAAGTAATCTATCAAACATACAGTAGCCTATTTAATGTAGAAATTACTGTAAACTCGGTTTGATGTTGCTTTTTTGACGCTTATTTTGTGTAACCCTCAGCCCACAGAAAACCTACACGCACACACGTCACCCAAACCCAGATGACCCTGTTCACTACTCACCAAATTCAAATGACATGCATCCTGGAGTAGAGAAGCAGAGTGGATGAGGAGAAGAGTGTGTGAAGATATATGGAAAGTCAAATAGTTCATCATTTGGGAGTGGGAGTGGGCGAACAACCTGAATCTGTTTTTCAATAGATTTGACCAACCGCCCTCCCCCATGACTGCACAACAACCACTGCTGCCTCTAAAGAAATCAAGTCCTGCTGCCCACTCCCCACTCCACCAACACCCCCCCACTCCCAACACACAGCCCCCCATCCTGACCCTGACCAGGACCCAGGTGAGGACGGAGCTGAGGAAGATCAAGGCGAGGAAGGCGCCGGGACCGGACGGCATCAGCGCAAAGCTCCTCAAGTCCTGTGCAGACCAGCTGTGTGGGATTGTGACGTATATCTTCAACATGAGCCTGAAACTGGGGAGGGTACCACAGCTGTGGAAAACATCTTGTGTGGTACCTGTACCAAAAACTTCCCACCCCAAAGACCTGAACAGCTACAGACCGGTGGCCTTGACGTCCCACTTGATGAAGACCCTGGAGAGACTGCTCCTTGCTCACCTCCGCCCCCTGGTGGAACCAGCGATGGATCCACTCCAGTTCGCCTACCAGCATGGCATTGGGGTGGAGGATGCGGTGATCTTCCTCCTTCACCGTTCTCTGTCCCACCTGGAGAAGCCCGGGAATATGGTGAGGATCATGTTCTTTGACTTCTCCAGTGCTTTCAACACCATCCAACCGATGATCCTGAAGGACAAGCTGCTGCGCGCAGGGGTGGACCAGCACCTGTCATCATGGATCCTGGACTACCTCACGAACCGGCCTCAGTTTGTGAGAACCCGGGACTGTGTGTCCGACACGATCATCAGTAGCACGGGGGCCCCCCAGGGAACGGTGCTGGCTCCCTTCCTGTTCACTCTTTATACTGCGGACTTCTCACACAACACAACACACTGCCATCTACAGAAGTTCTCTGATGACTCTGCGATCGTTGGCCTCATCTCCAATGGAGATGAAGCTGAGTACAGAGGGCTTATCCAGGACTTCGTGGACTGGTGCCATCGGAACTGCCTCCAGATCAACGCGAGGAAAACTAAGGAGCTGGTGGTGGACTGCCGCAGGCATGGGCAGCCCCTCACAGTACCAGTAAATATACAGGGAACAGACATCGAGATGGTGACATCCTATAAGTACCTGGGTATTCATCTGAACAATAAACTAGACTGGTCACACAATACTGATGCACTCTACAAGAAGGGACAGCGCAGGCTGTTCCTGCTGAGGAGACTCAGGTCTTTTGGTGTACAAGGGGCGCTGCTGAAGTCATTCTATGACACGGTGGTGGCATCAGCCATCACTTTTGGAGTGGTCTGCTGGGGCAGTGGCATTACTGCAGCCGATAGGAAGAGACTGAACAAACTGATTAAGAAAGCTAGCTCTGTCCTGGGGCAGCGCCTTGATCCGATGGAGGAGATAGGAGAGAGAAGGACGGTGGCTAAACTGTCATCTCTGCTGGAGTCCGAGTTCCACCCTATGCAGGACATACTGAATGCACTGAGGAGCTCATTTAGCAGCAGACTACATCATCCCAGGTGCACAACCGAGAGGTTTCGTAGGTCCTTCCTACCAACGGCTGTCAGACTGTACAACCTAAGCAGGGCTGCTCGCAGAGATAGCAAAAAGACGTAACAAACTAATAGTTTTTTGAATGCAAAAGATGCAATAGACTTACACAATGGTCCCCTCCGGCATACAACTAGGAACATACCGGTCGCTATGGAGGGTGAGAATATGTATGGGCACATAATCATACCATGTAGGATAACTAAGTAGACGGTTATGCTGTTTCATTCCATCTAGCAACAGTGCTCTGCACTGTGTGTGTTTATATATTTACATATTTATTCCATCTAGCTACAATGCTCAGCACTGGGTGTGTTTATATATTTATATATCTACATATTATTCCATCTAGCTACATTGCTCCGCACTGTGTGTGTTTATATACTTGCATATTTATTCCACCTAGCTGCAATGCTCCGTACTGTGGGTGTTTATATATTTACATATTTATTCCATCTAGCTACAATGCTCTGCACTGTGTGTTCATATATTCATATATTTATTCCATCCAGCTACAATGCTCTGCACTGTGTGTCTGTGTGTGTGTGTATATATATATATTTTATAGTAATACGTACATATGTATATTAGCTGCTCTTGCTTGCTTGTTTTTTTCTTGCCTTCTGATTGTTGCTCTGAGTGTTGCTATCCCTGTGCTGTTGCAATCCTGGAATTTCCCCGTTGTGGGACTAATAAAGGCTTATCTTATCTTATCTTATCTTATTTGATTTTTTTTTTTCAACAGCCATCACTGTGAAATCCAAGGAGAGTGGGCTCAATTTAGCAGTCCCTCCAGGATTTCACGATGTTGCGATTGCGTCAATTCACGCGAAATCAACCAATCAGCGCAACTATTGCGCAACCTTGCAACTTTGTCCAATCACCACAACTTTACCGCAATTTTGACCAATACTTTTCAACTTCTGCCAATTTCACCAACCAAATTTGTCTATGAGTGGCGCTGAAATGCTCAGTTTAACCAATCAAATGCATCGTTGCACCACATTCCCTTCTGTGTTTACAGTGAGTATTAACAGAAAACTTCAGCAAAAAACAGTGTGTGATTTTAAAAAAACACTTACCTCCAACACCATCCCTTCCTCCGTCTCCCCCAGCCTGCCGGCTGGCATCTCGCCACATCTCCGTCCTGACCACATGTACGAAGTGCTGGGTTTATGTTGAAAAATGTCTGCCTGCCCCAAAACTACCCCGTTGCGGGAGCACACATGAGGAGAGAGTCCATAAAACCATAAACAAACGAGCAAATCTAACACTACAGCCAGTGTTTGATCATTTCATACATCTTTAGAGGCAATATTATTACTTCATCTTGTCAATGAGTTTTAAAGCTGTGGATCTCTGGTCTGGACATGGACAAATGCCCCCAGCCCCTTCCCGTAAATGAAAGATGTGTGTCTGATGAGACAGGTGTGTGTGTGTGTGTGTGTGTCAAGACGCGCAGCAGACAGACAGGTAGGAGTTAGGCATGGAAAGGGAGGGAATATTGTCTGTAATTTTTTTAAGAAAAACAGACTCCAATAGTCAATACAGAACAACAGAATAAATTATTTCTTTTTTCTTTCCGCTCGGTACCGAGTGGCTGGGGACCATAGGGAGTTTTCAAGTGAAGGTGCTGCCAATAATTTCCAAATCTCTGCTCTTTAACATGCATTCAGTGCAGTTTAGCTGTTGTAATGGATATTGTGTTAAAGTCTGTATTTGCTGTTGCACAAGAGTTTTTCTGTATAGCAGAGGTTTCTGCTTATTTTACAAATCACTGTAATAGGAAATTGTTGACAATCCTATGCTTTTCTTGTATTGTTATATAGAATATCACTGCAGTAAACTGGCAAAAACATCTGCTTTAAAATTTGTAAGTTTTCCCACAACTTTAGTGCAAAAAACCCTTCTCAAAACACTGCAACTTTGATTGCAACTTTTTAAAAAAGCTCCCACGAATTCAGGCTTTTTGGGCTGCAACAATCATAAAAACATCCCGCGAAATCCTGGAGGGACTGATTAGGGTCAAATGTGGTTTATTTTTCAACATAGTCTCCCCTTCGATCCACACACCTCTTCCATCGGTGTTGCAACGCTTGGATCCCTGCGGTTGAAAAATAAAAGACATTTGGTCAAATTTGACCACTATGAACTTTTCAACCCCCCCCTTCGTAGTGTATAAAAAGCATCACTTGGTTCAGTCAGGGAAGGCCACCTGCTTAAACAGTGGCCCCTGCTGGACATATTCTCCTCTGTGGATCCTGGATTCCCCTCCCACCTCTGTCCACAAATAAAAGGCTTCTGGATCAGAGTCGGTGAAACGTGTGCACTTCCTAAATATTTTTTCCCCACATCACAGAGAACAGTGATCCCTGAGCGGATCTGGTCTTTGTATTACTGATGGCCGCAGTTGTCTCCGTAGTCATCTTTGGTCCAGCGATTTCTCCCAGGGTGTCATTCAGATAAACCATGTAGCTTTTTTAGGTGGAAATGAAGGGGATCCATGATGGTTCTGCTGGGAGGTGAAATTACACAGGAGATCTGCCCTGTGTATTACAAAGGGTTAGTGCAAGTTGCCAGTAGGCTGACTCACAGGGATGACCTGTCTGAATCGTCATTACGTCCACCACGTGTTTAAATAAAGCTGCAGGACACCACGTGTGGGGAAAAAAAAATCAAGGAAACCTGCATCCGCTTTAATAAGGTGTTTACTCCCATCACACAACCCTGATTGTAGACAAAGATGCCAAATAAGTTTTATCCTCATCCCAACAATTTGTGCAGTCATTTGTTTTTGTGTTTTGTCATGGCTTTTTTTTTTTTTTTGATTGCTTGTGGCTCCCCCCTCTGCACTCAGATTTTCAAATATCTGTTTGCAGGGGGATGTGTCAGTTCCGAACAGATGACCTAGTTTTTACACACGCACATCTTACCAACGTTGAAAGGCCCCTCTACATACATTACATGTCTGTAACACATCCCTTTATGTGAATTCAGTCTGCAGCAGAGGTTTGAATGGCTGCGGAAAATGTCAATTTTGGAATGTGTTAATTTTTAATTATCGTTGGCTGCTCTGTACACAGCTGCTCCACAGTTGACTGTTATTTTTTTTTCTCCTTGGCATTTAATTGGAGCTGAAACAGCATGACCTATTTTGTTTGTAGAGAATGTATACTTTATCTGTGCCTCCTCAGAAGGTGGCCCTGAGCTTAATTTGCAGCTCCATCTCAAAATGTAATGCACTGCAGATTGCTCATAACCTGTTTCCAGTGGCGAAGCAGCAAATTCATCAAGTGGGTTACACAAAACCACGAAACATGACATTCCTTTTAAAAAGCAGAGAAAATTCTCCAGTAAATTCCACAGCAGTTGGAGAAATGACAGAGCAACTTTCCTCTGTTTGAACTACAGACGTGTGACTCTTATTTAGTCTGCTCAGACTTATTGTATGAATGGTGGGAAGTGGGGCAGGGTGGCACGGATTGCAATTTTTTGGCATATAAATTTTAATCTAAATGTTTCTAAGTAAGTAACATACACCCATCTCAATGGGACTTCCTTGTAAAAATAAAAGGGGGACATATGATGCACTTTTCCTCAAATGTCAACACTGTTCCTAGAAATCTTAACTCCATGTCTGTGACATGCTTTGGTCAAAATACATCAGGATTTAATTATTTCAGCACCATTTTCAACCCAGTTGAACCAGGCTTCCTCAGAATGACTCGTTTCAGTGCTCATGAGCCTCAGTTCACTCCACCCTCCCACTCTCTTTACCGGAGTGGTGGCTTAGTTGATAGAGCATCTGCCCCACAGCTGGGAGGTTCGGGGTTCAAGTCCCGGCCGTGTCATACCAAAGACCATATACAGTAAAAATGGTACTTCCCGCCTTCTAGCTTGGTGCTCAGCATAATAGAATGGGGGAAGGAGAAGTTGTTTGTGGTGGCGCCTTGCATGGCAGCGACCCACTGATTTTAGATGTGACTAACACTGTAGATAATAGAAACGTAATTTCGTTCTACTGTACATGATTGGCTGTATGTACTGAATGACAATAGAATTGGCTTCTTTTCTTCTTCTTTCATCACCTCGAGAAAATTGGTTGAGGAGGGGCAGGGACCATTTTGAGACAAATTCTTAGCTGCTTAGCTATTAGCTCTGGATTGCAAAGAAAGACTGAGCTAACTAAAATAGCGTGACTAACAACAGCACCTGATTATCGGGAGTTTATCCACCCACGTACTCCTGCTATGGATTTGTTAATGAGGGCTAGCAAGCTAGCAGTGTAAGCAACCATCATCCAGATGCAGTTTCTGGAGGAGGCAGTGACTGTCATGAAGGCAACTCAGTCACGAATTTGCATCTATTTCTATGTTTGCATTAAATTAACATGTAATCACACAGTGTGAAAAATTTGCATTTTCATGTTTTTTTCTGAACGCACCTTAACTGATTTAAGGCTACTCTATCACCCTGTCCCCACCTAGGCAAAGGCAGCAGACAGACTGACCGTGGCTGGTTAGCTAAGGTCTTACCAGGGCAGTATGTTTGCCTGTTACGTCCAAGATATAACAAAATAGGCCAGAATGAGGTGAAATAAATCTGTATACTCTTTGTTCTTTCAATGTTTCCTTTCTGAAATGAAAACAGAACAACTGGAAATAGTCCTTATATGATTTTGGCCTTGTCAAAATAAAATCAGAATTGAGCCAAAATGGGATAATGGATCTGATTTCGTTAGCTGTTTTTTGTTTTGTTTTATTGTTTTGGTCACAGCTGGAAGTATTTTTTTTTATTTAGACCTACTTATTTGTTTTTGTGAAGTATCAGATTTAGCAGTTGCTTTTGCACGTCATGTTTGTTTTATAGAAATTATCACATCAACTTTTTAACAACGCAATACAAATTGTAAAGGCACATGTTTTTTTGTAACTTCCAGCTCTTACTTTTGGTTGTGACCAAAACAATAAAATGAAAAAAACATCTAACAAAAGCAGATCCCTTATCCTGTTTTGGCTCAATTCCGATTGTATTTTGACATGGTCCAAACAATATAACAGCTGTTTTCAGCTGTTCAGGTTTCATTTCAGAAATGAAACATTGAAAGAACGAAGAGTGCATGAACTGACATACATTATCAACTGTGGAATCGTGAACCAATTGGGAACACAGATGTCTAATGCAGGTGGGTGGAATATATAGAAAAGGACTTTAAACCCAGTGGTGATCCTATAGCTAAGCTAGCACTGGGTGGACTCATCCATCAGCTTCTCTCTGCGTGGAGATCTGTGAGGTGGTAGACGGCCTGACCTCGGCCGGGTGGCCACCGTGTTAACAGGATGATGTTAACAAAATAATTGTGCAAGATATATTGACTCTGGATTAATGAATCACCTGGGAACAGGGATGTCTAGTGGGGTGAATGGAAATTCACCAGGCTAATTCTGTAGCAGGATAACAGCCATACAGGGTTTGGATCTTCTTGGGATCCTCCCTTCGTTGTTAAAATGGGTGGAGATGAAGCTGGAAATGGGGTGTCATTCCAGTCAGCAAAATCAAAACTGCTTGTTCAGAGAGAGCTACTGAGACACCGGCTGACCCTAAAAAGTGACGGGGTTGAGGTTTTTTTTTGAATTGGTAGCCACTCTAGATACCCAAATAGATGCCCCAAAGCACTGAAAAAGGGACATTTTTACTGTGTCCCCTTTAAAACCTTTCACCACAGGTTTGATTCTACACATAGGACACACTGAAACACCCCCCCCACACACACACACACACACACAAACACTGTGGGTAGTGTGACTGATCCACCAATCCTTTCATTGTTTTGGTGAAACCGAGGCGCCTAAGCTGCTGTAATCACTCGTTTAGTGTTGTGGCAACAAATGCCTATTTTTAGGTGCTTCCAATCCAATAAGAAAATCCAATCCCTTGTGAACCTTCACTAATGCAGATGTCCATTTGCTGTTGTTGTGTTTATTAAAACTATTATTTTTATTAAGTCATATTACTCTCAAAACGGCTCAGTGTGCATTTCACATAATAAAACTGTGATGGAGGGAGACAAAAAGCTGAGGATGTTCTCAGTTGGTAAAGCTTCTCCAAGGTAAAGCTGCATGTGCGCTGACACTAAAGAACATTTTGTATTGTGAAGTCCATCATCATTTAATCTGCGGATAAATATGTCTGTGAGTGATTATGTCTTTCTTTAGTTTGTGCTGACAGTGCAGGGAGCATTGAGCTATTGTCGAAGCCGAGACAATTGCTTTAGGTTTAAGGTGCAACATCTACAGGAAGTAGAGCAGGAGCGGCGCTCAGCTGATGGATGACTGCGGGTGTAAAGACGCAGATTAACTTTGGCTGATGTATTTCATCTGGCTCTCTCGCTGCTTGTACTTTTCCCTTCTCTGCCTATCACTTTCACTTTGTGCTGTTTATGCAGCAGCTCATTGGTCTCATTGTGATTGTGTGCTGCTTTTGGACTGTCAGAAAAATACAAGGACTGCCCTAAATTTAAGACTACAGCTCAGGATTCCTCAAAGGTTTAAAGTAGCAATTAAATTCACTTCAGTACAATTTCATTTGTCCATTGAGAGGTAATTGTATTAAAAGACTCAAAGAACAACATTATAAAGGGGTGATATCTGACATGTAAAGGCTAAATCTGGTGCAGTAAATACAATAATTATAAATACACAGAAAATATGATAAGCAAGAACTGGAGGGAAAAAGAATTTTGAGGGGGCTACAGCAACATGGCATTTAAAAACTGGAGTCCAAAGGGGAATTAAGTCTTGAAGGAAGAAGAAAAAAGGTGAACAGCTTAAGTCAAAATACTTGTCACTTACTGAATAATTTGTTGAGCAAAAAGATTTCAGATTTCGTTTTACTCCAGTATGTCAAGCCGTCTTTACCTTTTACTGTCAAGCTTGGAAACCAGTAGACAAAGAATCACTTTACTGCCTGGAAAAGAATTCAGTTAATGCTAATGACTGTGTTTAGATTCCAGTTCAACATGTCATCAAAAACTGCTTCTAGTTCAATTGTGTGACATCAGAAATTCAGCTATTACACCGTGTGCTGTGCTGTCTTTAATTTTGGTATAACAGCTGTAGTAGATCTGTTATCATGAGAAAAATCTAGTTTAGGACCTGTGCTAATCTTGTGTGTGGTGTTACTGACTATCCTCTGAGAGCCTACAGTGGGGCAAAAAAGTATTTAGTCAGCCACCAATTGTGCAAGTTCTCCCACTTAAAAGATGAGAGAGGTCTCCAATTTTCATCATAGGTATACCTCAACTATGAGAGACAAAATGAGAAAAAAAAAATCCAGAAAATCACATTGAAGGATTTTTAATGAATTAATTGGTAAATTCCTTGGTAAAATAAGTATTTGGTCAATAACAAAAGTTCATCTCAATACTTTGTTATATACCCTTTGTTGGCAATGATAGAGGTCAAACGTTTTCTGTACGTCTTCACAAGGTTTTCACACACTGTTGCTGGTATTATGGCCCATTCCTCCATGCAGATCTCCTCTAGAGCAGTGATGTTTTGGGGCTGTCGCTGGGCAACATGGACTTTCAACTCCCTCCAAAGATTTTCTATGGGGTTGAGATCTGGAGACTGGCTAGGCCACTCCAGGACCTTGAAATGCTTCTTACAAAGCCACTCCTTTGTTGCCTGGGCGGTGTGTTTGGGATCATTGTCATGCTGAAAGACCCAGCCACGTTTCATCTTCAATGCCCTTGCTGATGGAAGGAGGTTTTCACTCAAAATCTCACGATACATGGCCCCATTCATTCTTTCCTTTACACGGATCAGTCGTCCTGGTCCCTTTGCAGAAAAACAGCCCCAAAGCATGATGTTTCCACCCCCATGCTTCACAGTAGGTATGGTGTTCTTTGGATGCAACTCAGCATTCTTTCTCCTCCAAATACGACAAGTTGAGTTTTTACAATAAAGTTCTATTTTGGTTTCATCTGACCATATGACATTCTCCCAATCCTCTTCTGGATCATCCAAATGCTCTCTAGCAAACTTCAGACGGGCCTGGACATGTACTGGCTTAAGCAGGGGGACACGTCTGGCACTGCAGGATTTGAGTCCCTAGCGGCGTAGTGTGTTACTGATGGTAGCCTTTGTTACTTTGGTCCCAGCTCTCTGCAGGTCATTCACTAGGTCCCCCCGTGTGGTTCTGGGATTTTTGCTCACCGTTCTCTTGATCATTTTGACCCCACGGGGTGAGATCTTGCGTGGAGCCCCAGATCGAGGGAGATTATCAGTGGTCTTGTATGTCTTCCATTTTCTAATAATTACTCCCACAGTTGATTTCTTCACACCAAGCTGCTTACCTATTGCAGATTCAGTCTTCCCAGCCTGATGCAGGTCTACAATTTTGTTTCTGGTGTCCTTTGACAGCTCTTTGGTCTTGGCCATAGCGGAGTTTGGAGTCTGACTGTTTGAGGTTGTCAGGTGTCTTTTATACTGATAACGAGTTCAAACAGGTGCCATTAATACAGGTAACGAGTGGAGGACAGAGGAGCCTCTTAAAGAAGAAGTTACAGGTCTGTGAGAGCCAGAAATCTTGCTTGTTTGTTGGTGACCAAATACTTATTTTACCAAGGAATTTACCAATTAATTCATTAAAAATCCTTCAATGTGATTTTCTGGGGTTTTTTTTCCTCATTTTGTCTCTCATAGTTGAGGTATACCTATGATGAAAATTGGAGACCTCTCTCATCTTTTAAGTGGGAGAACTTGCACAATTGGTGGCTGACTAAATATTTTTTTGCCCCACTGTATATACAATGCAGGAAATACATATTGAACATGTAAACAGATCTACAAATAATGCATGTTAAAAGTTACAGATGCCATTGTTGCATTCAGTTTTTATCTCATTCCAGTGAAGGTAAAAATGAGATAATGTCATGGCAATTGCGTCAGTTTGGCTATGTATCTGTCCATCCATTCGTTTACGTTTCACTAAATACTCCTGATAGGCAATTGCCTCATAGCTCACCAAACTCATGCTTAATTATCCTCAGTGCATGTATTTCCATTGCAGTTACTCACATTAAATTCTCACCAGACTTTGGTATTAACTCAAGAATCCCACACATATAAAGAAATCAAAACATTTAAGCCCATAAATAAAATTATGTGCAATTTTAAAGTGGAATGAAACAGGGAAAAGTATTGCACACATTAGAAAAAAAACAAACAAAACAGTACACCAAAGCATGGTAAGACATGGAATGAGCTGAAAGTTGTTAGAAAGTGGTTCTACCTCCTTTCTGTGGGAATTAATATCAGTTGGATAGGTATTTCATAAGTGGCTATGAAAAAGCTTGTCATTATCAAGGTGTCATGCAAGAAACATCTCATGATGGGTAAAAGCCAAGAGCTTTCCCCCATTGTATCTTTGGGGTTATTTTTCTAATTAAAATTCCAGGTCTTTGATAATCACCAGGTGTGTATTTTATGTGGAAAGATCTGCCTTTTTGAATGCTCTCATCAAAAAGGTTGTAATTAGTTGATTTGCTTGTTGGCTCAAAAATTATAGCCAAATTTGCAATAAAAACTTAAGATTGCATTTCAGAGAATAAATCCCTAGTGTATAATCCATTAACAAATCAAGTAATATGTTGCCTCCTACACTCACACAAATGTGGTGTTCTGCGCAGAGGGGGACTTATTATTAACTTTAGAGAAAAACCTTATAAATTTGATGTCTCAGCAACTTTTCCCATAAATTAGCAACTTTTTTTCTTTGTAATTTACAGTTTTTTAAATCATAAATTTACAAATCTTTTTTCATAAAGTAGTAACTTTTTCACCTAAGTGTGCATCTTTTCCTCATAAATTATCTGTATTGTTGTCATAAAATAGCAACTTTTTTCTTTTTCTTGTAAATTTAAAACGGTGTTGTCATTCAAATTTAAATTTATGAGAAAAGTTGCTTTTTTTGGTAAAAATTTCACATTTTTGAAAATTAAAAAAATAATTCACAAGGAAAGGGTAGCCATTTTATGAGTAAGAAGTCAAAAATTTCCAGAGATTCCAGAGAAAATAACCCTCAAAAATTGGCGAGGATAAAGTCGTTCCTCACTATAGAGAATGGGCATTGACGTCATGCCGCACTGCATTTTAGGCCGTCATCGCCATTGTCGTGGTCTGGCTTCTTTGTTTACTTGTAGTCTACTGCAGCTGCTAACAGGGACAGACATACGTGTGATGGAACACAGCAAACAGAAAATTAAAATTCCTTTTTCAGAGAAGCTGAATCCGAATAAGGAAGCAACGGGGCGCTACCACCAAAAAATTGGGGCTACTGCCAAAAAAAAGAAATAAACGGGATCGATCGATATGAGCACAAGAGATGGACCACGGATCTCGACCAACTGCCTCACACTGTCAGATGTTTTTGCCTACCTGGTTTGTGGGGTGAGCACATACATCCATGAGCAATTTAAGAACTATAAATCGTTAGAAGCTCATGTTCATTTCACCAATGGATGGGTCCAGCCGTCTCAAATCTTCTGGGTGAACAACCAGAAAACCATCATTTGCATTAAGGTAAGCAATCTGTCATAAACTCCCCGTGTGCTTTTCCACAGCGCATGGAAGAGGAGAAGGATGGATAGATTTAAACGCAGGATTTTCACCAAACACACATTTATTGACAAAACACAGTTCAAAAATAAAGACTTACAGGTTGGAAAAGATGTACACAAAAGGCTGATGCAGGAACGAACAGCGGACAGACCACTGTGTACCGTGGCCACAGGAAAATAATACAAAATAGCACACGTGCTCGGGAGAGCGAGGAAGACCTTAGGAAGCTCAACTGACTCAAGAAAGCAAACTGCGCAACAGCCTAAGCGTAGCAGTTGAGCTGCAGGAAGAAACGCTACCAGATAAGCATAGCAGCTAACCGCACAGAGAAACGCGAGACAATTTACTCACAGGCAGGAGCAGTCCAAGAAGTCCAATTCTACCATAGAGCACTTGACGGTCACACGACGGGAAACAACCATGTGACTCATATAATGGTCCAGCGGTGTTTGACTAGCAAAGAGCTGCTTAAGTACAAACACCACTGACCTAACAAATTGGGAACACCTGGGTGAGGCGCGGGAAAGATAATTACTGGGGCACACAGCTGACTGTCAGAGAGAGGGGGAGGCGTGGTCGGACCGGCGAATGTTAGGCAGCGCCCACCAGAAAGTGGGTCAAACAGCTGCCTAACAGTCCCCGGCCAGAGCAGCGGCCAAACATGGAAATAAGACACAAGAAAGAAATCAAAACACAACACAGAACCAAGAAAGATCAGAACCAAGCCCACAGGAAAACACAGGCTCGGTTCATGACAGCTCCCCCCCCCCCAGGGGTGGACACCAGACACCCACGGTAACATCATGAAGACCCCCCCCCCCCCAACAGGAGCAACAGCAACAAACAACACGAAACCGTGTGGGAGATAGGGGGAATAGGAAGGAGGGAACATAATACCCCACCCAGGGCCCACAATTAGCTCCCCAAGTCCACGGGCGTTGGGGCTCAGGAGGCCACTCAGAGTCCCAGGACCAGCAGAAGGTCCGGTGGATGGAGTCCGGCAGCCTGCCAGAAAACATGGGCCACCAGACCCGGGGAGTCAATTCTTCGGCGGCCGGCCAGCATTATTTAGCCACCAGGACTGAAGGGGTGAAGCAGGAGGTGGCCTGCCCACCAGAAGGCTCACTGGTGGGAAACCGGACTGGGGCGAGGGAACCTCCACGGCGTCAGGCAGATGGAAAGGGGACCACGGTCCGCAGCACCCTCGGTGATTCCAGCTTGGAACACAACTGCACCTCCTGTAGGCCCCGACCGGGCCGGCTCCGCTGCACCTGCGGTGGACCCCGACCGGGCTGGCTCCACTGCACCCGCGGTGACCTCCGGCTGAGGCTCAGCAGCACCCACGGAGGACCCCGATTGGGCCAACGCTGCACCCGCGGTGGACTCCAGTAGGAGCCTTGCAGCACCCACGATGACCTCCGGCTGAGGCTCTGCAGCACCCGCGCTGGTCCCGGTCTGGGACGTGGCTGCACCTGCGGTGGGCTCCAGTTGGAGCACCATTGCACCAGCGGTGACCCCCAACGGGGGCCTCATTGCTCCCGCGGTGGCCTCCCCAGCGAGAGAGGTGGTGCTCCTCGCGCCACCTGGCGCTGGACCCCTATTCTCGGCGCCTTCCAATGAGGTCAGCTCCTCTCTGGTGACCCTGGCAGGGGGCTCCGAACCCGGAGGGAGAGAAAAAGAGACCGGGTCAGGGTCCCCGGCAGCAGAAGAGCCCGGTGAGGCAGCCCCGAGGGCTACTACGAGCTGCCCCAGGTCCTCCTCGCCATGAGCCGGGCACTGTGACATTGACATATTCAGGACTGACACAATAGAACACACTTGCCTGAACTCGGGCTCCACTGCTGTCCAGGACTCCGGCGATTTGGGGTACGTCGACTCCATCGTCTCGCCCGGTGCTGTGCCCCTGTCGACCTCCTCTGAGACCGCCAGCCTCCTGTCGTCATCAGTAGGCCACTCCAGTGGTGGTAGCTCCTCTCCGGTGACCCTAGTGAGGGGCTCGACAGGCATGGGAGAGAAGGAAGGGTTAGGGTCGCCGGCAGTGGCAGAGCCCGGCAAGGGAAGCCCAGGTGCGGCCAGAAGCCGCACCCGACTCTCCTCCCCAAGAGCCAGACATGGTCTCTCGATCACAAGCAAATGAACTACAGAAGAGATAACTTGCCTGTGCGCGAGCTCTACCGCCATCCAGGACTGCGACGCTGCCGATGATGACGGTCTGGGTCCCGTCGGCTGGAGGTCTGGTCCGGGGAATGACTCTGCTGCGGCGATCCCCGCAACAGACGTGATGGTGGTTGCAGTCCTGGTCCTCTGACGTTCCTCCTCGACCCAGCTGTTGACTGCGGCGAGCAGGTTTGCCCACTCCTCGTCTGATGGAGAGTCCAGGAGTTGAGCAGCCATAGGAGGGGGAACCCTCATAGCCGAGGAAGTGCGTCCTCAGACCTCCTTCTCACGGTGCTCCTGTTCGACCCGGCGGTTGAGCACGGCGAGCAGAGGTGACCACTCTTCGTCTGCCGGCGTAGCTGTGGGGAAACGCCTCCATGCAGGCCCCTGGGCAGGATCATCCAGGGCCTCAACCTCCTCCATTGTCTGACGGCTCGGTTCTTGGACCGGCAGGCCCTCAGGAATTAAGGGAGGAGACATGGAGAGGGGAAGGAAACAATCATTAGTTGCAGCTGGAGGAGAGGGCCCAGTGGACTGCTGATACTGGGCCTCTCCCTCGGGATACAGGCAAGATTCAATGTTAATGAATGATTTAGAATGAAAAAATACTTGTCGGTCATCCCGGTTGATGAAATCTGCAGCTGCAGGCGGCAGACACTCGTCCCTCTCCATGCCAGTGGTGACGTAAGTCCTCTCGAGGGCTTGCGGAGGAGCCGTCTCCATGGCAACGGAGGTGGGCGTTCCTGGGATGACCTCAGCAGACCTCTCAGCAGCCGAAGGGATGATGGCAGCTGACGGAGGCGACGACTTCTCCTGGCGCATCCACACAGGACGATGCTGTCCCTTGCTTGTTGGGGTCGGTTTGGTGAGAGCGGGAGCAGAGACCTCTTTTTCCTCTCACCGTACTCGCGTCGGAGCACTGCCAGCTGGGCTATCTGCTCAACTCCCTCGGGATGTTTGGAGAGCTGAGGGCATCGCCGAACCTCCGCCTCTGCCAGCTTGATGTACCACATGACATCCGCAGGGGTGGAATAGCTGCTCGCCGAATAAATCAGGCTGTCAATGTCCATAAGAGCTCGATAGCGTTCCCAGCTGAGACTCATCGGGTAACGCCAGCCGAAAGACATCGCAAAACCAAGTTAGTCCCAACAAGTGATACACAAAAAGAAAAAAGGGAAAAGGGATGTGTGGGTGAACCCGCTAAATCCTCTCGGCTGGCTGGACCATTCTGTCATAAACTCCCTGTGCACTTTTCCACAGCGCACGGAGGAGAAGGATGGATGGATTTAAATGCAGGGTTTTCACCAAACACACATTTATTGACAAAACACAGTTCAAAAATAAAGACTTACAGGTTGGAAAAGATGTACACAAAAGGCTGATGCAGGAACGAACAGCGGACAGACCACTGTGTACCGTGGCCACAGGAAAATAATACAAAATAGCACACATGTGCTTGGGAGAGCGAGGAAGACCTTAGGAAGCTCAACTGACTCAAGAAAGCAAACTGGGCAACAGCCTAAGCGTAGCAGTTGAGCTGCAGGGAGAAACACTACCAGGTAAGCGTAGCAGCTAACTGCACAGAGAAATGCGAGACAATTTACTCACGGGCAGGAGCAGTCCGAGAAGTCCAATTCTCCCATGGAACACGAATAATTAATCCTTCGAGGTGTGACGGTCACAAGATGGGAAATGACCATGTGACTCATATAATGGTCCAGCGGTGTTTGACTAGCAAAGAGCTGCTTAAGTACAAACACCGCTGGCCTAACAAATTGAGAACACCTGGGCGAGGCGTGGGAAAGATAATTACTGGGGCACACAGCTGACTGTCAGAGAGAGGGGGGCATGGTCAGACGGGCGAATGTTAGGCAGCGCCCACCAGAAAGTGGGTCAAGCAGCTGCCTAACGATCGCCGGCCAGAGCAGCGGCCAAACATAGAAATGAGACACGAGAGAAATCAAAACACAACACAGGACCAAGAAAGATCAGAACCAAGCCCGCAGGAAAACACAGGCTCGGTTCATGACACAATCATTGTTTTTGCAGTTTTCTGCACTTGAATCTGTCTCTGTAACTACAGGCATTTCTAAATCCCAGCGGTGAAATGTTGGATTTATGTTCATATTTGTCATATGATGCTTGATAAGTATATACACACAACTGGACATGAAATACTAATCAAGTAATGTGATAAGCCCGACGCTCACGCTGGTGCACTGAAAAAATTACTGGTATAATTAGCCGCTATAAAAACATACTAAATCAGGACAGTGATGTTTTTATAGTCACCTGAAAGAGGAGAAACTGCTGAATCTAATGAGACCAAACATTCTGTGGACTTCAGTCCCCAGCTGATTTTAAATCCAGGCCTAATGAAGGCAACAATGTGCGCTCTAGGAATTCCCAGCCAGCTTGTTAAAAGTTAGCAGCATCTCCACGCGCATACAAGTAGTCTTTATGTGTTTAAATCACAACTTGTTGAAAGTGCCGTGAACACACAACCACGTGTGCAAGAATATTGTTGAAGCTGATGTCTTTCCTTCTGACTGCTGCAATCCATTCCAGCCAATGCCTCTTTGTTAGCTTGGAGACCCAATTCTCTCCATTTTTCTTCCAAGACGGGAAGTTAAAAAAAGCATACACCGTTATGAATCTTTTCCCCATGCCAATCGTGAGAGCGGTTGTTGCATTTGGTAACACAGCAAAACTTCACTACTCTAACGTTGCACGGTATTCGGATGAATAATAACAGACTGAAGCAACCCTCTCAAAAACTTCAGCTTAACAACTTTTGTCACTCACTACTGAACAAAGACAGGCAGACCACTTTTCCCACAATTCCTTGTGTTTTTTTCCATTGGGTGATGTCACACGCCCATTTGCTATTCAGGTTACTTTTGTATTTTTTTTTGTATTTTTTTTTTTGGTAGATGCTTCTTTATTCTTACTCCAGTAACTTTTGTGATGACTACTCTTACTTATAGTTGAGTAGTTAATATCATAAGATAATGCTACTTTTACTCAAGTATACATTTTGAAAACTTTGCCCGCCTCTGTCAGTGATAGAGCAGCTATAGCAGTTCTACAAAAATATGATGACTATGAGGCAGAAGTAGATTTTTTGTTGTATTTTAGTGTGATTTTATTCCTTCAGACAAAAAGAAAACAGTGGGGTTTTTAAACTCCTCTTTTCACTGTAAATGAGCACACTAGTGTCCTATCAGTTACTATAACAACCATTATTTTATATGTATAAATAACATTCCTGAAAACTCTTTTAAAAAGCAACAATAATACCAACTTAGGGCTATAAATTATTAACTTGCCAACAAAAATCAGATAAGTGAGCAATGATTAAACAGTAAAATAAAAATGTATGAGAGAATATCCATAATGTGCTCCTAAATGTTCAGTTTTGCAGTAAACAGATGGAATGGTTAATGAGGAGGCAACGACAAACAAAATGACAGCTATGCAATTAACAAACTGCTACATATGTTTTTCCTGGGAATTCAGATACACAGACTACAATAAAAACAGCGCAGAATCCATGCCAGTGATCATCAGTTATTGGACATCTGGAGACTCAGATCAATGGCAGTCATAACATGTTTAACCTTTAATGTTCCACCTTTGGGCAGCGCTGAGGTGCCCTCCCATGTTTTATCCACCAAGTGTACCTTCCCCATCACTCTGATCATATGTAAATGTTCACAGCTTCCTGTTCACTCACTCTCCTTTGTTCCGCCCACGCCAACGGAGAGACTGATGTGATGCACCAAGGATGGCTGTCTCTCCTGTTAACCCTCCGTCACTGCCGTGGAAAGCGGGAAAGACAGAGCCTGGGGTTTTTTTGGTTCTTAGCGGGACACCGGTGCTGTCAGGGCATCAGGTGAGAGCGTGTGCTGGTCCCCCTCCTCGCCCGCCGCCACTTGCCTAATCACTTCTGACACAATGCCAATTCCACAGTGGGTGGCGCACGCAGCTTCACTTGTAGATGTGGCAGCCGGCCGGCGATCAGCTCCCCATACTCTTTTCATGTCGTGTCAAGCGGCACGCAATAACGGTCACTTACAGATGTTATTGTTGCTTCTGATTTTATGTGGTTTAACAGACACTCTGAAAATCACGGGCCAAGTAGAAGGCCGCTGATGCTCTTTACACAAAACAGTGGCAGGCTGTTAACCCGAGCCACGACTAAATTTAAGTGCCAGCTTCAATGAAAGTGTGACTGGGCGTCCTGAGGGCAAAGGCAAACAATTTACTGAATTGAGCCAGACGTAAGTGAAGAATTCACGTCTGCGGCACGTATAGCTGCTGTATGGCTTCTATTGTTGCCTCTGAAAAGCTGAGCAGGAACTGCGAGGCAATCATAAAGCATGCAGGGAAGCAATTTCTTTCTCTTATTCAAGTGAAAAATTATTCTGTGCTGTCACAAAAGACTCCCTAACAAGGTGCTTTAAACTCTCTGGCAGTGCATTGCTGCGGGGTGTCAAAGAGTGGATAAGATATAAATGAAGCTTAAACTCAAAAGTCTGTTTCTGGTAATAGCAGCATTTCGTTCCCTCTCCAATGTGCTTTTGATGTGCAGCTAAGATTAACAGTGTTAAATCGTCTCCTTCACTGTCTCACTCGAACAACACGGGCATAATGAGCACGAGGTTGACAACAAGAGCACTTCTTTGAGGTTTATGACTGAACAGATTTATTTTGTTTTCCTTTGCGCCTGTTGTATTAGAATTCGGCTCTTATGTGTACTTCACCTCTGACCATTTTGAATTTATTTAATTTTTAATAAAGGCAGTAGATTTACTGTATGGTGCCAATACAGGCATAGTCAGCCACTCAGGAATGCTCCCTTTCATCTGCTCCTAATCCTCCATTATGTGATCCCGGCCGGTGAGCAGCTGAGGAGGTGCCAACGATTCCAAGCGCTCAGGCCCGATTCCTCTCTGGAGAGCAGAAGGATTCTCACCGCAAGCATGTCCATCCCTCTGAGTTAATGAGGCCTGCTAGTCGAGCGGCCATTATGAGTCAACTCCCTCCTGAGCCGGACATGCATCATAAAGTTTAGACTCTCCTCGATACATTGTGGGCAGTAAGCAGAGCTCAGCAATTGTCACTATTGCTGTAAAAAAATTTAATTAAGTTTTATTCATGCAGCGCCAAATCACAACATCAAATGTTACAAATCCTTGAAATTTTAGGATAAAATGCTACAGTCGTAAGAAGAGAAACCCCCAAAATCAGATGATCACCTATGAGCACTTGGCAACAGTCTTCTACTTCTTTTTTCTGGCTGCTCTTTATATGGGTTGCCACAGTGGATCATCTTGCATCTTCACCATTACATCTGCCTTTCTCTCATTCACAGGTATGTTTCCTATCTTGCTCCTGCTGGCTTTTATTCTTCTCTCCAGTGCATATCTCTTCATCTCCAGGTTCTCTTCCACCTGCTCCCTACTCTTACCACAGATCTCAGTGTCATCTGTGAACATCATAGACTCATGCCTGGCCTTGACCGACAGCCTGCCTGTAACCTTTGTAAGCAAGAAGGGGAAAGGAAGCCAATTCCTGATGTAATCCCACTCTAGGGCTGGGCGATTAACCAAAATAAAACTGAAACCAACGGTTGAGATGTAAAACTAATTTAATCTTGCTCATGTCGGTTTTTTTGGTTCTTCCCTGCTTCCTGTTGTGTGCTGCTCCTTTAAGACTTCCTCCTGCTGTAGTGGTCGCATGACCTTGAAGCAGCACAGTCAGCACTGTTCAGAAGCAGCAGAACACACGGCAGAAAAATTAAAATGGCTTCTACCAAAAAGAAATGCAGTCTCCATCCACATAGTATAAGATGGTTGAGTCTTTTTTTTCATCTGGGGATGCCAAGAGGAGCCAAGCAGGGTGCATGGAGGCTGGTCCAGTGTGTGCCGAGGCTGGGTTGCGGTTGGCCTCTGACTGCTGTCCGTCTGCATCATTGACAGTTTTGCAGTGGGAGTGGACAAGCTAAGAATCTGATTGGAGATTTGTGGTCCCTGTGTGGTGATGTCATAACCGTGGCAGCTGGCTGGCCGCCGCCATGAGTCATGTGACCCATGGGCCCTCAAGAGGTATGTGTGGACACTGACTTATGCACTGGACAGTATTTAATTTGGTTGCATGTGTGTGGGGTGACAGTGGGCCTATTCTTTATTATATTATGCTCATTTGTGGCTGAATCACCGCAGTTATACATTCATTGATGCCATACTCTCGTGGCTTAATTACGAGGCTTATCAGTGAACTATAAGAGAGAAGAAAGGAGGAAAAAAACACAAAAAACTGAAACCAACTTGAAAGCTTCAAATAACCGTGATGCTCATTTAAGGTCAAATTGCCCAGCCCAGTCCCACCTTGAATCCATCTGTCACTCCTATAGCACACCTTACCACCATCTGACTGTTGTCACACATGTACTGTGTCACCCTCACATACTTTTCTCACTCCTGACTCATACAGTACCACTCTTCCTCTCTTGGCACCCTATCATATGTTTTCTTTAGATTCACAAAGACACAGTGCAACTCCGTGTGACCTCCGCTATACTTCTCCATCAACACTCAAGCCCAGAACTCTTCCTCAGCTCTGATACATTTGGAAGATGTACCTTGCCACCCATCAGATTGTCATGCTCATGCTGCCTGTGTTGTATCCTCGATAAAAAACACAAGAACTCAGATTTACAGCATTTGGGGAAAAAAGTAGCAGTGCTTCTTCTCATAAACCAAAGCGAGCTACATGATGATGCAAAGCCTTCCATGTCTTTTTTTCATAATGGTCCTGTCATAGTTCATGCTGCTATGTTTGTTGGCCAATTTCATCACATTGTAAACCCTTCTATAGGTTTTTTATTCCCTGCCAGACGAAGCCGAAAGGGGGATTATGTTATGGAGCAGTCCGTCCGTCTGACCGTCAGTCTGTCTGTCTGTCTGTCCCACTTATGTGAAATCAACTCCTACAGTTTTATTGTGATTGTTTTGAAACTTGGTACCATGGTTTGATATACGCTGATACGCATATTGCAATTTGGTTTTTATCGGATGAGTTTTGTGGGAATTGTAGCCCCTGACCTATGACCTCTTATTTCACCTCACTTCTTAGACAGTAAGTCTCTTGTGAAATCAATTTAATGTAATGTACTTTATTTATATAGCCTTTTAAAACAACCCTTAGGTGACCAAAGTGCTTTACAGAAAATTTGAACAGCACTAGAAACACACACAGCATAAAAACAGATTACATAAACAAAGGGATAAGCATAAATACCTAAAAATAAAAGCACAATAAAAAAGATGAAAAGAATAAAAAGAATAAGTGTCACTACTACTGGGTATTAAAAGCCATCCTGAATAAATACATTTTAAGTTTTGATTTAAAAAGGGCCAGATCAGAGATAACACATAAGTCAGGGGGGAGATTATTCCAGAGCCTGGGGGCAACAACAGAAAAGGCTGGGTCACCCCAGTGTTTATACCTTGACCTGGGCACATCCAGCAAGAGCTGATTGGATGACCTCAAAGCTCTGCCTTGGTCATGGTCACGCACAGTTAAAATCTCAGATAAATAAGCCGGAGCAAGGCCACGAAGAGCTTTAAAAACAAAGAGTAAAAGTTTAAAATTCATTCTAAAATACACTGGAAGCCAATGGAGTGAAAAAAAATAGGTATAATGTGCTGTCTTCTAGTTGTGTTGGTTAAAAGAAGGGCCGCTGCATTTTGCACAAGTTGAAGGTGGCTGAAAGATGACATGGGAGACGCCAACATAAGGTGCACTGCAGTTTAGTTTAGTTTAGTTTAATGTTATTTGAAAGGGACATTACATACTAATGAACATTAATACAAATGTAAGTATGCCAGATTTAGCAATACTGCTAATTTGCATCTGTAGTCCCCCGGCGGGTCACAAAAACACACAATCATATACGAGCAGAACAACTGCAATGAAACTGTACAAAGTGGATATGCTAAAGTGCAAGAGTTAAGGTGTTACAAAATAAAATGTTCAAGCATCACACGAGTGAAGTGCTGTGTATGCGTACACACATATGCATCCAAGCACCTCACAGCAACAAGAGACAGCAACAAACAAGAGGCGGGGCATACAGTATGTGTGTGACACACGGGTACACACACATGCACACGCTTGCGTGCGTGCGTGTGTGTGTGTGTGTGTATGCAGCAGAGCAACCACTAGTTATGGGTACAGTTTTGGTTGTTTAAAAGCCAATTTTTACAATGCATCTTAAAAGTGTTTAGTGTAGTATGTTCTCTCATTGCAGGTAGTATGTTATTCCAGATCTTGGTGGCCCTCACTGACAGCACAGATTGAGTAAATGTGGTGCATCTGAGGGGGACCTCACAGTCTCCTCTAGTGATTGCTCTGGTGGTTGTACCGGTGACAGTTCTCAGTTTAACATATTCTCCCAGGGGGGTGGTGCATAGCTATTTAATATTTTATCAATTGAAAAGGCAAATTTGAGAGTCATAATTTTCAAAAGACATAAGATTGTATTTTTTTGTAAATGCTACAGCAATGATATGTGGAATCTTTCTTGTCAAGGATTTTTATGACTTTTTTGTATAAAGATTCAATGGGTTTGATTATGATTACACCAGTGAATGACCAGTTGGTAAAACAGTAATCGATGTGTGAGAAGATCATTGCATGTAGAAACATTTTGGCCGCATTAACTGTCAGCGATGGTCTAATTTGTTTAAAATTTCTTAGATTGAATTTGATTATGTTTGAGATTTTTTTAATGTGTTTTTTAAAGGTTAAAACCCTTTGACATGCAAGTTAGGTTAATTGGCATCAAAACTGGGGATTCTAAATTGTCCTTAGGTATTACTGTGAGAGTGAATGGTTGTCTGTCTCTCTGTGTTGGTCCTGCGATGGACTGGCGATCTGTCCAGGGTGTACCCTGCCTCTCGCCCAAAGATGCTGGGATAGGCTCCAGCGCCCCCGTGACCCGAAAAGGATTAAGCGGAAGAAGATGAATGAATGAATGAATGAAAGCCCTTTGAGTGTGAGAATTTGCGTGCCCCTAGTGGTAGAGCACGGCACTGCACCTGCTTTCTCATTCTGACTTTGTCAAAAGTGAGTGAGAAATTTCTGGGTTTTTTTAAATGTACTGATTTCTTGTTCATACACTTTGAAGATAAGATGATGAGGTACCTCTGTACAAAAAACCGTGTCAAAAGACTGAACCGTTTTTTGTGTAAATATGTCCAAAGTCCAGTTTTGACTGAGTTATGGAATTTAAAGAGGTTCCGTGACATTATGCAAATTAGATATGTAAATTTATTCCTGTCTGAAACTTTGGATCATATTTTACATCTTTCTAATTGACAGTAAGTCATTATCTCTTACCACTTTCACGTTATAGCCTTGGAAATCTGAACTGTTTTATTGACAAAAATATTTACCACTCGTGACCACTAGGGGGTATGTCGCAGTTTTGTACCATACACACTCAAAGGGTTAATGAGGAGTCTAAAATCATGCCTAGGTACTTAAATTCCTCGACGTAGTTGCAGCTCCTCCCCTTTTAAGAAGATGTTCGAGTTTGTAATATTTGATCGTTGTTTGGTGAACATCAAACAAACATTTTTTTTAGTGTTTAGTAGGAGACATGAATTATTCAGCAAGTCATGGATTTGGTTCATCGCTGTTGTAAGAATACAAACGGTTTCTTGTGTGTGTTTTTTGCAGGTGTGAATTGCATATGTTTGTATATGTACTGTGTCATCTACATACATTTGTATATGAATGTTTCTGCATGCATTTGGTAGATCATTTGTGTATAGGGAGAATAATATTGGTCCAAGTATGGAGCCTTGTGGACACCCGTCTGGCATTTCAAATATGGTGATTTGACACTGTTGACCATTACACACTGTTTGTCATTTGAATAGGATTTCATCCATTTGATCGCATGTTCTGAAAAGTTAAACTGAGTAAGTCTGGTTAGAAGGATGTTGTGGTCAATGGTGTCAAACGCCTTCTTCAGCTCTAAGAACACAGCACCTACACAACTGCACTTATCTAAGAAAGATTTAGTTTTCTCTAGGAACAAGCTTATTGCAGACTCTGTTGAGTGTTGGGCACGGAACCCAAACTGTGCATAATGCAGGGGGGCCTTTCCATAATTCAGATGTTCACATAATAGTGTGGCCACCCATTTTTCAATTATTTTGGAGATGACAGGTAAGATGCTGATTGGTCTGTAGTTGTTTATATCAGTTTTAATCCCTGTTTTGAAAATTGGTCTGACCACTTCTACCTTCCAAGCAGCTGGGATGACAGCATGTTTGATTGACAGATTGATTAAATGAATAATTGGACAAATGAAAGATTCTTTATGTTCTTTTAAAAATTTGGTGTTAAGACCATGTTCATCTGTTGCTTTTGAGCTATTCAATGAGCTGATAATATTTGCAACTTCCTTTTCAGTTACTTTTAATATATCAAAGACTGTTTGTGAGGGGTTAATAGGACTGGAATTATGATCAGGTGGATTAAAAGAGTTGGATATTTCAAGCACAGAGTTTATGAAAAAGTTGTCAAACTCTGTAGCAATGACTGTGGGATTTTGTACCTATTTGTTATTAATATTAAGTTCCATGTCTCCATCGTCTTTTTTATTCTGTTTATTGGTCAGTTTGTTAATATTATTCCAAATTTTTTTGCCATCTCCTTTTGCTTTTTCAATAATGGTTATAAAAAAAGTTTGCCTTTGCCTTCCTCAGGGTTTGTGTTACCTTATTTCTAGCAGACGTAAATTTTTGTCTGTCTGTTGTTAAACCTGATTTTAGAGCTATTTTAAGAAGTTGATCTCTGGTCTTCATTAGTTGTAGACATTTGGAGTTGAGCCATGGTAAACGGATTCTTCTTCTGTTATTTCCTTTTTTTGGAAGTGCTGCTATAACCTCTTTGATTTTTGTTATAAAAAAAAATCATTGCTGTGATTTATGTCATTTGAGGAGGTGATTTCCTTCCATTCGATTTCATTTATTGCTATTGTTATATTTTGTTGTTGGTTTTTGGGATTATATAATTTAGTGTGTTACCTGATGACTTCTTAAATGGATTTGAAAGCTGTTTCCGTGGAAGTTTTCTTGTTGCTAGTATTATATTGTAGTCAGACAGTTCTGTTAAAAGGTTATAAGTCTGGGAGATTCTTTCAGGTCTGTTTGTAAAAAATAAATCAGTTTTGGTTTTTGACTGGCTTGTGACTCTGGTTGGTTTATCTATTAATTGAGCTAGGTTATAGTGATCCGTAATGATTTTTAGATTTTTTTTCTGTCTTTTCTGTCATCACAGTTTATATTAAAATCACCCAATAAGATTAATTCATTTTTAGGATGGGCAGCGCGGTGGCGAAGTGGTTAGCGCTGCGGCAGCACAGCAACTCACCCTTGGCCGGGGGATCATGGGTTCGATCCCAGCCTCCAACCAACAGTGATCTGTGTGGAGTTTGCATGTTCTCCCCGTGTCTGCGTGGGTTTACTCCAGGATTTCTCCGGCTTCCTCCCACATGCCAAAAAACATGCAGGTTAGGTTAATTGGCATCAAAACTGGGGATTCTAAATTGTCCTTAGGTATGACTGTGAGAGTAAATGGTTGTCTGTCTCTCTGTGTTGGTCCTGCGATGGACTGGCGATCTGTCCAGGGTGTACCCTGCCTCTCGCCCTAAGATGCTGGGATAGGCTCCAGCCCTCCCGCGACCCGAAAAGGATTAAGCGGAAGAAGATGGATGGATCATTTTTGGGATTGCACTGGTAAAGAAGCGCTTTAAATTGGTCATAAAAATCTGCTTTAGAGGAGGGTTTGTGGTATAAACAAATAACAGAGAAGGTCATATTGGCTGACAACTTAATGTTAACTCCTACACATTCTAGATTCGTATCTTTTGACCAATCTGATTGCATTTTAAGGTGTCTAACATATAGTAGAACTCCTCCATCTTTTCCTTGCTCCATGTCTTTCCTAAACGCATTATGGCCATGCATGGTAACAACAGTTTCAGGTGACGAGGATGATAACCAGGTTTCAGACAGACCCATAAAATCACTATTGGAGTTTATCAGCAGATAGTTGTTCACGTTTGGAGATCATACTCCGTACATTTAAGTGCCCCCCCAAACAGACCTTTTTTTTTTTTACTTTGAGGGGTCCCAAATTTGTTTTGCCCTGTTCAGGATTTGAAAAATGTTTAGCGATCTATATTTTTTTAATAGGATTTCTCTGACGAGTTTTACACTCATCACTGGCAGGTTGTTGTATTGCCGCTGCGGTGGACTCTGTGCGCTGGGCAGCTGCTGCCACAGAGGCCAACCCAGCAGTAGCGGCCAGCCGTCTGGTGATGTGGGTTCTCTACTGTGCCATGGTGAGGAGGGCACGTTGCTGTGCTGCAGGGATGAGGGTCGATTGATTGCCAGCCCATCCAGTAATCAAGTCAAGAAGTGATTGCTATCTCATGGATGGCTATCTCGAGGTCATGACAGCTCAGGAAAGGTTTGGCTTTGGATAACAGGCACAACTGATGAAAGACTGCATTGTCGATCTGTTTGTCAAATTTTAAATGACTGTCAAAAATCACCCCCAAATTTCTGATAGCTGAACTGAGCCTTAAAGACAGGGTACCAGAGTCAGCCATTACAGTATCCCCAAACACAATACATTCTATTTTTCTTCATATAAGTGGAGAAAGTTTTGGCTTAACCGCAACGTAATGTCAGTGATACAGTCCAATAGAACACTTTGTGAGTCAGTTCATTCTGGGCTCAAAGGTAAATAAAGCTGAAAATTGTCCACATAATAGTGAAAAGACATATTGTGCCTGACTATTATTGACCCAAGAGCCAGCATATATAATGAAAACAGAATAGGGCCAAGGATAGAGCCCTGTGGAACCCCACAGGAGAGAGAGGCACTGGATGAGGATATGTCACCAATCGTTACAGAAAAAGTTCTATTAGATAAGTAGGATTCAAACCACTTACATAAGTGCAGTCCCATGGATGCCAACATGGTGATTCGGACATGACAGCAGGACAGTATGGTCCACCGTGTCAAAGGCTGCTGTGAGATCTAGCAGCACCAAAACAACGGGGCACTTGCCATCAACAGACATCATAATATCATTGTGCACCTTTAGTAGAGAAGACTCAGTACTATGACGAGATCTAAACCCAGATTGAAACTTCTCAAAAATAAGATTGTTTTCTAAAAAGGATTGCAACTGTATAAAAACAACTTTTTCTAAAACATTAGATAGAAAATGCAAATGAGAAACGGGTCTAAAATTAGATAAAACTGAAGGGTCAAGGTGAGGTTTTTTTAAGAAGGGGCCTTTTAAGGAGGGGCCTAACCATGGCACATTTAAAAGCAAGTGGGACAAATCCTGAACTAAGACAGGAATTAATAAAAACCAGAAGACCAGGCCCTGCAGTATCAAAAACCCTTTTCAGGATTCCAGCAGGAACAACATCCAGTGAGCAATTTGTAGGCTTTAGAGACTTCACTGTGTCAGTAAGTGATGATAAAGCTCAGCTCAAACTGTTCAAACACAGCAGAGTGAACCGGGACAACAGACAAGCTCCCATTAAAACTATTACTAATAACTCGTCTGACAGAGTCCACTTTATCAACAAAAAAGTAAAGAAAAGTCTCACATGTCATAAACAAAACATCTGTTACAGTCTGAGTGCATGGGTTTATAAGAGTTTATTGTGTTAAATAGCACTCTAGGACAGTGACTGCTGCTGGAAATAATATCAGAGAGATACTGAACTTTTGCCTTTTGCACAATCCTCTGGTGATCAGCAAGACAGTCCCTAAAAATCTCCAGAGACACATGTAATTTGTCCTTTTTCTATCTCCGTTCAGCCTGCCTGACCCGTTGCCCAATGGCATGAGTAGTGTCATTTAGCTTCTCCTACAGTTTTGTTCCAATTGTTTTGAAACTTGGTATCATGGCGTGATATAATCTGATGATGTGCATATTGCAATTTCACTCTCACTGCATGACCTTGAGGTCAAAAGTCAGAGGTCAGATTTTCCCTAAATCTTCTAAACTCAATAACTACTGAAAGAAATGATGTAGGCTTTTCAAATCGACACAGTAGTTGTATGTAATACACATCTTGGATGACTTACACCCTGACCTGACTATGGGTTTGGGGTCAAGGGGTCAAAGGTCAAAGTTCAAAGTTAACATTGCAGTTGCACTATGATAAATGCTACATTCACTACTACGTACTATAAAACGAGTAAAACTAGGGCCACCAAACCTGGTTCACAGGTTCACCTTTGCATCCTGACCTCTAACTATGGGTTAGGGGTCAAAAGATCAAAGGTTAACGTTAACATTCCCTATGTCTTATTACTCTACAACAAGTAAAGTTAGGGTCACCAAACGTGGTAGACAGGTTCACCCTGTGACCCTGAAGTGTGACTGTGGTTTTGGAAGTGCAAGGTCAAAGGTCAGCATCAAAATAACTTATAAACTATATCTCAACAACAAAGAAAGCTAGGTTCACCAAACCTGGTACACAGGTTCACTGTGAGACCATGGCCTCTGACTACAGGTTTGGGATCAAAAGGTCAAAGGTCAAGGTTGACACTCCCTTTGCTCTCTTACTATAGAACGTGTAAAGCTCTCTAGGGTCATCAAACTTGCAATACAGGTTCACCTCGGGATCCTGCCCTAGAACTATGGGTTGTATACTTTGTTGTATATTTGTGGATGGTGGGTTTATCATAATTTGGTTCTGCCACAGTAATTATATTGAAAAGTTGAAAACTGCTCTCTATCAGTAAGTATTGGGCTCTTCAAAGAAAACAGAGGTGGGGGATATTGCACTCGCCTCAGAGTGCTCTTGTTTAATTGCTTCTGAACGTGTGCATGTGACTTTCACCAGCCTTCCTTGTAGAAGTGTTGTATTATGACGTGATGACGTACTGTATGTAACAGCCCTGAGGCCAGGTTGGGTCCAAAACAGTGTGAGTGCACGCCGGTGGGGGAGGGGGGAGGAGGGACAGTTGTACTTCAGCACAGTATGGATGAATTGACCCTAAAAGCTCTAGATTCTTCTTCTGTGTTTGCTTTTAGAAACTCTTGCATTATTACAAATAATCCTGCATTTTGAGAGTGTAAGGCTCTTTATGGCTTTATGTTTTTTCAGACTATCAAACCAATTATAGGCATTAGAAAAGCCATGTGAATAAATCTCTTAACTGCTAAATTGCTTAGAAAATACAGTGTTTGATGTTTCCTAAAAAATGCCTGCTTTGGAGGTTTGCACCTGACAGTAGCAATATCCTTCTTAAATTTACCTCCACACACTTGAAGTTTTGTTGAAATTTCACGTGATTAGTTCTACCAGGGCTGTTCTTCTGTTTTACAAATTCTCTTATCACATTTATGAACTCTGATTTACTCAAAGTCACTGCAGACCTAAATATTTAACCCATTTAAAGTCCAGGGTAATTAAATCATTCCCACAGACAAATATTTTTAGGAATGCAGGAGACTTAAAGGATTAAGTGAAAAATAAACAAAACAGGGTGTAATGCAGTGCTTTGGTAAGTCCAGGGGTTAATTGCATACAGTTTAAGTCAATAACCCCAGAAGAGCTCTGTGACAGCATCTGTAATTACTCCTTCCTTCTGAATACAAAAATATTCTTTTTTCTCTAAATCACCTATTGATGAATCCGATTCCTTTATGCGGCACAGTAAACTGTGAATAAATTAAGCACAAAACTGGCTCCCAGGTGCCACAATTAGGAACTCCTCAAAGGTCAGCCCAGATCTTGGCCCGTGTCACGATATTGAAAATCAAATCTCCCGTAAAGATTCCGATCTGGGGAAGGTCATCCGCGTGTCACTGATTTCAAAAGAAGCTCGACCACGCGGCAAGAGAGTCAAGTTCAGGCCTCCGGGGCATCTGCAAAGGACAAACATGCACCTGTAACGGGATTATTTTTGGGGGGGGATGATGATTGGCAGGAAATGTCAGGCACCACACGTCAGCCCCATACAGACACGCAGCAGGCGGATGTCGACGACGGCATGATAAGGAGGAGGGCAGGGAAAAAGAGGGAAGTGGCATCTTCAGAGAGTTATGTCATCCTCCGAATCTTTTCACAGATTAGGCCTCTGCACAGCTCCCACCTGAAGTCTGTTTTGTGCTCAGAGTACAGTTGAATTAGTATCTCCCGACCTATAACCCACATGTAAAAGACTTAAAAGGCAGCTTTCTTCTCGTGTTTCTCTCTTCTTTTCCTTCTGGTATTTTCCAAACGCAGGGATTAGTCAGGGTCACCGTTTTTCCCCCCCACTTACTTGCATTGCACAGAAGGAGACGCTCAACCTTCTGGGCTCCTCACCACCAGGGCCCGAGCCAGGGTCAGATATCTCAGAGGGGAAAGGCTGACTGAAGACCCTCTGCTGCATGTTAATTACAGTCATTGTGTTTGGTTTGACCTTGAGTCTGTGCTTCATCCTGATTTTAACTCGCTTTTTTAAAGCTTTTGACAAGGCTCGAGAGCAATTTGTATGTACAGTGTATTTATAAATACAAAGCTTCATTTTTTTTTGTTCATTTTAAGGCACACATAATAGTCAAAATCAAAAAAATGCCTTGTTTTTTTATTAGTTTTAGTGCTGTCTGACAATTAAAATTTTCAGTTGCGATTAATCCATAGTTAACTCTTGATTAATTGTGCATTTTCTGTGTTATAATGTATGTAAAGCAGAATCTGTCATTCAAAATGGCCTTTTTTTGTCCATTTTTATTCATGGAAGTTTTTTTCTCGGGTTGCTGACCGTGGCATGCTACACTTGCTTCCTGATTTCCTGAACTGTGGCGTGGAAGGAGGGCCTTAAGTATGGATAGCCATCAGGGTCAGCATGTGTGTTAATCGAGTATAAAAAAAATAGCACTCATTATTATCACCTTATCTTTGACAGCACTCATTACTTAATGAATCTTTGTGGCTCGCAGCTGCTTTACCGTGTCCCCTTTCTGGTTCTCAGGGCAGCGCTCCCATGGCCCACCCTGAGGATGAGCTGGAACGTCTGACCAAGAAGATGCTCTACGACATGGACAACCCTCCGTCTGAGGAATATTTTGGTAAGTTGCACACACTTAATTAGATGCATGATTTTTGACCGTCAGCACAAGGAAAATCACGTGTGGGAAATAAATGACCTAGAATGCTTTCAGACAAGAAGCAGATCCACAACTAATGCATGTTTAAAAGTTACAGATTTTGTTTTCAGTTTTTACCTCATTTCAGTGAAGGTAAAATGTGATGATGCCATGAAATTGCCTCTGTTTGGCCATATATCTGTCCGTGCATTTGTCCGCATTTTACAAAATGCTCTCCCCTCCTAGGTAATTGACCCAATGCTCACCAAACTCATGCCACAACCCACAGTATGTACTGTATATTTCAAATGAGGCTACTCTCATAAAAAATATACCAGACTTTATTAACCCCTTGCACTCCGGTCAATTTTCCTAAAAACACCAAAAAATAATGTGCCCAAAGTAAATCGAAAGCTGTTCTTCAACCCTTTGCAGCATCTTCATGGGGTTGGTCTCATTTAAAAGAAAACACTTTGAACTTTTTGGCAAAACAGTCATAATCTCTCTAAGTGCTCCTGCCACTGAGTTACAGTCATCTAAACATAGTGAACTTGAAGAAAATAAATTTGGCCTGGGTGTTTTTTTGGATGCAAATGCTTGCAAATAACACACAGCTTCAGATCCGGGCTGGAAACTGCAAAGTGTTATCCAGCTGAGGTCCAAATTTTGTAACAATACCACAAAAAATGAATATATTACACAGCTTTTTCCTCAGGTAGTTCCCAGGCGTTTTGGAACTGTGCCAAATTGTGCCAAATGGCACAGTTTGGAGAAACGTCTGTAACTTTGGAATGATTCAATGTAGAAGCTTCATTTTGGGCTCTAATGAAAGGTCACACTCAGGGCTGTGTCTGTGTGTGTGTGGGGGGGTGGGTTGCCCCCCCCCTCGTTACAGAGGATGGACATCGGCCATCGCTACATGACGGATTAGCCTCATGTGGGATGTGGGACAGCAGCTCAGTCACCGCGGCTTCCCTCCCCCCTCGCTACAGAAGAATAGTCAGGAATAAAGAATAATTTAGCTTATAACACCTTACCTCTTCACAGCAGTATCCTGGCGAACTTCTCTTCCCCATTGTCAGACGAACGCGACGCTGATCCGCTCATGGTTCTGGTCTCGCGACCCGATCAAAACATAATTCCATTATTGCGGTTTTGTGCTTCCATGATTGCGGTTTTTGGCGAACGATTTTTCAAAACAAATAACAGTAGTAATTAAAAAAAGACTGGTGAAGGCGTGTGTGTCACTCAGCCTTCATCGTCAGCCTCCGTCGGTCTATGACCATGGAAGAAATCATAACGTCTACTCTGCTGGAACCAAAACAAAATAAGCACCGCCTGTGGCCGAACATGCCGATGCGCGAATGGCATTCCCTGTCACACAGGTTGCATTTGTGGATGGTCTCCGTGCTGCTGGGTCTGTGGGGTTTTTCCTGCGGGTCCTTTTTTGATCCGCTCCAGCAGTCAGTCTTCACCCAGCCTTAAAAAAAACAGCTCGCGAACTTCTCTGCTTCAATTGGCTCACTGCATTCACAGCCTTGGTAGGCGAGTCCTTCTGGCTAGGTTTTCAGTCATTGGTTCTTCAAGGTTTCAGAAACCCAATTCAAGGCTCTTATTAGTCGAATGAGACGTCAATCAGATGAACTAATCTGTTCGCGGCTGTGTCTGCAGCTTTTATTTTCAGTGCGCGCTTAGACGCCATACACCACCTACATCACAATCTCCATCATGCGTCCTAGTGCGCACGAGGGCACTCTCGTGCGCCCCCGTGCGCTCTAGGACGCAGAGACTTGCCCGTCTGCGGTACAACGGCGCGCAAGAGGTTAACTCAAGAAATTCACACACATAAAGAAATCAAAACATTTAAAGGGGACCTGTGGTGGTCGTGAAAAAAAAGATATTATATTGAGTCCCTGTCTTACATTCTAGTTCAAGTTTAAGTTCAAAGCAATGTGATATAAATCCATTGCTGATGTGCTGGTTCAGCTATGTCAGCAAAACATGCGCGCAGCCATACTGGCGGCTACATGGCCTGCCAGGACGCTTCCTGTGACGTAGTAGCATGGATACCACGATCTGGATCAATATTGGCTGAGCCTGGAGTGCCCGGATGAGCAGTGGCTTTCGGGATATTCAAATTCAAATTCAAACGTTTATTTCAAACTCAGGGTTCATATTTAATGCAGAACTAAAACGAGTAGAAAATAAATAAATAAACGCTTAAATTCAGCGGGTTGTCTCATCTGATCTGAGGTCGTAACGGCCACCAGACGGCCAGGGATTCGGCGCTGGGCTCTTCCCTCGCCGCTAAAAGTATATACAGATCAGCAGACACTCTGCGCTCTTGTAACAACAAAAACATACAATGCGATATGGATATCGCAACATGGCGGAATGTAAAGCCTTTGGATGTCTCAATAATAAGCGAAAAAACAAAGATAAACACTTCTTTTGTGTACCCAAACCCAGCTCACCTTGTCGGAAGATCATAGCGGAAAAGTGGTTGCGCAGTCTCGGAACAGGGCACAGACGTTTCCTTTCGGACGAAATTCCGTTGTGTGTGAGGACCACTTCGTCACTTTCACCCTCAGAAGACCTTTCTGGCTCAAACCTGTAGCCATGTTGACCGAATTCTTCCTCAGAGTCCGACAATTCAGCCATAATAGAACAAAAACACTGACAAAAGTACCCTAGTCACTGGTACAGGCGGAGTATTGACTTTTCAGTAGCAACGTAGTGACGTCACATCCGCATGTGTCATGGCTGCGCGCATAGTTTTCATTGGCTGGCCATGCCGGCGGTCGTATTTGCATATTTCTCTGGTGGTAGATGGCTGGCAATAATTATTTAACCAAATAACGAATACTTTGCCTAATGTTTTCAAGTTGAATGCGTTTAGACGACCACAACAGGTCCCCCTTAAGTCTAAAAATAAAGTTATATGAAATAAGGTAGAATGAAAGCACCATAGGTGCTGATGCCTCGGTGCTTTTGGTGGCATGGTAGCACGGTATATAGCTAAGTATTGTGTCAGTCCATGTATGCTATTTGTTTACAAGGGGAAGGGCAGAGTTTTCCTCCTCATTGTGCATGGGCAGAAAGCAGCTAGCAGCACATACAGTACATACAGTATTTACTGAAACCAGTATCTACTGAAATACTCTGATGATTCAGTCCTGCTATCTCTGCTGACCAGTGCCAGTGACCCCAGTCTGTACCAGCAGAATGTGGACTGGTTAATTGAGTGGTGTGACAAAAATGCCTTAATAATCAGCACAAGAAAGACTGAGGAGATTCTTTTTGGCCATTCTCCCAATAATCCATTTTCCTCACCGATTAGCCACAATGAGGAAATTAAACAGGTGACTTCTTATAAATATTTAGGAGTCATGATTGATGCGCCCTTATCATGGACACTTCATACAGATTATATGTGTAAGAAGATCCAGCACTGTGCCTACTTTCTGCGTAGACTTACAATCTTTTGGAGCCAGCAGCAAGATAATGACTGTTTCACTTTTCAGTGATACGGAGTGTGCTGTTGTACTGTAGCACGGTCTGGTTTAGCAGCCTGACTGTCAAATTTAAAACTAAACTCAACAACCAAATAAAATCTGTGCAAAGATCATTGGTCAACCACTCGTAAGTAATTTTCATGAAGCAGAGTGGAAAAGCATGATCAGGTTAGCCAACTCCATCTCCTCTGACTCCTTTCACGTTCTAAACAGTGAATACCAACTTCTTCCCTCCAACAGATGATTCAGAATCCCTACATTTAAACACAGCAAACTCAAAAAACCATTTATGCTCCAATCTATTCTGCTACTGAACCAGAATCGGTGAATGGACGAATACCATCAAGCCCATGGTCTAAACATGTGCTGTTATGCCTGTCCTCACTGTTTAATTTTTATTTGTATGGTGTGTCCAACTGGTATGTGTTGTGTAACCAGTATGTTTGTCCAATCTATGTGTTTTTGTATGTTTGAAAACGGAGTGTCCTATGAACTGCAAAACAAATTTCAGTAATAGCTGACAATAAAGTTGTATCATATCGTATGTTAATCACTCCCCATTCACACGCCTATGATGCTGACATCACTGTTGCAGCACACACAAGTTGCACCTCATTGCACCCCCCCGGAAGGCAGTCTGTTCAAGTCTGTTCTTCCCCATCCAAGATGGTGCTGGGACGTTAAACTTTCTCATCTCTTCATAACTAAACAACAAAACATGTTTCTGAAAACAGTCAAAGTGAGAAATAAATGGTGTAGTTGTTCAGTATGTATTTACTTTTCACTTACAACCTCCATTTTAAATATTTTAAAAGTTCAGCACATGATCAACGGTCGACAGGAAGTCATACATGGTGCTGTGAAAAAGTCACACTGCCACCTACTGGCCTAGCATAGTTACAACAGCAGTTTTCCACACCTTAATTGAGTCAAGATGTGTTGTTTTCCTTAACATAATCATGGCTTGACAACAAAGCCTTACTTTGAAATTCTGGCAAATTATCCCCTTATTACCTGCTGTCATGGTTGTTTGTGTTGTGTAGTTAGATATATCATTTATCATTTTGTATAAGTTTAGTAATATAAGAAGATATGAAATAAAAACAATATGAATAATAACAACAATGGTAAGAACTGAAAAGAAATGTAATGTCAGGCAAAAAATGCATGAGACAGGGAGATGCAATCTTGACTCCATCAGCTTTTGTCTGATAACTTTGTATTTGTCTAAGACTGTGCAGTATTTTTTTTGGACCATTGTTACATTTTCATTAATATAACTGCGTCAGCATCATCTCCTTCTTCATGCGGACAAACCCACACAGCATTGTCAAAATATAATTTTTATTTGTGTTTAATAACTCAGCTGTTTTTCAACCAGAATGATACATGATAGACTCACAATAAAAACATCAACTGTACCAATATGGAAATTAATAACCAACACTTGTGTGTATTGGAGCATGTAATGGCTAAAAACAGCAATAACACGATTCCAACTGGACATGCTAAAACCCCAGAGACACTGCATAAATAACTGTGCATAGTACAGACAAATTAAAATTAAAAACTAAATACTTTCATTCATAGAATTCTACTTGAAATTATTCAGCCACCTTTGCAAATTATGTTTATCTTTAAAAGTTTACAGAATTTCAGCTGTTTGCAGAAAACACATCAATCATGAACCAGTTCAACAGATGAACCAACATGTCTGTTCTGCGTCGTGCTGTTTGAATGGAGTTAAATATTTTCTGCTATAAAAGGCCCTGCACCCTCTGGTCAGTGTTGCTGACAGGACAGCAGTGAGTTACACGGCTTTCATAGGTGCAGGTAGAAAAGTGGCTAAAATTAGGCCCCGATTCACTGTTTGATCACCATGAAATCACTTAAGGGAGCCGCTTGGCAGATACACATTATTCCTTTTGAAACATTTCAAAAGCAGTTCTGTAAACATTAGCCTGCCGGTGTGATCTCATTAGGAGAGCTCACCCTGTCACTTTAATGGTGACGTGTGGTGAAACTTAAAGAAGAACCAAACATGCGCCCCTCATTTAGGTTTGAAAAACAAAAATCTCACTCTTGTAGATAGATACTCACTTGAGTTTTTAGATGTTATGGATGAGTGAGCCTTGGTTTTGTTTGTATAGTGTAGTGGTTCCTAATGTAAGGTCTGGGCCCCTCCTGGAAGGGCATTGAAAAAAAAATCATAAGAACGCATCCAATTGAATAATCAAAACTCTGTATAATACAACTAGAAACATATCATTTACACACAAACCCACTTAAAACTAGGGCTGTCCTGAATACCAGTTCTCATACTAATGTGGCAGTTTCCCATCGACTCTCTGAGCTCACATAGCTACAGTGCAGCTTGCTTAGCTAGCGGTCCAACCATGGTAGGTAGATAGATAGATAGATAGAGAGAGAGAGATAGATAGATAGATAGATAGACTTTATTGATCCCAAACTGTGAAATTCCAGATGGTGTTTACAGTTCTTCTCTGTAATTATTGTCGCCCCACTAGACGTCTGTGGGTTGTGCTTAATCAACAGTTGATAATATATCTCAAATCATTCTGGCCTAGTTTGCTGTTTTTTTTCTCAGCATGATACAAGTACCAGCACAGTTAGCATTCCTACCTTTGTGACACAAATCAGCACGCCCAGGGATTTTATTCTTCTTTTATTATAAATTGTAGTCATTGTACTAGATCACCTTATTCATTAATCTACAGTTGTTAATATATCTTGTGCCATTCTGGCTTATTTTGTTATATTTTAGCTCTGATAGCTGGGTAGATTTGGCTGCTAATGTTAGCTGGTCTAAGCGGCCACAGCTGCGATTTATGACCACCTCCTGAGGTCGAGCACCCTGGTACAAACTGACAGAGGAGTCCACTAGCCTAGATGCTGGACGTCTGTATGTCTTTTCTATATATTCTATTTAGTCAATTCAATTAAATTCAACTTTATTTGTATTGCGCCTAATCACACCAAACGTCATCTCAAGGTGCTAGATATCCCCACTAGACACTGGTTTTCTCAGCCACAGCATCTATCAACCCTTGATCATGTATTTTATTCATATACGCTACTTTGGCTCATTTTGTTATAGTTTTTATACTCTGGACCGGATGCCTCCTCAGTTAGCAACAGCTACCATTCACAGAGTTAGCTGTTCGGGGTTGTTCCTGTGCTTATTACACCCCAGGGACCAGTCATATATTATCAACAACTTAAACCTCTGGTGGTGCTTTATTGGGGCTTTTAAACTATCACATTTAGCCACTGTTCTTAAGTTCATTGCTTTGTCTAACATCCAAGGCTAAAAGCTAACATTAGCCTCAAGGATATCATCCCCCTAAAAACCGAGATCGCAAAGAATGGATGAAACATGGAGGGTAGGGAGAGCTGTGGCTTATTAGCATTTAAAGCAATATGACGTAAAGCAGATAATTTTAAGGAGATCTCCTTCCCCATGTGTAAAAAGTTACTGCAATAGTTAAACACTGAGGTATTTTTAAAAATGCGTGTCACAGACATTTCATTAACTCCTCTGGGAGCTTTGTCAACATATGGAAAATGAGCATAATAAGAGCTCTTTAATACAAATTTTTGACTTTTCAGGATTTTATTGTGCATAGTCAAAATTTGCATCAATACTGTTGGATGGAAACTCAATAAATGATGGAGAATTTCATTATAAACAGTACATGATGCTGTGGCAGCCTGATAGATCTAATGAGGTGGGTTTTTTTAAGCTAGCCACAAGTTATCATCTCTGCTGCTTTTACATCATGCTACAATTCACTTTTTATCCAATTACTCCAATTAAGTCTGTAAATCACGTGTTTTGTGTGTAAAAATGTCTGCCTCACTTGTATCAATAATGGCAGGTAAGGAATTTGGACACCTGCCCCAGCTATAGTGTGTTTGACAGCCAATAGAGCGGTTATTCTGGTATTCTTATTCTTATTCTTATTCTTCATTAATTTTCATGGTTTAGAAACAGGAACGTCTGGATCAGTCTGAGAAACGGTCCTCAAGGTAGAGTCTTAAAATGGTATCAGTTTGATCAAAGGATAAGGTACGGCTGAGGCTCCGGGGTCGAACGAGAATGAGACACCCGATAATGCCTCGGACAGATGAAACAGCCTGATTCTGATAAAACTCTGGATCTTGTTTGATTGTCCTTTTTTTTTTTTTTTAAAGCATTTTCCTTTTTCTTTCTCCCCACTGTGAAGCGCTTGGTATTTAATTTTGTTCCCATTTGAAAAAAAATATGCCAGGATTATACAAAATACCAATTTTAATACTATTTTGCAAAATAGGATTCAAAAGGCAAGGATTCTATGCATTTATATTTCATTTCTGTTTTTCCGCCCTCTACACACACAGCTGCCAGCTAGTGCCATCCCTCCGCTGCTCTCTTTTCTCTAGCCTTTAATCCCCTTTGCCCTGGAATTAGTTCCCATGCCCATTAGATACCTCATTCAGTACATTCAGTGCAACTCTGCAGCAGCTTTATATCGGCACATAATCACACAGCACACCATGATACGGCGTGTAGGTGTATTACAGCTACGGGGACATGTATTTAACCAGTATTAAAGGATATTCTGCTTCACGTTGGTGCGCACTGATGTAAAGACCTTAATTGGTTCACATTAGGCATAGGTCAAATGTATCTGCTGGCTTAAAGAAAGTGTAGTCATTCTGCAGGGGAATGGCTGTTTTGGCCTAATTTTTGGGCGAAGTGCTTCAGCCCAGTCATGAACTCTGTATACTGCTATACCATGCATGCAGCGTTAGGCAGAAATGACGCCGACTGGCTGAAGGCTGGTGAAGAGAGAGGGCATGAGGAGTTGAGGAAATGGGTCAAATGTGAGCTGAGGTAGCCGGAGCAAGTTAGGGATAGCGTGATCCTCCCCAGCTGACACCGACAGGCTGCTGCTGGAGTGAAGAGAGGGTAGGAGTGGGGGGGGGGGGGTCATCTTGTGGTTAAACATGGCGACAGCTGAATTAGCCGAGAGTCAGGAAGAGAGGGAGAGAAAGGGTGAGGGCACGGGCCTGCGACTGAGGTGACTGCTGGGACTCATTAGGAAGGGAGTTCAAGAGCAGAGAGCGCGGCTGCTCTGCAAATCTACTGAGCCGCCGTCCTCCCCCGCTGAATAATGTACGCACACTCAGCGCAGTGATGTTAAAATTATCTTCAGTCCGGTGTATCCAGGGCTGTGGGAGAGCCGGTCCCACAGCGCAAGACTTTTACAATTACAAAGAATCTAATGACACACAAGTCTCTTCTTCTTTTTCTTTGGCGGGGTACATGAGGGGGAAAGAGGGCTAGCAGTTGTTGAGACCCTAAGGCTAGTAATTAACAAGATTAATCAACGTGGGGGCTGCGATCTCTAACGCGCTACTGGACTGGATCATTGTCTCACTGTTGCAAAGTTTTATTGGTGTCACTAATGCCTTTGATGAGCCTCTAATTTAAACCAACCGTGGTGAGCTCTCTCCAGTCCAGAGGGGGTTAATTGAATTGAATTAACATTACACCCCGGCCCTGTGATGTCACCGGGAAGCTTTTCATTAAGGCTCGGCGGCGTGCCAGTCGCAGTCCAGCAATTACACCGGACAAGACTTTGAACACTTTTCTGCAGCAAAATGTTAAAGCAGGGAGAAAAAATGCAAACACTTCTCAAGCTGTAAAGGAAGGAAAAAAACCTGAAAATGATGCACTTATAAAAGAGCGGCTTTTCTTGTGAGAAACCCAGTTCGCAAGCCAGAAATTCCCTCTGTGATGGCAGCTTCTTTGAAAAGCAACTGATTAGTCCTGATTTAGAGTTCCAGATTAGATTTGAGTAATCTGAAAGAGCCTTTTCTCCAAATGTCATCATCCGTCATATTTAATCCACTTAGGTTGTGCGTAGGTGTACTGTGTTTGTGGAAATCTAATAAGACACAGCTACTCAGCTCACAGTACACATGCCTTGGCATTTGTGCATCATGGGGAACTTACAATATTTTGTCATCACTACATTTCTGTCAACCAAAACCAGGACATAAAGCTGAATAATTGAAAGGATGAGATGCTCTGCATTATTTACAATTAGGGGTGATGATACTTATGCACTGTAGTCCTTGCTGCTTTTTTAAATTTTTCCTTTAACACCAAAAATGACAAGTTGAGACTTCCCCCTGCATGGAGTTAATAAAGATGTGAAATTTTTATAGCTAATCAATATTATATGGAATGATTTTCCAGAGAGGTTTCTGAGCAGTGGCATTGATGTTATTATCAGCTGGTAGAGACTCGTGTTCACATGTTCACCCTGCACTCCACACAGGACTCCGAGCTGTCAGGAAAAGCCGTCTCCTCCTGGTGTGAGCGAGCTTTTGTTTTATGATAAGAGCCACAGAAGAAAAATGCCACTCTCCCCCCCCCCCCCCCCCCCGCATAATGTCAGCTGGAGGATCCCTCATAATTTATAAGACACCTCGTATGAAAAGTTCATGAGGAATCTTGGAAGAGAAGCAAATTTCGGCATAGCTCCAGTAATCGAGCAGTCCAGAGGAGTCACAGCAGCTCGGCTAAGGTAATTGGGTCAGAAAAAAGTTTGGGCTCTCGCTGTGCTGCTCCTAATTCTTCACAACAGCAGTGAGCATCACAAGTTAATGTATTAATACGCTTCCACTTTAGACAGCTTTGTGCATTGACTAAGATACTCTGGTGGAATTAATTTGCATTTTACTGAGGTCGCCCTCAGCAACCTCTTAGGAGTTTGCTTTTAGATGTGCCTCTACATGTCATAACAAGTGGGATGTGTGTCAGAGTAAAAAAAAAGGAAAAAAAAAAACATTTCTGCTGTCTCAAAAAGACGCAAACCCACCACGCTCCACCTCCACAACCTCCAAACGCCTTTGGCCAACCAGCTCCCTCCAAAAACGGATAACTGTTTCCGTTTAAAGTATGAAGGTGAGGCATTTAATGTCATTGTCATTTTTGATGCTCATTTATCTCGCATGCAGAGGAAAAAATAGAAATAAAACAAACGCTCTTGGAAACAAGCGATGTGAAATGATAATACAGTTAGATTTGAGTGTGGGGAATAAATATTCAAAAATTCTAAGTCACCCCTATCCAAGTCAAGCCCTGCTTTTGATTGTTGTTTTGATTGTTGTTGTACCATTTAATGTGCCATCCATCCATCCATCTTCTTAACCCCTTAATCCTTTCAGGTTGCAGGGGGGTTGGAGCCTATCTGACATGGTTTTCCAACAGGACCCAAAGGCAGATACCAAAACAGACACACTGAGACAGAGATGCAAGTTTCTGCATTTCTGTTTAAACAGAAGGTGGCGGTTTCTGGAGTGATCTGACCTACAGAGGGAGGAGAAAACAAGACTTGAGTGTATGGCAGGGAAATGACTTGTAATGTACAGAGTGGATGAATCTTACTGTAGAGAGGGAGGTTGGTAGCAGCGTCCTCTTCTTGAAGAAGATGAGGAGAGCTGGTGGAGATATTAGAAGAGTGAGTTAATGGATGGTCATTTACAGGAGGAGGAGAACGAGGAGCAGGTGAGATGGTAAACCTCTGTGGAGTAAGTATTTGCAGGTTGAGTAGGAGATAGGATTTGGTGATATGGTGTTCCTTCACAGTGAGTATGGAGCTACCCCAGGCCTGGGGATTTTCCCGAGACGATAAAGTTATTGGACTTCCAATGTTTTAAATCTTGTATTTTCCAGGTGGGTGCAGGCAGAGGGAATCAGGACAAGGAGGGAACTGAGAAGCGCTGAGGAGAGGCACAGGAGAAAGTCCAGGTTGGCAATGATTTAACAAAGATGACTGTATGTCTGCAATCATCTTTGTTAAATCATTGCCAACCTGGACTTTCTCCTGTGCCTCTCCTCAGTGCTTCTCACTGAGTGCTTCTCTTAACAAAGATGATTGCAGACATATGGGTGGCGCGGTGGCGGAGTGGTTAGCACTGCGGCAGCACAGCAACTCACCCTTGGCCGGGAGATCCTGGGTTCGATCCCAGCCCCCGACCAACAGTGATCTGTGTGGAGTTTGCATGTTCTCCCCGTGTCTGCGTGGGTTTATTCTGGGATTTCTCTGGTTTCCTCCCACATGCCAAAAATATGCAAGTTAGGTTAATTGGCATCAAACTGGGGATTCTAAATTGTCCTTAGGTATGACTGTGAGAATCAATGGTTGTCTGTCTCTCTGTGTTGGCCCTGTGATGGACTGGCGATCTGTCCAGGGTGTACCCTGCCTCTTGCCCAAAGATGCTGGGATAGGCTCCAGCCCCCCCCCCCCCCCGAGACCCAAAAAGGATTAAGCGGAAGAAGATGAATGAATGAATGAATGATTGCAGACATACATGGGAATCCAGGGTAATTGGTCTTCAGGAAGGTGAGAATACTGAGAAAGGCAAATGAGAGGCTGGGGTAGGAGAACCAGAGAGTTACAAAGAGCTGTTGAGCCGAGGTAATACCACAAGGAACTGATAATGACTGAGGTCCTTTATACCCCGACAGCAGTCAGGACAGGGGTGCTGATGAGGAGCAGTTGCAGTAACGGGGGTAATTAGGAATGTAGTGAGTGTGGATTGTATTCTCATCTCCAAACCATCACACTATCCAAGAGGTGGAATACACTCTGGACAAACTGCCACTCCATCACATAGAGACAGAGAACCATTCACTCTCACAGCCACTCAACACTCAGCATGCATGTCTTTGGACTGTAGGAGGAAACAGGAGTACCCCGAAAAACCCCACACAGACCCAGGGAGAACATGCAAACTGCACACAGAAAAGTCTCCAGCTGGCCAGCTCTTGGGTTTGGACCTAGGACCTTCTTGCTGTGAGGCAACAGTGCTAACCACTGTGCTACCAAGCTACCCCCATTTACTATGTTTAATTTATTTTAAGACATGATACGTTGTTGCCACTTTCAGGAAATGTTTACTTTGTGCCTTAAAGCCTCTCAATCCAGCCAAAAATACTAATTTACAATTAATACATTCTGTAGTTTAAAAATAAAAAATGAAAGCTAACCAATACATTTGAAATGCCATGGGATTTCAGAATTACACAGTTTATCTGAATTTTATTCAGTAGTGCCTGTCATATCTCATGTTTTGTGTTGAAAGTCCTTTTGCTCCATTAGTAAAACAAAAACTACATCTGTTAACAAGCAAATCTTTTCAACAATATGGACAAAAATAAAGGAGCTCAAGTTGGATTCTTGATCAGCCATTCATAATACCTATGTGATGATAGCATAATCATGACTCAGTGCAGATTTTAGGCTAACTAGCTAGATGGCCAGAGTCATGTGACCCACAAAACTGGCTCAAGATTACAGAGTATTTGTATAAAATACAGTGGGGCAAAAAAGTATTTAGTCAGCCACCAATTGTGCAAGTTCTCCCACTTAAAAGATGAGAGAGGTCTCCAATTTTCATCATAGGTATACCTCAACTATGAGAGACAAAATGAGAAAAAAAAATCCAGAAAATCACATTGAAGGATTTTTAATGAATTAATTGGTAAATTCCTCAGTAAAATAAGTATTTGGTCACCTACAAACAAGCAAGATTTCTGGCTCTCACAGACCCGTAACTTCTTCTTTAAGAGGCTCCTCTGTCCTCCACTCGTTGCCTGTATTAATGGCACCTGTTTGAACTCGTTATCAGTATAAAAGACACCTGTCCACAACCTCAAACAGTCAGACTCCAAACTCCACTATGGCCAAGGCCAAAGAGCTGTCAAAGGACACCAGAAACAAAATTGTAGACCTGCACCAGGCTGGGAAGACTGAATCTGCAATAGGTAAGCAGCTTGGTGTGAAGAAATCAACTGTGGGAGCAATTACAGTGATCCCTCACTTATCGCGGTTAATGGGTTCCAGAACCAACCGCGAAAAGTGAAAAACCGCGAAGTAGCGTCACCCCTAATGATGTCACCCATAAATAATACGTACGTTCATTCTCTCACTCTCTCTCTCATATGATACGTGTGTGTGTGTGTGTGTGTAAGTGTACATACATACGTAGATGTAAATAAAGTGTACATAAATATGTTTTTAGAACTCTTTTATTCTTATAACAAGATACGTAACTCAAGATGAAGATGATTTACTGCACAGGTTAATGAGAGCTTTACTGCTCCTCAGGTGACGCCTCATCGTCAGGTGCTAGAGGCGCAGCATCGTCGAGGGCAGCTTCCGATAGAGCTGGAGAAGCTGCAGGAGGCGGCGTAGTGGCTCGACGGGAAGACTGTTTCACACAAAAAGGCACAAGAGAACAGCGAAAAGTTCCACGCGGCGAGACTAAGCAACACGAGCGATAAAGAACAATGAATGCGGTCTTCCTTCGCTGGGTATGGGCGCTCGGCAGGGAGAGAAGCTGGGTAAAACGTCTCGGCCAATCAGCTTGCGAGATTCCCGAGCCGAGCCAATGTGAGAACAGCGAACAGAGAGGTGGATTTTGAGTTGTGCGGGCTCTCCGTGTTGATACCTGATGTTCTAATGTAGTCTCCCTGCCTCCTGCTAGCGCCCGCCCATTTTTCCTCAATTTTGAATTTTTGATGAATATTTTTGAAAAATCCGCGATGCACTGAGGGCGCGAAAGGTGAGGCGCGAAGTAGCGAGGGATCACTGTATTAGAAAATGGAAGACATACAAGACCACTGATAATCTCCCCCGATCTGGGGCTCCACGCAAGATCTCACCCCGTGGGGTCAAAATGATCACGAGAACGGTGAGCAAAAATCCCAGAACCACATGGGGGGACCTAGCGAATGACCTGCAGAGAGCTGGGACCAAAGTAACAAAGGCTACACCAGAAACACACTACGCCGCCAGGGACTCAAATCCTGCAGTGCCAGACGTGTCCCCCTGCTTAAGCCAGTACATGTCCAGGCCCGTCTGAAGTTTGCTAGAGAGCATTTGGATGATCCAGAAGAGGATTGGGAGAATGTCATATGGTCAGATGAAACCAAAATAGAACTTTTTGGTAAAAACTCAACTTGTCATGTTTGGAGGAAAAAGAACACCATACCTACTGTGAAGCATGGGGGTGGAAACATCATACTTTGGGGCTGTTTTTCTGCAAAGGGACCAGGACGACTGATCCGTGTAAAGGAAAGAATGAATGGGGCCATGTATCGTGAGATTTTGAGTGAAAACCTCCTTCCATCAGCAAGGGCATTGAAGATGAAACGTGGCTGGGTCTTTCAGCATGACAATGATCCCAGACACACCGCCCGGGCAACAAAGGAGTGGCTTCGTAAGAAGCATTTCAAGGTCCTGGAGTGGCCTAGCCAGTCTCCAGATCTCAACCCCATAGAAAATCTTTGGAGGGAGTTGAAAGTCTGTGTTGCCCAGCGACAGCCCCAAAACATCACTGCTCTAGAGGAGATCTGCATGGAGGAATGGGCCAAAATACCAGCAACAGTGTGTGAAAACCTTGTGAAAACTTACAGAAAACATTTGACTTCTGTCATTGCCAACAAAGGGTATATAACAGAGTATTGAGATGAACTTTTGTTATTGACCAAATACTTATTTTACTTAGGAATTTACCAATTAATTCATTAAAAATCCTTCAATGTGATTTTCTGAATTTTTTTTTCTTATTTTGTCTCTCATAGTTGAAGTATACCTATGATGAAAATTTGGGAGAACTTGCACAATTGGTGGCTGACTAAATACTTTTTTACCCCACTGTATATGTTAATTTTACATGTGTGTGAAATGACAATAACCCTATGCTGTTCTATATTATGCTTATTATGGTCTTTAACAACAGTAAACTGATTATGGTTGGGAGGAACTCGGCAGAGCAAAATAACTTGTTAAACAAACAAAACCTTTTGTCATGTATTGCTGTCAATAAATTGTACTTGTGGAACAGTTGTATAAATGCAGTGATAGACTCGAGGTTGTACAGTATCATGAATATATCACCACAGTGATGTCTACGGCCCTCCGCTGTCCTTTGTGCCTATAACCGAGTCACCGGGGTGATATCATTCTGTCATTGATACCAAACTCCCTCTTGTGTAATGGGGCGGGGGCATAATATCGCAATACTTTGTGGCGGCAATATTGTATCAATTCACAGACATCAGCATTGCGGTACTTTATTTGAAAAGTTGTTAATAAATGTTGAAACTACAAACTTAACAATTTGGGCACCAGAACAATACAAACCAGTTGACTTTTCTTGCTACTAGATAGTGCAAAGTGCTTGGTGTCTGGTGAGGTCACCACAGCATAGGAGGAACATGTGAGATCTAGCCAAGAGTTGGTCAAGAAAAAGATGAGGAATTGGAAATCAGAATATACGATATCGCAATACTCAGCATACCACAAGATTGGGGTAATATTGCATTGTGGCCCAAGTATTGTGGTAGTATCATATTGTGCGGCCTCTAGCAATTCCCACCCTATGGTGTAATATTGCTTAAATACAGCAAATGAGTAAAAAGTTGCAGATTTTCAGAAAAAAAATCTAAATTAATTTAAAAAAATAATTTTATGAGGAAAAACAGTCAATGTGTAAAGGTACGTGTCCACTGGTTCTGTCATTTTTTCTCTTCCCTTTCATTGTGTATTGGAAACCCAACAGAAAGCATTTAGGCGCAGACCAGTGAAAACCGGACTGTGGTGTGCAGAATCTCCCATGGGTCCTCTACAGCTCATTTGCATAGTCAGGACGATTGGTCGTGCTATTTTTCGTACAGTCATGAACCAGAGGCAGCACTCTCGTCCTGAACTTTTAAACCAGCAGTTTTTGATGTCAAATAATGACAGATTCATTAACTGAACCTACTATTTCTCACATGAAGTGATGTTAGAAAAACTTTTTGCTGGTTTGTTTTAAAGATATGGAGACCAAGGACACCATATTGTCCGGTAGCAGCGGAGAACTGAAGACCACCCACAGACAGACCCATCGACCAATCCAGTGAACCAGACAGCTGGAGGAGAAGACCGGGGGGGGGGGGGGGAGCAGATCTGTACGTTACCTGTTGTTGTGAAGATATGAAGGAGAAATTAATAACCGCTGTCTTAGGCAACCTGATACTATATGACCAGTCCTTGCTGTCATATAGAAACAACATACAAAGGAACGAGGCATGGAGAGCAGTGGAACATGGGCTCATCCAGCTGAAGCTCACAAACCAGGTGGTCAATTTCGACATGCATTGTGCAGGTCTATAGGATTGGGTGAACCCAAAACTGGCAGCGACGACAACAAAATCACCTTTTGTAGCGCAAATATACCAGCACTATTAAAAAAAGACTTAACAATCTGCTCATGGTTAATAATGACTATTCCAGTATTTCCTTCCGCATTGGTTGACTCCGCCTATCCGAAAACTATGCTACATGCCCCTTTTCCACACCTTACAGGTTCCGTTATCCGATTCCTTTCAGAAAATCCTAATCTTTTTTTTTTGTTGTTTTTCAATGGCGCCGGAGGCAGGGCGGCCGTACCAGCAGCAACTCTCTCGTGTCTTTGTGTTTCTATCTGTTTATACCTGTATATAGTGTGTCTCTTATTAACCAGGGCTCTGTAGGAATACTCGGACTAAGACTGGACCAGCTTTTTTCCTCTATTTTAGCTGGTCTTTTTCTAGTTTTTTTTTTTTCCTTTTTCTCTTCCTCGGACAATGGAGATCAGCTGAGGTGGGGGCGGGCGCATTGTTTACACACGCGAATAGCTGATTGCGCTGAGGAAGCCGGAGCCTGGAGCGCTGCGGCCGGCAGTGAAGCCCCTCATCCCGGATGAGCTGAAGAGGCGATACCGCGGGCGAAGGGCTGGAGCGAAGGTGAGGAGGAGGAAGCATAAGCCGGCTGTACCGATGGTCATCACCAGGAACGTGCGATCGCTGAGAAATAAAACAGACGAGCTTACAGTGCTGGTCAGGACGCAAAAGGAGTATCATGAGTGTAGTTTCATGTGTTTTACGGAGACGTGGTTACACTCACAGATCCCGGATGTAAACGTAGCGATACCTGGCTTCAAGACTATACGGGGGGACAGAGACGTGAAAAACAGCAGGAAAAAGAGGGGAGGAGGAGTGGCACTTCTTGTTAATGAACGGTGGTGTCATCCCAGACACATTTATGTGAAGGAAAAGTGCTGCAGCCCAGACATTGAACTGCTGGCTGTTAGTATGAGACCTTATTATATGCCGCAAGAAATGAAGTGCGCTTTAATTGCTATCATCTACGTCCCTCTGTCAGCTGACGCAGCGGTGGCCTGTGATGTCATCAGCTCCACTGCGGCCACATTACTGGAGAAGCACCCGGATGTATTAATGGCCATCACAGGTGATTTTAACCATGTCTCAGTGGGAAAAACACTACCGAACTTTCACCAGTTTGTTGACTGTCCCACCAGAGAGAACAAAACACTGGATTTTCTGTATGCCAATGTCAGAGATGCATGTAGTGCCACAGCTCTACCCCCCATTGGTAAATCAGATCACTGCATGGTCATGTTAACACCCAAGTACGTTCCCCTTGTGCAAAGGCAGCCTGCTTATACACGGACTGTGAGGAGGTGGACACAGGAGGCTGCTGATGCACTGCAGGACTGCTTCGAGATGACAGGCTGGAGCGTACTCTGTGAACCACATGGGGTGGACATAGACAATATGACCGACTGCATTACAGAATACATTAGATTCTGTGAAGACCTGACCATGCCAGCTCAGACTGTACACTGCTTCTCCAACAACAGACCATGGGTCACCAGTGACCTGAAAGCACTTCTGAACAAAAAGAAGAGAGCTTTTAAGGCTGGAGACAAGGAGAAGCTGAGGGGAGTGCAGCATGAGCTGAGAGAGATGCTGAGGAGGTGCAAGGACAATTATAGGAGGAAGTTGGAAGAGAAACTCAGGCAAAACAACACTAAAGATGTGTGGGAGGGAATGAAACAAATAATTGGGTGCAAGGGGAGAGTCAGGCAGCCATCTGGGAGCCAGGAGAGAGCTGAGGAACTGAATCTGTTTTTTAATAGGTTCAACTCACAGTCTGTCACCCGAGCAACACAACCAGACCCCCACGCACCCCTCCCCACCCACCCTCCTGTGCAGAACCTCTCTCCATCTCCCCCCTCCTCCTCCTCGGGGGCACCAGGACCCTCCCTCACTTCACGGTGACTACAGATCAGGTGGAGAAACAGCTGGAGAGACTCCATCAGTGGAAGGCTTCGGGCCCTGATGGCATCTCCGCAAGGACCCTGAGGACCTGTGCCAGCCAACTAGCTCTGGTACTGAAACACCTGTACAACCTGAGCCTGAGTCTGGAGAGAGTACCGGTACTGTGGAAGACATCCTGCCTGGTTCCTGTCACCAAGAAGTCATCTCCATCGGATCTGAGTGACTACCGACCAGTTGCCCTCACATCTCATGTGATGAAGGTCCTGGAGAGACTGGTCTTAGCCCACCTGAGGCCGCAGGTGAAGACGTGGCTGGACCCTCTGCAGTTTGCATATCAGCCCCATTTAGGAGTTGAAGATGCTGTCATCTACCTGCTGCAACGAGCCCATCTGCACCTGGATGGTGGAGGAGATACTGTGAGAATCACTTTTTTTGATTTCCCCAGTGCCTTTAACACCATCCAGCCACTGCTGCAGGGTGAGAAGCTGCAGGGGATGGGGGTTGACAGTTCTTTGATCTCCTGGATTACTGACTACCTGACAGGCAGGCCACAGTTTGTCCGGCTGGGCAGTGTCTTGTCTGGAGTGGTGGCTAGTGATACAGGAGCTCCACAGGGGACTGTGCTCTCTCCTTTTTTTTTTACCTTATACACCACTGACTTTCAATACAACACTGAGTCATGCCACCTGCAAAAATTCTCTGATGACTCAGCTGTTGTGGGATGTATAAGAGGAGGAGAGGAGGGGGAGTACAGGGCACTGGTAGACAGATTTGTGGAGTGGACGGAGCAGAATCACCTGAGGTTGAATGTCAGCAAGTCCAGAGAGATGGTGATTGACTTCAGGAAGAGGAAGACTCCTTCTCAGCCACTGCAGATTAGGGGGGAGGATGTGGGAGTGGTTGAGGACTACAAATATCTGGGTGTCAGGATCAGCAGCGGGTTGGACTGGAGATCCAACACCGATGCTGCGCACAAGAAGGGGATAAGCAGACTCTACTTCCTGAGAAAGCTGAGCTCCTTCAATGTGTGCAGCAGGATGCTGGAGCTTTTCTACCAGACTGTTGTCACCAGCGCCATCTTCTTTGCTGCTGTCTGTTGGGGTAGCAGTATCAGGGACAGAGATACCAACAGACTTGACAAGATTATCAAGAGGGCTGGCTCTGTAATTGGTCTCAGACCGGAGACCTTTGAGACAGTGATGGAGAGGAGAACACTAAATAAACTGCGATCCATCATGGACAATCCTGATCACCCCCTCCACCACACACTAGATAGACAGCGAAGCACTTTCTCCAGTAGACTACTACAGCTTCGTTGTCGAACGGCCAGGTACAGGAAATCTTTCCTGCCACATGCAATTTCACTGTACAATAACTCACTATGATGTTGTATTCTGGCATAGCTATGCTGCCACATGCACCTTACAGACTAACTGGTACATCACTTGTCACTCTGCCCCTGATAGTCCTTCTTTGTGCAATGGGATGATTCATGTGTTTATACAGGTCATCATATATTAAGCTATGATATACACTACCGTTCAAAAGTTTGGGGTCACTTAGAAATTTCCTTATTTTTGAAAGAAAAGCACTTTTTTCAATGAAGATAACTTTAAACTAATCAGAAATACACTCTATACATTGCTAATGTGGTAAATGACTATTATAGCTGCAAATGTCTGGTTTTTGGTGCAATATCTACATAGGTGTACATATAGAGGCCCATTTCCAGTAACTATCACTCCAGTGTTCTAATGGTACAATGGGTTTGCTCATTGCGTCAGAAGGCTAATGGATGATTAGAAAACCCTTGTGCGATCATGTTAGGTCTGCAATGCTGTAACTGCTGCAAATGGAGGATTCTTTGACGAAAGCAAAGTTTGAAGGAAAAAATTATTATTTCAAATACAAATCATTATTTCTAACCTTGTCAATGTCTTGACTATATTTTCTATTCATTTTACAAGTCATGGTGGTAAATAAGTGTGGCTTTTCATGGAAAACGCAAAATAATTGTCTGGGTGGCCCCAAACTTTTGAACGGTAGTGTAGGTTTTATAGTCGTGTTAGTTTTTACTGTCCATGGGTAATCCCTTTGTCTGTCACGTGTGTGTTTCTGTTGTTTGGTTGTCAACTGTCATGCTGCTGTTACACTGTAATTTCCCAGTTTGGGATCAATAAAGTACATCTATCTATCTATCTATCTGTCTATCTGTCTGTCTGTCTGTCTGTCTGTCTGTCTGTCTGTCTGTCTGTCTGTCTGTCCTGACCAGTGGACACGTAGCATAAATAAGGAACTTGCCGATTTATAGGTAAAAAGTCTGACGAAAACAAAAATTTCTGAGTGAAAACCAACCAACAGGTTTCTCTGCTTGAGCTGCTGCCTCTCTGACCTGGACCTCCGGAAAAGCGGTAGACGATGGATGGATGGAAGGAACACCAACTGAAGCTGACATCTTGACAGTGATTATTTAAAGGCGTTTTCACACCTGAAAGTCCACACCAAGGTTCATGTTTTTATGACATTTCCAAGCAAAGGTTTTCGTGACACTCGTCCATCCTGTCATGACGTTTATTTTGTTAGCACAGACCGCTAGTTAGCGAACATGCTACTCACCCTCCAAGGTGTTTTTTACCTTTCAAAATTGGGCGTCCGGCCGAGCTTAACAACTACAGACCGGTGGCCCTCACATCTCATGTTATGAAGACGCTGGAGAGAGTGTTTCTCCACCATCTGAGACAGCAGATTACATCTGCATTGGACCCACTGCAGTTTGGGTACCGGGATCACATTGGAGTGGATGATGCCATCCTCTACTTGTTACATTGGGCATACTCCTACTTGGATGTGGGGAGCCAGGTGAGGATTATGTTCTTTGACTTTTCGAGTGCTTTCAATACCATTCAGCCCTTGTTGCTGAGAAAGAAGCTTGAGAAGATAGGGGTGGACCCCTCCTTTATTTCCTGGATCACTGACTGTTTTAACGGGACGACCACAGTTTGTCAGACTTGGGGACTGTGTCTCAGGGATTGTGGAAAGTAGCATGGGGGCTCCACAGGGGACAGTCCTGGCTCCGTACCTGTTCACCCTGTACACATCAGACTTCAGTGACAACACAGAGTCATGTCACATTCAGAAGTATTCTGATGATACAGTTATTGTGGCACATGTGCGGGGGGGGGGGCAGGAAATGGAGTACAGGGGCCTGGTTGATGCCTTTGGTGTTTGGAGTGAGAGGAATGGCCCGCTTTTGAACACCACTAAGACCAAGAAGATGGTCGTGGATTTTCGTAGGTCCAAGCCTCCCCTGCAGCCTGTTACTATTCAGGGTGAACCATTTGAGAGAGTACACACCTATAAAAATCTGGGTGTGTTCTTGAACAGTAACTTGGAGTGGTCTGCTAACACGGAGGCACTCTACAGGAAGGGACAGAGTAGATTGTTTTTTCTGCGGAGACTTAGGTCTTCTGATGTCTGCAGGGAGATGCTGACTATGTTTTATCAGACTGTGGTGGTGTCATCTTTCATGCGGCTGTTTGTCGGGGAGGCAGCATAACAGCAAGGGATACCAGATGACTGGATAGACTGATAAAGAAGGCTGGCTTGGTGGTGGGGAGGAAATTCAGCCCGCTGGGGGTTATTGTGAATAAGCGGATGAGGAACAAGTTGCGGGTTGTAATGAACAATGCCAACCACCCCTTTCATTACATCTTGGTAGAACAGAGAAGCGGCCGTAGTGAGCGGTTGTTGTCACTGCGCTTGCAGACTGAGCGGTACAGGAGATCCTTTGTTCCAACAGCCATCACGATGTTTAACAGTATGCTGAAAGGCAGAGATCCTTGACACCACCCCCCATCACCACCACCATCAGCATGCACACACATGCATGTGGTTACACATGCTTTTATGTGTGTACATATAGAATGCCTGCCATGTTGTCTGAAATGGACTAAATGTAATATATGCTGTTACGCATTATTTTATCTTATTTATTGAGATATTTTAGATGGTATTTTTAATGAAGTTTCGTTGTATGTGTTAGGTGCCATGAGATATCAGAATTTCCCTATGGGGATTAATTAAAGTATTTATGTAGTATCTATCTATCTACAGCTCTGGACACATGGGTAACCACAGTTCAAGTTGAAATGGAAGAAGACTCCATCATATTAGTTGGTGATCTAGTTTAGTGAGGATAGAATATTATCCAGGTCTTCATTAAAAAGGATGTTTGTCCTCATCTGGTGGCATTGCTAGCTCAAGTAGGTTCATTTTGTCTTCTTTTAATTATTTACCTTTTGTTCTTATTAAAGACAAAAAATAGAAAGGAGATGTTTTTACCTTCTTTACATGTTTAGACTGTTCACTGCAGCCTTCGTCAGAAGTTTCAGCTGATTGCAGCGAGGTGTCATTTTATCATCTGACTTTCGTAGGCGGGGCCAGCCCAGCAGACCTGTCAGATCCACCGAGCCGGCCCCGCTGCAATGTAATATATGAAATATCATGCAGATCATGCAACAAAACCTACATTGGAGAAATCGGAAGCTCATTCACCACAAGGAAAAAAGAACACCAGAAGGAATGTGAGAAGAAAACACAAGAACGGCTCACAAGATCACAAAAAGAAAAGGCAGAACAAGAAACATTAAAATCAGCAATATCAGATCACTGCAAAAGAAATAATCACATCATGGACTGGGACAACGCAAAAATTATTGGATCGGAGAGCAACAGACACAAACGCTGGATCAAGGAGGCCGTAGAAATCATGAAGCGGGGAAAAGATAGCATGAACTGGGATGAGGGGGCCTTTATGCTTTCCTACACCTGGGACCACATTCTCCAGAGACCATCGGACGGTGGAAAGCGGGGCCGGCTTGGTGGATCTGATAGGTCTGCTGGGCTGCCCCGCCTACGAAAGTCAGTTGATAAAATGACACCTGGCAGCAATCAGCTGACACTTCTGATGAAGGCTGCAGTGAACAGTCGAAACATGTAAAGAAGGTAAAAACATCTCCTTTCTATTTTTGTCTTTAATAAGAACAAAAGGTAAATGGTGGCATTGCTTGTCAATTTTTTAATTTTTTAACTCTGTCGCATCCTCTCTTAAAGTATCAGAATCAGAATCAGATTTATTGCCATTGTTCATGTAGTACACAAACTAGGAATTTGTCTCGGTGCAATGCTGCAACATTGAACATGGAGTAGCACTAAAGATAAAAATAAAAAACTATGCATGCAATAAAATGTAGAATATGAATGAGTAATACTAATCTATGCAATTTAAAATATATTAACAAGCAGCAGATATTGTGGAGTTCCACATAGTGCAGTCGGTAGTGCAAATGAAAACGGTGATAATTATCATGAGTCCGGTTGAGCTGCTGTACGTAGTGCACGAGAGTCTAATAAGTCACTTAGTGTTCAGCAGTCTGATGGCAGAGGGGAAAAAGCTGTTCATGTAGCGGGAGGTTTTAGTCTGAATGGACCGAAGTCTTCTACCTGAGGGGAGGGGGGCAAACAGTGCGTGTCCAGGGTGTGAAGGGTCAGCTATGATCCGACCTGCATGCCTCCGGGTCCTGGAGATGTACAGGTCCTGGAGGGATGGAAGCTTGCAGCCGATCACCTTCTCAGCAGCGCGCACAACGCGCTGCAGTCTTAGTCTGTCCCTGGCGGTGGCTCCTGCGTACCACACGGTGATGGAGGTGGTGAGGATGGACTCGATGATGGCCGTGTAGAACTGCACCAACATCTTGGTGGGTAGCTTGAGCTTCCTCAGCTGCCGCAGGAAGAACATTCTCTGCTGGGCCTTTTTGATGAGGGAGCTGATGGTCGGCTCCCACTGGAGGTCCCGGGTGATGGTGGTGCCCAGGAAGTGGAAGGAATCTGCAGTGGTGATGGGAGAGTCTGTGAGGGTAAGGGGGGGCAGAGGGGCTGTGACTTTTCTGAAGTCCACGATCATCTCCACTTTCTTCAGAGCGTTCAGCTGCAGGTTGTTGTGGCTGCACCAGGACGCCAGCTGGGCCACCTCTCTCCTGTAGACGGACTTGTCGCCGTTGGAGATGAGCCCGATGAGGGTGGTGTCGTCCGCAAACTTGATCAGCTTGACAGACTGGTGGCTGGAGGTGCAGGAGTTGGTGTACAGGGAGAAGAGCAGGGGGGAAAGTACACAGCCCTGGGGTGATCCGGTGCTGATGCTAACAGAGTCTGAGACAGACTTTCCCAGCCGCACATGCTGCCTCCGGTCCGTCAGGAAGTCGGTGATCCACCTGCAGAGGGAGTCAGGCACGTTGAGCAGGGACAGCTTGTCCTGGAGCAGAGCGGGGTGGATGGTATTGAATGCAGAGCTGAAGTCCACAAACAGGATCCTGGCGTAGGTTCCCGGGGAGTCCAGGTGCTGCAGGATGGAGTGTAGGGCCAGGTTGACTGCGTCGTCCACAGACCTGTTGGCTCTGTAGGCAAACTGCAGCGGGTCCAGGAGGGGAGTGGTGATGGTTTTGAGGTGGGACAGGACCAGGCGCTCAAAGGACTTCATGACTACAGAGGTGAGCGCTACAGGTCTGTAGTCGTTAAGTCCAGTGATCCGTGGCTTCTTGGGGACAGGGACGATGGTAGAGGTTTTGAGGCAGGTCGGCACGTGGCATGACTTCAGGGAGGTGTTAAAAATGTCTGTGAAGACAGGAGTCAGCTCCTCCGCACAGTGTCTCAGGGTGGAGGGAGACACGCCGTCCGGACCGGGGGCCTTGCGCGGGTTCAGTCTGAAGAACTGTCTGTGCACGTCCTGCTCACTGATGGCAAGGGCAGGGGGGGAGGAGGGGGGGCCGCCTTTGATGAAGTGGGGACCATGGAGGCAGTGGCGCTGGGGGGAGGGGGGGTCGTTGGACACAGCTGACGAGGTGTCAAAACCTCTGGTAAACCATCTGGTAAGTTTCTGCATTTTTATATTTTAAATGACTATGCTACTAACAGCCATAGTTCCTCTTTCTGAGTGCTGCCATGGCTCATTTTCCCTCTTATCGGCTATCTTAACTTCCTGCGTTTGATCTGAAAGTCAGAATGTTTCTGAAAATTGCATATCGACTCTTTAGTACAAACGGTGGTTTGGGGGAGATTTTGCATCTAAAATTTTGGTCCAAACCAAACTGAAAAGTTTGAAATACAGTGATGATCAAGTAAGTAAATATAACTGATTTAACATAATTAAAAATAAAAATCATGCTAGAGTCAATCCCTCACCCCCTGGTTAATCTCCTCACAGGCCCTTCAGCTTTAAAATCCCATTTCCTCTTCCTGTATGTGAGGATTTCCTCCATTCGCGGTGACTAAGTCTTCACTTTGTTGTGCCATCTTGAACTCTGACTGTACATGGACGTTCCAGCCATCTCTGAGAGGCGGAGGAGAAGAACGCTGCTAGAAGGAGGTCATGGACCACCCAGGGCAAGGAGGCCAGCACACAAGGCAGTCTGGTGACATGGCAACTTGTCTAAAGCCCGTGCATCACTATACCACCTACAGTGGATTATAATGTACGGCTGCAGAAAGGCTGAATTAAACAACACAATACCCACGGATGATCTATCATAGCTGCCTTTTAAAAGGAAAAGAGGCACATATGTATGTCAGTGTGAGGCTGTGGATTTGACTTCTAAGACCCCCTTTCTCATGTAAATAAAACAAAATGCTTTGAATCTTAATCTACAAATTTGCCATGTTCAAGAATTTCCACAAAAACCAGCAGCCGTCAATAATTCTGATCTTTTATGAATGAGATCTTAGCCTTTTTTCTGCTATGTCATCATCTTTTCCTGCTACTGGTTGCATGGCGTTTTCAGTACTCAATCGTTTGTTTCTATTTTGAGCTGGGCGGGGGCAGTTTTCAGTTCAGCGAAGTTTTTGAGTCCTCTTTTTTTTTCCCGCTCGTTATCTCCACCACCACTGACCTCGCCGTGCTGCTTTCTAGTTTCTCAGCTGATGCAGTGTGCCAGCATGAGGCTTCTTTTCACAGTGACAGAAGTCTTTTTTTTGTGTCATCGGTTCACGTGAGGTGACCGCCCCTTCCACCCTCCCCCCCCCATCTCCTCCTCCCGCCAGGCTCGGAGCTTGCTATCCTGCCTCGTTGAGACAGCTCCACTGAGGCTTGCAAGATCAGCTGCCGTGCAAGCCCAGCTGAGGCTTCCGGGCACTCACGTTGCTAGATTTCATTTGTGAGTGAGCGTTTGACCTCAGGAGCGAGTAGACATCCGCACGCCCCATGCACGCAAATGCAGGCATGAATAAATGGCAGTATCAACACGCGCCGGACTTGTCCACATATTGTGCTGCAAACAAATTTACCTGCCCCCCCGCGCTGCTTTTCTCCCCAAGCTTCCTCCCCCTGGCACCTCTCCATGTCGCTCCTGCCAACCTGCTTCTAAAGCGTGTAACCTACACTCACCCCCACCCCCCACCCCCACCCCAACCCATTGCTCCTCCGCCGTGGGCCCTGACAGGCCGAGCCGTAATGCTTAGTGGCACAGGCTCGCCCAGCCGCCATCCTCCACCATCGCCGCAGCAGTTCTACAGATTGCTATTTGCTGACATTGGGAATGATATTAAAGGCAGAGGTTAGGAAGGAGGCATCGGGAGATTGAAATGTGGCGATGACAGCTATTTCTCTTGTCATTTCGCCGCAACTGAAGACCACAGCATTGTCAGGTGGCACGGAGGGCAAACTGAAGCAAAGCTGGATTAACCCAAAGGGGAAAGAGATGAATCGGTGCACAAATGGATGCACAAATCATGGCCACTGGCACTTCAGTAGTTGACAGTAACACTCGTAATGTGACAGACTGTCCTATTATTTATGTGTTTAGGTGTGAAGTTATCACAACTTTGTACTTTTGTTTTGCTTACCTTTTTCAACTTTTCACAATGAATTCATGTCGTTTTGGCTATAAACTGAAAGGTGGAAACTGAAGAATGAATGATATTTGCTCAGTGCTGGAACCACCTTTTATTCAGTACATTCTAATTTCTATGACAGTCTTTTTTTTTTTTTTTGTCTTTCATCTGCTCCCTTTTGGGGTCACCACAGCATATTGTGATGATCCGCATGTTTATTTGGCAAGGATTTTTACGCCGGATGCCCTTCCTGACACAACCCTGCCTATTTACCTGGGACCAGCACAGGGAGTACACTGGCTTGTAGTTTACCACTATCAATGTCTGTCTGGAGTAAATGATAATGGACTCACTGTAAGTGCTTTGAGATGTCACTTGACATGTAAAATGTCGTATAATTCTAATCCATTATTCAAAGATTATATTTGTCAATACTACTATACATACAGGACATACTGTCATGATTCAGGGCAAGAGAGGCTCAAAAGCAGAGCTGCCAGAACGAACACTCAGACTCAGATGTAAAAAGTTCACCAGTTTATTGTGAAACAAGACCTAACACACAACTCTAAATAAAAGTGCACAACTAAGGAAAAGAGCAAACAAAACACACACTTAAATTTCACACAAAACTGGTGCCCGCTGGAGCGCATGTAGCCTATGGGAGGAGAGCAGAAAAGAGATTATTAGGGACAGATTCACCTCAAGAGGAGAATAGACTAGGAGCGCATTCTTACTCAATGAGCAGAGGAGCCCGGCAGGAAACTCCTGCGTAGACCAGAGGAACAGGGGAAGACGGTGACCTGGGTGGATGTCCGGCGTCTTCTTGGTCGGGCGACCGTGATCAGCCCCAGAGTACACACCGCTAAGGTGGCAGCAAACCTGAGGAGACAGAGGACACAGGCCGTGAAAAACACAGGTCAGCCGAGAGAGAATGAAATAACTTGGCTTAGACTTCCAGGTAGCAAACCTAACGATCCAGCGGTGACCTCCTTGCACACTGGCTCTTAAATATGCTGGGTAATTAGGAAGCAGCAGGTGTGTAACCACGTAGGTGTAGTTGATACTCCGAAGCCAGGAAGACAGGAACAGGAGGGGAGGGGGAGCATGCTCACCTGATCATCACACATACAGGAGAATTGAAATGCCATTTCTCTCTCTTCAGTGGTGTGCGCGATATACAAACTAGAAAAGCACTCAGAGAGTTCATACCTCCGCCAAGGCTCCTTCTTTCCCTCCCTTTGTCCATCCATGTGTTTGTATCTCCCTGCCTCCATCCCACCATACATTGCAAGATTGGGCCTTGGTAGAGGTATGTGCTCACAGATCAGCTCGAAAATGTAATGGGTTTGTCTGCAGGCCAAGGACCATCTCTGGTTAAAATTTTAGCAAAATCCATCCAGTAGTTTTTACATAATCCTTCTAAACCACTGCAAGAAGATTGAGCCTTGGTGGAAGTATGCAGTCATGGATCACCCTCAAAATGTAATGGGCTTGTGTGTAGGCCAAGAACCACTTCTGGTGAAAATTTCATCCAAATCCATCCTGTAGTTTTTGGAGTATTGTTGCTAACAGTCTGTGAGGATATAAGAGCCTTGGTGGAAGTATGCATTCTCAGATCATCTCTGAAAATGTAATGGCTTCCCCTCTAGCCCAAGAACCAACTCTGGTGAAAATTTCATCTAAATCCATCCAGTAGTTTTTGTGTAATCCTGCTGCACAAATGCAAACAAAGCCCTTGGTGGAGGTGTGCACTCTCAGATCATCACCAAAATCTAATCATCTGTTCCCTGTGCCATGATACACTTTTCCTGAAAATGTCATCAAAATCCATCCATAACTTTTTGAGTTATGTTGCTAACGAACAAACAGACAGACAGACAAACGCCGGCAAAAACATAACCTCCTCGGCGGAGGTAAAAAGGAATAAGACTGGAAAACAATAACAGCAGTCTATGTACAGTGATGCTACCCATAGTGCAAATAACGGTAAAAGATAAAACCTGTCAAGGACCTCCTCGTGTGCTTTTATGCAGCGCACAGAGGAGGGGAAGGAAGGATGAATTTACGCGCCGGGTTACACCACAACACATTTATTAAAGTAATGACAAACAGTTCCCAAAAAGGTGAGAACGTACAAAAATACAAAGACACTTACAATTGGTGTTCCTGGGCTGGCATCGCCCAGCGAACGCATGAGGAGAAGTGATCTAACCACAATGGTGTCCCAGAGCCGACATCGCTTAAGGGACGCAGGAGAACCACAACTAGAGTGGAGTGGTGAACATTACGTGGCACACAGTTCACACACGACTATGTACATCAAAGGACAATTCAACGGACAAGCAATGCTTGACTGGCAAACGCTGCTTAAGTGCAAGCATTGCTGGCTTCACAAATTGAGTGCACCTGGGCGAGGCGTGGGGATAACAGTCACCGGAGTAGAATCAGCTGGCTGTCAAAGGAGAGGGGGCGTGGTCGGACCGGCGAGTGTTAGACAATGCCTACAAGAAAGTAGGTCAAAGAGGCTGCCTAACAGCCGCCGGCCAGAACGGTGGCTACAGGCATGAAAAAGAAAAGGACAAAGACATAAAAACAACAAGGACTCAAAAGAAAACACAATACATAAATAACCTGATACCTGAGCCACAGAGAACGGCCAGAACCAAGCCTAAGGAAAACACCAGCTCGGTTCATGACAAAACCCAGACATCCCATAGTGCAAATAAAGATAAACAATAAAACCCAGCAATCCTATATACAGAAAAGTAGAGCAGTAATACTCGTAGTTGCAAATTTGATGTGGTAGTGTTGGTGCAGAAAGTGACAGATTGGACTTCACATGATCAATATTGCAATAACAGACAGCAGCAGGTATGGCATTTGTGCAAATGATTGCAATAAGGTGCAGAGACATACAGCAGCAGATGTATTACTGTTGGTGTATCAGTCTTTCTGTGCCAACAGCTGAGGTAGTTATTGTGCGGGTGAGTGCGTTACGGTCCGGGGGGTGGGGTGGGGGAGGAAGTGGGCTGAGTTCAGGGCCCTGATGGCCTGGTGAACAAAGCTGTTTAGCAGTCTTGTGGAACAGGCCCGGAGGCTCCGGTACCTTTTCCCCCAGGGCAGGGGGCTGAAGAGGGAGTGTGAGGGGTGGGAAGTGTCGCCTGCAATGTTGATGGCTCTGTGGGTGAGGCGGGTGTGGTCGATGTCCGGGGGAGGGGGGGGAGGGCGCCAATTCAATTCAATTCAATTCAACTTTATTTATATAGCGCCATTTCACAACAACAGTCATCTCATAGCACTATCAACTGTAGGGGGGAACCCCCACAGTTGCAGAAAGACCCCAGCAATCAAGTGATCCCCTGTGAGCAAGCACTTGGCGACGGTGGAGAGGAAAAACTCCCTTTTAACAGGAAGAAACCTCCAGCAGAACCAGGCTCAGGGAGGGGCAGTCATCTGCTGCGACTGGCTGGGGAGTGAGGGGACAGAGAAGATGAAAAGAACAGACATGTAGAGAGCAAACAGCACGATGGGGACTCAATCTATGGGAGAGAACAAACAAATGTTAATGACCAGCAAAAAAAAATATTTCATAGAGAGTGAGGAAAGGAGTGAGGCCCAGTGCATTACTGGAGGTCCCCCGGCTGACTAAACCTATTAGCAGCATAACTAAGGGAGGGTTCAGAAACACATGATCCCTCCCTAATTGTAGGCTATATCAAAAAGGTAGGTTTTAACCCTAATCTTAAAAACAGAGATCGAGTCTGACTCCCAAATCCAGATTGGCAGCTGATTCCACAGGAGAGGAGCTTGATAACTGAAGGCTCTGCCTCCCATTGTACTTTTGGAGATTCTAGGTATTACAAGTAGTCCTGCATTTTGGGAGCGTAGTGCTCTGTTAGGATAATACGGTAGTATCAGATCTTTTAAATAAAAAGGAGCCTGATTGTTTAGAGCTTTGTAAGTAAGAAGAAGGATTTTAAACTTAATTCTAAACTCTATGGGAAGCCAATGAAGGGAGGCCAGAACCGGAGAGATATGATCTCTCTTTCTAGTACCTGTTAAAACTCTTGCTGCAGCATTTTGGATCAGCTGAAGACTTTTTAAAGATGTTTTAGGACAACCTGATAATAAAGAATTACAATAATCTAATCTCGAGCTAACAAAAGCGTGGATCAGTTTCTCAGCATCACTCTGAGACAAGATGCTCCTAATCTTGGCAATATTACGCAAATGATAGAAGGCAGTCTTAGAAACAAATTTAATATGTGAATTGAAGGACAAATCCTGATCAAAAATAACTCCAAGGTTCCTCACAGAGCTATTAAGAGAAAGAGTAACTGCATCCAAACTGAAAGTTTGATTTGGAAAGGAATTTCTAAGGTTTTTTGGACCAACAAGAATGACTTCAGTCTTATCTGAATTTAATAGCAGGAAATTACAAGTCATCCAAGCTTTGATTTCCTTAAGACAGGCTTCTAACTTGGCTAATTGATTACTATCATCTGGCTTCATTGACAGGTATAATTGTGTGTCATCTGCATAACAATGAAAATGTATACAGTGCTTTCTAATAATGTTGCCTAACGGAAGCATATATAAACTAAAAAGAGTAGGGCCTAGCACAGATCCCTGTGGAACTCCATGACTAAGCTTTGAGTTGAAAGAAAACTCATTATTTACATGAACAAACTGGAACCTATCAGATAAATAAGATCTAAACCACTGCAACGAAGTTCCATTAAGTCCAACATAGTGTTCTAATCTATCAAGTAGAATATTATGATTGATAGTATCAAAAGCTGCACTAAGGTCTAAAAGGACAAGTACAGAAACTAGTCCATTATCAGATGCAATGAGGAGGTCGTTAGTGACCTTCGCTAAGGCTGTTTCAGTACTATGATGGATTCTAAACCCAGATTGAAACTCTTCAAGTAAACCATTTCCCTGCAGGTGGTCGAATAATTGCGTAGCAACAACTCTTTCTAAGATTTTTGAAATGAAAGGGAGATTAGAGATTGGTCTATAGTTAGCTAAAGCTCCTGGATCTAGCGTTGGCTTTTTGAGTAAGGGTTTAATTACAGCTGTTTTAAAAGCCTGCGGTACATGGCCTAAAGTTAATGAAGAATTGATTATATGAAGAATAAAGCTACCAATAAGTGGGAAGACTTCTTTAAATAACCTAGTAGGAATAGGGTCTAAAAGACAAGTTGAAGGTTTGGATGAGGAAACTATTTTGTCTAACTCACAAAGGTCGATTGGAGTAAACTCATCAAGACAGACATCAAAAGAAGGAGTTGTAGTAGTTACAGTATTTAAGTTAGCTGTGGGAAGAATCTGATTGATTTTATCTCTGATGGATGAAATTTTATTATTGAAAAAGTTCATAAAGTCCTGACTAGTAAGCTCTAAGGGAATGCTAGGATTGATAGAGTCCTGACTCTTTGTCAACCTGGCTACAGTACTGAAAAGAAACCTGAGATTATTCTTGTTCTCTTCTATTAATGCAGAGTAATAACTTGTTCTAGCTTTTCTAAGAGATTTTTTATAAATTAAAAGATGATTTCTCCAAGCTAAATAGATTTCATCTAAATTAGTAGAGCGCCATTTTCTTTCTAATTGACGAGGCTTCTGTTTTAAGCTACGAGTTTCTGTGTTGAACCAAGGAGTTAGAAATCTCTGATTAGACTTTTTCTTTTTTAAGGGGGCCACCAAGTCTAGAGCCTGATGCAGAGAAGCTGAAACACTATCCACCATGTTATCAATTACAGAAGGAGCAAGCTGTCTATAGCTTATTTCCGTTGTGTTGACACATGGCATAGAGGAAACAATCTGCATAAATTTGGAAACAGCATCATCTGAGAGGCATCTACTGTAATAATATTTTTCTTTAGGAGCCAAATAGTCAGAAATGGTAAAATCAAAGGTTAACAGACAATGGTCTGACAGTACAGGGTTATGAGGAGACACTACAAGATTTTCTATTTCTATGCCATATGTCAGAACAAGGTCCAATGTATGGTGGAGGTAATGAGTAGAATTTCCTACTTTCTGAGAAAACCCAATCGAGTCTAATATTGAATTAAATGCCACATTAAGGCAGTCACTATCTACATCCACATGTATATTAAAGTCCCCTACTATAATTATTCTATCAGATTTCAGCACTAAATCAGCTAAGAAATCAGCAAATTCGGATAAAAATTCTGAGTAGGTTGATGGGGGACGATAAACTATGGCAAATAAAATTGGGTTTAACCTAAAATTGCTAAAGTGCCCAATACTGAGGACCAGGCCCTCAAAGGAATTATAACATGTTTTTTGCTTTACATTAACTAGTAATTTGGAATGGTAAATTGTTGCTACTCCTCCTCCACGACCAGAACTTCTGGGATTTTGACAGTTTAAATAACCAGAGGGAGTTGATTCATTTAAACCAACATAATCCTCTTGCCCTAACCAAGTCTCTGTAAGGGAAATTAAATCAATCTGATGATCAATTAACAGATCATGGACTAACAGAGACTTGGGAGTTAGAGACCTAATATTTAGTAAACCACATTTAATTTTTAAATTATGAGGAGGAACAGAGGCCAAATCATTCAATTTAGAGGCTTTATGTTTAATTTGAGTTTTACCAATGTTTTGCTTTATCACTTTGGGATGCTTATGCATGATATTTTTATTTACTTTGGAGGGAGCAGACAACGATTCTCTGATGGGGAAGACAGGGGCTAAGCTGAGGGGTGGCGGATGAAGAGGAGCTGCAGAGAGGTGTGTAAGACTGCGACTCTGCTTCCTGGTCCCAACTCTGAGTAGTCATGGTTTTGGAAATTTGGATAAAAAAGATGCCAGATTGTTAGATAAATGAGAAGCACCATCCAAAGTGGGATGAATGCTGTCTCGTCTCATAAGACCAGGTTTTCCCCAAAAAGAGCTCCAATTGTCAATGTAGCCCACGTCATTTTTAGGACACCACACAGACAGCCAGCGGTTCAAGGATGACGAGCGACTAAACATGTCATCACTGGTCAGATTGGGGAGGGGCCCAGAGAATACTACAGTGGCAGACATCGTTTTTGCAAAGTCACACACCGATTCTACATCAAGTTTGGTGACTTCCGACTGCCGGAGACGGATGTCATTAATGCCGGCGTGAATAACAATTGTGGAGTATTTACAGTTACTTTTAGCCAGCATTTTCAGATTTGACTCGATGTCGCCTGCTCTGGCCCCAGGAATGCATTTGACTATGACCGCTGGAGTCTCTAGGTTCACGTTTCTGACTACAGAGTCGCCAGTGATCAGAGTTTTTTCCTCAGCGGGTGTGTCGCTGAGCGGGGAAAAACGATTAGAAACGTGAACAGGTTGGTGGTGAACCGGGGCTTTGCGACTAGGCTTCCTTCTCACCGTCACCCACCCAGTCTCCTCGCTGCTGAGGAGAGCCGGGGAACCGCTGACAGGGGGGCCTAAGCTAGCTAGCTCTGCTGCAGCTAATGGGCGTCCGTCGAGATTAACTGGCGCAGACGGTGTTTCAATGCAGCGGAGCCGGGATTCCAAATCAGACAACCTCGCCTCGAGCGCCTCAAAAAGACAACATTTATTACATTTACCGTTATCGCTAAAAGAGGCAGAGGTGTAGCTAAACATCTGACAGAGAGAGCACACCAGAGGAGAGGAAAGAGAGCTAGTAGCCATAGCTAATAGCTGGAGAGCAACCACACAGGCAGACAGCAAAACAGGAAGTGACGATACGCTACGTTACCACAAGGAAGTGACGATCCTCAGTCCAGGAAGTTAAGATAAGAAGTCCAAGAATGTTAAGATAAGATAAGCCTCAGGCTTATCTTATCTTATCTTAACATCCTTTGTCCAGTATATCCACCATCCCTCCTCTGCATATGTCTAAACCATCTCAGCCTTGCTTCTCTTACTTTGTCTCCAAACCGCTCAACCTGAGCTGTCCGTCTGATGTATTCATTTCTAATTCTGTCCCTCCTAGTCACTCACAATGAGAATCTTAGCAACTTCATCTCTGCCACCCCCAGCTCCGCCTCCTGTCTTTTTGTCAGTGCCACTGTCTCCAAACCATACATCAGAGCAGGTCTCACTCCCGTCTTGTAAATCTTTCCTTTCACTCTAGCTGCTATCCTGTCACAAATCATCTCTGACACTCTCTTCTTCACCTCTCTTGTGCATTTTCCATTGCTTTGGATGGTTGACCCCAGGTATTTAAACTCATCTACTTTCACTACCTCTACTCCTTGCATTTTTACAACAATAATAATGATAATAATAATAATAATAATAATAATAATAATAATAACTAGAAAAGCACTCAGAGAGTTCATACCTCTGCCAAGGCTCCTTCCTTCCCTCCCTTTGTCCATCCATCTGTTTGTATCTCCCCGCCTCCATCCCACCATACATTGCAAGACTGGGCCTTGGTAGAGGTATGCGCTCACAGATCAGCTCCAAAATGTAATGGGTTCGTCTGCAGGCCAAGGACCATCTGTGGTTAAAATTTCAGCAAAATCCATCCAGTGGTTTTTACATAATCCTACTAAACCACTGCAAGAAGATTGAGCCTTGGCGGAGGTATGCAGTCGTGGATCACCCCCTAAATGTAATGGGTTCGTGTGTAGGCCAAGAACCACTTCTGGTGAAAATTTCATCCAAATCCATCCTGTAGTTTTGGAGTATTGTTGCTAACAGTCTGTGAGGATATAAGAGCCTTGGTGGAGGTATGCATTCTCAGATCATCTCCGAAAATGTAATGGCTTCCCCTCTAGCCCAAGAACCAACTCTGGTGAAAATTTTATCTAAATCCATCCAGTAGTTTTTGTGTAATCCTGCTGCAAAATGCAAACAAAGCCCTTGGAGGAGGTGTGCACGCTCAGATCATCACCAAAATCTAATCATCTGTTGCCTGTGCCATGATACACCTTTCCTGAAAATGTCAAATCCATCCATAAGTTTTTGAGTTATGTTGCTAACAAACACAGACAGACAAACGCCGGCAAAAACATAACCTCCTTGGCAGAGGTAATAAAACTTAGTGTACAGGTGCATTTTGTGTTTCTGCCAACATATCAATCAGATATTTTAATCCAAGCACAAAACTTCAGTCGAAGTCCCAAAATGGATATTTTTTTTCCTTTTTTAGCTTTGGATTCTAGCTTCAGTTGCTGGCTCTGCCTTTGGGGTTTGCAAGGGTTGCACCAGCAGAATTGTATTCTTTAGTAACATAGTGTGAAAAGTTTGGTCTCCCACAAAAAAAGTTCCTTGCCATCCTTCTTTACATGCACGATCTTTGATTTCTGACGATGTAAGATCAAATTGAGCTGCAAGTGCGCTCCCTCACTGCCTTTCATGCTGCTTCAATATCACGGCGTGAAAAAACAAAGAAGGCAAAAACTGAGGGAAATCTGAAGCGTTCTGCCACTCAGCATCCCCCCAATCCCAAACAACGGCGTCTCACCGCCACTACAAATACATTAAAAATCAATTATTTATGGAACAGAGTCAGGGCCTCTTTAATCTTTTCCTTTTATCCAATTAAATTGTCTAACCATTCTAAGCCTCTATAGCTCACAGGGAATGTGCTTTAAAAAGAGAGAGAAAAAGAAAAGATTTTTTTTTTCTCTTCAGTCCTTCTTTTGACTTTCGATGTAACAGAGAAGAGACACTTCTGAGGGTTGAGGAATGAAAAGGAAAGAGAGTGAGTATAGTGTAAATGAACTCCCCCTCCTGCCCCGTCGCCATTGCATTGGTTCTACAGGAAGTATTTGAAGTTTTCATATCAAGACTCTGGTTCCATTCCCCGCGCAAAGGGACACCGGGGAATGGCGAGGCCTTTCATGATTCCTTTATGCCCGGCTGAAATAGTTCGAAAGTATTTGAGATCATCTCCACGGGCGTAAATACAGTGTTGCTTCAATTGCCGGTCCTGTATTATTCAAGGAGTCAACTGAAGTTGTGTCTCCAAATTGAAAAATGCTTATTTCTAAGGCACATGTGTGAAATTATTGATGCAAAGCTTCATGAACACCGCGCCGCTCACTGTTCTCATACAGCAGGACTGTTAGAAGAAAATATTTAGACACACGGAAAATCTTTTTCAGAATTTTCATGCTGCATGAATAAAAACCTTACAGAAAAGAAGATTTTAATTTGAACCCAGATGTGGTGTGGTTAGTTGAACTCTGTGACGGTGTTTAGTTAATGTTGTTTACAAAATAATTTATTGATATTAAGGCTGGTGTTGAGTCAGATACTGTATATCCAAATATGTATGTCCCCCTGCCAGATTTTACCCATGACACATTATTCCTCTTTTGAAGCCCTGATTACTAGAACTACTAATTGGTGTAAGAAGTACAAAAAAAAAACGTGAAGACCTGAAAAGGATTAAGCAGAAGAAGGTGGATGGATGGATGGATGGATGGATGGATGGATTACAAGATATAAATGAATGGAAATACTGTTTTTTGGACCTGCTCTTCATCTTTTGGCTGTTCCCTTTAGGGGTCCCCACAGCCGACTTCTCCTTCTGCCTGGCAGCTCCATCTTCAGCGTCCTTGGTACAATAAATCCACTATCCCTCCTCTGCACATGTCCAAACCACCTCATTCTCTCCTCTCTTACTTTGTCTCCAAACCGCTCAACCTGAGCTGTCCCGCTGATATACTCATTTCTAATCCTGTCCTAGTCACTCCCAATGAGAATCTTAGCAACTTCAACTCTGCCGCCTCCAGCACTGCCTCCCGTCTTTTTGTCAGTGCCACAGTCTCCAAACCATTCATCATAGCAGGTCACACTACAGTCTTGTAAATCCTCCTTTTCACTCTAACTGCTATCCTCCTGACACTCATTTCCACCCTGTCTGTACTCTTCTTCTTCACCTCTCTTGTGCACTGTCTACTGCTTTGGATGGTTGACCCCAGGTATTTACCTACCTCTGCTCTTTGCATCTTTACCATTACACCTGCCTCCCTCTCATTTACACTCATGTATTCTGTCCTGCTTCTACTGACTTTCATTCCTCTTCTTGCAAGTGCATACCTCCACCTGGAGAGGTGGAGGTTCTGCTCCCTACTCTTACTACAGATCAGTGTCGTCTGTGAACCTTATGGTCCTCAGAGAATCCTGCCTGACCTCGTCTGTCAGCCTGTCACCATAGCAAAGAAGAAGGGGCTCAGACCTCATCCCTGATGAAATCCAACCCCCACCTTGAATCCATCTAAGAATGTTATGCTTTCAGTGTCATTTACATGTCTATTAGAAGGATTACCCAAAAACTGCTGACCTGATTTCAAAGAAATTTGGGAGAAATGTGGAGTTTGGACCACAGATGAACTCATTAGATATTTTTTCTACTTAAGAGTCCCTTTAATTTCCTTAAGAATTATGGATTGAACTTGATGACAGACAAATAAATTTTAGAGCCATGTGTTGCCACGTAGGAGTATGGGCAGTGGTAGAAAAAGTTCATATTCAGTTCACTTTCTTTAAAATTGGATGAATAAATCCTACAGGAGTTAGGTTCTCTAGTACGCTCTTAGTTACTGTTGTTAGTTGTATTTTAATGCTCTTAGTACAAATTTTAGCATAATTTTTAATCGTTGATGCACAGCTTAATGGAAAAAGAGTGAGATAAAAAACACCACAGATTTAAACATTACAGCTGTTAGTGGGTGAAATTGTCAGAAATTTGTGACTTTTTCTCATTAATTTTTGACTTTTTTCATGTAAATCCTTTAAATTTTTTCCTTGTAAATTTGGTGCTCAAATTTGGGTGTCATTTTTCATCACTGATGCATGGCTTTATAAGGAAATATTGGGTCAAAAATAACAGAAGTTAAAGGTCATAAGAGTTAACCAGTCACAGTTGTTCAGTCACAGTTAATCTGTTATGTTCAATATACTGTAGTTAACTCGTATTTCTCTGATTCCACATTCTCCTATATAAGCATTTCTATTTTTTCTTTTTTTCTAAACAGTGTAAACCATATATTTAACCTCCATCTTCCAAAATAAGGGGCTTTAATCTTAATGTTAAATCATCTTTAAGGAAATACATCAGAATAGAGAGCATGTGGTAGTAGTTTCAGAGGCAGCTGTAAAGAGGCTTCCGATCAGCTGTTCTTTGTTCCGCGTTGATGTGAATTCATGTGTGGGCTGCACGCAGCGTGGCATGACATGTCTGTCTGTATGCATTCACTATATGATACATGTGTCTGTGTTTGTATATACTTGTCTACATGTGTGGCATGTCAGCCGCAGAGACATTTTTTTTCTCTCCATTCTGCGTGTGTGTGTGTGTGTGTGTGTGTGTGTGTGTGTGTGTGTGTGTGTGTGTGTGTAAAACTGTGTACACTGTACCCACAGTCGTGTGCAAGCAGCTCCTGAGGGCCCTTGCGATCACAGACTGCCAAAAGGAAAAGGATTTCCGAGAGGTTTCCTTCTCGCTATTTAAAGTGGGGGCCCTGTGGGACATGTTTGGCATTCTCATCCACTCGCTGAAGATGGCCTGTGATCTGAAGCCACTAACAGGCTCACCGTGCTCCGTCTCTCTCTCTCTCTCTCTCTCTCTCTCTCTCTCTCTCTCTCTCTCTCTCTCTCCCCATGGCTCTCTGAAGTGATTACCCTGCTTGTGATTCCACTGACACCCACATGTCCCCCCCGAGACGTGCCTTCACTGGTTTGTTTAATCTGCCTTTCCCCGTACAGTAGGTAACGGAGGCATAATTGAGGTGTGGATAGAGCCGTGGGAACAGATGATACCGATGGCAGGCTTTATGAAAACTTGTCTCCACCGTAACACGGCACGGATGACAGCAGTCGCTAAATTAACGTAGAAAATTGCTGCGGAGACAAGAGTTTTTTAAAAGTTTAATGTCATTTCTTTGTTTCCTTATGTTACCTCGGTTGTTGGATGGTGAATCTTGAAGAAAATGACAGTCACAAATACAGTTAGAAACATGCAAACCTGGAAAAGTAGAGAGTTGTTGTCAAATCATTTAATGAAAGTGCAGCCAAGGGTCAGAATGTGTCCAAATCAAACCAGACCACAGCAGCCATCAATGAAAGCAGGACTTATGAAAGAGAAGAGAAACTCCTGGACATGTTCACGAGTGACTTTACACATCAGGTACATGACCACCTACACTATATAAGAATGACTGGCAAAAGACTGGCCATTCTCCACCATTTTGTTTGTTGACCGCTGACACACATTTCCACTCTTTGTCACTGTGCTGTGGCCGGAGTGGTGGCCTAGAGGTAGAGCATCTGCCCAACAACTGGGAGGTAGTGGTTCAAGTCCCAGCCGGGTCATGCCAAAGACCATATAAAAATAAAACTTCCTGCCGTCCAGCTTGGTGCTCGGCAAAAAATGGAACGGAGGAGGGAAATGTTGGTTACCCAGCCACAGGGGGTGCACAAGCCAGTGTACTCATTGTGCCGGTCCCAAGCCTGGATAAAATGGGCAGGGTTGCATCAGGAAGGGCATCCAGCATAAAACTCAGCTCCAACCTATATTATATATGGATATGGCAGATATATCGTTGTCTGCCACAGCGACCCCACCAGAACGGGGGAATAGCTAGAAGAAGAAGAAGTCGCTGTGCTGTGACGTGGTGACAGTGGCACCTGCTTCATCATGCATTTATCTGCATTTCCCATTGAAATGTCCGCCGAGCTGAACTGAGGTGGGCAACAACCCACGTCATTTGCAGAGTCATTTAGCCCATATCAAGTAGCACAGATAACTTACTCAGACAGCAGAGAAAATCTGGACCACACTGTTTCCCTGGATTGCCGGGGTATTCTGAAATGGGCTTGAGAGAAGCCTACTAGCCTGGCCACTTGACAGCTGTTTATACCTATTTTCTCTATATTCTATCCATTCTGTTATAATTTTTCGAAGCTTAATGATATTTAAAAAGAAACCTTAATGTTCTGTGTTTTTATATGTTTTAGCAGCTGTGGCTGGTTAAAACATCATCCAACCCTGTTCCCAAAATCACCAGAAACAATAGCTGACATGTTTGAAATTCTAAACATTCTCCTTTGTATTTATTACTTTCTACTTTTCTTTTTAAATTCCAGATAAAAACAAAAAGGAAAAAGTTCCAGGTTGAATGTTCCATATTATGTTATGGATATATTGTAGCATTTTAATAGTTGATAAATACTGTATCTATATATGATTCAGTTAATTTAGGCAGTAAATTCTAATAGACACACAGTGATATTTATTTCATGTGAATATAATCATCCATCAGATTCATTTTTCTAACAAATGCTTCTAATATTCAACATTTCAAGCTTCCAATAATGATTTCAAAGTGTTGCTGGAAAAGTTGTGGATCCTCTCATCCTTTAAACAACTTTTCCTCCTTCCGTTTGTGGTGATAAGATAATGAGTTATCTAAGATTAGAATACCATTAGCCAGCCTCGTCGTCGGGCAGATACATTTGATCTCAGCAACGTACGACTTCCAAAAGTTCTGCTGATACCTGAGACGGGATCCGCTTTACAGCCCATTTGAATTTTTTGATATGAAAACAGCAAGTGCAACTGTGAAAATGTGAGGATCAGATACTCTATCTCCCCGCGGTTAGTGTCTATAACGTGGCTGAACCGATCTGTTCAAAACATACGGGGTGTCAGTCATCGCTCAAATCAGCCTTTTAGATGAAGAAGGGAAAAAATGAAGAAAATTGATCCATAGAAGTGAACTTGAATTAATTAAACATACTGTATCATGCTCGCTCTGAGAGATTGCATCTGTCCTCAGATGTGTAAAAATAAAACATTCCCAGATATCTTTTTAAACCCTATTATTGTAAGATACCAGTAATTAAATTGACAGTGTTATTAATTGGGTCGAAGATAAGTTGCATTGAGTCGAGGACATCTTAAACTCAATTAAAGATATCTCCAACTCAATTAAAGATATCCAAATGCCATGTCCTCCGCAATATGCAATCAGCCTCTTTCCGGAGCAATAATATCAGCTCACTTTTGTGCCCCTTTTACAAAAAGACTTTGTTGTACTTCTAAAGTTTTCTTTTTATCATTTAAAGGCCGGCTTTTGGAACAGATGTCACTTTTTAGCGATGTGCTCACTTCCTTTAATGTGGCATAATTATAGTATTTAATCCTTCCTTATCCAGCGTTTGAAACAGAAATGAAGATTAGGCACTTCTGACATGAGAAAATGAAGCTTTTTGGGAGGGTTGGCACAAAGTAGTTGATAGATGGAAAAAACAGCTCAGTAAAAGGAGTTTAACATGGTATGATTTCTTTCTTCTTTTTTTTTTTACATTCCATACAATAGTTTTAAAAATTTAGTTTAAGAAGATTGCCTGTTTGTTAATTTGATTTTAAATTTTACTCTTGTTTTTGGATCTTTTTTTTAGGATAAATGCGCTTTTTTTCTTAAATTTCTGGTTGATTTTCCTGTTTATTTTGCAATTTTCAGTTCATTCTGGCAAATCCAAAATGAACTAATGTGATGATGTGGTGTCCATCATCCATCCGTCCATCCACATTTCACGAGAATGGTTACTCCTCCCAGGCATTTTCCCCGATGGTCACCAAACTCAGATACAGTGATTCCCCAGGTGGGTATGCATCCACGTTGAGGTCAAGGTTAAACGCCAGGTCTGGGCATTTATGATTTCATGAAAATTGCTACTTGCCTACTAGGCAGTTGCCTAAATGTCATGCACAATGATCCACAAGTGGGTCAGCATCTACAGTGGTGTGAAAAAGTGTTTGTCCCCTTTTTGATTTCTCATTTTTTTTGTATGTTTGTCACACTTAAATGTTTCAGATCATCAAACAAATTTAAATATTAAACAAAGATAACACAAGTCAACACAAAATGCAGTTTTTAAAAACGCTAGGTGGCGCATGAACACGCAGCGACCTCTCTTCTCTCTTCAGGTTTTTTTCTCTGTTCTTTGTGTTTTTGTGCTACTTAGTGTTGTTAAATTGTTTAGTGTACATATACGATGCTGCGTACAAGCTACAGCCTTCTGGAGATAAGGAATATGACCAAAGATTACATCCTGGATCAGGGCATTAGAGAGGACTTCCGTGGCCTGGGTATTCTCCACCAGCCCTCCACATCCTCGGACTCGACTGCCGTGCCCCATCCCTGGTGGAGACGCCGTAGACGGTGTGAGCGGAGACAAAAGAGAGATAAACGTGGAGGTATCCAAACAAAGCTAACCATTAGTCCTCACAGACTCCCGATCCCTTCTCTCATCCTGGCCAACGTCCGCTCACTTGACAACAAAATAGACCACGTACAACTCCTGAGATCTACACAACGAGATGCGCGGAACTGCTGTGTTTTTATCTTTACGGAAACGTGGTTAAATGACAGTATACCAGACTCTGCCATTCAGCTAGCTGTGCTAACGTGCTACTGTAGCGACAGAGTGCTAACGGTAGTAGGGAAAACCCAGGGTGGAGGCGTGTGTGTGTACATCAGTGATGCCTGGTGCCGTGATTCTGTTGTTGTTCACAGACATTGTTCTCCTTTAGTGGAGTTCACTCACTTCCTTGTGGTAACGTATCGTCACTTCCTGTTTTGCTGTCTGCCTGTGTGGTTTGCTCTCCAGCTCTCGAGCCACTAGCTATGGCTACTAGCTCTCTTTCCTCTCCTCCTCTGGTGTGCTCTCTCTGTCAGATGTTTAGCTACACCTCTGCCTCTTTTAGTGATAACGGTAAATGTAATAAATGTTGTCTTTTTGAGGCGCTCGAGGCAAGGTTGTCTGATTTGGAATCCCGGCTCCGCTGCATTGAAACACCGTCTGCGCCAGTTAATCTCGACGGACGCCCCTTAGCTGCAGCGGAGCTAGCTAGCTTAGGTCCCACTGTCAGCGGTCCCTCGGCTCTCCTCAGCAGCGAGGAGACTGGGTGGGTGACGGTGAGAAGGAAGCCTAGTCGCAAAGCCCCGGTTCACCACCAACCTGTTCACGTTTCTAATCGTTTTTCCCCGCTCAGCGACACACCCGCTGAGGAAAAAACTCTGATCATTGGCGACTCTGTAGTCAGAAACGTGAACCTAGAGACTCCAGCGGCCATAGTCACATGTATTCCTGGGGCCAGAGCAGGCGACATCGAGTCAAATTTGAAAATGCTGGCTAAAAGTAACTGTAAATATTCCACAATTGTTATTCACGCCGGCATTAATGACATCCGTCTCCGGCAGTCGGAAGTCACGAAACTTAATGTAGAATCGGTGTGTGACTTTGCAAAAACGATGTCAGCCACTGTAGTATTCTCTGGGCCCCTCCCCAATCTGACCAGTGATGACATGTTTAGTCGCTCGTCATCCTTGAACCGCTGGCTGTCTGTGTGGTGTCCTAAAAATGACGTGGGCTACATTGACAATTGGAGCTCTTTTTGGGGAAAACCTGGTCTTATGAGACGAGACAGCATTCATCCCACTTTGGATGGTGCTTCTCATTTATCTAACAATCTGGCATCTTTTTTATCCAAATTTCCAAAACCCTGACTACTCAGAGTTGGGACCAGGAAGCAGAGTCACAGTCTTACACGCCTCTCTGCAGCTCCTCTTCATCCGCCACCCCTCAGCTTAGCCCCTGTCTTCCCCATCAGAGAATCGTTGTCTGCTCCCTCCAAAGTAAATAAAAATATAATGTATAAGCATCCCAAAGTGATAAAGCAAAATATTGGTAAAACTCAAATTAAACATAAAGCCTCTAAATTGAATGATTTGGCCTCTGTTCCTCCTCATAATTTAAAAATTAAATGTGGTTTATTAAATATTAGGTCTCTAACTCCCAAGTCTCTGTTAGTCCATGATCTGTTAATTGATCATCAGATTGATTTAATTTCCCTTACAGAGACTTGGTTAGGGCAAGAGGATTATGTTGGTTTAAATGAATCAACTCCCTCTGGTTATTTAAACTGTCAAAATCCCAGAAGTTCTGGTCGTGGAGGAGGAGTAGCATCAATTTACCATTCCAAATTACTAGTTAATGTAAAGCAAAAAACATGTTATAATTCCTTTGAGGGCCTGGTCCTCAGTATTGGGCACTTTAGCAATTCCAGGTTAAACCCAATTTTATTTGCCATAGTTTATCGTCCCCCATCAACCTATTCAGAATTTTTATCCGAATTTCCTGATTTCTTAGCTGATTTAGTGCTGAAATCTGATAGAATAATTATAGTAGGGGACTTTAATATACATGTGGATGTAGATAGTGACTGCCTTAATGTGGCTTTTAATTCAATATTAGACTCGATTGGGTTTTCTCAGAAAGTAGGAAATTCTACTCATTACCTCCACCATACATTGGACCTTGTTCTGACATATGGCATAGAAATAGAAAATCTTGTAGTGTCTCCTCATAACCCTGTACTGTCAGACCATTGTCTGTTAACCTTTGATTTTACTATTTCTGACTATTTGGCTCCTAAAGAAAAATATTATCACAGTAGATGCCTCTCAGATGATGCTGTTTCCAAATTTATGCAGATTGTTTCCTCTATGCCATGTGTCAACACAACGGAAATAAGCTATAGACAGCTTGCTCCTTCTGTAATTGATAACATGGTGGATAGTGTTTCAGCTTCTCTGCATCAGACTCTAGACTTGGTGGCCCCCTTAAAAAAGAAAAAGTCTAATCAGAGATTTTTAACTCCTTGGTTCAACACAGAAACTCGTAGCTTAAAACAGAAGACTCGTCAATTAGAAAGAAAATGGCGCTCTACTAATTTAGATGAAATCTATTTAGCTTGGAGAAATCATCTTTTAATTTATAAAAAATCTCTTAGAAAAGCTAGAACGAGTTATTACTCTGCATTAATAGAAGAGAACAAGAATAATCCCAGGTTTCTTTTCAGTACTGTAGCCAGGTTGACAAAGAGTCAGGACTCTGTCAATCCTAGCATCCCCTTAGAGCTTACTAGTCAGGACTTTATGAACTTTTTCAATAATAAAATTTCATCCATCAGAGATAAAATCAATCAGATTCTTCCCACAGTTAACTTAAATACTGTAACTACTACAACTCCTTCTATTGATGTCTGTCTTGATGAGTTTACTCCAATCGACCTTTGTGAGTTAGACAAAATAGTTTCCTCATCCAAACCTTCAACTTGTCTTTTAGACCCTATTCCTACCAGGTTATTTAAAGAAGTCTTCCCACTTATTGGTAGCTTTATTCTTCATATAATCAATTCTTCATTAACTTTAGGCCATGTACCGCAGGCTTTTAAAACGGCTGTAATTAAACCCTTACTCAAAAAGCCAACGCTAGATCCAGGAGCTTTAGCTAACTATAGACCAATCTCTAATCTCCCTTTCATTTCAAAAATCTTAGAAAGAGTTGTTGCTATGCAATTATTTGACCACCTGCAGGGAAATGGTTTATTTGAGGAGTTTCAATCTGGGTTTAGAATCCATCATAGCACTGAAACAGCCTTAGCGAAGGTCACTAACGACCTCCTCATTGCATCTGATAATGGACTAGTTTCTGTACTTGTCCTTTTAGATCTTAGTGCAGCTTTTGATACTATTGATCATAATATTCTACTTGATAGATTAGAACACTATGTTGGACTTAATGGAACTTCGTTGCAGTGGTTTAGATCTTATTTATCTGATAGGTTCCAGTTTGTTCATGTAAATGATGAGTTTTCTCTCAGCTCAAAGCTTAGTCATGGAGTTCCACAGGGATCTGTGCTTGGCCCTACTCTTTTTAGTTTATATATGCTTCCGTTAGGCAACATTATTAGAAAGCACTGTATACATTTTCACTGTTATGCAGATGACACACAATTATACCTGTCAATGAAGCCAGATGATACTAATCAATTAGCCAAGTTAGAAGCCTGTCTTAAGGAAATCAAAGTTTGGATGACTTGTAATTTCCTGCTATTAAATTCAGATAAGACTGAAGTCATTCTTGTTGGTCCAAAAAACCTTAGAAATTCCTTTCCAAATCAAACTTTCAGTTTGGATGCAGTTACTCTTTCTCTTAATAGCTCTGTGAGGAACCTTGGAGTTATTTTTGATCAGGATTTGTCCTTCAATTCACATATTAAATTTGTTTCTAAGACTGCCTTCTATCATTTGCGTAATATTGCCAAGATTAGGAGCATCTTGTCTCAGAGTGATGCTGAGAAGCTGATCCACGCTTTTGTTAGCTCGAGATTAGATTATTGTAATTCTTTATTATCAGGTTGTCCTAAAACATCTTTAAAAAGTCTTCAGCTGATCCAAAATGCTGCAGCAAGAGTTTTAACAGGTACTAGAAAGAGAGATCATATCTCTCCGGTTCTGGCCTCCCTTCATTGGCTTCCCATAGAGTTTAGAATTAAGTTTAAAATCCTTCTTCTTACTTACAAAGCTCTAAACAATCAGGCTCCTTTTTATTTAAAAGATCTGATACTACCGTATCATCCTAACAGAGCACTACGCTCCCAAAATGCAGGTTTACTTGTAATACCTAGAATCTCCAAAAGTACAATGGGAGGCAGAGCCTTCAGTTATCAAGCTCCTCTCCTGTGGAATCAGCTGCCAATCTGGATTCGGGAGTCAGACTCGATCTCTGTTTTTAAGAATAGGGCTAAAACCTACCTTTTTGATATAGCCTACAATTAGGGAGGGATCATGTGTTTTCTGAACCCTCCCTTAGTTATGCTGCTAATAGGTTTAGTCAGCCGGGGGACCTCCAGTAATGCACTGGGCCTCACTCCTTTCCTCACTCTCTATGAAATATTTTTTTTTTGCTGGTCATTAACATTTGTTTGTTCTCTCCCATAGATTGAGTCCCCATCGTGCTGTTTGCTCTCTACATGTCTGTTCTTTTCTTCTTCTCTATCCCCTCACCCCCCAGCCAGTCGCAGCAGATGACTGCCCCTCCCTGAGCCTGGTTCTGCTGGAGGTTTCTTCCTGTTAAAAGGGAGTTTTTCCTCTCCACCGTCGCCAAGTGCTTGCTCACAGGGGATCGCCTGATTGCTGGGGTCTTTCTGCAACTGTGGGGGTCCTCCCTACAGTTGATAGTGCTATGAGATGACTGTTGTTGTGAAATGGCGCTATATAAATAAAGTTGAATTGAATTGAATTGAATTGAGTTTATGATCATCAAGTGCAGACCTTTTTACAAGCTTAGAGAAATTTCATCTGTTCTACTTGCTGCCGTGTATGTCCTGCCTACTGGCATCGGCGAGAGGAGGGAAGCACTGAAAGAACTGTATCAGGCTATAAGTGAGACACAAACAGCGCATCCAGATGGATTTCTCATCACAGCAGAAGACTTCAACCACGCAGATTTAAAGGCCCTCCTACCAAACCTATATCAACATGTAAACTTTGCAACAAGAGGAGACAATCTGCTGGATCTTGTTGGCGTACACAACTCATAAGAATGCATACAGAGCCCCCCCCCCCCCCCCCGGGGTCTCTCTGATCACATCACCATGCTGTTAAGGCCGGCATCCAAACCCAGAGTGAAAACAATCAGACCAACAACAAAGCAGGTACGTGTGTGGCCAGAGGGGGCCTCTGATGCTCTGAAAGACTGCTTCAGCACTACAGACTGGGACACTTTCAAGCAAGCAGTCACTCACAATGGACACACAAACCTAGAGGACTACACTGAGGTTGTTGTGGCATACATAGCTAAATGCATTGATGATGTCACTCGCTGCAAGACCATCACTGTTTGTGCTAACCAGAAGCCATGGATGACAGCAGAGGTCCACAGACTCCTGAGGGCTCGGGATGCAGCCTTCAGGGCTGGCGACACTGCAGAGCAACAGCTAGGGCCAACCTGTCCCGTGGTATCAAGGAGGCAAAATGACAGTACAGCAAGAAAATATCCAGACACTTCGGCAACACCAGAGATGCGCATTCTCTCTGGCATGGCATACAGACCCTCACCAACTACAAACCTCCACCTCAGACCTGTGCTAGTGACATTACACTGCTCAACAACCTAAACGACTTCTTTGGCCAATTTGAAACACAAAATGGCACATCAACACAGAAGACCACTCCTCCTCCGGATGAGCAGGCCATGAGTCTGGATCTGGCTAGCGTGAAGAGGACCCTCTGCAGGATCAACCCACGCAAGGCAGCTGGCCCAGACAACATACCGGGTCGCATCCTGAAGGACTGTACAGAGGAGCTTAAGAATGTCCTGGCCGACATCTTCAACATCCCCTGTTTCAAACTGTTGTCCCCACATACTTTAAAACTGCCACCATAATACCAGTCCCAAAGAAGCCCGTCTCATCCAGCTACAATGATTACTGGCCCGTAGCACTGACCCCCATTATAATGAAGTGCTTCGAATGACTAGTCATGCAGAACATCAAGTCCACCCTGCCTCCCTCCCACAACCCATTCCAGTCTGCATACAGGTTGAACAGATCCACAGAAGATGCCATCGCTGCTGCTTTCCATCCAGCCCTCACCCACCTGGACTCAAAAAACTCCTATGTGTGAATGCTGTTCTTGGACTTCAGTACAGCATTCAACACAATCATCCCCAGCACCTGATACAAAAACTCAGACACTTAGGACTCAAAACCTCTCTCTGTAACTGGGTGATGGACTTTCTCACAGGGAGGCCACAGAACGTGTGGGTTGGCAGCAACACCTCTCAGACCATCACACTGAGCACAGGGGCTCCACAAGGGTGTGTGCTCAGCCCGCTGCTCTTCACCCTGCTGACCCGTGACTGCGTACCAGTCTACAACACCAACCACATCATCAAGTTTGTGGACAACACGACGGTGGTGGGCCTCATCACCAACAATGAGGAGGCCAACTACAGAAATGAGGTGAGCCAACTGGTCCAGTGGTGTAAAGACAATAACCTCTTCCTGAACATGGGAAAAACCAAGGAGATTGTGGTCGACTTCAGGAGGGGTCTCACACACAGCACCCCCTCTGATCATCGATGGTGCAGCTGTGGAAAGGGTGAGCAGCACCAAGTTTCTGGGGGTGCACATCTCTGAGGACCTCTCCTGGTCCAACAACACCACATCACTGGCCAAGAAGGCCCAAACTCGCCTCCATTTCCTCCGCAAACTGAGGAGAGCACGAGTCCCTCCCCCCATCATGTGTTCTTTCTACCGGGGTACCATTGAGCACATCCTCACCAGCTGCATCACGGTGTGGTATGGAAGCTGCACCACCGCCTGCCGGAAGACACTACAACGCACAGTGGAAGCAGTCAGCAAGATCATCGGTGCCCCTCTGCCCCCCCACCCCCACCCCAGACATCTACCCCACCCACCTCTCCCGCAGAGCCATCAGCATCACAGGCGACACCTCCCACCCCTTACACTCCCTCTTCGGCCCCCTGCCCTCAGGGAAAAGGTACTGAAGCCTCCGGGCCTGCTCCACAAGACTGCTTAACAGCTTCGTTCATCATCTGTTGGCACAGAAAGACTGGCACACCAACAGTAATACTGTTGTTTTGTTGTACTTTAGCTGCTGTATGTCTCTGCACATTAACCGCAATCATTTGCACAATTGCCATATCTGCTGCTGTCTGTCTGTCACTGCAATACTGATCATGTGCAGTCCTATCTGTTACTATCTGCACCTACACTACCGCATTGAACTGCAACTACGGGTATTCATCTCTGGCTGTCTGTATATAGGATTGCTGGGTTTATCATCGTTAATCGTGTATCTCTATAGAGGTCTGGGTCTTTCATGTTGCCATCGGCACCACGGGTTGCATTACTGTACATAGACTGCTGTTGTTGTTTTCTTTTCTTTTCTATTCCAGCCTTGTTCCTTTTCTTTTTATATTATGCACACCAATGAAGAGAGAGAGAAACGCCATTTCAGTTCTCCTGTATGTCCTGCATGTATAGTAGTATTGACAAATAAAACCTTTGAATCTTGAAAAAAAAAATCTTATATGAAGGTGTTTATTATTAAGGGGAAAAATCCAAACCTACATGGCCCTGTGTGAAAAAGTGATTTCCCCCCTGTTAAAGCATAAATTAACTGTGGTTTATCACATCTTTGGAAAGCTGAGTTCAGTTTCTCTAGCCACACCCAGGCCTGATTACTGCCACACCTGTTCTCAATCAAGAAATCACTTAAATAGGACCTGCCTGGCAAAGTGAAGTAGACCAAAAGATCCTCAAAAGCTAGACATCATCCTGTGATCCAAAGAAATTCAGGAACAAATGAGAAACAAAGTAATTAAGATCTATCAGTCTGCAAAAGGTCATAAAGTCATTTCTAAAGCTTTAGGACTCCAGCGAACCACAGTGAGAGCCATTATCCCCAAATGGCGAAAACATGGAACAGTGGTGAACCTTCAACAGGAGTGGCCGGCCGACCAAAATTACCCCAAGAGCGCAGCGACGACTCATCCAAGAGGTCACAAAAGACCCCACAACAACATTCAAAGAACTGCAGGCCTCACTTGCCTCAGTTAAGGTCAGTGTTCATGACTCCACCAGAAAGAGACTGGGCAAAAATGGCCTGCATGGCAGAGTTCCAAGACGAAAACCACTAATGAGCAAAAAGAACATAAAGGCTCATCTCAGTTTTGCCAGAAAACATCTTGATGATCCCCAAGACTTTTGTGAAAATACTCTGTGGACTGACGAGACAAAAGTTGAACTTTTTAGGAGGTGTGTGTCCCCTTACATCCGGCGTAAAAGTAACACAGCATTTCAGAAAAGGAACATCATACCAGCAGTAAAATATGGTGGTGGTAGTGTGATGGTCTGGGGCTGTTTTGCTGCTTCAGGACCTGGTAGACTTGCTGTGGTAAATGGAACCATGAATTCTGCTGTCTACCAAAAAATCCTGAAGGAGAATGTGCGGCCATCTGTTGGTGACCTCAAGCTGAAGTGCACTTGGGTTCTGCAGCAAGACAATGATCCAAAACACACCAGCAAGTCCGCCTCTGAATGGCTTAAGAAAAACAAAATGAAGATTTTGGAGTGGCCTAGTCAAGAGTCCTGACCTGAATCTGATTGAGATGCTGTGGCATGACCTTAAAAAGGCAGTTCATGTTTGAAAACCCTCCATTGTGGCTGAATTACAACAATTCTGCAAAGATGAGTGGGCCAGAATTCCTCCACAGCGCTGTAAAAGACTCATTGTCAGTTATCGCAAACACTTGATTGCAGTTGTTGCTGCTAAGGGTGGCCCAACTAGTTATTAGGTTTAGGGGGCAATCACTTTTTCACCCAGGGCCATGTAGGTTTGGATTTTTCCCCCTTAATAATAAACACCTTCATTTAAAAACTCCATTATGTGTTTACTTGTGATATCTTTGTCTAATATTTAAATTTGTTTGATGATCTGAAACATTTAAATGTGACAAACATACAAACAAATGAGAAACCAGGAAGGGGGCAAACACTTTTTCACACCACTGTAGGCTGTGGTTAAGGTCAAGGTCAACGGTCAGGAGAGCCGAGCACCCTTGGAGTGATGTCATCAGACCAGAATGAGCTACTCCGTCACTGACGCTCTGGTTACTTGTTGGTTTTTGGATCCTTTTTATGATAAATATGCATTTTTTATTTTTTTTTTTTTTTGTGATAGCTCAGTTTATAATTACAGCTCCTTGTTCGGCATGAGGCTGTCATTACACATGCCATTCACAACAGTGGCAAAATATTTGCTTTTTTTAACCAATTAACAAGTGAAATTGAAAAAATTCCCACAGAAACCTGAATGTTCCAGGGAACCCTGGTTGAAAAACACCAATCTAGTTAATCAACCTTTATATTGATACTGCACTGTAAAATCCAATAAGTTAACCTTACTTAGAAAATGCATGCAAACTGATAGTTCCCTTTCGATCGGTTCACTTGGTTCCACAATGTGGGCCTTCTAGCCTACAAGCATGTTCTGGTGTGCTGCGACAATACATGTGTGGTGGCCCATATAAACAGGCATAGGGGACACGTTCCTTTCCCCTTTTGTCCCTCTCTTGCAAAATATTGTAGTGGTGCGGACCCTGGTTCTATGGATGACTGTGGCGCAGGTGTAGTGTGACTGACTACTGATCGGAGGGTCATGGGTTCGATTCCTGCTCTGTCTGCAGTCAGCATGTCGAAGTGTCCATGAGCAAGACACTGAACCCCCAGTTACTCCTGGTGGCCAGGCTAGCGCCTGTGTGTGTTTGGCAGCTCTGCAGCCATCAGTGTGTGACTGTGTGCATGAATGGTTGGATAGCAGGATATGTAAAGCACTTTGGTCATCCAGAGATGAGAAAAAGCATTATACAAGTGAACGCCATTTACCATTTGAACGCCATTTACTGGTTGTGGTCACTCAGGGCGACGCATGTCCCGGGGGCTCTGAACCACGGAGTAGATCTGCTCTCCAGGGGCTTTCCCCTGGCAAGAGAATGGAGGCTGCACCCAAAGGTGGTCCAGCAGATTTGGGATCAGTCTGGTAAGGCAGACGTCGATCTGTTCGCCTTCAGAGAAAACACACACTGTCCTATGTTCTTCTCGCTACGGGACGAGAGCATACCGCTAGGGCTGGACATGCTGTCCAACATCTGGCCACGGACACACTTGTATGCATTTCCCCCAGTGGCGCTAATAGGAGCCACGCTGAAATGGGTGCTTGTGGTGAAACACTCATTGAACCTGATGGTGCCCAAGAAAACTTGGTTTGCGGAAATAGTGTCACTGTTGGATGGACAGCCTTGGCATCTCCCAATAAGCAAAGACCTGCTGACTCAGGCACAAGGTCAGATATGGCATCCCATGCCCCGAGATCTGGGACCTGTGGGCCTGGCCCCTGAAAGGGAGAGGCTGATGTCAACAGGGTTACCTGATAATGTTATTGATATTATCCAGGGTGCCAGAGCAGCATCTACTCAGAGCATTTACACGCTTAAATGGCGTGTTTTTGAGCACTGGTGTCAAAAAAGAGATGATTCCTTTCCAAAGCTCTTTAATAGTGATATTGATCTTCCTGCAGGAACTGCAGGATAAAGGCCTCGCTTTCTCTACTCTAAAGGTCTACTTCTCCGCTATTTCGGCATGCCATGTGGGATGGGACGGAAAATCTCCCGGTTCTCAGCCGCTCGTTAGGCGCTTTATGAAAGGTGCCCTCCAAAAGAGACCTCCATCTAAGGAGATAGTTCCCCCTTGGGACTTCTCCCTGGTCCTGGATGCTCTATGTGAAGCACCTTTTGAACCGATCAAGTCTCTCGGCTCTGATATGCTCTCATATTAAACCCTTCTTCTATTCAGTTCAATTCAGCTTTATTTATACTGCGCCACATCACAACAGAGGCCGTCTCATGGCGCCAGAGTGCAGAGAAAAACCCCACAGTCTCAGAAAAACCCAGCAATCAGATGATGCCCTATGAGCAAGCACTAAGCAACAGTGGAGAGGAAAAACTCCCATTTGGCAGGAAGAAACCTCTAGCAGAACCAGGCTCAGGGAGGGGCAATCATCTGCTGCAACTGGCTGGGGGTGAGGGGATAGGGAGGATGGAGAGGGCAGACATAAAAACATACGTAACAGTAAGGTGCCAAGTACATTATTGGAGGTCAACCAGCAGTATGGATCAAATAACAGCAGAACAAAAGTGTCATGCGGTGGCCCTCGCGAGCCACCATATGACGCCACACCGTCACCAGAGAGTTGCGTTAGTGTCTTTATTAACGGTGAAATCACAACAGAACAAGCCGCTGAGGCTATGACACATAGTCTTCACACACAGGGAGGCGTAAGGCTAACAACAAGCTCACTCACGGGTCCACAGGGTTAGACGGTCACACCACAGACGGGCAATGTAACATAATCCATGTAGCACGATCGCTCCGACGATCAGAGACGGACACTGCTGCAAGGATGCAGCCGCTGGCGCCGGCTTAAGAAGCCGACCGCTAACGACCGTTCAGGCCTTGACAGCTGAGCGGAAGCTTCCCCGAGCGCTGTCACAATAAGAGCTCGGAGAGCCGGAATAATAACGCCGCTGTCAAGACCTGACAGGAATAGCCCGAGCGCGAATAACATTAGCGCTCGGGTCATAACAGTCCCTCCCCCTCAAGGGCGAACTCCTGGGCGCCCAGTAACACCTAGGGCCCCCCCCTACCCCCCCCCCCCCAGGGCGGGCAAGGAGGGGGGAAAACATAGATAGAACAAGGTCCCAGAAAAAAAAAAAAAACACATCCCCAGACATACCCATCACATTCCAGACAGAAAATAACGGAACAAATAGGGCACATACTCACAGGACATGCAAGAGTTACAATACACGGGGCACAAACCATACAGAGCATGATTTACAGGACACAGAAAAGTTTTCCCACAGTGACCACAGACAAACTGTTTAACTCCAGTATGCATGACTTCATGTGGTCTTAAGGAACTCATCTGAGTGAAGGTCTTTCCACACTGTTCACACACAAACTTTTAAATGCCGCAATGGATCAGTTTATGCTTTTAAGTTACCCAAGTGCATGAAACCACTGCCACATTCTTCACAAAAGTACTGTTTATCCCCCCCCAAAAAAACCCATCATCCTCAAACACCAGTGTGCCTATGAAAAACCACAAAGTAACATGCTATGGCCCCTCCGATAGGAAAAAAAAAACCATACTACATCAAACATACACATGCGGCAATCTTATTGTTCCAAATGACCTTCACACCATACAGTCCAAACAGACAATGGCAGGCGGAGACCAAACGCCCCAGGCATAGTTCCGGTGGTCTCTCTGCGTCCGATGGCCGACGGGTGGTCACGGGGAACAGTACGTGGTCGGGCGGCCTGACCCAGTCCCAGGCCCCGAGAGTCAAGTCCTCCGGCGGCCGAACCAGGCCACCCAGTAACAAACACAGTTCATCGGGTGGCCGGCCCAAGGCGCCGAACAGGCAAAACAGCTCCTCGGGTGGCTGACCCGCATCCCTCAGCCACCAGAACCATGGAGGAACAGCGTGCGGCGGCCTCCCCGACGGAGAACCTACATGGGAGTCCAGCCTGCAAGAAGAAAACCTCCAACGGCCCCCAGCATTGACGACCCCAGCTGGTGGCTCCTGAGAGGGGAATAATCGTAATGACGAGCCCACATCACGTCAGGCGGCGAAGGGTCTGCAGCTCCTCCACCGACCTTGATCCACACCGATGCGACCGTTGAAGCTCCGCCTGCGTCGGACCCCGATTGGGTCACAGCTGCACCCGCGTCGGACCCCACTGGGCCTCGTCAGACCCCGATTGGGTCACAGCTGCACCCACGTTGGACCCCGATCGGGTCACAGCAGCACCTGCGTCGGACCCTGATTGCACCTCGTCGGACCCTGATTGGGTCACAGCTGCACCTGCGTCGGACCCCCGCTGGGTCACAGCTGCCCCCGCGTCGGACCCCAACTGGGCCTCATCGGACCCCGACTGGGTCGGCACCGCATCGGCGACGACCTCCACCCCCGAACTTGGGACCTCCTGCACTGCGACCTCGACAGATTCCAAGCCGGCGACACTGTGAAGAGGCTCAGAGGAACAGAGAGGACCGGAATCAGTATCCCTGGCAGCGCCAGAGCCCAGCGAGACGAGTTCGGGTGCAGCAGATGGCTGCCCCTCGCTCGCCTCCCCGCGAGGCAGGCAAAAATGCTCTAACACACCACAAAGGAAAACAAAGAAGAGCACTTGCCTGCACTCGGGCTCTGGAGCCATCCAGGACTCCGTCGATCCAGGTTCGGGTAGAAGAAGCTTGTCGTCGGGCTCCCACTCAGCTGCGTCGGGCTCCTCAGCCGGCATGATGGTTTCTGCAGCCGGATCCTCTCGCGCTGATGTCCACGCCGATAACCCGCATGGCGTGGCGGCAGGGGACCCTCGACCTGCTGGCTCGGGCTGCTCCTCCGTAGAGACCCGGGGACGCTTCCTTGTCGGCTCAGGCTCCACACCACAGTCCGCTCTTCTCCTCTGTCCAAGACGTGGCTGCGGGGCCGGGATTATTCCCAGAGCCGCAGGCCTCCTCCTCGTTCGACGACGTAGGCCTAACACCGAGGACCACTCAGCGGAGGAAGACAGAGAGGCAGCAGGTTCAGTACAGATGACTACAGCTGGTGGTGGGAGCTCGGGGTGCTGCAACCCCTGAACTCCAACCCCAGGAGTCAGACAAGACAGGTCACAATTATAAGTAGGGGAGTGAACTTGAACTTGCCTGTCTGCCGGAGGGAGGATGGTGCCAGCTGTAGAGGGCATTACTCCTTCCTTCGCCCACTGGATGGTAACAGAGGACCCCCCGGAAGGACGAAGGGGGGCCGCTCTCAAGGACCCATGGATGGGGCTCGCCGAAGCAGGACTCTTGTCACACACAGCAGCTGAAGAAGGCGTCAAGGACGAGGGGGCGACAGCCGAAATGGGCCGGGCACGACGTGCTGACCGGACAGCAGGGGAAGATGGCCCGGGGAGAAAGGCAGCGGGAATTCCCTCCTGACATGACGCCGAAGAGGTAGCTGACTGGCCGATTGGGTCATTCCAGCGGCCCGGAACAGGAGCTTGCTGGGGATGCCCTTGGCCGCGGCGCCGACGTCTACGACGACCCCTGGATGGTGCGAACTCCTGGAGTGGATCGAGGACAGGAACGGGATCCCAAAGCGAGGAGCGTGGACACCTCCTCCTCTGCTTCATGCCGTAGTCCTCCTCCACCATACGGAGTATTTCGCGTTGCGCGGCGATGTCATCCCTCCTCACGGCGACTTCTGGGTGGTCGGCGTAGCAGGGAGGAAGATGATTGAGCGCGTCCTCAGCACAGTCCAGGTACCATAGTACGCTGCGGTCGTAGTCGAGGAGGGAAGCAGAGATGAGCGTCTCATCCACGTATTCCAGGACGTCAGCCAGCTCGTGGCTCAGACTCCGAGCGTGGCCCCTCCGCGACGGCATTCCTCCAGCACACCTTACCCAGACAGGAAAAGAACGATATCCAATTAACACAAACTCACTGATGAAAGGCGTCTCGGTTTGGCGTCACCGTTAAAACGCCGTTTTGGCAGCAGTGTACTGTCATGCGGTGGTCCTCGCGAGCCACCATATGACACCACACCGTCACCAGAGAGTTGCATTAGTGTCTTTATTAATGGTGAAATCACAACAGAACAAGCCGCTGAGGCTATGACACATAGTCTTCACACACAGGGAGGCGTAAAGCTAACAACAAGCTCACTCACGGGTCCACAGGGTTAGACGGTCACACCACAGACGGGCAATGTAACATAATCCATGTAGCACGATCGCTCCGACGATCAGAGACGGACACTGCTGCAAGGATGCAGCCGCTGGCGCCGGCTTAAGAAGCTGACCTCTAACGACCGCAAATGCAGAACAGCTGTTCAGGTCTTGACAGCTGAGCGGAAGCTTCCCCAAGCGCTGTCACAATAAGAGCTTGGAGAGCCGGAATAATAACGCTGCTGTCAAGACCTGACAGGAATAGCCCGAGCGCGAATAACATTAACGCTCGGGTCATAACAAAAAGTGGGGATAAAAGACACAAAATCCCTCCTTAAACATAAGTTATATTAAAAAAGAAGGATTTTACCCTGTTCTTAAAAACAGAGACCGAGTCTGATTCCCGGACCCAGAGTGGTAACTGGTTCCAGAGGAAAGGAGCTTGGTAGCAGAAGGCTCTGCCTCCCACTGTACTTTTGGAGATTCTGGGCACCACAAGTAAGGTAGCATTTTGGGAGTGTAATGCTCTATTAGGATGGTAAGGTAATATCAGATCTTTTATATATTGGGGGGCCTGATTATTAAGAGCTTTGAAAGTAAGAAGAAGGATTTTAAACTTGATTCTAAATTCTATGGGAAGCCAATGAAAGGAGGACAGAACCGGAGAGATATGATCTTTTTTTCTAGAACCAGTTAAAACTCTAGCAGCAGCACTTTGAATCAACTGAAGATTTTTTAAGGATACTTTAGGACAACCAGATAATAACAAATTACAATAATCTAATCGAGAGCTGACAAAGGCGTGAATCAGTTTCTCAGCATCATTTAGAGACAAGATGCTCCTGATCTTGGCAATACTGCGCAGATGATAGAAGGCAGTCTTAGAAACAATTTTAATATGTGAATTAAAAAACAAATCTTGATCAAAAATAACTCCAAGGTTCCTCACAGAACTATTCAAAGTGAAAGTGGTGGCATCTAAATTAAAGGCATAATTTGAGAAGGAATTTCTAAGATGTTTTGGGCCAACAAGAATGACTTCAGTCTTATCAGAGTTTAATAGTAGAAAATTACAAGTCATCCAAGCTTTGATGTCCTTAAGGCATCTAACTTGGCTAATTGATTACAATCATCGGGCTTCATTGACAGGTATAGTTGTGTGTCATCTGCGTAACAGTGAAAATGTATACAGTGCTTTCTGATGATATTGCCTAACAGGAGCATATATACACTAAAAAGAGTAGGGCCCAACACAGATCCCTGTGAAACTCCGTGACTGAGCCTAGAGTTGGAAGAAACTTCATCGTTAATGTGAACAAACTGAAATCTATCGGACAAATAAGATCTAAACCACTGCAACGGAGTTCCATTTAGCCCAGCAAAGTGTTCTAATCTATCAAGTAGAATGGCATGATTGATAGTGTCAAAAGCTGCACTGAGATCTAAAAGAACAAGAACAGAGACAAATCCATTATCAGATGCGATCAGGAGGTCATTAGTGACCTTCACTTAAGCAGTTTCAGTGCTGTGATTAGCTCTGAACCCAGATTGAAACACCTCAAACAAACAAACTCCCTGCAAATGGTCAGTTAGTTGCACAGCAACAACTCTTTCCAAGATTTTTGAAATGAAAGGCAAATTAGAGATTGGTCGATAATTGGCCAAAAGTCCTGGATCGAGAGTCGTTTTTTTGAGTAAGGGTTTAATTACAGCAGTTTTAAAAGCCAGTGGTACATAACCCAGAGTTAAAGAAGAATTAATTATAAGAAGAATACGGCTACCGATAATTGGGAAGATGATTTTAAATAACCTAGAAAGAATAGGGTCTAAAAGGCAAGATGAAGACTTAGATGAGGAAATTATTTTATCCAACTCCAAGAGGTTGATTGGAGTAAACTTATCTAAGCAGATATCAATTGAGGGAGCTGTAGAAGTTAATGTACTTGAGTTTACGGTAGGAAGAATCTGACTGATTTCATCTCTAATAGATAAAATTTTAAGATTGAAAAAGTTCAGAAAGTCCTGACTAGAAAACTCAGGGGGGATGCGAGGATTGATCGAGTCCTGGCTCTTTGTAAGCCTGGCTATAGTGTTGAAGAGAAACCTAGGGTTATTCATGTTTGCTTCTATTAATGCAGAATAATAGCTTGATCTAGCTTTTCTAAGAGATTTTTTATAGATTAGGAAATGATTTCTCCACGCTAAGTAGAATTCATCTGAATTAGCTGAACACCATTTCCTTTCCAATTGACGAGTTTTTTGTTTTAAGTCACGAGTTTCTGAGTTAAACCAAGGGGTTAGAAATCTCTGGCTAGACTTTTTCTTTTTTAAAGGGGCTACCAAATCTAGAGTCCGATGCAGAGAGGCTGTAACACTATCAACCATGCCATCAATCACGAATGGAGCAGACTCTTCATCTATTATTTCTGTTGTGTTGACCCAAGGCATAGAGGATCAATCTGCAAAAACTTGGCAACAACGTCATCAGAAAGACGTCTGCTGTAATAGTATTTTTCTTTAGGAAACAAGTGATCAGAGATAATGAAGTCAAAAATTAACAGACAATGCACAGTACAGGATTATGAGGGGACACTACCAGATTTTCGATATCTATACCGTATGTCAGAACAAGGTCCAATGTATGGTGGAAATGATGGGTAGAATTTTTTACTTTCTCGGAAAACCCCATTGAGTCTAAAATTGAATTGAATGCCTTATTAAGACAGTCACTCTCTACATCAACATGTATGTTAAAGTCCCCTACAATAATTATTCTATCGGATTTCAGCACTAAATCAGCTAAAAATTCAGCAAATTCCAATAGAAACTCTGAATAGGCCGAGGGAGGACGATAAACTATGGCAAAGAAAATTGGGTTCAAGCCAAGATTGCCAACAGACCCCACTCTGAGGACCAAACCTTCAAAGGAATTAAAACATAATTTCTACTTAACATTAACTAGTAATTTAGAATGGAAAATTGCTGCCACCCCACGACCACGACCAGAACCTCTGGGGTTATGACAGTTTAAATACCCAGAGGGAGTTGATTAATTCAAACCAACATAATCACCTTGCCCGAGCCAGGTCTCTGTGAGGGATAATAGATCGATCTGATGATCAATTAATAGATCATGAACCAGAAGAGACTTAGAAGTTACAGACCTAATATTTAATAGACCACATTTAATATTTAAGTTTTGGGGAGGAACAGAAGCCGATTTATTAATTTTAGAGACTTGAGGTTGGATTTGAATTTTACCAACATTTTGTTTAATCAATTTGGGATGCTTATGAGTTCTATTTTTATTAACTTTTTTATTAACTTTGGAGGAAGCAGAAAAAGGTTCTCTAAGGGAGGAGACAGGGGCAAAGTTGAAGGGTGGTGGATGAGGAGGAGCTGCAGAAGTGCGTGTGTCTTTCAAGTTGTATTTGTCCTGGGTTACAATATTTAGGGCAATGGGAGACAGACACAATCTCTGTAGGATTATTAAATCAAAGGCTGCTCCAAACGGTAAAGACCACCTGAATTAATGGGATCGATACAAGAAGTGCGAACAGAACCAGAAAAGGGAAGTTTAGCAAACCCAGAAGCTTCAGAGCGAGTAAACATGCCAAGTCCCAGTCACTGTACTAAAAAACACCGAATGGAATAGAATAGGTTGTCTCTTAAAACACGTGCACCAAGTCTATTTGGGTGGATACCATCAGGCTTCTTAAGTGAAGGGCGGTTCCAGAATAAGTTAAAATTGTCAACAAAACCAATGTTAAAAATAGGACAAGTAAAACACAGCCAAGTATTAAGACTGAGAGTTCTGCTAAAACGATTGCAGCCTCGTCTGAAAGCTGCCAAAGGCCCAGAGATGAGCGCACGTCTGCCACAGTTCATAAGAGTGGACAGAAGGCTCCTGAAGTCACTTTTTAAAATCTCCGACGCTTCATCTGGGATGTTATTGCATCCCACATGCACAACAACAGTTTGTACGTGAGAGAATTCATTCAGCAGGTCAGGGATAAGAGCCTCAATGTCAGAGACTCTAGCCCCGGGAAAAAATCGAGTAACACAGTACCTGCTTCTGACGTTCCTCACAATCGAGTCACCAATTACCAGTGTCGTCTGGGGGTTTTTTGTTGGTGGATTCTGATGAGGAGAGTAATTTTGTAGAGGGTGATGTTGTTGTTGCGAAGGCGGGGAGAAGCGCTCTCTTCTATCTGGAGCTGGTGTGTGATTTAACACACCCAGGGTGGTCTTTATCTGGGGTTTGCGGACATGAGCTGCCACTGAAGAAGAGGAGGGGGGATGAGGGGCGGACAGCCAGCGTCCAGGTGGGGAAAATCCTCCATAGAAAGAATATCAAATCTGTTGGCTCTATGCTCGGCCAAGCGTGTGTGACATTCATGCGCTCTCGGTTCACCCTTCATGCATCCAATTCGGCCCGGACGGCTCCAAGGTAGTCCTGCGCACAAACCCTACGTATGTACCCATGGTGCCAGCCGCCTATAAATCCATGCCATTTGAACTGGCAGCATTTTCACCTCCCTCCCTTCACATTGCCGGCACAAGAGGAATCGAATCATCTCTGTCCAGTGCGCGCTTTATGCACGTACATCAACCGAACCCAAACACTGCGGAAAACAGATCAGCTCTTTGTCTGCTTCGCGAGCACGGTGGCAGGGAATGGCTTGTCAAAGCAGCGCCTCTCTCATTGGATTGTAGAGGCTGTCTTTTGGGCTTATGTCATTAAGGGGATTGACATGCCAGGCAGAGTGTGGGCCCACTCTACCTGGGGCATGGCTACATCTTGGGCGCGATTTAAAGGGGTTCCTGTAGAGGAGATATGATCAGCAGGCACCTAGACTTCCAGCCCCCCAATATGTTTATGAAATTTTACTCCCTGGATGTGATGGCGCAGAGCCTATCCCAGGCAGTGTTGTCAGCGTAAAATTGATGATTGTCATCATCACTATCGCTGCTGCATCATGGCCACATTTCCTTGCTCTATCTGCAGTAGCGGCTCAGTGCGTGTTCCATGTCCCCATACTTATGTGTTGTACCGAGTGAACTATAATGGTAACGAATGGTAATGAATAATGGTAACGATAGATGATACCAGAATAGAAACAGTACAGGAAAATAAGTTTCTGGGGGTGACGCTAGACAATAAAATCTGCTGGAAACCTCACATCAGTCACATCCGGGCCAAGTTAGCAAAATGTATAGGCATACTGGGGAAGACAAGATACATCTTGGACTATAAATCATTGGTCTTATTGTACAATTCACTGTTTTTACCTTATCTTAACTACTGTGTAGAAGTCTGGGGAAACACCTACAGGACCAACCTACAGTCAATATGCACATTACAAAAAAGAGCTATAAGGATAATAAACAATGTAGGATATAGAGACCATACCAATTCGTTGTTCTTAAAGTCACATGTCATAAAGTTAATCGATTTAGTTAAATTTAAGACAGCACAAGTAATGTACAGGGCAATTAATAATCAACTCCCAACTAATATACAAAAAATATTTAAAAAAAGAGACAATGATCATAATTTGAGAGGAGACTTAAACTTTACAAAACCCAAGATACGTACAACCAAGAAAAGTATGTGCATATCTGTCTGTGGGGTGGATTTGTGGAACAGTCTGGAGCCGGAACTGAAACTATGTACAAACAGAAATCAATTCAAAAAGAGGTATAAGCACCATTTGCTGAAAGGATATATGTTAGAAGGGCAGTATTTATATGTACGATTCATTATGTTCACTCTGGGACATTATGGGACACTATGGAATGGTGGGTGGGACAGCACTGTGTATACAGTGGGGCAAAAAAGTATTTAGTCAGCCACCAATTGTGCAAGTTCTCCCACTTAAAAGATGAGAGAGGTCTCCAATTTTCATCATAAGTATACAGTACCTCAACTATGAGAGACAAAATGAGAAAAAAAAATCCAGAAAATCACATTGAAAGATTTTTAATGAATTAATTGGTAAATTCCTCAGTAAAATAAGTATTTGGTCACCTACAAACAAGCAAGATTTCTGGCTCTCACAGACCTGTAACTTCTTCTTTAAGAGGCTCCTCTGTCCTCCACTCATTACCTGTATTAATGGCACCTGTTTGAACTCGTTATCAGTATAAAAGACACCTGTCCACAACCTCAAACAGTCAGACTCCAAACTCCACTATGGCCAAGACCAAAGAGCTGTCAAAGGACACCAGAAACAAAATTGTAGACCTGCACCAGGCTGGGAAGACTGAATCTGCAATAGGTAAGCAGCTTGGTGTGAAGAAATCAACTGTGGGAGCAATTATTAGAAAATGGAAGACATACAAGATCACTGATAATCTCCCTTGATCTGGGGCTCCACGCAAGATCTCACCCCATGGGGTCAAAATTATCACAAGAACGGTGAGCAAAAATCCCAGAACCACATGGGGGGACCTAGTGAATGACCTGCAGAGAGCTGGGACCAAAGTAACAAAGGCTACATCAGAAACACACTACGCCGCCAGGGACTCAAATCCTGCAGTGCCGACGTGTCCCCCTGCTTAAGCCAGTACATGTCCAGGGTCTGAAGTTTGCTAGAGAGCATTTGGATGATCCAGAAGAGGATTGGGAGAATGTCATATGCTCAGATGAAACCAAAATAGAACTTTTTGGTAACTCAACTTGTCGTGTTTGGAGGAGAAAGAACACCATACCTACTGTGAAGCATGGGGGTGGAAACATCATACTTTGGGGCTGTTTTTCTGCAAAGGGACCAGGACGACTGATCCGTGTAAAGGAAAGAATGAATGGGGCCATGTATCTTGAAATTTTGAGTGAAAACCACCTTCCACCAGCAAGGGCATTCAAGGTGAAACGTGGCTGGGTCTTTCAGCATGACAATGATCCCAAACACACCACCCGGGCAACGAAGGAGTGGCTTCGTAAGAAGCATTTCAAGGTCCTGGAGTGGCCTAGCCAGTCTCCAGATCTCAACCCCATAGAAAATCTTTGGAGGGAGTTGAAAGTCTGTGTTGCCCAGCGACAGCCCCAAAACATTACTGCTCTAGAGGAGATCTGCATGGAGGAATGGGCCAAAATACCAGCAACAGTGTGTGAAAACCTTGTGAAAACTTACAGAAAACGTTTGACCTCTGTCATTGCCAACAAAGGGTATATAACAAAGTATTGAGATGAACTTTTGTTATTGACCAAATACTTATTTTACCGAGGAATTTACCAATTAATTCATTAAAAATCCTTCAATGTGATTTTCTGGATTTTTTTTTCCTCATTTTGTCTCTCATAGTTGAGGTATACCTATGATGAAAATTGGAGACCTCTCTCATCTTTTAAGTGGGAGAACTTGCACAATTGGTGGCTGACTAAATACTTTTTTACCCCACTGTATCTGTGTTGTTTGAGGCTGGTTTTGATGTATGGACATCAATGTATGTTAGAATGGATGGGTGTTAATGTTGCTTTGTAAAAAATACAGTAAATTGTTTACTTGGGGTCTTAAAGGTGGTAATTTGTATAAAATTCACATGGGTGTATCTATGGAAAAGAGGAGATGGAATTAATAAGTGTTCACTTCTTCCTTCTCCCTTTCGAACAGTGTATACTGTTACTTTATTGCATTTGCCATTTGCCTGTTTTTGTTATATTTTTGTGTTCGAAATAAACTATCTATCTGTCTACCTATCTTTCTATCTATCTAACTAACTGACCAAAAGGAATGGAAGGCAATTTACATAGCCAGTGTTCCCTGAGGAAGAGAAACCAGGTACAACACAAGTTGGCCCCTCACCGCCTAAGGGCTCGGTGAAGTGCAGTTTGGAATGAGGATATGAGACTGGACGGCAGAATTTAAAGTATACCCTTGGAGGAGGGCGGAGCTCCCCAGGTATGCCGCATTCTCATTGGCCTTGACAGGCATGTTGATAAATACTCTTTAGGTTGGTAACGTGAGGGGGAGCAATCCCATACTGATGTGTTGTACCTCATTTTCCTTCCTCAGGGAACACTGGCTATGTAAATAGCCTTCCGATTTGTTTGAACATCCATCCATCCATCCATCTTCTTCCGCTTAACCCTTTTCGGGTCACGGGGGGGTTGGAGCCTATCCCAGTACACAACATGCATCTATTTAACTTAGGTTTTTCAAGGCAGTCTGTTTGTATATAAGTATTAACAAATTTGAAGAGGGTGCAAATTTACAAGACTGGGGGAAAGTTGCAAATTTGTGTAAAAAAAACCCAACAACACTAATTTACAACAATAAAAGTTATAAATTTGCAAGGAAAAAAATGCAAGTTTATATGAAAAAAGTTGCAAATTCTTGTGAAAAAAGTTTCTAATTCCCATGAAATATATCCTAATTTTACAAGGGAAAAGGTTCATATTTACATGAAAGAGTTGCAAATTTAGGTTAAAAAACTCAATGATTTGTGAAAACCAAATTTATGAATAATTTGCTAATTTACAACAAAAACTCACATATTCATGAGAAAAATGTCAAATTACAATCAAAAAATTAGTTACATAAGTTACAAATAAATTTAGAAGAAAATATTTGCTAATTTATGAGAAAAAGTCACAAATTAATGAGAGGGGAAAGACAATTTTTTAAAGAAAGTTTCACATTTATGAAAAAGAATAGCTAATTTATGAGGAAAAACTTGCAAATTTGTGAGGAAAAAGTACAAATTGTGGGTGGATAAAGTTATAAATTTCTAAGAAATTTTTTTTTGCCACTTTATGACAAAGTTCATGGGAATAATTCGCAAATTTGGAAAAAGTTGCAAATTTGAGCCTTGTCTCGATATCACTGTCATAGACCTCATGACTTCTGCTGATTTTTTGTCTCTTTCCACAGCTGAGAACCTCACTGGCAGTTGTTGTCTGCGTTGAAATATTTGTATATTTGTGACTGAATCAGCTTCTCTCTTCCTCTCCCTCTTCCCAGGGCGCTGTGCCAGCTGCGGGGAGAACGTGGTGGGCGAAGGCACCGGCTGCACTGCCATGGACCAGGTCTTCCACGTCGACTGCTTCATCTGCATGACCTGCGGCACTAAGCTGCGCGGGAAGCCCTTCTATGCCGTGGAGAAGAAGGCGTATTGCGAGCCATGCTACATCGTAAGCCACCTCTGTTGTTGTTGTTTTTTTTCCGACACCTCATTCAGGCACTCTTCATGCATCCAGAATCAAGCCTTATCAGGTTTCATTGCGCCTGAAACGTTTGTACGCTTTGTCCGTATTCGACCACATGTCATTTCATCAAAGCCCAGAGAGCTGCCACCTCTCACCACAAACACGTTTTCATTTCCTCTTCTTCGCGAGTTTGGTTTTCCTTTCGGTCATCCAGTGAAACAGTCTCTTATGATCTCATTTCCTCAATGAAAATGTCTCATTGCACAACTTGTCATGACACTTGGTTGGTTAACCAGGCCGGCCTCCTTACATGCTTGCCCTTTGAATGTGTATGCAGGCTAATGTTATTATCCTCTGACTGGAGCTGGAATTTTTTTGACAGCTAGCTAGCAGCCATGTGTGGCTGCTGACTGGCTTAGATTAAAGCTGCACATGTCGACACTTTTGAATGAACAGTGTTATGTACAGTGGTGTGAAAAAGTGTTTGCCCCCTTTCTGATTTCTCATTTTTTTGTATGTTTTTCACACTTAAATGTTTCAGATCATCAAGCAAATTTAAATATTAGACAAAGATAACACAAATAAACACAACATGCAGTTTTTAAATGAAGGTGTTTATTATTAAGGGAAAAAAATCCAGACCTACATGGCCCTGTGTGAAAAAGTGACCCCCCCCCCGTTAAAACATAAATTAACTGTGGTTTATCACATCTTTGGAAGGCTGAGTTCAATTTCTCTAGCCACACCCAAGCCTGATTACTGCCACACCTGTTCTCAATCAAGAAATCACTTAAGTAGGACCTGCCTGACAAAGGGAAAGAGAGCAAAACCTCCTCAAAAGCTAGACATCATGCTGCAATCCAAAGGAATTCATGAACAAATGAGAAACAAAGTAATTGAGATCTATCAGCCTGGAAAAGGTCATAAAGCCATTTCTAAAGCTCTGGGACTCCAGCGAACCACAGTGAGAGCAATTATCCACAAATGGCAAAAACATGGGACAGTGGTGAACCTTTCCAGGAGTGGCCGGCCAACCAAAATTACCACAAGAGTGCAGCGACGACTCATCCAAGAGGTCACAAAAGACCCCACAACATCAAAAAACCGCAGGCCTCACTTGCCTCAGTTCAGGTCAGTGTTCATGACTCCACCATAAGAAAGAGACAGGGCAAAAAATTTGTTTGATGATCTGAAACATTTAAGTGTGACAAACATACAAAAAAATGAGAAATCAGAAAGGGGGCAAACACTTTTTCACGCCACTGTATGAAAAAGGTGAGGTGATGAGGAATCTACTTCAGTGAGGAATCAAACCTTTACATTTTAGAAGTATTTTTAAGACTTTTGGCCAATGTTTTGGTTTTACAGTTGACAGCGTTAACTTTTGTTGCTAAAAGAGACCAACAGCATACTGTAATTCTTTACAGTCAGAGGGTTATGCCTGGCTCCACAAAGTGATTATCAGAATCAGCTGGGATAGTGAATGGCTGGATGGGACTTTTACTTTCTGGAGCCAAGATTCTCCACCTCTGTGTACTGGTTAGGGACATTAATAATTAATTGACTTTCGATTAATTGTCGATAAGAATTTAGTCGACTAAATTAAATTAGTTGTAAATTAACTGATAACTCAGCAGTCCTTTTCAATGGGAGCTTATTCTATGACATGTAGTGGCGTCCCTGTCCAGGCGGGGGCACAGCCACCCACTGGTTCATTTCAACCGAAAAAGCAGAAGACGACGCTAAGCCCCAGAGTGCATGTGCTGTGCAGAGCGAAGAAATTTGTCCTTCCGGGTTACATCGGAGAGCCACAACAAGTTCTAATGGCACGTTCCAATGTCCACCTGCCTATTTCAAATCAACATGGTGGAGAAACAGACTGCAGCAGGCTACACAAGCGCAAAAACCTTTCCCCGCTGCTGTCAACCTGCCGCTAGATGGAAAAGCAGACCGGACTCTAGTTCCCACTGAGAAAACAGACAACAGAGGGAGGCCAGATCATACTGGATTTGCCTGGATTTCTGGGGTACTGTGATAATGTTTAATGTGCAAAAGATGAAGCAGCTCACAATTGATTTTCCTGTTAAAACAGTCTTACCAGTGCATCTCAGTAAATTAGAATGTGAAAGTTTTTTTTAAATATAACTAAAAAAATTTTTTGTGATATTGGTAGTAGTTTTTAAAATAAATAAAAAATCATGACATTTGTAATTTACTGAGATGTACTAGCACACAGTACACACTTTACAGTATAAAATTTGTTAAACTATAAAAAAAATGCCATAGTCTGTAGAAAACAAATGCAAATGGTACAATAAATCATTGAGGAAGAGGATGTTCATGTTTTATTCAGTATATGAAAAAGCAGCCACTTTTTATATCAATCAATCAATCAATCACCTTTATTTATAAAGCACTTTAAAAGCAACACTCGCTACACAAAGTGCTGTACAGCAAGAGAACATAAAAGCAGGGCACTAACACAAAGGGCGCTAACACAAGAACCACATGTTAAAGATAAACCGTATTGTACCGAAGGAATTTCAGATTCTCAGAAAAAACGCCAGTTATCAATTAATCGTTAATCAATCAATAAGGTGAATCAATTATCAATCAATTAATTAATTGATAACTTGCATCCCTAGTACTGGTAATAAAATAATTAAAGGCACTCAAGGGAAGATTTTCCAGATTAGTGCCCTTATCATTTCAAGTTACATTGAAGTGAGTCATTTGTTTTCCTTGTTGTCTAGTGTTACGACCTATTTGGTTAAAATCTAGGGGAACAAAAGGAAGTAACATAGAACCCACTTAAAACTAAATGAAAACAAATGACTAGTTATTTGTTAAGCAAGAGTAGGGCTGCACAATTAATCGAATTTTGATCACGATCACAATTTTCGCTGCGACGATTAAATTAACATGATCATCAGCGATACTGACAGTTAAAATGCAGGCTCTGCTGCATATCAAGCATTTTCTCAATCAACAGCCAGCCGACCACCAGGGGGTGAAGGCAAGTTAGAGTGACATTAAGCTGCAGAACTGACAAGTGAGCACACCCTGTAGTGGCAGCCTTAAGTTTTCAATAGAGGACTGGTGTGATGGTGAAACACAAACCATATGTCGGGAGCAGAAGATGACAGTATGGCAACACATGGAAGCGAGGATCTAGTGCCTCGAAAGGATCATTTTTTTAAATTTGATTTTGTATACTTTATTGATCCCCAGAGGGGAAATTGAGGGCATCCACCTGGATGGATGAAGCAGCCACGGTACGGCGCTATCCCTTTACCATTCTCACACACACACATTCACACCTAGGACCAATTTAGAGTCTCCAATTAACCTAACCTGCATGTTTTTGGCCTGTGGGAGGAAACCGGAGAAATCCCGGAGTAAACCCACACAGACATGGGGAGAACATGCAAACTCCACACAGATCACTGTTGGTCAGGGGCTGGGATCGAACCATGGATCCCATGGCCACTGCTAACCACTGCATCATCTGTTGTCTGGACATCTTTTGGATTCAGGGCAAGTGATGCTGACTAAAAAGAAATTATATGCAAAGAGTGCCATAGAGCTGTGTCTGCACCACAGGGCAACACAACTAACTTATTCAAACACCTGAAAAAACACCACAAACGCAAGTACTATAAATGCATGAAGGCTAAAGCGAATGTTACTTCACTAAATCAGTCTGTGTCCGGTGCCGATCCAGGCAACCATAGTATCAACCCTGCACAGAGCTTCACCGTATCCATCCGCCTCCCAAAGACACGCTAAAGTAACTGATGCAATAGCTTTTTATTTGGTCAAAGACATGTGTCCACTAAATACTGTTTGAGCAACAAAAGCTTCAGAAACATGTTCAAAACACTGGACAAGAAATGCGTGATCCCCACGTGATTCTCCAAAGTTGCATTACCTGCACTGTATGAAAAATACAGATGGATATCACAACTGTCGAGTACTTTGCAACTACGACTGACCTATGGTCAAGCAGAATAACGGACCCCTACCTGTCCCTGACAATTCACTACATTGATGGAGATTTTAAAATGAAGAGTCGATGCTTGCAGACATTATTTTTCCCACAAGACCACACAGGAGAAGCTATAGCCCAGACTGAGGCAATCATCTTGGAGCCTGCAGGAGGAAGGACTAGTCTGCATAACAACAGATAGTGGATCTAACGTTGTCAAGGCAGCTTTTCTAAATAGATGGACGAGGCTCCAGTGCTTTGGCTGCAGGCTTCATCTAGCAATTGGTGAGTAGGAGGAATTAAAAAAATGAATTTTATGTAATCTGTGCTTTTCCTAAAGTGAATGAATAAATGTGATTAATAATCATGATTACAATATTTATCAAAAATAATCACATCATCATCATTTTGGCCATAATGGTGCAGCCCTAAGAAAGAGTGATGGTTTATTAACAGGTGTTTTAGAGGCTATCACAGAAAAGAAACGCAGCTAAGGGAGGAAATGACAGAAAGGCTTTAGGGTTCTCCAAGATCAAAACAGCAAACAGAACCCTATACAGTTTCTCGAAAAATAAAAGTACTTCTAACTTCTAACTGAAAATACAATACTTGCCTGTCTGACTGTCCACAAAACAAGGAAAAAGGCCCATTCATCCATCCATCCATCCATCTTCTACCGCTTTTCCGGAGGTCTGGGTCATGGAGGCAGCAGCTCAAGCAGAGAAGCCCAGGCTTCCCTCTCTCCGGCCATCTGTTCCAGCTCTTCAGAGAGGATACCAAAGCGTTCCCAGACCAGCAAGGAGACATAGTCCCTCCAGCATGTTCTTGGTCTGCCCCAGGGTCCCTCCCAGTAGGATGTGCCCAAAACACCTCAAGTGGGAAGTGTCCAGGAGGCATCCTGATCAGATGCCCAAACCACCTCAACTGGCTCCTTTCGATGTGGAGGAGCGGCGGTTTTACTCTGAGCCTCTCCTGGATGACTGAATTACTCACCCTATCTCTGAGGGTGAGTCCAGCAATCCTACGGAGAAAGCTTATTTCAGCTGCTTGTATCCGCAATTTCATTCTTTTGGTCATTACCCAAAGCTCGTGACCATAGGTGAGGGTAGGAACGTAGATTGACCGGTAAATCGACAGCTTTGCCTTAGAGCTCAGGCCTCTCTTCACCACAACAGACTGGTACAACGTCCACATCACTGCAGAGGCTGCTCCGATCCGTCTGTTAACCTCTTACTCCATTCTCCCCTCATTCGTAAATGAGACCCTGAGATACTTAAACTCCTCCACTTGGGGCAGGAGCTTGTCCCCAACCCGGAGAGGATGATCCACCTTTTTCCGGCTGAGGACCGTGGACTCAGACTTGGAGGTGCTGATTCTCATCCCAGCCACTTCACACTCAGCAGCAAACCATTCCAGCAAGGCCTGTAGGTCATTGGTCGATGAAGCCAACAGGACATCATCTGCAAACAGCAGAGATGAGATCCTGTGGTCACCGAGCATGACACCCTGTGATCCTTGGCTGTGCCTAGAAATCCTGTCCATAAAAATTATGAACAGGATTGGTGACAAAGGGCAGCTCTGGCAGAGTCCAACTCTCACTCTTTTTCCAACTCACAAGGAAAAAGGTTTTGAACAAAAATGGCAAAGCACCCCTACAGTCGTTTCTGTAGCTAACTAATCTTACCAAAACCAAGAAGTATGTGGGCAAACAGAGGCAGAATTCAAGTACAAATACTGCCACACACTGGTAAGATATCACACCACAATAAATAGTCTGCACCCCACAAAACAGCACAAATAGCTCCTATCACTAGAAAGCCCAGTGGCCAATTGGAAAGGAACACTGTGGTGGAAGGACTCTTATATAGGCTGCTCTATCACAAGAGGATGAGGAGTAGCTGCAGACTTTCAAGTGCAGGAGGCAGTCAAAGGGTGTGGCAGAGTCTGCAGAGAGGAAGGAAGAAAGGGTGCATGTCTTCCAAGAAGAGAGTCGCATGGTTGGTGTAGGTCACACCTAGCAACCATACATACTGTAAGGCCCCCTTCACACTGGATAAAGATACTGCTAGAAGACCGCACTAGCACGACACTACTACTGCATTTATCACCATGGTCAATCCGGCTTTCTTGACAACTAAGCCACATCGGTGCACGTGGCCCCACAACTTTGATATGGTGCCAACACTGCCACTACACTCCACCCAGGACCCTGATACGATGCCACCACAATCCTTAACCACCACAACCTCTCTACAGAAACTCTCAACACTCTATTACGTTCTATCACGTGTAATTGGGATCTTAGTGCATTCTTAATACACTCCCGAATACCTCATCAAGACCCTGCAAAGACCGTTCACGTTCTGGCTGATTTCTGCGTTAGGTCGTAGGCTGGTCTTCCAGTGTGAATGAAGTTCACAAGTCCCCTCTTCTTCTTCCGGCTTTCAGAGAGAGCAGACGCATTTCTTCTCCTCTCCTCCTCTGCCTCCCTTGACTGATCCCAGCTTGCTGTGTCCTGTCTGTGTCTCGCTCTCCTTCTCGCTGATCTCAATCCAAACGGAAAATTATGGAATTGGTGAGCTGGGCTTTAAATGCAATTGACACCACTTTTTCAAACAGAAAATCGGGCCCGGGGGAGCCCAGGTGTCCTGCAGTTACTTCAGCTGCGGGTTATGTGAGAGACTCATGGGACAATTGGAAACTCATGTGTCTGTGTGATCTTTCGATTGAGGATGTGGAAGACATCTACCTGTTTGGCTTCATGATCACAGGATTTCTGCTGTTTGGCTTTGGAGTTTTCCTGGTGTATCGGAAATTAAAGAAGTTGGAAAGAGCTAATCAAAATGCGGACCCGGCGAAGCTCCTTCAACAATTCGACCAGCTGGGGAGAGCACTGATAGCGGCAAATGGCGAACTGAATCGGAAGGTGGGAAACATCTTGGAGTCACTGGGTGCTCTCCAGGGAATGATTTTAAAGCCTGTGAATGTTAATGTAAATTGTGATGCACAGAATCGCATGAGAGATGAAATTTCTATGCTCTAAGTGAACTGTGCTCATCAGGCCTTGATTCGGCGTCCTTGGGAGAACTCATTCCTCCAGGAGAAGAGATAAAGCAGAAGGGAGTTTTGGCTTCTCTCTAACCCAAACATTCTGATGTGCAGCAATCTGAACTCCCCAAGGACAGCGTCATCATGTGACTAACATGGAATTTTACCATCTGACATGCACTGAAGAGAGATGAACTCTGTGGACATGTTATCTATGTTTAGAATACATGGACATAACATCTAGTCGTTGCCTAGGAGAGGATTTTTTCTTGTGCACCAGTAACTGATACTTCACACTGCATTCACACTGATATCACATGACTGACATACACACACTGGTCTCTCTCTTGCTTTGTTAACGTGTGGATCTGTATCTTGTCTGCTAAGTGTGCAATTAGAGATTTTTTTTCTATGTGATCACAATCTTGCTCACTCGAGCTCTATTTTGATAACTTTGTTTTTTCTCTCTGCCCAATGTGTCACCCCTCCCCCTCCCCCTCTTTACCCCGCACTGTATGAGGCGCCTGTGTGGCTGCCGCATCATTAGGGAGCGCTTAACACGAGCACACCTTAGTGATAAGTAAAATTCCTTGTATGTGTAAGCATACTTGGCAATACAATTGATTCTGATTGTGAAGTTTACCATGCCATGACACACAGCTGATTGATGGTAATGCTCACACTTCTTCAATTTCAACACAAAGACAGTTCAGATCTGCTCACCACAGGTTTTCCCTTCTTCATTTTTCTACATAAATGTTGATGTAATTGCACTGTTTGCCTGAGGAAATCGGTGTGTAGTACGAGATGTCCATAAGTACAAATCTGCAGTTGAAGAAAATTAGGAGGTGATTTTTTTTTCATTACAAACTTGTTCAGTAGGTTTGAGAAGCTTAAAGGTTGCAGTGCATAAATGAGGGCCTTTAACAGACAGCACTTTACCTTTATTTATTACACAGTTAAAAAGGACTATTCAGAGACCAAATTTGAAAACCAAATACCACTGCAAGAAATAAATATCCAGATAATTATCATTAGGTATAGGTAATCCCTAATGAAAACCACGATCAAAACAAAAAGATTTTCTGCGCTTCCTGTCTTTTACTGTAAAACGTTTCCATCCTTTTGGATATAGGAATTATCACATAAGACACATGAGGGGGAGCTGAAAAGTTCATCGTGGTCAAATTTGACCAAATGTGGCTTATTTTTTCACCGCAGGGATCCAAGCGCTGCAACACCGATGCAAGAAGTGTGTGGACCGAAGGGGAGACTATGGGGCAGGCTTACTAAGGCAGTGCAAATTAACGAGTGCACAAATTAGACAGCGCACCTAAGGGAGTGGCCAATTTTTGCCAGTGATCTACTAACAGCACCAAAATTATGAACACAGACGCAGTCACTTCATTTCAATAATGGCCACCCATCCACCAAGAGCACCGCAAAATTGCGCACAGGCACACCTGAGGGAGTGGGTCATCAACACAGGCACAGCCAGTTTGGAGGAGCATAATATAGGAGTTTTTAGTTGTTGTTGTTGTTTTTTTTTTTAGCTTTTAAGCTTTTGTTTAAGCACAAACTCCACTAAAATTGTTTATTTTTGTTAGTCATATTTCAAAGTTTTGATTTTCATTTCACATGGCAGACTCCTTGTTTAATATGTATAAATTAAGTATTTGTATATAATTTTAAAAAGGACTACTCATGAATAAGTGATTATTTGACCCCACCGTGTTGGGTTACTTGTAGGGCTGGGAATGATCCCTAATTTCCAGAATCGATTCGATTCCGATTCTTGAGATTCTGAATCGATTCAATTCCGTTTCGATTTGATTCGATCCAATCCCGATTCGATCTGGGAAATTACCATTTTAATAGCCATTTTACTTCCCATGAAACAAAAATCTTCGAGACCTAATGCTGCAAATTGTACCAAGAATACTCAAACTTTGTTAATACATAAATTATCACATATAGAACTGACCCAAAATCAGTTACAATACTGTACTTTTTATTATTTAACTTATCATTTCATAAAGTGCTCACAGGTGCTTTCTTTAGTGCAAAGGGTGTGTAGTGTCAAGTTAACCACCCAGAGTAAGTAAACAAATTCAATGCATGAACCATGCATACATATTCTCATTGTATTTCAGTTCCTCCAGGATTTTGTCAGCTGTTTTTGTGATTGTTGTGGCCCAAAAAGCCTGAATTTGTGGGAGCTTTTCCAAAAAGTTATGGCACTTTTAAAGGTTTTTTGCACTCAAAGTTGTGTGAGGAAGTACAAATTTTAAAGCAGCTGCTTTTTGCATAGTTTACAGTGATGCTGTTCTATGTAACACCACAAGAAAAGCACAGGATTGCCAAAAATTTCCTGTTAAACAGTGATTTATTTAGAATTAAATGCTCAGTAAAATTGTCAAAAAAATTGACCAACATTGTATTCTTGCTGAGAACTTAAATTAAAAAAAAGAAATAAAAGAATTAGTCATTACACCAACTAAATTGCATTGAATGCATGTTAGTCTGGAGAAAATGATGGCAGCACCTTCTTGAATCTTGAATTTGAAAACTAAGACTCTGAAAAAGTTGAGGTCTTCTTCTGTGCTGAAATCCACATGAAGCAGGGGTGGCTCCTCCACTGACGACCTCTTCCCTTCAGAATGTCTCAGTGCAGGATGGACCTTCCAGTCGTCACTCATCTGAAGGCAGATGAAAAGAATAGATTTCACAGTAAAATTAATAATCATGTTTTTAGATCCCCATACCACAGTAGGGTTTAATAATTTAGTTTCTTTTATTATTTTTTTTTGTTTATATTTTAACCCCTTGCACTCCGGCCAATTTTCCTAAAAACGCCAAAAAAATAATGTGCCCAAAGTAAATCGAAAGCTGTTGTTCAACCCTTTGCAGCATCTTCATGGGGTTGGTCTCATTTAAAAGAAAACACTTTGAATTTTTTGGCAAAAAAAACATGATTTCTCTAAGTGCTCCGGCCACTGAGTTACAGTCATCTAAACATAGTGAACTTGAAGAAAATAAATTTGGCCTGGGTGTTTTTTTGGATACAAATGCTTGCAAATAACACACAGCTTCAGATCCGGGCTGGAAAATGCAACAGAAATGTAGAACCAAGTGTTATCCAGCTGAGGTCCAAATTTTGTAACAATAACACAAAAAATGAATATATTACACAGCTTTATACTCAGGTAGTTCCCAGGCGTTTTGGAACTGTGCCAAATTGTGCCAAATGGCACAGTTTGGAAAAACGTCTGTAACTTTTGAATGATTCAATATAGAAGCTTCATTTTGGGCTCTAATGAAAGGTCACACTCAGGGCTGTCTGTGTGTGGGGGGGGGGAGGGTTTGTCCCCCCCCCCCCGCTCGCTACAGAGGATGGACTTTGGCCATCGCTACACAACGGATTAGCCTCATGTGGTGATGTGGGACAGCAGCAAAAATCACCGCGGCCCCCCCCCCCCCCGCTGCAGAAGAATAGCGGGGGTGGGGGGGCGTTCACAGTCTGTACGCGGCGAACAACCCCTTGCACAGCGGCACACGAACTGCGCCGCGAAGCACAGTTGTAATTTACCGATCGGTCAAAAGTCATTTTGGATTACAATTTTCAGGGATAGAAAATAATTTGGCTTATAACACCTTACCTCTTCACAGCCACATTGTCCTGGCCAACTTCTCTTCCTCATTGTCAGACGAACCGACGCTGGTCCGCTCTGGTACTGGTCTCGCGACCCGATCAAAACATAATTCCATTATTGTGGTTTTGTGCTGCCATGATTGCGGTTTTTGGCGAACGATTTTTCAAAACAAATAACAGTAGTAATTAAAAAAAGACTGGCGAAGGCGTGTGTGTCACTCAGCCTTCGTCGTCAGCCTCCGTCGGTCTATGATGACCATGGAAGAAATCATAATGTCTAATCCTTTTTTGATCCGCTCCAGCAGTCAGTCTTCACCCAGCCTTAAAAAAAACAGCTCGCGAACTTCTCTGCTTCAATTGGCTCACTGCATTCACAGCAGGCGGGTCCTTCTGGCTAAGTTTTCAGTCATTGGTTCTTCAAGGTTTCAGAAACTCAATTCAAGGCTCTTATTAGTCGAATGAGACGTCAATCAGATGAACTAATCTGTTCGCGGCTGTGTCTGCAGCTTTTATTTTCAGTGCGCACTTGGAGGCCACACCACCTACATCACCATCATCAGTATCTCTATCATGCGTCATGCGTCCGAGAGCGCACGAGTGCGCCCTAGGACGCAGAGACTTGCCCGCCCGCGGTACAACGGAGTGCAAGAGGTTAACTACAAATTAACTTTCAATGTTTGAAAAGGGTTTCAATTCATTTCCTGGGAAGATTTATTCATTTCAGTTTAGTTCTACTGAATAAAAATAGCTTATTGTACTGCAGCCTTTATTAATTCTACCATCTTAATTTTATTGTGATTTATCCTTTTTTTTTTTTTTTTTTTTTTTTTTTTTTTTTTTTCTTTGAAAGACAAAAGTAAAATAGAAAGATGTCTTTACCTTCTTTACATGTTTCAACTGCACTGCAGCCTTCATCAGAAGAGTCAGCTGATTGCTGCCAGGTGACATTTATCAGCTGATTTTCGTAGGCGGGGCCAGCTCAGCAGATCTGTCAGATCCGCCGAGCCGGCCCTGCCTCCCGCCGTCAGATGGTCTCTGGAGAATGTGGTCCCAGGTGTGAGAAAGCATAAAGGCCCCCTCATCTCGGTTCATGGTGTCTTTTCCCCGCTTTCTGATCTCTATTGCCTCCTTGATCCAACGTTTGTGTCTGTTGCTCTCCGATCCAATAATTTTTGTGTTGTCCCAGTCCATGATGTGATTATTTCTTTTGCAGTGGTCCGATATAGCTGATTTTAATGTTTCTTGTTCTGCTTTTTCTTTTTGTGATCTTGTGAGTCGTCCTTGCGTTTCCTTCTCACATTCTTTTTGGTGTTCTTTTTTTCTTGTGGTGAATAATCTTCCGGTTTCTCCAATGTAGGTTTTGTTACATGATCTGCATGATATTTCATATAATACATTGCATTTATTGTCTTGTTCTATTCTGTCCTTGGGGTGTACTAATAACTGTCTTAATTTTTTGTGTGGTTTGACTGCTGTCAAGACACGGAACAAAAGCTGAAATCAAAAACAAGGAAAGCATAACTATACCATACATACGAGGGATCACGGAACCAATTCAAAGGATCATGAAAAAATACAAAATAAACACAGCAGTCAAACCACACAAAAAATTAAGACAGTTATTAGTACGCCTACGAAAATCAGCTGATAAATGTCACCTGGCAGCAATCAGCTGACTCTTCTGATGAAGGCTGCAGTGCAGTTGAAACATGTAAAGAAGGTAAAGACATCTTTCTATTTTACTTTTGTCTTTCAAAGGAAAAAAAAAAAGGATAAATAATTGAAAGAAGACAAAATGAACCTGTTTGACGTTTTATTGTGATTTATTCTCTTCACATCTCTTAGTTCAGTGCTAGAAGTCCGTAATCTCATAAAATATACCTTTATATACCTTTTTTTTTTTTTTTTTTTTTACTTCCGGCGCCACACGAGTTGGCTGCCTTTTGCAACAGCGGTTCAATTCTGAGTTTTTTTATCTTCCTTCTTTTTTCTGATCCGGTGATAACTTTCTGATCCGGCACACCTTTCACTCTATATATATCACGGACACACAGATCGCCCCAAAGGTCTCCCGAGTCGGCGGACGGAGCCTCTGTTTACAGCAGGAGACGATACAGCAGGGAAGAGCTAGCTAGCACTCAACTGCCACCCAGTGCTAACGGAGAAACTCGACATACCGGGGAACTGAAGCGAAAACGATGCGGGTGCCGAGCTGGAGTTTAGGCGGCGTGCAAGAAATATAAGACAGAATAATAAAGAGCGATGGCAAGAACCAAGCAGACTGCCCGTAAATCTACTGGAGGAAAAAGCCCCCAGGAAGCAGCTAGCCACCAAGGCTGCTCGGAAAAGCGCTCCGGCCACCGGCGGAGTGAAGAAGCCTCACCGTTACAGGCCCGGTACCGTGGCTCTGAGAGAGATCCGTCGCTACCAGAAATCCATGGAGCTGCTCATCCGTAAGCTGCCCTTCCAGCGTCTGGTGAGGGAGATCGCTCAGGACTTCAAGACCGACCTGCGCTTCCAGAGCTCCACCGTCATGGCTCTGCAGGAGGCCAGCGAGGCCTACCTAGTGGGTCTCCTCGAGGACACCAACCTGTGCGCCATCCACGCCAAGAGGGTCACCATCATGCCCAAAGACATCCAGCTGGCCCGCCCCATCCGCGGAGAGAGAGCTTAGACTTTCTGCTGCACATCCACCAACCACAATGCTCCGCACTGTGTGTCTATATATATATGTATATATATACTTATATTAATATGTACATATGTATACTAGCTGCTCTTGTTTTTTCTTGCCTTCTGATTGTTGCTCTGAGTGTTGCTATCCCTGTGCTGTTGCAATCCTGGAATTTCCCCATTGTGGGACTAATAAAGGCTTATCTTATCTTTATTCTGCATTTATTCACAGCGCTTAACCAACAGTTCTCTCTGTATCCATAGTTTGTAAAAGAAACCACCATCATGCCGGATAAATTATTAATTTACGACACAAATGTTAAAACAAACAAATATTATACTTACAATCTCAGCAGCTCCAAGTCTCCCTCTCTCTTCGTGGGTTTCAGCCAGTCTCCGTTCATTTTCCATTTATCAATTGTCAACTTTATGTTCCAACACAGAGCTGCACGTACTAATAATCCATTTATCCCCGCTTTATGAAAAATATTCTGAAGCTGTTGAGGACAGTCTTTACAGTGACCTTTGTTGATAAATTAAGAGACACGCATGTTAATAACTCCGCTCATGTAAACATGGAAGATGTGTGCACGCGCCACAGGGAACTCTTGCCGGATGAGAACCGTTTTAACACCACAGAAGAAGAACTAGCATATCAGTTAGCTTGTTAGCTGTTAGCTCCATTAGCATGTCGGCTGTTTATGGTTCTTGGCCATAGTTCCTGGCTCAATGACCCGGTTTCGACCCGATTAGACTCAGCAGATGTTCACAGACATAAAAATATTAAAAGATCGATCCGTGGATTTTGTGGATCGATATTGGCTCAGTCAAATGTGGATCAATCCATATCATTGTATCAATCTTTTGAACCCACCCCTAGCGTCCTTGGTTCTCTCCGGTGTCTTGGCACCGACGATTGCTGTAATGTCAGGTGCAGATGAATTAAGGCATGCTTTTTTGGGCATTAAATCCTGGCGCATTTAGCAGGAGATCGACAACTGCAAACCTTAGTAAATCACCTTGTGCCAATCATTTAAATGCTCTCCTCCCTCAAATTTGTGCTTTGACGTGACAACTCCTACAAATACATATGCAATGAGGCCAGGCACAAAATTAACATTTTCCACGCCTTTCCACCGCTAACTTTTCCCTGCGTCCTTTAGTAAATCATGACAGTAGTTTTGTAACGCCAAAACAGGGTTTTGCGATGGCGCAGCACATTAGTCAATCTGCCCTTATGTTGAAAAATAAACCACATTTGGTCAAATTTGACCACTATGAACTTTTCAGCCAATGAACTTTTCAGCCCCCCCTCGTACTAATATAATCGAACATAAATTGACTGCGTTAAAAAAAAAAACTGTTTCTAACAATTTTGCAATCTCACAAATAAAGTTAAGGTAGCAATTCAGAGTCACTGCAACAACTTTAAGTATTTGTTATAAATCAGACCAATTTGTATTAAATTCATACATTATGTTTAAAGACACACCCCAGTGGATATAAATCCCCGATAAAAACAAATCTACATTGTCTAAAATGGTATCTTATGCACTTTTTTCTACAAAAATCCTTTAACTGTCTTACAGTTTCCTGTCAAAATTGTTTTACTTTTCCTCTTTCTTCTAGAATCTGTGAATAGGCCCACCCACATCCCACAAGGCTAATGGTGTCTGGTGCTACATTAAACAGAATAAATCCTGTTATGAAAGACTTTCCAATTGAAGGATATGCCCAGTTGCATGCACGGTGGCCCAGGATAATGACTGAAACTACTTCGGTCCTTAAAAGCAATTTAATGGTAAAACCCATCTTAATTTGGGTCAAGTTTTCAAAGCAGCTATCCAGAAATGCTAACTGACCCTGGAGGCTAACTTCAGTCAGGGCAGAGACAGTACTTAGTCCTGATTGGCTCAACACTATGGACCTGCTATAGTGATGTCATTAAAAACACTTCGTCAAAACTTGCCTTTTTCCAAGGGGAGGAGCTTAACTGAAATTTCACAGCAAAACAACACAGACATGACAAATTTGAGTGATTTCGCTCTTGATATGTCTTGTAAGTCATAAAAAAGTTACAGACATGTTAACAAGGAAAAATCAAGTTTTGACAGAGTGCCACTTTAAATTAATCTGACTTGTTTCTCGGCATGCCATACTAAATCTTATGTGATTAAATTCTTTTGACTTTTAATACAGTTATCCTGATTTTAAACAATCTGGAGACATAACTAAAAGTATGTAGAGGGACTCAAGAACAAACGTTTGGTTCTCTGAGGTGCTCTTTGGTTGGGATGCTTCATGCAGACAGCCAAAAAAAAAGAAACTCCAAGGCACTCTGATTTCACAAAAGTGAAATGAGACACAAGTTTTAAATATAATAATCCTAATAATATCACATGACATGAGCCATTTTCTTTAGTGCAGCTGTTTTCCATAACAAACCACTGAGGCTGAAAATCCTTTCTGGTAATAAGGTGATTTGTGATTGATACCTTGAACTTTAACCTTAGTAATTACAAAGATGCTCTAAAAACCAGGCTCGTCACCTGTTAAACTTGTCTCTGCGAACAATAGGAACCAATTCTTTCAGTGACTCTTTATTTTATGGGAATATTTTCCATACAAATTGTCATTAATGAGTTAAATGCTGATTATCAGGACGTTGTTTTTTCTCACATATCACCCAGTGGGATGATGCATGGCTATCTGCAAGTCACAGCTGATCAGCAGATACGCTTCAAACACACATGACTTATCAAACCATGTAGGAATGTAACATGTTGGTAATTTTCTCTGTGGACGAGATAAGATGCCGCTTTGTTTTCGACTATTAAAAAAAAAGACAGGAGTGATTGACAGGAAGATATTCCAGAAGTAGTCTGGGTTATTCTTACATGGTGGTGTCTTTATTCCCTCTTACAAAACTGGTCTTCTTGTCACTCTGTTGCACAAGTGACGTGTTAGGGTTTCCTTGCACAATACTGTCAGGAAAGACCGTCATCGTGCACAACCACAAGAAAACTATTTAGCAGAAGCGTTTCCCTCATTCAGTTTCATTAAAATATGCCCATGAGTGTTCAAAGACAATAAGTTTCTTACTGTCAGCGAGATTATATGTCAGCCGCCGGGTCATTCCTGGAAGCTGAGGGGAAGTACCTATGTAATTCAGACTGAAATTACGTGGGAAAATTACTGTAAGGGCTTCCAACTTTTACTTGTTTTTAAATCAAAATAAGGGATTAAAGTAGGGCTGTGCATTTATTTTAATTAAAAAAAACATTAATTGCATGATTATCCATAAATGATTAAGATCAAAGGGGATATAGGAAATGTTTATTTTTTCAGGATTTTTGTGTGTTAATTTGAGTATAAGGAGTGGTTAATTATGCAAAGAAGGGGTCCACCTTGGTTTCACTGGGTCTTGTTCAATGAGCCATTTCGATTTGCCTTGATTGTGACATAAACTGCTGTACGCATTGTAATGATACCAGCCCCATCTTTACTCTGCCCATTTTAACAACAGTGGGAGTAAATGTGTCCTTGTGAGCTTCTGAAACCATACACTGACAGCACAGCTAGCCTAGTTTGCTTACCAAAGCACAGTTTTTATGGCTACTTTCTATATATTCTACTCACCCCTCTGGATTCCACACTGGTTCATTAATCTACACTTAACCATATATCTCACTTTAAAGCTTTATTCTGTCTTCCAATGTCTTGGTCAAGATGGCCCTGTAATCACACTGACAGACACGCTAACTGAGTTAGCCTAGCTTGTGACTCCTCTTGACTGACCTCTCCCACCCTCATCCAACATCTGTGATTCTAGCCAGATCATCCATCAATGCTTGACCATATTATTTCATTATTTTAGCTTATTTTCTTATTGTTCATTTTAGCTTATTTTCTTATTGTCTCCTGAGCCAGCGGACAGAGCCACTGTTTCTTGCAGGAGGCAGTACAATAGAGACCAGCTGTTAGCACTTAACCGGCCCACGATGCTAACGCAAAAACTCGACATACCGGGAGAAATAAGACGGAAACGGCATGGATGTCGAGCTGGAGTAAGACGGCGGGCGAAGAATATAAGGTACAGACCCGTCCTCCCATCTGTCATTATGGGGAATGTACGATCGCTACTCAATAAGACTGATGAGCTAGTGGCTATCTCCCGCTACAAGAGGGTCTTCAGAGAGAGTAGTTTGATGTTGTTTACCGAGACGTGGCTAACAGAACTAGCAACAGATGCTAACATCCATCTGGAGGGTTTCCACGCAATACGGGCAGACCGGACACCAGACAGTGGGAAGTCAAGAGGCGGGGGAGTGATAATGTATGTCAATAACAACTGGTGCAGACCAGGACATACCATGGTTAAGGAACAGCACTGTAGCAAAGGCATCGAGTTGCTAGCTGTTAGCATGCGGCCTACATATCTCCCGAGGAAATACTCACACATGATCTGCATTGTTATTTATGCAAATCCGACGGCGAACGCTGGGACAGCGTGTGACGTCATCCACTCAGTAACTGGCAGGCTGCAGACAGAACACCCAGATGCTCTTCTCCTCATCTCAGGTGATTTCAACCATATTTCACTGTCCCCCATTCTACCCACGCTCACCCAGTATGTCACATGCCACACTAGAGACAATAAAACACTGGACTTATTTTATGTAAATACTAAGGAGGCGTACACCTCATCACCACTCCCCCCACTCGGGAAATCGGATCACAACTTGGTTCATCTCCTGCCGGTGTACAAACCCCTAGTACACAGACAACCTCCGGTCATGTGCACAGTGAAGTTATGGTCTGAGGAGGCAATGGACGTGCTAAAGGACTGTTTTGAAATCACTGCCTGGGAGCAGCTCTGCGATCCACATGGTGAGGACATCGATGGCCTCCCTCACACCATCACGGACTACATCGGCTTCTGTGTGGACAACACCGTACCCACCAAGACCATACGCTGTTGCTCGAACCCTGGATCAACCCTGAGATAAAAACACTCATGAGAGAGAAGAAGAGGATCTTCAGGTCGGGGAACAGGGAGATGCTGAAGTCCGTACAGAGGGAGCTGAGGAGGAAGATCAGAGAAGGAAAAGACAGCTTCAGGAAGAAGATGGAGGACAAGCTGCAACAGAGCGACATCGGCGGGGTCTGGAGAAACCTTAAAACCATCTCTGGGCTCCAGAATACCTCCCCCCAGGCCACCGGGGGCAGGGGGTGGGCGAACAATCTGAACCTGTTTTTTAATAGGTTTGACCAATCGCCCTCCCCCCCGACTGCACAACAACCACTGCTGCCTCTAAAGTCATCGAGACCTGTTGTCCACACCCCACTCCACCAACACCCCTCCACTCCTAGCACACAGCCCCCCAACCTGACCCTCACTAAGACCCAGGTGAGGACGGAGCTGAGGAAGATCAAGGCGAGGAAGGCCTCGGGGCCGGACGGCATCAGCGCGAAGCTCCTCAAGTACTGTGCAGACCAGCTGTGTGGGATTGTGGAGCACATCTTCAACCTGAGCCTGAAGCTGGGGAGGGTACCACAGTTGTGGAAAACATCTTGTGTGGTACCTGTACCAAAGACTTCCCACCCCAAAGATCTGAACAGCTACAGACCAGTGGCCCTGACGTCTCACATGATGAAGACCCTGGAGAGACTGCTCCTTGCTCACCTCCGCCCCCTGGTGGGACCAGCGATGGATCCACTCCAGTTCGCCTACCAGCATAGCATTGGGGTGGAGGATGTAGTGATCTTCCTCCTTCACTGTTCTCTGTCCCACCTGGAGAAGCCCGGAAATGCGGTGAGGATCATGTTCTTTGACTTCTCCAGTGCTTTCAATACCATCCAACCGATGATCCTGAAGGACAAGCTGCTGTGCGAAGGGGTGGACCAGCACCTGTCATCATGGATCCTGGACTACCTCACAAACCGGCCACAGTTTGTGAGAACCCGAGATTGTGTGTCCGACATGATCATCGGTAGCATGGGGGCCCCCCAGGGAACGGTTTTGGCTCCCTTCCTGTTCACCCTTTATACTGCGGACTTCTCACACAACACAACTGTAACCCTTACGAACCTAGCAACTGGTCTACACTTAATAATTTCCCTTACCTAATTAACATAAGGCAAGGGTTACAAATAGGGAATTAAAATGAGTGTGGAATGAAATAGCTGGAGGCAAGAAATGAGCAATAATGGTTGTTATTTGTAGAGATAAAGCGAACAATATATACAAACAATTTACTACTATACAAATATAACAACGGCCGGCATGAAATAAAACCCCAAAAATGTCCTACTGAGCTCAGTGTTTGTTTGTCCTTTTGGTTTAGTCGTTTGACCAGTCAAGATATCTTGTATCTCCAGACTCAGGTTTCTTTTCCTCTTTTAAAGTGGCAGCTTGAGTTGTTACCACTTCGAATGTTGTGCACTGGAGAGAGGAAGGATGTCCTTCAATCGAGATCTTGGTCAGATCTCGGTTCAGTCTCCATTTGGAGAGAATCCAGGATCCAGAAGGTTCTTGATCGGCAACCAAAAAAACCTAGCCTGCACAACAATAATGATATTATTGTTTACAGCTAGAGTAATTCGTTTTCCAATCTCTTCTTATATAACACTATAGCTTAGTGTTTAAATTCTTCCCTCATATTACTATTGTTACAATCCAGTAATATAGTAATATCTTACAATTCACATTTCACATCTTACATGCATGTGTTCTTTTCTCACAGTCTCTCTGGTAGCACATGAAATACTTTTTTTTTTCTCATGTAACCAATTAAATGAATTTCTCTTTTTATCTCTACATCATTTAACCATGAAATTATGATTAATCCCTTTTAACCTTGTCTTTGTAAATCATGAAATGAAATACAATTAATCTATCACATAACCAGGGAATATACTGTCCCATTACTTCCAATATTCCCTTTTAAATCAGTCAAACCCTGTCTGAGCTACTGGGTTTAGCATAACCTATGAATTTACATAGGAGACCAATACCATGTGCTTTTAGCATCAAACTACACATTCGTCGGCCTCCGTCGGTCTATGATGACCATGGAAGAGAATCCTAAACGTCTACTCTGCTGGAACAGCACCGCCTGTGGCTGAACAGGCCGATGCGCGAATGACAGTCCCTGTCACACAGGTCACACTTGTGGGTGGTCTCCGTGCTGCTGGGTCTGTGGCGGTTCTTCCTGCGGGTCCTTTTTTCATCTGCTGCAGCAGTCAGTCTCTCTTCACCCGCCTTGAGCTGTCTGGTCAGGGTGCCTCTCCATTTGGAGCGGTCCGTTGCAAGGTCCTCCCAGCGCTCTGTGTTGATATCCAGGGCCTTCATGTCTCTCTTGCAGACGTCTCTAAAGCGCAGCTGTGGGCGGCCAACGTCTCTCCTGCCAGTTGCCAGTTCTCCATAGAGGACGTCTTTGGGGATTCTGCCATCCTCCATACGGTGAACGTGGCCTAGCCAGCGGAGCCTGCGCTGCCTGAGTAGAGTGAACATGAAGGAAAGGCCGGCGCGGGACAGAACTTCTGTGTTGGGCACTTTGTCCTGCCAGGATATGTCCAGGATGTGGCGAATGCAGCGCAGGTGGAAGGAGTTCAGTCTCTTTTCCTGCCGGGCGTATGTTGTCCACGTCTCACTCCCATAGAGCAGTGTGCTGATGACGCAGGCGTTGTACACTGCCATTTTCGTCTTGACAGAGAGTTTGGGATTCTCCCACACTCGTGAGGCGAGCGAGTGTGAAGGCTGATTTTCCAATCCTCTTGTTGATCTCTGTATCAAGGGAGAGGTTGTTGCTGATCGTGGACCCCAGGTACGTGAACTGATTCACGACCTCCAGCTTGTAGTCATCAATGGTGATGGTTGGTGGTGCTTCCGTGCCTTGCGCCAAGACGTTAGTCTTCTTCAGGCTGATGGTAAGCCCGAAGTCCTTGCATGCCTGGGAGAAGCGGTCCATCAGGGTCTGAAGCTCCTGCTGTGTGTGGGTTGCGACTGCAGCATCGTCTGCGAACAGCATGTCTCTGATTAGAGCCTCGCGTACTTTGGTTCTGGCTTTCAGGCGGGCGAGGTTGAAAAGCCTGCCGTCAGATCTTGTGTGCAGGTAGATTCCCTCTGTTGCTGTGCTGAAGGCATGCCTCAGGAGCATAGCAAAGAAAATCCCAAAGAGGGTTGGCGCAAGTACACAGCCCTGTTTCACTCCGCTGCGTATGTTGAATGGCTCTGAGACGTTGCCATCGTGCTGCACTATCCCCTGCATGTTGGTGTGAAACGATTTGATGAGGCTTTGCAACTTTGGTGGGCATCCTATCTTTGGCAGGATCTTGAAAAGGCCCTCTCTGCTGACCAGATCGAACGCTTTGGTGAGGTCGATGAAGGCGACGTACAGAGGCATGTTCTGTTCTCTGCATTTCTCCTGGAGTTGGCGGATGGAGAATATCATGTCTACCGTCGATCGCTCAGCGCGGAAGCCACACTGAGACTCGGGGTAGACACGTTCGGCAAGCTTCTGTAGACGAACGAGAACAACTCGTGCGAAGACTTTGCCAACAACGCTGAGGAGGGAAATGCCCCTGTAGTTGTTGCAGTCACTTCTCTCCCCTTTGTTTTTGTAGAGGGTGATGATCTTGGCGTCCCTCATGTCCTGTGGTACGGCACCTTCCTTCCAGCACTGGCAGAGGACGTCATGCAATGGCAGCAGTAGGGCGGTCTTGCAGTGCTTGATCAGGTCAGGGGGTATGCCGTCGTTGACGGGTGCCTTGCCAGCGGCCAAGCTATCAATGGCCTTACTGAGTTCGTCGATGGTTGGCTCGGCGTCAAGTTCGTCCATGGATGGCAGGCAGTCGATGGCATCAAGGGCTGACAGTGTCACGGTGTTCTGTCTGGAGTAGAGGTCGGAGTAGTGTTCCACCCATCTCTCCATCTGCTTGTTCTTCTCTGTGATCATCTCCCCAGTGGAAGATTTGAGGGGGGCCGTCTTGCTCTGAGCCGGACCAAGTGCTTTCTTGATGCCATCGTACATACCACGGATGTTCCCTGTTATGGCAGCGGTTTGAATGTCTTGGCTGAGCTGAGTCCAGTACTCGTTGGCACAGCGCCGAGCAGTCTGCTGAACTTTGCTTCTCGCAGCCCTGAGAATCTGGAGATTCTTCTCGTTTGGGTACTTCTTGTTCTCAGCAAGTGCTGCGCGCTTGGCTTCAATGACGGGGGTCATCTCGGTCAACTTGGCATCAAACCAGTCCTGTGACTTCGAGGTCTTCCTCCCAAAGGTAGCCAAGGCTGTGCGGTAGATGGTGTTTCACAGCTCTTCCCACTTCTGCTTTGCAGATTCTCCTCCTTGTGGTACACCAAGTTCCTTCTCAAAGGTGGAGGCAAACTGCTCAACAAGTTCTGGTTGGGCCATCTTGCTGATGTCAATCCGTGCCTTTCCAGGTTGTCTAGCACGATGGAATTTCTTCAGCTGCAGCTTGACCTTGCAACACACCAATGAATGGTCTGTGTCGCAATCTGCACTCTGGAACGAACGGGTGATTAGCACGTTCTTCAGTGAGGTGCGCCTGGTCAGGATCAAGTCTAGCTGGTGCCAGTGCTTTGAGCGCGGATGTTGCCAGGAAACCTTGTGTTTGGGCTTGGTCTTGAAGAACGAGTTTGTGATGCACAGATCGTGATATGTGCAGAACTCGAGCAGCTGCTGTCCGTTGTCGTTCATTCTGCCCACGCCAAAAGGTCCAAGACAGGAGGGCCAGGAGTCGTGGTCAGCACCCACTCTGGCATTGAAGTCTCCAAGGAGAATGAGTTGTTCAGAGTTGGGGATGATCCTGACAGTTGTTGCGAGATTCTCGTAGAACTCGTCTTTTGCCTCTGGTGTGGCTGTCTGTGTTGGGGCATACACACTGACGAGGGTGACTGGGCCTTGAGTGGTGTTCAGGCGGAGGGTGAGGAGTCGTGCAGAGCCAGTGCTGCCCGGTTCCACCATCTTCAGCAAAGTGTTCTTCACTGCGAAGCCCACTCCGTGTTCCCTGTTTTCGTCACTGCCCTTTCCCTGCCAGTAGAACGTGTAGTCCTTCTCTCTCAGTGTGCCTGCATCAGCTAACCATGTTTCCTGGAGAGTGGCGATATCCACTCCCAGTCTCTTCAGCTCATTATTGATGATGGCAGTCTTCCTGGTGTCGTTGATGTCCTTGAGGTTAGCAGCGAGTCCTGTCATCATAGTGCGGACGTTCCAAGTTCCCAGTTTTAGAGTTGGTCTCTTTTGTTTTATTGTCTTGCCTGGTGCGAAGGTTCTCAGCCTGCTGTTTGGATTTCTCCTTATCCCCATGCACCCAATGAGGAAAGCAAGCTGTGGCGGGACAACACCTTATTGGCTGGGGGCTGCCCAGCTTGAGGCGGGCGGTAGCTGTCCAGTGAGATCTGATGATCCCTCCCACCATCGGGAACAACCCCTGGCGCCACGCTCTACGCCAATTGAGCAGTGGCTTATAACCGGTAACTGTCATTCCCCGTGTTTTGTCTACGCCAAAGGCGAAACTGGAGTGTCCTCTCCAGTGATCCGGTGTTCTACCTTCCAGCGTTGGGCGTTGGTAGGATTCAAGCCTGGGCAGGAAGATATGGAGGACAAGATGTTGCCCATGCAGCATGTCCCCCCTCTCCACGTCACTGATGAATTCAAAGGAACAGCAGGGCTGCTACAGTTTGGCACCAGCGCCGTTGCAGGAGCTGCCAGAACGATGTTGAGCACAACATAGAACTGCCTTAGGGGCTCCGACTCTGGATTTTTCCTCAGGGTTGACTCCCGAAGCCTTTCCCGTGACCGGGTATGCCGCAAGGCAGCAGAGGTTTGAAATCAGGGTTTACCTTCCCCTAGATGGGCTACCTTCCCAGGTTGACGAGCCACCATCTACCCGAAGCATCTGGTTTTAAGGCGCCAGAGATCCGCCCTCGCCCCTTCTCCTATTAGTAAAAGCAGTTCCGCCGGGCTTAGAGACTAAACCACACGGGCAGGCTAGGAGTTGGACTTAGTTGTCAGAGGCTTTTCAAGACGCACGCCATAAGGAGCATTTTATGAGCACTGGGAGCTTAACCCCAGTGCCGCTCCTGGCTATGACAACCTTGGAACCAAACTATATTCCCAAACTACACATTACACTCGACAGAAATAGTGCATAAGAACTAAAAGTACTTCAGTATACTGTTGGGAACTGAAATCAAATTTAGGAAACCCATACAGACACAAAAATGGCCTTTTCCATTGCCTTTAAACAGGAAAAAATCCACTCGCGATTAGCATTAGCATAACGCTAGCTTGCTTCTCTTTATCACACACTTGGTTTCCACTCACCAAGATGAGATATCAGCGGGAACACAGCAAAGGACACATCCACCATGCCTCTCAAGCTCGTGCTCCCGTCAACTTAGGATAATAAGGGTTTCAAATTAGCGTTTGGACAATGTTTAGATCCATTTACAGCATCTTTCTAAATTAAACTCACCAAGAAGAGGTATCAGTGTGAACCAGACCGTCCACAGCCTCTCTCTTCCGCTCTCAGATCGTAAAAGACCGAAACCCGAGTGCGCGCCTGCTGCCTCTGCTCGGAAGGCGGGGCTAATATCGCTCTTAACGAATGAAAAGACCACAATCGCCCAACGTGACCATGAAACAGAAATTTAAAAGTTGGATAACGAGGATCACACTTCCTCTTCCCAAAATAATTGTTTTTCAAAATAAAATCACACAATTGTATTAATACAATTGACATCTGAGAAAAAAAAGGGGTAATTTTCTCAGCTGGGTTACACAACACACTGCCATCTACAGAAGTTCTCTGACGACTCTGCAATCGTCGGCCTCATCTCCAACGGAGATGAAGCTGAGTACAGAGGACTTATCCAGGACTTTGTGGACTGGTGCCATCGGAACTGCCTCCAGATCAACGCGAGGAAAACTAAGGAGCTGGTGGTGGACTGCCGCAGGCAAGGACAACCCCTCACAGCACCAGTAAACATCCAGGGAACAGACATTGAGATGGTGACATCCTACAGGTACCTTGGTGTTCATCTGAACAATAAACTAGACTGGTCACACAATACCGACGCACTCTACAAGAAGGGACAGCGCAGGCTGTTCCTACTGAGGAGGCTCAGGTCTTTTGGTGTATAAGGGGTGCTCTTGAAGACATTCTACAACACGGTGGTGGCATCAGCCATCACTTTTGGAGTGGTCTGCTGGGGCAATGGCATTACAGCAGCCGATAGGAAGAGACTGAACAAACTGATCAAGAAAGCTAGATCTGTCCTGGGGCAACGCCTTGACCCAGTGGAGGAGATAGGAGAGAGAAGGATGGTGGCTAAACTGTCATCTCTGCTGGAGTCCGAGTCCCACCCTATACAGGACATACTGAACGCACTGAGGAGCTCATTTAGCAGTAGACTACATCATCCTAGGTGCACAACCGAGAGGTTTCGCAGGTCCTTCCTACCTACGGCTGTCAGACTGTATAACCTAAGCAGGGCTGCTCGCAAAGATAGCAAAAAAACGTGATGACCTAATAGTATTGAATGCAAAAGACGCAACAGACTTACACAAATGGTCCCCTCCAGTATACAACTAGGACAATATCAGTTGCTACGGAGGGTGACAATATGTATGGGTACATATTCATACTATGTAGGATAACTAAGTAGACGGTTATGCTGTTTATTCCATCTTGCTACAATGCTCCGCACTTTGTATATATATGTATTTATGTGTACGTGTATATCCACTGCTCTTATTTATATTTTTCATATCTTCTTAATTATTGCTCTAAGTGTTGTTATCCCTGTGCTGTTGCAATCCTGGAATTTCCCCATTGTGGGACTAATAAAGGCTTATCTTGTCTTATCTTATCTTTATTTATTATACTCTGCTGTGACAGCTCCTCCAGCAGCAGTGGTTATCTGCAGCTCGGAGAGCCAGCCATTCACTCATTGAAGCTAGTTTCTGTGGTTTTTAGATCCCAGATGCTGGAAATATCCTATTGACTACTGAAACCTCCTCTTCTTCCGGCTATCAGAGAGAGCAGACGCATTTCTTCTCCTCTCCCTTCTCCTCCTCCCTTTACTGATCCCAGCTTGCTGTGTCCTGTCTGTGTCTCGCTCTTCTTCTGCTGCATCTCGACCCAAACGGAAATTATGGAATTGGTGAGCTGGGCTTTAATCAGAATCAGAATCAGAATCAGCTTTATTGGCCAAGTATGCACAACACATACAAGGAATTTGACTTTGGCTAAAAACTTGCTCTCGTTGTTCAGGTGAAGGATTTAAATAAGGATTCAATGACAACCAGAGTATGTACAGTAAATTACAGTCTGTCCACGTTTCTATAAAAGGATGCAAATATATACAGGAATATATGCAGTTATTTACTCGGACTAACCACACTTTGCAGAAATATATGAAAAAATATACAATCACACAGTATTTCAATGTGGACTCAGATTCAGTGATATAATGTGAATGAAGTAAAAAGCAGTGTGAGAGTTATGTGCAATGTAATAATGGATGAAAAGTCATGAGTACAGCAACAGGTAGGACTAGGTGAATGTTAGGAGTTCATCAGAGTGATGGCTTGAGGAAAGAAACTGTTCCTGTGACGGGTGGTTTTGACCTTCAGTGATCTGTAACGACGACCAGAAGATAGAAGTTCAAACAGTTTGTGGCCGGGGTGTGATGGGTCAGCACAGATGTTTCCCGCCCGTTTCCTGGTTATGGACCGATATAAGTTCTCAATGGAGGGTAGGTCGGTACCAATGATCCTCTCCGCACACTTAATGATCCGCTGCAGTCTGGTCTTGTCCTGTTTAGTGGCAGATCCAAACCAGACAGTGATGGAAAAGCAGAGGACAGATTGGATGATGGCGGTGTAGAAGACAACCAGCAGCTCCTGAGGCAAATCAAACTTCTTGAGCTGACGCAGAAAAAACAACCTCTGCTGGGCCTTTTTCCGGACAGTGTCAATATGGGAGGACCACTTCAGGTTCCGGGAGATTGTGGTACCCAGAAACTTGAAGGAGTCCACAGTGGACACTGTGCTGTTGAGGATGGTGAGTGGGGGGAATAAAGGGGGGTGTCGCCTGAAATCCACAGTCATCTCCACCGTTTTGGCTGGGTTAAGTTCAAGATGGTTCTGGCTGCACCAGAGGATCAGCTGCTCCACCTCCCGCCTGTATGCAGACTCATCATCATCCCGGATCAAACCGATGACTGTGGTGTCGTCCGCAAACTTCAGGAGCTTCACCGAAGGGTCCTCTGAGGTGCAGTCGTTGGAGTAGAGGGAGAAGAGCAGTGGGGAAAGGACACATCCTTGGGGGGCGCCAGTACTAATTTTTCGGGAGCTGGATGTAAATCTCCCTAGCTTCACCTGTTGCCACCTGTCAGTCAGAAAGCTGGAGATCCACTGGCAGGTGGAGGGGGGCACCTTGAGCTGGAGGAGTTTCTGATGAAGAATGCCTGGGATGATGGTGTTGAACGCTGAGCTGAAGTCGACAAACAGGATCCTGGCGTACGTCCCTGGGGAGTCGAGGTGTTGCAGGATGTAATGTAGTCCCATATTCACTGCATCATCCACTGACCTGTTTGACCGGTAGGCAAACTGCAGTGGGTCCATCAGGGGGCCTGTGATGACCTTCAGGTGGTTCAGCACCAATCTCTCCAAGGATTTCATGACCACAGAGGTCAGGGCAACAGGTCTGTAGTCGTTTAATCCTGTAATAGAGGGTTTCTTGGGAACTGGAATGATGATGGAGCGTTTGAAGCAGGAAGGCACTTCACGCAGCTACAGTGATCTGTTAAAGATCCGGGTGAAGATGGGGGCCAACTCGTTGGAGCAGACTCTCAGGCAGGACGGAGACACACCATCAGGTCCTGCAGCCTTCTTGATCTTTTGTCTCTGAAAGACCCGGCGCACCTCCTCTTCACAGATCATTAGTGCTGGTGGGAGGTCAGAGTGGAGGAGGGATGGAGTTCCTGGGGCTGCAGATAATCCTTTTGTGTGGGTGGGAGGTGAGAACTGTAGGTTCTTTTCAAACCTGCAGTAAAAGCTGTTTAGGTCATTAGCCAGCTGGAGGTTTTCCGCAGGGTGGGGGGATGGTCTCCTGTAGTTGGTGATATTCCGTAGGCCTCTCCAGACAGAAGCAGAGTTGTTAGCTGAGAAGTTTTTTTGTAACTTCACACTGTAGCTCCTCTTAGCAAGCCTGGTCTCCTTCGTCAGCATGTTTCTGGCCCGCTTGTACAGAGTCCAGTCACCAGTCCTGTAGGCCTCCTCCTTGGTCTGACGTAGCTGCTTCAGTTTAGGAATGAACCAGGGTTTATTGTTGTTGTATATGCAGAAGGTCTTGGTCTGCACACACATGTCCTCGCAGAAACAGGTGTATGATGTCACAGTGTCAGTGAGTTCATTTAAGTTAATGGCTGCAGCTTCAAAAACACTCCAATCTGTGCAGTCAAAGCAGGCTTGTAACTTCAGCTTTGATTCCTCAGTCCATTTCTTCACAGTCCTTACAACAGGCTTGGAAGTTTTTAGTTTCTGTCTGTATGTTGGAATAAGATGGAGCAGGCAGTGGTCAGAAAAACCCAGAGCTGCACGGGGGACGGCATGATAGGCATTTCTTAAAACTGTGTAACAGTGGTCAAGTGTATTTGTGTCCCTGGTGGGATATTTAATATGCTGTCTGTATTTAGGAAGCTCATTTGTGAGATTAGCTCTATTGAAATCACCCAGAATGATAAGCAGAGAGTCTGGATGTTTTTCCTCCACCTCTGCTATCTGGTCAGCGAGGAGCTGCAGTGCCTCCGTTGTACAAGCAGCAGGCGAGATATAAATTCCGACCAGAATAAATGAGGAGAACTCTCGCGGTGAATAAAAGGGTTTACAGTTTATGAACAGTGACTCTAGGTTAGGGCTACAAAACTTCTTCAACACTGTGACATCAGTACACCAACCTTCGTTTATGTAGAAGCAGATTCCACCACCCTTAGTCTTTCCAGAAAATTCTCGGCTGCGATCAGCGCGAAACAGTTGAAATCCGTCCAGACAGACCGCGCTGTCCGGGATGTGTTCACTCAGCCAGGACTCCGTGAAACAAAGGGCGCCAGATCTGCTAAAATCCCGGTTTTTGTGAGTCAGGAGCAGCAGTTCATCCATTTTGTTCGCCAAACTGCGGATATTTGCCAGATGGATCGATGGGAGCGGCGTGCGAAATCCTCGTTTCTTCAGCCTGACCAACGCACCGGCACGTTTACCACGCCGCCTTCGTTTCCGGCCAGCGCCAATAGCCGCTGCTCCCACAGCTAAGATGGACTGAAAAAACTTCAGATCAGCAGCAGTAACTGGCGGAGAAGTTGCATTGGGAGGTAGTCTGAGTGAAAGTAGTTCCTCCCTTGAATAGGTGATTCGGACAGAAGAGCAGAAGTCCAAAAAAACACACAAAATTATCAAAAACATCAGAGAGCAGAAGCCAGTGGCTGCCATCCGCGGCGCCATCTTGGATTTGCAGTTGACACCACTTTTAAACAGAAAATTGGGCCAGGGGGAGCCCAAGTAGAGAGACTCATGGAACAATTGGAACTCATGTGTCTGTGTGATTCGATTGAAGATGTGGAAGACATCTACCTGTTTTGGCTTCATGATCACAGGATTTCTGCTGTTTGGCTCTGGAGTTTTCCTGGTGTATCGGAAATTAAAGAAGTTGGAAGAGCTAATCAAAATGCGGACCCGGCGAAGCTCCTTCAACAATTCAATTCGACCAGCTGGGGAGAGCACTGATAGCGGCAATGGCGAACTGAATCGGAAAGGTGGGAAACATCTTGGAGTCGCTGGGTGCTCTCCAGGGAATGATTTTAAAGCCTGTGAATGTTAAATTGTGCTGCACAGAATCGCATGAGAGAGGAAAATTCTATGCTCTAAGTGAACTGTGCTCATCAGGCCTTGATTCGGCATCCTTGGGAGAACTCATTCCTCCAGGAGAAGAGATTAAGCAGAAGGGAGTTTTGGCTTGGCTTCTCTCTAACCCAAACAATTTGCTGATGTGCAACAAACTGAACTCTCCAAGGTCAGCCATGTGACTAACATGGAATTTTACCATCTGGCATGAACTGAAGAGAGATGAACTCTGTGGACATGTTATCTATGTTTTACGACACTAAGGACATAACATCTAGCCGTTGCCTAAGAGAGGATTTTTGTTGTCCACCAGTAACTGATACTTCACACACTGCATTCACACTGATATCACTGACTGATATACACACACTGGTCTCTCTCTTGCTCTTGCTTTGTTAATGTGTGGATCTGTATATTGTCTGCTAATTGTGCAATTAGAGGGTTTTTTTCTATGTGATCACAATCTTGCTCACTCGAGCACTATTTTGATAACTTTGTTTTTTCTCTCTGCCCAATGTGTCTCCCCCTCTTTACCCCCCACTGTATGAGGCGCCTTGTATGGCTGCCGCGTCATTAGGGAGCGCTTAGATAATGAGCGCACCTTAGTGATAAGTGAAATTCCTTGTATGTGTAAACATACTTGGCAATAAAGTTGATTCTGATTCTGATTCTGAAACCATACATCTCTGCTACTAATAACGCTGTATTTAAGTTTTACATTCAAATGTTCACCCAATTTTATGTTAGGTAGCTCAAGGCAAGGCAAGTTTATCTGTATAGCACATTTGTTATGCCCTGCTTTGGAAGGCAGATGTGAATTTTAAGGTTGGACCCAGAGTAGTAGGCAGGACTTTGGTGCAATAATGATTTATAAACAAAAACACAAAGAACAAACCAAAGGCGCAGCACGGGGGCTTAAATAACTGAAACATACTGCAACAAAACTCACAGAGAAATATCTTGGAGGACACAGGGAGCACGACGGGAGAAAACGACACAAAGACTGAACACAGAGCACAATCACAGACTAGCAAACACAGAAGACACAATGCAAACAATAATCATAACAGAGGAAAACACAGAGACATCACTAATGACATTAGGGACAAACGGAGGTGACACAACAGGACTACAGACCAGGGAACACAAAGGACAGTCAATAGGAATAATAACAATAATAATCACCAAGAACTAAACACAGACAACAGTAAATGCAAATAATGATAAGGGAAAACACAAAGATATCAAAATAACTTAAAAGCATGGGCATGGTCAGAGGATCATTCCCAGACCATAACAGTACTCCCCCTCTAAGGGGTGGATTCCAGACGCCCCTTGAGACACACAAAAAATACACCAAAACGGGCAGGAGGAGGGGGACAAGGCACCGTGGGAAGAAACACAAACAGAAATTCACAAGGAAAAAAAAAGAATAATGTCCATCAGGTGGTCTCCCAAAGTCCCTAGCCCACCAGACTAGAGAACACACCGAGTCCAGGGCCTCCAACGGTCCATAGGCCACCCGGCCAGAGAGCAGGATGGGTCGGGGGGCTGCACAGAGTCCACGGGCCTCCAGACCAGAAAACATTAAGAGTCAGGTGGCCTACCACAGTTCATGGGCCATCGGACAGGGGAGCACAGTTCTCCAGGGGGGTGACCAAAGTCTGTGGCCCACCCAGCCAGGGAGCAAACACTACCAGGAGGCAATGGCGGGGGGGGGGGCGGGGGGTGCAGAGCTCTGGAGACGATAACAGAGACACACTAACCTCAAACAGGTGGAGGCCCACTGGCCTTTAGAACAACAAGTGGAGGGCCACCAGCCTCTGGAACGATGGGTGGCTGAGGTGGAGCATCGACCATGGAGAGAAGCTGCTGCTGGGGAGCATCAACCACAGAGAGAAGCTGCTGATGGGGAGCATCAACCATGGAGAGAAGCTGCTGCTGGGCAGCGTCCACCACGGAGAGCACTGGAGCTAAGGTGTGCACCTCGGGGGCAGCTGGAGCAGAGTCGTGCACCTTGGAGACTGCCGAAGCTGCTGCATACACTTTGGACAGGACTGGAGCTGAGTAGTGCACCACAGGGACAGCTGGAACTGTAGCATGCACCTCGGGACAAGCTGGAGCTAGAGTGTGTACTTTGGGGAGAGCTGGAGCTGAAGTGCCCTCCTCCATCCCTGCTGCAGCTACCTCGGACAGGGAGGAAGAAACACAGGATGGGTCACCACAGTTGCCAGCAGCAGAGACCAGTGGAGAGGACCCAGGGGCATATGGGAACTGCACCTGGGTCCCCCCCACCAGGAACAAAGCAAGTTTTTTCAAAAATGGTTGTTAAAAATAAAGGGAAAAGCACTTGCCTTAACTCCTGGTCCACTGCTGCTGGGCTGACAATCTCTGGCAAAGCTGCTGGTGGTGTGAAGACCTCAGGAGAAACTGGAGGAGTAGATGTGACAGCCTCTGGAGACGCTGGCGGGACAGCGGATGAGGCAGTCTGAGGTGCAGCAGCAGGCGAGGGCACCAGTGAAGCAGATGTGGGAGCCAGCACTGCAGCTGCTGTGGGAGCCAGCGTAACAGCTGTCATGGGCACTGGCTGTGCAGCTGCCGTGCAAGCCAGCATTGGAGAGCCCTCCAGGGCGGGGGTGGAGCGAGGAGGTGTAGGGGACGGAGCACAGCATGGAGAGAAAGGCACCGAAACCAGGGGACGCTTCCTCGTTGGCCCAGGCTTTGGTGCAGATGGTAAGTGCTCCTACAGCCCGTGGAACAGCTGTGAGGCTGGAGAAGCTGGCGTAGGAGCTGGGGGACTGAGGGCTGGTGCTGGGCGAGAAGAGGTGCATAACAGAGCCAGGGAGTGTCTTACCGACGGCACAGCCTCTCGTGCTGCTGAGACCAGGGGACACTGTATTGTCGGTGCAGGCTGCGGCGCAGATGGTGATCTCTTCTCCAGCCCATGGAGTGGCTGTGGGGCTGACATTGGAGCTGGCGAACAGGAGCGTGTGGAGAGAAACGCCAGAGCCCGGGGACGCTTCATCATCGGCGCAGGCTGCAGCGCAGATGGTAAGCTCGCCACCATAAAATGGTACATGTGCCAGAGATTCTGGACAGACATCAGCAGCCCAAGCAGGTCGGGGTAAGTCCATAGGCTGGGGGTAGATTTGATTACTATGGCCACTATGTCCAGATTCCCCAGGGCTGCCTCCAGCGTGCGGGAGATGTGGGCATCCAAGATGTAGCCCTCAGTGTTTTGTGCTGCCCACACCTCATCCGCGTCCAGTCCCAGACTCCAGAAATCCATGCTTGCTGGGTCCTCGGTTGGTTGGGTCATTCTGTTATGATCTGCTTTGGAAGGCAGATGTGAATTTTAAGGTTGGATCCAAAGTAGTAGGCAGGGCTTTGGTGTAATAATGATTTATTAACAAAAACACAAAGAACAAACCAATGGGGCAGCACGGAGGCTGGAAATACAGTAACTGATATGTACTGCAACAAAACTCACAGAGAAATATCTTGGAAGACACAGGGAGCACGATGGGAGAAATCGACACAATGACCCAACACAAAGCACAGTCACAGACTAGCATATATAGGGTAACTGATAATTAGGGGAACGCGGAACAGCTGGGATGACAATCGGGATAAAAAGGAGCACACATAAGGGAAAGTGTCTGCAAGTATGGAAAGCATGAGGAGCTGGAAACAATAGGTAAATCAGTGTACACACAAGACCCAGAAATAATGACAATAGCGACAAACGGGGGGATGAGCACAGTGGACCAGGGAAAAGACAGAAGACACAATGCAAATAGCAATCATAACAGAGGAAAACACAGGGACATCACTAATGACATTAGGGACAAACGGGGATGACACAACATGACTACAGACTGGGGAACACAAAGGACAGTCAGTAGGAATGATGATAATAATCACCAAGAACTAAACACAGATGACAGTAAATGCAAATAATGATAAGGGAAAACACAAAGATATCAAAATAACTTAAAGCCAGACCTTGACAATATTTCGTGTACAAGACAATTCAAAGTGCTTTACATAAAACATTAAAGCATTACAACAAGTTGCAAAAGGAAGACATACTGAAAGAATTTAAAACCAAACTAAAAATATATTAAAGAAACAAGCTAAAATAGAATAAGACAGAAAAAGTGCCAGAAATAAAAGTTACAGTGCATTGTGGGAGACTAACAATTGTTCAGACTGTCTCTTATGGCCAGAGCTAGCCAACTAGCATTAGCCTCAACAAGGGTTTCTCTGATGTGACGGCAGAGAGGGTGGGGTAAGCACACACTGTTCACTCACTCCCTACTTCCATACTCACTATATAGTAAATTCAAATGTAGTGGTCTATATGGTGAATTCAATATAACAATAAAATTTTGATTTTTCAGACACTACTCTGCTTATTTTCTCAGTGCCGTTAATGACATCATCACAGTGAGACATTAAAACGCAATAGATTAATGTAGTTAAAAAGTGAATACCTGTATGCATTTTGTAGTAAATATATATTAAATAAACTCATTTTTACTGTAATAATAAATAAAAATACCTTAAGGCAGTTTATGTTGTGATGTGAAGCTCTCCTCTCACTGCTCCATTGGCTGCGCATTGCATTATGGGATACACTGGCTATTGTAGTGACCATCGGTTGTACATTTTTAAAATGCATTGTGGGATATTTTGAGTGTACTATATAGTGAATGAAATGATCATATACGATTTCAAACAGTGCTGCTAAATGGCTGATTCACTATATAGTACACTATACAGTATATATAGAGAGTGAACATTTGGAACACAGCCAGAGGCTCATTAGAATTAAATAAAAAATTCTGTGAAGAAAGGTGTTTAATTTGGGTGGAAAACAGTGTTGGAGTATACTAATAGTAGAAGTACTAGTAGTAGCTTTAGTTCTCTGATAAGCTTAAAAAAGTAAAATCTCACTCCACTCCTCTGTGTTGGCCATGTCCAGCAGACTATTTCTTTCAGTCTTCTCTGTCCCCTTAATGTAAAATTACACTCGACATGCCACAGTGCTGTAAGGTTGTTATAATCTGTAAAGAAATTAGCTTCATTTGACTTTACGGCTCCCCTGACTTGACAAAATATTTATGACTGGTCTCAGTGAAAAGAAGACTTTTGCCCTGATGGTGCAACTAGCCTAACTATAAGATTGACTTAGCTGAGGACTGGTCTTAAGGTCTGTTGATGTGGCCGACCCCTGAATCTGAAAACAATCTGAAGTTTAAACCCGTCTGAAAATCTTTACTAGAGACAGCTAATTTTGAGCTTTGCCAAAAAGGAACTAAGTCAGCTTGTTGTCCAACAGAGTGGCTACAGTGTGAGAAAAATGATAATGGATTATATTGAACTTTCAAAATGAGCATATTTGTGCTGCATCAGTTTAGGTCTTTTTTTTTAACCCTCCATCATGAGTGCACTCAGGACGCTGAAATGTGTTTTCTATCGTCCTTCTGGTCCAGATGATGATGCCAGCTACCCACTTCGTGTAAAACACAAACGCTCCGTTCTCCCGATTACGGATAAAAGGCTTTTAGAGAGGGATGATTGAGATTTCTTTGCTGATTAATGAGCTTTTTCTGTTTAAGGTGAGTGGGAAATGAAACACTTTAAGCACCAGGGCAGCTCAAACACAATAAATATAGAATAAAAACCTGGATTTGCAGTAAATGTATTGTGGAAAACATCTCAGTGATGATGTGAGTGATGCGAGTGACAGAGCGGATTCTTCTGACATGAGATTCTTGCCACATTCAGGCAGTTTTCTCTTACATCAGTTGCAGGAAATGGTTTGATATGCACTTTGCCCGTAAAGAAGCGAAGCCCAAGCCTCGGCGGCGTTTTAACCAGCGACCGGCCATCTCCTAAATCACCCCCATTTCAGAGGCACTCACTGTGATTGTAGTTGTCTTGTCTGGAAGTTCTCCAACTCTGATACCCGCGCTAAAGAGGAACGGGATAATTTAAGAACTTTATTTATGCATTTCATCAGCATAAATGTTCTTCTGGCACAAGATCAAAAGGATGGGGGAAATCTGAATTTCTTAATGAAAGTAATTTCTTCTTCTTTTATTCCCATCCTCAGGGTCGTACGCCTCTGTGCGATTAGAGAATGAAACGTGAGAGTTGAGTCTCAGAAGAGAAATGCCAAACCCCAGAGAGAGAGGAGGAAAAACTTCAAGTTAGCCTCCAACTCAGTCAGTCTAGGAATGTCTAACGGCAAAAAAACACTAATGACAGGCTGTGGATTTGGGTTTTTTTTCTGCTTTTTGGAAGGTTGTTGCCAAAAATAGTCTCTCACACCAGCCCGTCACACTGCATTAATGTTGTATAAATTTCCAGATGAGGCGTTTAGGCCAGTTTAATATAATATCTTAACTGTTTGGAACTTTTTCTCTTTTTTGGCAACTGATCAGTGATGAGATGATTAATATGAGTCCAGATAGCCAGTGACCTTGTTCACATTTCTTGGACAACCTTACTGGATTTTACTTATTTTTATTATGTTGTATTTCTTTTACACCAAGAGACAAAAAAAAAGAAAAGAAAAAGAAGAAACAGCCTTAAAACAAAAACAGCCAAAATTAGAAATACCAGGTTTTTTCATCTTAAAAATTAAGTTTTTCATGAAAACTTGCAACTTTTTTCATGTTAGATTTTTCAGTTTTTGCTCTTAATTTTTTCTTGGAAAATTTGTGACTTAATTTGCATGACTTTGCAATTTTAGGCTTAGTCCACATAGAGTGGTTTCCCACTGAGCATTTATTTCTGTTGATTTTCTCTGCAGTCAAGCATTATTACACTCAACGCCCTCGGCCCAAAAAACGGTCCAAATGTTCAGTGTTTTTTTTTGTTGAGTTTAACTTTTGGAGTGATGCATCGCTCGTCAGTGGCACATCTCTGTAAGCAGCCAATCAGAATGAAGTTAAAAAGATACCATGATCAGTGTTTAGAAGGAAAAGCTTGGAGGGATGTGTGTTTTCTTACCAGCTTGTTGCAGTATAGACTTTATAGCAGTGCTGAGAGCTGTGTGCGGGTAAAGGGTTGGAATTCCGACTGGTTCTCCATCAACAGCGGGATCAGGCAGGGTCGCTCCCGACCTCTTCAACTGCGTCATCAACTACCTAATGACCAAGGTCTGCGAGCAAGCCCTTGGTGTCTCCTTTAGGAATTACCATCTACCTAATCTGGAGTACACAGATGATATCACCCAGTTTAGCAACACAGCTGACCAGCTCAGGGACACACTGACCATATACCAGGAATCTGTAAAGCTTGGCTTTCAGGTAAACTGGGTGAAGATCAAACTGATGCATGTCGATGATGGCCCAGATCCTCTTCATATTAGCCCTGACACTGTGGAGTTTGTCAGCTCCTTCATTTATCTGGGCTGCAGAGTCACTGACAATGGAGACCTGACCCAGGCGATCAACCGCAGACATGGCCTTGCCCCTGGAGTCATGCAGTCCCTATGGACGATCATTCTATCTCCCAGAAGATGAAGCTCTGCATCTGCAATACCTCAGTCCTCTCCATTCTCCTCTGTGAAGCAGCCCCTTATGAAAACCCTGGCAAAGAGGATCAATGACTTTGACAGCAGAGCTCTAAGGACCATTAAAAACATCAGATGGTACCATCACATCTTCAACGAAGAGATACGTGCATGCACTCATCCATCACATCCGCTGGTAGAGACACATCCTCAGCCTCTCGCCAGAACATCTCACCAGGGCCTTATTCACACTCGACGCAGCAACAGTGGGGCTGGAAGACACTCCATGGCAGGTTCCACACCAGATGAATGAACTTGATAAAAACAAAAGACCTCCAGAAGCTTGATATCATCTTGGAGGACGCCGAAGGGCTGGCACAGGACCACCAGCGATGGAGAGGACTAGTGGATATGGTCAGCTCTGCACACAATGACCTCTCCAAGGCCAACAACCAGCATGACCCCAAACTCAATCTTAATGATAATCTATGTGCAAAAAAAGTCACAGGTTGTTGCAAGTTGTTAGTTTTTGTGAAACTGCGTAGTGAACTACATCTACTTGTCTTGAACTGTAGACGCCACCAAGCACAGTTATGGCGGTTACCTTCTCAAAGCACACCTCCTTTTTTTGACTAATGAAAGAAGCATCCAAAGAGCAGAAGAGCAATACAAATGGATTATTTTGCATTTTCAGAGCTGCAGCTAATCGACAGGACCATTAGTTACTTCCACCTGCGTTGTCTTCAAAAATGATGACACAACTTAGGCGACTTTGGGTTTGTATCTTTCAATTTATGTATTTTCACAGCCTTGTACTTTAACAGCTAGATGACAACCTACACAGTTATTTGTGTGAAAAATTATCTTTTAAATTGACAAACATTATATGAGTAATTTATGACAACATTTGATTGGGGTGGAAAAATAATTTCTCTCTTACCATACACTCCAACACAGATTTTTTTTTTTCTGTAGTTAGGTCCCATATGTAAAAGTAGAGGGGGTGGGACTTATGCTCTCTGTAGTGTAGTTGGTAGAGAGTTTCAATTAAAACTCCAAGCTGTGAGTAGCAGGTCAAGTGGTTGCTAGGCTACAGGGCAGAGACCTTTTCTTAAGAGTGCCTGTGAAGCACCCTGAAAAAGGTCCAGAGCATTTCCAGTGGGGAAAAAATGCTTTCTGCGGACATACAGCCTTGTTCTTGGAAAAATGTAACAAAATCTGCAACTTCTTTTTTGCATAAATTTTGTACTTTTTAACCTTTTTTTTTCCTTGTGGAACTGTGAGGTTTTTCTTTTGTCACTTTGGTCATCCAGAGTAAAAAAGCGCTATATAAGTGAACGCCATTTACCATTTTTTGATCTGAAACTTTGTGTGAATTTTTCTTGTAGATTTGTTAGGGGTTTTTTTCTCAAAAGTTTCTGATAACTCATGATCCTTCATCACAGATAAACCCAAGCCATAAAGATGTGGCACACCTGTTTTTTTTTCTAATTTCCCGTCCTTTTCTCTTAAGTCTGTCCTTGTTGCCCACCCAGATTCTATGGAGCCCACCCACACACATGTACAATTACTCACTTCTGGATAAACTTTACTTCCAATAAACATATTGTTTGACATGAGCTAAACATTCCAAACATCTCAAACTCAAAGCAGACAAAGCCTTGACATCGTCTCGGTGAAGTTTTAGGATTTTGTGCAGGTCAGCTCATTTTCTATGTAAATGTATGGGATTTTTCCCCTAGTGAATTGCTTGTTTTTCCTTAAACCTTTTTTAAATTTATGTGTTTATTACCTTATAAATTTTCAGCTTTTTGTGATAGATCTTTCCTGTAGATGTGTGTCTCTTTCTCCCAAATTTGCAACTTTCTCATGTGTATTATCAGCGTTTTATTTGTAAATTTGTAACTGTTATGGTGTGTTGTTCTGAGAAACATAAAATCTAAACTGTCCACATGTGCACATAATCCAGATCATTTAAAGAGACAATAACAAATTCTAAAGTTGCTGAGTATTAACAGAAAAAAAACATTGATTTCAAAGCTACAGCAACAAAACAATCTAGCACTCAACTCAAATTATTGAAATTAAAAGTAACTCCAACAGTAGCCATGTTTACATGGACACAAGTAACCGGATTAAAAGCCTGATCAGAATGAAAATGCTTCATGTAAACACACCAATCTGAATATTCTGACCCAATCACACTCATTCAGATCAAAATTTCCTTCCGATTGAGATGGATGGATTATGCCAATTGTTATTCTGATTGGTGCGCATATAAACACTTATTCCTAAGTTTGGGTAGAAAATATGTTTACTGTGCATGTCTGTAGGTCAGCCACACTTCGACGTGACGTATTTCCGCCTTTACAGCAACTAGCGGAAGACATGGCACGAGTAAAACAAAACTGGTCTGTATCGTCCTGCTGTCTCCCTCTGTTCATCATATGCAGAAGTATGTACTTGTAGCTTAATTACAGAGACCAGCAGGAGCAAAAATACAGTCTAAATAACACAATACAGGTCCATTTCAAAGAGAGAAAGACACTACTTGGGGTTTGTTTACATTGGAAGTTGCTTCTTCTTCTACTATTTCCAGAATGTCAGATAATTGTGCACATGTCAAAATGATTTAGTCCGTTCAAACGTGTGGCACATGGAAATGCACGTCCTAATCGGATCAACTTTTTCAGGATCCATGTAAACAGTAAAGATCTGATCTGAATTGTAATCAGATTGATGAAATTTTGCCCATGTAACCGTGGCTAGTATCAACACACCTACTTGAGTAAAAATAAAACATTTTTCTTCAAAAATGTACTCAAATAAGAGTTAGTGTTCTGCAATAAAACTACTTAGTAAAATACAATTTTGTGAAAAAGTTACTTGAGCTCTGCAGAGAGCTGTTTCTGGTTATAAAGCAGAGAACGCAAATACAACGGGCCCCATCAGCCCCCAGGGGGCCCCATAGATACAGTTTCACCTTCAGCTTTATTTTTTTTTTGGGGGGGGAGAATAAAAGTTACTTTTAACTTTTTTCTTATAAATTTGCAACGTTTTCTCACATATTTCAACTTCTTCTCATTAATTGGTGGCTTTTTTTCTTCTTAATTTGCTACTTTTGTCTCACATATTTTCTACTTTTTCCTCTTAAATTTGGGAGTTTTATGTGGTTATTTTGGTTGTTGTTTTTTTTCTCGTAAATTTGTGACTTTTTTTCTTGTAAATGTGCAACTTTTTTCCTCAAACGTTTTCCTCTAAGAATCGCTATTTATTTCTTGTAGATTTGTGACTTTTCTTGTAAATTTGCAATTTTTTTGTCATGTAAATCTGCAACATTGATATGGATGCTGCTTAAATTTTATTCTGTGTAATAGTTTAATTACATTTCTTTGCATCTCGATCAGGGGTGCCCAACCTTTTTATACTTGACACCTACTTTTAGATTTTTCAACATCACAAGATCCATCTGTCAAAAAAGGAAAATATTTGAAAGAAAAAAATTTAAGATGCAAAAAGTAATTCATTTACAAGAACAAAATTTAAATACATTTAAAAGATAAAATACATGTACAAATAAATGTAGTAAATTAATGTGGAAAAAGTTACAAATTTATGAGGAGAAACTGCAAAACTTAAAGAAAAAAAATCCATTTATGCTTTACATTGGTGATTCAAATGCATTTTGTTCAGTTGTGTAGCATGATATAGAGGGTCCATCCATCCATCTTCTACCGCTTTTCTGGAGTTCTGGGTCAGGGAGGCAGCAGTACAAGCAGAGAAGCCCAGACTTCCCTCTCCCTAACCACCTGCTCCAGCTCTTCAGAGAGGACACCAAGGCATTCCCAGACCAGCTGGGAGACGTAGTCTCTCCAGCGAGTCCTAGGTCTGCCCTGGGGTCTCCTCCCAGTGGGATGTGCCCAAAACACCTCAAGTGGGAGGCATCCAGGAAGCATCCTGATCAGATGCCCATACCACCTCAACTGGCTCCTTACGATGTGGAGGAGCAGCAGTTCTACTCTGAGCCTCTCCCGGATGACTGAGCTCCTCACCCTATCTCTAAGGGTGAGTCCAGCAATCCTACGGAGAAAGCTCATTTCAGCCGCTTGTATCTGCAATCTTATTCTTTCAGTCATTACACAAAGCTCATGGCCACTGGTGGCAAGCTCACTTTGAACAAGGATATCATTGCTGTCTCCTGTATGCAGACAATTAGCTAGCTAGTTAGCTAGCTGGCTAACTGTCAACGCTAACTCCGTGCTCTGCTTGTATTTTGCACTTGCTGTCTCTTAAGTATTTACTTCTGAGAGTAAAATGTCAGCATGTCAACAACATAATGGGCCGCCTTGCTATAAAGAACCCACCCACTTTGAGGTGGTACTTAGTTGTAATGGAAAACGACTGAAACTGTGTCGGGGCGAGTCGAGGCGAGTCGAGCTGATTAGGTACTAGTGGAAAAGGGCCAATACTGGTGTTCTGGGGCCTCATGTACAAAGACTTGCGTGGATTTCCTACTGAAAGATGACATACGTTTAAATCAAGAAAATGCCGTAAGCAAAAATAAATCCAGTTGTATGAAAAAGTGCGTACGCAGGAATCCAGGCACATTTCTTTTGTACATCCCAGTCTACTTGAACTTGAACACACGAGCGGAAATACCGGACTCCTCCCTTTACATGCCTTCATTTGACTATGCAATTAGATGGAAATAGATATGCAAATAGATATATACAAGCGCTGCACGTTTGATTCTCCTGTATCCATGATCAAAAATAATGGATTTAATGGAATTTCATGGACTGTGAGTTGGAGGTGCTCCTGAGTGAGGTAGAGGTGTGTAAAAACGTTTTGTTTGGCACGCTGTCCTCCGGCATTAGTGCTGGATACAGATAATTCAATAGCTTGCTCACAGCCCTATAAGATTAGTTTGTTTCCTTTATTCTGACAGGGATGAGAAGATGTTTACTTAACCTTGACATGTTTCTACTGACGTCTTCAGTTGTCCTCAGAAGCGTCAGCTGATTGCTGTGATTTGTGACCAGCCGGGTGGATCAGCTCGTTGAATAAAGGAAAACAGTAATGAAAAAGAAGACAACCCATTTAGTGGGTAGCCACGGTCACCTGTCAGTTGAAAGCAGATCATATTAGACTTGACAAGTACATATTTTATGTCCAAAATGCAAAGTTCATCCTTTATAGTTATATACAATTTACATGGATCACACACACTACTATTGTAAATGAATGAAGTGCACCGGGGAACGGCTGACACTGTTGCATTTCAAACTTTACGCATGTGTTTATTGACATATCTACTGTACACACAGAGGCAATTGGAGGCTTGGTAGAATACTGTGAAACTGTAGTTTAATCAGCAACAAACGGAAGTCACTTACTCGAACCACTGACTTGTAATGAAGCCTTCAAGACAGGGTGATATTTGGGGGCACACAGGTACGTTGCGCATGAGGTGGGTTATTTAGGACAATTACATAAATTTACTAGCCAAGAAGCCACTCATCCGCAGAGTGCCAGCTTATAGTTTGTTCCCAACAATGCTGTTCATTAGAATGAGTGAATCATGCGTTGAACCAGGCCACCTTGCAACAATGTTGGTTAGTCGCATTTGCACATCACATATAATTTGTATATTGATAGAATGGAAATGTTTCCTGTTAACATACACGTATTCATCTTGTGATGGTGATTTTATAGCAATGTGTGTGCAGTTGATAGCTCCAATTAGGAAAACCGGCTCTTGCTGCAAATTGCGCTTTGACGTTGGCCTCTTCAACTGCATTGTATGGGAATATGATGTACCTGGGTGACAGCCGGATAATGTCATCCCACACAGCTGGCATAGCTTGGCTCAGGGTCGACTGGGAAATTCCTGATCGGTCTGCCAGCTCCCTCTGGAATGCCCCTGTTGCCAGGAACCCCAGAGTTGTCAGCACCTGCACTGGCACAGGCAGCGCTCGGCTTCTCACCATGTCTCGCTCCAAGAGTGGCTGTAGCTCTGAGTACCGTTCCATAAGGACTGCCCGTGGAAACTTAAACTGGCTGATAAGCCAGTCATCATCATAAGCCAGAAAATCTTCTCTGTCTCTAAATACCCTTTCTCTTCTCACTGCGCGATTTGCAATATCCTCTAATAATGCTAACGCCATTGTTGTTAGAGGCATTTTCTGCACTTCTTTGTGCTTGCTTTTACAGATGTGGACAAAATTGTTGGTACCCCTCTGTTAATGAAAGAAAAACCCACAATAGTCACAGAAATAACTTGAATCTGACAAAAGTGGTAATAAATAAAAATTCTATGAAAATTAACCAATGAAAATCAGACAATGCTTTTGAATTGTGGTTCAACAGAATTATTTTAAAAACAAACTCATGAAACAGGCCTGGACAAAAACAATGGTGCCTTTAACTTAATATTTTGTTGCACAAACTTTTGAGGCAATCACTGCAATCAAACGATTTCTGTAACTGTCAGTGAGACTTCTGCACCTCTCAGCAGGTATTATGGCCCACTCCTCATGAGCAAACTGCTCCAGTTGTCTAAGGTTTGAAGGGTGCCTTCTCCAGACAGCATGTTTCAGCTCCTTCCACAGATGTTCAATAGGATTTAGATCAGGGCTTATAGAAGGCCACTTTAGAATAGTCCAATGTTTGGCTCTTAGCCATTCTTGGGTGTTTTTAGCTGTGTGTTTTGGGTCATTATCCTGTTGCAAGACCCATGACCTGCGACTGAGACCAAGCTGTCTGACACCGGGCAGCACATTTCTCTCTAGAATACCTTGATAGTCTTGAGATTTCATTGTACCCTGCACAGATTCAAGACACCCTGTGCCAGATGCAGCAAAGCAGCCCCAGAACATAACAGAACCTCCTCCATCTTTCACAGTAGGGACAGTGTTCTTTTCTTGGTATGCTTCATTTTTGCGTCTGTGAACATAGAGCTGATGTGCCTTGCCCAAAAGTTCCAGCTTTGTCTCGTCTGTCCATAGGACATTCTCCCAGAAGCTTTGTGGCTTGTCAACATGCAGTTTGGCAAATTCCAGTCTGGCTTTTTTATGATTTGTTTTCAACAATGGTGTCCTCCTTGGTCGTCTCCCATGAAGTCCACTTTGGCTTGAACAACGACGGATGGTGCGATCTGACACTGAAGCACCTTGACCTTGGAGTTCACCATGAATGTGTTTAGAGGTTGTTCTGGGCTCTTTTGTTACCATTCGTATTATCCGTCTCCTCCTGCAGCCACGTCCAGGGAGGTTGGCTACAGTCCCATGGATCTTAAATTTCTGAATAATATGTGCAACTGTAGTCACAAGAACATCAAGATGCTTGGAGATGGTCTTATAGCCTTTACCTTTAACATGCTTGTCTATAATTGTCTTTCTAATCTATTGAGACAACTCTCTCCTTTGCTTCCTCTTGTCCATGTTTAGTGTGGTACACACCATGTCAACAAACAGCACAGTGACTACTTGTCACCCTTTAAATAGGCTGATTGACTGATTACAAGTTTGTAGACACCTGTGATGTTAATTAGAGGGCACATCTTGGTTGAACATGTCCCTATGGTCACATTATTTTCAATCTTTTCTAGGGGTACCATCATTTTTGTCCAGGCCTGTTTCATGAGTTTGTTTTTTAAAATAATTCTGTTGAACCACAATTCAAAAGCATTGTCTGATTTTCATTGGTTAATTTTCATAGAATTTTTATTTATTACCACTTTTGTCAGATTCAGGTTATTTCTGTGACCATTGTGGGTTTTTCTTTCATTAACAAAGAGGTACCAACAATTTTGTCCATGTCTGTACATCCACTCATCAAATTGCACACACTTGGATGTTTGTTCATCATGTGTCTCTGGTGTGTACAATAATTTTCACATCATTGTCAGTCTCCCAACATCATCTCTCAGTGTCGCCAACGTACCAATAACAGTAGAAACGTACACATGCCAGCCATGAAGTTGGTGTGGGGCTGCGCATATTTCCACGGTCATTTCATTCTTGATGCATCTGAAATTTTTCATGGAAAAGGACGTACACCATGTTTTTGTGCGTAAGTACCCTTTGTACATGAGGCCCCAGGTCTGGACTGATTTGTGATTGACCTATAAGCATCTCAAGCTCGACCAGTAGATCACGATCGACTGGTTGGGCACCCCGTTCTAGATGATGAGCCAAGTTTATGTTTTTAGTTGTTTTTGTTGGGAGGGGAGAGATTTTCTCCCCATTTTAAAGGGGAAATCTTATGTAGGGCCCCAAAAAAGCTAGAAACGATCCTGGCTGTTACACACTAACAAATTACATTTGTAAAATACTGTATATGCACATTAGTCCTTTTGCAGGATGTAACTCTAAATCACTCTGTATGCCCTTCATACTTTTGTTTTTCAGCACATATACTGTCTGATCCTGGTGTGAAATAGATTTCTCCAGCAGCCCATGGCAGCATATTACATCTGATGTACAATATCTTACAGGTATAACAGGTGCCTGAGGAGACGTGGCTGTGTGCAGAATCTCTACAATATTATGCAAAACTCCTTTAATCCCCTCTGCCAGGAATCGCAGGAATACATTTTGCACGCTGATTGCCATCCAACAAAGTTCTCCTCCGCCGTGTATCAAAGCGGGCGATCAGCAGCGGCTCGCCCCTTATCTGGGACGGCATTTTTACATGTTTCTGTGGGAACAATGGCATCCTTTGAACGTTAGGCAGGTATCTCTTCCGCCGAGCGATTTGCCTCATTTCAGGCTGTTTGTCTAGATATTAGTGATTCCTTTTTAGTAATGGACAGCACCGTTATCGCCGCCTGTCTACTTCCTGATTTTACAGCCTGCCACCGTATCGTTTTCTGCGAGTGGCACAGACGGCCTTTGTCCACTCGCCCGGCATTACCCCACACAGACGACTTATCGCCGCTTATTTGAATCCACGCTGATGCTGATAAACTCAATTGATATTTCTGCTTTTGCATGCAGTGAGTCATAATTGTGTGAATGTGAAAACACCGGCATCACCACTTTTTTTTTTTTTTTTTTTTTGTATTTCAGCCCGAGGTGTTTCTCCCCCACCACTTCCTCTATCCAACACACACACATAAGCATGTTTACCAGAACGAGAGCGTGTGTGAATTCCTCCCAGCAAGACGTCCATCATCGTTACTGAGGGACAGTGCAGTCGAGCTTTAGTGCCGTTGAGTGTTCTTCCAGAAAGGCTCTCCTGTGAAATGTTTTCCACTGGATCTGAAGTTTCTGCTGACACTGCGTTTTCCTGCAAACTAGAGCAAATTAATCACCGGAAACGCACAAAACTGGAGGAGAAGCAATCACCGATATAACTAATTATCACAATATTTCTGACTTAGCCTCTTTATAGATGGCAAGCAGGGTTTTTTTTTTTCCTGAGGAATTATTTCTCTTTCTGCAAGGGGGGACAGTAATGATGACTAAACAAATACAGCATTTCCTAATAGCATTAAAAGTCATAAATTGATTTTTTTTAAATAAAATGGAAACCCTTATTAAGTATCAAATGGCATTACATGTGTTTTCCAGAAGCATAAAAAGTTAAACATACTGTAAGCTGTGGATCTACAACCAAGTTAATCCTATTTAACACCTTTTGTAACATTTTTGGCAGATTCTTTTTATCAGGAAGTGATAAAATTTGATTTTTTTCCTCAAGCTTTAATATCTGTATCCACAGCATATTCTACACAGCCATGGATACAAACTTCCCATATACACCTGGATTCTCTCATTTTTTTCTAACCTTTAATGAAAGAACTTCTTTGTTGCTGCAACAGAAACTGCCGTTTTAAGCTTTAAAATTGTCTGTTTTACTTGCCATCCATCCGTACCAACATGGCTTCCGTTTTCTATTTAAAAATGTTAAAACAGCATTAGAAACCATTAAATTAAATTTCCTGGTAACTGCAGAAAACCTGTGTTGTGGTTAATACCTTTTGAAGAACTTAAAGATTGACGTACTGTGAGTTACAGTATATAGTGCCTGACTGTCAATCTTTTCCCCCTTGACTTTTTATTTCTGGAGGGTTTGCACTGATTTGTCACAGTTACACATACAGTGGTGGGAAATAAATGTCAAACTTTTTTTCAGTACATATATTTTTCCAATGAAGCTACTCGCATGAAATTTTCATCAGATTTTAGTATTACGTCAAGAAATCCACACAAAGAAATCAAAGCATGAAGTCCACAAATAAAAATAAATTGATTTTTTTTTTTTTATCATCTGCTGGTGTTGGTCTACTGTGTTTTATCAAGTCCAAAGTCAGTGCAGACATCTGCCAGGAAATTTTAGAGCACTTCATGATTCCCTCTGCTGACAAGTTTTATGGAGATGCTGATTTCATTTTCCAGCAGGACTTGGCACCTGCCCACACTGCCAAAAGTACCAAAACCTGGTTTAATTGTCACGATAAACGGACCCAAACTCCAGACAGTAGTTTGCATAGTTTATTGTTACGCACACAGCCCGAGGGCTGGAAAAACACAAAGGCTGTAACAGCAGATATATTACAGTTTGTGAGAAAAATACTATGCATAGTGGTGAGGAGTAAGTCTGTGAGGACGCCACAGGGAGGAACAGAAAGTGGTGAACTAAATAGACAACCAATAATTAGGAAATAAGGGGCAGCTGGGGCTAATTAAGAACTAAGGTATAACGCATGGGAAGAAAACCGGAAATGGAACTACGACAATAAGGCCAGACAGGAACAAAAACACTGAAGCACTTCAAAATACGAGTCAACTCAGGAACAATGATAGCTTAAGAGACAATACATGAACCCTACCAAAGTAACTGAGGATAATAATGATAATAATAATAACAACTAGAAAAGCACTCGGAGAGCGCAGACCTCCGCCAAGTGCCACAGTTCCCCCCCATATAGTGTTTGTGTGTACGTTTTCAGATTCCTTGACCATGAAAACATATGACTAGCAATTGGATTGACAATGATAGGATTTGTGGTTCAGTAGTAAAAGCATTACCTCCTTGGCGGAGGTAATAAACTGAAGTGTTGGTGTTGTGTCCATCTCCTCCATCTCCAAACTCCCAGGCTGCGGGCGTTGCAATTGAATGAATGAATGAATGAATGAATGAATCTTTATTTCGGATAGATTAATAGTACAGGTTAAAAGAAAGTGAATAATATAACAAAGGGGGAAATAAAATCCAACAAGGTCAAATTAGACAATAACTCCTCTGATTATACAGTTCAACATAAGTTATCCGAAATGGGTGATGGCTGAAGCCGCAGCTTATATTGCCCACCCATATTCCATCCAAGAATCCAAAAGAAAAAACAAAACAAATCATGGCACAACCGCGTACAACCCACAGGCCAATGGGTTATGTGAGCGTTTTCATAGATCACTGAAAGCAGCACTGAGGTTCACTGACGGATGCAAACTGGGTAGACAGGTTGCTGTGGGTTTTATATTGGGTTTGCGCTCCGCGGCAAAAGAGGATTTAGAAGCTTCCCCGGCAGAGAGCTTCTTTGTGCACAGCCACTATGGCTGCCCGGGGAATTTCTGCCAAATAATCTGGCGCCGGACAGCTGCCCGTCTCAGCTTTTGCAGCGTAGCGCAAACACAGGCGCGCTGCCGGGCCCTGCCCACCACTGGTTTCCGCGTGCTTTTGTGCCTAAAACTTTGAAGAAGGCGGAGTTTGTGTTTGTCAGACACGACGAGCAACGCCCTCCACTGGGCCTGCACACATGTTGAAAATGGCCGTATGTCACAATGTTAAAGAATCCTTTAAAAAATTCCTGTATCCAGACGGTGATCCAGATCATCCCCAAAATTTAATCAGTTCTTCCTTGTACCATCTCCAACAAGGCCTGAAAGTTTCATTGAAATCCGTCCAAAACTTTTTGAGTTGTCTTGCTAACCAACAGACGAACAGACAGACAGACAGACAGACAGACAGACAAACAGACAAACGCTGGCAAAAACATAACCTCCTCCTGGCCTCCGGCCTGGCGGAGGTAATAATAATGATAATAAGTCCCAGGACAATCCAGATCGTGACATTAATGATCATGGTCTCACTGTGGTTGACTAGCCAGCAAACTCTCCTGACCTAAACTCCACAGAGAATCTATGGAGTATTGTCAAGAGGAAGATGAGAGACAGCAGACCCAACAATGCAGACGAGCTAAAGCTCACTATCAAAGCAACCTGGACCTTCAGAACACCTCAGCAGTGCCACAGGCTGATCACCTCCATGCCACACCGCAATGATGCAGTAATTTATGCAAAAGGAGCCCTGACCAAGTATTGTGTACACGGACATACTTTTCAGTCGACCAACATTTCTATTAAAACACATTTTTAAATTGATCTTACGTAATATTCCAGTTTTCTGAGAAATTGAATTTTGGGTTTTCATGAGCACCATTCATCTTCTACCGCTTTTTTGGAGGTCCGGGTGGCGGAGGCAGCAGTTCAAGCAGAGAAACCCAGACTTCCCTCTCACCAGCCACCTGCTAAAGCTCTTCAGAGAGGATACCAAGGCGTTCCCAGACCAACTGGGAGACGTAGTCTCTCCAACATGTCCTGGTTCTGCCCCAGGGTCTCCTCCCAGTGGGATGTGCCCAAAACACCTCAAGTGGGAGGCATCCAGGAGGCATCCTGATTAGATGCCCAAACCACCTCAACTGTCTCCTTTCAATGTGGAGGAGCAGCGGTTCTACTCTGAGCCTTTCCCGGATGACTGAGTTCCTCACCCTATCTCTAAGGGTGAGTCCAGAAATCCTACGGAGAAAGCTCATTTCAGCTGCTTGTATCCGCAATCTCATTCTTTTGGTCATTACCCAAAGCTCGTGACCATAGGTGAGGGTAGGAACGTAGATTGACCGGTAAATCGACAGCTTTGCCTTAGAGCTTAGCTCCCTCTTCAAATCAAATCAAATCAAATCAAATCAAACTTTATTGTCATATTGCTGTACATACAACTGTAGTGCAGGCAAGATGAAATTGCGTTTCTCTCGGCATCCATATAAGAAGCATGATTAAGACACACTCCCACATAGCTCCACCCCCCACCCCCACCCCCCCATCCATTCACACATCCCTGAGACATACTTGGGGAAAAAGAATAACTAACTATAATATACAAAATGTTCGTAGGTGCAGTAGTGTGTATGAGAGATTCCGGGTCAGCTGTTCAGCATCCTGACAGCTTGTGGAAGGAAGCTGTTGATCAGTCTGGTGGTTCTGCCTCTGATGCTCCGGAATCGTTTACCAGATGGAAGAAGTTCAAAGTGTTTATGCAGAGGGTGAGAACGGTCCTTGACAATGTTCAGTGCCCTGCTCCTACAACGGTTCTGAAAAAGTTCTTGGACAGAGGGGAGGGAGACTCCAATTACCCTCTCAGCCCCCTTGACTATCCTCTGCAGGGCTTTTTTGTCTGACATACTGCAGCTGGAGTACCATTTAGCAATGCAGTACGTCAGAACACTCTCCACCACACCTTCACCACAACAGACCAGTACAACGTCCGCATCACTGCAGATGCTGCTCCGATCCATCTGTCAATCTCTTGCTCCATTCTCCCCTCACTCGTGAATAAGGCCCTGAGATACTTAAACTTCTCCACTTGGGGCAGGAGCTTGTCCCCAATCCGGAGAGGACAATCCACCTTTTTCCAGCTGAGGACCATGAACTCGGACTTGGAGGTACTGATTCTCATCCCAGCCGCTTCACACTCAGAGGCAAACCATCCCAGTAAGACCTGTAGGTCATTGCTGGATGAAGTCAACAGGACATCATCTGCAACAGCAGAGATTAGATGAGATAAGATAAGATAAGCCTTTATTAGTCCCACAATGGGGAAATTCCAGGATTGCAACAGCACAGGGATAGCAACACTCAGAGCAATAATTTGGAAGATAAGAAAATAACAGCAGTGAATATACATATGTACACATAAATACTGTATCTAACTATATATACACAGTGTATATATTTATACACTATGTATATATATTATATACACAGTGTTATGCTGTTTATTCCATCTAGCATTGCAGCTAGATGGAATAAACAGCATAACCATCTATTTAGTTACCCTACATGGTATGAATATGTACCCATACATATTGTCACCCTCCGTAGCAACTGATATTGTCCTAGTTGTATACTGGAGGGGACCATTTGTGTAAGTCTGTTGCATCTTTTGTATTCAATACTATTAGGTTGTCACGTTTTTTTTGCTCTCTCTGCGAGTAGCCCTGCTTAGGTTATACAGTCTGACAGCTGTAGGTAGGAAGGACCTGCGAAACCTCTCGGTCGCGCACCTAGGATGATGTAGTCTACTGCTAAATGAGCTCCTCAGTGCATTCAGTATGTCCTGCATAGGGTGGGACTCGGACTCCAGCAGAGATGACAGTTTAGCCACCATCCTTCTCTCTCCTATCTCCTCCACTGGGTCAAGGCGTTGCCCCAGGACAGAGCTAGCTTTCTTGATTAGTTTGTTCCGTCTCTTCCTGTCGGCTGCTGTAGTGCCGTTGCCCCAGCAGACCACTCCAAAAGTGATGGCTGATGCCACCACCGTGTTGTAGAATGTCTTCAAGAGCACCCCTTATACACCAAAAGACCTGAGCCTCCTCAGTAGGAACAGCCTGCGCTGTCCCTTCTTGTAGAGTGCGTCGGTATTGTGTGACCAGTCTAGTTTATTGTTCAGATGAACACTCAGGTACTTGTAGGATGTCACCATCTCAATGTCTGTTCCCTGGATGTTTACTGGTGCTGTGAGGGGTTGTCCTTGCCTGCGGCAGTCCACCACCAGCTCCTTAGTTTTCCTCGCGTTGATCTGGAGGCAGTTCCGATGGCACCAGTCCACGAAGTCCTGGATAAGTCCTCTGTACTCAGCTTCATCTCCGTTAGAGATGAGGCCAACGATCGCCGAGTCGTCAGAGAACTTCTGTAGATGGCAGTGTGTTGTGTTGTGTGAGAAGTCCGCAGTATAAAGGGTGAACAGGAAGGGAGCCAAAACTGTTCCCTGGGGGGCCCCCGTGCTACCGATGATCGTGTCGGACACACAATCCCGGGTTCTCACAAACTGTGGCCGGTTTGTGAGGTAGTCCAGGATCCATGATGACAGGTGCTGGTCCACCCCTGTGCACAGCAGCTTGTCCTTCAGGATCATCGGTTGGATGGTGTTGAAAGCTCTGGAGAAGTCAAAGAACATGATCCTCACCGCGTTCCCAGGCTTCTCCAGGTGGAACAGGGAATGGTGAAGGAGGAAGATCACTGCATCCTTCACCCCAATGCCATGCTGGTAGGCGAACTGGAGTGGATCCATTGCTGGTCCCACCAGGGGACGGAGGTGAGCAAGGAGCAGTCTCTCCAGGGTCTTCACCATGTGAGACGTCAGGGCCACTGGTCTGTAGCTGTTCAGGTCTTTGGGGTGGGAAGTCTTTGGTACAGGTACCACACAAGATGTTTTCCACAACTGTGGTACCCTCCCCAGCTTCAGGCTCAGGTTGAAGATGTGCTCCACAATCCCACACAGCTGGTCTGCACAGGACTTGAGGAGCTTTGAGTTGATGCCGTCCGGTCCCGAGGCCTTCCTCGCCTTGATCTTCCTCAGCTCCGTCTTCACCTGGGTCTTAGTGAGGGTCAGGATGGGGGGCTGTGTGCTGGGAGTGAGGGGGTGTTGGTGGAGTGGGGTGTGGACAGCAGGTCTCAGTGACTTTAGAGGCAGCAGTGGTTGGTGTGCAGTCGGGGGGGGGGGGGGATGGTTGGTCAAACCTATTAAAAAACAGGTTCAGATTGTTCGCCCACTCCCTGCCCCCCATGGCCAGGGAGAAGGTATTCTGGAGCCCAGAGATGGTTTTAAGGTTTCTCCAGACCCCGCCAATGTCGCTCTGTTGCAGCTTGTCCTCCATCTTCTTCCTGAAGCTGTCTTTGCCTTCTCTGATCTTCCTCCTCATCTCCCTCTGTACGGACTTCAGCATCTCCCTGTTCCCCGACCTGAAGAGCCTCTTCTTCTCTCTCAGAAGTGTTTTTATCTCAGGGTTGATCCAGGGTTTGTTGTTCGAGCAACACCGTATGGTCTTGGTGGGTACGGTGTTGTCCACACAGAAGTTGATGTAGTCCATGATGGTGTGAGTGAGGCCATCGATGTCCTCACCATGTGGATCGCAGAGCTGCTTCCAGGCAGTGGTCACCTGTGGTCACCAAGCATGACATCCTCCGTTCCCTGGCTGAACCTAGAAATCCTGTCAATAAAAATTATGAACAGGATCAGTGACAAAGAAGCAGCCCTGGCAGAGTGCAACTCTCACTGGGAATGAGTCCGACCGAGTGTTGGCAATACGAACCAAACTCTCAGAACGGTTGTATAGAGACCAGATAGCTTGTAACCACAAGCCTGATACCCCAAACTCCCGAAGCATCCCTACAAAAAACCATGAGGGATACGGTCGAATGCCTTCTCCAAGTCCACAAAACACATGTAAACTGGTTGGGCAAACTCCCACGAACCCTCAAGGATTCTCAAGAGGCTAAAGAGTTGGTCCGATGTGCCACGGCAGGACGAAAACCACATTGCTCCTCCAGAATCCGAGGTTCGACCAACGGCCGGACTCTTTATGCATGGTTTTCATGAGCTGTAAGCCATAATTAACAAAATTAGAAGAAATAAACACTTGAACTATATCACTCTGTGTAATGAATCTATATCATATGAGTTTAACTTTTTGACTTGAATTACTGAAATAAATGAACTTTTCAATGATATTCTAATTTGTTGAGAAGCACCTGTACATTACTCCATGTATTGCTCCCCTATTTATATGAAGTCAGCCAATGGCGCTTCCACCTCCAAACTTCACTGTTGGAGTAGTGTTTTTTTGGGTGATGTGCAGTGAATTTATTTTTATTTGTCCTCCAAAAATTGTTTATTATAACAGCCAAAAAGTTTGATTTTACTGACCACACTACATTCTCCCAGTATTTCATAGGCTTGTCCAAATGCTGCTTAGCAAACTTTAAATGAGCTTCACTATGCCTTAACTTTAATAATAGAGTCTTGTGAGGTGAGCGTGCATGGAGCCCATAATGGCGGCGTGTGTTGCTTATTGTTTCCTGTGTCACAGTTCTACCTGCTGCCTCCAAGTCTTTCTGTAGACTTTCTGAGTTTTCTTGGCTCATGGGTTACTTCCTTCTAACTCCCTGGTCAGATATCTTGTGAGGAGCTCCTGTATGAGACTGGTTGATGGAAAAATGATGTTTCTTCCACCTGTGGATGATGGCCCCAGTGATGCTTGCTGGAAGATTCAAAGGTTCTGATAGAGTATGTCTGTAAAGGCCTGGAGATTACTGAGAGATCAGACCAAGTTTTGATCTTTGGGATCATTTGGGAGATCCTTGTGGGTTTTGGACTGAGTCAAAACTTTGAGACCATGGCAACTGTGGAGATCACTGTAGATCAAACACTGGCCAAATCTCTCAATGATCTCCACCCCTGTGTAAAGGGGGTGTAAACAAATCCGTCAATGTGTTTTGCAACAATCAAGTTGTGAAGGTGTTGGGAGAGCTCTTGGCTTTTACCCATCATGAGATGTTTCTTGTATGACACCTTGGTAGCAAAAAAACTTTTTATAGACACGCATGAAGGACCGACCGGGCTGATATTAATTTCCAAAGACAGGAGTTAGAACTGCATTCTAACAACTTATGGACTTCAGCTGATTCCTTGCCTTGGTTTGCTGATGTTTTCTAATACTGTATGTGCAGTACTTTTTTCCCCGTTTCATTCCACTTTATCACACAGTTTTATTTATGAACTTAAATGTTTTGACATCTTTCTGTGTGTTGATTTTTTTGAGTTAATACCAATGATTTTGTAGCTAAATTTAAGTCTAATTTTGTATAACTTTATTAAGTCACAGTTCAGCTCGTAGGTATTTGTATCTGGAGCTACTCATGTGTGAGTCTTCAGTTTCTATTTTCCAAACATAAAGTGTGGCATCAAACTTTTAACAGACAGCCAGAATGCTGAGACGTATGTCCTCCACAGTTGTCAACCTGTCCCCACCAGATGAAAAAGGCCTCATCACCATATCACTGTAGACATATGCGGGTTAATTCATGTTCCTGTGAAGCTGTCGGCAGCTAGAGAAGCTGACAGCAACAACAAAAACTAACAAGTTTGTTCCACGGCAGCCTGGCAGCAGATGGGAACAGAGAGTAATTGGACTTCATGCCTGATTTTATGGGTGGATATTTCATTTTACTGTTGGAGGGACAGTAAACACAACATTTTCTAGAGGGTAAATATTGAGGGGGACACTGTAAGTATTATTGTAGTCAGGGCCGTTTCTAGCTTTTTAGGGGCCCAATGACAGGAGCTTTCAGTAGTAGCGTAAAGCGTGCTGCTATATCCAGACTGTAACTGCCCCTTCACACAGACGGAGATCGTTCGGTGACCATTGAGAGATCAAAAATTGATCAACAATCTCCTAAAGCCTAAAAAAAGGTTTTGAATAAATGCTTAGGAGATTGTGATACAATTTTCATGGCAGTCTATACAGATGTCTCAAAAGATCCTTGAGAGATCACTGAGAGACCAGGAGGGATCATTGAGAGTTTGTTGGGCGATATATTAAAGATATTTCTAGTGCTCTTCTACCCCCTTTACACAGAGGTGAAGGTCATTGAGAGATCATTGAAAGATTAAAAAAAATGGCCAGATCTGACAACGATCTTTCAATGGTCTCTCAGTGATTGCCAAGATTTCTCAATGATTTCTCATTTATCTTCCAGTGATCTCCATGGTCTCCACTGTTGAGAGATTGTTTTGACTCAGACCAAAACAATCCCTCAGCAACCATCAAAGAAAAGCATTCTCTCAACACATTCTCAATGAACTTTCAAGGAGTGCTCAACGATCTCATCCATCTCCCAAAGATTTCTCAGTGCCCTCTGAATGAACTCTGTCGGTCTTTCATCAAACACTCACTGATCTCTCAGCCATCTCTATCTTCAGGGTGGAAAAAAATTGGCATTCACTGAAAGATCACTGAAAGATCATTTGGAAATCGATGAAATTATTGAGCAGTCAAGGAGAGCTCAAGGAGCGCTCAACGATCTCATCCATCTCCCAATGATCTCTCAGCAGTCTTTCAATAAACCCTCAATTTTTCCACCCAAAGGTAGAGATGGCTGAGAGATCAGTGAGGGATCGCTGAGCGTTTGATGAAGGACCAATAGAATTCATTGAACGACTGGGCAGCACAGTGGTACAGGGGTGAGCACTGTTGCCTAACAGCTCAAAGGTTCCCCAGGCTGGCAGGGGTGGGAACCTTTCTGTGTAGAGTTTGCATGTTCTCCCTGTGCTGTGTGGGTTTACTCCAGGAGCTCCGGTTTCCTCCCACAATCCAAAGATATGCATGTTTGATTAATCGGTCATTCTAAATTGTCCCTATGTATCTGTCTCCTATAGGCCCTTAGAAGAGAGGGTTAGTTCTAGTGAAGCGCTTTGAGTGGTCTTTGAGACTAGAAAAAGTGCTGTATACAGGTACATCTCAAAAAATTAGAATATCATGAAAAAGTAGATAGATTCATTACACAGAGAGTGATATATTTCAAGTGTTTATTTATTTTAATTTTGATGATTATGGCTTAAAGCCCATGAAAACCCCAAATTCAGTTTCTCAAAAAATTAGAATATTACGCAAAATTAATTTTAAAAAATAGTTTTTTAATAGAAATGTTGACCGACTGAAAAGTATGTCTGTGTACACACTCAGTACTTGGTCGGGGCTCCTTTTGGATTAATTACTGTATCAGTGTGGCGTGGCACGGAGGTGATCAGCCTGTGGCACTGCTGAGGTGTTCTGAAGGTCCAGGTTGCTTTGATAGTGACCTTCAGCTCGTCTGCATTGTTGGGTCTGGTGTCTCATCTTCCTCTTGACAATACTCCATAGATTCTCTATGGGGTTTAGGTCAGGAGAGTTTGCTGGCCAGTCAAACACAGTGATACCATGGTCATTAAACCAGGTTTTGATACTTTTGGTAGTGTGGGCAGGTGCCAAGTCCTGCTGGAAAATGAAATCAGCTTCTCCATAAAGCTTGTCAACAGAGGGAAGCATGAAGTGAGTAAAACTCGTTTGTTTTTGTTTTTTTTTACTTTATTTTAAACATGTGAGAGTATAAAAGGATAAATAAAAATAATGGTCAAAACAAAGTAACACTAAACAAGATTTTCTTAACATGCCCGAAAAAGAGGAAGAAGCATGAGCTTTTAAAAAAAAAAAAAAAAAAAAAAATCCTACCCCTTCTCCACTATTTATACATAATTAACTGTCAGTTGTCTTCATGCTTGCACCTTATTTACAAGTGTTTACATATGTGTATATATAAATATATACACAGACACACACATACACACATATACCCTGATGTACAGGGTACATCAGGGTATATGTGAGGGGTGTACACTCACCGGCCACTTTATTAGGTACACCTGTCCAACTGCTCGTTAACACTTAATTTCTAATCAGCCAATCACATGGCGGCAACTCAGTGCATTTAGGCATGTAGACATGGTCAAGACAATCTCCTGCAGTTCAAACCGAGCATCAGTATGGGGAAGAAAGGTGATTTGAGTGACTTTGAACGTGGCATGGTTGTTGGTGCCAGAAGGGCTGGTCTGAGTATTTCAGAAACTGCTGATCTACTGGGATTTTCACGCACAACCATCTCTAGGGTTTACAGAGAATGGTCCGAAAAAGAAAAAAATATCCAGTGAGCGGCAGTTCTGTGGGCGGAAATGCCTTGTTGATGCCAGAGGTCAGAGGAGAATGGCCAGACTGGTTCGAGCTGATAGAAAGGCAACAGTGACTCAAATAACCACCCGTTACAACCAAGGTAGGCAGAAGAGCATCTCTGAACGCACAGTACGTCGAACTTTGAGGCAGATGGGCTACAGCAGCAGAAGACCACGCCGGGTGCCACTCCTTTCAGCTAAGAACAGGAAACTGAGGCTACAATTTGCACAAGCTCATCGAAATTGGACAATAGAAGATTGGAAAAACGTTGCCTGGTCTGATGAGTCTCGATTTCTGCTGCGACATTCGGATGGTAGGGTCAGAATTTGGCGTCAACAACATGAAAGCATGGATCCATCCTGCCTTGTATCAATGGTTCAGGCTGGTGGTGGTGGTGTAATGGTGTGGGGAATATTTTCTTGGCACTCTTTGGGCCCCTTGGTACCAATTGAGCATCGTTGCAACGCTACAGCCTACCTGAGTATTGTTGCTGACCATGTCCATCCCTTTATGACCACAATGTACCCAACTTCTGATGGCTACTTTCAGCAGGATAATGCGCCATGTCATAAAGCTGGAATCATCTCAGACTGGTTTCTTGAACATGACAATGACTTCACTGTACTCAAATGGCCTCCACAGTCACCAGATCTCAATCCAATAGAGCATCTTTGGGATGTGGTGGAACGGGAGATTCGCATCATGGATGTGCAGCCGACAAATCTGCGCCAACTGTGTGATGCCATCATGTCAATATGGACCAAACTCTCTGAGGAATGCTTCCAGCACCTTGTTGAATCTATGCCATGAAGAATTGAGGCAGTTCTGAAGGCAAAAGGGGGTCCAACCCGTTACTAGCATGGTGTACCTAATAAAGTGGCCGGTGAGTGTATGTGAGGGGTGTAAGTGAGTACACCCCTCATATTTTTGTAAATATTTTATTATATCTTTTCATGGGACAACACTGAAGATATGACACTTTGATACAATGTAAAGTAGTCAGTGTACAGCTTGTATAACAGTGTAAATTTGCTGTCCCCTCAAAATAACTCAACACACAGCCATTAATGTCTAAACCGCTGGCAACAAAAGTGAGTACACCCCTAAGTGAAAATGTCCAAATTGTGCCCAAAGTGTCAATATTTTGTGTGGCCACCATTATTTTCCAGCACTGCCTTAACTCTCTTGGGCATGGAGTTCACTAGAGCTTCATAGGTTGCCAATGGAATCCTCTTCCACTCCTCCATGACGACATCACGGAGCTGGTGGATGTTAGACCTTGCGCTCCTCCACCTTCCGTTTGAGAATGCCTCACAGATGCTCAATAGGGTTTAGGTCTGGAGACATGCTTGGCCAGTCCATCACCTTTACCCTCAAGTTTCTTTAGCAAGGCAGTGGTCATCTTGGAGGCGTGTTTGGGGTTGTTATCCTTTTGGAATACTGCCCTGTGGCCCAGTTTCCAAAGGGAGGGGATCATGGTCTGCTTCAGTATGTCATAGTACATGTTGGTATTCTTGTTTCCCTCAATGAACTGTAGCTCCCCAGTGCTGGCAGCACTCATGCAGCCCCAAATCATGGCGCTCCCACCACCATGCTTGACTGTAGGCAAGACACACTTGTCTTTGTTTTCCTCACCTGGTTGCCGCCACACATGTTTGACACCATCTGAATCAAATAAGTTTATCTTGGTCTCATCAGACCACAGGACATGGTTCCACTAATCCATGTCCTTAGGCTGCTTGTCTTCAGCAAACTGTTTGCGGGCTTTCTTGTGCATCGTCTTTAAAAGGGCTTCCTTCTGGGATGACAGCCATGTAGACCAATATGATGCAGTGTGCGGCATATGGTCTGAGCACTGACAGGCTGACCCCCCACCCCTTCAACCTCTGCAGTATTGCTGGCAGCACTCATACGTCTATTTTCAAAAGACAACCTCTGGATATGACACTGAGCACGTGCACTCAACTTCTCTGGTCGACCATGGCGAGTGCCTGTTCTGAGTGGAACCTGTCCTGTTAAACCGCTGTATGAGCTCAGTTTCAGGGTGTTGGGAATCTTCTTATAACCTAGGGCATCTTTATGTAGAGCAACAATTCTTTTTTTCAGATCCTCAGAGAGTTTTTTGCCATGAGGTGCCATGTTGAACTTCCAGTGACCAGTATGAGAGAGTGTGAGAGTGATAACACCAAATTTAACACACCTGCTCCCCATTCACACCTGAGACCTTGTAACACTAACGAGTCACATGATACCGGGGAGGGAGAATGGCTAATTGGGCACAATTTGGACATTTTCACTTAGGGCTGTACTCACTTTTGTTGCCAGTGGTTTAGACATTAATGGCTGTGTCTTGAGTTATTTTGAGGGGACAGCAAATTTACACTTTTATACAAGCTGTTCACTGACTACTTTACATTGTGTCAAAGTGTCATATCTTCAGTGTTGTCCCATGAAGAGATATAATGAAATATTTACAAAAATGTGAGGGGTGTACTCACTTTTGTGAGATACTGTATGTGAACCACAGACAAAACTAATGTGAATAAGTAGTCTGTGAGAACAGCTGATGAAACCCTTCTTCTACCAACTATATTTACTACAACAGTAACACTTCCAGTGTTCGCCTTAACAATTACTCAAGAGAAAATGTTCTATTTGCCCCCAACAGGGACATGAAATATCTGATCACGTTTGAGGCTCTTTTTCTGTCTGAGCTGAAGGTGGTTTGAGCAGTTGGAAGTACTGCATTACATTTATCCGGAGTACTCCACTTTGGAGGCTAGGTGGAAGTCATGTGGGGGACGACAAGGATTCTGCAAGTGTCGACTTTTGTGCGCAGGCAGCAGCTCCACGTTATGTGTTGCGATGAGGCCAGCGTTTGTGTAGAACTCTTTCTCTCCAGTGTCTGTGAGGTGTGCATTCCTCCGGCCATTTAAAAGAAAGTTTAAATCACAGGGAGATTCATGAAGTCACATCTTGCTGAGCATTGTTTGCACACATGCGCTTGTAAAAAAAGCAGTGCTCCTTATTTCTGTCCAAACAACTCACGTGAAATCTGTTTGAAGCTCCAGTATATAAAGGTGCTGACTTTACTGCTGCTCCCAGTGGCTCCATTCTGCTCTGTGGAGACAAGAGGGAGTCAACCAACCACACACATGGAGCTCAGTTTAATAAAAATAATGAGAACTAGTAGAAAATCAAAGTTTGATTGAACAGCAGAATTAGAGAAACAATGAAGGAAGACTATTTATTTCTGCTCAAAAGTGTAAATTAAAAGTTCAAATATGAGCATAAAAATTTTGTTTCTTAGGTTTTTTTTTTGTTCTTTTCAACTTTCCATCACCCAACACTTTTATTAGACAAAAGGTCAAACATTCACAAGAACAACAAATGTCAACAATATAAGAGCTAGAAAATAGGGGGAAAAGTTAAAAAACAGCATCAAAGGAAAGGCGCTGTATAAATAAACTTGAATTGAAATTTACATGAAAACAATTAAAACTAGAAAAGCACTCGGAGAGTTCATACCTCCGCCAAGGCTCCTTCCTTCCCTTCCTTTGTCCATCCATCTGTTTGTATCTCCTGCCTCCATCCCACCATACATTGCAAGATTGGGCCTTGGTAGACGTATGCACTCACAGATCAGCTCCAAAATGTAGTGGGGTCGTCTGCAGGCCAAGGACCATCTGTGGTTAAAATTTTAGCAAAATCCATCCAGTAGTTTTTACGTAATCCTACTAAACCACTGCAAGAAGATTGAGCCTTGGCGGAGGTATGCAGTCATGGATCACCCCCAAAATGTAATGGGTTTGTGTGTAGGCCAAGAACCACTTCTGGTGAAAATTTCATCCAAATCCATCCAGTAGTTTTTGTGTAATCCTGCTGCAAAAATGCAAACAAAGCCCTTGGTGGAGGTGTGCACTCTCAGATCATCACCAAAATCTAATCATCTGTTGCCCGTGCCATGATACACCTTTCCTGAAAATGTCATCAAAATCCATCCATAACTTTTTGAGTTATGTTGCTAACAAACAGACAGACAAACACCGGCAAAAACATAACCTCTTTGGCGGAGGTAAATATTAGAAATACTTTTAATAGTTACTGAAAAAAATTATGAAAATTAGCAAATCTGGGAGAAAGGGAACAAAGACAAAAATCTGAAATTTATCAATAAAAAAATGCAAATATACAAGAAAAGTCACAAATTTATTGGTATAAACTGACTAATATATGAGAGATAAAAATTCATATTTCCAAGTAACAAGTAACAAATTTAAGTGGAAAAAAGTTACAATTTTACAAGTTGCAACTTTTCTTGTATATTTGCATTTTTCACTCATAAATTTAAGACTTTTGTCTCATAATTTGTAAAAAAAAAAAAAATTACAAGAAAATAGTAAAAAATACAACAGAACATTAAATTTTTTTCGTAAAAAATGCAAATTCACATAAAAGTTGCAAATTTATAAGTTTAAAAATGCTAATGTTGTATAGAAAAATTATGAAAATTTACATGTAAAGAATAACAAATTGACAAGAAAAAAAATAGCAATTTTATGAGTTAAATATTTGCACAATTACAATAATTACAAATTTCTGATAGAAAAGTATTGAAACCCATGACAGGCCAGTTTATTCCTGTAACTTATTTTAATTCTCACATATAATCTGTGGCTCCCTGCAGATTTTTGGGGTAAAATCTGCTAAAAATGGTGATTTCCGACCTTTGAACATAGCTCATAATATTCATATCTGTAATGTTGAGCAAAAAATCCTCAAAGAAAACATTACTCTCCACATTTAAAAGCCACATAAAAATGAAGTCATTATGTTGTAACAGCTATTACACCTTCTAGACAGTTAAAATGTTCTCAATCAGAGGAATTATGGCTGTCAGCGCTGCTGCAGTTTTAGAAATTGGGGCTAATTTTCTTTCTCCTTTAGCTTTAGGAGCGCACCTCTAACCATGCGAGCACATTAGTTAACAGAGCTGAGAGCAGCAGGGACTCCTCACTTATCTGATCGCGCTGCTGCTCTTTGAAGATGTTCGGCGGCGGGATTCGGTGTCATCGAGGTTAATTGTTCATACAGGTTGCCATGCCTACTGTTCTTAAGTCCTCCCTGTGTTTGCCTCGCTCCTACAGCAGCCACTTACCCACCACAGCCGAGTTCTGGCCTGGTTAATTTACTTTAAAGGTTTCATTCGCTGCACTTTTTCCACATGTTGAGAGCTCCCTCAGGTCTCAGTGAAATCTCTTTGACTTACTTTGGTCAAATTGCCTTAATTATTTAACTGTTGAGGCATCAGTATGAATCATCTTTTAATGAATTCCTCAGAAAGACTCATTTCAGTGCACATCTCTTTAAATGCTCCTGAGCCTCAGTTCACCCAACCCTTCCCCTTTCATCACCTATGAGGTCAGTTGTTGATGCCATATTGCTAATTTTAGCTTGCTAGCTTCTAACCTCGGTAGCAAATGCAGCCTAAGCTAACAAATTTGTCTTGAATTTGTCTGACAGAATGAATGAAATTAGGCATCTCTGGTGGACGGGAGTGTGTGATTTCACTGGTTGATGGGACTATGACTGGAGTACAAAAAGCACAGAAATAACTCTGAATGAGAATTTGCTAACGGCAGTTAGCCACGTTTGGTTCCAGTCAGAGCACAATAAGTTAAGTTAATCCCTTCCACAGCATGTGGGGCACCATGTGGTGTATGGGGCGGCACCTATCTCCGTTTCACTGACCCTAGGCCACACAGCTACTGTGAGTAGTGAAAGCTGCAGTGGGGAGTCAGTCCTCTGGTAGCGCTGTGTGTTAACTTTCCTTCCCCTATTCTATTATGCTGAGCTAGAAGGTGGAAAGTACCATTTTTATATGGTCTTTGGTATGACCCAGCCGGGATTTGAACCCACGACCTCCTGGTTGTGGGGTGGATGCTGTACTAACTAGGCCACCACCCCGGTGGCCTAAATAGTAGTTTTACTATAATAAACTATAGTAAAATAAAAAGCACCAAGGCATCATGCCTCGATGCCTGTGGCATGGTATCATGGGCAGCTGTAAAAAAGTGGCACTCCGATCTCTACTGGCCCGGGATAGTTATTGCAGTACCTTTTTTCGCTGCAGCACTGACAGAAATGGTGAGTTACATTTGTGTTTATTTAAAAAACAAAGTGTTATTTTGAAATTCTGGCAAATTAAAAGTCAAGAAAATATGGTGATACAAGCCTTTAGTTCCACTTAATTTTGACCGGGCGAGCTGAAACAAAGTGGCGGACAGACAGACAGACGGACAGCTACACACAGCCACAAACAGACACACTAACCAATTACTGTATGCCTCTGTTTCACCAAGGAATAATAAAACTTAAAATAATGTCTGAAGGTGCGTTCAGACCAAATGTGAACGGACAAATTTTTTGCATGGCACAATTACATTATAGCTCAATGTAAACATGTGAATAGACATGAATTCACAGTCTGAGTGAGTTGCAGACAGGTGAAGTTGCCTTTATAACTGCTGCAGCTGTGTTCAGCCGGCTGCGGAAATCCTCAAAACACCGTCATACTTAGGTTTACATTATCTGACAGGGTCTCACCTTAGAAAATTGTCCCAGCATGCAGAATTTCACCTTAATAATGGGTTGTTTACATTGCTGGCCTGCTAGCCTTGTTAGCACATCCGTGGCGGGAGTCCATGGATAAAGAACTCCGACACTCTTGATTCAGCTGCAAAGCTCCCGGTCCTTCTGTCTCCAGGGGAGTGACAGTCTCATTTTCAAACTAGTTTACTCTCTCAATGTTGATACTTTTACTCCGGTGACGGCAGAATCTCAACGCCATTATGTGCTAGCGCTATTCCTCAGATGTGCACACGCGAATGTGTGAGATTCACGTGTACTCGCCTCTTTCCATTGACTTTGTATGTATTTGTGCCGCGTTTGGTCTGAACGCACCTTAAGAATGACATATTGTCAAGTGTTGGTAGATGAGCAAAGATCTCCTGTGGGGGAGGATAGAATTTAATAAATACTTTAAAAATCGATAAAAATCAGCCACAATCAGACAGTTACGCTGACAGTAAGCGGCCTGACTGTCAGTTTCTCCCTCCTGAGGGGAGCTCTAGTGCTTTTAGATCAGAGTTTGTTAACTGAAAATTGTCCTGCATTGAAAGATTTTTTTTTTTTCAGCAGTCACAGAAAAATCTGAAAGCTACCTGTCATTTTACAGATTAGACTGAGGGGGATCCTTACTTACTTACCTTAATCCTCGCTTGGCCACTTAAGTGACTGTTGCGGCCAATCGTCTGAAGGCAGGGCATGTTGAGCTAGGGCAATGAGGTCAGCCAGTGTCATGAATGGTTCTCGCGAGCCGTTAAGGAGATGCTATAGTCAACCGATGAATTTGCGTCTTTATTAACAAAGGGCATGAATACACAGGATGACAAAGTAATAAGCCTCAAAGGACAAACACGCACATAAACTCTGACACAGAACTCTACCTTGGGAGATTGGCTAGGGAAGGCAGCGAGGACGGAACCTACGCTGAGCAGTTAGCGCTTACGGGAGGATGAGGAACAGAGTCACAGAAGAAACTGGAGTTGGGCGTAGGAACTCCAGCTACGTCCACTGAGGTGCACGATGTCATAGGGTGTAGGTCGCAGCGAGGAGTAATCCTCAGCTGCTTCCTTAAATGGGGAACAGAACCCAATCAGGAAAAGGGGAAAGGTAATTAATGACAATATCATACAGCTGTCCCGGAGCAGCTGGGCTTTGACAGCTGGAAGTCTGCCGAGACGCTGTCAAAATAAAAGCCTCAGAGGAGGCCATAAGACCAGACCCAGAATGGGGTAGAACTGGAGAAATACCGGACCACCCAAGCGCGGACAGAGTCAGCACTCGGATCGTAACAGCCATAGGTCTTATTGTTATGACCTGGGTCATCCAGGACAGTCTGGGCCGACCTCGGGGGCAATGCCAGCCCTGGGGGGCCAGACGAGCACTGTCGGAGAGGCCCTGATTGGCCGGAATCCCATCATCCAACCTGGCCATGTGGCTGAGGAGCCACAGCCACCCTCTTCTGATGATTGTGGAGATGGGGATAGGACAGCCAGCCCTCCTGTAGACCTCATCATTTGTGATGTGGTGGAACCATCAGATGCCGAGGATGTTACGGAGGCAGGTCCAGTGGAATGTATCCAGATGGTGGGTGGTTGTGGTGGAGAGAGTTCAGGTCTCAGACCCATAAAGATGGACAGGGACCACACACGGATGTTGAAGATTCACAACTTTGTGGACGTGCGGATTTTCCCACTCCACCAGCCTCTCTGGAGGTGGCTGAAAGCACTGCGAGACAGCTGCAGGTGGCGAGTAGTCTCTGGGTCTGACGAGAAGGAGCTGGTGATCTTAGATCCGAGGAAGACAAATTCGGTGACAATCTCAGCCAGATCATTACTGATGGTGATGACTTGTGGTGGTGGTGGTGGCAAGAAGTCTGACAGCAACTGGATCTTTCTTTTCCGAGCTGATGGTGAGGTCCAGGGGTGATGCTTTCTCTGCAAGCAGCTCCAGTGCCTCAGCGACTGTGTCTATTTGTGTGGCAAAAAGCACCATGTCTTTATACCCTGATTTATGGAGCCTTGAGTATTTTATCATGTTTATAGTCAGCTTCATGTGTGCCTGTGTTTGTGTCTATGTTGAATGTAATTGTGGCTTGTAAATATGGATGTCACCAGACTGCAAAACAAATCTACCTACAGGTACAAATAAAGTAACCTGAACCTGAACCCGAACCTGATGTCATCCGCGTAGCACAGGTCTGTGAAGTGGGAGTGGAAGTCAACTCCAAGATTGGGGCAGCATTCCGTCGCATTCTTGACCCAACAGTCAACCGTAGCATTAAAGAGGTTTGGCGCAGCGACACATCCCTGCCGTACTCCTGAGGCAGTGACAAAAGGGTCTGACATGTCACCCTCGGTGCGTACCCTGCACATGATGTTGGAGTAGAGGTCTGGAGAATGCTGATGTACTTGGATGGGACTCCAATGCCATGGAGGAGTTGCCAGAGGGCGTTCCTGTCTAGGGAGGTGAAAGCAGCTTTGAGGTCGACGTAGGCCACATAAAGAGGTTGGCAATTCTGCTGCCGTTGCTGTGCCAGGACACTCAAGGCAAGGATAAGATAAGATAAGATAAGATAAGCCTTTATTAGTCCCACAACGGGGAAATTCCAGGATTGCAACAGCACAGGGATAGCAACACTCAGAGCAACAATCAGAAGGCAAGAAAAAAAAAAAGCAAGTGCAGCTAATATACATATGTACATATTACTATAAATATATATATATTTATATGCAATCCACTGTGGACCAATGAGGGGTGAAGCTGGCCTGCTGGGGGTGGCGCTTGGCAAGGAGCAAGGGGTGGATACGGCTCAGGATGACAGCGATGATTACCTTGCCGGGGATGGAGAGCAGCATGATGGGACGATCAGAATCAGAATCAGAATCAGAATCAGAATCAGGTTTATTGCCATTGTTCATGTAGTACACAAACTAGGAATTTGTCTCGGTACAATGCTGCAACATTAAACATGATAAGATAAGAGAAATAAACTATACATGTAATAAAGTGTAGGATAAGATTAAGTGATACTGGTCAACAGTTAAAATATATATTAGCCAGCAGCAGATACTGTGGAGAACTATATAGTGCAGTCGGTAATGCAGGAAGAAAACAGTGATGATTGACATGAGTCTGGTTGAGCTGCTGTACATGGTGCACGAGAGTCACTTAGTGTTCAGCAGTCTAATGGCAGAGGGGAAGAAGCTGTTCATGTGACGGGAGGTTTTAGTCTGGATGGACCGAAGTCTTCTACCAGAGGGGAGGGGGGCAAACAGTACATGACCAGGGTGTGAGGGATCGGCTATGATCCGGCCAGCACGCCTCCGGGTCCTGGAGATGTACAGATCCTGGAGAGATGGGAGCTTGCAGCCGATCACCTTCTCAGCAGTGCGCACGACGCGCTGCAGCCTTAGTCTGTCCCTGGCAGTGGCTCCTGCGTACCACACGGTTATGGAGGTGGTGAGGATGGACTCGATGATGGCTGTGTAGAACTGCACTAACATCTTGGTGGGTAGCTTGAGCTTCCTCAGCTGCCGCAGGAAGAACATCCTCTGCTGGGCTTTTTTGATGAGTGAGCTGATGGTCAGCTCCCATTTGAGGTCCCTGGTGATGGTAGTGCCTAGGAAGCGGAAGGAATCAGCAGTGGTGATGGGAGAGCCTGAGAGGGTGAGGGGGGGCAGAGGAGTAGTGACTTTCCTGAAGTCTACAATCATCTCCACTGTCTTCAGAGCGTTCAGCTGCAGGTTGTTATTGCTGCACCAGGACGCCAGCTGGGCCACCTCTCTCCTGTAGGCGGACTCGTCGCCGTTGGAGATGAGCCCGATGAGGGTGGTGTCGTCCGCAAACTTGATCAACTTGACAGACTGGTGGCTGGAGGTGCAGGAGTTGGTGTAAAGGGAGAAGAGTAGGGGGGAAAGTACACAGCCCTGGGGTGATCCGGTGCTGATGCTAGTATAGTCTGAGACAGTCTTTCCCAGCCGCACATGCTGCCTCCGGTCCGTCAGGAAGTCGATGATCCACTTGCAGAGGGAGTCAGGCACGTTGAGCAGGGACAGCTTGTCCCGGAGCAGAGCGGGGCGGATGGTGTTGAATGCGGAGCTGAAGTCCACAAACAGGATCCTGGCGTAGGTTCCCGGGGAGTCCAGGTGCTGCAGGATGGAGTGGAGGGCCAGGTTGACTGCATCGTCTACAGACCTGTTGGCTCGGTAGGCAAACTGCAGCGGGTCCAGGAGAGGGGTGGTGATGGACTTGAGGTGGGACAGGACCAGGCGCTCAAAGGACTTCATGACTACAGAGGTGAGCGCTACAGGTCTGTAGTCATTAAGTCCAGTGATCCGTGGCTTCTTGGGGACAGGGATGATGGTGGAGGATTTGAGGCAGGACGGCACGTGGCATAACTTAAGGGAGGTGTTAAAAATGTCTGTGAATACAGGAGCCAGCTGTTTCGCACAGAGTCTCAGGGTGGAGGGAGACACGCCGTCTGGGCCGGGGGCCTTGCGCGGGTTCAGTCTGGAGAACTGCTTGAGCACATCCTGCTCACTGATGATAAGGGGAGGGGGGGAGGTGGGGGGGGGGGTGCCTTAAATGAAGTAGGGAATGTGGAGGCTGTGGAGCTGGAGGGAGGGGGGGAGTTGGACACAGATGACGAGGTGTCAAAACGGGCATAGTGTTGGGACAGTCTCTGACAAAGGGCTTTGTCATCCTGACCTTTAGGAGCCTGAGGCCGATAGTTGGTGATCTGCCTCAGTCCTCTCCACACGGAAGCCGAATCATTAGCAGTGAACTGCTGCTGGAGTCTCTCTGAGTACACAGATTTAGCCCTCTTCAGCTCTCTGTTAAACCGGTATTTAACCTCCCTGTAGCAGTCCCTGTCTCCACTTTTCAGCGCTGCTTCCTTCTCCTTCCTGATCTGTCTGAGCTTAGCTGTGAACCAGGGTTTGTCATTAGAGTAACTCACCCTGGTGCGTGATGGAAGAATGTTCTCTTCACAAAAGTGGATATATGAGTTCACAGTGTCCGTGTACTCATCCAGATCATGCGTGGCTCCTTTAAGCATGCCCCAGTCAGATATTTCCATGCACGTTTCCAGCTTCTCCTCAGCATCACTGGTCCGTATCTTCGTAGTGCTCACAACAGGTTTAGTGAGCTTCAATCTCTGTCTGTATGTGGGAATGAGGTGAACCATCACGTGATCAGATAATCCCAGCGCAGCTCGAGGGACAGCGCGATATGCGTCTTTCACTGTGGTGTAACAGTGATCCAGTGTGTTTAATCCTCTGGTGGGGCATTTAATAAACTGTTTGTAGCGGGGGAGATCGTGGCTCAGATTGCACTGATTAAAGTCGCCAGCCACAATAATCAGCGAGTCTGGAAAACTCCGCTCTGTGTGTTGAATGTGATCCGCGAGCACGCGCTGAGCTTCGCGCGTGTCCGCGTCGGGAGGGGCGTACACAGCGATCAGTATAAAAGAAGCAAACTCCCGTGGGGAATAAAAAGGCTTGCAGTTGATAACAAGAAATTCCAAGGCAGGAGAACAGTGTTTGGAAATTTCCGTTACATCAGAGCACCAGCTACAGTTGATGTAGAAGCAGACACCGCCTCCTGTGGTCTTGCCGGAAAGCTCTGTGTCACGATCAGCACGGAAGAGCTGGAAGCCGTCGAGGCGCAGCGCGCTGTCCGGTATATTTTCCCGGAGCCAGGTCTCAGTAAAGCAGAGGACAGCTGAGGAGGCGAGGTCCTTAAAACGCATCAGCAGTCTCAGTTCATCCACCTTGTTAGAGAGAGAGTTGGTATTGGACAGAAATATGCCAGGCAGCGCCGTTCGCGAGCCTCTCCTGCGAAGTCGCACGAGAGCGCCCGCTCGTCTTCCTCTCTTCCGCCGTCTCACTTTCCGAGCCAAACAATAAACCAGATCGGCGGCAGGGGCTAGAAAAACTGGGAGGAGGTCCGTGGGGGTGAAAGTCCTGATATTTAGAAGTTCTTCACGGGTATAAGTGCAAGCAGACACACAATTGACAAACAAAAACAAACAAAGAGCGCAGCGAAGCACCATGTCGACCGCTGTGGGCGCCATCTTGGGTGTTGAAAAGTCACCCAGCTAAGTCACCCAGACGATAGCTGGCTGTGCTCCGACAGTCACCCTTGTTCTTGTAGAAGGACAGAATGACCCTGTCCTTGCACTCCCCAGGAACGCGTTCTTCTACCCAGATGAAACGACACAGATGTTCCAGCTGAGTAAGGTTGATGCCGAGCCCGTGAAGGCCCAGCCTTAATATGATTGGTGTTCGTAGTGGTGGATTTTTACAGGACAGAGCTGCTAACTCTGACCCCACCCTTCTCACTTTCTCATCTGGGCTTGGGACCGGCAATGGCAGAGTTATTGGAGGGGGATCAAATTATAATCAATTAAAATGACAGGCAATAATAGATTATGACAGAATTCTTACAACTCTGTCAAAATGTTGGGCGGCACGGTGGAGTAGTGGTTAGCACTGCGGCAGCACAGCAACTCACCCTTGACCATGGGATCCCTGGTTCGATCCCAGCCCCTGACCAACAGTGATCCGTGTGGAGTTTGCATGTTCTCCCCGTGTCTGCGTGGGTTTACTCCGGGAGTTCTCCAGTTTCCTCCCACAGGCCAAAAACATGCAGGTTAGGTTAATTGGGACTCTAAAAGTGGCCTTAGGTGTGAATGTGTGTGCGAACGGTAAAGGGATAGCGCCGTACCGTGGCTGCTTCATCCATCCAGGTGGATGCCCTCAATTTCCCCTCGGGATCAATGAAGTATACAAAATCAAAAAAAAAAAAAAAAGATAAAGTCTAGCGCAACCTCGGGCTTAGACATACTGACTCCGACTACCTAGACAAGCTGATGCTAATGGTTGGATTCGTTAATGGTTGGATTCACCATCACGGCAAAAACAAAATAAGCCAGAATGATGCAAGACTACCCTAGTGGTTCCTGAGTGGTAGTGCATCTGCCCCACAGCTGGGAGGTTGTGGGTTTGAGCCCCAGCCAGGTCATACCAAAGACCGTATATAAATGATTTCTTTCTGCCTTCTAGCTTGGTGCTCAGCATAATAGAATGGGCCAACAGCAGCCAATGCCGTCGAAGAGAGATGGCATTGGCTGGAAAATGGGATGTCTACGCAGCTACAATCATATACAGTGGGGTAAAAAAGTATTTAGTCAGCCACCAATTGTGCAAGTTGTCCCACTTAAAAGATGAGAGAGGTCTCCAATTTTCACCATAGGTATACCTCAACTATGAGAGACAAAATGAGAAAAAAAAAAATCCAGAAGATCACATTGAAGGATTTTTAAAGAATTTATTTGCAAATTACGGTGGAAAATAAGTATTTGGTCAATAGCAAAAGTTCATCTCGATACTTTGTTATATACCCTTTTTTGGCAATGACAGAGGTCAAACATTTTCTTTAAGTCTTCACAAGGTTTTCACACACTGTTGCTGGTATTTTGGCCTATTCCTCCATGCAGATCTCCTCTAGAGCAGTGATGTTTTGGGGCTGTCGCTGGGCAACATGGACTTTCAACTCCCTCCAAAGATTTTCTATGGGGTTGAGATCTGGAGACTGGCTAGGCCACTCCAGGACCTTGAAATGCTTCTTACGAAGCCACTCCTTCGTTGCCCGGGCGGTGTGCTTGGGATCATTGTCATGCTGAAAGACCCAGCCACGTTTCATTTTCAATGCCCTTGCTGATGGAAGGAGGTTTTCACTCAAAATCTCACGATACATGGCCCCATTCATTCTTTCCTTTACACGGATCAGTCGTCCTGGTCCCTTTGCAGAAAAACAGCCCCAAAGCATGATGTTTCCACCCCCATGCTTCACAGTAGGTATGGTGTTCTTTGGATGCAACTCAGCATTCTTTCTCCTCCAAACACGACAAGTTGAGTTTTTACCAAAAAGTTCTATTTTGGTTTCATCTGACCATATGACATTCTCCCAATCCTCTTCTGGATCATCCAAATGCTCTCTAGCAAACGTCAGACGGGCCTGGACATGTACTGGCTTAAGCAGGGGGACACGTCTGGCACTGCAGGATTTGAGTCCCTGACCTGGATCATCTCCTAAATCTAATGGGTTCATCCACTGCAGAAGGGCCATCTCTGTCATCAAAATCCATCCAGTAGTTTTTGTGTAATCCTGCTAATAAACAAACAAACCATCATGAAAACATTATGCCCTTGGTTCAGGTAAATATTGATATTTCTAAGTGAAGAGGGATTTTAATATTTTTACTTTAGCCATTTGATCGAAGAAAGCATTTTAGAAGGTTAAAACCCACAAACGCAGCGTGTTTTATAGTGGATGGGACCTTAAAAAGCCTTTTCGTCTGCCCTTTGCTTTAGGTCCTGTGACAGTAAACAGAACCATTCAGTCGGCTTAACTGACATCACTGACTGGTTAAAAAAAAGCTCAGTTTAGTCAATCTGAGGTGGAATCACAGCCCCACTTTGGCGTTTATAGGATGAATGTAGATCATCCAGAGAGCAGACGGTTTAAGTGTAATGCAATGAGACTGATGTAAGTAACACAAGGTCACACCGGGAGAACCGGGTTCTATTGAAAGAGTGGTAATAAAGAGATAGGGATTTGCCTACACAAAAACCTTAATCTATTTCTGCCTCTTTTGACAGAATTTGAGCGACCATCAAGGTCACGGACGCCAACTTGGCTGAATGTAATTACGCTCATTATCTGGTGCTGTACTCTGGCTCTGTTATTTAAAAGAAATGGGCTGGGGTCTCATTGGCTGCACGCTCTGGGAGATTTTCCTTTTTTTGCTATTGTGATGGAGGAACAAACACATCGGCCCTGACCTGCCACTCACCAGGAAACGTTCATGATTGACTGATGAGCTTTTACCCTCCCTGTCCGTTTGTCTGTCTTGGAAAGTAGTGATTTCACCTGTTCAGAGCCTTACCGTTTAACTTCCTTTCTCTTTTTTTCTTTTTTGAGTAACTGACTCTTAAATGCAGACCTGCTGAGACTGAATTTCAGTCTCCACTGCCGTTTATAGAAACAACTTTTCCAGCTTAAGGCCTAATTTCATGGCATTTTTATGTTTTAATTTCCTAAATTGTGAATTGTTTTTTTCCGGATTTTGTGTTGCAATTGCACGAGTAAAGACTCACAAATTTACAAAAACAAAATAAGATAAAGATGTCACATTCACCAGAAAAGTTGCCAATTTAGAAAAAAGATCAATTTAAGAGTAAAAATATTATAAATGTATGTAATTAAAGCATCATATGAGTAAAGGGGTGCTACTTTATGAGTAAAAAATAAAGCCAATTTACAAGAAATGTCTCAAATTTGAGGCATCCCAGTAGCCTCATGGTTACATGGTTGTGTACAGGGCCCTTTCTAGTTTTGGAGGCCCTGTGCAAGATTGTGTTTGAAGCCCACATTTTTTCTAATTGGGAAGGATTTATACCTTTTAAAATGGGGAGAAAAATCTCTCACCTGCAATAAAAACATAAACATGGGTCACTGTCTAGATGAAAAGAGAAAATTTAAATTCTTACATAGAGTAAAAAAAAAATGCAGGTCATTTGTTAAGGAAAAAAAGCTATCCAAGCCTACCTGACCTTTTGTGAAAAAGTAATCACCCCTAAACCTAATAATTGGTTGTGCCACCTGTGGCAGCAACAACTGCATTCAAGCGTTTATGATAACTGGCCATGAGTCTTTTACATCATTGATGAGGAATTTTGGCCCACTCTTTTTTGCAGAATTGTTTTTAGTTCAGCCACATTGGAGGGCATGAGCTTGAAGTCACAAACTGATGGCCGGACATTCTCCTTCAGGATTTTCTGGTAGAGAGCAGAATTCATGGTTCCATCAATTATGACAAGTTGTCCAGGTCCTGAAGCAGCAAAGCAACCTCAGACCATCACACTACCACCACCATGTTTGACTGTTGGTATGATGTTCTTTTTATGAAATGCTGTGTTCCAGTTTTACACCAGATGTAACGGGACATACACCTTCCAGAAAGTTCAACTTTTGTCTCTTCAGTGCACAGCATATTTTCCCGAAAGTCTTGGGAATCATCAAGATGTTTGGGGGGCTATTTCTGGCAAATGTGAGACGAGCCTTTGCCAGTAGTGTTTTTTTTTTGTTTTTTTTTTTTTTTACCTTGGAACACTCTCATTTTTGCCCAGTCTCTTTCTTATTGGACTTTCTTTCTCTTTCTTATTGGACAGTCTCTTTCTTATTGCCCAGTCTATTTCTTCATGGACCAGTGTCCAAACTGAGGCAAGTGAGGCCCGCAGTTCTTTAAATGTTGTTCTGGGTTTTTGTTTCTCAAATGTTCTTAAATTTCTTTGATTGTGGCATGATGTGTTGCTTTTGGAGATCTTTAAGCCTACTTCGCTTTGTCAGACAGGTTCTGTTTAAGCGATTTCTTGATTCAACAGGTCTGGCAGTAATCTGGTCTGGGTGTGGCTAGTGAAATTAAGCTCAGCTTTCCAAAAAGTATAGTTAATCACAGTTAATTCATAATGTAAAGAAATCAGGAAAGGGCAAAGACTTTATCACAGCACATTTACAAAAAGCACAAAATTATGAGGAAAAAACCTAATTTCATGTTTGTCTTCATGACCCCAACACATCATGTTTTCTCCCACAAAAGTTTGCCTGTCTCTTATCAGGCATCACAGGGGTCAAAAAGTGAGTTGTACTAGCTCCAGGAAGTAGTCTAGCCAACACAAAACAAAAACAAACCTTTGTGGCATGTTTGTGAACTTTTCAAATGGGAATATTTGAGCTGCATCATTGTTGTTGGAGAAGCCACTTTTTCAGCTGAAATGTTTAAATATTCTCTGGTGACAGGAGTCTACTAGACAGGAGTCAGATTTGAGCTTTTCTCCTTCCATCATTTCTTCCAGTTTCCTTTTTGCAACACAGCTACATAGATGGAAGAGCAAGCGTGTGGACTTGTTTAGGTTCAGCTAGAGCAGGCAAAGCAGCTGCAGAGTAAGTAAGGTAAGTCTGCTTCCAGCATGGACCTGGTTTCTCATAATGTGCAGCTGTTTAGCTGACCTCACTGTTGTCAGCATACAGGTACTTTCTTGATGTTGTCAGCGAGTAATCAGCTACTTATAGAGGAAAGGTGCCTCAACCATTTTGACATTGACAATTGAAGTAAAATATACAGAGCACTAATTATCATCTAGCCTAAAATAACCATAATATTAACAGAGTTATAGCCTTGTCGGTGGTGTCATCAACAAGTGACAGTGTGTGTGTCATAGTGATGTGGATATATGTCTTCCAAAAAAAGAAAAAGAAGCCACTGCTGTTGTTTGTGTTACGCTGAAGAACTGAGCTCCATCTAACACCATAATCAGACAGTCCAGGCTGCAGAGGGAAGTTGGTGAGGATGCAGGAGCACCCAGAGGCGACAGGCATGCTGCCAGCTGTATTGGAGCTCCCGGTGATGGATGTCCTCCACAGCGCATCATAACCAAACTCTCCCAGCTAACAAAGGGATATCCCCAAGAACTCCCCCCAAGGCTGCGGCTGTCATTGAGCGAGGCGATATAGGAAACAATGGATCCAATCACAGAGGATCATCTCTCCTCTCACACTTCACAGCCGCAGCGATATAAACAGAACAACACAGGAGTTTATAATGCAGCTTCCATGGTGGTAATGCGGCTCTAATTAGAAACGACTGCACGCCACCCCCACACCTGTCACTTGTGTGTGATGGATATCCAGGTAGTCAGATCCAGAGGCTTCCAGCCAGCGCGGTGAGTTCAGGGCCCTGGCGCTGGGAGAGCTGCCGCGCGGAGGTAGGTGGGTACACACCCACCCCATGCTGGCTTTTCCGTGTGAAGCCGGCGAACACGAGGAGGCCCCGCTTTCCGCTGACTCCGTCATCAAATATTCATGGCTGTCTGCATTAGCTTGCAGAGTTCTAATTGAGTTCTGTATATTCAGACGTGATTAACTCGGTCTAATTCCTCAAAGGAGTGAGCCAATTAGATAGCACTTGCATGAATAGGATTTCACATCTTAGTGCGTCTCCAGACTTGCCAAGACAATTACGTGCATGTGTGTAATTGTACTGTACAGTGGGCGTGAGCTTGCTAAATTCAAAGCAGGTCATTATTTCTTATTACTGACCCGCACGACTAAGAAAAGGATCTGTCTGAGTGTTGTTGTTACTGCTTGAACAAGAGAACCCAATCTAATAATAACCACCACCTCCAAGAGACAGGCAGCAGAGAAAAAGATCATGTCATGGGTTTATGACTTTACCAAGCAAACTTTATAACTATTCTAAATTTGGGCTGATATTTTGGGGCGTTTGTGACTTTTTCCACATTAATTTGTGAGGTTTTTCTTTTAAAGGGAACCAAGGAAACATTTTGATGGTGCGTAGTAGTAATAATAAAAATAAAAATAATAATAAGATTGTATTTATATAGTGCCTTTCATGATATCCAAAGCACTTTACAGTAAGTCCATTATTCATTCACTCCACAGACAGACACTGATAGTGGTAAGCTACCTCTGTAGTCACAGATGTCCTTGTGGCAAACTGATGGAAACATGCTGCCAATCCACACCAACAAGCATTTATTCATACACCAGTGTCACAGAAACTGAAGGAAAGGTGGGTAAAGTGCCTTGCCTCAATGGCAGGATGGCTGGGGAGAGCGGTATTCGAACCGCCAACCCTCCATTTATTGGACGACCTGCTCCTGAACTCTCCTGAACCACTGGCACTCCTTTAGGACTAGAGTGTTTGTTGTCCTTGTCGTTTACCAACATACCTCTGAGGGCTGCAGTTTCAATTCCAGGCCTTGTCCACATTTACCATGAGTATTTATAAAAGCATAACTTTTACATGTGGTTTGGCCTTTCACACACACACACACACACACACACACACACACACACTCACAAAAAAAAAAAAAAACGTTTTTGTACATTAAATACAAACTTTTGAAAAACTCCCTTCAGAGGGATGCTGCGATGTGCCACCAAACTGATTTGAGCACCCAGAATCAAACAAAATGAGGAGAAAGAACATGAAGGCAGCTCTATCAGTATAAACAATGCTATAGGATAAGTATAAAAATGAATGTGGTAAAGAATTTTTATGCGATAAGTGGATATAGTAATCATGGTGACAGGCCTAATAAAGGTCTAACAGAGTGGGGGGGGCTGTCTTTTTTTCTTATTAAAATCACAGGAAGTCACTAGTTATCCATAAAAGACCAGGTGAAGACCCCCGTCTTTAAATTTATTGTTTCACTATTTATTGTTGCTGATTCACACTACTGAGAAATGCATACTGTATGTCAGACTGTTGTTATTACAAGAGAAGACAATCTAAATACTAGCTCCTCTTTTTGGTCTAAGCACACCCTCACCCCCTAGAGGCAAGGAGGAAAGGAAAATATATGTGACCCAGTGCTGACCCACCACAATGTCACTCTAACTCATGGCATGAGAGAACCACTGCCGGAGTCTTTGTCAGTTTCTCTCTGTAACCAGAGCAGGAGACGTTGCCCAAAGTCCAGAGGGGTCACATTCTGCTGCGGAGCTGAATTTAAGGCAGAGCGGCAGACGGGCAGGGCCAGCCACTTTGCCCGAGCCGGAGAGAGGGGCCCCCGCCGCCACCTTTTATTCTCCGGAGAAAGGCCTGAGCCGAGTGGCCGACCCTGTCCCTTCTCGTTGGCTGCAGCCTGACGTTATCATTGCCCAGCTAAAATAAGAAATCTGCAAGACCAAGTGAAGCCTCACAGCTGAGTGTAAAAAAAAAAAAAATGTGTGGACATGTGCAGTTTCATTAGTTCTTCTGACCTTCACAGGTTTCTGCTGGTCTGCACTGGTGCTGCTGCTGCCGCTGCCAGAAACCTCAAATATAAGAAAGACATTCTGAGCAAGTTTTTTAGGCAAAAAAAAATATGTATGGAGTCACAAGAAATATGAGTTAAACTGTCCTTTCAGGGTTTGTAACAGGCCTTTTTCCCTCCCTTAAAGGTACCATATTATGCATTTTCCATGGATTAATTTTAAGTTATGATATTTTTGAAGACATACATGCAGAGGTGGGTATAGTAGCCAGAAAATAAAGGTCCTCACTCATATTTGTTCCATATTGTTCCAAAATAAAGGTGCAAATAGAGGTGCAAAGCTATGATTTAAAAAAGCCATTTTAAAAATTTAAAAAGTCACATATTAAATTTACAGGGGAAAAATGCTAATTTTTGAGGAAAAAATTGTAAATATGTAAGAAAAAAGGTGCAACTTTACAAGAAAAGTAGTTGCAAATTTAAGATTCAGGATTCAAAGACTTTATTATCATGTGCACAGTTAAGAAATGCTACATTTCCTGAGCAATGAAATTCTTACTTTGCTCTCCCAACGAATACCAAGGTAATAGATACACATCAATACTAATAAGGTAATAACACACCTAATACTAATGAATACTAATAACACACACTAGGCAGTTTGGACAGTTAAAGCAGGCAGACAAGAGGAATGAAACTGAAAATTCACTGGATGACTAAAGTGACAGTGGTATATTGATATCAGAGATGATGTGAACCTGAGATGGCATAAACCTATGTACAGTGTGCAAATGAGCATTTTGCAATGAGCAGTATATAATTACAAATTAGCACTTGGTGCTAATTTCTCTGTAACGATAGTACCAGTAGACTGTGCATGATAAATAGCAGCAGAGATGATATGGACATCAGACAGGTGAGACTATATTTACTGTGCAAGTGAGCAGTGTGTAAATTTATGATGAAAAAAGTTGCAAATTTTTGAAGAAAAGAGTGACAAATTTATGAGAAAAAAATGGCAAATTATGAGAAAAAAAATATGAGAAGAGTTGCAGACTTATTCAGTTCATCCATCCATCCATCCATCCATCCATCTTCTACCGCTTAATCCGTTTCGGGTCGCGGGGGGGCTGGAGCCTATCCCAGCGTCTTTGGGCGAGAGGCAGGGTACACCCAGGACAGATCGCCAGTCCATCGCAGGGCCAACACAGAGAGACAGACAACCATTCACTCTCACAGTCATACCTAAGGACAATTTAGAATCCCCAGTTGATGCCAATTAACCTAACTTGCATGTTTTTGGCATGTGGGAGGAACCCAGAGTGCCCGGAGTAAACCCACACAGACACGGGCACTCCGGTTTCCTCCCACATGCCAAAAACATGCATTATTATTCAGTTCAATTCAGCTTTATTTATATAGCGCCATTTCACAACAACAGTCATCTCATAGCACTTTGAAATGTAGTGGAAACCCCCACAATTGCAGAAAGACCCCAGCAATCAGGCGATCCCCTGTGAGCAAGTGCTTGGCGATGGTGGAGAGGAAAAACTCCCTTTTAACAGGAAGAAACCTCTAGCAGAACCAGGCTCGGAGGGGCAGTCATCTGCTGCAGCTGGCTGGGGGGTGAGGGGATAGAGAAGATGAAAAGAACAGACATGTAGAGAGCAAACATTAAAGGGGAGAAGCCCAGTACATTATTGGAGGTCCCCTGGCTGTCTAAATCTATTAGCAGCAGAACTAAGGGAGGGTTTAGAGAATAAAACAATGTCTGTTCATTGCAAATTTATGAGAAAAACGTTGAAAATTTACAAGAAAAAAAAACTGTAAATTGCAATTCTATAAGAAAAGAGCAACAAATGTTTAACCCCTTGCACTCCGGGCAATTTTCCTAAAAATGCCAAAAAATAACGTGCCCAAAGTAAATCGAAAGCTGTTATTCAACCCTTTGCAGCATCTTCATGGGGTTGGTCTCATTTAAAAGAAAACACTTTGAATTTTTTGGCAAAAAAACCCATAATCTCTCTACGTGCTCCGGCCACTGAGTTACAGTCATCTAAACATACTGAACTTGAAGAAAATAAATTTGGACATGGTGTTTTTTTGGATACAAATGCTTGCAAATAACACACAGCTGTCCGATCCGGCTGGAAAATGCAACAGAAATGTAGAACCAAGTGTTATCAAGCTGAGATCCAAATTTGGTAACAATACCACAAAAAATGAATATTTTACACAGCTTTGTTCTCAGGCTGTTCCCAGGCGTTTTGGAACTGTGCCAAATTGTGCCAAATGGCACAGTTCAGAAAAACGTCTGTAATTTTTGAATAATTCAATGTAGAATCTTCATTTTAGGCTCTAATGAAAGGTCACACTCAGGGCTGTGTCTGTGTGTGTGTGTGGAGGGGGTCGTCCCCCCCCCCGCTACCAAGGACGGAGTTCGGCCCTCGCTACATGACGGATTACACTCGTTGCATGTTTCCACAGCAACGCTGTCACAGCGGCCCCCCCCCCTCGCTACTGTGTGTGTGGGGGGGGGTTGTCCCCCCCCCTCGCTACAGAGGACGGCCATCGCTACATGAAGGAATGGACTCATATGTCTATGTGACGACCGCTGCGCAGTCAGCACGGCTTCCCCCCGTGGACCGGGGGCGTTCACGGTACGAACACGGCAAATGAACCGTTTATCGCGGCGCACAAGTACGAAGTGCGTGCGCCGTACAGTTGTAATTTACCGATCGCTCAAAAGTCATTTTTGGATTACAGTTTTCAGGGAGAAATAATAATTTAGCTTATAACACCTTACCTCTTCACAGCAGCAGAGTCCTGGCGAACTTCTCTTCCCCATTGTCAGACGAACGCGACGCTGGTCCGCTCGTGGATCCCGATCAAAACATAATTCCAATATTGCGGTTTTGGTGAATGATTTACGACCTTCGTCGTCGGCCTCCGTCGGTCTATGATGATGGAAGAGAATCCTAAACACTCTGCTGGAATTAAATAAAATAAATAAATAAACCACTGCCTGTGGCTGCTGAAAGTCTCTCTTCACCCAGCTTTAGACAACAGCTCAGCGAACTTCTGTGCTTCAGTTGGCTCGCAGCCATTGGGAGGCGGGTCCTTCTGGCTAGATTTTCATTCATTGGCTCTTCATGGTTTCAGAAACCCAATTCAAGGCTCTTATTAGTCGAATGACAGGTCAATTCAGATGAACTAATCTGTTCTGTGTCTGCAGCTTTTTTTTTTCAGTGGCGCTTGGAGGCCAGCACCATCTCCATCTGCACCATCATCAGTATATCATGCGTCATGCGTCCAAGCGCCCTCGTGCGCCCTAGGACGCAGAGACTTGCCCGCCCGCGGAACAACGGAACGCAAGTGGTTAAGAAAAAAAGTTGAAAATTTTTGAGAAAAAAAGTTCCACACTTATGAAGAAAATGTTGCAAATTTTGAGGAAAAAATATGAGGAAAAAAAAGTTGCAGACTTATCAGGCAAAAGTTGGCAAATTTATGAGAAAAACATAATGAGCTCATGAGCTGACTGTTGAGCCCAGCTCTACAGCCAAACACGACATCCAAGAGTTTATAAAAGATGAAATCAAAGTGGAATACTGTGGTAGCACATAAAAATTAAGGGGACGATTGAAACAAGAAGGGCATGGTGTATTTGAATGCAATACGAAGAGAAAAAAAAAGGTTTTAGGATTATACTTAAAAACTCAACATTTGGAGAAGCTCTGTCTTGTCCAGGCACAGATACAAACAGGATACTGAGACAAAAAATAATGTGAGTAGAGGAGAGGAGGCTCTGGCAGGATGCCATCCCATTCCTGCACGCGGCGGTCATCCATAACCCGTTGTGAATTTATTACCCTGACAGACAGACCGAAGCGGGGCCGTTCCAGGTCAGAGACGAAGCAGAACCTCGGCGCGCTCCTTCTGACTGACTGGCGTGCACACAGATGAGTGTCACAAACGCTCCGTCTGTGAATTATACAGCCGATAGCTTCAAGGTCGCTGATCCCTCTTGAGTTTGCAAACCATTAGGAGAATCGCTCCACGCCGCATGACACGCTCGCTCACGCCCACACATAAACACAACAACACACACACCTCAAGTCATCTGCATAGAGGCGGTGGAGCAGACACGAGTGGGTGATTTACGTAACGCCCTCAGAAATGGCAGGATTTTGTACAGGAGTCAAGTCGTGTTGGTATATCTTCATATGTTGGCCGCGGCCTGCCTGATGCTGAGGCTGCACGGGCAGATGGACGGAGTTTGGATGCCAGCATCGTTCAACGGAAGGCGGTTGCAACCAGAAAACACAATTTGAGCTTTATAGATGATAAGATCCTATCAGAAGACTCAGGTAAACGGACCCAAAAGACAAAGTCAAAAATAAATTATACTGTCAACATTTGTAGCAGGCATTTATCCCCTTAAATACAATGGGTGAAATATGTATTGAAAATGTCAACTTTTCAGTACATACAGTTTACATACTTCCAATGAGTCTTCTCACATTAAATTTTCACCACACTTTGGTATTACCTCAAGAAATCAACACAGAAAAAAATCAAAACATTTCTGTCCATAAAGTATAATAAAGTGGAATGAAATGGCAAAAAAATGATTTTAATACTTCACAGAGAAGCCTTTATCTGCAGTGACAGCTTCAAGACCTTTCCTGTGTGAAGAAACTAATCCCCCTTAGTGTCTAGACAGGAGTTAGGCCCATTCTTCTAAACACACTGACCCTCATTTATCAGATGTGCCTAAGACACAAAAGTGGTTGTACAATCATTTCAACTCACAGATCGGTATTTATCAATCTGAACATGATCGTACGGTGCACTCAAACCACGCGGAAGAGAATAGCCAATCCAAGCAAGGTGTTTCAGGCAGAGTTGTAGTCCTCATTTCTGTTGGAGAGGAGAACTTCTGTACAGGCGAACTTTAGGCTGTTTGATTTTGAAGACCATATGTCACAGAAATCCTACATAACCCGCTGAAATAAAGAGAAAACCCCAAAAAGTGAAATACGTGCTCTTTAACATGTAAAAATACACCCCAACCCCCTTGAAGCCGACTCCTGACTCTGTTATCATACCCAAAGTATCTTCTTATGTCCTCTTAGTCAGCATCTGTGACATAAAACAAATAATCCTTTCTTGGGCATCCAAAAATTAATATTCACACAACAGCATCAGTGTTTGTTAAAAAAAAAAACAACTAGAGGACTTTTTTGTTCCAAATCTGCTTTTTAAATATTTATCAGCAGAAGCCGCTGCCAAGTCAGCTGTAAGTGAGGTAACCGTGTTTCTTCCTCGTGGAAGAACTTCGAATAATCCGCACAGATGTCGACTGCCGAGAGCTGTCTGTTGTGTTGACCTTGGCAGTCGTAGCGGACTCATTCAGCCCTTGTGTGTGGAGCTGTAATTGACTGCTGCAGTAAAAGGTTTTGTCAATTAATCAATGCAGGGTGGCAACAATAACATTCATTATTGATTAATTTAGTTTTTCAGTTAATGTTTTGATGAAAGAAAACATGTTAGGGCATTTTATTTGACCTCTGAGTTGGAAACGTTTGTTATCAAATAATTGTTTCTGGTCTAAATTGGAGGAAATGAACCTTTTTGATCCCAAAAGGAGAAATATATAGAGTTAATGGTTAAATATGTCACTTATTACAATTATTGATCCTTAAGAATCCTTTTTAAAAAAAAAATTTCCAAGTAATCCTAGGAAAACATACATTTACAGTACATTATTGGAAAATGTGACAATATTTTCTAGAGTGAATTTTCAGGTGACTTGTACTATTCTTAGATTGAGCCCTGCAGGGAACTCATTGGCTCCTCTGGGGTGTTGAGATGCTCATCAGCACCATGTTGGGTATTAGTGGTGTAAACAGACGGATACAAGATGCATGTAACTATGAACACTGGGATTAAATCCATATAAATCAAATTCATTTTAGCCATGCACTGTTTAGAAAAGGGATGAAGACAAAGCCCAGTTTGAAATTGAAGCTAATGTGTTAATGCCTATGACTTGTATTCAGTTGGCACCTTTGGTCCAAAGCAGTCATCCCCAACCACCAGACCACTTCGTACCAGGTCATAGAGAGTCACAGAGAAAAAGAGAATTTATTCTGTTCCTCTGTATTAACTATTAAAGTGTTTATTTTGAAATTTTTAATATTTTCCTCCCACCCAACTTCCTGCCTGTTGTGTCTATGTAGTCGACACTAGCGATGGGATCCAAGTTCACTAAAACGTACTGAGTCACTTCCGGTTCATTCACTAAAAAGATCCATTTGAAAGATTCGTACACCGAATCCCTCAGTACTGTACCGGAGCTCCAACTGCCTACCATTCACTGAATTGTGAGTCAGGTGAATGGAGCAGACAGAGCTCATTTGCTGCTGTCCAGTTGGTGGTCCCTGGCTTCCATTATAGTCCCGGTAAGTGATTCAGTACAGTAGTTAATCCATAAAAACTAGTACATTCAAACAGATTATTTGTGATCAATACAGCACTGCTTAACACATACCTATCTCAGTAGTTAGCAGTGATGTTCAAAAATCAAACCCACAGGCTAGCAAGCCAAAATAAATTCAAAAATGGTCATTTTTAGAAAGTTTGAGCACTACTTTCCAACCACAAAAGACCAACAGACTGCAAAGGAGTCGATCTGTGACCCTTTTATGAACATGCTATGTGAGTCAACCTGCCCGTGAAACCCTTCAAAGATGTGACTATCTCCTTGCAGAAAAAGGCGAAGGTGAGGTTTTTTTTTTAATCATACACTTTGCTTAACTGTCCAGGTTGTTTTTTTTTTTAAAATATTCAATTTAAATATCAAGAATTCAAAAGGCTGTAGCTTGGAAGTGGTTAGACATAATGGCTTACTGTAAATGAGAAAAATGTAGAATATGATCCAAAGTTTGTGATGGCAGTAAATTTCCTCATCTAATTTGCATAATGTGATGGCACCTATATTGGATTTCATAACTTTCAGTAAAACTTGACTTTGAACATATCTACATAGAAAATTAGTTTTTGGTTTTTGTTAGCTTACCTCAAAATATATGAACCAGAAAATCAGTAGAATGTAAAGAAACAGTGGTAAAAACATTGGACCTACCATGTCGCTGTGCGCTCCCATGTGTCCCTGCGACCATGTTGGGCGTTGGTCCGTGTTTCAATTCCACTTTCTCTCCCACGTCCAGAAACTCACATTTATCTTTTGATCTATCCCACCGCGACCTCGGTTAGGCAATGCCGTTGAACCAGTAGCACCTAACTTTGTTGATCTATAACATGTAAGTGTTTTGTCATGGTGCACGATGTCTGCTACCTTGTTGAACCACGGTCATTTTGATTCATTACATTCTTTTGGTGTTGCTTTTCTGGCTCTGATATGGCAATGAAAGACCAGCTAACAGGAAAACTAGCTACAGAAGATTTCTTTTTGTTTGGCAGTAACATAAAACCTGCTGAACAAATCTAACTGGCTTGTGCTTCTCTCTAATTAGGAGACAACAGTCAAAGCTGATGTATTCTGTTCATTCTATTTAGGTACCAGAGTAATAAAAAGCAGTTAATTCTTTAGACCACTAGATGGTGCTAAATGCTCACTTTCTTGTTAAGTCAGCACAACAAAGTGCTGACAGAGATCTCGCCCAGAGTTGAACAAAACAAAGATTGGAAGGGGAGATTGCAATATATGATATCACAATACTCAGTGTATGGCAAGATCATGACAATATCGCATTGCAGCCCAAGTATCGTGATAGTATTATATCGTTTTGCCTCTGGTGATTCTCACCTCTAGTAAAGATAAAACAAAACAAAAAAATCCCCAAACCTCAGAATCCTTAACCAGTTTTGGGGCCTGAAAAAGGTTTTTGGCTTTCAAGGAAAAATACAATTACTGAATTCAACGTTTAAAAAAGTGACCTATACTCCTGCACCTCCTTTGGCCTTCTGTTTACATGCTGCAGAAAATTCAGCCTGACACATCGATAGGAAGCAATAGCACACCTGAATATTGTTTGCTAACCACTAATTAAAAACAAATATGAAGGAAGGTGAAGATGTTCTATAAGACAGAGTTCCTGTTGGCTGTTCTCTCGTCATTACTGCCTTTGACTGTTGTGCAGGTAGATTAATAATTATGGTGCATTTTGGCTGAAGTTGAGTGTGCATGTTGTGTTAGGAGGGATTCAGACTGAGAGTCTTGTGGGAACAACCAAAACTATGTTGTGTTTCTCACGTATTGCTTTTTTGGAGTATTGTTGTCTTTTTGCACCCTGCGCGTTATTTTTCAGCTCCGTTTGACAGAACAGCAGAATTTGTCTGCCTCACAAGAAAACATGCTAGAATCTTCCCAATTCACCAAACAGGAATATTTTGTCTTTTAATTTGTAGTGCTTTGTGTTTGATTAGACTACATTTCATAGTGACATTATTGTCTGATAATCCATGCACTTCACATTTATTTCCACTTTTATTTCCTGCTTCTCCCGATTTCTCTTCTTTGTTGGCACTCAATAAAATTGATTTAAGAAAGCTACCGCGCTGCACAAATACACAATTTGTCAAAAGCATTCCTTCCTGTCCTGTTTGATTGACTCATATCACGCAATAAAAGAGAGAGAAGCAGCTTGTCAAGATTCATTAAATCAGTGGACACCTTCCCTCAGGACGTAGGAGGGTCAGTGATTTGACTCATAGTTCAACAACAACTTATTAACTCTCATTCATGCTACAGAAGACCAAACAGCAGCAGCAGCATTCAGCCTCATCTTTCCAACAAGCTCCTGTTAGTTTGCTGATCTCCGACCAGAACATCTGGCCACACAGAATCAGCTCATCTGTAAATGTGGCCCGGTCTGAGTTCATAAATCGCGTGCGGCCCCTCTGAACTCCTGCCTACCTCCTGTCAGCCTGACTTGTGAAAAACGGAGGAGAGATGGAGGTGTAAAGTTTGTGCTCATACACTCGGCGGAGACGGCAAAGAGCCTCAGCTTAGCGATATGTCACAGCACGTTTGCAACCGTTTCATCTGCAAACACAGAAAATCTGCACCTGCTGTGTTTTTATTTAGAGCCTTGGACACTCGTTTATCTTTCTGATTTCACCCCTCCTGCGTGTGCTCCTTTAAAATTTTAAACATCTCACGGTCCTACACTGACTCCAGTAACCATTGAGGACTCTGGTCGCCGTGCCAGGACACTAATCAGCTGCTGGCTCCAAATTCGGTTTACCAGCGCCGGGCTCTGGGCCAAGTGTGTTTGGAGACTGCAACAAGCAACCTCTTCATGAGACGCTTAATCGTCTTGTCGCTGCCAAAATTAGATCCACTCACTTCAGGATATTTAACTGAAGGAAGTAAAAATATTAGTTTCTTTTGCATCCATGGCCACTGATCAGCTGAATCAAAGTGAACAAATAATAATAATAATAAAACTGTGGTGTCAAATCATCTAATGTGACAAAAATGGAGTTTTGTAGAAAATGTATCAGTGCACTTTCATCCCACATCACAGATGTTTGTGACTATAAGGCAGAGTACGCTAATGCAACAGGCTCCCTCAGCCATTAGGGGGCCCCCAAGCTACAAGTTCACCCACAACATTTTTTTTTGGACGAGAATTAGAATTACCTTAAATTTTTTTTCTTGTAAATTTGCAAAATTGATATGCAAACTGGTCAAAATTGCCTATACTAGTGCAGTGCCTGTATGACCCCATGTGGACTGGTGACATCATAGAAGTGATGCTTGCACCAAAGAATAGATGGCACCTATTATGAACACCTAAGGAGTTCTTACAAGGAGTTGTGAGCGACTCCTTATAGGTCTTCTAAGGAAGACCTGGTTCCAGAGCTCGGATCGGACCCAAATATTTTTTATCATTTTATCCCACCGGCCTCCAGAGCCTGCTCTGTGAATTTCAGCCCCCTGCTCCCAGTGGTTGTACCTTTTCCACCTCTGTGTTTGTTTAATAGCTCGCCTATGGATGTTCAATAAAGATTTCCCCTACTAAACTTCCACATATCCGGGGAGTCTGAAGTTTACAAGGGTTATTGGACTTAATATTATAGCTGTAAATCCAAATTTTCAGCCCCCAGTTCTCAGCAGTTATATCTTTTCCACCTCTGTGTTCATTTAATAGCGCCCCTACGGACGTTCATTAAAGATTTCCCCTACTAAACTTCCACATATCCGGGGAGGCTGAAATTTGGGGATGCACACTCTTCATAACCTCAGCAAAGCACATATCAAATCTGAGATCAGTCTGACAAATGATTCGAGAAGTATGTGTGGAACAGACAGAATGACACACACACACACACAGACAATCCTGTATATACAGTATGATGATTCTTTGGAATGGTTTAATTTTTTCTGTTTTTCTGTAAAAAAAAAAAAAAAAATTCTCATGAATTTGCAATTTTTATTCTTGCAATTTGCAAATTTTTCTACATAAATTTGCAACTTTTTTCTTGTAAATTTTCTTTTTTCTCAAGTTTGTGACTTTGTTTTCCTGTAAATTTACAACTTTTTCATGTAAATTTGCATTTTTTTCCAGTAAGTTTAAATATGTGTAAAAATATGTAAATTTGACTTTTTCCCATAAATTTGCAACTTTTTCACATAAATTTGCTACCTTTTTCTTGTAAATTTCCAACTTTTTAATGTAAATTTTCACTTTTTTCTCAAGACTGAAAGTTGTGTGTGTGTGCTGTAATTCTGTACTTAATATTACTTAAATTTAAAAAAGAATGTTAAAGATTTTTTGTTTTTATTATATATACTGTATTTTCAACTTTTGTATGAAGAATTCATAAAAAGGCAGGTCTACATTCTTAGATAAGGTTTTTGGCCTGAAGTAGCTCATGGGGAATTGTCTGTGGGGGAATAACCTGTAACTCATAATTTTTATGGACAGAATTTATAGGCGCAGCCAAGGAACAGAGGGCGTCATGTTTAGTGGCCACAGGATCTCATCTTTGCTGTTTCAGATGATGTCTTCCTGTTGGCTTCATTGAGCAATGACCTACAGGTCTGACAGGGACAGTTTGCTACTGAGTGTGAAGCCAGCTGGTAGTAGAATCAGCAACTCCAAGTCCAAATCCATGGTCCTCAGCTGGAAAAGGGTGGATTGTCCTCGCCAGGTTAGGGATGAGCTCCTGCCCCAAGTGGAGTTCAGGTATCTCAGGGTCTCATTCATGTGTGAAGGTAGTGTTATGTCGGTAAAACGTGAACCAAGGACGAGACCAAATGGTGAACTGAACACGGCTTTATTGTGGACTCACAAGCAATGTACAAGGCGCTCCCGTCAGGCTGAGAGGAGGTCAAGAGACCGCCACTCTTCTGCACAGCCCTCTTATACCCCGGGTGGCAGTGGAACCGGAAAGGTGGAGCCACCACCTGTGTCACACAATAATAGGTCCTACAAACAACACAACACCCCCCCCCCCTTCAAAATGGTCCAAAACACACACATACTATTGAGACCCTCCCCAGTTTGGAACCCAAGTCACGCACAAAGACTAATCAGATATATACCAAGGCCTATAACATTCACACAAAACAACTAAAGCTAGGGGGAAGCAGGTGGACTATCGTTCCACCCCCTCACGGCCAGACGGATTATTCTGCCATCTCTGCTAAATAAAGTCCATTAAACAGAAAATTGCCGTGCTCCTAAGATAAATAGCACAAAACAATCCTATTAACAAAACTTATGTACAACCTGGTTATCCTCCATTCCAACACCATGCAATAAACACACTGTCCCAATCATCAGTCTGCCCCAGTAGAGAAAGCACCCCCCGGAAAACCTTCAAATGGTTCCCTTCTGGTACACCTTCTTTTCTTCACGCCCAGAGATGGCCCACGCCGAAGCCCGAACACCACCTCCTCTCCTTTGGCACGCCGCAGCTCGTCGGGATGCCCCCATGAGTCATCAGATAGCTGAAAGTAGCCATCCTCCCGAACAGCCACCACCTGCAGCCGCCCCGGTCATCTTGTCGTTTGCCTCGAACCCCTCTCAACCGGGCCTCCTGTCCAGGTCGGACTACATCAGTGACCCCCAGAGGAGCCCGACTCAGCTTTCAGTGTCCTTGAGTGGCACATCGTTTTACCGTGCCAGCCGGTCCTGCCCCACTCGCTTTCATTTTTGCCGCCAGCGTCACCGTTGTGACCCCCTGCTCTCCGGTCCCTTCCAGTCGACATCCAGGAGCAGAATGGGCCCTCCACTCAGCGACACCCACCGTCACGGGCGTCCCAACGCGCTGCCCAGTTCCCTCAACTAGGCTTACGTGGGCGCTGACACCAGGACCCTCCTGTGATGGCCCTGAATGGAATTGGTCCTGCTCATTGTCCAGATTATGCAGCAAAGGTTCGTCCCACACAGCTCCGGCCATCGTTCGCGGAACTGGCCAGTCCCACAGACCACAGCCCGACCGCTCTTCTCCAACCCAAGACTGTGAGAAGGAACTCCACACGGTTTCCCAATCCAACACCAATCTCACTGCTCCCGTGTCAACCAGCAACGGCACTGTCACCCCGTCCAGTTCCATCATACAGCAACAACAGCTGTTGTCACTTGGGGATACACTGCTAACAACGGTGGGAGGTGAAGTGGGGCGATCCTCCATGTATCTTGGATCCCCTTGCTCGAACCTGTAACATGTCCTGGCGAAATGATACAAGAGTCCGCACTTGCCGCAGCATCTCCCTCTTGCCAGACACTCTTTAGCCTTATAACGGTGCTTGGTGGACCCACAATCCAAACACCTGGGCGATCCTGGGGTGGACCCTCCACACTGTTGTCACTGTCCGGATCCACTACTTGCGCCGTCGACTGTGGTTCAAAATTGCGATGTGCCGCTCTGTCACCAAGCTCCCATGATAGCTTGTCTGCCACCTCAAACTGCTGAGCTAACTCAGCAGACATGGCTAACGTCATCTCTTCCGAGTGTGTGAGAAGCTTTGACCTTGTCGCTGGGTGAACAGTATGTTTCGCCAACTGGTCATGGACCATCTCTTCCTGCAACGCTCCAAACTGGCAGCCTTTGACCAGCTGACATAGGTCTGCTACATACCGCTGCTCTGACTCGCCAGCCTGCTGGCGGCGCTGTCAAAACTGGATCCTCCGGACGATGACGTTTACCAGGGCGTGAAAATATTGTTCCATTAGCTCAGCCACTTCTTCAAAACTTTCACCCTCGCCTAAGGTACTAAGGATACGTTGTCCTTCCATTCCCAAGCTGTGAGCAGACAGTGCTCGTGCCCGCAACTTCTCCAGTCTTCCAAGGTCCAATGCCACTACATAACTTAGGAAAGTGGTGAACCACCTCTCCCAAGGGATGGGCGGCTCACCGGGAAACTCCAGAAATGGACGAATTGAAGCAACTCCCGCGTCCATGCTTTTTTATCCTCATTGCCAAATGCTATGTCGGTAAAACGAGAACCAAGGACGAGACCAAATGGTGAACTGAACACGACTTTATTGCAGACTCACAAGCAGTGTACAAAGCACTCCTGTCAGGCTGAGAGGAGGTCAAGAGACCGCCCCTCTTCCGCACAGCCTTCTTATACCCCGGGTGGTGGCGGAACCGGAAAGGTGGAGCCACCACCTGTGTCACACAATAATAGGTCTTACGAACAACACAACAGGTAGAATGGAGCGGGAGATTGGCAGATGGATTGAAGCAGCATCCGCAGTGATGTGGGCGTTGTACCGGTCTGCTGTGGTGAAGAGGGAGCTGAGTGTCAAAGTAAAGCAAAGCTGTCAACTAACTGGCCAGTCTACGTTCCTACCCTCACCTATGGTCATGAACTTTAGGGACTGACTGAAAGAATGAGATTGCAAATACAAGCGGCTGAAAGTCTGGGCTTCTCTACTTTGCTGCCTCCATGACCGGATGGATGGATGGATGGGAAAGAGCTGGGGGTGTAGAAAATCAAAATCAGAATCAGAATGAGATTTATTGCCATTGTTCATGTAGTACACAAACTAGGAATTTGTCTCGGTGCAATGCTGCAACATTAAACATGGAGTAGCACTAAAGATAAAAATAAAAAAACTATGCATGCAATAAAAGGTAGAATATGAATAAGTAATACTAATCTATGCAATTTTTAAATATATTAACAAGCAGCAGATATTGTGGAGTTCCACATAGTGCAGTCGGTAGTGCAAAAAGAAAACAGTGATAATTGTCATGAGTCCGGTTGAGCTGCTGTACGTAGTGCACGAGAGTCTAATAAGTCACTTAGTGTTCAGCAGTCTGATGGCAGAGGGGAAGAAGCTGTTCATGTAGCGGGAGGTTTTAGTCTGAATGGACCGAAGTCTTCTGCCTGAGGGGAGGGGGGCAAACGGTGCGTGTCCAGGGTGTGAAGGAATCCGCAGTGGTGATGGGAGAGTCTGTGAGGGTAAGGGGGGGCAGAGGGGCTGTGACTTTTCTGAAGTCCACGATCATCTCCACTGTCTTCAGAGCGTTCAGCTGCAGGTTGTTGTGGCTGCACCAGGACGCCAGCTGGGCCACCTCTCTCCTGTAGACGGACTCGTTGCCGTTGGAGATGAGCCCGATGAGGGTGGTGTCATCCGCAAACTTGATCAGCTTGACAGACTGGTGGCTGGAGGTGCAGGAGTTGGTGTACAGGGAGAAGAGCAGGGGGGAAAGTACACAGCCCTGGGGTGATCCGGTGCTGATGCTAACAGAGTCTGATACAGTCTTTCCCAGCCGCACAAGCTGCCTCTGGTCCGTCAGGAAGTCGGTGATCCACCTGCAGAGGGAGTCAGGCACGTTGAGCAGGGACAGCTTGTCCTGGAGCAGAGCGGGGCGGATGGTATTGAATGCAGAGCTGAAGTCCACAAACAGGATCCTGACCTAGGTTCACGGGGAGTCCAGGTGCTGCAGGATGGAGTGGAGGGCCAGGTTGACTGCATCGTCCACAGACCTGTTGGCTCTGTAGGCGAACTGCAGCGGGTCCAAGAGGGGAGTGGTGATGGTCTTGAGGTGGGGCAGGACCAGGCGCTCAAAGGACTTCATGACTACAGAGGTGAGCGCTACAGGTCTGTAGTCGTTAAGTCCAGTGATCCGTGGCTTCTTGGGGACAGGGACGATGGTAGAGGTTTTTAGGCAGGCCGGCACGTGGCATAACTTCAGGGAGGTGTTAAAAATGTCTGTGAAGACAGGAGTCAGCTCCTCCACACATTGTCTCAGGGTGGAGGGAGACGCGCCGTTCGGACCGGGGGCCTTGCGCGGGTTCAGTCTGGAGAACTGTCTGTGCACGTCCTGCTCACTGATGGCAAGGGCGGGGGGGGGGCGCCTTTGATGAAGTGGGGATCATGGAGGCAGTGGCGCTGGGGGGAGGGGGGGGAGTTGGACACAGCTGACGAGGTGTCAAAACGGGCATAGTGTTGGGACAGCTTTTGACAAAGGGCTTTGTCATCCTGTCCCTTAGAAGCCTGAGGCTGATAGTTGGTGATTTGCCTCAGTCCTCCCCACACAAAAGCAGAGTCGTTAGCAGTGAACTGCTGCTGGAGTCTCTCAGAATACACAGATTTAACTCTCCTCAGCTCTCTGCTAAACTGGTATTTGACCTCCCTGTAGCAGTTCCTGTCTCCACTTTTCAACGCTGCTTCCTTCTCCTTCCTGATCTGTCTGAGCTTAGCTGTGAACCAGGGCTTGTCGTTGGAGTAACTCACCCTGGTGCGCGATGGAAGAATGCTCTCCTCACAAAAGTGGATATATGAGGTCACAGTGTCCGTGTACTCATCCAGATCATGCATGGCTCCTTTAAACATGTCCCAGTCAGTTATTTCCAAGCACGTGCGCAGCTCCTCCACAGCTTCACTGGTACATTTCCTCGTAGTGCTCACAACAGGTTTTGTGAGCTTCAGTCTCTGTCTGTATGTGGGAATCAGGTGGACCATCACGTGATCAGATAGTCCGAGCGCAGCGCGGGGAACAGCGCGATACGCGTCCTTAACTGTAGTGTAACAGTGATCCAGTGTGTTCTCTCCTCTGGTGGGGCATTTAATAAACTGTTTGTATCGGGGGAGATCGTGGCTCAGGTTGCTCTGGTTAAAGTCGCCAACCACAATAACCAGAGAGTCTGGGAAAGTCCGCTCCGCTTGCTGAATGTGATCCACGAGCGCGCGCTGAGCCTTGCGCACGTCCGCGTCGGGCGGGACGTGAACAGCGGCCAGGATGAATGAAGCAAACTCACGCGGGGAATAAAATGGCTTGCAGTTGATGAATAAATATTCCAGAGCGGGAGAACAGTGTTGGGAGATCACAGTTACATCGGAGCACCAGCTGCTGTTGATGTAGAAGCAGACTCCTCCGCCTGTGGTCTTGCCAGAGAGCCCCGTGTCGCGGTCTGCACGAAACAGCTGAAATCCCTCGAGGAGGAGCGCGCTGTCCGGTGTCTTTTCCTTGAGCCAGGTCTCAGTGAAGCAGAGGGCACACGAGGTGGAGAGGTCCTTAAATCGCATCAGCAGTCTCAGCTCTTCTACCTTGTTATAAAGTGAGCTGACGTTGGACAGAAAGATCCCAGGCAAAGCCGTGTGCGTGCCTCTCCTGCGAAGCCACACCAGGGCGCCCGCTCGTCTTCCTCTCTTTCGCCGTCTCACTTTTTGGGCTAAAAAGTGAACCAGATCGGTGGCAGGAGCCAAAAAAACTGGGAGTAGATCCGTGGGAGTAAAAGTCCTGATATTTAGTAGCTCTTCACGGGTGTAAGAGCAGGCAGACACACAATTGACGAACAAAAACAAACCAAAAAAAGCGCAACGAAGCACCATGGCGACCACTGTGGGCGCCATCTTGGAAGTTTTACCTATGGCCTCACCTTCGTGAATTCTGGGTAACTCACCTCTGTGAACAACTTTTCATGTACTGTCAAGTTTTTTTGTTTGATTACTTTGTCATTTGTAGGAACATTTTATTTATGTGCTGAATTGAATCCTGAGCCTTACACATACAGTAAATCCTGATATGTTTGTGCTTTAATGTGCTGCATTAAATCACACCATGAGTGTTTAAGCCACATCACACAGTCCAAATGAACATCCACGACTGATGTTTTATAGACAAGGCTGGCTGATTACGTTAGCTGTGGTCTTCATCTAATCCTTCAGTCTAATATTCAGTCTGTTTTTCCCATGTTTTGTATCATATTATATTAGTTATTTTAATGCCACTTGATCTAACCAACAAATAAATTACGAGATGATTTAAAAGTGCAGATGACTTAAACGTTCCCCCTTGGTTAACATTAGTCAAACAGAAAGACGTCACGCTGTGTGTTTTTCTCTGCCTCGTGTTTGGAGCAGATCACATGGGACCTCTTAACTTCTGTTACATGCTTTGTTTGCTGTCACCGTTCTCATTCTAACAGACAGCTGTGTCAAGTGTGGTTATTGGTCTGTTTCTGAATGGTTCCAAGCTCAGCCGGACTGTGCCTGTGTGCGGGTGAAAAGGGAAGATGGTTTATAATAGAAATGGTAATGATAAAGGGGGCCACGATTGACTTCAGCACACTTCACTCACCCTTCGGTTCAGCAAGAGGCTGTCTGACCTAAATTCACTTTACCTCATCTGCCTAGACATTTGTTTAGCCTTCTGGGCAGACACTTAGAGAAATGTATGAGGGAGAAAAAAAGGAATACATATGCTTGAATACATCACGATGAGTCAATGGAAAAGCCAAACGCGGGCATCTGCAGACATATACAGCCCTCTAGTGGCAAAGATAATCTGGACCTGCCTGACAGACAGAGAGATGGTATGGAGTGATTTATGCAGAATTTCCTCAAACCCTCCGTGGAAGTTTTTGCCCAGCCACAGACTGCGGATGTGTTCCATGTTTACATGAGAACTCATGTTTGTGTATTGGGCCTAATAAACGTTACCTAATCCCAAACAGAAGGAGTCACGAGTGGATGCCGGAAACGGCAGCAGCAGCTTGAGCAGAGTGAATGAATCGAGGTCAGAGAATCTCACCATCGGAGAGAACGAGAGAAAATTTTGTCTTTTGAGTACTGTACTCATTACAATGGCCCGGAGGAACTGTGTGCTGTGGAATCATATGCTCTAGTTAAGCTAAACAAGGGCAAGGTATTCCCACATGAAGGGCAGATGAGAAGTAAGAGGAAATGCACGCAGATGAGTGAGAGCTGAGGACGGGTTAGCACTGTTTAGCCCTGGTATCTCACTCAGACACTCAGGTTGCAAACATACCCCCAACTCCACCTCCTCCTAAATCTCTACCTCCACCTCTCTCCATCTGCGTGCGTGTGCGAGGCAAACCTCAGGGGCTCGGAGCAGCGAGCTCATTAAAGGCTTTATTCCACTTCCAGGATCGAGCAGGGTTGCAATATGGACATTGTTTATACACAAATGTTGCCCAGGGAATAATGTTTATTCCTATTACCATCTTGGAGGGGTGGGAAAAAAAAGAAAAAACAACAACTGCCGAGCATGTCTGCCCTCGTTGCTTTTCATGAAATAATGCCTCTCCAGGAGTGCTTTGAAGAAACGGCCATTTTTCCTCCCCGAGCCTGGAGTCATGCATCAGCTGCTCTCCTCTGTTGCCCTCTTGCCCTCCAGTGGCACGTGGTCTTGTTGTGGGAATCATGTCAGGAACATCATTATGTTAAAAAATTCCTCTTCATTCATTAGCACACAAACTATAAATACCATTGCACGCACCGCTCAGCCGGACCGGGGGGGTTGGCTGGGAGTTTACCTCGGCCGAGTGGTCGCAGAAGTGTCATTTTTAAGCGGCAGGGCCCCGGCGGCACGGCCTGGGAGGCAGCCGATGACGCAGCGCAGTGTTGCTACACACCCCGAGCTGTGTTTGGAAACACTGAGGCAGCTTGCTACTACAGTTGGAGCCAATGGGAACAGCTGAACCATGCACTCTTTAGCCCAGTCAAGCGCACAATGGGGGGAGGGGGGGACAGGGGGCGAGCGAACAGAGAGAGACAGCAGCGATCCAGGAAAACGATGGAGCGAGGGCCCATCAGCCTCACCAGGGCCGCACATTGATCACCCTCACATGATATATCCACCCCACCACCACCACCGTAATTGCATTGCTGTTTAGAGAGGCAGGTCGTTATTTATGAAATATTGAAATAACAAATGGCGTCTCCCGGCAGATATTAAGAAGAGAGATGCCACGGATAAGTCAGAGGCAGGCAGCGGCCACATATCCCCCCGGGCCGCTTGCCCAGTCGCCTGGCTGCAGAAAACCTGCAGTCATCACAAAGTGGAAATATTTACTGCTCACACTCTTGCATATGGGAGGATGGAGTGTGGGCTGAGGGCAGCTGAAAAATGACTGTGTTTGTGTTCGAGAGGAGTGCTAATCAGATTCCTTCAGCTTCCGAGGCATCTGAGGACAGCCGCGCTAAAGGTCCAGAGCGTGGATTTATTCATTGTGCCAGAACAAATGGGAGCAGAGCCACCTGAACACCTCAAATCACTTACCTCACAGCTCAAGGGAAAAAAAAACAAGGACTTCCACACATTTCACTCTGGTTAAAAAAATGTTTCCCAGTTGTCAACAAGCACTTTAAAAGACCCACTAGTAATGAATTATCAATTCTGCTTCATTCATCCTCAGCGTTGTTGTGTAATCGTGTGGCCGTCTGCGGGCTTGTGTGTTTGTGTCTGCAGAACACCCTGGAGACCTGCAACATCTGCAGCAAGCCCATCATGGAGCGCATCCTGCGTGCCACGGGGAAGGCCTACCACCCTCACTGCTTCACCTGCGTGGTGTGTCACCGCAGCCTGGACGGTATCCCCTTCACCGTGGACGCGTCCAACCACATCCACTGCATCGAGGACTTCCACAAGTACGTGTTTCCTTTTAAACAGGCACCAATCGATGACTTTACTTTGGCAGTAGACAACTTATTTTTTGACAAGAGGGATGGGGTGTTCACCAATTTAGCGTAAGGTACAAACATATAAATGTAAATTAGGTACATATGTGCAAGAATAAAGGTGCAATAACATGATAAAAGATGCCTTGGGAGATCCTACCAGGTTGCTCCTGACAACATAGATCCTGGGATCATTCAGGCACACAAACCCCCCACCACGATAAGGTGGCGATCCATGGAGGGGAAAAGATGCCAATTTAACTATTTTAAAAGTGGCAAATTACAGTTATTTACACAGAATAAAAATTTAACCCACATCCAGCCAAGCATTGCAAATTTACAAGAAAAAGTTGAAAAGTTTAAGGGAAAAAAATTATAATTTGAGAAAGAAAATCACAAGTCTACAAAAAAGTTGCAAATTTATGAGAAAAAAAATTACAGGAAAAAAGTCACAAATTTATAAGAAAAATTTGCTAATTTATGAGCAAAAAACTAAAAATAAGTGAAAATAAGGAAATAAGTTGCAAATTTGTGAGAAAAAAAGTCAAAATTTTTGAGGAAAAGTCACAAATCTACAAAAAAGTTGCAAATTTATGAGAAAGTCAAATTGTTGATGAAAAATCACAAACTTACAAAAAAGTTGCAGATTTATGAGGAAAAAAATGAAAAATTTACAACAAAAGTCAAAAATTTATGAGAAAAACATTGCAAATTTATGAAGAAAAAAGCTGAAAATTTATGAGAAAAAAAGTTACATATTTCTGAGGGAAAAAATTGCAATTGTCTTTTTTCAATTTAATTCAGTTTCTCTTTTGTCTTTGTCCCCCGGGGACTGTAAGCACCCATGCACAGAAAGGGCATTTTCAATTTTTTCAACCAGTTATTAAATGAAATTAGAAAATTTTCCACAGAAACCTGAATGTTCCACGGACCTCTGGTTTAAAAAAAGCACTGATCTATCCCATGAAAGACAAACCAGCTCAATGAGTGGCATGTGACTAGTCTCGAGTGGCATGAGGGTTTAAGCCTCTTTTTGCTGATTGCTTTTATCTTACAGTGATTATGTTTGCTTTGTTGATTAGTCACAGAGGCAGAAATAAGCCCACTGTGTTAGAAGTGCCAACCAGCAGACCTCAGACAGAGAAAATTAGCAACTAGGCTTTGGAAAATTAAAAAAACAAACAAAATGAAATGTCTGACAAATGGAGTATGACCCAAACTTAAAATGTAATGAATAGTTAAATTGATACAGCATGAATATCAATATTCTGTTTTTGTTTTCACCTTAAGTTAATTTTATCAGTCACATTCAGTAGCAGAGATCCACAGTTCTGGCTGTGTTCAGGCTTATAAATGTGGCTTTCTCTTTGAGAAAGCTATATGAGGGCAGCCAATCAGGAAAAAAGCAGATTTAAGGAGACATGAGCTAAAACTGCTCGTTTCAGACAGAGGATAAACTAAGGTGCAACGTAAAGAAAGCATCTGTGGATTGTGCAGAGCTTCTCTGTAGGAGTCCTTGGATAAAAACAGGGATGGACCAATCCAATATCTGTATTGGACATTGGTTCTAGTATGACTCAACTCACTGGATCGGTATCTGAAACGAAGCTGCGATCAAATGTCTCATCCATTCAGTTCTGCTCTGTTGCTAACATTTAGCCAGCACCGTCAGACAATGACATGCAATGTGGATGACCCTGTGTAACGCTGACTATAGATATAAAGATAGAAAAACTTTAGATAAAGGTTTAAAGGCTTTCACTGAGAATATAAAGCTACAGTTGTGTAAAAGTAGAGTACACTTATGTGTGAAATGGAACTATTGCTAGTTATTTAAAGACTGTTAACAATGTTATACTATATGCAATAAACTGGTGAGGTGTGCTGTAAGAGTGACAGATGGATTCAAGGTGGGGGTGGGATTACATCAGGGATCGGCTCTGAACCCCTTCTTGTTTGCCATGGTGATGGACAGGCTGACAGAGGAAGTCGGGCAGGAGTCTCTGTGGACTGTGATGTTCACAGATGACATTCTGAGCTGTAATGAGAGTAGGGAGCAGGTGGAAGAGAATCTGGAGAGGTGGCAGTATGCTCTGGAAAGAAGAGGAATGAAAGTCAGCACAAACAAGATGGAATACATGTGTATGAATGAGAGGGAGGCAGGTATAACGGTGAAGATGCAAGGAGTAGAGGTAGTGAAGGCAGTTGAGTTTAAATACCTGGGGTCAACCATCCAAAGCAATGGAAAATGAACAAGAGAGGTGAAGAAGAGAGTGGAGACAAGTGTCAGGGGTGATTTATGACAGAAGGATAGCAGCTAGAGTGGAAGGGAAGATTCAGAATAGTGAGACCTGCTATGATGTATGGTTTGGAGACAGTGGCACTGACAAAAAAGTCAAAGATTCTAAGATTCCTAATGGGAGTGACTTGGAGGGACAGGGTTAGAAATTAGTATATCAGAGGGACAGCTCAGGTTGAGTAGTTTGGAGACAAAGTAAGAGAGGCAAGGCTGAGATGGTTTAGACATGTGCAGAGGAGGGAGAGTGGACATATTGGACAAAAGATGTTGAAGATGGAGCTGCCAGGCAGGAGGAGAAGAGGAAGCTCACAGAGAAGATTCATGGATGTAGTGAAGGAGGACATGAAGAGGGTTGGTGTGAGAGAAGAGGATGGAAGGGACAGAGTGAGATGGAGGCAAATGATCTACTGTGGAGACCCTTAAAGGGAGCAGCTGAGAGGAGACAAAGAAAAACATTTTTGTTTAATTAAGGTTAAATGCTGCTTGAAGGAGCAGCCAGTGATTTAACCATTTAATACTGGTATCTGACTGACTCCGTATTGGCAGATATCCGTATCGGTGCCGTGGCCAAAAAAGCTGGATCAGTGGATTCCCAGAAAAAATGTTGACCTCACTATAATAAAATATATTTGTCATGTTAGGTTGGTGCTAATTTCAGCAACAGCAGGCAGCTACTTTTTAACATCTGGAACCAGTAAAGATGAACTTCTTCTGTGGAGCATTTAACAGCTGATATTTCTCTCTTCACAAAGATGAAGTGTGAAGGAAAACTGAACATTCCTCCAGACAGAAACACTTGTGTGAATAAATCTTCATGTTAACTTCCTCCGTAAAGATTTTATAGGGTGATAATGTGGCAGCGGTGCGTTTACAGCTCGTTTCACTGCCGCCACGTTGCAGCTGCTTTTAAACTCCTCACCCACTTCACAGACTCCACTGTATTTCAGGCCCTGCCAGTACTGCATGGTATTGCTTCCTTTTTGGGGAAATAATGCAGAGACCCGGCGACATGCACTCATGAATTTGATAGAATGTCCCCACTGCTGCCATGTCACACTACACTGATTGTGTAACCACCACCTTACCAGAAGTGTTCCTTCTTTTACTCGGTGACTAGAAGGGAAACAGAAGTAAACAGCTGCTCCTGGGGTGAGTGCGCAGCTCGCCGGCCGTTACTTAATTCCTCATGACAAGTGTGGCCTCGGCAGTGCAGCCCTTTTGTGTCGAGGAATAGCCTGAACCTCAGCTCCCCCCCCCCCCCCGCCTTTTTTTTTCTTTTGGCTGTGGTTCCCTTAAGCCTCACACTCACACTTCACTTCCTGATTCCCGGACACCAAACACACGTGTGGAGTAAGAAGAAATCTCCGGTCATCTGACGGGACCCTAAACTCTCACCGTGTTTTTCTTATCCTCATCAGTGCTATTGTTAGACCAGCCTCTTCCTGTTGGGGGCATTTCCAGAGTTACTGCTCTGAGGTTTGGGGGTTTTTTTTATTTATGGAAATGCTACAGTGAGAGTGATTTCTGATATTTGAACATGTTTCTATATCTAAACGTGATGTTTAAAGAAGCTGGGACCGGCTCTGGTTTAGGAGCTACACAGGACTCTTTTGTTGAAAACCAGTGGCTTCCTCAGGTTCCAGTTTACTTGAAAAAGCCTGAAAGTCATGAAAAACATTCAGATTTACTTCAAAAACACTACAATACAGTTAGAAAAATAAAGTCTTAAATTTGCAAGAGTAATAGCAGAATAAAGCCACTAATTGACAATAAGGTAACAAATTTACAGGCAAAACCAGATTTATACTGCCCTACAGTATGGTTTGATCGGCCCACCAATAAAGATGGAGGTTTTTTCTCAGTCTCATAAATTTGCAACTTTTTCCTGAGTCTTGAAAATTTGCAAATTTAAAATATGTGACTTTTCACCAGCCTCATCAGTTTTTAGCTCATTCCGGCTGTCCATCCATCCACATTTCACGGGAATTGCTGCTCCTCCTGGGCATTTGCCCCGATGCTCACCAGACTCACTCACACTGATCCTCAGGTCGGTCTGCATCCAAGTTGTGCTCAAGGTCAAAGGTCAGGAGATCTGAGCATTTACAATTTCACGGAAACCGATACTCCTCTTAGGCCATTGACCTTGACGTTAAGCACATCCTAGATGAGTCTGTATCTAGGCTTCAGGTCAAGGTTAATGGTCAGGAGATCTGAGCACCCCCGGGTGATTTCGTAAGGTCAGAATGAGCTACTTTATCACTGACGGTCTGGTTAGCCTATTCTGGCAAAGCTGAAAGAGGCTAATGCAGTGGCGCAGTGTCCGTCGTCTGCCTGTCCACATTTCACGGGAGTCGTTATTCCGCCTAGGCATTTGCCCCGATGCTCACCAGACTCACTCACAATGATCCTGAAGTGGGTCTGCATGGTCTGCGGGTTGTGCTCAAGGTCAAAGGTCAGTAAATCTGAGCACTCTTGGGGTGGTTTCATTAGGCCAGAATGAGCTGCCATTAACGGTCTGGTTGAACCCCCCTTCCCCTTAAACTTGTGACACTTTCCTCAATTCATATAAATTTGCTAAATTTTCCTTTTTCCTTGTTTTTTTCCATTCTTGTAAACTGGAAACTTAATGCTGGATACATGCCATATACACAATATTTGTTCCGATTCTTTTTCAATTTAAAAAATGTAAAAATGAAGGCCTGCCCCCTGGATTTATTCATTACCCTCTTGCCACCCCTCATTAAAACTGAGTTTGCCACCCCTGATCTAAATCAGAAAGTTATGGGGGGGAAAAATTACAGTTTTGCAAGACAAAAAAAATCTGCAAATTTATCAGAAATTTACACATTTAAGAGAAAAAAAACTCCTTTACTGATATTGACAGGCAAATTTATTCTTATAACTCGACTGTTTTACCATCATTTTAAAGCTTAAATGGTTGCATCTTTGTGTACATTTTTTAATAACTGAAAATGTCTCTGCACAGTCGAGGTTGTTGGTATAATGTCAGAAAACCTCGCTGTAATAAAATCAAACCACATCTGAAGGTTACATTATGTCACAGTGTTTTCTGTTGTCGGTGTTCCTCACAGGAAGTTCGCTCCACGCTGCTGTGTTTGCCATGAGCCCATAATGCCGGCGCCGGGCCAGGAGGAGACCGTCCGCATCGTGGCTCTGGACCGTGACTTCCACGTGCAGTGTTACCGCTGCGAGGTACGTGCACCCGTTGATTATTCCAGCTCCCTGTAATTAGCAGCGACAGTTGTGCTGCATGTTGCATGGCTCCAGGTGACAGTCATTACTGCATAAAGGGGGAAAAAAAAGCATAATATACACGCCAGTCCCCGAGCCACCTTTTCATCGATGAGTGAATCATCCCCCTCTTACCTGCCTCGAAATAGCTCTCCATCTCTGCTCTGCAAAGTTCACGGACTTACATAGAAACGGATCTTTAAGGTTGTCGCTCGCCCGGTTGATAAGCGGCGCCGAGGCTTTTTTACGTGCCCAGCTAAAAGAGGAAGTAACTTGTCACATTGTCAAAGAGCCGGCGCGGCATGAGCGCACCAAGTGTTTGGCAGACGTAAAGGTCAAAGGAAAGCAGAGCAGATTAGTTCAGCTGAAGGGCTCAACAAGAGGAGAATTTTTTTTTCACCAGGGAGTCATGAGTAGATGGAGCTGTGATTCTGCCTGTGTGTGAGAGTTCTTGAGGGAGAGAGAAAGTGGGAACTAGAGTCACAAACGAGGAGAAAATGGCTCTTAAATGTTCCCCTTTATCCTGCATTCGTATGTGTTTACTGGGATTTCATAATAAGGGTCTCCGGGGTAAAATAGCAAGCTTGATTCTGGGAAATGTTAGTGATGTAACATTTTTAAAATAAAATGTGGAAGTTACTTTTATAGGGCTATCAGGGTAGTCAGAAAAAAATGATTTCCACAATAAAAGCTTTGCATAATATTTTCAATATAAAACCCCAGTTACTTAAATGAAGTTATCAGGAAAATAAAAGCCTTCAGGGTGAATCGTAATGCTTTTTGGGATCCATTTTGTATGTTAGGTTTTCAAAATAAAAGTCAATAGTTACCTGTTTAAGGTGACTGTAATCACCAGTAAAAGGTCCAGGTTATGTAGGCAATACTGAGTGAGAGGTAGTGCAGTATCAGTGAATATTAGGATATGCACTGGTGGGCCAAAGACATCAGTATAGTGCTATATTCATGATACTGCACAGCCTTGAGTGTAATATTGCTTTTATACAACAGTTCCACAGAGGCCAGTTAGAAGTTGACAATAATAAGTGACAACAGATTATGATTTGTCTCATTTCTTTAATGTTATATTGTTCCCACCAAGACTTGTATCCACCTTATTCCTGGGGGTGCCACTGTAGGAACGATTATGGGCGGAGCTTCTGGTTTTGGCTGACCTAGTGTTAAATCAGTCAGTAAGAGTGGAGTAGCAGGGGCATTTAAAATAGCCTTTTTAAAAGTTTTTCTAATTCATTTTAATGTATAGTCCACATACATGTTTTGCACTCACGTGGCAGCTAATTTCAGCTCTTCTAGTTTTTGTATTTTTTGAATGTTGTGGCATCGTTCCGGTACTTGCTGGTGTTGTGGTTGTGCCATAGACTGAATAAATGGAAACTTCTCACCACATGGTGACAGACGACAGCCAAGCACGGTGTTGCGGCGTACGTCTGCTCTAAGCTAAATTTGATTATGTCCAACATATTTTAACAAAATGCAGCCGACTTTATTGTGGTGGAAACATTGATATATCTCAGAGCTTTTATTGGTTTACAGCGTTAGCATGTTAGCAGCAGAGCTAACTAACGAAGCTACTGTCCACTTTTTAAGGCCATCTTCTCATCCCTCCATAATCATGGGATGTGGTATGATTATATTACTGTTTTTGAGGTGCAAAAGGCCGTGTTCCACATTTTTTATGCCAAAGTCACTGTTTTTAACAAGGAAAAGTGTCCCATTCCAGTGACAACAATACGTTCTAAACTAGTACCGGAAGTTGAAACCATAATTCACGCAAGGCATCATGGGGACTAGGAACAAGGTGGATAGCTACGCATAAACAAATAGTTCCTACCTGCTGCTCTTGGATGTTACTAAGTACCACAAACAAGCATAATTTTATACATATGTTCAGCCAGTTTTGTTGGCATCCACCAGTCATTGTTTAAGTCCCAGCCGGGTCATACCAAAGACCATATAAAAATGGTACTTCCTGCCTTCTAGCTTGGTGCTCAGCAAAAACAGAAAGGAGGAAGGAAAGTTGGTTCACCCAGCCACAGGGGGTGCACAAGCCAGTGTACTCCCTGTGCCAGTCCCAAGCCCGGATAAATGGGTAGGGTTGCATCAGGAAGGGTGTAAAAATCCTGACCAAATCGACACGCAGATCATCGCAATGTAAGGTGACGATACGCTGTGGCGACCTCGAAAGGGAGCAGCCGAAAGACAACCACCAGTCATTGTTTACATACTTTTTTTTTCCAGATTCCATCGGTCTGGTCCTTTTGGTCAACGGTATGCTAGATAGTTAGCTAGCACTCAGTTGGTATCCAATTTTGTTTACATTCTTTTTACCATTTTCATTTTGGCATCTTCAGATGAAGTAAATAGTCAGATTTTATTACATTATGAGGCTTCAGTCTAAAATTTAGGGTCATTAATTTTAAAAGTAAGCTAACTACAGCTCACTATTAGCTTGGATCCAGAATACCATAGTGCTGTTTCCAGCAGCACCATACTGCAGAAATTAAGGTACACAACATATTACAATCTTCACATATTTATTTTTAATTTTATTTCATGTTTATTTGAAAGGCACAATGCATATTAATGAACATCAGTGTAGATGTACAGTAAATATGCCAGACTTAGCAAACTTGCTAAATTACATCCGTAGTCCCTTGGCAGGTCACAAAAATACACAACAAAACAACACTAAATGAACATTTATAATCAAAATTATATAAAGTGCATGTATTAAAGCTATTATTATAAAAAGCTATTAACAACTATTGTAATTCAGAGCATTTTCACACCTGAAAGTCCGCACCAAGATCCAGACCAAGGTTGATGTTTTTGTTACATCGTCTACATTTGGTCCGCTTAGGTTTGGTTTCACACTGGTCCTTATCCAAGCAAACTCAACAACTTTACATGATGCGCTTCCGTCTTGTTGTCATGGCGATGCTCCACACAGACTGATAGTCTGGGGAAGACTCCATCATATTAGTCAGTGAACTAGTTTAATGAGGCTAGAACATCATCCAGGTCTTCATATTTTTTTTTCTTCTTCTAGCTTTATTCCCATGTTCTGGTGGGGTCACTGCGGTAGACATCGATATATCTGCCATATCGACAGGTTGGAGCTGAGTTTTATGCCGGATGCCCTTTCTGACACAACCCTGCCCATTTTTTTTTTTCCACAATATCTTTATTGAACCTTTTTTTTTTTTTAACAAACATGATACAAACAATCAAACACTAACACTAAAGTACTACAAAAAAAAAAATGCACTAAAAACACCAACAACCACCAACAAAATCAAGTCTTCAACAATGCTCCTCTGTTTAGTCTAGACAATCCAATACATAAGTATACATATTATGTTCACCAGTTTGGAATTTACAAGGTCCACACACATCATTCACCTTCTTCTTCAAGAGTTATGTTTAAATTTTTTACATAATCAATAAAAGGTCTCCATATATTCTCAAACACAATTTCCTTTGATTTCAGTATATATGTTATTCTTTCTAATGGAAGGTTTGTTAACATCTGTCTTAACCACTGAGTCACATCTGGTCTATGAGTCTTTTTCCATAATAGTGCAATACATTTTTTGGCATTAAGCAAACTGAGGTCTATGAATGTTCTTTCACTTTTATTAAAATTATGCTTTTCTGGGTACAGACCCAACAAAAACAGTTTAGGATTCAATATGATTTGTTTTGAGATTATTTTTTCAATTGTTACCCTCACCTCTTCCCAAAACATTCTTATTAATCTACATTCCCATAAACAATGAAATAGGGTTCCTTTACTTTCCATGCATTTTGTGCATGTATCTGGTATATTTTTGTTGTATCTATTTAACTCCTCCGGTGTAACATACATCCGCATTAACCATTTGAAATGTATCAATTTAAGGCGTGCATTTATTGATTTGGTTTGAGCTTCTGTACAAGCCAATTCCCATTGTTCCTCTGAAATTTCAATTTGCAGATCTTCTTTCCAGTAGTTTAATCTTTTCAGTGAATTTTCACTTGAAGATAGTGTCAATGAGTTATAAAACTCTGAAATAATACCCTTTCTTTTACTATCTTTCATCATCATTTTTTCCAAGGATGAATAAATAGGTCGAGTGAGAGCTTTATTTTGATTTGATCGAATAAAGTTTCTAAGTTGAAGATATTTAAAAAAAATGTGTTCTATTGAGATTAAATTTGATCCTCAGCTCTTCAAAAGACATTATGTTGTCTGCACATGGCAAATATAAATCCTGAATCTTTTGTATCCCTTTTAAATTCCATACTTTAAATACAGCGTCCGCTCTCCCTGGTTTAAAATATTGATTACCCCATATTGGACTAAATTGTGACAATAACTGTGGTTCTTTTAAATAGTTTTTAGCTTCACACCATATTTTGATCATATGCTTTACAAATGGATTTTTAACTTGTTTTTGTAATTTTTTTGCCGAATCTGAGTATATGAATATGGGAAGAGGTAAAGGTAAATTGTATGATTCCATTTCAGTCCAGTGAGGGAGATCATTTGATGAAAAATAATATGTCATAGACCTCAGTTGTGCCGACCAATAATACAACATAAAATTTGGACATTTCAGACCTCCACGATCAAATGGTAAATATAATAAAGACAAACGTAATCTAGCCCTCCTGTTGTTCCATATAAATTCCACTAACTTTTTTTTTATTCTTGAGAATAGATCTAAAGGTGGTGATAAGGGAATGTATTGAAATAAATAAAGTATTTTAGGTAAAATATTACTTTTAAGTATATTGATTCTCCCGATCATCGACATTGGTAGTGACATCCATCTCTGAGTTAACTCATTGATATCTGACATTAAGGCTTCATAGTTGACACTGGCGACTGATTCTAGCTTAGGCATAATTTGGATTCCTAAATATTTAAACTGATTTACAACATTGAATTGATTTGCCTCAGGGGCTGGGTATTTTCTCTGGGTCTCATTTAGCATTAATATTGAAGATTTAGTTTTATTTATTTTATATCCTGATATTTCCCCAAAATTCTTTATTAAATTCAACAAGGTTGGAATTGATTTTTTTAGATTCGACATAAACAAAATTATATCATCGGCGTACAGGGAGATTTTATGTTCTGTTGGTCCAACTTTAATTCCATATATTTGTGAATGTAAACGTATCGCTATCGCTAAAGGTTCAATTGCCATAGTAAACAGTAAAGGTGAAAGTGGACAGCCTTGTCGACATCCTCTATTGATTTTTATTGGTTTTGAAATATTGTTATTTGTTAGGATTTCTGCTGTAGCATTGTTGTATATTATTTGAACCCATTTTATGAAATTATTTCCAAGTCCAAACCTTTGTAGGACTTCAAAAAGAAAGGGCCATTCAACTCTATCAAAGGCCTTTTCAGCGTCCAATGATAGGAGAGCTGTATCCGGTGCTTCTTTATTAAAATAAATAATATTAAATAGTCTTCTTACATTATGGAAGCCTTGTCTACCCTTTATAAAGCCATTCTGATCTCGATTAATAATATTTGGTAAAATTTCTTGTATTCGTCTTGCTAAAATTTTACAGATTATCTTAAGGTCGGCGTTTAATAGGCTTATTGGTCTCATATTTTCACATTTATTAGAGGGCTTACCTGGTTTTGGCAGCAGTATAATTAAGGCATTATTTATGTATGATGGTAAATTATTATTTTGAAATGCTTCTAAAACCATTTCCAAAAAAGGTTTTATTAATTTATTCTTAAATTTTTTATAAAGGTCAACTGGAAGACCATCTGGTCCTGCACTTTTTCCTGATTTCATATTATCAATGGCTAGCCCAACTTCTTCTTGACTAATTTTAGACTCCAATATCTCCCTGTTTTCATTTGGAATACACGGTATAGATAGTTTGTTCAAAAACCCATTTAGTTTTGTTAAATCAGGTTCATTTTTGGTATCATATAATTTTTCATAGTAATCTCTAAAGGCTCTATTAATTTCTAAAGGATCTATAACTACCTGTCCTTTACTTATAATACTGGTTATTGGTGTTTTAATTTCCAATTGTTTAATCTGCCATGCTAATAATTTTCCTGATTTTTCACCTTGTTCATAAAAAGATTGTTTCAATCTTAGAAGACTCGAGGCAGCTCTATTCGCTGATTTTTTGTCGTATTCAGCTCTCAAAATCAGTAATTCATTCTCCAACCTTGGATCTCTTCCTGCATACACTTTTTCCTGAAGACTTTTTATTTTATGTTCCAATTTAGCTCTCTCCTCTCGAGTCTTCTTAGATTTTGATCCTGTATAACTAATAATATGTCCCCTAATAAAAGCTTTGAAAGCCTCCCACTTTACACATGCTGATGTTTGTGTAGTATTGATGTCAAAGAACTCGTCTATCTGTTTTTCTATATACTTGACAAATTCCTCATCCTGAAGCCATTTATGCTGAAATTGCCATCTGCCTGATTCCTTTGTCAATTTTTTATCTACATATATTAGACAACAGGGTGCATGATCAGAGATCACGATGTTATCATAAAAGCAGTTTTGAATCTTGGACCTTAATTCTGTGGAAATCAAAAAATAATCAATACGTGAGAATGTCTTGTAGGTACTGGAATAACAAGAATAGGCTTTAACTTGTGGTTTCATTTCTCTCCATATATCTAACAATCTCAATTCTTTCATAAAATGATTAATAGTCATCCTACATCCAATGTGCGTACAATCCAGTCCTGTTGATCTATCCACACCTGGATTCAATGTACAATTAAAATCCCCTGCTATTATATGTTGCCCTGTAAGTGATGATAAGATGAGAAATAAATTAGCAAAGAACTTCTGATCATCTATATTGGGACCATATAAGTTCACAAGATTTATATTTTCTAATAGCAAAGAACCTTGAATGATTACATATCTTCCAAATTTGTCTCCAATTACATTTTTCACTTGAAAAGGAACTGATTTATGTATGAGAGTCATAACTCCCCTGGCTCGGGATGAAAATGAAGAGGTGAATACACTTCCCTGCCATCTACTCCTAATTCTTTTAACATCCTCCTCTATCAGATGAGTTTCTTGTAAAAACACAATTCTTGAACCCATGTCCTTTATTTTATTCATAACTTGTTTAAGTTTTTTTAAATTTTGTAGACCTCTGCAATTCCATGAAGTTAAATTAAGATTAACACTTTGGTCCATGATCAATAGAGAGTTTGGGATTACCTTGCAGTGTAAACATGCTCATACAGAGAAGCAAAAACATGAGTGGTTGAACATTCATCCTACAAACTACACACAAACAAATTTCCCCTTCCCACACTTGTGGCAAACCCCCCAAAATCAAAAGAAAAATTCTGTCTCCCGATATAGCCATCGACCGTTCCACACCCACGGGGAACAGCCTAAGCCACTCCTTCTTCATCCTCCCAATCACCCTAACTCTACTGCTTTTAATGACGTAACATTAACTCTCCTCTGTAGTTTTCCAACTTAACTCCAAAATTTTTAACAACTTTGTACATCATAGTTTTTTTTTTTTTTTGTTTGTTTTTGTTTTGTTTTTTTAATATATAATACAATCTATATTTTGTAAACTTACTATTTACTTCAAGTCAGTCAGATGCCTGTGCAAATGCTTAATTATTCTACCTTATATTTTGTTCATGCTTAGCTCCCACCAGTCTCTTCTTCTTCTTTGATCTTCTTGATGAACTCCTGCGCCTCCTCTGGGGTCTTGAAGATGTGGGTTCTGCCCTCATACGTGGTCAGCAGTCTCGCAGGATAGATTACACCATGACGAATCCCAAGGTTGCGCAGCTCCTTACGTACGGGATCAAACTGCTTCCTCAATTGCTGGATTCCTGTGGCCAAATCTGGGTAGAACCGCACCTGCTGGTCCTGGTGTTTAATCTCTCCTTTAGCACGTGCAGCGTTGAAGATCTTCATCCTGTCTCTGTTGCTAAGAAACTTCATAATTAAGGTCCTCGGCGGTCCCTTATCTCTCCGTGGGCCAATGCGATGTGCTTTTTCCAGAACCACTGCTGATTGCAACTCCTCGCTGCCCAGCACCTCCGGAATCCACTTTTCCAGAAAGGAACATACGTCCCGACCTTCTGATTCCTCTGGAAGACCCACCAGCCTCAAATTATTCTGTCTCGACCGAGATTCCAAATCCAAAATATTATCTTCCAGAGATTTATTTTTTTTTTCCAAAGTGCGCACCTTTAATTGAAGACGGGTGACGTCATCTTCAGCACTAGCGAGACGGAGCTCCATCTGCGCCGTTCGTTCTACACAGTCACCCAATTCCTTTCTTATTCCTTCCAACGCTGTCATAATCCCATCAAATCTAGAGGAAAAGTCCGCTCTCATTGAACTCATGGCAGCCATCAGCGCATCTGCGCCTCCCCGTGCAGACATCGCACCGTTGCCAGCCTCCTCCGCCATATATGGAGTTTTGTTTGCTGCGTCACAGACCTGAAAGTCCGTTAATTTGGACTGTTTCGGCGGCTCGCTTTTTCCTTTTCCTGGTTTTCCAGCCTTAGGCTTCGCCGACATATCCTCGCCCAAATGCTGAGATACGTTCTGTCCCAAATGAGAGAGTTATTTGCCGATTTTTTTTCTCCAGGAGCAGAGCAGAGCGAGACACGTCCGTCCTACGTGGCAGCCATAACCGGAAGTCACCCTGCCCATTTTTATCGGGGCTTTGGACTGGCACAGTCAGTACACTGGCTTGTGCACCCCTGTGGCTGGGTGAACCAACATGTCCCTCCTCCGTTCCATTTTGCTGAGCACCAAGCTGGACAGCAGGAAGTTCCATTTTATATGGTCTTTGGCATGACCTGGCCAGGATTTGAACCCCGGCCTCCCGGTTGTGGGGCGGATGTTCTACCTCTAGGCCACCACTCCAGTCTTCATATCAGGGTAATATACTAGTTTTCTTGGAAACTTCAGTCATGAAAAGTTTTCAAAATAAAAAAGTGCAGAATGAAAAAAAAAATCACAATAAAAGCCAACATGCTGTTATTACAAGGTTTATGCTGAAACTTTACTGTCATATCTCACTGTTGCTGAGGATAAGATCAGGATGATCAGAAATAGATTTTCATAATAAAATCTCTTAGGTATTATTCTATCTCTATTTTTTATTTTATGTTTAAGTATCAGGTTTTAAAAAAGAAGCCCTATATGATCTTACTGAGATGATCAGGAAATGTTTTTAAGGATCAAAGGTCAAGATTAGAATTCCTTCTGCCCTATTACTATAGAACAAGTAAAGCTCGGGTCACCAAACTGTGTACACAGGCTCGCTCTGTGACCCTGAAATGTGGCGATGGTTCTGGGATTGCAAGGTCAAAGGTCAAGGTGAGAATGTCATATAAGCTTAAAGAGGCTGAAGGGTACCGCTGGTAGTCATCAGTATTTTTCTACATTGTAAGCTTCCAGGTTCTTTAAATTTTGAGATGTGTGCACTTTAAACCTGGGTAACTTCTTTTTTTTTAATCTTTTGTAGCATTTATTTGCAAAATCTTCTGCCTGTTAGCTATTTTAGTATTAACTGGTAAGAAGTAGGGCAGCGCGGTGGCGGAGTGGTTAGCACTGCAGCAGCACAGCAACTCACTCTTGGCCGGGGGATCCTGGGTTCAATCCCAGCCCCCGACCAACAGTGATCTGTGTGGAGTTTGCATGTTCTCCCCGTGTCTGCGTGGGTTTACTCTGGGATTCCTCCGGTTTCCTCCCACATGTCAAAAACATGCAAGTTAGGTTAACTGGCATCAAACTGGGGATTCTAAATTGTCCTTAGGTATGACTGTGAGAGTGAATGGTTGTGTGTCTCTCTGTGTTGGTCCTGCGATGGACTGGCGATCTGTCCAGGGTGGACCCTGCCTCTCGCCCAAAGATGCTGGGATAGGCTCCAGCGCCCCCATGACCCGAAAAGGATTAAGTGGAAGAAGATGAATGAATGTATGAATGAATGGTAAGAAGTAAAATCTTTATAACATTTTTTATATGTTGGGCAATGTATGTAAAATATTTGAGGTTTTAATTTTTTTTACCATTAAAATTGTATCATTTCATATTAGCAGGCAGTATTGTTCTGCTTTCACGGTTTTAGCATTTCAGACTTTCAACCTTGATCTTTTTAGATAAACTCTTAGATTTTTTTCATTACTATTAAAAATCCTTCAGCTTTTACAGTTTGTAGGCATTCTGGTGAAGGCTTTTGATTTTGATCCTTTTTTTTGAGCTACAAGTACAATATTTAAGCTCTCGGCTTTGACACAGCACTTTTTTTCTGGAAAATCATTCTGTAGTTATCTTAAAGTCCACAACTTCTAGGATAAAAAACACACTAAAAACAACCCAGCATCAGACTGAAAATCATCTCTTTAACAGAGAAACATCTAACAAATGAAGATCTTCCACAGAGAACCGTCTGGTGAGCAGCACCATGATTAACAGTTTTGTCCCAGACGGGATCAATCAGCGCAGACTCAATACTACCTCTGTCTGACTTTAGACGGGCCAAAATAGGAATGAGGTATATCGGGGGGAAAAAAACATTGTTGAGTCAACTAAATGAGAGTGGTTTGATAGGATGTGATGCACGAACCATCCGGATGATTAAAGAAGGAAACAGTTATTGAATCTGTGAGGTTGTGCTTGGAAAACAGGATGTGATGCTCACAGTGATGACGTGCACACCCTTGTTTTGAGCAGAGATTATATGAATTCTATAAAAAGCAGAAAACGTTGGAAAGGCCTCAGAATTCAAGCGTCAAATCTCTAAACATCTACCTGCTTCTTTGCTGCTAATATGAAAAAAAATGAGATGTGGAAAACAGAATTATATGAAGTGGAACAAAACAGGAAAACAGTATCAATACAGTAGAAAAGGCAGTACTCCAAGTCATGGCAAAGTAAGGAATCGATAAGTTGTTAGAAAGTAGTTTTACCTCCTGTTTTCATGAGTGACTATAAAACGGTTTTTGTTACCAAGGTGTCATATAAGAAACATCTCATGGTGGGTAAAAGCCAACAGCTTTCCCATATACATATACAGTATAAAAACTGAGAGAAGCCAAGGCTCTGGTGGCATTAGGGTGTGTTCATTATGGTTAGGTATACCATGTTAATGTCTCTGCTTTACCCACAAGTTCTTCTCCTGTCACATTTTCCTCCACTGTCTCCATCCTTTTCAGCCATCACAATGCTCACCACTCTTCATGCTCTATAACATGCAAATCTACACAAAAAAAGTTGAAAATGTACAGGAAAAAAGTTGCAGATTCACAAGAAAAAAGATACAAATTTATGAGTAAAAAGTTGGCAGATTTATAAGAAAAAAGTTGCACATTTTTGAGAGGAAAGTTTCGTATTATTGAGAAAAAAGTTGCAAATTTAAGAGGAAAAGGATAAAAAATTACAAGAAAAAAATAAAAATTTTGAGAAAAAAAGTTGCAAATTATAAGATAAAATCTGTAAATTTACAAGAAAAAAGTTGCAGATTTATGAGAAAAAGTTGCAAGTTTTTGAGAAAAAATGTTCAAATTTATGAGAAAAAAACTACAAATGTATGAGGGAAAAATTGTGCAGTTTTTCAGAAAAGTCACAAATATATGAGGAAATAAGTTTCAAATTTTGATGATGATATGGGGGAGTTGTCTCTTTTTTTTTTTCCAGGTTGGGAGGAAATGTGCCCCCCACCCCCTTGTAAATCAAGGGGGGGGGGGGACAGGGACTGGGGGCGGCAGGTTAACAAAGGAGATGGTTTTGTGTCATTTTGCTAACGGGGGTGGCATCTCCCCTCATCTCCCTTCAAATCACCTACTGATTATCACTGTTCAAGCCGTGTATTGAGCACCTTTATAAAGTGATAACGTTAATATTTGGATATATTATGCAGCCCCAGTGTTCATCAAGCCATATTGACGGTCTGGTCTTCTATCAGATAATGAAAAATACACATTGAAATGCTACAGTTGGATTAAAACTCAGTCAGTGATATTTGTTCCCCTGTGTACTCACTATCTGACTGAGAACCACAACACAGGTTTTTCTGCAGAGAGTGGCTCTGGCTGAGTTTAGAAGCAGTAAATATGAGCACACAGAGACGGAGAGGATGAGTGTGTCTGATCGCACAGCGTGGCTAATGACTCTGTTTGTGTTCGCGGACTGACGAACAGTGTCTGTGTCCTGCAGGATTGTGGCTGTCTGCTCTCAGAGGGGGACAACCAGGGCTGCTACCCACTGGACGGACATGTCCTCTGCAAAAACTGTAACACCAGCCGCATCCAGGCCCTCACCGCCAAGGCCACCACGGACCTCTGAACAGCTCCACTGTGACGACCCAACACTCACTCACTCACTCACCCTTTATCCTCATTTTAGACATCCACAAAAGGCTGCGTTCCTCAGCATTTACATTCACAGTATCTACTCGTCCACTATATACAGCAGGAAATAGCTTCATGTTCACTATTGACTCGGTACAATCACTGCAGAACACCTGTATTTAAGTAAGTTAAGTTTACGATAAAGAGCATAAGATGGGACAGTGATCACATTAAGCGCACTAAGAGTAGTTCTAAATATCTCTGTATTGTGAAAATGCCAAGCTAGCGGCTCTTCATCTAATGCCTGTTTTCTGAAATGTCAAATAGCTGTGCCATCATTTAAAAATGGCAGCATACACCATCATCCAGTGTTATTTTCTCCCATTAAAAGTACTGTATGGGACTTTTGGAATCTCGGTTTTCAGTGCCATCATGTGGTTGCTAAGTGAACTGCAGCTCTGTTCGTTTCTGAGGCTGAATTCCTCCTTAGAAACTCCACCCTGACCCACAGTCCTTAGAGCTGATGGAGCTTCAGTTCTCTTTGCAACCACTAAAAAAACATCCAAAAGTTCAAAACAGTACCTTTAAATTCAAAGGAACACTGTGTAAAATTTGGGGATATCTAGCAGTGAGGTTTCAGATTGCAACTAATTGAAAATCAGAACCCAGGTAGCATTTATACAATGATTGTAAGTTCACCTATCGCAGGGCGTAAGTAAGTTGGAAAATAGCTGCTGTTATGTTAGACAAAACTACTTAGGACGTTTTCACAACTGAAAGTCCACACCAAAGTCCAGACCAATATTCATATTTTTGTTTCATTGTCTACATGTGGTCCAGTTAGGTTTGGTTTCACACTGCTCATTTTCCAAGTGAACTAAACAACTTTACGGGATGGCCCCTATACCCTGTTGTCATGACATCGTTTGTGTTGTTAGCTCAGACTGGTAGTTAGCAAACATGTTACTCACCCTCCAAGGTGTTTTCTGCAAATCTGGACACTTCGGTAACCGCACTTTAAGGTAAAACTGGTTCAGACTCCATCATATTAGTCTGTGAACTATTTTAGTGAGGCTAGAGTATTATCCAGGTCTTCAAGGATGTTTGTCCTTCTCATTAGCTTTGAGGATTTTCAGGTGGTATTGTGCTGCCATTTTTTTTCAAAAGCTTTGAAAATATTTGGTAAATTTCTGCATTTTTATGATTGTGCACTTTTTTCAAATGACTATACCACTAACAACATATTACGTACCGCTCCTGAGTGCTATCATGGCTCATTTTCCCTCTTATCGGCCACCTTAACTTCCTGTGTTTGGTCTGAAAGTCTGAACTTTTCTGAAAATTTCACACTCTAAACAAACTGCATCAAGGCTCAGTTTGTTTAGTGGTTCGAGGGAGGTTTGTAGTTTAAAATCTTCAGACTAACATTATTCCACCACGCTTCCTCCGTGCACCACATTTGCACACTTCCTATTCATTCATTCATTCCCCTAAAAACTAAATACAATAATGCCTAATCTATAGACTATAACACACCTGTTAATCTGTGATTAAAATTACAATGCAGATGGAATAAAAAAAATATCAAGTGTATCATGATATTATAATTAAATTGGCAGGTGATTAGATACAGAAACCGTTGGGACCCTGTACATTAAAACAGCAGACAGTCCCAGCGCCTGCTGTGTTTCCTCATGTGCTCTTGTCAGTAGGAGCTGCACGATTTCAAAACACATCACTGAAATAGCATTAACAATGCACTTCTGCCTCCTTTTCCCTGATCAAAAGTGCGTTGTCATAAAATGCACTAAAATACCAATGCACAGTGATTGCACCATGGCCACACCTCCTCCTTGCAGCACAAAGCGGGCACACTGTCTGCTGGTAATTAGATGACAGAAACTAACAAAAGCAGTGGCACAAAAGCCCGATGTAGACTGTCAAAATAGAGCCCATAGTCTGTCCATTCTGAGCTACTGTAAAAACGGCCATTCAAGATGGTGGCCTCCAGGAGAAGGGATCCGCTCTCCATGTACATACATACAGCTTATTTTGTGGTAAACATAAAACAACAAATCTATATTTGGTGAGACATTAATTTTTTTTTCAAATTTTTACTAAACTATCCAAGATTTTGCACACTGTTCCTTTAAAGTTAAAGCAAGAATGCATATATGAGAAATTTGGTTTCATATCTGGATTTATACCTTGGGGGAGAATAACAAAAAGTGTGAAAAATAACTATTTTTATAAAACAGGTCTGGTTACATGACTAGGAATGGATCATATGCAGAGCAGCAACAGCTTTATTATGATGTGTTTCCCTTCAACTATAACAGACTTCCACACTTTAACCAGACAACAACTCTGCTTGGCATAAACATGCATAAATGTAGGCTATCATGATGTGCGTAGACAGAATATATCGATATTTTATTGGTTTTTGTATTTTGGATTTGTGTAGATAACCGAATATTATTTTCTTTCCTTGACAAAGATGTTCCAGGATACGTACAATTAAAACAAATGAAAAAAATGTTTATATACTACAAATTCAGAGCAGTTATTAAACGCCAAAGATCAAATTGAAGCTGCCATATTTCCTGTCTACATAAATGTATTAGAAGCACACGCAATCATTCGAGAACAAAATCGTTGGCCGTGTTTACATGCATACTAATAATAAACCAATTATAATCCGGTTTCTGGAGTTACCTGATTATTTAAGTAGTCGTGTAAACAGAATAATCTGATTTTCATTAAGAAAAATTAGTTGCAAATTTCTGAGAAAAAAGTTGTAAATGATGAAAAAATAAAAGTTGTAAATTTTTGCAGAAAAAGTCACAAATGTATGAGAAAAAAAATGAAATTTACAAGAAAAAAGTTGCTTATTTATGAAACAAAAGCTGGAAAATATTTGGAAAAAAACTGCAAATGGATGTGAAAAAAGTTGCTAATTTATGACAAAAGTTATAAATTAATATGAAAAATATTGTCAATTAACAATAAAAATAGCAAATTTGCAGGAAAAAAGTTACATACAATGAGAAAAAAGCTGCAAATTTTTGTGGAAAAAGTCACAGATTTATGAGGGAAAAAAATCTGAATCTTACAAGAAAAAAAGTTGCTTATTTAAAGAAAAAGTTGGAAATTGTTTAGAAAAAAACCTGCAGATGTACAGTATGTGGAAAAAAAGTTAATAGCAAGAAAAAAATACAAACTTGAGAGAAAAATATTGCTGTTATATGAAAAAGTTACTAATTTATTAGAAAATATTGCAAATTAACAAGAAGAAAGTTGCAAATTTATGCAAAAAAGTTGCTAATTATTGAGAAAAAAATTACAAATTTATATTCTGTATCAAAATGGCAAAATATTCCCAGATTCTTTTAGGCTGTGAAAATTTAAACAAGTTTTTTATTTATTCTGAAAACTGATTACTAAAGTGCATGTAAACACGTCTAAGCTGATAATTATTTTTATTGTGTCCATAGAAAGAGGCTCGTTTATGTGCAGCTGTTTAATGACTTCTCTTTTCATCACATAGTTGTTTTTATTTAATAAGCAGCCCAATCGTGTATTTCCATTCCTATAAACATACATCTGTATTGTTTTATCAGACCGTTGTGCGTTGTTCCCTCCATTCAGCAGCCAAACTGTAGATCAGAGCAGCGATTGTCCTGCCCGTTCTTCCAGAAATAAGGAATATTACACAACTATGCAATTTTTAATGTTAATTGCATCGACACTTTATGAGAAATTTTATGAATAAGGAAATATTTTAACTGTACAGTTGCAAACATAAGTGTCCTTTAATCAAGCCTTTTTCTGAACAACTTTGTGTTTTCTTCTGCTATGTGTCAGTATTGATTTTATTTTTGATTTTTGTTATTTTTTGTTTATTTTGTTAATGGGTGAAAAAGGGAACATGAGACTTCCCCCCCAAATTTTCTTTTTTTTATTGACCAGATATTTCATAGTTTAAAATGTATTTTCTGAATAGGTGTGATGTTGAATTAAAGGTATCGTATGGAGTTTCTGGCCACTAGAGGCGGTACGGAGCAACACTAGCTTGTGTCTCATATGCTTAAGACAAAAAACGACCCAAAAAACAAGGGCCTACACAGTTAATTCCGCACCCCGGAATTAGTGCAGTTAGTGCTGTTTGGAAGCAGCAGAACACTGCTAAAAAATTAAAACAGTCTGTAAAAAAAAGAAATGTGGTCTCCATCCATACAGTACGTGATGACTGGCTCTTTATTTCATCTGAAGATGCCAACAAAAAGCGAGCGAAGGGTGCGGAAACAAACGTAGTGTCTGAAGCTAAGACTCTTTTAATCTCTGACAGCTATCCTCGTCATGTCAACCATTTTCGAGTGGGAATTCACAAATGGACAAGCTAAGGCTGTATTTAGAAACCTGGTAAGACACTCATAATCACTGTGTGATGGTAACACAATCATGGCTGCATAAGACTCTCCCCAGCACAGCTTAACAAGCTAATTAGCTGCCGTCGCACATTACGTGACCTACAAACCCTCAAGAGGTATGAAAACAAAATACTGAACAGTGTTTAATTTGTGTGTGAAATGACAATAGTCATCTTTATTATATTATGCTCATTTACTACCACACCACAGTAATATGATGCCACACTTGTGTGTAATATTGCTTAAACCTGAAACCGACATGAAAGGGTCAATTAACCGTGATGCTGATTTAAGGTCAGACTGCCCAACCCTAGTTTGGCCGAAACAGCTCTGGCAAGAATGTATTGTCCATCTTGATGACAACGCGGGAAACTGCCCATAAAATTGGAGCATTTGTTTGAAAGTCAGCTGCAAACGCCAGCTGATTGTGGCTAAAAAAAACTACACTTTAGAGAGATTGAACCGGAAACGGAAGCCCAAGACTGGGGTGGCTGTCTAGATTTGATTGACCGTTCATTTGGCCCAAGAGCCTCCATTTGGTGATTGAAAGCTGTAAACACCCAATGAGTAATAAAGTTAGCATGAAGGTCCAGCTTCATGGCTAACGAAACAAAACGAGCCAGTTGTAGCTGAGTAAGCAGATGATGGACGTGTCGGGTAGCCAATTAATTTCTGAATTCAGGGATACCTTACAAGGGGGATTCAGTGCACTCCCCCCTTTAAAGCTTGTATGTAAAGCTGGTGTAAAGCAGTCCGTGAATCCAAATGGCAGCAGCGTTGCAACATCACTCACCTTTTTGAAAAATGGCTAAAATTAACACTGAACATCAAAGAAATTATTAATTACTTGACCTGGTCGAGTGACGAGTTGCTAGCTGAAGAATCACAGGTGGGCGACCATGATTCCATTTGGCACAGTTTGAAGATGCCTGGTTACAGCCTGAGAAAAAAGGTGTGTAATACATTCATTTTGGGGGGGATTGTTACAAAATTTTGATCTGAACTTCATAGCACTTGGTTCTACATTCCTATTGTGTTTTCCAGCCAATATCTAACAGTTGTATGTTATTTTCAGGCATTTGTATCTAAAAAAACCACCCAGGCAAACTTTTTCTTCAAATTTAGTATGCTTTGATCACTGTTACTCAGTGGCTGAAGCACTTAGAGGGATTCTGACTGTTTTGCCAAAAAAAAATTGGAGTGTTTTCTTTTGAGTGAGGCCAGCCCCATGAAGATACTGCAAAGGGTTGAAGAACAGCTTTGAATTTAGTTTGGGTATGTTTATTCAGGTACTTCGAAGGGAAATTGGAAAAAACAGAAAAACACAAAGAATCAACAAAAACATACTAAATACTGTAATTAAAAAACACACACACACTAAAAAGGCATCTTGGTGGCACAGTGGTTAGCACTGTGGCAGCACAGCAAGAAGGTCATGGATCGATCCCACCCCCCTGACCATTGGTGACCCCTCTGTGTTGAGTTTGCATGTTCTCCCCGTGTCTGCGTGGGTTTACTCCAGATACTCTGGTTTCCTCCCACAGGCCAAAAACATGCAGGTTAGGTTAATTGGCATCAACTGGGGATTCTAAACTGTCCTTAGGTGTGAATGTGAGAGTGAATAGTTGTCTGTGTTGGCCCTGTGATGGACTGGTGATCTGTCCAGGGTGTACCTTGCCTCTCACCCAAAGACGCTGGGACGCTTCAGCGCCTCCCGCGACCCAAAAAAGGATTAAGCGGTAGACGATGGATGGATGGACACACACTAAAAAGTGATAAAGAACTGTGGCATTTGCAAGCTAAAACAAGGCATCTTACGTGAAGGGCCAAGCAGAAAAAAAGAGGAAAAAAAATCTGTTGTAAAAATTCCAAAAAAGTCAATAGATAATTCCAAAAATACATTTCAGCTATAGAGGACATACATAATGACAATCACGTAGAAATTATTACAAATTAAAGTGACTACATAGACATTTACTTCATACAGCTGGTAACAGTAATGTTCAAAAAGCACTCATAAAAGCAATGAAAAAGACCACAGGCTAACAAATGTAGAACTAAAGTTTGCACAAAATCAAAAATACAAACATTCCACTTTGCAAATATTCTTTATAAGAGGAAAATTAATTCAGCATGTTTGCATTTTTGTGAGAAACCTAAAGTGAACATTGATGTGTTTCCTTTAAAACCCCATATGATACCTTTAATCACGCGACGGTTTATTTTCTGGTTTGTCCGTTGGTTTGGTTTTATTTCTAGAGCCTCATTTTTATGTGCGTGGTTATTTTAAGAACAAAGCAAATAATTATGACTTTCACTGAATGTTCTTGTCTTCTCTTTGTTGTTTTACTGTTTAATGTCATTAATAAACGCTGCGTCTGTTTGGCTATAATCAGCAAGTCCTGTTACAGCAGATTCCATAACTGTGGTGGTATTTGAACCAGGGTTTCACTTTGTAGAGAATGAAAACAGGACACATGCTCCACTCAAAAAGGTCAAAGGTCAACCTTGACATTCCCCATGTCTTATTACTGTACAACGAGTAAAATTAGGGTCACCAAACTTGGCACACAGGTCCACCCTGTGACCCTGAAGTGTGACTATGGTTTTCGGATTTCAAGGTCAAAGGTCAACATTAACATTGCTTATAAACTAGATCTCAACAACAAAGAAAGCTAGGGTCACCAAACCTGGTACACAAGTTCACGCCAACACCATGACCTCTGACTTAAGGTTTGGGGTCAAAAGGTCAAGGTTGGCACTTCCTATGCTCTCTTACTATAGAACATGTAAAGCTCTTTAATGTCACCAAACTTGCTACACAGGTGATCTCCTGTGTTTCAACTATGGGTTGTATACTTTGTTGTACGTATATTCGTGGATGATGGGTTTATCATAATTACCTCCACCAAGGAGGTAATGTTATCGGGGTGGTTTGTCTGTCTGTCTGTCCGTCTGTTAGCAGGATTACGCAAAAACTACTGTATGGATTTTGGTGAAATTTTCACCAGAGGTAGTCCTTCGGCCAACCCATTAAATTTTGGTGATGGTCTGCGAGTGCATACCTTCACCAAGGACCTTGTTTGTATTTGTGCAGCAGGATTACACAAAAACTACTGGATGGATTTGGATGAAATTTTCACCAGAGGTGGTCCTTGGGCTAGAGAGGAACCCTCGAAAACTACTGGATAGACTTTGATGCAGTTTTCACCAGAACTGCCTCATGGCCTACACACGAACCCATTACATTTTGGAGGTGATCCATGAGGGATGGAAGGAGCCTTGGCAGAGGTATGCACTCTCTGACTGCTTTTCTAGTTTTGCTCTGCCACAGTAATTATATTGAAAGTTGAAAACTGTTCTCTGCTAGTAAGTATTGGGATCTACAAAGAAAACGGAGGTGGGGGGTATTGCACTTGCCTCAGAGTGCTCTTGTTGTAATGGGGAAGAGTTCAAACCCTTAAAACACATTTACCAGAAAAAAAGCTAAAACTTTACAAGAAAAACGTTGGAATTTTAACCACAAAAAAAACTGCAAAATTGCAAGAAACAGTCACAAATTCATTAGAAAAAAACTGCAAATATGTAAGAAAAAAGTCACAGTTTTACAAGGAAAAAAATACAAATTTACAAGAAAAAAGTAGTAAATTTTACAAGAAAAAAGTTGCAGTTTGCATGAAAATGGTTGCAAATTTATACGAAAAAAGTCACAAATTTGCAAGAACAAAGTTGCACATTTATGAGAAAAAAGTTGGAAATTTCCAAGAGAAATGTTGCAAATTTGCAAGAAAAAAGTTTCAAATTTACATTCAATTCAATTCAACTTTATTTATATAGCGCCATTTCATAACAATAGTCATCTCATAGCTCTTTCAAATGTAGGGGAAACCCCCACAATTGCAGAAAAATTCCAGCAATCAGGCGATCCCCTGTGAGCAAGCACTTGGCGACGGGGGAGAGGAAAAAAATCCCTTTTAACAGGAAGAAACCTCTAGCAGAACCAGGCTCAGGGAGGGGCAGTCATCTGCTGCGATTGGCTGGGGGGTGAGGGGATAGAGAAGATGAAAAGAACAGACATGTAGAGAGCAAACATTAAAGGAGTGAAGCCAAGTACATTATTGGAGGTCCCCCGGCAGTCTAAATCTATTAGCAGCAGAACTAAGGGAGGGTTTAGAGACACATGATCCCTCCCTAATCGTAGGCTATATCGAAAAGGAAGGTTTTTACCCTATTCTTAAAAACAGAGATTGAGTCTGACTCCCGAATCTAGATTGGTAACTGGTTCCACAGGAAAGGAGCTTGATAGCTCCTACCTATACAGGTACTAGAAAGAGAGAGATCATATCTCTGGTTCTGGCCTCCCTTCATTGGCTTCCCATATAGTTTAGAATTAAGTTTAAAATCCTTCTTCTCACTTACAAAGCTCTTAACAATCAGGCCCCTTTTTATTTAAAAGATCTGATACTACCCTATCATCCTAACAGAGCACTACGCTCCCAAAATGCAGAATTACTTGTAATACCTAGAATCTCCAAAAGTACAATGGGAGGCAGAGCCTTCAGTTATCAAGCTCCTCTCCTGTGGAATCAGCTGCCAATCTGGATTCGGGAGTCAGACTCGATCTCTGTTTTTAAGAATAGGGCTAAAACCTACCTTTTTGATATAGCCTACAATTAGGGAGGGATCATGTGTTTCTGAACCCTCCCTTAGTTATGCTGCTAATAGGTTTAGTCAGCCGGGGGACCTCCAGTAATGCACTGGGCCTCACTCCTTTTCTCACTCTCAATGAAATATTTTTTTTTTTTGCTGGTCATTAACATTTGTTTGTTCTCTCCCATAGATTGAGTCCCCATCGTGCTGTTTGCTCTCTACCTGTCTGTTCTTTTCTTCTTCTCTATCCCCTCACCCCCCAGCCAGTCGCAGCAGATGACTGCCCCTCCCTGAGCCTGGTTCTGCTGGAAGAATTCTTCCTGTTAAAAGGGAGTTTTTCCTCTCCACCGTCGCCAAGTGCTTGCTCACAGGGGATCGCCTGATTGCTGGGGTCTTTCTGCAACTGTGGGGGTTCTCCCTACAGTTGATAGTGCTATGAGATGACTGTTGTTGTGAAATGGCGCTATATAAATAAAGTTGAATTGAATTGAATATATTAAAATCCCCTACTATAATTATTCTATCTGATTTCAGCACTAAATCAGTTAAGAATTCAGCAAATTCAGATAAAAACTCTGAGTAGGCTGAGGGAGGACGGTAAACTATGGCAAAGAAAATTGGGTTTAAGCTAAGATTGCTAACATGCCCAATACTGAGGACCAGGCCCTCAAAGGAATTAAAACATGTTTTTGCTTTACATTAACTAGTAATTTAGAATGGTAAATTGCCGCTACTCCTCCTCCATGACCAGAACTTCTGGGATTTTGATAGTTTAGATAACCAGAGGGAGTTGATTCATTGAAACCAACATAATCATCTTCCCTAACCAAGTCTCTGTAAGGGATATTTAATCAATCTGATGATCAATTAACAGATCATGGACTAGCAGAGACTTGGGAGTTAGAGACCTAATGTTTAGCAAGCTACATTTAATTTTTAAATTATGAGGAGGAAAAGAGGCCAAATCATTAAATTTAGAGACTTGATGTTTAATTTGAGTTTTACCAACTTTTTGTTTAATCACTTTGGGATGCTTATACATTATATTTTTATTAACTTTGAGGGGAGTAGACAAAGGTTCTCTGATGGGGAAGACAGGGGCTAAGTTGAGGGGTGGCGGATGAAGAGGAGCTGCAGAGAGGTGTGTATTTATCAAGTTATGTTGGATTTGTCTTGGGTTATAATGTTTTGGGTAACGGGAGACAGATACAATCTCTATGGGGTTATGAATTGAAGACTGATCTAAACAGTGAGAATTATTTGGATTAATAGGATTAATATGAGAAGTGGAAGCAAAGAAAGGCTGGTTGGCAGACCCAGGAACTTCGGGGTGAGTTAACGCACCAGATTTCAGTCACTGTACTAAAAAAACGCTGAATGGAATAGAACAAATTGTCCCTTAAAACACGTGCACCAAGTCTATTTGGATGGCTGCCATCTGGCCTCATAAATGATGGGTGGTTCCAAAACAGGTTGAAATTGTCTACAAAACCAATGTTAAAAGTAGGACATGTAGAACACAACTAGGTATTAAGGCTGAGAGTTCTGCTAAAATAATTGCAACCTCTTCTAAAAGGTACCAATAGCCCAGAAATAAACACGTCTGCCACAGTTCATAAGAGTGGACAGAAGGCTCCTGAAGTCTCTCTTTAAGATGTCCGACGCTTCATCTGGGATGTTGTTGCATCCAACATGCACAATGACAGTTTTAGCGTGGGGGTATTCATTTAATAGGTCAGGGGTAAGAGCCTCAATGTCTGACACTTTAGCCCCAGGAAAAAACTTTAGTGACACAGTACCTGCTTCTGACATTCCTCATTATTGAATCAACAATTACCAGCGTCGTCTGGGGGGGCTTTTTCCGTGGCTTCTGAAATGGTGGATAATTTTGCCGTTGTTGTTGCAGCGATGGCGGGGTGATGCACTCTCTCTTTTTGGAGCTGGTGTATAGTTTGGCACACCTAAAGTAGTTTTAATCCGGGGCTTGCGGGTTTGGGCTGCTGCTGGAGGAGGATGATCGACGTCCAGGTGGGGGAAATCTTTCAGGGAAAGGATATCAAATCTGTTTTCCAGCAAAAGGGGAAGGGAGGAGGCACAGCCACGTCTAGTCAATCCCTGACGTTTGCTAGTTGCTAGACGTTTGCTAGTTGGCCCAACCAAGGTCCAGGGCATACATTGAGGCTGTGAACCACCCGGAGCTTTGGGTTTAGCACCGAGCTGAAGCCAGTGTTTATTGCTGGGGTCCTGGACAGCTGAGGTGACCGGAGCAGGGGTGGAAGTGGATGGCGATGTGCTAATTTCACCCAGGTAAGTAGCTGTCTCTGCTAGCAGCGAGTCAGTCGCTGGGGCTGACGTCTGCCCAAAAATTATATATCTAGGTGGTCTTCAGCCTCGCGAATCTTACAGAGGTTGGAGAGTCTCAATTCCAACTCAGAAACCTTCTTAAAGAGGGACACACAGCTGACATACATCGGGGACGGAGCCATGGCTTTCCAGGCAAGAAGTGGCTAGCTAGCTAGCTAAAACAGGTTAGCCTAACCTGGTGAACAGTCCTGCCCGGGGTCTGAAAAAGTTGCAAGTTTATAAGAAAAAGTCACAATCTAAAAAAAAAAAAAAAACTGTTTCAAATTTACAAGGAAAAAGTTGCTAATGTACAACAAAAAAAGTTACAAATGAGGAAAAAGTCACACATTTATACAGAAAAAATAAATATCTGAGGAAGAAGTTGCAAATTTATGAAAAATAAATGCTAGTTCACAAGAGAAAAAAGTTTGTAAGCAAATTTACAAGAAGGTCATATTATTAGTGGAAAAAGTCACAAAATTTTAAGAATACAGTGATCCCTCGCTACTTCGCGCTTCACCTTTCGCGCCCTCAGTGCATCGCGGATTTTTCAGAAATATTCATCAAAAATTCAAAATTGAGAAAAAATGGGCGGGCGCTAGCAGAAGGCAGGGAGACTACATTAGAACATCAGGTATCAACACGGAGAGCCGCTCAACTCAAAATCCACCTCTCTGACCAAAGCTCCACTCCTCTCCGCCCACCTCTTCACTGCTCGGGAATCTCGCAAGCTGATTGGCCGCGACGTTTTACCTCGCAAGCTGATTGGCCGAGACATTTTACCCAGCTTCTCTGCCTGCAGAGCGCCCATACCCACCGAAGGAAGACCGCATTCATTGTTCTTTATCGCTAGTCTCGCAGCGTGGAACTTTTCGCTGTTCTCTTGTCCCTTTTTGTGTGAAATAGTCTTCCCGTCGAGCCACTACGCCGCCTCCTGTAGCTGCCCTCGACAATCCTGCGCCTCTAGCACCTGACGATGAGGCGTCACCTGAGGAGCAGTAAAGCTCTCATTAACCTGTGCAGTACGTAAATCATCTTCATCTTGAGTTACGTATCTTGTTATAAAAATAAAAGAGTTCTAAAAACATATTTATGTACACTTTATTTACATCTACGTATGTATGTACACTTACACACACACACACACACACGTATCATATGAGAGAGAGTAGGAGAATGAACGTATGTGTTATTTATGGGTGACGTCATTAGGGGTGACGCTACTTCGCGGTTTTTCACTTTTCGCGGTCGGTTCTGGAACCCATTAACCGCGATAAGTGAGGGATCACTGTAGCTGTAAATTTATGAGTAAAATTTGCAAATTTCATTGAAAAGGTTTCAAATTTATGAGACTGGTTGGTATTGACAGCTGATGGTGATAATTGATTTATTTTCAAATTCAGTCAGAAATCTTCTGCCTACTGGTGCTTTAAGAGTAAGGCCAATATAATACAAACAACACTATCTGTAACATCTTGTAAGTGAATTAAAAATAAAGCCAAAGCAGTAAAGGAACAGTGCTGATGGTGATAAATGAGGTTTCTTTATTTTATAATTAACTCCTCATGGTTTTACAAAGTAAACCCTGGTCTTTGCTCACAGTTAGATTTCTGCTGTTAAAGGAAACACCCCAAACTTTCTTTCCTAGTTCGTACAGGATTCCTCTAAGTTAGCCAGATGTTTGTTTTGTTTTTTAACTGTTCAGTGTATTTGTGTCTGTTGTATGTAAAAGTGCCTTTGGGTGAGCAGCATTGAATCCCTTTACTCTCCCTGGTTAGTTTCTTATTTTTGCCTGTTTTTGTACCAAAGTAAATAAAGAGAATTCCTTTAGTTTGGACCCGAGTCTGAAAGGCTACAGCTGCATTTTAAAGGAAAAACCAAACTGCTGTTGTGAACCTAAAATGAGTTTTTGATCTTTGGAAGGGCCGTGATATTGACTTCTTTTCCTTTCATTCCTAAATAAAAGCTTTGCAGTAGCACGGCGTCTCCATGTCTCGCTTCTTTTTTTCAAGTGTTTTGTTTAATTATATGAAAAAATATTGAAGTCTTTTGCCCTTTTGGCTCCCGGTCCACGATTGTCCAGGTAATGAGCTCATTCTCTCTTCGTCTTCTCTCTCCTAAAAGCCATCGGCGGCTTCCTGAGCAGCGAATCTACTGATGAAAGAGATTTATTCCCAGCAACTCCAACCCTGGGCTGCTTCAGTCCCTTCAGGAGCCGTTTAAAGCCTCTCCAGGTCCCACTCATGCTTCCTTCTCCCCAAAAGCTCTTTAGTTGGATGATCCTAATAGAAATCCCTCACTCGATGGTCTTTTGTGTTCATCTGGGACAACAATTTAATTACACAGATACAGTGTGCCGTCTCCTCTTGTGTTTTCTCTTCTTTTTAAGGACCACAATCAGCAAATGCACTCAGCTATGAAGTATGCTTACTGCTGGGATCTGCTTGATGGAGTTGTTAGAATAATTTAAAGATGTTTTTTTTTCTCACCGTTGCCGTTTCCAAGACTCTTCTGATTTAATTCTTTCCATTTGTCATCTTTAGTTGGGTGCTGCAGATCAGCAGTAAGTCACTGAGCACTTTGTTTCCTTCCTGCAGATTGTAAAATAGAAACAGTGAGCAGAAATTTAAGGTGAGAGGTTCTCTGTAGGTATGCCGTCTTCAGTTTTGATATTTATCTTTTTAGGTGGAAAATATCTACCATGACTCAACAGTTTTAGCTCATCTCAGTGTTACTGATACATAGAGACTGCTGTCTGGAATATCTAGAATTAGCAGCTTCCATCTATCCAACTTTTTAACCACTTAACCCTTCCAGTAAAGAGTCAGAATGTATTACGTTGTGAAGCTTCAGTCTACGATTTAGGGTGATTAATTTTAAATGTAAGCTAACCACAACTGTTAGCATGAACCCAGAATACCGCAGTAAAGTTTCCAGGTTATGAAAACTATCTGTTTCCAGCACCGCCAGTCTGTGGAAATGAAGGTACACGACACATGACAATCCTCACACATTATAAGAAGCCACTAAGAGCTACTGGAATTAAGGGTGTTTTCACATCTGAAAGTCCACACCAAGGTCCGCAATGAGGTTCATATTTTTGTTCCATTGTCTGCATTTGTCCATTTAGGTTTGGTTTCACACTACTCCTTATCCAAGCGAACTGAACAACTTTACATGCCATACTTATACCCTGCTGTCATGATGGCATTTGTATTGTCAGCACAAATGCATAGTTAACAAACATGCTACTCACCCTCCAAGGTATTTTCTGCAGCTCTGGACACATCAGGAACTACACTTTTAAGTTGAAACTAGTTCAGACTCCACAATATTAGTATGTAGACTAGTTTAGTGAGGCTGGAATATTTTCCATGTCTTCATTAAAAAGGATGCTTGACCTTCGATTTTCAAGTGGCATTAATCATCCTTTTTCTTTCAAAAATTGTCATATCCTCTTCAAAAATATCTGTCAAGTTTTTGCATTTTTCATGATTTTTTTTTCAAGTGATTATTTATGCTGCTAATGACCATATTTCCTCTCTCTGCTGCCACGGCTCATTTTCCCTCTTACTGGCTGAGTTAACTTCCTGTGTTTGGTCCAAAATTCCAAACCTTTCTGAAAGTTGCTTTCACACTCTAAACAAACTGGACTGTTCAGTTTGATCCAGACTGGGACCACCTACTTTTTCCACACCAAATTTCAACTCATTTGTCCAAACCGCGGTTCAGGGGAGGTTGTGTATTCACATCATTCATTTCTATGTGCAATGTATGTATGCTGAGTACCAAATAAAATTGAACACGGCTAAAATTTTGGTGCAAAGCAAAATGAAAAGTCCAAAAGTCTGGACCAAATGTGTTAGGTGTGAAAGAACCCTTTGAGCCTGGGGGAGACTTATCATGCATTTTAGCATGTAGCATGCATACAGAAAAATATTGCAAGCTTACAAGAGCAGTTGGCTCAGTGGAGAGTGTAATGTCCATAACCAATACTTCAATAATGAGGCTGAAGATGCAGTAGAACAGAACTTTATTACACAAACTCACTGAACCCGAAGGCGCTCCCGTCAAGGCAGAGGTGCTGGTCGAAAAGAGACCATGCCTCTTCTGGGTCGGCCTTTTATACCCTGGGTGGCGGCGGAACTGGAAAGGTGTAGCCGTCACCCATAACACACAATATAATAATAATATTTAATACATTACATTCCTCCCCCGCTATAGAAAAGTCCAAAACACACACACCATTTAGGCCCACCCAAATTTATAACCCGAATCACACACTAACAGTAAGTATAACAATGGGGCCTATCCATGCACACAAATAACAAACTAGAGGGGGACACTACTGTCCCACCCCCACACAGCCAGACGGGTTATTCTGCCGTCTCTATCATGCAGTCCATGGGACAAAGAAAGCTGCCGTGGTCCTAATAAAATACGTAAAATAATCCCAAAACATATGTGCAACCAAATCTTTTCAATTCACTCAATAAAACAGTTAACATGTACATCCACACCCCACTGTGCCAGCCCCCCACCCCAACACACTCACCCCATAACTCGGGCAGATCACACATCACTCATGCAATTAAGTGCAATTGTACAAACAGTGTTGGGCTCTTTTTATAAAAAAAACAAAACAAAACAAACAAACCGGGCAATCACATAGCAAGTACGTGTGAAACATATCAACTACGTGGCTTGGGCAGTTCACACATATTAACATTACCGCACAACCCCCCCCCCCCCCATAAAAGCTGCTCTCACTCTTTTTAAAAAAAAAAAAAAAAAAAACATGAGCACTTAACTCAGCCACTTTTATGCATCTACCACGCTGACAAAACAACAACGCAGGCCTGGTAGTGCACACGTCAACATTTCAGTCATTAACATGTTAATAAGTCACCCCAGAACACATCGCCCCCTTACCACCATACAGTCTCGATGAGAGACCGCCCCCCGGAGACCCGTCCGGCGGGTCCCGGCCAGAGCTGCTTCTTCGCTTCACCCCTGGAGATAAACCACGTCGGAGCCCCGACACCTCCTTCTCCTCACCAGCACGCCTTAGCTCATTGGGATGTCTCCATGAGCCATTGGACATCTGAAGATAACCGTCCTCCCAGATGGTCACCACCTGCAGCCGTCCCTGGGCTTCTCGTCGTTTTTGCTTGCCGTGAACCCCTCTTAGCCAAGCCTCCTCCCTGGGTCGAACCACGTCAGCGATCCCCAGGGGAGCTCAACTCGGTTTCAAATATCCACGACGTCTAGACCGGGCTTCCTCTCTGGGTCGAACCGCTCCAGCAACCCCTTGAGAAGCTCGACTCGGCTTCCAGTGTTCCTGTGTGGCACGTCTGTTCACCATGCCAGCTCGTCCTGCCCCACTTTCTTTCATTTTGAACGCCTGCGAAGCCATTACAGCCCCTTGCTTCTCGGTACCTCCCGGCTGAACTCCAGAAGCAGAGTGAACCGTCCTCACAGCTCTACCCGCCGTCACGGGCATTCCACCGTGCCTCCCAGTTCCCACATCCAGGGTAACTTGGGCCATGGCCCTGGAACCCTCCCACAGTGGCCCTGGGTGGGATTGGTCCTGTCCATCTCCCAGAATACTAGGCCAGTAATCATCCCATACCACATCGTCCACCACTCTCAGAACCGGCTGGTCCCACAAACCATGGCCCGACCACTCCCCTCCGATACCGCTAGTGATTGTGAAGCCCAGTCTGTAAAATAGGTCGCAGCCTATCACGTTCGACCCCTTGACAGTCACCAAGAACTGGATATTGGACACCACAGCCGACTTGTATCTCGCCGTCAGCTCCAGCGAACCCACGATGGCTAGTCTGTTACCTCTATAGCCACAATACGGCATCGACAGTCCTCTCACACTGTAATGCGGGAACAAACTCCTCACAGTAGGCCAGTTCAACACGGATGCCACTGCGCCCGTGTCCACCAACAACGCCACTTCCATGCCGTCCAGCATCATGTCACAATAAATCCACCCATCTGTGCTCAGGGGGATGGTGCAAATAACCGTAGCAGGGTTTCCTTTGGTAACATTACTCGGTGGCGGCCCGCCGTGCCAGAAATTTTACCATCTCACCAAGGAGATATGAATTTATTAAGAAAAATATATGAAGCAATGACTTTCCACAAGCGCACACATGAACAATGCGCGTGACCGTCATCCGCGTGGAGTTTAGAAGCGCCCCGCTCACGCGAGTTTTCCAGTCAGTCAGCAGGCAGTGTCTCGCTAAGTGTGACTGTCTGACAGAAACATGAGTTTGTTAAAGTACTTTAAACGCAGAAAAAATCATTAGCAGGGATGGCAACAGGAAATTCTGATTTCAGCTGAAATCTAATTTGGTCGATTGACTTATGGGGGGGCCGGGGGGCGCAGCGCCCCTGAAGCTGAGAGGTTTTCAGTAAAACAGAAGTAATTTAGACTGAAAAAAATGATTAAAAAAATGAAATACTAGACTTAGATAAATCATTAAATTTAATGAAAAGTTAACTTACTTTTTCTTCAATATTGTCTCACTGTCTTTAGTCCAACATATTTAACAGTTCTATAAGAGTTTATTACACTATTTACACTGGTCACCAAGTCACTTCTAATGTGAAACTTTCTTCCTTTTGGCAGCAAGCTGTGTCAGTCTCTGGACTTTGAACTTCATCTCCTTTTCTGGTTTCTTCAGAAACTGTCCAAGTGTTTCTGTTACCTCGTCGAACTTTGAGCCAATTTTCACCTTTACCGTCACTTTTCTCTCAAGCCAATTCCATTGGAACTTATTTTTGACACTTTTGTCTATTTCTAGCACTGATGACTCCTGATCCTTCGATAAAAATCTCATAATTCCGCTGAAAACAATACCGAAAGCTCAGAATTCCAACACGAACTAGGGATGTGATTTGGGGTTGGAGAAATTATCTGAAAATTTAGCAGGGGGTCTGGGGGACATAGTCCCCCAGCGGGGTCCGGGGCAGAGCCCCAGTTCAGGGGGCAAGTGGGGCAAAGCCCCCTGAAGCTCCTGGGTTTTTATGATTTTTAAATACCAGAACTGTGCTTAAATGACATAAAACAAACAGCTGAATGCCACTTATTACTGTATAATATTGACTTATGTTCCAAGAAGATAGCATTCCTAAAATATTCCAACAAACATTATCCATCACATGCTTTAACACTTGATCAAATCAAAATCAGTTAATTTTATCTATTCCATAATAGAAATAAAATTCCAACATACCATTACTTTTTATAATTTCAGCATTCATTTCAGATCACCAGTTCATTTTGCACAATCACTGATGTAGCCAAGTCTTAGAAATATTCAAAAGTTATGAGTCATTGTCCACTGTGCACTGTCAATTTCAAACTGTTTGGAATCATAAAAGTAATGTAACTAAATTGTTTTGCTATTTTTTTCCTCCTCAACATCAATGTCAGGGCGCTGCAGGAGTTTTTGGGGATGGTTAACTTTTATAACCATTTCCTCCCCCGCGCAGCCCAGCTTATACAGCTGTTATACGGCGCACTCAAGAAACGGAAACCGGCGGACAGAGTCGACTGGACTCCTGAGCGGGAGCAGGCGTTCTCTGAGGTTAAAACAGCTCTGGCAAACGCTGCACTACTGGCGACTCGGGCATGGGCATAGCGGCCGTCGTGGAGCAATGCGCTGCTGGTTCTTGGCAGCCGCTCACCTTTTTTAGCAGGTCTTTGCACAACAGTGAGCGTAAATACAGCGTGTTCGACAGAGAGTTAATGGCTCTCCACCTGGCCATACGCCACTTCCAGTTCTGGCTGAAAGGGCGCACTGCGTTCGTGGACCACAAGCCGCTAACGTACTTAACGTACTTTATCTTCCTGGAAGATAAAATAAAGCGGAATTCGGCGAATTAGAGGAAAATCACATCCCTGAGAACGCCGCCATGAATTTTTGACAAAGCATACAACGAGCCAATCGTTTGCAACTATCCAATCACAGGGCTGTTTACAATACAGCAGTAGCTTGAGTACATCCGGGTTATCGCAGGAGACTTCCGGGGAAGCGCCGAGCGCTTATGTAATCATGTTGATTTTCGCTAAAATCGGTAACAATAAGGTACCTTACCCCCCCTAAAATTTTCTCAACGGATTTAGACGATTCACAGAAATGATCAATTTGAAAATAAATCAGCGGAAATCCGCGGATCAGCGGAAAATTGCCATCCCTGCATTAGAGGTAAGTAAGCACTGGAGGCGTTTATCATGGTTTTAACCCGCTGTTAACGGGAGCAATAATGGAAGAGTCGCTTAGCTAAGAGATGTGGTTAGAATTCATATGCAGCCGGCTTCATATAAAGGGAAAGGCAATGGGGACTGATGAATTGCTGAGGATATATTTCACCAGCCACTACAATATTAAGTTATGTTCTGTAGGAATTGCAGGAATGAAGAGACTGGCAATTTCTCTCTTTTCTCGCACGAGCAGGCGTGCCGTTTTTATTCTCCAGCGGCAGTGACAAAAAGCAACAGCTGAAAATGCTAGCTCTAAACTGAGGTCCTTCAGTGGCTGCCTAGAGAGGTGCCTGATGAGAAAGCCTGAGCGCACAACTATAACTGCCTAAACAGATCATTCTGTACATGAACACATATTGTGGTGAATTATGTCTTTAGAGTCCGCTACAGTTCCCTATTATGTACCTGGCAGGTTAAGATGACCGAAATTCACAAAGTCAATTACTTTAACCCCTTGCACTTCGGTTAATTTCCCTAAAAACGCCAAAAATTAACGTGCCCAAATTAAATCAAAAGCTGTTCTTCAGCCCTTTGCAGCATCTTCATGGGGTTGGTCTCATTTAAAAGAAAACACTTTGAATTTTTTGGCAAAACAGTCATAATCTCTCTAAGTGCTCCGGCCACTGAGTTACAGTCATCTAAACATAGTGAACTTGAAGAAAATAAATTTGGCCTGGGTGTTTTTTTGGATACAAATGCTTGCAAATAACACACAGCTTCAGATCCGGGCTGGAAAATGCAACAGAAATGTAGAACCAAGTGTTATCTAGCTGAGGTCCAAATTTTGTAACAATACCACAAAAAATGAATATATTACACAGCTTTGTTCTCAGGTAGTTCCCAGGCGTTTTGGAACTGTGCCAAATTGTGCCAAATGGCACAGTTTGGAAAAACGTCTGTAACTTTTGAATGCTTCAATGTAGAAGCTTCATTTTGGGTTCTAATGAAAGGTCACACTCAGGGCTGTGTCTGTGTGTATGTGGGGGGTGGTTTTGTCCCCCCCCTCGCTACAGAGGATGGACATTGGCCATCGCTACACAACGGATTAGCCTCATGTGGCGATGTGGGACAGCAGCGCAGTCACCGCGGCTCCCCCCCCCCCTCGCTACAGAAGAATAGTGGGGGGGGGGCGGCGTTCACGGTCTGGACGCGGCGAACAACCCCTTGTACCGCGGTGCATGAACTTCAGACTTCGTGCGCCGCACAGTTGTAATTTACCGATCGGTCAAAAGTCATTTTGGATTACAATTTTCAGGAATAAAGAGTAATTTAGCTTATAACACCTTACCTCTTCACAGCAGTATCCTGGCGAACTTCTCTTCCCCATTGTCAGACGAACGCGACGCTGGTCCGCTCGTGGTTCTGGTCTCGCGACCCGATCAAAACATAATTCCATTATTGCGGTTTTGTGCTTCCATGATTGCGGTTTTTGGCGAACAATTTTTCAAAACAAATAACAGTAGTAATTAAAAAAAAGACTGGCGAAGGCGTGTGTGTCACTCAGCCTTCGTCGTCAGCCTCCGTCGGTCTATGACCATGGAAGAAATCATAACGTCTACTCTGCTGGAACAAAAACAAAATAAGCACCGCCTGTGGCCAAACATGCCGATGCGCGAATGGCACTCCCTGTCAAACAGGTTGCATTTGTGGATGGTCTCCGTGCTGCTGGGTCTGTGGGGTTCTTCCTGCGGGTCCTTTTTTTTGATCCGCTGCAGCAGTCAGTCTTCACCCAGCCTTAAAAAAAACAGCTCGCGAACTTCTCTGCTTCAATTGGCTCACTGCATTCACAGCGTTGGGAGGCGGGTCCTTCTGGCTAGGTTTTCAGTCATTGGTTCTTCAAGGTTTCAGAAACCCAATTCAAGGCTCTTATTAGTCGAATGAGAGGTCAATCAGATGAACTAATCTGTTCGCGGCTGTGTCTGCAGCTTTTATTTTCAGTGCGCGCTTGGACGCCATACACCACCTACATCACAATCTCCATCATGCGTCCTAGAGCGCACGAGGGCACTCTTGTGCGCCCTCGTGTGCTCTAGGACGCAGAGACTTGCCCGTCCGCGGTACAACGGAGTGCAAGAGGTTAATCTGTCAACAGCCTTCAGACAAACTAAACGTGCCAACATTTGATTTCAAAGTAAGGGAGGTTTTTCCTGCTGTCTGGGTGGTGAGGAGATTTCTAAAAAAAAAAAAAAAACTATAAATATAAAGAAATATTATAACAGAAATAACAGCATCCTTGGTCATTTAAGTTAATTTATTTCATTAAATACAATTTTTTTTTTTCTTTGTAATCAGAGTTAAATTATTGTTCTGTTCTAACTGCAAAATTATGGTCAAAAATGTAAATTGTTATAAGGAAAAAGGAAAAAATTACCACAGTCTGTTTCAAATTTACTGTATCTAAAAAAAACCCAGTAATTTTTATTTTAAAAAACAGACAAAAAATAGTCATAAAATAATCCACAAATTTATAATAAAGTTTCAAATGTACAAGAAAAGTCAATTTTACAAAAGGAAATTACAAATTTGAGGAACATGGTTTCAACTTTAGATTTACAGAGAAATGTAGAAAACTATAAGAAAATTGTTATAAATTTTTGAGAAAAACCTCAAACCTTCAAGACTGAAATCATTACTCAAGTTTTTAAGTGGGTGCTCTTTGTACCCTTAACTCAATTAGAAATTTTTGGTTGTCTGCTTTTAATTATTAATTTCAAAGCACTGCTTTTACATGAGTAGAATTTCTGGTTACTATACCCACCTGATCATATAATTTAAGTATGCATGAGTACATTACTATTATGAATGTTTCTTTCCCTTCCCTACTCTCTCAATGGAAAAAAAGAAACACTAGAATAAAAATACATATATTTTTGTCATTTATGTAAACCATGAAAAAAAAATCCTGCAGTACAAAACATGACACTTGATATTTTCTAACTTGTTTGTATACCACCATAGACAGAGAGAGAACCTGAATTAGACAGAGCTCAGAGAGGGCAAGATGAGACAGAAGAGAGGAGCCAAGGAGAGGAAAGTGTTCAGGCAGAGGAAGGAGAGAAGGATAACACCACTAAAAAGTCTAAACACAGGATGTCTGGGTGGGACCCCAACTGGCCCAATATTCAAGCCTCGGTTGTACGAGACTTCATGGGGAGTTCCATATGCAACGTTACTGTGTAAAATTTTGAAAAGAAATAAATAGTATAAAATTAACATATTCCGGTATGTTTACCCCCCCTCCCCCGGGGGGTAAAATATGTATCCACCGCGCCAAGGTCTTTAAGCCAGAGGAAACACTGTGTAGGAGTCGTGGCGGGGGAATCCGTTCTGCGTCGTCGTTCCCCTCGCTCAGAAACTTTTTGCAGGCTCTGGCGAAGTGATGTAGGAGTCCACACTTGCTGCAGCGTTTGCCCCTCGCCGGACACTCTCTTGCGTTGTATCGGTGCTTGGTGGACCTGCAGCTCAAACATCTGGGCGACCTCGGAGCGGACCTAATCTTAATAGCGGTAGCATAGACTTCTTTATCTTCTGCGTTGTCATCGCTACTCGGGTCCACAGCCTGCGCCAATGATTGTGAGTCAGACTGCCTCATCGTTATTCTCTCACCAAGGTCCTTTGATAGTTTATCTGCTGCTTCGTACTGTTGAGCTATCTCCACAGCTACATTCAACGTCAGTTCACCAGAGTGTGTGAGGAGTCTGGACCGTGCCGCAGAACATAGCGTGTGCTCTGCTAACTGATTGCGGACCATTTCTTCCTCCAAAGACCTGAATTGGTGCTCTCCAGCCAGCTGGCGCAGGTCCGCAACATACCGTTGCACCGACTTTCCCGGCCGCTGGCATCACTGTCAGAACTGGATCCGCCGGATGATGACATTCTCAGGAGTGCGAAAGTAGCACCCCATTAGCTCAACCACATCCTCAAAACTATCACTTTCTCCCAATGTGCTGAGAATACATTACCCTTCCATGCCAAGATTATGGACCATTATCGTTCGTGCACGTAATTTCTCCAATTCGCTGAGGTTCAATGCCACCAAATAATTTTGTAACGCTGCAAACCACTTCGCCCAGGGAACTGGCGGCTCGCCTGAGAGCTCCAAAAATGGCCGAATACTAGAAACTCCTTTTTCCATAGCTTTATCCTCGTCGCCAAATGTTATGTCCATAACCAATGCTTCAATAATGAGGCTGAAGATGCAGTAAAACGGAACTTTATTACACAAACTCACTGAACCCGAAGGCGCTCCCGTCAAGGCAGAGGTGCTGGTCGAAAAGAGACCGTGCCTCTTCCAGGTCGGCCTTTTATACCCTGGGTGGCGGCGGAACCGGAAAGGTGTAGCCGTCACCCATAATACACAAAATAATAACAATCATATTTAATACATTACAGAGAGCATCTGAACACCTCTCTTGAATGTTATAGTCTGTGGTGAAAACAACACTCGCTCCCTGTTCATTCATCTATTCCCCTAAAAAATAAATTCATTAATGCCTAATACACCTTCTGTAAATTTGTGATTAAAATGAAAATGTGGATGAAATAAAAAAATATTCAGTGTCTCATTATATTATAATTAAACTGATGGCTAACAATACTTTGACTAGATTATAACTGTTACAACTCTGTCTAGTAAAATAACAGAAAATCCCAGTGCATGCTGTGTTTTCTCGTGTGCCCCGTCAGTAGTAGCATGCCCATGATTATAAAACGCGCTGCTGAAATAGCATTAACAATATCCTGACAGCAGACCTGCTTCTGGGAGATCAGAAGCACATTGACATGAATTGCACTAAAATAGCAATGTGCCGAGATTGCGCTGGTACCACACCTCTTTTAAATAAGTCTCCACCTTGCAGTGTAAATTGGGCGTACTGTCTACAGGTAATTAGATGGTGTGATGCAAAGAGAGAAAGCCAGACTATGCACAGTCATAAACTAACATTTCCACCTGTGCAAGAAACGTGGTGCAAAAGCACGCCTCAGACTGTCAAAATAGGGCCCAATGCATGGTGACGATAAAACTGAAATCATCAATTTCTTCTCAGTAATGTTAGATATTTCTTTACATATTCATCCAGAGAGAGTTGATCCCCTCTTCATCCGTATTTCAGCCTTGGCATTATTTTTTCTTTAATACTCTCACAACAGTTTTTTTTTTTAATTTATCCTGCCATCATTGTTTAAAATCTCTGTTGTCAGTTAACAATAATATGATGTGAATTACTTGTCCATATTTGAATTCTGCTTTAATCTGCATCTTCAGCTTTAATGACCTGCTGATGACCTGCATTAGTTTAGCTGCTAAAAATACAGAAAAGGCCTCAGCTGCCACGTCTCCTCAGCTCACCGAGAAGTGATGTTCAGGAGAATCTGAAACCAAACAGAAGCTGTTTATCTACAGCTGACCTGACGCTTACAGTAAATACAAGGGTTATATCAGCATGTCGTCTGACGTGAGCTGTGAACTGGAGAGCACGCACGCACTCACTCCTCCGTTTTTCTCTCTGCTTGTAAACCCAAGAATTTGGCATGCCAGGACTGTGGCGATTTCCTGGTAATTTTACCAGAATGTGCTGCTGCAGGTGCTGCTCTGCATGCGTGTGTGTGTGCGCGTGCGTGAGAGAATACCCCCCAACAGCAGTCTAGCCGAGGACTTGCTTTACTGCACATAAATCTGCTGTTTACAAATTGATGAGTGATGGGCCCTCCAGCCAACATGATGTACCCTCTCATTTCTTCTCCTCACAGCGTCAAGTCTCCTGGGGGCCGGCTTTGGCATTTTTGAATGTCTCCCTCTAATATGCGGAATTGTGGTCTGATTTATTTACCAGGAAGCGGAGATGAGCGCCGGGGAGCGAAATGGGCCACTATCATGCATAATCTCGCACACTCCAATTTAAATGAAGCTGTCATGTGGTCAGATTTACATAACATTACAATGTGGGCCGACATTGCAGTGCTCCGAGCTTAATGTTATTAGCTTTAAAGCGAATTCCCACTGCACATTTGCATCAAGAGCATTGATTTGGGCGTCCTTGACTTGGCTAAAGGCGGTGATGTAATCACTGAGTCAGTGTTGCTCTCGGTAAAAACTTGGATCGCTCTGAGACACAAATCCAAGCCGTCCCAGTGTGCACGTCCTGTGAAACCGTTATTCGTGCCTTCTCTTGCCCTGGAAGTGAGCGGCCGAGGTGCAGGCAGAGTTCAAGGGCAGGGACGCTTCTAGCTTCTTGGGGACCCTATGCAGGATTGGTCTTTTTTGGTGGTGGTGGGGAGGGGGCATATTTTTGTAATGGGGAAGAATGCAAACTATTTTTAAAAAAATTCCTTAAAACAAAAAGATTTTTAAAAATCAAAACGGGTTATTGTCTAGATGCACAGATTTTTTATTTTTTTTATTTTTTTTTTTTACCAAAAATTAGGCAGCATCCACACGAACACTGCAAAAAAAAGTTATACATTTATATGAAAAAAGTCACAAATTACAAAAAAGTTGAAAATTTATGATAAATAGTAAATTTACAAGGAAAGAATTTGGAATTTTAAAAAAAGTCACAAATTTACAAGAAAAAAACTGAGAAAAAAGCTGCAAATTTTGCAATGAAAAAGCAGCAAATTTACAAGAAAAAACACAAATTTATGAGAAAATAAATCTCAAATTCATGAGAAAAAAGGTGAAAATTTATGATGAAAAAGCAACAAACTTACAAGAAAAAAAATCATAAATTTATCAGAAAATAGATGGAAAATTTGAGGAAAAAATTGCAAATTTACAATTAAAAAGCAACAGATGTACAAGAAAACAACAAAATGACAAATTTATTAGAAAAATAGCAAATTTACAAGAAAAAAACAAATTTACAAGACAAAAAAATGAAATTTGCAAGAAAAATAATTGTAAATTTATTATGAGAAAGGAAAAAAGGAAAAACATTTGTAAATTTACAAGAGCTGCAAATTGCAAGAAAAAAAAATCTCAAATTCATGAGAAAAAAGTTGAAAATTTACAAAAAAAAAATTATATTTACATTGAAAAAGCAATAAACTTATGAGGGAAAAACAAAAACAGATTTGAGAAAATAGATGGAAAATTTTTAAGAAAAAATTGCAACTTTATGATGACAAAACAGTAGATTTATGAAAAAAGTTGTAAATGTACAATGAATAAGCAACAAACTTACAAAAAAACCTAATTTATGAGGAAAAAATTGTAAATTTATGATGATAAAACAATAAATTTACAAGAAAAAAATCACAAATTTATGAGAAAAAAATTTTATTTGCAAAGAAAAAGATTCAAATTTACAAAAGAAAAAAAATCACATTTGTGAGAAAAAATTGCAATTTTATGATGAAAAACCAGCAAATTTACAAGAAAAGAAATGTGCAAAATTACAAGAAAAAAGCTGCAAAATTGCAAGAAAAAAAAAATCTCAAATTCTTGAGGAAAAAGTTTAAAATGTACCTTAAAATTTGTGAAATTGTAAAATTTTAAATTTGTGAGGGGAAAAAATGCAAATTTGCAAGAAAAAAAATAGTCACAAATTCACAAGCACAAAAGCTGCAAATTTAGATGAAAAAAGTAGCAAATTTATGAGAAAAAAAAAAAGTTGAATGTAAGTTTAATTCTACTCCATAAATGTTGAAGGTGAAATTGTAACCTGGGGGTGCCTTAGTGGCTGAGGGGGCCGTAGCATTTGCGTACTCTGCTCTGTAGCCAGAAGCTGCTCTGCTCCATGGTGTTGGGTCATCCTGATGGAGAGAATCTGCAATAATACAGATAAATACGTGACTTTCATCAGAGCTGTAGATGATGCCACATCTTGCTCAGGAGCTCAACTTTGTCCTCTTTTACACAAAGTCTGGCTGCAGCATGACTCATTCATGAGTGAACAATGAGCGCTTTAAGTTCCATTATCCATGCAGCAGAGTCTCTAAAACAACTGCAATCATGTAAAATAGAAATGTTACCTCTGGCAATGACTCTGTTCTCGTAGCATCATTCAGACTGGTTTATGTGCGCTGCAGTCGTTTCCTCTGCTACTGGGAACCTCTGAACTCCACAGTCACTGTCTCTGTCTCTGTGTTGATCCTTTTAGCATTTAATATTAATACTCCACATGTGATTCTCGACATTTAAAAAAAAAAAAAAGTTCAAATAACTTTTAAAGAAGCCCTGTTTGAATTCAACAATGAATATGTTGTAAAACACAATTGTGTGTAAGTATTACATAGAAACTTTTAAAATGTTGGATTTGGTGACATGCACTGCAGACATAATCGTGGAACTAAATTTGCATAAATGTATAAATACGTTATGAAAATAAAGTTGAAAATTTATGAAAATGTCAGAGATTTACATGAAAAACTGCAAATACATGAGAGGAACAATGGCCCATTTATGACATCAGCATTGTTGACAGTTATTTAAGGAACAAGGCATTGAAATATCTGTAAACAAAAAAGTTGTAGCTGTAATTTTCATGTGCCTAATGATGAAATCATCACGCAAACTGCATGTTTATAACGCTTGCTTCAACCTTTTGATCTTCTCTAACACTGGTACTTTAGTCAGCAAAACTGGTCTAGTGATGAAAAAAAAAAAAACCTGATACTACTGCAAGACCAGAACAAGGACCACTGTAAGACGTGCAGAATGTGGCTTGGCATTGTTTTGCTGAAATAACCAGGGACATCCCTGAAGAAAACGTTGCTTGGATGACTGCATATGTTGCTCCAAAACCTGTATGTACCATTCAGTATTAATGGTGCCTTCACAGATGTGATAGTTACCCATGCCATGGGCACTAACACACCCCCATGCCATCACAGATGCTGGCTTTTGAACTTTGTGCTGATAAGATAAGATAAGATAAGCCTTTATTAGTCCCACAATGGGGAAATTCCAGGATTGCAACAGCACAGGGATAGCAACACTCAGAGCAACAATCAGAAGGCAAGAAAAAACAAGAACAGCTAGTATACATATGTACATATTACTATAAATATATATATATATATAGACACACAGTGCGGAGCATTGTGGTTGGTGGATGTGCAGCAGAAAGTCTAAGCTCTCTCTCCGCGGATGCGGCGGGCCAGCTGGATGTCTTTGGGCATGATGGTGACCCTCTTGGCATGAATGGCGAACAGGTTGGTGTCCTCGAAGAGACCCACCAGGTAGGCCTCGCTGGCCTCCTGTAGAGCCATGACGGCGGAGCTCTGGAAGCACAGGTCGGTCTTGAAGTCCTGAGCGATCTCCCTCACCAGGCGCTGGAAGGGCAGCTTACGGATGAGCAGCTCCGTGGATTTCTGGTAGCGACGGATCTCTCTCAGAGCCACGGTACCGGGCCTGTAACGGTGAGACTTCTTCACTCCGCCGCTGGCCGGAGCGCTTTTCCGAGCAGCCTTGGTGGCCAGCTGCGTCCTGGGGGGCTTTTCCTCCATTAGATTTACGGGCGGTCTGCTTGGTTCTTGCCATCGCTCTCTATTATTCTGTCTTATATTTCTTGCACGCTGCCTAAACTCCAGCCCGGCACCCGCGTCGTTTTCGCTTCAGTTCCCCGGTATGTCGAGTTTCTCCATTAGCACCGGGTGGCGGTTGAGTGCTAGCTAGCTCTTCCCTGCTGTATCGTCTCCTGCTGTAGACAGAGGCTCCGTCCGCCGACTCGGGAGACCTTTGGGGCGATCTGTGTGTCCGTGATATATATAGAGTGAAAGGTGTGTCGGATCAGAAAGTTATCACCGGGTCACTGTTGCAAAAGGCAGCCAACTCGTGTGGCGCCGGAACCGGAAGAGGACATGATGTCAATGATGTCATGATGTCATGCCATGTCATGTCATGATGTCAATCTGGATGGTCCTTCTGCTCTTTTTGAAATGTGGGCTTGTCAGACCACAGCACACTTTTCCACTTTGTGTCAGTCCATCTCAGATGAGCTCGGGCCCGGAACAACCGGTGGCGTTTCTGGGTGGCGTTGATATATGGCTTTGTCTGTTCATAGCAGAGTTTTAACTTGCACTTGTAGATGTAGCAGTGAACTGTGTTAACTGACAATGGTTTTCTGAAGTGTTCCTGAACCCACGTGGTAATATCCTTTACAGAATGATGTTGGTTTTAATGCTGTGCCACCTGAGGGATTGAAGGTCACAGGCATTCATTGCTGGTTTTTGGCCTTGTTGCTTACATGCAGAAATTTCTCCACATTCTCTGAATCTTTTGATGTTATTATGGTCTATTATGGATGATGAAATCCCTAAATTCCCTTGCAACTGTACGTTGAGAAACATTGTTCTTAAACTGCTGAACTACTTGCTCACGCAGTCATTCACAAAGTGCTGAACCTCGCCTCATCCTGGTTGTGAACGACTGAGCCTTTCAGAGATGCTCCTTTTATGCCCAGTCATGACCCTCACCTGTTTTCAATTAACCTGTTGTTTCAAAAAGGTGTTTTTGAGCATTCCTCAACCTTCCCGACGTTTTGTTGCCCCTGTCCCACGTTTTTTGGAACGTGTTACAGGCATCAAATTCAAAATGAGTGAATATTTGCAAAAAAATTAGTTGAAAAGGATTTGCAAATTATTGTATTCTGTTTTTTATTTATGGTTTATGTGTGTAAAATGAGGACAACATTCAAGTGTGTAAAACAGTGTGATGCTCGCTTGCTTTGTCATTAAAATCACTTGTAGCAGCCATGGCTGTTTTAGACATATTTTCATTGGTCTTATCCCTATACAGTTCACTTTTCTCCTCTTGTGCGATTCAAATACTCAACAGTTTCCACTATAAAAGGCTGCAAAATAAAATCGACCTCCTGACATGACAATAAACAGCAGCGAGCAGCCACAGAAGAATCAGAAGTTTAACTTTAAATGTATTTTGACCTTATTGACTTGTAGCAGCGAGTATGCCAGGATTCTCGGCTATTACTTTAAACATATCAGAGCACTGACCCCATGCCTTTGGTTTAATTCATGGTATACGTATGTGTTTTTATGGTGTGAAAGGGTAATAACACAGCCGCCACTTTGTTGCCCTTTGCCACTCACTCTCGGTCTGTCAGGCTGAACCCACCGAGTCGAATCCATTTATATGCAACACGGGGGGAAGCTCTGAGATCCGGATAAATCCTCCGACTTTACTGACTTAATGTAGGTGCGTCTCTGCAGCTCCACTGAAAGGTAAAGCAGTTCTCATGATTTAAGGCGCTCTTTGAGCTGTCACCCCTTGACCTAGGGGTAAGCGGCAGAGAGGCGGCCGTGGATTTAATGCAGAAGCCCACATCTCGGTGTGAACTTTCATTTTCACACCAAAGCGGGCCGGCTGATTAAGCCAGCGGAGGAAATCTGAATGCTAGAACAGTTAATAGCACTTTCTTGTTTCCTTGACAGTTGCTGGGATTGTTTGAGTGCTATCCATTATGCCTTAAACTCTGCAGATAAGATTTTAATAGGTATGGAGCGCAGTGTTTCCATGTGAACCAGACAGACCTTTTATGTGCTTACTAACAAGATCATGTTATATCAGGCTGCAAATGGAAATAATTCACAACAAGGAAAACATTCAAGTGCTGTAAGAATCTGAGTTTTTGTCTTTTTTTCACCAATAGGCGCGATCAGCGGACGCCGCCTGTCAGATCCCCGATGTGTTCATTTTAGTCTGACAATGGTATCAGAGAGGTTTGAGTGTGGATTACTGTCAGAGATCTGAGCAATCTGCTGACAGTTGAGCCTCGTACAGTAAAGCTACGTTTACACCAAAATTAACAAGTTTCGTTTCTGGCTAATAGACAAATTATCAAAATAATTTAACACCGACAGTATGCAGCTCTCCACTGACTCATTCCCACTGCAAGCAGACCAGAGGAGTAGACATTCACTTCGCTCACCCTTACAAAACGTGTAGCCTTCTCCTTCTTCTGGCCGCTCCGTTTAGGGGTCTCCACAGCGGATCATCTGCCTCCATCTCATCCTATCCCTTGCATCTTCCTCTGTAACACCAACCCTCTCCATGTCCTCCTTTACTACATCCATCAATCTTCTCTGCGGTCTTCCTCTTCTCCTCCTGCCTGGCAGCTCCATCTACAACATTGTTTGTCCGATATGTCCACTGTCCCTCCTCTGCACATGTCCAAACCATCTTAGCCTTGCCTCTCTTACTTTGTCTCCAAACCGCTCAACCTGAGCTGTTCCTCTGATAGACTCATTTCTAATCCTGTCCCTCCTAGTCACTCCCAATGACAATCTTAGCATCTTCAACTCTGCCACCTTTTTTCTGTCAGCGCCACCGTCTCCAAGCCATACATCAAGATTCAAGATTTCTTTATTGTCATTTAGTATGTACATGCACATAAAAAATGAAATTATGACCCCCCCCCCAGCATAACACAGTACCACAATATACATAGAGAATAAGTTTAAAAACAACAGCATAAAAAATAAAATACAACAATAACGTATCAGTTAAACACTATAGTCAGACCAACCTAACAGAATACATATACAAGTTTAGCAGAGGTGAGGGGTAGGAAAAGCAGCTGGCAGGGGAACAGGACACAGTCCATTTATAATCCCGACTGCATGTGGAAAAAAACTGTTCAACATTCTGGCTGTCTGACATCATAGCAGGTCTCACTACCATCTTGGAAATTTTCCCTTTCATGCATGCTGTTGTCCTTCTGTCACAAATCACCCCGACACTCATCTCCACCCTCTCCGCCCTGCCTGCACTCTCTTCTTTGCTTCTCCTGTGCATTTTCCATTGCTTTGAATGGTTGACCCCAGGGATTTAAACTCATCTACCTTGACTACCTCTACTCTTTGCATCTTCACCATAACACCTGCGTCCCTCTCATTCACACTCATGCATTCTGTCTTGCATCTGCTGACTTTCATTCCTCTTCTCTCCAGAGCATACGCCACCTCTCCAGGTTCTCTTCCACCTACTCCCTACTATCTCTAAAGATCACAATGTCATCTGCAAACATCACAGTCCACAGAAAATATGAAACCTGCCCACATTTTTTTTTTTAAACAGAACAGAATCCAGCTGAAAAAAACAGAATCCACAACTCCATCCAATGTCATGGGTGAGCCAAAAGGGTGGGGGAGGGGGTGGAGAAGGGGCCTGAATGGGTGCTTGGGAGTATTGCATTTGACTGATTATTGGGACCAAAACATCTAAAATCTCTAACTGACCACAGTTAGGAATGTTTGATAAGTTAGAAGAGTCTTGGTCAGTCATGACTTTTAGTTTCGTAATAGTTAGTTTTAGTTTATTCGGTTTGGTTTCATAATACATAAAAATATGAGAAGATATAAAAAAAGAACAACAAAAACTGAAAGGGTGTAGGTAAAAGCAGAGCTTATATAACCTACCCCTTTTACCATTACAAAATCTTGTGCATTATCAACCTCTACAGAGGGAAAAAGCACCAAAAAACACAAATTCATGCCAAGGCAAAAAAACAAACAAAAGCAAAACACAACTATTGTCATATTCTAGACCAGGGGTGGGCAGCGAGGGCCATTCCACTGCAGATTTTCTGTTCCACCCAGTCTCTTCAGCAGGTGTTTGCTCTGATCCCCTTCAAGGACTGCTAATCAGTGAAAGCACCTGCTGATGAGACTGGGTGGAATAGAAAATCTGCAGCGGAATGGCCCTCCATGGCACATGATTGCCCACCACTGTTCTAGACAGATACATGATACTGAGAAAGTAGCTTTACTTTGTACATTTTCTTAAACAGTTTGTTTGTTCTACACATTTTAATATTGTCAGGACAATTGTTCCAGAGTTCAGCGCCCTAAAAAAAAGGGCCTAAGATACCATTTTAGACCATGTAGATTTGTTTTTATAGGTGATTTACTGTATATCCACCGGAGTGTGCCTTTCAGGAATCCCTGACAATAGAAGCGCAGCTTCACCTTACCCCAGCAGCATTCACATTTGTTCCTTTCCTGACTCTACCTCTACCAACCGTTCTAAAACTGAGAAATGTTCTCTTCTGCAGAACAGGAGGGAGCAGTCACACCTATCAAGTATTCCACAATTTGCAGGTCAAACCTTGGTCAGTACAGAACAGGCATTACAGTGTGAATGCACCCCAAGGCAGGCTTCGGTAGGCTAGAGCTGGCATGCTAACAACATCAGCTATGGTACGCTGCGTACATAAATTAATAATAAAATAAACCATTTCACAGCTGGAAGTAAGATATATATTTCGGTGTGATTCACAGGCTCATCAGAGCTCATGCAGTGTTATTTAGAATGGGTAAATGTTTAATGAAATAAAAGACCAAAACATGATAGCTATGCTGATTAAAAAAAATACATTATTAATGGAAAGGTTTACCACTACCTTAACTGGCAGTATTACACAAGCTTTGAAAGGAAACGTTCATTTTTGAGTGGTCAGGAGCACAATAACCAGACTGGTAAGAACTTGTTTTCTGTTGAAGCATCTTTGCAAAGCTCAACCCAGCTCCTGAAATAAAGCAATTTAAGTATTTTTGTTTTCCACCTTTTTTTTTTCCCATCAGAGGTTACACTGTTTAGCCTGTAGTGAAATGCCAGTGAAGTTGCTCTTTCAGTGAAGCCCATGCACTCACATCCAGAAATCTCCTTCATAGTTGGAAAGCTTTTGGTAAGCATGTGGTGGACACAGTGCACATGGCACTCCAGCCAGGACAAAGGGGTTGATGGGGGAGAAGCTAGTTTGGGATGCTAATGGAGATAGGTGAGAGGAGCCAAACAAAGATGTGCCTTTCACCCCCCCGCTGCGCCAAGTTCACACCTGAGGACGTAGGGGTGTGAATGTATGGTAGCAAGACCTGCTCTGTTCCCACACGTTCAGGGAGACGTTTCTTAGTGGACTCCGGCTCCCAGAAGAGCCTCATTCTGCCGGTCAGTGCAGACAGATCGGCAGGAGGCAGCGGTCCCGAGCTTACGGTCGCCAACGGATCCAACATCAGGACGTTTGGTGAACGGACGCTGACGGTGTGCTTACACAGACGCAATTACCAATGGGACTTTGTGGTAGCGGCATGTTCTGTCCCCATTTTAGGTGCAGATTTTTTGTGTGCGTATGGGTTATTAGTCGATGTTGCCAACAGACGTTTAGTGGATGCTGTCTCTTTTACCTCCTTGCCCTGCACAGCTCGGGGAGTTGGGCCAACAACACAGGCTAGCATTATAGCTCCGGGGGTAAGTACCAGCATTTACTTTTACAGTTCCCAGCACTCAGGGTTCCAATGTTTTCTGCTACAGTAACCAAATTCGGGGTTGAACATTTCATAACCACAAAAAGACCCACCGGTGTTTGTGCGACCTCGGCGCCTGGATGCGGTTAAACTAGCCAGCGTGTGCGAGGAGTTTACCAACTTAGAGCAGCTGGGCATTGTTAGGCACTCCAGCAGCCCGTAGGCATCCCCACTACACATGGTGTCTAAGGCCGATGGGTCATGGCGACCATGCAGCGATTTCCAGCGCTTGAACAACGCCACAGAACATAATCGGTATCCCATCCTGCACATCCAGGATTTTTCCATGCACCTGGCCGGGACGCATGTTTTTTCGAAAGTGGATCTGGTCCGCGGGTACCACCAGGTCCCGGTGCGCGCGGAGGACATTCCCAAAACAGCGGTAATAACTCCTTTTGGCCTTTTCGAGTTCTTACACATGCCATTCGGGTCAAAGGGCGCAGCACAAACCTTCCAAAGAATGATGGACACAGTGCTCTGTGAGCTGCCTTTTGTTTTTTTTCTACTTAGACAACAATCTGGTGGCTAACACGTCCGAGGAGGAGCACCTCGCCCATCTCAAACTAGTTTTCCAGAGGTTGGAAGCACACGGGCTGTTTGTTAACCCGGCGAAGTGCCAGTTCGGTGTGCCAATGATTGATTTTTTTGGGTCACTGCATTTTGCTGGAGGGCGCAATTCCACTGCCTGTTAAGCTGTGTGCCATGTCAGATTTTCCGCGTCCGCAGACCATGAAGGCCCTGCAGGAATTTTTGGGCATGGTCAACTTTTACAACAGTTTCCTCCCCCGAGCATCCCAGCTGCTGCAGCTGTTTTACGCCACGCTCAAAAAAAAGAAGCCCGGGGAAAACATCGACTGGACCCACGAGCGAGTGCTTTCACAAATGCCAAAACAGTGCTCGCTAACGCCGCTTTGCTAGCCTACCCTGCCCTGTCAGCACGGATAGCACTCACCACTGACGTGTCTGACGTTGCCATAGGGGCAGTGGTGGAGCAGTATGTTTCCGGTGCGTGGCAGCTGCTTGCATTTTTCAGCTGTACCTTGCATGACAATGAACGCAAATACAGTACATTTGACAGAGAGTTGTTGGCCCTCCACCTGGCGACACGCCACTTCCAGTTTTGGCTAGAAGGGCGCGAGTTCACTGCATTCTTTGATCAAAAGCCACTAACATACGCAATGTCCAAAGTCTCGGAACCGTGGTTGGCCTGGCAACAATGACATTTGGCCGCGATCTTGGAGTTCATGACCGCCATCCAACACATAGCCCATAAGCTTAATGTTGTGGCGTGCCTGTCACACGCGTTAGTCTCCCCGGTCTACATAGGAATAGATTTCCCCGCCATGGCCACGGCGCAAACCGGGGACACGGACATTTGCGTGCTCCAGTCCGTGCCTACCGGGTTAAAACTGGAGAGCAGGGCAGTGGAAGAAGGGTGCCCCCCCCTTGCTCTGCGACATCTTCACCGGTTGCCCACGTCCGGTGGTTCCGAGCTCTTGATGCCGCTGCATTTTTGAGTCAGTCCACTCCCTTTCACACCCCGGCATGCGCACCTCGGTTAAACTGGTGGGGGTGAAATTTGTGGCCACACTTACACAAGGATGTGAAAGAGTGGGCTGCAACGTGCGTTGCATGCCAGCGGGCCAAAGTGCACAAGCACACCAAAGCCCCCCTCGAGCCATTCCAAATTCAAGCCAGGAGGTTCGACCATGTCCACGTGGATTTGGTGGGCCCCCTCCCACCGTCACAAGGTTTCACGCATTTTTTGACAATCGTGGACCGCACCACACATTGGCCTGAAGTGGTCCTGCTGGCTTGGCTCACAGTTTTTTGTTGGCTTGGGTTGCACGGTTCGGATCCTCGTTGGACATCACTTCCAACAGGGGTCCGCAATTCGTTTCAGAACTCTGGTCCACGATGGCCCAGAGCCTGGGGGTCAAAATCCACCGCACCACCACGTACAACCCCCAGGCTAATGGGTTATGTGAACATTTTCATAGGTTGCTTAAAGCAACACTCAGAGCTTCACTCACGGATGCAAATTGGGTCGACCGCCTGCCCTGGGTCCTGTTAGGGTTGCGCTCTGCACCTAAGGAAGATCTGGCAGCCTCTCCGGCAGAACTCGTTTTTTCTCAGCCGCTGCAGATCCCCGGGGAATTACAGGAAAACCCCGCACCCGGGACCGACCTGTCCACGCAATTTTTTCATGGTACCGGGCCAGCCCATGTGCCAGGCCCGGCACACCATTGTTTTGCCCACACCTTCGTCCCAAAGAGCTTACAGAGCGCCAAGTTTGTTTTTGTTAGGCATGACGCACACAGAACCCCGCTGTGCCCACCGTATGACAGAAAGTTCAGAGTGCTTTTTTTTTTTTTTTTGTCCTGTCAGGCAGCTAGGCAAACAGAACAGGGATCTGTCACCCTACTGTGCCAAAACAGATTTACTTTGCCAAGAGGAGCCTATACAGTGCCTAACTTTGCACTGTATATTGTTGTAAACTCCTCCTGTAATAACTTTTAATACTTTATTTTAATTGTTTTACCCATAGAAGACCCAACAGGATGGGGAAGAGGGAAAGGAAGTGTGTGAAGGGGGGAAAGAAAAGGGAGGGGAACAGACAAAAAAAAAAAAAAAAAAAGACAACTAAAACAAACAAAAGACAAACTGCTTCTTCCACCGGAGATGTCTCAACACGAGTCTGGTTTCTGCACCTATTAAAGGAGAGACACTTGTACATGTATGTCTGTGTGCCTATATATGAGAACGCGCGCAAAATAAGTGTGTGCATGTGAGTGGTTTGTCAGGAAACATACGAGTGGAGGGCCGGTCGCAGCAGCCCTCCCCCCGAGGACCCCGAGCAGGCAAGGCAGTGCCACCAACCCCCAGCCCCGAGGTCAGCAAGCCCCAGGAAAGCATCCACCCCCGGAGAGACGATCAAGGGAGGGCAGGCCGCCCGGCGGCCGGCACGGTGAGCCCACACCCCTGGACCTGCCCGACCCCCACCCCCCCAGCGGGGCCAACATCTGCCCCCGGGCCCCAGGTACCAGGAGGCCAGCGACCCCACCCCCCAGGACAGAGACCAGCCAGCGCCCCCCGGCGCGAGCCCCCCCAGGTACCCCCACAGCGGTCCCGCCCCAGCGCCTCGGCCACACACCCCGGGGACCCCCACGTCCAAAGAAGTCCCCTCGCCCAGGTGAGCCCACATTGCCGAGAGGCACTACCCCCCCAATCCAGCCCCTCCCAACTCGCAGGCACCCCCCCCCCCATACCTTCACACTCACATGTTCCCATGCACACCTCTCTCACTCAGCCAGACCGACCCATTCTCTCTCACTCCAGTACCCACTTAAATTCACTCCTCATTCACCTTTATTTCAAAAGCCGGCTGCGAAGCAGATGCAGTGAGCCTGAACATGCACCAGTGCCCGGCAGTGACCAGGGAGGCCACCGGCGCAAGCCACAGAAGCAGACCCCCACCCCCTCGCCCATCTGAGTGAACAATCAGCAGACCACCGCAGGCGCCCCAAGATGCCACCCGGCATGCAAAGCGCCGCACAAAACTGACCCACCATCACCACCTCCATTCATCACCCTCTCACTCACACTTAAACTCATATTCAGCCCCCCGTCACTTCCTTGGTTGTATCTATATATTAGTAGCATCCAGGGATTTTTACAACATGATAGGTCCCAGGCTCCCCACCAGGCCCCCACGCCCCCAGCAAGACAGGGCAACAGGGGTGGGGGAAGACCCCCACCTCCTCCCCCCGCACAGAACATGGTGGGTGTGTCGGTTATATGATATAATTGTGTATAAATGTGTGGACTACGAAAGTGCAATTAAAATTGGGGGGATAGTAATTGAAGCATCGTTAGTCACTGTGATGGGCAGCAGAGCCCCCATCCCCCCAAGCCCTCAGTGTCTAAAATGCAATTAAAATTGAGGTGAGTGGGACTTCCGGTTATGGCTGCCATGTAGGACGGACGTGTCTCGCTCTGCTCTGCTCCTGGAGAAAAAAAATCGGCAAATAACTCTCTCATTTGGGACAGAACGTATCCCAGCATTTGGGCGAGGATATGTCGGCGAAGCCTAAGGCTGGAAAACCAGGAAAAGGAAAAAGCGAGCCGCCGAAACAGTCCAAATTAACGGACTTTCAGGTCTGTGACGCAGCAAACAAAACTCCATATATGGCGGAGGAGGCTGGCGGCGGTGCGATGTCTGCGGGGAATGGCGCAGATGCGCTGATGGCTGCCATGAGTTCAATGAGAGCGGACTTTTCCTCTAGATTTGATGGGATTATGACAGCGTTGGAAGGAATAAGAAAGGAATTGGGTGACTGTGTAGAACGAACGGCGCAGATGGAGCTCCGTCTCGCTAGTGCTGAAGATGACGTCACCCGTCTTCAATTAAAGGTGCGCACTTTGGAAAAAAAAAAAAAATCTCTGGAAGATAATATTTTGGATTTGGAATCTCGGTCGAGACAGAATAATTTGAGGCTGGTGGGTCTTCCAGAGGAATCAGAAGGTCGGGACGTATGTTCCTTTCTGGAAAAGTGGATTCCGGAGGTGCTGGGCAGCGAGGAGTTGCAATCAGCAGTGGTTCTGGAAAAAGCACATCGTATTGGCCCACGGAGAGATAAGGGACCGCCGAGGACCTTAATTATGAAGTTTCTTAGCAACAGAGACAGGATGAAGATCTTCAACGCTGCACGTGCTAAAGGAGAGATTAAACACCAGGACCAGCAGGTGCGGTTCTACCCAGATTTGGCCACAAGAATCCAGCAATTGAGGAAGCAGTTTGATCCCATACGTAAGGAGCTGCGCAACCTTGGGATTCGTCATGGTGTAATCTATCCTGCGAGACTGCTGACCACGTATGAGGGCAGAACCCACATTTTCAAGACCCCAGAGGAGGCGCAGGAGTTCATCAAGAAGATCAAAGAAGAAGAAGAGACTGGTGGGAGCTAAGCATGAACAAAATATAAGGTAGAATAATTAAGCATTTGCACAGGCATCTGACTGACTTGAAGTAAATAGTAAGTTTACAAAATATAGATTGTATTATATATTAAAAAACAAAACAAAAACAAAACAAACAAACAAACAAAAAACTATGATGTACAAAGTTGTTAAAAATTTTGGAGTTAAGTTGGAAAACTACAGAGGAGAGTTAATGTTACGTCATTAAAAGCAGTAGAGTTAGGGTGATTGGGAGGATGAAGAAGGAGTGGCTTAGGCTGTTCCCCGTGGGTGTGGAACGGTCGATGGCTATATCGGGAGACAGAATTTTTCTTTTGATTTTGGGGGGTTTGCCACAAGTGTGGGAAGGGGAAATTTGTTTGTGTGTAGTTTGTAGGATGAATGTTCAACCACTCATGTTTTTGCTTCTCTGTATGAGCATGTTTACACTGCAAGGTAATCCTAAACTCTCTATTGATCATGGACCAAAGTGTTAATCTTAATTTAACTTCATGGAATTGCAGAGGTCTACAAAATTTAAAAAAACTTAAACAAGTTATGAATAAAATAAAGGACATGGGTTCAAGAATTGTGTTTTTACAAGAAACTCATCTGATAGAGGAGGATGTTAAAAGAATTAGGAGTAGATGGCAGGGAAGTGTATTCACCTCTTCATTTTCATCCCGAGCCAGGGGAGTTATGACTCTCATACATAAATCAGTTCCTTTTCAGGTGAAAAATGTAATTGGAGACAAATTTGGAAGATATGTAATCATTCAAGGTTCTTTGCTATTAGAAAATATAAATCTTGTGAACTTATATGGTCCCAATATAGATGATCAGAAGTTCTTTGCTAATTTATTTCTCATCTTATCATCACTTACAGGGCAACATATAATAGCAGGGGATTTTAATTGTACATTGAATCCAGGTGTGGATAGATCAACAGGACTGGATTGTACGCACGTTGGATGTAGGATGACTATTAATCATTTTATGAAAGAATTGAGATTGTTAGATATATGGAGAGAAATGAAACCACAAGTTAAAGCCTATTCTTGTTATTCCAGTACCTACAAGACATTCTCACGTATTGATTATTTTTTGATTTCCACAGAATTAAGGTCCAAGATTCAAAACTGCTTTTATGATAACATCGTGATTTCTGATCATGCACCCTGTTGTCTAATATATGTAGATAAAAAATTGACAAAGGAATCAGGTAGATGGCAATTTCAGCATAAATGGCTTCAGGATGAGGAATTTGTCAAGTATATAGAAAAACAGATAGACGAGTTCTTTGACATCAATACTACACAAACATCAGCATGTGTAAAGTGGGAAGCTTTCAAAGCTTTTATTAGGGGACATATTTATTAGTTATACAGGATCAAAATCTAAGAAGACTCGAGAGGAGAGAGCTAAATTGGAACATAAAATAAAAAGTCTTCAGGAAAAAGTGTATGCAGGAAGTGACCCAAGGTTGGAGAATGAATTACTGATTTTGAGAGCTGAATACGACAAAAAATCAGCGAATAGAGCTGCCTCGAGTCTTCTAAGATTGAAACAATCTTTTTATGAACAAGGTGAAAAATCAGGAAAATTATTAGCATGGCAGATTAAACAATTGGAAATTAAAACACCAATTACCAGTATTATAAGTAACGGACAGGTAGTTATAGATCCTTTAGAAATTAATAGAGCCTTTAGAGATTACTATGAAAAATTATATGATACCAAAAATGAACCTGATTTAACAAAACTAAATGGGTTTTTGAACGAACTATCTATACCGTGTATACCAAATGAAAACAGGGAGATATTGGAGTCTAAAATTAGTCAAGAAGAAGTTGGGCTAGCCATTGATAATATGAAATCAGGAAAAAGTGCAGGACCAGATGGTCTTCCAGTTGACCTTTATAAAAAATTTAAGAATAAATTAATAAAACCTTTTTTGGAAATGGTTTTAGAAGCATTTCAAAATAATAATTTACCATCATACATAAATAATGCCTTAATTATACTGCTGCCAAAACCAGGTAAGCCCTCTAATAAATGTGAAAATATGAGACCAATAAGCCTATTAAACGCCGACCTTAAGATAATCTGTAAAATTTTAGCAAGACGAATACAAGAAATTTTACCAAATATTATTAATCGAGATCAGAATGGCTTTATAAAGGGTAGACAAGGCTTCCATAATGTAAGAAGACTATTTAATATTATTTATTTTAATAAAGAAGCACCGGATACAGCTCTCCTATCATTGGACGCCGAAAAGGCCTTTGATAGAGTTGAATGGCCCTTTCTTTTTGAAGTCCTACAAAGGTTTGGACTTGGAAATAATTTCATAAAATGGGTTCAAATAATATACAATAATGCTACAGCAGAAATCCTAACAAATAACAATATTTCAAAACCAATAAAAATCAATAGAGGATGTCGACAAGGCTGTCCACTTTCACCTTTACTGTTTACTATGGCAATTGAACCTTTAGCGATAGCGATACGTTTACATTCACAAATATATGGAATTAAAGTTGGACCAACAGAACATAAAATCTCCCTGTACGCCGATGATATAATTTTGTTTATGTCGAATCTAAAAAAATCAATTCCAACCTTGTTGAATTTAATAAAGAATTTTGGGGAAATATCAGGATATAAAATAAATAAAACTAAATCTTCAATATTAATGCTAAATGAGACCCAGAGAAATTACCCAGCCCCTGAGGTAAATCAATTCAATGTTGTAAATCAGTTTAAATATTTAGGAATCCAAATTATGCCTAAGCTAGAATCAGTCGCCAGTGTCAACTATGAAGCCTTAATGTCAGATATCAATGAGTTAACTCAGAGATGGATGTCACTACCAATGTCGATGATCGGGAGAATCAATATACTTAAAAGTAATATTTTACCTAAAATACTTTATTTATTTCAATACATTCCCTTATCACCACCTTTAGATCTATTCTCAAGAATAAAAAAAAAGTTAGTGGAATTTATATGGAACAACAGGAGGGCTAGATTACGTTTGTCTTTATTATATTTACCATTTGATCGTGGAGGTCTGAAATGTCCAAATTTTATGTTGTATTATTGGTCGGCACAACTGAGGTCTATGACATATTATTTTTCATCAAATGATCTCCCTCACTGGACTGAAATGGAATCATACAATTTACCTTTACCTCTTCCCATATTCATATACTCAGATTCGGCAAAAAAATTACAAAAACAAGTTAAAAATCCATTTGTAAAGCATATGATCAAAATATGGTGTGAAGCTAAAAACTATTTAAAAGAACCACAGTTATTGTCACAATTTAGTCCAATATGGGGTAATCAATATTTTAAACCAGGGAGAGCGGACGCTGTATTTAAAGTATGGAATTTAAAAGGGATACAAAAGATTCAGGATTTATATTTGCCATGTGCAGACAACATAATGTCTTTTGAAGAGCTGAGGATCAAATTTAATCTCAATAGAACACATTTTTTAAAATATCTTCAACTTAGAAACTTTATTCGATCAAATCAAAATAAAGCTCTCACTCGACCTATTTATTCATCCTTGGAAAAAATGATGATGAAAGATAGTAAAAGAAAGGGTATTATTTCAGAGTTTTATAACTCATTGACACTATCTTCAAGTGAAAATTCACTGAAAAGATTAAACTACTGGAAAGAAGATCTGCAAATTGAAATTTCAGAGGAACAATGGGAATTGGCTTGTACAGAAGCTCAAACCAAATCAATAAATGCACGCCTTAAATTGATACATTTCAAATGGTTAATGCGGATGTATGTTACACCGGAGGAGTTAAATAGATATAACAAAAATATACCAGATACATGCACAAAATGCATGGAAAGTAAAGGAACCCTATTTCATTGTTTATGGGAATGTAGATTAATAAGAATGTTTTGGGAGGAGGTGAGGGTAACAATTGAAAAAATAATCTCAAAACAAATCATATTGAATCCTAAACTGTTTTTGTTGGGTCTGTACCCAGAAAAGCATAATTTCAATAAAAGTGAAAGAACATTCATAGACCTCAGTTTGCTTAATGCCAAAAAATGTATTGCACTATTATGGAAAAAGACTCATAGACCAGATGTGACTCAGTGGTTAAGACAGATGTTAACAAACCTTCCATTAGAAAGAATAACATATATACTGAAATCAAAGGAAATTGTGTTTGAGAATATATGGAGACCTTTTATTGATTATGTAAAAAATTTAAACATAACTCTTGAAGAAGAAGGTGAATGATGTGTGTGGACCTTGTAAATTCCAAACTGGTGAACATAATATGTATACTAATGTATTGGATTGTCTAGACTAAACAGAGGAGCATTGTTGGAGACTTGATTTTGTTGGTGGTTGTTGGTGTTTTTAGGGCATTTTTTTTTTTTGTAGTACTTTAGTGTTAGTGTTTGATTGTTTGTATCATGTTTGTTAAAAAAAAAAAAGGTTCAATAAAGATATTGTGGAAAAAAAAAAAAAAAATTGAGGTGAGTGCAGCCCCACCACGCAGCAAAGGTATCACCCCTTCACCGACACAGTGCAGCACACTCCCACCCCAAAGCCCTAAATGTAACAAAAAAGATCAGGGGGAGGAGGAGGGTGGGAAATAAGACTGGGAGGTAGGCGGACCAAAAACAAGCCCCCCCCCCCCCCCCCCCCCCCAGAAGCCAGCTTGCAGACTGGCTTGTGAGGCCACCCACTGCCCCCAAATCCCAACCCAGGGCGAGGGCCGCCAGTGGAAATAACCCAGGACCCACCAGCATCACGTCCCGGCACTCCAGCACCACTAACATGACGGGGCAGCCAAACATACTACCACTCATCTTACACACACGAACATGGACAACAACAGTCACAATAGTGAACAATGGGCCGGACCCACACAGCGCCCAACACGCCAGGCGACACACCCGAGCGCCCACACAGGCCCACGACCACCCACCCCAGACACACACCGACAGCTGCAGGCCGCCCTGCAACCACAGCCACCCCGGAACAACCCAAAGGAAACACAGCCAACAACCCGCACCAATGTGAAAAAAAAAAAAAAAAAAAAAGTTCAGAGTGCTGAAAACTGGGGCAAAGCATTTTGTGTTAGACTTGGGGGGGCATAAGGAAACCGTCTGCATTGACAGGCTTAAGCCCGCTTATGTGTTGGCAGAGGAACAGGTGGTGTTGGCTCAAGCTCCCCGGTACGGACGCCCACCTACAGTGGCTCCGCAAGTTGGTGTCCCCCTGCAGAGAACTGTTGGCAGCAGACTAGGTCTTTCCCCTCCCCACCCTTTCCCCCTCCACAGGACCGCGCGCCGGAGGCCGAGTTTGTCTCCTGCCCACCTCAACAGCAAGACACTTCAGCTGGCCCGGTGATGCCACGTTACAGCCATTACGGGTGCCGGCTCAAGCCCAAGGTGCCAGAGGGTTAGAGCCCCTTCTGGGTGTTCCGGCAGGGTGGGGGGCGGGGGTGGACACAGTATACATGGCACTCCACCCAGGACAAAGGGGTTGGTGGGGGAGAAGATAGTTATTGATGCTAATGGAGATAGGTGAGAGGAGCCAAACAAACAAAACTGTGCCTTTTGCCCCCCGCCACACCAGGTTCACACCTGAGGATGCATGGGTGCGAATGTATTGTAGGAAGACCTGCTCTGTGACGTGTGTGTCAATGTTATGTTAATGGATGTACATGTCTTTCATGTCTGTATGTTAATGGTTCACCCTGTGTGCCCGAGGCGGGAATGAAAGTGTATAAAAGAGTTTGCTCAGGCACTCAAGGTGGAGTTTCTGTGTTTTATGTTGGAAGAGGAATAAAGTCTGTGTGTCGTCTAGCTCGCTGCCTCGTCTGCTTTCATCTTCCACATGCAAAACATTTGAGGTGCCCCTCAGAAGTCACAAATCAAATTGCAGACATCAGATTTCCAACTCTAATCCCAGATGGTGAAATAAGATGGTGCTTCCTCACCTCAGCTTTGTTTTACTTGAACTTCCGTCTGAGCACATTACCCTTTAACGAGATAACATCCACTTCTGAGACTCCTTAGTTTTATTTTTAACATTTTTTAAACAAGCCAAGAGGTGTATAGTAACTTGTTACAATTACTCAAATATGTGCAGTACTCAAGTAACTTTTACTTTTGTGAGTAGTTTATTGTAGGATACCATTTACGCTTAAGTTTATTTTTTATTTAAAAAAAACATGTACTTTTTACTCAAGTACATGTTTTTGTACTCATGGTTTTCTTCCCATCAGATCTGAAACCCTTTTTTTTCTCTCTTGTGGCTATTTGACTTATTATTACTGAGAGTAAAGTTGAAAATTCACATGAAAATAGTAGAAAATGTACAAGAAAAAAGGTGCAAATTTATTTTTAAAAAGGGTCAGAAATTCTTTTAAAAATTGCAATAAAAATTGCAAATTTGTGATTAAAGAATTGTAAATTTGTTTGGAAAGAGCCCATAAATCCCTCCCTACAGTTGATAGTGCTATGAGATGACTGTTGTTGTGAAATGGCGCTATATAAATAAAGTTGAATTGAATTGAATTGAATTGAATAAATTATCACAAAAAGCTCCAAATTTATCAGGAAAAAAATAATTAGAAAAACTCACATTTTCATGAGGAAAAAAGTTGGAAATTTATCAGAAAATATATGCAAATTTCATCATCATCATCACAGCAGTCTGTCGGGGGCGACAATGACTGTTTCATTTAGGTCTGATCAGATTCCTCCAAGCAGCTCTGTCCTTCGCCCTCCGCTGCCAGGAACTCCTGACCTTGTTAACCTGGGCGACGTCCGAACTGGTATGAGTTGCTTTCTGACTGACCATTTCATGAAACGGCTTGCAAAGTATTTGAGTACTGCTAGCTTTTGCTGGACTAGCGGCACATTCTTGGCAGAGGTAATCTCAGTGGCAAGGACAGGCAAAGACAAACTGACTCCAGTATCTGTTGCTGTGACTGACCAGATGATAGGTTTGTTTATCACTGCTCTTTGTGTAGTGATGTCACGATGCACCGACTGGCAAAAGTCCACCACAGATTTTGCATCAGATGTGCTTATCTGCCAGGATGTCCAGTCACCCCATGTAACTGGGAGTGGTCCACCACAGACCTGTGACAGATATTGTTTTTAGTTCTGCCAGGATGCCCAGTTTCACCCTCCATGCCCTCGGAAGGCAAATTTACAAGGAGAAAAAATCCAAACTTTGAGAAAAATCTTTTAATTTGCAAAAAAAAGTCAAATTTATGAGAAATATGGAACTTTATCAAAAAATAAATGTAGGGACTTCCGGTTATGGCTGCCACGTAGGACGGACGTGTCTCGCTCTGCTCTGCTCCTGGAAAAAAAAAAATCGGCAAATAACTCTCTCATTTGGGACAGAACGTATCCCAGCATTTGGGCGAAGATATGTCGGCGAAGCCTAAGGCTGGAAAACCAGGAAAAGGAAAAAGCGAGCCGCCGAAACAGTCCAAATTAACGGACTTTCAGGTCTGTGACGCAGTAAACAAAACTCCATATATGGCGGAGGAGGCTGGCAACGCTGCGATATCTGCGGGGAATGGCGCAGATGCGCTGATGGCTGCCATGAGTTCAATGAGAGCGGACTTTTCCTCTAGATTTGATGGGATTATGACAGCGTTGGAAGGAATAAGAAAGGAATTGGGTGACTGTGTAGAACGAACGGCGCAGATGGAGCTCCGTCTCGCTAGTGCTGAAGATGACGTCACCCGTCTTCAATTAAAGGTGCGCACTTTGGAAAAAAAAATAAATCTCTGGAAGATAATATTTTGGATTTGGAATCTCGGTCGAGACAGAATAATTTGAGGCTGGTGGGTCTTCCAGAGGAATCAGAAGGTCGGGACGTATGTTCCTTTCTGGAAAAGTGGATTCCGGAGGTGCTGGGCAGCGAGGAGTTGCAATCAGCAGTGGTTCTGGAAAAAGCACATCGTATTGGCCCACGGAGAGATAAGGGACCGCCGAGGACCTTAATTATGAAGTTTCTTAGCAACAGAGACAGGATGAAGATCTTCAACGCTGCACGAGCTAAAAAAGGAGAGATTAAACACCAGGACCAGCAGGTGCGGTTCTACCCAGATTTGGCCACAGGAATCCAGCAATTGAGGAAGCAGTTTGATCCTGTACGTAAGGAGCTGCGCAACCTTGGGATTCGTCATGGTGTAATCTATCCTGCGAGACTGCTGACCACGTATGAGGGCAGAACCCACATCTTCAAGACCCCAGAGGAGGCGCAGGAGTTCATCAAGAAGATCAAAGAAGAAGAAGAGACTGGTGGGAGCTAAGCATGAACAAAATATAGGTAGAATAATTAAGCATTTGCACAGGCATCTGACTGACTTGAAGTAAATAGTAAGTTTACAAAATATAGATTGTATTATATATTAAAAAAACAAAACAAAAACAAAACAAACAAACAAAAAAAAAACTATGATGTACAAAGTTGTTAAAAATTTTGGAGTTAAGTTGGAAAACTACAGAGGAGAGTTAATGTTACGTCATTAAAAGCAGTAGAGTTAGGGTGATTGGGAGGATGAAGAAGGAGTGGCTTAGGCTGTTCCCCGTGGGTGTGGAACGGTCGATGGCTATATCGGGAGACAGAATTTTTCTTTTGATTTTGGGGGGTTTGCCACAAGTGTGGGAAGGGGAAATTTGTTTGTGTGTAGTTTGTAGGATGAATGTTCAACCACTCATGTTTTTGCTTCTCTGTATGAGCATGTTTACACTGCAAGGTAATCCCAAACTCTCTATTGATCATGGACCAAAGTGTTAATCTTAATTTAACTTCATGGAATTGCAGAGGTCTACAAAATTTAAAAAAACTTAAACAAGTTATGAATAAAATAAAGGACATGGGTTCAAGAATTGTGTTTTTACAAGAAACTCATCTGATAGAGGAGGATGTTAAAAGAATTAGGAGTAGATGGCAGGGAAGTGTATTCACCTCTTCATTTTCATCCCGAGCCAGGGGAGTTATGACTCTCATACATAAATCAGTTCCTTTTCAAGTGAAAAATGTAATTGGAGACAAATTTGGAAGATATGTAATCATTCAAGGTTCTTTGCTATTAGAAAATATAAATCTTGTGAACTTATATGGTCCCAATATAGATGATCAGAAGTTCTTTGCTAATTTATTTCTCATCTTATCATCACTTACAGGGCAACATATAATAGCAGGGGATTTTAATTGTACATTGAATCCAGGTGTGGATAGATCAACAGGACTGGATTGTACGCACATTGGATGTAGGATGACTATTAATCATTTTATGAAAGAATTGAGATTGTTAGATATATGGAGAGAAATGAAACCACAAGTTAAAGCCTATTCTTGTTATTCCAGTACCTACAAGACATTCTCACGTATTGATTATTTTTTGATTTCCACAGAATTAAGGTCCAAGATTCAAAACTGCTTTTATGATAACATCGTGATCTCTGATCATGCACCCTGTTGTCTAATATATGTAGATAAAAAATTGACAAAGGAATCAGGTAGATGGCAATTTCAGCATAAATGGCTTCAGGATGAGGAATTTGTCAAGTATATAGAAAAACAGATAGACGAGTTCTTTGACATCAATACTACACAAACATCAGCATGTGTAAAGTGGGAGGCTTTCAAAGCTTTTATTAGGGGACATATTATTAGTTATACAGGATCAAAATCTAAGAAGACTCGAGAGGAGAGAGCTAAATTGGAACATAAAATAAAAAGTCTTCAGGAAAAAGTGTATGCAGGAAGTGACCCAAGGTTGGAGAATGAATTACTGATTTTGAGAGCTGAATACGACAAAAAATCAGTGAATAGAGCTGCCTCGAGTCTTCTAAGATTGAAACAATCTTTTTATGAACAAGGTGAAAAATCAGGAAAATTATTAGCATGGCAGATTAAACAATTGGAAATTAAAACACCAATTACCAGTATTATAAGTAACGGACAGGTAGTTATAGATCCTTTAGAAATTAATAGAGCCTTTAGAGATTACTATGAAAAATTATATGATACCAAAAATGAACCTGATTTAACAAAACTAAATGGGTTTTTGAACGAACTATCTATACCGTGTATACCAAATGAAAACAGGGAGATATTGGAGTCTAAAATTAGTCAAGAAGAAGTTGGGCTAGCCATTGATAATATGAAATCAGGAAAAAGTGCAGGACCAGATGGTCTTCCAGTTGACCTTTATAAAAAATTTAAGAATAAATTAATAAAACCTTTTTTGGAAATGGTTTTAGAAGCATTTCAAAATAATAATTTACCATCATACATAAATAATGCCTTAATTATACTGCTGCCAAAACCAGGTAAGCCCTCTAATAAATGTGAAAATATGAGACCAATAAGCCTATTAAACGCCGACCTTAAGATAATCTGTAAAATTTTAGCAAGACGAATACAAGAAATTTTACCAAATATTATTAATCGAGATCAGAATGGCTTTATAAAGGGTAGACAAGGCTTCCATAATGTAAGAAGACTATTTAATATTATTTATTTTAATAAAGAAGCACCGGATACAGCTCTCCTATCATTGGACGCCGAAAAGGCCTTTGATAGAGTTGAATGGCCCTTTCTTTTTGAAGTCCTACAAAGGTTTGGACTTGGAAATAATTTCATAAAATGGGTTCAAATAATATACAATAATGCTACAGCAGAAATCCTAACAAATAACAATATTTCAAAACCAATAAAAATCAATAGAGGATGTCGACAAGGCTGTCCACTTTCACCTTTACTGTTTACTATGGCAATTGAACCTTTAGCGATAGCGATACGTTTACATTCACAAATATATGGAATTAAAGTTGGACCAACAGAACATAAAATCTCCCTGTACGCCGATGATATAATTTTGTTTATGTCGAATCTAAAAAAATCAATTCCAACCTTGTTGAATTTAATAAAGAATTTTGGGGAAATATCAGGATATAAAATAAATAAAACTAAATCTTCAATATTAATGCTAAATGAGACCCAGAGAAATTACCCAGCCCCTGAGGCAAATCAATTCAATGTTGTAAATCAGTTTAAATATTTAGGAATCCAAATTATGCCTAAGCTAGAATCAGTCGCCAGCGTCAACTATGAAGCCTTAATGTCAGATATCAATGAGTTAACTCAGAGATGGATGTCACTACCAATGTCGATGATCGGGAGAATCAATATACTTAAAAGTAATATTTTACCTAAAATACTTTATTTATTTCAATACATTCCCTTATCACCACCTTTAGATCTATTCTCAAGAATAAAAAAAAAGTTAGTGGAATTTATATGGAACAACAGGAGGGCTAGATTACGTCTGTCTTTATTATATTTACCATTTGATCGTGGAGGTCTGAAATGTCCAAATTTTATGTTGTATTATTGGTCGGCACAACTGAGGTCTATGACATATTATTTTTCATCAAATGATCTCCCTCACTGGACTGAAATGGAATCATACAATTTACCTTTACCTCTTCCCATATTCATATACTCAGATTCGGCAAAAAAATTACAAAAACAAGTTAAAAATCCATTTGTAAAGCATATGATCAAAATATGGTGTGAAGCTAAAAACTATTTAAAAGAACCACAGTTATTGTCACAATTTAGTCCAATATGGGGTAATCAATATTTTAAACCAGGGAGAGCGGACGCTGTATTTAAAGTATGGAATTTAAAAGGGATACAAAAGATTCAGGATTTATATTTGCCATGTGCAGACAACATAATGTTTTTTGAAGAGCTGAGGATCAAATTTAATCTCAATAGAACACATTTTTTTAAATATCTTCAACTTAGAAACTTTATTCGATCAAATCAAAATAAAGCTCTCACTCGACCTATTTATTCATCCTTGGAAAAAATGATGATGAAAGATAGTAAAAGAAAGGGTATTATTTCAGAGTTTTATAACTCATTGACACTATCTTCAAGTGAAAATTCACTGAAAAGATTAAACTACTGGAAAGAAGATCTGCAAATTGAAATTTCGGAGGAACAATGGGAATTGGCTTGTACAGAAGCTCAAACCAAATCAATAAATGCACGCCTTAAATTGATACATTTCAAATGGTTAATGCGGATGTATGTTACACCGGAGGAGTTAAATAGATATAACAAAAATATACCAGATACATGCACAAAATGCATGGAAAGTAAAGGAACCCTATTTCATTGTTTATGGGAATGTAGATTAATAAGAATGTTTTGGGAAGAGGTGAGGGTAACAATTGAAAAAATAATCTCAAAACAAATCATACTGAATCCTAAACTGTTTTTGTTGGGTCTGTACCCAGAAAAGCATAATTTTAATAAAAGTGAAAGAACATTCATAGACCTCAGTTTGCTTAATGCCAAAAAATGTATTGCACTATTATGGAAAAAGACTCATAGACCAGATGTGACTCAGTGGTTAAGACAGATGTTAACAAACCTTCCATTAGAAAGAATAACATATATACTGAAATCAAAGGAAATTGTGTTTGAGAATATATGGAGACCTTTTATTGATTATGTAAAAAATTTAAACATAACTCTTGAAGAAGAAGGTGAATGATGTGTGTGGACCTTGTAAATTCCAAACTGGTGAACATAATATGTATACTTATGTATTGGATTGTCTAGACTAAACAGAGGAGCATTGTTGAAGACTTGATTTTGTTGGTGGTTGTTGGTGTTTTTAGTGCATTTTTTTTTTTTGTAGTACTTTAGCGTTAGTGTTTGATTGTTTGTATCATGTTTGTTAAAAAAAAAAAAGGTTCAATAAAGATATTGTGGAAAAAAAAAATAAATAAATGTAAATTTACAAGAAAAACCTCACACTAAAAAGAAAATGAGCAAAATTACTAAGAAAAACATTCCAGATTTATTAGAAAACAGTACTAAATTTATTATTTAAATTTTGTGGTTTGAGTCAGAAAGTTTGGAATCCAAATCTAAAAGTAAAATAAGATTTATGAGAAATGAGAAATTTATGAGGGAAAACAATACAGAAATGTACATGAAACAAGTTTGCAATTTTTCATGAAAATTTCAATTCAATTCAGCTTTATTTATACAGCGCCATATCACAACAAAAGTCATCTCATAGCACTACCAAATGCAGGGAAAATCCCACAATTGCAGAAAGACCCAGCAATCAGATGATCCCCTGTGAGCAAGCACTTAGCGACGGTGGAGAGGATAAACTCCCATTTAACAGGAAGAAACCTCTAGCAGAACCAGGCTCAGGGAGGGGCAGTCATCTGCTGTGACTAGCTGGGGGTGAGGGGATAGAGAGGATGAAGAGAACAGACATAAAGAACAGGAACAGTGAGAAGCCAAGTACATTATTGGAGGTCACCCGGCAGTCTGAATCTATTAACAGCAAAACAAAAGGGGGGTTAAGAGAAACAAGATCCCTCCCTAATCGTAGGCTATATTGAAAAGGAAGGATTTTACCCTGTTCTTAAAAACGGAGATCGAGTCTGACTCCCAGACCCAGAGTGGTAACTGGTTCCACAGAAAAGGAGCTTGATAGCAGAAGGCTCTGCCTCCCATTGTACTTTTGGAGATTCTGGGTATTACAAGTAATCCAGCATTTTGGGAGCATAGTGCTCTGTTAGGATGATAGGGTAATATCAGATCTTTTATATATAAGGGGGCCTGATTATTAAGAGCTTTGTAAGTGAGAAGAAGGATTTTAAACTTAATTCTAAACTCTATGGGAAGCCAATGAAGGGAGGCCAGAACCAGAGAGATATGATCTCTCTTTCTAGAACCAGTTAAAACTCTTGCAGCAGCATTTTGGATCAACTGAAGACTTTTCAAAGATATTTTAGGACAACCTGATAATAACGAGTTTCAATAATCTAATCTCGAGCTGACAAAGGCATGGATCAGTTTCTCAGCATTATTCAGAGACAAGATACTCCTAATCTTGGCAATATTGTGCAGATGATAGAAGGCAGTCTTAGAAACAAATTTAATATGTGAATTAAAGAACAGATCTTGATCAAAAATAACTCCAAGGTTCCTCACAGAACTATTCAGAGTGAGAATAGCGGCATCCAAATTAAGAATTTTATTTGGAAAGGAATTTCTAAGGTTTTTTGGACCAACAAGAATGACTTCAGTCTTATCTGGGTTTAATAGCAGAAAATTACAAGTCATCCAGGCTTTGATTTCCTTAAGACAGGCATCTAACTTGGCTAATTGATTACAATCATCGGGCTTCATTGACAAGTATAATTGTGTGTCATCTGCGTAACAATGAAAATGTATACAGCACTTTCTAATGATATTGCCTAACGGAAGCATATATAAACTAAAAAGAGTAGGGCCTAACACAGATCCCTGTGGAACTCCGTGACTGAGCTTAGAGTTGGAAGAAAACTCATCATTGATGTGAACAAACTGAAGTCTATCAGACAAATAAAATCTAAACCACTGCAGCGAAGTTCCATTTAGTCCAACATAGTGTTCTAATCTATCAAGTAGAATGTCATGATCGATAGTATCAAAGGCTGCACTAAGATCTAAAAGGACAAGTACAGAAACAAGTCCATTATCAGATGCGATAAGGAGGTCATTTGTGACCTTCACTAAGGCTGTTTCAGTGCTGTGATGAACTCTGAACCCAGATTGAAACTTCAAATAAACCATTTCCCTGCAAGTGGTCAAACAGTTGCGCAGCAACAACTCTTTTTAAGATTTTTGAAATGAAAGGCAGATTAGAGATTGATCAATAGTTAGCCAAAACTCCTGGATCCAGCGTTGGCTTTTTGAGTAAGGGTTTAATTACAGAAATTTTAAAAGCCTGTGGTACATAACCCAAAGTGAAAGAATTAATTATATGAAGAATACAGCTACCAATAATTAGGAAGACTATTTTAAATAACCTGGTAGGAATAGGGTCTAAAAGACAAGATGAAGGCTTAGATGAGGAGATTATTTTATCTAACTCTAAAAGGTCAATTGGAGTAAACTTATCTAAAGAGATATCAATTGAAGGACTTGTAGTAGTTAATGTAAAAACTTGTTCTAGCTTTTCTAAGAGATTTTTTATAAATTAAGAGATGATTTCACCACGCTAAATAGACTTCATCTAAATTAGTAGAACGCCATTTTCTTTCTAATTGATGAGTCTTCTGTTTTAAGCTACGAGTTTCTGTGTTAAACCAAGGGGTTAGAAATCTCTGGTTAGACTTTTTCTTTTTTAAAGGGGCCACCAAATCTAGAGTCTGATGCAGAGAGGCTGAAACACTATCTACCATGCTATCAATTACGGAAGGAGCAGGCTCTCCATTTTTTATTTCCGTTGTGTTGACCCATGGTATAGAGGAGACAATCTGCAAAAATTTGGTAACAACGTCATCTGAAAGACATCTGCTGTAGTAATATTTTTCTTTAGGAGTCAAATAATCAGAAACGGTGAAATCAAAGGTTAACAGACAATGGTCTGACAGTACAGGATTATGAGGAGACACTATCAGATTTTCTATTTCTATACCAATTCACAAATGTATGAGGAAAAAACTCTTATTGGCAAGAGTACCACATCACACACTACCCAAGTAACTTTTTGGTGACTTTCTTTACTTAAGTAATTAATATCAAAATTTAACATTTGTTTTTGCTTGAGTACAAGGACTGTTCATTAAAGATTTCCCCTGACCCACTTCCAGCTGTTGTCGGGGACTTAAGTTGCGCATGTATAATAACACACATCTCTGTAAGTCACATGGTAATTTGCAGCTCTGAACTTCTCAGAATTCCTCAGGTGCTAAGGTGTCATAATGGAGCCAGTTAAATGCAGAGCGGTCATCAGGTTCCCGTACTTGAGAGGCTGGACACCATGGGAGACGTACAATGAGATGAAAGAGACTTATTGGGAGGATTCTCCATTGTATGACGTAGTCAAGCACTGGCATTGACAGTTCAAGTGTGGTCAGATATCAGTGGAAACAACACCCATTCCTGTGCGACCACAGTGTGCCATTGAGGAGGACACCATCCAGCAAGTGGAGGCCACCATTTTGCAGGATCACTGCATAACCTTTCACCAACTAGTCCAAGATGTCAAGATCAGTGTGGGGTCTGTGAAAAAAAGTCATCCATCATCTCACACCTTTCCAGAAGCAGGAACAAGTCATGTGCTCCCAGGCTCTTTTGATCATGTTGTTGTCCGTGGTAGATGGCCTACCAAGATGGCCGTGCCGCCTGTGTTTCTGGCTGCTGGTCATCTCTGCTTGTTTGTCCTGTTTTTGATTATGTTATTGTGTCTGTCTGTGCAATCATCCATTGTTTATGATCGCCAAGTGCTGCTGGTTATTTGCTCTTCCATGGTGGGGTTTGGCTGTCATAATCAGGAGGGAAGATTCTTCCATTGGTCTCTGCGTTTGCAACTTCCCGTTGGTACCTGGGATCCCCGCTGTGGTTATACCGGCAGAAAGCGATCCAAACCTCGGAGAAGACGTGCAGGTGCCGCGGTGAAATCCAGAAGGCTTGCTCGGCTTCGCCGTCTCACTCGCTCCACCTCATCTTCTCCTAATTCTGCAGCTGGCCTCTTTCCTGAATCCTGGCCCTCGGGTGTGCCCAGAGTGAGGCCATCATTTCTCCGGCCTGTTTTCCCTGTTCTACCGTGTCAGCCGGCCTTCTCCCTGCTCCGAGCCAGCAAATCCCCTGCAGGTAGCAGGTGCCTACGTCAGCTTTCACCGGCCCCTATTCCTGGCGAGACTGCTGCTGTTACAGAGCCCATCCAGCTGGCGCTGCTTAATGCACGTTCCATTTCATATAAATCATTCTTTTTGAATGATTTATTCATTACTGCAGGGCTGGACTTTTTATTTCTTGTTGAGACTTGGCAGAGAAGTGAGGAATTTACCTCCTTAATTGAACTTTGTCCACCGGATTGTACCTTCTCCTGTGCTCCGAGATTGACAGGCCGCGGCGGTGGTCTGGCCATCGTGAACCGGCGCCGCTTCGTTACACCGACGGTGAGCCATGGAGCTTTTTCATCGTTTGAACTGATGATTTTATAAATTGGCTCCTCAAACCCATTTTATTGTGTTTTAATTTACCACCCTCCAGGAGTTTATGCCTCAGTTTTATCTGAGTTTAGCGATTTTTTAACTTCCATTATTAAATTTGAGCGGATTTTATTACTTGGAGATTTTAAGATAAGATAAGATAAGATAAGCCTTTATTAGTCCCACAATGGGGAAATTCCAGGATTGCAACAGCACAGGGATAGCAACACTCAGAGCAACAATCAGAAGGCAAGAGAAAAAACAAGAACAGCAAGTATACATATGTACATATAAATATAAATATATACAGTATATATATATATATATATATATATATATATATATATAGACACACAGTGCGGAGCATTGTAGCTAGATGGGATAGATATATAAATATATAAACACAGTGCAGAGCATTGTAGCTGGATGGAATAAATATATGAGTATATAAACACACAGTGCGGAGCATTGTAGCTAGATAGAATAAATATGTAGATAAATAAACACACACAGTACAGAGCATTGTAGCTAGATGGAATAAATATGTAAATGTATAAACACAGTGAGGAGCATTGTAGCTAGATAGAATAATATGTAGATATATAAACACACAGTGCGGAGCATTGTCGCTAGATGGAATAGATATTTAGATAGATATTTTAATTTGCATATTAATGATCCCAATGACTGTTTTGCAGTGAATTTCTTGGGTATTATTGAATCATTTAATTTTGTTTTGTGTCTATCTGGCCCTACGCATATAAAAGGAAATACACTTGATCTTGTTTTTACACTTGGTCTTAATGTGAATAATGTTCAGACTAAGGAGCTTCTTGTGTCAGACCATTTTTGTGTTCTTTTTAATTTATCAGTTAAATCAGTCTGTCACACTGGTAAGCAGGTAAAATGCTCTTGTGTCATTGACGAGTTTTCAGCTGTGAAATTTTCTGCTGCCTTTGACAGCAGTGTGGTTTTATCCTCTGATGAAGACACTGAGAGCTTGGTCTGCTCTTTTAACTCACACTGTTCAAGCATCTTAGATGTAGTTGCTCCCTTTAAAACCAGGACTGTCCGTGCTGTTAATTCATCCCGCTGGTTAAATGATGATCTCTGTTGTTTTAGACATAAATGTCGGAGGGTGGAAAGACTGTGGAAGTCCACTAAACTTGAGGTGCATCGATTGTACCTTAAGGAACTGTTAATTGAATTTAACAATATGATTAAAATGGCAAGAACTTCTTATTTTTCCAACATCATCTCCTCCAGTAGTAACAATCCAAAGATCCTCTTCAGCACAATAGACAGTATAGTTAATCCTGTCAGTTCTTCTCTCCATGTTTATTCAATTAATGACTGTAACAAGTTTCTTTCCTTTTTTGTTGACAAGGTCACTGCTGTTAAGGCTGGTTTTACTCATTCCTTTCCCCTAATCCTTGATTGTCCTAACAGACAGGCCTTTTTAAGTGATTTTACTCCAATTTCTTTTGAGGATTTGTTAGTGTTGGTGAGTTCCATGAAATCCTCCTCCTGCGTTTTAGATATTTTGCCTTCCTCAATGTTAAAAGAGGTAATTGGCTCAGTGGGTACATCTTTGGTTAATATCATTAATAGTTCACTTGAATCTGGTTGTGTACCCTCGTATTTTAAACATGCAGTTGTGCAGCCACTTTTAAAAAAAACCTAACCTTGATCCATCTGTTTTTAAAAACTTCAAGCCAATTTCTAAGCTTCCTTTTATTTCTAAGCTTTTAGAAAAAGTTGTTGCCAAGCAGCTCACTGACTTTCTGATTGAACACAATATTTTCGTCAAATTTCAGTCAGGTTTTCGTCAGAAACACTTGACAGAGACCGCTCTTCTCAGGGTCTCAAATGATATTTTAATGTCATCAGACTCTGGCAAATGCTCTGTTTTAGTGTTATTAGATCTTACTGCAGCATTTGATTTGCTCACCTCCGCCCCCTGGTGGAACCAGCGATGGATCCACTCCAGTTCGCCTACCAGCATGGCATTGGGGTGGAGGATGCGGTGATCTTCCTCCTTCACCGTTCTCTGTCCCACCTGGAGAAGCCCGGGAATATGGTGAGGATTATGTTCTTTGACTTCTCCAGTGCTTTCAACACCATCCAACCGATGATCCTGAAGGACAAGCTGCTGTGCGCAGGGGTGGACCAGCACCTGTCATCATGGATCCTGGACTACCTCACGAACCGGCCTCAGTTTGTGAGAACCCGGGACTGTGTGTCCGACACGATCATCAGTAGCACGGGGGCCCCCCAGGGAACGGTGCTGGCTCCCTTCCTGTTCACTCTTTATACTGCGGACTTCTCACACAACACAACACACTGCCATCTACAGAAGTTCTCTGATGACTCTGCGATCGTTGGCCTCATCTCCAATGGAGATGAAGCTGAATACAGAGGGCTTATCCAGGACTTCGTAGACTGGTGCCATCGGAACTGCCTCCAGATCAATGCAAGGAAAACTAAGGAGCTGGTGGTGGACTGCCGCAGGCATGGGCAGCCCCTCACAGCACCAGTAAATATACAGGGAACAGACATCGAGATGGTGACATCCTATAAGTACCTGGGTGTTCATCTGAACAATAAACTAGACTGGTCACACAATACTGACACACTCTACAAGAAGGGACAGTGCAGGCTGTTCCTGCTGAGGAGACTCAGGTCTTTTGGTGTACAAGGGGCGCTGCTGAAGACATTCTATGACATGGTGGTGGCATCAGCCATCACTTTTGGAGTGGTCTGCTGGGGCAGTGACATTACAGCAGCCGATAGGAAGAGACTGAACAAACTGATTAAGAAAGCTAGCTCTGTCCTGGGGCAGCGCCTTGATCCGGTGGAGGAGATAGGAGAGAGAAGGACGGTGGCTAAACTGTCATCTCTGCTGGAGTCCGAGTTCCACCCTATGCAGGATGTACTGAATGCACTGAGGAGCTCATTTAGCAGCAGACTACATCATCCCAGGTGCACAACCGAGAGGTTTCGTAGGTCCTTCCTACCAACGGCTGTCAGACTGTACAACCTAAGCAGGGCTGCTCACAGAGATAGCAAAAAGACGTAACAAACTAATAGTTTTTAAATGCAAAAGATGCAATAGACTTACACAATGGTCCCCTCCGGCATACAACTAGGAAAATACCGGTCGCTATGGAGGGTGAGAATATGTATGGGCACATAATCATACCATGTAGGATAACTAAGTAGAGGGTTATGCTGTTTCATCCCATCTAGCAACAATGCTCTGCACTGTGTGTGTTTATATATTTACATATTTATTCCATCTAGCTACAATGCTCAGCACTGGGTGTGTTCATATTTATATATCTATATATTTATTCCATCTAGCTACAATGCTCCGCACTGTGTTTTTATATATCTATATATTTATTCCATCTAGCTACAATGCTCCGCACTGTGTGTGTTTATATACTTACATATTTATTCCACCTAGCTGCAATGCTCCGTACTGTGGGTGTTTATATATTTACATATTTATTCCATCTAGCTACAATGCTCTGCACTGTGTGTTTATATATTCATATATTTATTCCATCCAGCTACAATGCTCTGCACTGTGTGTCTGTGTGTGTGTATATATATATTTTATAGTAATATGTACATATGTATATTAGCTGCTCTTGCTTGCTTGTTTTTTTTTCTTGCCTTCTGATTGTTGCTCTGAGTGTTGCTATCCCTGTGCTGTTGCAATCCTGGAATTTCCCCGTTGTGGGACTAATAAAGGCTTATCTTATTTTGTTACAAAGGCTTAGAGATTGGGTAGGTATTTCTGGAAAAGCTCTGGATTGGTTTTTCTCCTACCTTTCTGGTAAGAGTATTTCCGTGGCTGTTGGCTCTTATTCATCTGACTCTGCTCCTTTAACCTGTGGGGTGCCTCAGGGTTCTATTCTGGGTCCACTTTTATTTGCCCTATATATGCTGCCACTTGGTTCTATCATCAGCAAATTTAAAGGTGTGTCTTATCACTGCTACGCTGACGATTTACAGCTACTTTTCTCTTTTAAGCCTGACCATGTTGACAATTTTAAAATTATTCATGATTGTCTGTCTGCAATTAAGGACTGGATGTCTAGTAACTTTTTGCAACTTAATGCTGATAAAACTGAAGTCCTTATTGTAGCACCTGATAATCTAATTCCTAAGTTGGTTAATAGCATTGGTTCATTAAGCTCTAACGTACGGTCTAATCTAAAAAATCTTGGTGTCATTTTCGATCAATCGATGAGTTTTGACCAGCATGTCAAATCTCTGACCCGGAGTTGTTTTTTCCACCTTAGGAATATATCCAAAATTAGGTCATTGGTTTCCTACAGTCAGTTAGAAATCATTATTCATGCCTTTGTTTTGTCACGTTTGGACTACTGTAATGCTCTTTTCACATGTATTAGCAAATCCTCTTTACACCGCCTACAGTTAGTCCAGAACACTGCTGCAAGATTACTAATTAGGTCCAGTAGATTCTGTCATATCACTCCTGTTTTGGCCTCCTTGCATTGGCTTCCTGTAAATTATAGAATTGATTTTAAAGTTCTTGTTCTTACTTACAAAGCCATTCATGAAGAGGCACCTTTTTATATTAGTGACCTGCTCTTTCTACACCAGCCCAGCAGGTCTCTCAGGTCTTCTCATCAGAATCTATTGGTAGTCCCTAGCACTAGGCTCAGAACCAAAGGCGATAGAGTCTTTGCTGCTGTTGCTCCCAGACTGTGGAACTCCTTACCTTTTGAACTTAGATCTGCACCTTCCATTGGTGTTTTTAAGAAGCAACTAAAGACCCACCTTTTTAGCCTGGCTTTTTAATTAACTGTGTTGATTGTATTTTTATGTGCTTTTACTGTCTACTTTGTTTTGAGGTTTTTTTTTACTGTTTTATGTGCCTGTGTTTTTATTTTGTTTTTTACCATGTTAAGCACTTTGTGACTCTGTCTGTGAAAAGTGCTCTATTAATAAACTTATTATTATTATCATGTGCCAAGAAAATCAGGAGGACTTCAACAGACTAATCACACAGGATGAAACATGGGTCCTTCCCCAGGTAACCAACGGAATCAAGCCGATTCTGGTTGAGTTCCAGCACCTTTGGCAGCTCTCTGGCAACGGCTCGCCAAAACCCAGCCAGATCTGGGCCATTAATGGTTGACGGATCTGGCCCATGGCCAGTTGACATACGGCACGTTTAGAACAGACTGTAGTCACCTTATTTGCCCAAGATACAGATCTGGGGCCTCTTGTACAAAGGGTACTTTGTACAAGTACTCTACGAAACATTTCAATTTGGATTCCGTTCTCACCACAGCACTGAAACCGCCCTCCTCAGGGTCACCAATGACCTCCTGCTCGCCTCTGACTCTGGCTCCCTCACCATTCTTCTCCTCCTCGATCTCAGCGCTGCTTTCGATACCATCAATCATTCCATCCTGCTCCGTCGTCTGCTTTCTATTGGCATCACTGACTCCGCCCTCTCTTGGTTCACCTCCTACCTGTCTGAGAGATTCCAGTACATCTCCATCAACAATCATAAATCACGCACCACCCCCATCTCACATGGTGTCCCTCAAGGCTCTGTGCTCGGTCCAACCCTTTTCATTCTCTACATGCTTCCGCTTGGTCACATCATCCGTCAACATGGTCTTCACTTTCACTGCTACGCCGACGACACCCAGCTGTACATCTCCTCTAAATCCATCACCCCCGCCATTCTCTCCACCATCACCGACTGCCTTACAGACATAAAAACCTGGATGACTAACAACTTTCTCAAGCTAAACAGCAATAAAACAGAAATCATCATTTTTGGACCAAAATCTCTTTTACCCTCTTCCCAGAACTTTTCATTCCAAATCGATGGTCACTCAGTCACCCCCTCCCCCCTGGCCAGAAACCTCGGCATTATCATGGACCCCACCCTCTCCTTCAAATCTCACATCAACCATATCACCAAAACATCATTTTTTCATCTTCGTAATATTGCACGCCTCCGTCCCACCCTCTCACCCTCTGCTGCTGAAATACTTATCCACGCCTTCATCACCTCCAGACTTGATTACTGTAACAGCATTCTGTATGGACTTCCTTCCACCATCCTCCAAAAACTACAGTATGTCCAAAACTCAGCCGCCCACCTACTTACTCACTCCCGCTCCAGAGACCACATCACTCCTCTCCTCCGTCAGCTCCACTGGCTCCCCATTCAACAGCGCATCAACTTCAAGATCCTCCTCATCACCTATAAAGCTCTCCATAACCTCGCCCCCTCATACCTAACGGACCTTCTGTCTCGTCATTCTCCCACTCGTCTCCTCCGCTCTGCTGACGCTCACCTTCTTACCCCCATCACCAAGACAAAATTCCGCACCCTGGGTGATAGATCATTCACCATCGCCACACCAACCCTCTGGAATTCCTTGCCCCTTCACATCCGGTCTGCCAACACACTTGCTTCTTTTAAAAGTCAACCCCAAACCCATCTTTTTAAATCTACCTATAAAAACTGACTGCCTCTTCTACCTATGTGTACCTATGTGTTTAACTGTTCTCTGTATGTTTGTCCCTATGCTGCTTTGTAAAGCGTCTTTGAGTATTTAGAAAAGCGCTATATAAGACTGATGTATTATTATTATTATTATTATTATTATTATTACTTACGCACAAAAACATGGCGCATGCCCTTTTCCATGGAAAATTTCAGATGTATCAAGAATTAAATGACCATGGAAATATGCGCAGCCCCACGCCAACTTCGTGGTTGGTGTTAATACGTTTCTACTGTTATTGGTCCATTGGCGACACTTAGAGGTGATGTTGGGAGACTGAAAATGACATGAAAATTATTGTACACGCCAGAGACACATGATGAACAAACATCCAAGTGTGTGCAATTAGATGAGTGGATATAAAACCAAGTGCAAAGAAGTGCAGAAAATGCCTCTAACAACAATGGCGTTAGCATTATTAGAGGATATTGCAAATTGCGCAGTGAGAAGAGAAAGGGTATTGAGAGACAGATTTTCTGGCTCAGGATGATGACTGGCTTGTCAGCCATTTTAGTTTTCCACGGGCAGTCCTTGTGGAACTGTGCTCAGAGCTACAGCCACTCTTGGAGTGCAACACAGCGAGAAGCTGTGCGCTGCCCGCTGGCAACACTGGGGTTCCTGGCAATGGGCATTCCAGAGGGAGCTGGCAGACCCATCAAGAATTTCCCAGTTGGTCCTGAGCTGAGCTATGCCAGCTGTGTGGGATGGCATTATCTTGCTGTCACCCAGGTGCATCTTATTCCCATACAATGCAGTTGAACAGGTCAACATCAAAGTGCAATTTGTAGTGAGAGCCGGATTTCCTAATGATTCTAATGAACAGCATTGTTGGGAAAAAACTATAAGCTGGCACTGTGCGGATGGGTGGCTTCTTGGTGAGTAAATTCATGTAATTGTCCTAATAATAACCCACCTCATGTGCAACGTGCCTGTGTGCCTCCAAATATCACCCTGTCTTTCAAGGCTTCATTACAAGTCAGTGGTTCGAGTAAGTGACTTCCTTTTTTTGCTGATTAAACTACAGTTTCACAGCATTCTACCAAGCCCCCAATTGCCTCTGTGAGTACAGTAGTTATGCCAATAAACACATGCGTAAAGTTTGAAATGCAACAGTATCACCCTTTCCCTGGCGCACTTTATTCATTTACAGTAGTAGTGTGTGTAATCCATGTAAGTTGTATATAACTATAAAGGATGAGATTTGCATTTTGGACATAAAATAGGTACTTGTCAAGTCTAATATGATCTGCTTTCAACTGACAGGTGACCGTGGCTACCCACTAAATAGGTTCATATTGCCTTCTTTTTCATTACTATTTTCCTTTATTCAACGAGCTGATCCACCCGGCTGGTCACAAATCACAGTGATCAGCTGACACTTCTGAGGACAACTGCAGATGTCAGTGGAAACATGCCAAGGTTAAGTAAACATCTCATTCTCATCCCTGTCTGAATAAAGGAAAACGGTAAACTAATCTTATAGGGCTATGAGCAGGCTATTGAATTATCTGTATCCAGCATTAACGCCGGAGGACAGCGTGCCAAACAAAACGTTTTTACATGCCTCTACCTCATTCAGGAGCACATCCAACTCACAGTCTGTGGACTTCCATTGAATTCATTATTTTTGATCGTGGATACAAGAGAATCAAACGTGTAGTGCTTGTATATATCTATTTGCATACCTATTTGCATCTAATTGCATATTCAAATGGAGGTTGTCAAGGGAGGAGTCCGGTATTTCCTCACGTGTGTTCAATTTCAAATAGATTGGGATGTACAAAGGAAATGTGCTTGGATTCCTGGTACACATTGTTTCATACATCTGGATTTTTTTTATTTATTTTTTTTGCTCATAGCATTTTCTTGATTTAAATGTGCATCATCTTTCAGTAGGAAATCCACCCAAGTCTTTGAACATGAGGCCCCTGATGATGATGTTGGGGGAGGGGAGGCAGTGATGTGCGGTGAGGTTTGTGGGTGGTGAGGCACTGACTCAATTTTAAATATATAAATATTGTTGAAATAACTGGAATCATTCAGAAATTACATTTAGACCTACACAACAAATTAGGGGACAAATAATAATATATTTATACAGTAATTCTTTATTTTTTCATGATAACGCCCTGACCACACGTCACTGAGGGGAGGGTATTTCCCTATTCTGTATTTATGTACAATTATACACATTAATGAATTTAATCAATATTTATGTGAATTTCCTTTTAACTTAAATTTGTAAAAATAAATTACAATTTGCATTAGTTTGAAGACATCATTCTTAAAATTATTATTATTAATATTTGCATGGCAGATGCAGGTAGACTCGGCCCACATCTGGTCCGGTGTGTTGGACAGATTGTGGTGCGTCATTCTCTCCTGCATCTGGCATGACTTCAGCAGTTGGACTCGGGCTGAATCAGTACTTCTGGCCTGCTGGATTTGGGCCAAAACATTTTGGCTGTGGTCACAGTGATCCAGACACTAAAGCCCAGCCGAAGTCGTCATGGTCATGGTCTTCTGGCACCAGCATGAAGGACTGATGATGGCTATGGTCACAATGATCCAGACACTAAAGCCCAGCCGAAGTGGTCATGGTCATGGTCTTCTGGGACCAGCATGAAAGACTGATGATGGATTTCCCGGGTACCACAATTACCGGTACTTACTACGCTTCCCTGCTGCAGAAATTGTTGAAGGCCATCCAAATCAAGAGGCATGACACACTGATCAAAGGTGTCCACCTCTTGCAAGGCAACACTCCAGTTCACAATTCACATGTTGCCCAGATAAAAGCACAGTCCTACGACTATGAAATCCTTCCTCTCCCCCCTTATTCTCTGAAACTTGCACCATCTGACTTTTACCTCGTTCCAACCATGAAGTCATTTTTGAAGGGCAAGCACTTCCAAGATGATGACACGCTAATTTCCGATGTCAAGTCATGGCTTCTGCAGACTTCTACAGGTGAAGTCTCCACAGCTGCGTAAAGTGATGGGAGAAGTGTGTGACCCTTGGTGGTATCTGTGGAGAGAAAGACTGATAACTGTGCCAAGTGAGGTGGCGCGTGAACATGCAGTGGCCTCTCTTCTCTCTTTGAGTTCTGTGCCACTTAGTGTTGTTTAAATTACGCCTAAGTTGGGACTTCCGGGAAGATGGCGGAGAGACATAACGCTTAAACAGAGAGCTCTCCTTAGTCGGATTTAAAATCTTCGATAAATGGCCAACTCAACATAAATGGAACAATAAACCAAGGGATAAAAACACGAAGAAGCCGGGCACACGGACAAAAGCAGGGTAAAACTAAAGAATCCCTCTTCAACAACGCAGGAGAAATCGCTGAACACGAGGCCCAAAAAAAAAATTATGGGCCTCCGCCGGAGTGGAGGCGAGTGAGCGGCAGAAGGCGGGAGACGGACGTGGCGCACCGGGCCCAAGAAAAACTGCAAGGCTTTCAACGGAAAGCCTAGATTATAACAAAGATTAAGAAGGACACAGAAGAAATGAAGGCCAAGAAGACAAGGTAAAAGAGAAACAAACGGCTAGGAGAGGTTTAAGTGATTTTTGTTGGACATTTCTAGACTAATGACTATTACTTGGATAGTAAATACAGGTCTAGGGAGGGCCCCTCACTCGGTGAGGACAATCCCCCCACCCACCAACAGGGACCAGTGGGCTGAAGAAAGGCCCAAAGTACAGAGGTCGAGATTCGTTAATGTGTTTTTGTACAAATATGTGTTAGTTTTGTTGTTAAAGGGGTTAGGAGCACAAGTTAAAAAAATGGAAAAACATGAATATGGTTAAAAATCTTAAGATAATGACATTAAACGTGAATGGTCTGAACTCACCTGTTAAAAGGGAAAGAATAATAAGAAAATTCAAGAAGGAAAAAGCCGAAATTATATTTATACAAGAGACACATTTGAACAGGACAGAACATGAGAAACTAAAGAGATTTGGCTATAAGAACTCCTACTACAGTTCATTTAAGGGAGGAACTAAAAGGGGGGTTATGATACTAATTTCAAATAAAATACAATTTGAATGTGAACAAGAAATCCAGGATAAAGAAGGCAGATATGTAATAATAAAGGGAAGAATAGATGGTATGCAGATCACATTAGTGAACATCTATGCCCCACCAGAAAGTGACAAGGGTTTTTTTCAACATCTGTTTGATCTCATAGCAACACACAGTGAAGGAGTCCTAATTTGTGGAGGAGACTTAAATGCTGTCATGGATCATGAAGTTGACACAACAAGTGTTAAGAAGACAAAAAAACATGTAACAAAATTCATAAGAACCTCACTGGCAGAAATGGGTATGGTAGACATATGGAGGGACCTGCACCCGCTCGAAAAAGACTATACACATTATTCAGCAGTCCATAAAGTTCACTCTAGAATAGATTACTTCCTTATGAATGAAGGTGACAGACACAGGGTGAGAAATTGTCGGATTGGAGGGGCAGAAATATCAGATCATAATCCTATATACATGGAAATATATTTAAACAATAGAAAACAACAAACAACATGGAAACTTAATGTAGGACTATTAAATGATGAGAAAATGAAAGAAAGAATAAAGGTAAACATAAATGAATATATCGAGGAGAATGATAATGGAGAAGTGGACCCAACAATACTATGGGACGCACTAAAAGCCGTGTTAAGAGGTAAATTAATTGTTGAATCAGGAAAAGCAAAAAAGTCTAAACTGGAAACATATGAACAAAGATGTGAGAGACTGAGGGAATTAGAACGTAAACATCAAAGCACAAATGACCCAAAAATATATCAAGAAATTAAGGAAGAAAAAATAAAGATAAAAGAAATACAAATAGATGAAATCGAAAGGAAAAATAGATATTTAAAACAAAAATATTATGAAACGGGGCCAAAGGCCACAAAACTGCTGGCAAAACGGTTAAGAAAACAACAAACAGTGAATAATGTATATAAGATTAAGGACCCCATCACAAATAAAACCACAGTTACCCCAGAAAACATCGAAGAAATATTCCATAAATTCTATCAAGAACTATACTCGCAACCTGAAGAGACAAATGTAAAGGATATTAAAAAATTTCTATGCACATTGGACTTGCCATCAATAGGAAACCAACAAAAGGAAAAGCTAACAGCAGAAATAACAACACAAGAGATTAAAGATGTGATTAAGTCACTTAAAAACGGTAAATCACCAGGTAGTGATGGATACCCATCTGAGTTTTATAAACTGTTTATAGAAGAACTCACGCCACAGCTCCTAAAGTCATTTAATTGGACATTAAACAACAACAAAATACCTCCATCATGGAACGAAGCCATTATTTCAGTTATTTTAAAGCCAGGGAAAGATAGGGAACAATGCGGAAACTATAGGCCAATCTCTTTATTAAATGTGGATTATAAAATATATACAACAATTATCTGTAAACGAATAAAGACATTCTTGACGGAATTGATAGAGGATGATCAAACTGGTTTCATAGAGGGACGCCAAACACATGACAATATCAGGAGAACATTACACATAATTAATCAAATACATAAAGAAAAGAAAAGCGCAGTAATAATGAGTTTAGACGCAGAAAAAGCATTTGATAGGGTTAATTGGATGTTCCTATATAATGTGCTGGAATGCTTTGGATTTAACGAAAAATCAGTGCAATGCATAAAGACGCTGTATCAAAAACCTGTGGCAAGAATCAAGTTAACGGTAGCTTAACAGACAAAGTAAATATACAAAGATCAACTAGGCAAGGATGCTGCCTATCGCCCACCTTGTTTGCTCTGTTCATAGAGCCACTGGCTCAAGCGATGCGACAAAATAAGAAATTAAAAGGTGTAACAATAAAGGGAGCGGAACACAAGATTGGGCTGTTTGCAGACGATATTATAGTTTACCTTGAACAACCAGATGAATCAATAATGGAAATGATGGACTTGATAGAAAATTTTGGAAAATTATCAGGATACAAGATAAACATAACAAAAACACAAATACAGTACTGACATTCCACTACAACCCTTTAAACCAGATAACTGATAAGATCAAACTAAACTGGAAACAAAAAGAAATAAAATACCTTGGAGTGAACATACCTAAAGATTTAAGCAAAATCTATAAAGCAAACTATGATAGGTTAGAACAAGAAATAAAAAAAGATATTGATAGATGGTGGATCTGAATTCAAAAATTAAGACAGTCAAAATCAGCATACAACCTAGACTGCTTTACCTCTTCCAGGCTCTACCAACAGAGATTCCTGGTGCCCAGTTCTCAAAGTGGGACAGGATGATATCAAGATTTGTTTGGGGAGGTAAAAAGCCAAGAGTGAAATATAAAACTCTCCAATTACCAAAAGAGAAAGGAGGCATGGGTCTACCGAGTCTAAAGGAATATTACTACTCAGCACAAATAAGATATATCATATGTTGGTGCGACGGAGGATATGAGGCAAAATGGAAAGAAATGGAAAAGGAAATTGAGGGACTCCCAGTACAAAGCATAATAGGAGATAAAGATGCATATAAGCAAATCAAACAAATAGACCCAATCACTAAATTTACTTTGGAACTGTGGTATAAAATAGTACAAAAGTATAATATAAAGGAGGACATAAAACTATTGAAATGGGTAGCATTTGACAGTCAGTTTGAACCGGCAAAGCAAGATAGGGGATACAAAAATCTGGTGAACAAGGGAATCACAGCATGGGGCAATATCGGAAAAAAAGATTTTGGGAGTTTTGTAAACATGAGAAGAAAATTTAAACTAGAAAAATCTGAATTCTTTAGATATCTGCAGATGAGAGATTATTATATGAGGAAGATTAGGCATAACCTCCACACAGATGTGAGCGAGATTATACAATTCATTTTAAGCTCGTATGCAGGAAATATAATAAGAATTATTTCAAAGCTATATCAGAAACTTATGGCAAACAAACATTCAAGTAACTATATAAAGGAGAAATGGGAGAAAGAGCTAAATTTAAACATAACAGAAGAAAACTGGCAAGAAATATGGAAAACACAACACACATCAACAAGTTCAAGGACATGGAGGGAATTTGGATGGAAAAACCTGATTCGCTATTTCATTACACCACAGATTCAAAGAAAATATACAAATACCCAATCTATATGCTGGAGGGGCTGTGGGGCTCAAAATGCAGACCACTCACATATGTTTTGGAAATGCTGCAAAATCTCATCATTCTGGAAATCTATACATGTGACAATACAGAGGATATTAGGATATAATATACCAGTGAACTGTAACTTGATGTATTTATGTGATCTTAAAAGAGACAATGTAATACAGGCTGAGGACAGATAACTAGTTAAAATATTGCTGAGTGCATGTAAAAAAAACAATCATGAGAAAATGGCGATCAGAAGTTCTTCCTGACCAAGAGCAATGGACTGACATTGTTGAGGATATACATTTGATGGAAAAACTAACATATCGACAAGGAATGCAAGAAGGACAATATGAAAAAAAAAAATGGTGGAAATGGACACACTACAAAGTGCAACAACGAGACAGAAATTGAAAGAATAACCAAAGACACTGAAAAACCAGAAGAATTAAGAGATGGAAACTAAAAACTTGATGCTCCAACATTTGTCCACCCCCCCTTCCCCTTTTTTTTTTCCTTCCTCTAGCTCCTTTTTTTTAAATATAGAGACTGTGATCTGAATGTAATATGTATGATGAAACATGAATAAAAATCAAAGTTACAAAAAATTACGCCTAAGTTTAAGTCCTGGACCAGAGTGTTACAGAGGAACTCCTTGGTCTAGATCTTCTCCACCAGACCTCCATACCCCCAGACTCGACTACTGTGACTCATCCCAAATGGAGATGCCGTAGACGGTGTGAGCGGCGATAAAAGAGAGCTAAATGTGGAGGTATCCGAATGAAGCTAACCGCTAGCCCAAACAGACTGCCGATTCCTTCCCTCATTCTGGCCAATGTACGCTAACTAGACAACAAAATAGACCACATACAGCTACTGAGAACTACGCAACGGGACGCATGGAACTGCTGTGTTTTTATCTTTACAGAAATGGGGATAAATGACAATATACCAGACTTTGCCATTCAGTTAGCAGGGCTAACATCCTACTGCAGTGACTGTTCATGGAAGGAAGGAAGACCCGTGGGGGCGGGGTGTGTGTTTACATCAGCGATGCTTGGTGTCATGATGCAACTGTTGTACACAAACACTGTTCTCCACTGGTGAAGTTTATGATCATCAAGTGCCGACTTTTTTACATTCCGAGAGAATTTTCATCTGTCGTACTAATTGTATGCCCCACCCACCGCCATCAGCGAGAGGAGTAAAGCACTAAAAGAACTCTCTCAGGCTATAAGTGTGACACAAACAGCACATCCAGATGAATTCCTCATCACATTAGGAGGCTTCAGCCATGCAGATTTAAAGGCTCCTCCTACCAAATCTACACCAACATATGGACTTTCCAACAAGAGGAGACAATTTGCTGGACCTGGTATACACAGCTCACAACAAAGCATACAGAGCCTCCTTCTTTTCCCACCTCTCTCTGATCACATCACCACCCTGTTAAGGCCGGCATACAAACCCAGAGTGAAAACAATCAGACCAACAAAAAAGCAGGTACGTGTGTGGCCAGAGGGGTCCTCTGATGCTCTGAAAGACTGCTTCACCACTACAGACTGGGACACTTTCAAGCATGCAGCCACTCACAATGGACACACAAACCTAGAGGAGTACACTGAGGTTGTTGTAGCATACATAGCTAAATGCAATGATGATGTCACTCACGGCAAAACTATCACTGTTCGTGCCAACCAAAAGCCATGGATGACAGCAGAGGTCCACAGGATCCTGAGGGCTCAGGACACAGCCTTCAGGGCCGGTGACTCTGCAGGACTAACAACAGCTAGGGCCAACTTGTTCCATGACATCAAGGAGGCAAAACGACAGTACAGCAAGAAAATATCCGGCCACTTCAGCAACAGCAGAGATGCACGTTCCCTCTTGCATGGCATACAGACCCTCACCAACTACAAACCTCCACCTCAGACCTGTGCGAGTGACATCACACTGCTTAACAACCTAAATGACTTCTTCGGCTGCTCTGAAGCACAAAACAGCACATCAGCACAGAAGACCACTCCTCCTCCAGATGAGCAGGCCATAAGTCTGGATCCGACTAACGTAAAGAGGACCCTCTGCAGGACCAACCCACTGAAGGACTGTGCAGAGGAGCTCAAGAATGTCCTGATTGACATCTTCAATATCTCCCTGACTCAAGCTGTTGTCCTCACATGTTTCAAAACTGCCACCATAAAGCCAGTGCCAAAGAAGCCCGTCCCATCCAGCTACAACAATTACCGGCCCGTAGCACTGACCCCCATCATGATGAAGTGCTTCAAGCGGCTGGTCATACAGAACATCAAGTCCATCTTCCCTCCCTCCCACAACCCATCTCAGTTTGCATACAGGTCTAACCACCTAATCACCACCGGAGTGGTGGCTCAGTTGGTAGAGCATCCGCCCCACACCTGGGAGGCAGGGGTTCAAATCCCGGCCGGGTCATGCTGAAGACCATATAAAAGTGGAACTTCCTGCCGTTCAGCTTGGTGCTCAGCAATAATGGAATGGAGGAGGGAAATTTGTGGCGGCGCCTTGCATGGCAGCGGCCCTCTGATTCTACACTTGGGGTGTGTGTGATTAACACAGTAGATAGGTAAAACACAATCTCGTTCTACTGTACATGATTGGTTGTACAGTTGAGTGACAATAAAGGGTGATTTAATTGATTTAATTTAATTTAAGAGATCCACAGAAGATGCCATTGCTGCTGCTCTCCATCCAGTCCTCACCCACCTGCACTCAAAGAACTCCTATGTGCGAATGCTGTTCTTGGACTTCAGGTCGGCATTCAACACAATCATCCCCCAGCATCTGATACAAAAACTCAGACACTTGGGACTCAAAACCTCTCTCTGTAACTGGGTGCTGGACTTTCTCACAGGGAGGCCATAGAATGTGTGGGCTTGCAGCAATACTTCCAAGACCATCACACTGAGCACAGGGCCCTCACAAGGGTGCATGTTCAGCCCACTGCTGTTCACCCTGCTGACCCCTGACTGCGTACCAGCCTACAACACCAACCACATCATCAAGTTTGCAGATGAAACGACGGTGGTGGGCCTCATCACCAACAACAAGGAGGCCAACTACAGAAATGAGGTGAGCCAACTGGTCCAGTGGTGTGAAGGCAATAACCTCTTTCTGAACGTGGGAAAAACCAAGGAGATTGTGGTCGACTTCAAGAGGGGTCACACACAGCACCCCCCCTCTGATCATCGATGATGCAGCTGTGGAGAGGGTGAGCAGCACCAAGCTCCTGGGGGTGCACATCTCTGAGGACCTCTGCTGGTCCAACAACACCCCATCACTGGCCAAGAAGGCTCAAACTCACCTCCATTTCCTCTGCAAACTGAGGAGAGCGTGACTTCCACTCCCCATCATGTGCTTACCGGTATTCTACCGGGGCACCATTGAAAGCATCCTCACCAGCTGCATCATGGTGTGATGTGGAAGCTGCACCGCATCCTGCCGGAAGACACTGCAACACACAGTGAAAGAAGCCAGCAAGATCATCGGTGCCCCTCTGCACCCCCCCCCCCCCCCAGACATCTACCTCACCCGCAGAGCCATCAACATTGCAGGCGACACCTCCCACCCCTCACACTCCTCTTCAGCCCCCTGCCCTCAGGGAAAAGGTACTGGAGCCTCTGGGCCCGCTCCACAAGACTGCTAAACAGCTTTGTTCACCAGGCCATCAGGACCCTGAACTCTGCCCCCCCTCCCCGGATTGTAATGCACTCACCCGCACAATAACTACCTCAGCTGTTTGCATAGAAAGACTGGCACACCAACAGTAATACATTTGCTGCTGTATGTCTTTGCACTTTACTGCAACCATTTGCACAAATGCCATATCGGCTGCTGTCTGTCATTGCAATACTGATCATGTGCAGTCCTATCTGTCACTGTCTGCACCTATACTACAGCATTGAGCTTGCTACTACAGGTATTACAGCTCCACTTTTCTGTATATAGGATTGCTGGGTTTCATCATCGTTTATCTTTATTTTCACTATGGGAGGTCTGGGTCTATCTTTTGTAACCATTTGCACTACGGATAGCATTACTGTACATAGACTGCTGCTGTTTTTCCAGCCTTATTCTTTTTTCATTTTTTATATTGTGCACACCACTGAAGAGAGAGAGAAACACCATTTCAATTCTCCTGTATGTCCTGTACATATAGTAGTACTGACAAATTGAATCTTTGAAGTTCAGCTCCTCTCAGTCCACTGAAAATGAGTCAGGGGAAATCTTTAATGAACAGCCTACGTCTGCCTTATTTGTTACATTTAAATATCTTTAAATATAATATACAGAACATGTACATGAAGGACTAGTATATCTTTTTTGGACGCTCTTCTTTCATCACCGTACAGACAACAAATGAATCTTGGAAGTGGCTGCAGAGACGGATTAAGAATTAACAAATGCTCTGCATCCACTGTGAACTTCTACCAAAGTAAATGTTTAAATCAATGAAAGATTGAACAACTTTGTGTGTGCAGTCATTGAAATACCCGAGATACATCTGTGTGTTTTGCAAAATTAAAATCAGAGGGTGATGGGTGGAACAAAAAGGAGGGATAAATACTCATGTGGCCTTAATAACTTAGTGTTGGATAAGAAAAGAGGGAAAGAAGAATACTTTATTTTTTAAATCCCAGGACAGAGAATTATTTGATCACACGTAATAAGTCCAGCCACAAATGCTATTAAAACTTAAAACTGGGATCCGTTGGACACAGAACAAAGGCGGTGGAGACATCAGTGATGAATTATTCACATTGCACCAGCCGGCCCTCCCTCCACCATCACTGTTTTACTCAGACACTCCAAACTGGTCCAACTCCACCTCTTTGGCCGGAGTTACTGGAGACTTCGACTGCCTGAACTTCTGCACCTCCACTGTTCTCATGCTGCTCTCTACGCCTCCTTTCTGCACTGCTGGTTGAACTCCTCATGCAGGGTGTTTGGGTTGGTTTTTTGGATGGGTGGATGTACATTTTGAACTGAGGACCAGCTTCCACTTTTTGCAGCTCTAGTCTACATCTTTGGCAACTCTGAAACTCAAAATCTTCACAAAACTCAATAAAAGTTTTGCTCAGTAAAACAACAAACAAGATGGCGACCGGGATGGTCACACTTTTTCAGTGCTGAGACAAACTCGCTGATTTTCCCATTAAAAGTACCTAACCAACAGCGATCGGCGCTCGTGACGGACACCCACGGGCTGAATTTCCACCTCCGTCAGAATCCCGTTGGAATGCCCCTTTAATCGGGTAGAACTGCTGCGCTCTACCCGAAGCGATTACCAAGCTAACGCTAGTTAGCTTAACGCTGGCCCCAGTGCGCCACCTAACTCCGACGCGAAGCGGCTCAGTCCCCGGTGAGGGCTTACTGGAGGAACCAACCGAGGCGGCGGTTGGGAGCTCGGGCGCAGCGTTGGTGAGAGACGGGGGCCACCTGGACCCAGCAGGACAGTGGCCTGAGTCGGAGCCCAGTTGCGAGGCCCAGCTGAGGAACTACCAGACTGACGGCGGTCGGTGACGGGGCCTAGCGGAGGTGCCACCCAGCCAGACGGCGGCGAGCGGCGGTGATCGGCGGCGGTGATCGGTGGAGTTCGGCTGCGCCGGCGGTGTGCGGCATAACCGGCCAGGCAGACGGCGGCAGGCGGCGGCGATCGACGGCGGTGATCTGCGGAGCTGTGCAGCGTTACTTGGCGGAGGAGCTGCGCAGGAGCTCGGTTGTGGCGGGTCCAGCAGCGGCCGGGCTAGTTGAGGCCTAGCTGGATTCTCTGTTTATTTCTATCCACAGGTCAGTAAAATGCCACCAAAAAAAGAAGAAATGGAAGAAATAAAAAAATCTCTGAACTTTATGTCAGGAGAATTGGCCAAATTGACTAGCCAGCAGGCCAAAATAATAGACCTAATAGAAGAGGTACAAGCCCTACAGTTAATAATAAAAGAAAAAGACAAAAAAATTATGGACCTGGAGCAACACGGGCGTCTTTTGGAGCAACGCGTCGAGGATCTTGAACAAGGTTCTCGCATTGATGACCTAGTTATAAGTGGACTAGACATCAGATATCAATCATACGCCCATGCCACAACAGGACTGAATGGTGAAGATGCTCCCATGAGTGAATTAGTGTCCTTAGAAAATCAAGTGCTTCAGTTCCTTAATAATAGAGACATTAAGGTAGAAGCCAATGCAATCTCAGCCTGTTATGCTCTACCGAAGAAAGATAACAAAACAAAGAAATCAATTGTGATGCGCTTTGTGAACAGAAGGGTAAAGAATGACATACTGAGGCAGGCCAAAAAGCTAAAGGATACTCAAGTTTACCTAAATGAACACCTGACAAAAAAAACCCGCTGAATTAGCACGGCAGGCACGGATGCTAAAAAAACAAAATAAGATACAGGCAACCTGGACAAGAAATTGTAGAATTTGGATTAAACTAAATGGATCACCTGAGCAAGCAAAGAGTATAATGATCAGAGATGCTACTGACTTAGATAAATACAGATGAACACTGATTAAGAAAATTATGAGTCAATGATAATCCATATTCATACACACGATAAGAATAGTTCTTTTGATACACCATGCCAAAGTACTTTAAAAAAAATAAGCAAAATAAACAAAAACTTATGATCGACTCGAGTAGACATCAATTATCCCCAGTTGGAGGAAGTCATTTGACACAGAGTGAGGAAACTCAAACTCTGAAAATATGCCATTATGCTGAACATAAACCACAAGAGATGGAGAATGATATTGATCCTGATAACCACTTTTTCAATAATATTCATAACCACTGTGAATATTACACTGAAAAGCAATTCAAAAGTCAAGTGCAATTAGATGGTAAACTGTCAATAATACACTTCAACAGCAGAAGTCTTAACAAAAACTTTCCACAGATTCAGGACTATTTAAATCAGCTAGACAGAAAATTCACAGCCATTGCAGTCTCTGAAACCTGGCTTAATGAAGAACAGGCTCCCCTGATGGCAATAGAGGGATATCAGATGTTTTATATAAACAGATCTCAAAAAAAGGGTGGTGGTGTTGCACTGTATATTGATGACCTGTATAGGTGTAAGCTTGTAAATGAAATGTCCTCAGCACTACCAGGGATTTTGGAATGTGTTACTGTTGAGATTGACCTAGACAAAACAAAAAATCTAATCATAAGCTGCATATATAGAACGCCGGGAACTTGCATTGAGACATTCAGAGATAAATTAGTCGAGCTGTACAATAATATTACTAGTAAGAAAATGGTAGCAATTTGTGGAGATTTCAATATTGATTTACTGAATCCACATCAACAAAATGTAGTTACAGAGTTCATGAACTCTATGTACAGCATGAGTCTATATCCCACAATAACACATCCTAGTAGAATCACAGTTCACTCTGCTACACTTATTGACAACCTGTTTGTCAATGTTTTCGATAAGAAAATAGAAAGTGGATTATTGATAAATGATATAAGTGACCACTTGCCAACCTTTGCACTTATCCATGGCCACACGGGGCCCAACGCAGAAAAAATTTCAAAATCGTTCAGACACAAATCACCAAATGCAATCAGTTCTCTTAAAGAGGACTTGCTGAAGCAAGACTGGACAGAAGTCTATGTATCAGATGTAAATGAAGCCTATGACACATTAATAAACATTGTAACCACTCTTTATGAAAAAAAACTGCCCATTAGTAAAAAAAAAGCTTAAACACAAATTTGCTGATAAGCCATGGTTAACCAAAGGACTACAAAAGGCGTGTAAAAAGAAAAATTTATTATATAAAGCTTTCCTAAAGAAAAGGACAAAAGAAGCAGAGCAGCGGTATAAAACATACAAAAATAAGTTAACATATATAATAAGATGTAGTAAAAGAGACTATTACAGTAAAGAACTGGTGAAAAACAAAGACAATATTAAAAATACATGGACAATACTCAACAGTATCCTTGGAAATAAAAGCAGAAATACAAGCTACCCAACTAATATTCCAAAAAATAATAAAACGACTCAGAGTGTGAATATAGCTTCACCTGCAGATGAATTTAATAATTTTTTTGTTAACATTGGACCTAAACTGGCCCGAGAAATACCCACTACGGTGCCTACAGGTGATACAATATGCAATAACACTGCTGTAAAAGACTCCATCTTCATAAAGAACACAGACGAAAGAGAGGTCATTGAAATTGTTAAATCGTTCAAAAGTAAAACATCTACTGACTGTGATGGTATTGACATGCTACTAGTCAAAACTGTTATCGAATGCATAGTAAAACCACTGACGTATATCTGTAACCTGTCTCTCCAATCAGGTATATTTCCCAATGCAATGAAAATAGCTAAAGTAATTCCGATATACAAGACGGGCAACAGAGGGGAACTCTCAAACTATAGACCAATTTCACTATTACCGCAATTTTCCAAGATACTTGAAAAAATATTCTATGAGAGAATTGACAACTTCATACTGAAGAATGATTTATTGTGTGAGCAGCAATATGGGTTCAGACACAAGAGGACAACTGCATATGCCCTAATGGAATTTACAGAAAAAATATCAACAGCCATTGAAAATAAAGAGTATTCAGTTGGAGTATTCCTAGATCTTAAAAAAGCATTTGATACAGTAGATCATAATTTATTATTAAAGAAACTACAAAATTGTGGTATTAGAGGGGTAGCACTGTCCTGGTTAAGTAGTTACTTAAAGAATAGATATCAGTATGTATGTGTTAGCAACAAAAACTCAGAGTTACTGAAGGTCACCTGTGGAGTCCCACAGGGTTCAGTTTTGGGACCATTATTATTCAATATGTATATAAACGATATATGTAAAGTTTCAGAAAAAATGGACTTAATATTGTTTGCCGATGACACTAATCTGCTATGCAGTGGAAACAATTTGGAACAACTTCTGGATACACTCGGAAAGGAATTAGGAAAGCTTAAACTGTGGTTTGATTCAAACAAATTAACGCTCAATTTAAGTAAGACAAAATTTATAGTCTTTAACAACCATCACAACAACCCAGTACCCAAATTCAGTGTAAATGGTGTAGAGATTGAAAGGGTATCTGAAACTAAATTCCTTGGAGTAATAATTGATAACAAACTGTGTTGGAAGTCACATATTAATTATATTAAAGGTAAAGTATCCAAATCAATTGCAATATTACACAGAGTGAAATATTTGCTGAATCAACCCACACTATACACCTTGTATCATTCATTAATACTCCCATACATGACATATTGTAATGAAGTATGGGGAAATACATATAAAACAAACATATATCCACTCTTTATGCTTCAAAAGAGAGCTATTAGAATAATAAACAAAGCAGCTTACAGGGAACCAACAAACCCACTTTTTCTTAAACAAAAAACTCTCAAGTTGAAAGATCTGGTTGACTTTAAAACCGCAATAATAATGTTCAAAGTGAAGAATTTATCACTGCCCGCAAATATCCAAAAGTTGTTCCAAACAAGGGAGAAACGATATCACTTCAGAGGAGCATGTATATTTCAAAAGCCTACAGTGAGAACAACTACCAAGCAACACTGTATTTCAGTGCAAGGAGTCAGATTATGGAACGATTTTGGACCTGAATTAAAATCATGTACAAAGCTTGGACAATTTAAACAAAAACTAAAGGAAGAAATACTCCAAACATATTTACAAGACGACATGTAAACTCACATAAGGATTGACATTTCCAGCCTGTGTTGTGTTGTAGCTTAGTTGTTTTTTTTTTTTGTTTTTTTTTTCTCTGTGACATTTTGTCTTAGATTTGTTTTTGAATAGTAACCGCTTAACTTAGCCTAGCTTAGTTTTCTTTTTTTTCTCTCAGTCATATTTTGTCTTAGCTTCGTTTTAAATTGTAATCGCTCTTGTCTTGTTTTCTCTTTTTTCTCTTTTGAATTCTTGGATGGAATATGGGTGGGCAATATAAGCTGCGGCTTCAGCCATCACCCATTTCGGATAACTCACGTGGAATTGTATAGTAGAAGGAGTCTTTGTCTAATTTGACCTTGTTGGGTACACGGTGGCGCAGTGGTTAGCACTGCGGCAGCACAGTTTACCCTTGGCCGGGGGATTGTGGGGATCGTGGGTTCGATCCCAGCCCCCGACCAACAGTGATCTGTGTGGAGTTTGCATGTTCTCCCCGTGTTGCGTGGGTTTACTCCGGGATTTCTCCGGTTTCCTCCCACATGCCAAAAACATGCATGTTAGGTTAATTGGCTGTTCTAAATTGTCCCTAGATATCTGTTTCCTATAGACCCTTAGAATAGAGGGTTAGTATTAATGAAAGCGCTTTGAGTGGTCTTTGTGACTAGAAAAGCGCTATATAAGTGCAGGTTAGTTAGTTAGTTAGTTAGTTATATTATACAGTTTCTTTTAACCTGTACTGTACTATCCGAAATAAAATTCATTCATTCATTCAAAAAAAAAAAAAAGTCAAAAGTTATAATGCATAAGATTTATATAGCGCTTTACAAATAGATTATTCATTCACCAGACAATGGTAGTGGCAAGCCCTGGGGCAGGCTGATGGAAACGTGGCTGCCAATCCACGCCAGCAGCCTGTCTGGCCACCACTGAACATTTATACCCAGTGTGGTAGACACTGGAAGCAAGGTGGGTAAAGTGTCTTGCCCAGGGACACAACAGCAAGCTATCTGGGGAGAGTGGGATTCGAACCACCAACCATCCGGTTATTGGACGACCTGCTCTACCTCCTGAGCCACTTTAAGTTTTCTCACAGCTTAAAACTTTTTGTCATATTTAAATTCCACTAAATATTTGGGTGAGTGTTGAGACTGTTTCTAGTTTTTGGGGCCCTGTGCAAGATTATGTTTGGGGGAGTCTTATTTTACTGGAGAAGAGTTCAAATCCTTTAAAGAAAAAAAATGCCCCCCCAACAAAAATAAATAATTAAAAAAAAACATATCCAGATGAACATCAAAAAATTAACCTCTTGCACTTCGGTGTACCGCGGGCGGACACGTCTCTGCGTCCTAGGGCACACGAGGGGGTCCTAGGACGCACAGTGTGCGTCCTAGGAGGCACTGTAGCGGGGGGGGGGTTGTTATCTTCTACATTACAGATATTTTAGTATAATTTTTAGTGCACTGTAGGTTATTTTTTCTTGTAAAAAAAGCCACACATTTTTTATGTGGCATGATTCTTTGTGTGTGGGGGCTTGTTTGTTCATTCATTCATTCATGAATGAATAAACAACCCCACACACACAGCCCTGAGTGTCACCTTTCATTAGAGCCCAATGTCAAGCTTCTATATTGAATCATTCAAAAGTTACAGACGTTTTTCCAAACTGTGCCATTTGGCACAATTTGGCACAGTTCTAAAATGCCTGGGAACAACCTGTGATGAAAGCTGTGTAATATATTCATTTTTTGTGGTATTGTTACAAAATTTTGACCTCAGCTGGATAACACTTGGTTCTACATTTCTGTTGCATTTTCCAGCCCGGATCTGACAGCTGTGTGTTATTTGCAAGCATTTGTATCCAAAAAAATACCCAGGCGAAATTTATTTTCTTCAAGTTCAGTATGTTTAGATGACTGTTACTCAGTGGCGGAGCACTTAGAGAGATTATGACTGTTTTGCAAAAAAATTCAAAGTGTTTTCTTTTAAATGAGACCAACTCCATGAAGATGCTGCAAAGGGTTGAAGAACAACTTTTGATTTACTTTGGGTACGTTATTTTTTGGCGTTTTTAGGGAAATTGACCAGAGTGCAAGGGGTTAAACCATTATGTAGAATCACAATTTAACCAGCATCCATATGAAAGCTGCAAATTTTCAAGAAAAATAGTGACAAATTTGTGAGGAAAAATGTCACAAATTTACAAGAAAAAAGTCACAAATTAACAAGAAAAAAGTTGTTAATTTATGATGGAAAAAGTAGGAAATATATTTAAAAAAGTTATGAATTAAAAAAACAGCAAATGTATGAGGAAAAAGTTGCAAATTTACAAGAAAAAAAGTCAGATTTATGATGACAACAGTAGGGAATTTAAAAGAAGGTTACAAATTTACAGTTTAGAAAGCTTGGGCGCCTCCCACTTGAGGTGTTTCGGGCACGTCCCACTGGGAGGAGACCCCGGGGCAGACCCAGGACTCGGTGGAGAGACTATGTCTCCCAGCTAGTCTGGGAACGCCTTGGTATCCCCTCTGAAGAGCTGGAGCAGGTGGCTGGGGAGAGGGAAGTCTGGGCTTCTCTGCTTGGGCTGCTGCCTCCGCGACCCGGACCTCCGGAAAAGCGGTAGAAGATGGATGGATGGATGGATGGTTACAAATTTACAAAGGAAAAAGCTGCAAATTTGTGGGAAATAAAAGTTGCATATTTACAAGGAAAAAGTTGCAAAATCAAGATGAAAAATTTGCAAATTTATGATAAAAATAGTAAGGAATTTGCAAGAAGGTTGTAAATATGCAAGAAAAAACTGGCAAATTTGTGAGAAAAACATCACAAATTTACAGGGAAAAAAATGCAAATTTAAAAGAAAATATAGCCACAAATAGCAACCATCCGGTTCCAAGCAGGTGTAGACTTCAAGGTCTTGTTTTGTTTAGCAACAGCATTTAAAACCTAAAGCCTGCTACACACTTTAGTGTTTAAAGCAGCACAACTATGTAACTTTCTTGTTCCTTGTAAGAAGACTACAAAGGGCAAAACCACGACAACCACAGCCCCAGTCCCAGCAGCCAAGCACTGAGCTTTTTGTTGCTGGTGGCTAAAGTTGTGCCCTGTGATTCGTTGCTGGGACCGAGGTGCAGCTGCTTTTCCCTCAGTGATCCCACAAAAAGAGCTGTTGCAGATGAAAATTTGACATAGTGTTGTTTTAAAATGCACAGGAGAAGCATACAGTACTTCAGTTGTTGTTCAGAAGAGACTTCCCTGGTAAGATTCAAACTTGGGACCTCCTGCATACCAAGCACTCATCTTAACCGCAACACCACATACTGTAACTGCTCTAGCTTGCACTCTGTTTCTCAAATGATCACTGTTCCAGTGAAAGGATTTCCAGCAACAGAATTACAGCTTTTAAAACTTATTGTGCACTACATGCTTTCAAATGCACATCAGCGGTATGTTGCACTTCCAAAGAATGACACATTACCAAAAGGATTTGAACCCAGGCCTCCTGGGTAGCAGATGAACTTCTTAACCCCAACACCACACAATTGCTTTGTGTTACATACTGACTTCCTCACACACTAATGAAACATTCTGACAAAACAAAATGGCTGGCAGACATTTCATAAACATGATTTTTGGAACATTAACAGAATTGCATGAAAGTTGGTGTTTTGCTGAAGAATACTGTAGTGAGTGTGAAGTCTCATCAAATCTGAATCACTATATCAGAAGTTAAACCCAAAACTACATGCCAAAGAGAAACTGTACAACTTGATTGGCCTAGAAAATCAAAACAGACTGACATTTTTGGATAATTTTAACACATTTTCATTAACTTTTCATGTCAGTAGACGATCTCTGCCTAATTTACTGCGGACTTCTCACACAACACAACACATTGCCATCTACAGAAGTTCTCTGATGACTCTGCGATCGTTGGTCTCATCTCCAACGGAGATGAAGCTGAGTACAGAGGGCTTATCCAGGACTTTGTGGACTCGTGCCATCGGAACTGCCTCCAGATCAACGCGAGGAAAACTAAGGAGCTGGTGGTGGACTGCCGCAGGCATGGGCAGCCCCTCACAGCACCAGTAAATATACAGGGAACAGACATCGAGATGGTGACATCCTATAAGTACCTGGGTGTTCATCTGAACAATAAACTAGACTGGTCACACAATACTGACGCACTCTACAAGAAGGGACAGCGCAGGCTGTTCCTGCTGAGGAGACTCAGGTCTTTTGGTGTACTAGGGGCGCTGCTGAAGTCATTCTATGACACGGTGGTGGCATCAGCCATCACTTTTGGAGTGGTCTGCTGGGGCAGTGGCATTACTGCAGCCGATAGGAAGAGACTGAACAAACTGATTAAGAAAGCTAGCTCTGTCCTGGGGCAGCGCCTTGATCCGATGGAGGAGATAGGAGAGAGAAGGACAGTGGCTAAACTGTCATCTCTGCTGGAGTCCGAGTTCCACCCTATGCAGGACATACTGGATGCACTGAGGAGCTCATTTAGCAGCAGACTACATCATCCCAGGTGCACAACCGAGAGGTTTCGTAGGTCCTTCCTACCAACGGCTGTCAGACTGTACAACCTAAGCAGGGCTGCTCGCAGAGATAGCAAAAAGACGTAACAAACTAATAGTTTTTTGAATGCAAAAGATGCAATAGACTTACACAATGGTCCTCTCCGGCATACAACTAGGAACATACCGGTCGCTATGGAGGGTGAGAATATGTATGGGCACATAATCATACCATGTAGGATAACTAAATAGACGGTTATGCTGTTTCATCCCACCTAGCAACAATGCTCTGCACTGTGTGTGTTTATATATTTACATATTTATTCCATCTAGCTACAATGCTCAGCACTGGGTGTGTTTATATTTATATATCTATATATTTATTCCATCTAGCTACAATGCTCCGCACTGTGTGTTTATATATCTACATATTATTCCATCTAGCTACATTGCTCCGCACTGTGTGTGTTTATATACTTGCATATTTATTCCACCTAGCTGCAATGCTCCGTACTGTGGGTGTTTATATATTTATATATTTATTCCATCCAGCTACAATGCTCTGCACTGTGTGTCTGTGTGTGTGTGTGTATATATATATTTTATAGTAATATGTACATATGTATATTAGCTGCTCTTGCTTGCTTGTTTTTTTTCTTGCCTTCTGATTGTTGCTCTGAGTGTTGCTATCCCTGTGCTGTTGCAATCCTGGAATTTCCCCGTTGTGGGACTAATAAAGGCTTATCTTATCTTATCTTATCTTATCTTAATTTCAAGGAATTGGGAGGAAACACCTAGGAAGAGCTCATTTTGAGTTCACTGGCACATTTTTGAAAATATGGTGCAGAAACTTTCATTTTTAGTTTGCTACCACTGAAAAAAAGTTGCAGAAGGTTTCAGTGAAGAGCATGATGAAAGAATTTTTAGTCTAAGCCCAGTCCTTCATGAGATATTTGCAAAAACGTAAAAGTGTTTATTGTAGTGCCACCTGTGCATGCAGTCCCTTGATTTATTTATTTATTTATTTATTTGTCGCTGAGTAGTGGGGTGAGTTTCTGATCAGACTGTAAAATTTTGAGTTTCCACATGTTACTGTTTTTGCTTCCCATGCACTTTTAGTGGAGAAAGATAAGAAGAAGAATCAGAACAAAGGTAATACATGCAGGTTAGGTTAATTGGAGACTCTAAAGTGGCCCTAGGTGTGAATGTGTGTGTGAATGGTTAAGGGATAGCACCGTATCATGGCTGCTTCATCCATCCAGGTGGTGGATGACCCTCAATTTCCCCTCTGGGGATCAATAAAGTATACTAAATCTAAAAAAATAAAATAAAAATACAGTGGTGTGAAAAAGTGTTTGCCCCCTTCCTGATTTCTCTTTTTTTTTTTGTATGTCACACTTAAATGTTTCAGATCATCAAAATTAAATATTAGACAAAGATAACACAAGTAAACAAAATGCAGTTTTTAAATGAAAGTGTTTATTATTAAGGGTAAAAAAAATCCAAACCTACATGGCCCTGTGTGGAAAAGTGATTGCACCCCATTAAAACATAAATTAACTGTGGTTTATCACATCTTTGGAAAGCTGAATTCAATTTCTCAAGCCACACCCAGGCCTGATTACTGCCACACCTGTTCTCAATCAGGAAATCACTTAAATAGGACCTGCCTGACAACATGAAGTAGACCAAAAGATCCTCAAAAGCGAGACATCATGCTGCCATCCAAAGAAATTCAGGAACAAATGAGAAACAAAGTAAGTGAGATCTATCAGTCTGGAAAAGGCTATAAAGCCATTTCTAAAGCTTTGGGACTCCAGCGAACCACAGTGACAGCCATTATCCACAAATGGCGAAAACATGGAACAGTGGTGAACCTTCCTAGGAGTGGCTGGCCGACCAAAATTATCCCAAGAGCGCAGCGACGACTCATCCAAGAGGTCACAAAAGACCCCACAGCAATATCCAAAGAACTGCAAGCCTCATTTAAGGCCAGTGTTCATGACACCACCATAAGAAAGAGACTGGGCAAAAATGGACTGATTGGCAAGAGTTCCAAGACAAAAACCACTGCTGAGCAAAAAGAACAAAGGCTTGTCTCAGTTTTGCCAGAAAACATCTTGATGATCCCCAAGACTTTTGGGAAAATACTCTGAACTGACAAAAAAGTTGAACTTTTTTGAAGGTGTGTGTCCCATTACATCCGGTGTAAGAGTAGCACAGCAGTTCAGAAAAGGAACATCATACCAACAGTAAAATATGGTGGTGGTAGTGTGATGGTCTGGGGCTGTTTTGCTGCTTCAGAACCTGGAAAACTTTCTGTGGTCAATGGAACTATGAATTCTGCTGTCTACCAAAAAATCCTGAAGGAGAATGTCTGGCCATCTGTTCGTGACCTCAAGCTGAAGCATACTTGGGTTCTGCAGCAGGACAATGATCCAGAATACACCAGCAAGTCCACCTCTGAATGGCTTAAGAAAAACAAAATGAAGACTTTGGAGTGGCCTAGTCAAAGTTCTGACCTGAATCCAATTAAGATGCTGTGGCATGACCTTAAAAAGGCGGCTCATACTCGAAAACCCTCCAATGTTGCTGAATTACAATAATTCTGCAAAGATGGGTGGGCCAAAGTTCCTCCACAGCGCTGTAAAAGACTCATTGCCAGTTATCGCAAATGCTTGATTGCAGTTGTTGCTGCTAAGGGTGGCCCAACCAGTTATTAGGTTTAGGAGGCAATCACATTTTCACACAGGGCCATGTAGGTTTGGATTTTTTTCCCTTGATAATAAACATCTTCATTTAAAAACTGCATTTTGTGTTTACTTGTGTTATCTTTGTCTAATATTTAAATTTGTTTGATGATCTGAAACATTTAAGTGTGACAAACATACAAAAAAATGAGAAATCAGGAAAGGGGCAAACACTTTTTCACACCACTGTAGGTTTCCCGCAGCTACTTGGAACCCTAATTAAAAGCTAATTTAGTTTCCAAGAAAACAAATCAAATTTATGAGAACAAATTGCAAATGTATGAAGAGTCACATATGAGAAAAAAAAGTTGAAGGTTATTTTAAGATAAGATAAGATATCATCATTCATCATCATTGGCTCCATCGATCTCGAAAGATCATGGGGGGGTTTTGTGCCTTGGGTCATCATTCAGGGAGCTGCACCATCGGGCGTGGCTGTAGAGGCCGATACGGGATCTGCAGGTCCTGCCGCAGCCGTTGCAGATGAATTCTTCACAGTGTAGTGGGGGTCTCGACAGTCTCCTCTGTCTGCGGAGTCTCTTCTCCCCCCAGCGAGTGTCTCTTCTTTCCTCTGCTGTTCGGATGACATCCTGGGTGATGGTCCGCCAGTTGGAGCGGACGGAGGCGACTGACTCCAGGTCGGAGGGGTTAAAGCCTCCAGCCTTGAGGTCACGCTTGCAAACATCCTTGAATCTGAGAGTTGGGCGTCCCTTTGATCTAGTTCCAGTAGCCAGCTCCCCATACAGTAAGTCTTTGGGGATGCGGCCATCCTCCATTCGGTTGACGTGGCCAAGCCATCGCAAGCGTCTCTTTGTCAGGATGGCAAACATACTGGGCACATCTGCTCTGGCCAGGACGTCGATGTTGGAGACACGGTCCTGCCAAGTGATGTGCAGTAGTCTGCGAAGGCAGCGCTGGTGGAAGGTGTTCAGTCGGCGTTCCTGGCAGGAGTAGAGGGTCCAAGCTTCACTGCCGTATAGGAGAGTACTCAGTACACAGGCCATGTAGACTCTTATCTTGGTGTTGATGGTTAGCATAGAGTTGTCCCAGACTCGCTTCGCCAGACGGGCCATCACCGTCGATGCCTTGCCGATACGGGCGTTCAGTTCGGCGTCTAGGGAGAGATTGCTGGAGATGATCGACCCGAGGTAGGTGAACTTGTCCACCACCGCAAGTGTGTGGTCGCCGATATTGATATTGGGAGCACTGCTGACATCCTGGCCCATGACCTCGGTCTTTTTAAGGCTGATGGTGAGGCCAAACTCAGAGCAGGCACGAGCAAAGCAGTTGATGAGACGCTGGAGCGCTTCCACGGTGTGGGCAACAAGACCAGCATCATCAGCAAAGAGCAGCTCCCTGATTAGAACACTTCGCACCTTGGTCTTTGATCTGAGGCGTGCCATGTTGAAGAGGCCTCCGTCGCTCCTGGTGTGGAGAAAGACACCGTCTTCAGAGCCCCGGAAGGCGTAGCACAGAAGCAGGGAGAAAAAGATGCCAAATAGGGTAGGAGCCAGAACACAACCCTGCTTCACACCGTTCTTGATCGGGAAAGGGTCTGAGGATAATCTATCAAACTGGACAATGCCGTTCATGTCCTGGTGGAATGACTTGATCATGCTCAAAAGCTTGGGGGGACATCCAATTCGTTGGAGGAGGGCAAACAGTCCATCCCTGCTGACCAAGTCAAAAGCCTTGGTCAGATCAATAAAGGCCAAAAAGAGGGGTTGTCTCTGCTCCCGACACTTTTCTTGCAGCTGCCCCATAGAGAAGACCATATCTATGGTTGACCTGGTTGCTCTGAATCCACACTGCGCCTCTGGATACACACGTTCGGCAAGTAGTTGTAGTCTGTTGAGGACGACACGGGCAAAGGCTTTGCCAACTATGCTTAGGAGTGAGATACCGCGATAGTTGTTACAATCGCTCCGCTCCCCCTTGTTCTTGTAAAGAGTGATGATTTTGACATCACGCATATCTTGGGGCACAGCCCCTTCCTCCCAGCACTGCAACAGGAGCTCATGGAGGTGTTTCAAGAGCGAGCTCTCCTTTGCGGTTTTGACGATTTCAGGGGGGATGTTGTCACTGCCCGGAGCCTTGCCGTTTGAGATAGAGTCTATCGCCTTGCTGAGCTCCTCGATGGTGGGTGGAGCGTCAAGCTCATCCATGACTGACAGTAGAGGGGTGTTCTCAAGGGCCGTGTTCGAGACGGTGGTTACTCTCGAGTAGAGCTCTTGGTAGTGCTCAGCCCATCTCTCCATTTGTTTACCGCGATCCTTGATGACATCTCCTGCAGCTGATTTAAGTGGGGCGGTCTTGATGACACTGGGACCGAAAGCCTTCTTCATGCCTTCGTACATTTTGCGCATGTTTCCGTGATCTGCAGAAAGCTGAATGTCCTGGCAGAGGTTAAGCCAGTAGTCGTTGGCACATCACCTTGCAATCTTTTGTGCATTGTTCCTCGCAGTGCGCAGTGTAGCAAGCGTCTGCACAGAGGGCTCCTTCTTGTGGGCAATTAGGGCTGCACGCTTGGCAGCGATTGCAGGTTCCATCTCAGCGGCTCCAGCTTCAAACCAATCTGCACTCTTCCCCACCTTTTTCCCAAAGGTACCTATGGCGGTCTCAAACACAGCCTCACGGATATGGTTCCACCTTGCAGAAGCACAGTCAGTGGGACAGTCCACCAGGGCTTCATTTACGACTTTAGCATAGCGTTCCCGCAGTTTAGGTACTGTAATCATAGCTGTGTTGATGCGGGGTCGGGGTTTCTGCTTGGAGCGGTTGACACGTCTGAGGCAGAGACGTACCTTAGTGGCGACCAGGGAATGGTCGGTGTCACAGTCAGCGCTGTGGAAACTGCGCGTGACCAGCACTCGGTTCAGCAGGGATCTCCTGGTGATGACAAAGTCCAGCTGATGCCAGTGGCGAGACCTTGGATGTCTCCAGGACACACGGTGACAAGGCTTGGTGGAGAAGAATGTGTTGGTCAGACAGAGGTCATGAAAGGAGCAGAGTTCAAGGAGGCGTTGACCGTTCTCGTTGAGCTTGCCGATGCCGAAGCGGCCAATGCAGCGGAGCCAGGAGTCATGATCTGCCCCTATCCGTGCGTTAAAGTCACCAAGCAGAAACAGGTGCTCCTTGGCAGGGATCTGCTGGATCCTGGTTTCGAGCGCCTCGTAGAATGCATCTTTCATCTCAATTGAAGAGCAGAGCGTCGGAGCATAGGCGCTAAGGATATTAGCTGGTCCAGAGGAGGTTATGAGACGGAGAGAGAGGACTCGTGGAGTGCCTGAAGACGGCGGTTCAATAGAGGACAGAAGGGAGTTTCGAACAGCGAATCCAACACCATACAGGCGAGGCTCGTCAGGCTCCTGTCCCTGCCAGAAAAACGTATAGTTCTTCTCCTTCAAGCTGCCGTTGCCCGGGAGTCGCGTCTCTTTCAGTGCTGCAATGTCAATATTAAGCCTCTTCAGCTCGCGGTCGATGATAGCAGTTTTCCTGGCATTGTTGATTTGCTGGAGGTCGTCAGAGAGGCCAGGACACATTGTTCTGACGTTCCAGGTTGCCAGACTCAGCGCTGGCGGCTTTGGTTTCTTGATATTAGCTGGTGCAGTGATTACAGTCCGTGATTCAGCTTTTGGCCTACACTTCAAGCACCCTTTGAAGTAAGCGGACCGTGACGGGCCAGCACCTTACTGACTGGGGGCTGCCCAGCTAAAGGCGGGCGGTAGCTGGCCAGTGGGACACGACGATCCCTCCCACGGTCGGGAGACAGCCCTAGGCGCCCGAGCTTACGCCAATTTGCTCTGGACTTTTAACCAGTAACTGCGTCTCCCCGTATTTGAGCTGCCGCAGAAGGCGGCACTGGAGTGACCTCTCCAGGGCACAGGCCAGGGCGAAGTTGTGGAGAAACTGAGATGCCCAGTTGACAGATCCTCCTTCTCGGCCTTGTTGGTAGTGTCCAATGGAAGGAACTAGCCGATACAGTTTGGTACCAACTTGGCTACAGGAGTTGCCGGGAGGTCCCGCTACGCGAAGACCAACCGCCTTCGGGGCTCCACTCCGGATTTTCTTTAGGGGTTGTCTCCCTTAGCCTTTGTCACTCCCGTGACGACCACAAGGCAGTGGTGCTATTTGCCCATAGCTGGGGGTTGTTTTGTGTGGCACCAGGGCATGTCCACGCGCCGGTGGGCCTGCGTGCCACACATTTGGGCCCAGCCCAAGGGGGACACACCTCCTCCCTTAATGCGACAGGTTGTACTGGGCTACATCTTACCAGTAGAGGAGAGAGAAAACTTCCTTCCCCCACCTGACATGTAAGATAAGATAAGATAAGCCTTTATTAGTCCCACAATGGGGACATTCCAGGATTGCAACAGCACAGGGATAGCAACACTCAGAGCAACAATCAGAAGGCAAGAAAAAACAAGAACAGCTAGTATACATATGTACATATTACTATATATATATATATATATATATACATATATATATATATACGTATATATATATATATATATATATATATATATATATATAGAGAGAGAGAGAGAGAGAGAGAGAGAGAGAGAGAGAGAGAGAGAGAGACACAGTGCGGAGCATTGTGGTTGGTGGATGTGCAGCAGAAAGTCTAAGCTCTCTCTTCCCGGATGCGGCGGGCCAGCTGGATGTCTTTGGGCATGATGGTGACCCTCTTGGCGTGGATGGCGCACAGGTTGGTGTCCTCGAAGAGACCCACCAGGTAGGCCTCGCTGGCCTCCTGCAGAGCCATGACGGCGGAGCTCTGGAAGCGCAGGTCGGTCTTGAAGTCCTGAGCGATCTCCCTCACCAGGCGCTGGAAGGGCAGCTTACGGATGAGCAGCTCCGTGGATTTCTGGTAGCGACGGATCTCTCTCAGAGCCACGGTACCGGGCCTGTAACGGTGAGGCTTCTTCACTCCGCCAGTGGCCGGAGCGCTTTTTCCGAGCAGCCTTGGTGGCTAGCTGCTTCCTGGGGGGCTTTTTCCTCCAGTAGATTTACGGGCGGTCTGCTTGGTTCTTGCCATCGCTCTTTATTATTCTGTCTTATATTTCTTGCACGCCGCCTAAACTCCAGCCCGGCACCTGCATCGTTTTCGCTACAGTTCCCCGGTATGTCGAGTTTCTCCGTTAGCACCGGGTGGCGGTTGAGTGCTAGCTAGCTCTTCCCTGCTGTATCGTCTCCTGCTGTAAACAGAGGCTCCGTCCGCCGACTCGGGAGACCTTTGGGGCGATCTGTGTGTCCGTGATATATATATAGAGTGAAAGGTGTAGAAAGAAGAAGGAAGATAAGAAAAAGGCAGTTGCAAAAGGCAGCCAACTCGTGTGGCGCCGCTGGTCCGGCGGAACCGGAACTGGAAAAAAATTTTAAATTCTCCCCCCAAAAATATTGAGGGTAAACTTGTAGCATCAAAGGTTTCCAGATGATGTTTTATTTCTTCTTGGGTGATCACCTGATTTTCTGATATTTCTGCCAAGGGATAGAAAAGGTAGAGGCTTGATCCAAGAATTATTCTGAATTTTAAGTCATTTTCTTCTGTCCTTACTTTCATTTGACTCTGTCTTTCTCCTGAACAAGTGATTTGAATGAGTGTTCCCCCCCCCCCCATACTCAACCATCTGTGATTAAGGGGATTGCAGAGGGATTGTGTGGATTACTACTCTAACATTTGTGTGTAAACATCTGAATGTCACAGGTTCTACAACCATGACTCCATTCATTTGACTGGATTAAGCAAAGAGGTATCAACACAGTGCTGACGTCCCAAAAAATATAAACACCTCTTTTATCTCTTCTGTAATTTTTATATTGATTATTTAGCTACGGGAAAATAAGGTGCCTTAAAAAACACCATAAACTGCTGTTAAAAGAAGACATACAGTACAACATGTTCCCATCACGGCGACCATTTCACCGAGGGGACAAACCATATCTATGATGGATTAGCCTGTGGAGCTCGTCCTTTGACTGTGGGAGTTGCTTTGCTTGTTCAATAGACACTCGTAGTCTGGATTAGATCTTGTGCCAAAGGTCTCTGAAGTAGCATTTGTTTGGCAATGCAAAAAGGTACTTTGTTTCCTTTGGTTTTTTTTCTTGTCTACAGACGGGGGCCATCCATTTAGGTTGTGAGTCAGGAAAAACATTGTCAGCGCTTTCAGGAGGAGAAGATCCTAGTGAGGCAGGTGATAACAAAAGCAGGTTCTTTAATGACTATATATGCATCATGATTTGCCCTTTGCAGGGCAAAGATGAGACGCCAAATGCCAACAATGAGTTTTGTTATTTTATTACAAAGTACAAAATAAAGCGCCTCGAGGGGCAAAACACAAACTAAACACACGTCCACGAAGGGTCAGAATAACTAAACTAATACAAGGAATCAAAGACACTTATACACTTTATATAGCGAGGGCGAAACCTGACGCTGAGACTGGAGCCAGACGTGGAGACTCCAGCCTGAATGGCTGTGAGATCGCAGCGGAGATTCATTCTTAAATAGTGCTAACAATAACCGCAAACAGGTGAGACAAATAATAAGGGATTAAGTGCCACAGCTGTGACAGTCCACGAACAGCCTGACAGGAGGAAGTGCTGCCGCGGTGCAGTCAAAATAAAAGCCCAAAGTCAATCCCCTAACAAACAAGACTAAACAGACAGAAAAAAAGGAAAAATAATAAATGACTCGAGTGCGGACAGACCTGCGCTTGGGATCACCACAGTGCCACACAAAGGAAGCAGGTTTCAAATTTATGGCTGCAGCAGGTGGTGAGAGCTCAGGGGACTGCAAAACCTGAAGCTCACCCCCAGGAATCAGACAAGGTAATTCATCAGTTAAAGATTGAGAATGAAAAACCACTTGCATGTCACCCTGGGGTACGGTGGTCACTGCTGCAGCAGGCTCTGTTCTTCCCTCTCCTGTTCCAGGGATGCAGGCGGACCCCCCGGGAAGACAAGGAGGAGCCACTCCTGGCGGATTGGTGACGAAGGCAGCCGGAGAAGAAGTCCCTCGGTTCGCAGCAGCTGGAGGAAGCGCCACAGAGGAGGGAGGAGCAGCTGAGGCAGTCCGGGGTAGGGAAGCTGGTGAAACAGCTGAAAATGAAGACTCGGAGGCTGAAGCCTCCACCAGTTTAACAGCTGCCACCACGCTCTTCAGAATTTCACTGGGGTAGTAAGCAGCGTGAGCTTCAGCCACACGGCCCCTGATGAGTTCAGCTGCCCACTGTTCATCTTCGCTGGGACCCCCAGCTGCCTTCCTCCTCCACTGCACTGGAAGACGGCTCTTCGGCGAAGCAGAAACAGTCTGGAAGCGTAGCAGGAACCTGATCCCGGGGCGAGGAACGGGAGTGCTTCACCGTCTGCTCTGTCTTCGGCCTCCTGCTGGAACTCTTCACCAGCTTACAATGTTTCTGCTGAAGCGCCGCAAGTTCAGCCATCCTCTCCCTGCCCTCAGCGTGCTCGGCAAGGTGAGGATGATGTTTAGCAGTTGCCTCCTCGAGGTCCAGGTACCATAGTGCGTGCTTGGGAGTCGAATATTGGCGTGCGTTGACCAGGAGGTCGTCAATCTCCATCAGAGCCTGGACGAGCTCAAAACCCAGGCTCATAGGATACCATGTCCTGTAAAACGCCATAACCTCCCCCCAAACAAGAAGCACCCGGTAAGGGAAAAATTCAGAGCCAAAAAACAAAAACTCACTGAGGCTGGCACCTCGTTTGGCTGCGATCTCCTGTCATGATTTGCCCTTTGCAGGGCAAAGATGAGACGCCAAATGCCGACAGTGAGTTTTGTTATTTTATTACAAAGTACAAAATAAAGCGCCTCGAGGGGCAAAACACATAAACTAAACACTCGACCACGAAGGGTCAGAATAACTGAACTAATACAAAGAATCAAAGACACTTACACTTTATACTAGTGATGGCAAAGTCGAAACAGTGTTTTAGTACGTAGCGAAACCTAGGTAGAACTTCTGAATCGAACCACTGTTCCGAGGTCTGAATCAGAAAGAGGAGGTCACGTGACTGTTCCATGTTGTGTTCCATTACGTCACCGACTGTTTTGAAACGTCACAGTTGTTTTATATCAGTGAAACACAAGTGAATATGCGATGATTTTCTTATCCCGTTTCTGAAATGGAATAATAAATAAAATACTACCGTTACACAATATGAAAATGCCTATTCTATGCACAATATATGTATTATATAAATACTTTATATGTAAAATACTAATTTCTCGTGTCCTTGCCTGATTGGCTGCTGATTCATCACCCCACATGCCTAAAGCATTTAAAAGCTCCTCTGAAGTGCAGTTTGTTTGCGAAGTCTTGCCTCTCTGAGTGTCTTGTATTGAGCGTGCTTTTGGATTTACACTATTTGGAAATGGATGGGGGTAGAAAGCGTCCCAGGTCAGCTGTCTGGGATCACTTCGATCTTTTTAAGGGAAAAAAGTTAAATGTATGCATTGTATGCAACATCTTGCATTTTGTAATAATACAACAACTATGCGGAGACACCTACGGACAAAACATCCTGATGCCTGCATTCCTAGAACAACACAACCTGAATCAAGCCATGCCCAGCATAGTGTTTGTGGTATGTATTCATGGTCTTTTAATACACATACAAGTATGCATTTATTATTTATACACCTTTATTATTATTTGTAAAAAATATAATTATGCATTTGATCACTAAAAGAAGCCATAGATAGACAACCCCCAGACACCCCCTATGCTCAGAATGATTGAATGAGGTGGTAATTGTGTTTGATTCTTATTTATTGTTATGTAACTTGTCTGTTTATCTATCAATCGAGGTTCAGCGCTATCTCTCAACCCCATACTTGCCCAGACGAGATGACCCTCAAGATCACTGGAAACAACATGCCGCTATATTCCCTCACCTGTTCTAGCTGGGCAGTGAGGAGTGACGACCCCTGCTCTGTATTAGCTTTGTAAAGCGACCGAGATGTGGTCGTTCGCCTCATAGGTGACCAAATAATAATAATGATAATGTTCCAGCAGGCCAAGACACATCTCTCCATTCCAGCCACATCAGTCCCTTGCGAGAGAATATTCTCAAAAGCAGGAGAGATTTTAAACAAGAGAAGAAACCGTCTAAGTCCGAGCACTGTTGAAAAGATTGTTTTTCTGAATAAAAATACTTGAATGTACACAAGCACCCTCTACAAATACTGACTGATGTCTATTTTGTACACAAGCACCCCCTTCAAATACTCATTAATTCTTACAAATAATACTATAAACTCAAAACAAAACACGAAACGTTAAGAGATAAAAACACGAAAACACTCGACTGTTTGAGTGTACAGGTACATCTCAAAAAATTAGAATATCATGAAAAAGTTCAATATTTTTTGTCACTCATTTCAGAAAGTGAAACCCATATATTATATAGATTCATTACACAGAGAGTGATATATTTCAAGTGTTTATTTATTTAAATTTTGATGATTGTGGCTTACAGCCCATGAAAACCCCAAATTCAGTTTCTCAAAAAATTAGAATATTGCATAAAATTAATTTTAAAAAATAGTTTTTTAATAGAAATGTTGTCCAACTGAAAAGTATGTCCATGTACACACTCAGTACTTGGTCGGGGCTCCTTTTGGATTAATTACTGTATCAATGTGGTGTGGAGGTGATCAGCCTGAGGCACTGCTGAGGTGTTATGAAGGTCCAGGTTGCTTTGATAGTGACCTTCAGCTCATCTGCATTGTTGGGTCTAGTGTCTCTCATCTTCCTCTTGACAATCCTCCATAGATTCTCTATGGGGTTTAGGTCAGGAGAGTTTGCTGGCCAATCAAACACAGTGATGCCATGATCATTAAACCAGGTTTTGATACTTTTGGTTGGGGGGGGGGGAGTCCTGCTGGAAAATGAAATAGCTTCTCCATAAAGCTTGTCAGCAGAGGGAAGCATGAAGTGCTCTAAAATTTCCTGGTAGACGACTGCGCTGACTTTAGTCTTGATAAAACACAGTGGACAAAAACCAGCAGATGACCTGTGTTCAGATAAAAGTAATTCATTTAGAAATCAAAGTCCCAGAGTCTGGAGGAAGAGTGGAGAGGCACAGAATCTAAATTGCTTGAGGTTTAGTGTGAAGTTTCCACAGTCAGTGATGATTTGAGGAGCCATGTCATCTGCTGGTGTTTGTCCACTGTGTTTTATCAAGACCAAAGTCAGCGCAGTCGTCTACCAGGAAATTTTAGAGCACTTCATGCTTCCCTCTGCTGACAAGCTTTATGGAGAAGCTGATTTCACTTTCCAGCAGGACTTGGCACCCCCCCCCCACACACACACACACTGCCAAAAGTATCAAAACTTGGTTTAATGACCATGGTATCACTGTGTTTGACTGGCCAGCAAACTGTCCTGACCTAAACCCCATAGAGAATCTATGGAGTATTGTCAAGGCGAAGATGAGAGACACCAGACCCAACAATGCAGATGAGCTGAAGGTCACTATCAAAGCAACCTGGACCTCCATAACACCTCAGCAGTGCCACAGGCTGATCACCTCCATGCCACACCACACTGATACTGTAATTAATCCAAAAGGAGCCCCGACCAAGTACTGAGTGTGTACATGGACATACTTTTCAGTCGGCCAGCATTTCTATTTAAAAACTATTTTTTAAATTAATTTTATGTAATATTCTAATTTTTTGAGAAAATGAATTTGGGGTATTCGTGGGCTGTAAGCCATAATCATCAAAATTAAAATAAATAAACACTTGAAATATATTACTCTCTGTGTAATGAATCTATATAATATATGGGTTTCACTCTCTGGAATGAGTGACAAAAAAAACATTGAACTTTTTCATGATATTCAAATTTTTTGAGATGTACCTGTAGTATTATAAGATTTGACCACCACATGTCGCTGTGGGGAGATGTTTCAAATGTTCCAAAAGATCGATTCTTTTTCTGAATCAGTTGTTCCAAATGATTCGATCACTCGAACGTTCCATTTCTGCCATCACTACTTTATACAGTGAGGGTGAAACCTGACGCTGGGACTGGAGCCGGATGTGGGGACTCCAGTGAAGAATGAATCACCACTGCGATCTTAAATAGTGCTAACAATAACCACAAACAGGTGAGACAAATAATAAGGGATTAAGTGCCGCAGCTGTGACAGTCTGCGAACAGCCTAACAGGAGGAAGTGCTGCTGCGGCGCTGTCAAAATAAAAGCCCAAAGTCAATCCCCTAACAAACAAGACTAAACAGACAGAAAAAAGGAAAAATAATAAATGACTTGAGCGCAGACAGACCTGCGCTCGGGATCACCACAATATGAAGTTATTAAAAAGCAAAGCACGTGTAGTACATAGAAGAAGCCATCTCTGTTGTCATTCAGTCCATACAACAGAACGAAATTACATTTCTCCTATCTACAATGTTAATCACATGTAGAACCAGAGGGGTTGCTGCCATGCAAGGCGCTGCCACAACCAACTTCTCCTTCCCCCATTCTATTACGCTGAGCGCCAAGCTAGAAGGCAGGAAGTACCATTTTTATATGGTCTTTGGTATGACTCGGCCGGGACTTGAATCCCCAACCTCCCGGTTGTGGGGCAAATGCTCTATCAACTAGGCCACCACTCTGGTGGTGGTCTATAGTATATACTATGTACTATATAGTATATACTTTATAAGATAAGATAAGATAAGATAAGCCTTTATTAGTCCCACAACGGGGAAATTCCAGGATTGCAACAGCACAGGGATAGCAACACTCAGAGCAACAATCAGAAGGCAAGAAAAAACAAGCAAGCAAGAGCAGCTAATATACATATGTACATATTACTATAAAATATATATATACACACACACACACACACACAGACACACAGTGCAGAGCATTGTAGCTGGATGGAATAAATATATGAATATATGAACACACAGTGCAGAGCATTGTAGCTAGATGGAATAAATATGCAAGTATATAAACACACACAGTGCGGAGCAATGTAGCTAGATGGAATAATATGTAGATATATAAAAACACAGTGCGGAGCATTGTAGCTAGATGGAATAAATATATAGATATATAAATATAAACACACCCAGTGCAGAGCATTGTAGCTAGATGGAATAAATATGTAAATATATAAACACACACAGTGCAGAGCATTGTTGCTAGGTGGGATGAAACAGCATTACTGAACAATAATTGAACATTGTAATGTACTGAACAGTAATTGAACATTACTTAGAGAATCAAAATTGGGAGCAGCTCATGTCAACATGTGAAGTAGATGATTGTTGTAATTTTATAACTGCAACAATCACAAAGTCTATAGAAAAATTTTCAAAGCAAATTAAAAGTAGACAACAGAAGATTAGCCTACCATGGTTAAATAATGAAATAAGAAAACTTATGAAGAGGCGAGACTATGCACTGAAAACATCACTAACCTCCAAACTACAAAATGATCACCTTGTGTACAAAAGTTTAAGAAATAAAGTGGTACATGAGCTGCGAAAATCAAAAATATCTTATTACAATAAACTGATAGATCATGCAAAGGGTAACAACAGTTCCCTATGGAGGCATTTAAATAACTTAACTAATAAAAAAAACGATCAGAAGGGGGTAAAGGAACTTAGAATCAATGGCAAGACCGTCAGTGACAAGGCTACTTTGGCAAATGAATTTAATTCACACTTTGTGGGCTCTGTGGAAGACTTAACAAAAATTTTTGTGCTGCCAAATGTGCTCAACAACACAAATTCCATACTTCCAACAGATACTTTTCACATCGATGAGGTAAATGAGAAGTTAATTGCTGGTATTGTTAAAACACTGTCAAACTCAAAAACTAATGATATCTACAATATGAGCACCTCCTTTCTCAAAATGCACAGCAAAATATTAATCAAACCACTGACTCATCTCATTAATCTCTCCATTAGGTCTAGTACATTTCCATCTGGCTGGAAAAAAGCTGTCGTCATACCAGTTCATAAATCAGGCAGTAAAGACGATATATGCAATTACCGCCCAATCTCTATCTTACCAGTCCTATCTAAGGTTCTTGAAAAAGTTGTAGCTACACAGCTGATAGACTACTTACAAGACAGTCAACTTCTTCATCCACATCAATTTGGTTTTAGACCAGGATACTCAACAGAAACAGCAAATTGTTGCCTTATTGAAAACGTCAAACAGTCCTTGGACAGGGGTAATGTGGTAGGAGCTGTTTTTCTAGATCTCAAAAAGGCTTTCGATACTGTAAACCACAGTTTGCTTTTATCCAAAATGGTATCTTTTAACTTCTCCCCAAATACATTAGAATGGTTTGCATCTTATCTCCAGAATAGAGAACAGTGTGTAAAAGTTCACCAGGATAAATCCTCATTTTTAAACAACCGCATGGGTATCCCACAAGGGTCCATTCTTGGTCCTTTACTTTTCAGCATTTTTATTAATGACCTGCCGTTACACTGCTCAGCTGCAACATGCCAACTTTATGCAGATGATGCAGTTATTTACACAGCTGCCAAGACTCCAGCACAGGCTGCAGATGTACTGTCTACAAGTATGGTTGATGTCCAAGAGTGGCTCCTCAAGAACCATCTATTGCTGAACCTTCAGAAAACAGTCTCAATGTGCTTTTCAATCAAAAAATGTAACCTGCAACATTTTAAAGTTAATATACATGATCATGACATCAGTTTAGCTACAGAATTCAAATACCTTGGCATTGTACTAGATCCTCAACTCAAATTTAATCTTCATATAAAGAAAATTTCAAAAACAGTAAAAAAAAATCTGAACTGCTTTAAATTAATTAGATATTACATACCTTACGAAGCAGCTGCACTGTATATGCATTCTATGGTTTTTTCTCATATATCATACTGTTTGACAGTCTGGGCTCAAGCAGCCCCTTCCACAATAAGACATATAGGTTCATTATATAATCAAACCCTAAAAATCTTGGACAAAAAGCCCATTAGGTGGCATCACTGTAATGTTTTAAAAAAATACAACCTATTGAGTTTTGAGAGCTTCATTGACCTCTGTCTTCTGAAATTAACGTTCAAATGTTTCCATAAATCAGCACCCGAGCCACTTGCTGGTTTTGTCCAAAGACAGGACAGCAGCAGAGCCACCAGGAGTTCTGTTAACAATAACTGTAAAATATTCCACCGCAGAACCACATTTGGACAAACAGCTTTCTCTATAAAGGGCAGTCACATCTGGAACACAATGCCAAATGAAATTAAAATAATAACGGACTTTAAAACATTCACTAAAAATGTTAAAAACTGGCTGAAAAATAAACAAGAATGTACTCATGTATGAATTAATTGTCTGCAAAGTGAGAGTGAATGAAGGGAAGGAATAAATGTGTTTGTTTATAGTGAGTGACGGAGGGAGGAAGGCCTGAAATAGGCAAATGTGAGTTATGTTATATGTGTTAAATGTGAGTCAGGCTGTTATATTTGTGTATTTATAATATTTATGTTAAATGTGAGTCAGGCTGTTATATTTGTGTATTTATAATATTTATAATATTTATAATTGTGTATTTATAATTTTTCTGCATTGATGTATGTGGTTATTGTGTATATTTTTTATCTTGATTCTTTTTTCTAAAGCCCATCCAGGGACAAGAGTTGCAAATTAGCTAATAGCTATACACTCTATGTGCAACACATCAGATTGATTGTCTTTGATTAATTGTCTATGTTTATTGCACTGTCCCTGTCAAATAAACTAATCTACTACTACTGCATAACCGTCTATTTAGTTATCCTACATGGTATGATTATGTGCCCATACATATTCTCACCCTCCATAGCGACCGGTATGTTCCTAGTTGTATGCCGGAGAGGACCATTGTGTAAGTCTATTGCATCTTTTGCATTCAAAAAAAAAAAAAAACTATTAGTTTGTTACGTCTTTTTGCTATCTCTGCGAGCAGCCCTGCTTAGGTTGTACAGTCTGACAGCCGTTGGTAGGAAGGACCTACGAAACCTCTCGGTTGTGCACCTGGGATGATGTAGTCTGCTGCTAAATGAGCTCCTCAGTGCATCCAGTATGTCCTGCATAGGGTGGAACTCGGACTCCAGCAGAGATGACAGTTTAGCCACCGTCCTTCTCTCTCCTATCTCCTCCATCGGATCAAGGCGTTGCCCCAGGACAGAGCTAGCTTTCTTAATCAGTTTGTTCAGTCTCTTCCTATCGGCTGCAGTAATGCCACTGCCCCAGCAGACCACTCCAAAAGTGATGGCTGATGCCACCACCGTGTCATAGAATGACTTCAGCAGCGCCCCTTGTACACCAAAAGACCTGAGTCTCCTCAGCAGGAACAGCCTGCGCTGTCCCTTCTTGTAGAGTGCGTCAGTATTGTGTGACCAGTCTAGTTTATTGTTCAGATGAATACCCAGGTACTTATAGGATGTCACCATCTCGATGTCTGTTCCCTGTATATTTACTGGTGCTGTGAGGGGCTGCCCATGCCTGCGGCAGTCCACCACCAGCTCCTTAGTTTTCCTCGCGTTGATCTGGAGGCAGTTCCGATGGCACCAGTCCACAAAGTCCTGGATAAGTCCTCTGTACTCAGCTTCATCTCCGCTGGAGATGAGACCAACGATCGCAGAGTCATCAGAGAACTTCTGTAGATGGCAATGTGTTGTGTTGTGTGAGAAGTCCGCAGTATAAAGAGTGAACAAGAAGGGAGCCAGCACCGTTCCCTGGGGGGCCCCCGTGCTACTGATGATCGTGTCGGAAACACAGTCCCGGGTTCTCACAAACTGAGGCCGGTTCGTGAGGTAGTCCAGGATCCATGATGACAGGTGCTGGTCCACCCCTGCGCGCAGCAGCTTGTCCTTCAGGATCATCGGTTGGATGGTGTTGAAAGCACTGGAGAAGTCAAAGAACATGATCCTCACCATATTCCCGGGCTTCTCCAGGTGGGACAGAGAACGGTGAAGGAGGAAGATCACCGCATCCTCCACCCCAATGCCATGCTGGTAGGCGAACTGGAGTGGATCCATCGCTGGTTCCACCAGGGGGCGGAGATGAGCAAGGAGCAGTCTCTCCAGGGTCTTCATCAAGTGGGACGTCAAGGCCACCGGTCTGAAGCTGTTCAGGTCTTTGGGGTGGGAAGTTTTTGGTACAGGTACCACACAAGATGTTTTCCACAGCTGTGGTACCCTCCCCAGTTTCAGGCTCATGTTGAAGATATACGTCACAATCCCACACAGCTGGTCTGCACAGGACTTGAGGAGCTTTGCGCTGATGCCGTCCGGTCCCGACGCCTTCCTCGCCTTGATCTTCCTCAGCTCCGTCCTCACCTGGGTCTTGGTCAGGGTCAGGATGGGGGGCTGTGTGTTGGGAGTGGGGGGGGGGTGTCGGTGGAGTGGGGAGTGGGTAGCAGGACTTGATTTCTTAGAGGCAGCAGTGGTTGTTGTGCAGACAGGGGGGAGGGCGGTTGGTCAAATCTATTGAAAAACAGATTCAGGTTGTTCGCCCACTCCCTGCCCCCCGTGGCCTGGGGGGAGGTATTCTGGAGCCCCGAGATGGTTTTGAGGTTTCTCCAGACCCCGCTGATGTCGCTCTGTTGCAGCTTGTCCTCCATCTTCTTCCTGAAGCTGTCCTTGCCTTCTCTGATCTTTCTCCTCAGCTCCCTCTGTACGTACTTCAGCATCTCCCTGTTCCCCGACCTGAAGATCCTCTTCTTCTCTCTCAGAAGTGTTTTTATCTCAGGGTTGATCCAGGGTTTGTTGTTTGAGTGACGCCGTATGGTCTTGGTGGGAACGGATTTGTCCACACAGAAGCTGAGGTAGCCCGTGAAGGTGTGAATGAGGCCATCGATGTCCTCACCATGTGGATCGCAGAGCTGCTTCCAGGCAGTGGCTTCAAAACAGTCCTTTAGAGTGTCCATTGTCTCCTCAGACCATAACTCCACAGTGTGCATGGCCGGAGGTTGTCTGTGCACTAGGGGTTTGCACACCGGTCGGAGATGAACCAAGTTGTGATCCGATCTCCCAAGTGGGGGGAGTTGTGATGAGGTGTACGCCTCCTTAGTGTTTGCGTAGAACAAATCCAGTGTTTTATTGTCTCTAGTGTGGCATGTGACATACTGGGTGAAAGTGGGCAGAATGGGAGACAGTGAAACGTGGTTGAAATCGCCTGAGATGAGGAGAAGAGCATCTGGGTGTTCTGTCTGCAGCCTGCTGGTTACTGAATGGATGACGTCACGCGCTGTCCCAGCGTTCGCCGTCGGATTTGCATAAACAACAATGCAGATCACGTGTGAGTGTTCTCTCGGGAGATATGTAGGCCTCATGCTAACAGCTAGCAACTCAATGTCTTTGCTGCAGTGTCGTTGTTTAACAGTGATATGTCCCGGTCTGCACCAGTTGTTGTTAACATACATGATCACTCCACCGCCCCTAGTTTTGCCACTCTCTGGTGTTCGGTCAGCTCGTATCGTGTGAAAACCCTCCAGCTCAATGTTAGCATCTGCTGCTAGTTCAGTTAGCCACGTCTCAGTAAACAAAAGGAGAGAGCACTCCCGGTAAGTGCTATCATAACGGGAGATAGCCGCTAGCTCATCTAACTTTCCCAGTATCGACCGTACATTTCCCATGACAACAGATGGAAGGGAGGGTCTGTACCTTATATTTTTTGTCCTCCGCCTTACTCCAGCCCGGCAGCCGCGACGTTTTCGCCTCAGTTCTCTCGGTATGTCGAGTTTTTCCAGTGGGACCGGGTGGCGGTTAAATGCTAGCAGCTCTTCCCTGTTATATCGTATCCTGCTATAAACAGTGGCTCCGTCCACCGGCTCAGGAGACATTTGGGATGATCTGTGTGTCCGTGATATAAGTGGGGTGAAAAAAAAAAGTGATCAAAAGAGAGAGGAAGGGAAAAAAAACTCGGAATCGAGTATGTTTCACCAAGCATTTGATCTTGATAGCACGTGTGCAAGCTCAGCTATTGTACAGTGTGCAGACATGGGAGCTATCATGTGCTGAACTCCAGAAGCTCAATGCTGTTTGGAATGGCTTCTAACGAAAAATGATAGCTGGTGGCTATGCAAGGAAGAACGCATCGCCCATGAGTCAGTGTAAGAAGGAGACAGACCCAGCATCCATAGTCGATGGGGACTTGGATTGGGCTTTCAAGATTTCAAACGCTAAGCTCTACCAAATAACCCAGTCACAACCCATTGAAGTTTTCCTTCACATCCAATATCTGAGATACATAGCATCTGTGTGCAGAATGCCAAATGACGCAATTCAAAAAGTTAATAATAATAAAATGGATTGCATTTACTGTATATAGTGCCTTTCAAGAGACCCAAAGGGCTTTACAATGAGTCCATTATTCATTCAGTCCACAGACAGACAATGGTAAGCTACAGCTGTAGCCACAGCTGCCCTGAGGCAGACTGACAGAAACATGGCTGCCAACCCACACCAACAGCCTCTCCAACCACTACACACATCCATACCCCGTGTCATGGACACTGGAGGCAAGGTGGGTAAAGTGTCTTGCCCAGGGACACAACAGCAGGATGGCCGGGGAGAGCGGGATTAAACCGCCAACGCTCTGGGTACTGGATGACCCGCTCTACCTCCTGAGCCACTGCCACCCACATTTTCCCTCCTCTGTTCCAAGTTCTTATGTTTGACAAGGGGAGAAATTGGAAGAGGGTTGAAGAACTGCTTGGTGTCAGTAAACAGGTGGCCCTGAAGACAATGATGAGGAAAGAAGACTTCATGTGGATGTTGGAGATTCGATTCCCATGCTCCAAGCAGCCGCGCCCCAAGGTCAATCACATGCCACGCGGGAAAACACGATGATGATGATGATGACTGTTAATGGTTCTCACAAGAAAAATAACCCCTCCATGGATCGCCACCATATCATGGTGGAGGGGTTTATGTGCTCTAATGATCCCAGGAGCTATGTTGTTGTGGGCAACTTGTCCCTGGTAGGCTCTCTTAAGGCAAACTGGTCCAGGATAAAGGTCCAGATCAAGAGCGGTCCAGTAGATCCCTATGAAAAAGGTTCTATTGAGGACTCACTGTGCCCAAAGGAGACACTTGGGTCCGTACTCCAGTGGGCTCACCACCTGCAGGAGGGATTATGGTGCTATGTGTTCTGGGGGGCAGTCTGAGCTGCTTGGACTGCTGCCCCCATGATCCGCACCCCCAGAAAAGCGGTAGAGGATGGATGGATAAAAAAATAATCACAATAAATCTGCTTTGACGGAAATAATGATTTGTATTCAGCAACGGTGGACCTATGCCAAGCAAGGTGCTGTAATTACAAACCGAACTGTCAAACAAAGCCTGTTCACTAGGGATGCACAGATTTATCAGCTGAACATCAGTATTGGCCGATCGTCATGTGGTTGACTGCCATTGGCCTACTGGTAAAAAAATGAAAATTCACCAATGTTCTAACAGCTGTATGATTAAGAAAATGAAGCATCGTAGTATTGGGACACTTTGTGGTGGTGATACTGTATCGATTCAGAGATACTAGTGTCGTGATACTATATTAAGAATAATTAATAAATGACTTACATTACACTGACTTACATTACGTTTGATTTAATGGGAATATATCTTTGCAATCATACAAATTCATTCATTCATTCATTCATCTTCTTCCGCTTAATCCTTTTCGGGTCGCGAGGGGGCTGGAGCCTATCCCAGCATCTCTGGGCGAGAGGCAAATTATGTAGACAAATATGTCCTGGTCTTGAATGGTCTGGATTTAAAATAACGAGTCCATTTTGTTCAAGACTGAGTAAAAATGACTCTGATTCTGAGACAAGACTGAGACCTTGAAAATGTGGTCTCAAGACCTGACATGTTTATGCAAACAAGGACTCAATAGCAGACTACAGACATGGAGACCAGAGTACAGAAGCACTGCAGGAGCGCTCCTGTAGGGAGGGGAAAGGACAAGGTAAGTGTTGGGATATTCAGACAGGTAGGTGTATGATTTAATGATGGTTGCAGAGTCCTTAATTGCAGATGAGCAGAACAATCTGGGCATTAACAGTAGGTGAGTGACCTCCATTGGACCAATGCGGAGGGATACTCTGAGCTGACAAGGAGGTTGATCCGAGACAGGGTTTCCAAGAGGTAGGTTGTGGGCCAAGGAGGGACCTGAGATTTGGGGGGGGGGGGGGGGGTTAGAATGATTGAATGTTGTTCTGATAGTTTACTTGGAAGTCCAAGAGGAAGAGAAGATCCTGAGGTAGGTAGGTCCAAAGAGCCAGTAGGTGAGGAGAGTGAGCAGGTCACTGAGACTTGGAGAGTGAGAGACCACAATGAAGTGCTGGGTGACAACTGGTCAATCACGACAATCCCAAACTGCTACTGGCGGGAGTCGCGCTTATATAGCAGTGTGGGTAATCAGAGGCGGGTGAGGTGGTAAGAGCAGCTGCAGACAGTTAAGCTTCTGGAGGTAAACAAAGAGTTCGAATAATGAATCGTACATACTCACCCAGGATCCATAACAAGACAGTCTCAAGACCAAGAGCAATCTTGAGTGCTACAACACCATTGTGGGGAATTAGTGCTTCAAAGTCCAGAATGTCTTTGCATCCAGCAAACAATTTGTTTCCTTTTGCAGCAATAATTTAATACTTCTTCAAGATTTATACCAACAAAATTTATTACTTATTTTATGGGTTAAAATTTATTGACCCTTTAGGGTAAAATGTACAACCTGCAGATCAACAATTACATCAATTAAAATAGTTTTGTTTTTAGAGTTGGTAACATGGTTATACTCAAATAACACATCAATAAAATATATATAAATTATTCTCACATCAGCATCGGGTTGGTGTTTAGAGAGAAAAAATATATTGCGAACATTCTTTATCTTAATTTTTTTTTTCACCATGGAGTTTTTGTGTATACTGAAGCCCACAGCAGTAAAGTGTTTCTGACCGAAACAAACATCTCAGAATACAAAGAGACCACTGAAAGAAGAAGAAGGAGTCAGTGTCATGATTTAATATCCTTGGATGAGAATAGCTTTATAACCCTGTACGAGACATTTGTTAGGCCACATCTAGAATATGTTGGGCAAGTTTGGAACCAATTCTATCAGAAATATATCCAGATTTTGGAGAACATCCAGAGATGTGCCACCAAATTAATACCTAGCATTAGACATTTACCCTATGAAGAGAGACTGAAAAAGTTGAACATCACAACAATGGAGAGAAAAAGACTCAGAGGGGATCTAAATGAAACTTGGAAGATTTTAAACAATGTTGATGTAGTACAATTAGACTTTACAAAGTCTACATGACACCACCTGAGAGGCCATGAGATGAAACTGTACCAACACTAGATTACGAGTCAGAAAAAACTTTTTTTTTCAGCGAATAGTCAAAGAATGGAACAAGCTGCCAGCAGAAACAGTCATAGCCCCATCACTGAATGTCTTCAAAAGCAACCTGTGTCAGGGTGTGGGTTGGGCCCCATGCGCTCATCCTGATTTATTATTACTGTTATTATTATTGTTATTATTATTATTATTATCTTTATGATCAGGGGTTTTGTTTAGTCACTATTTGCATTATGATTGTCATGGTCTTGTCTCCCCTGACCCCCTGCTCATCTTCTGTGTCTCCCTCTGTTTGTGACTCTGTGCGTGTGTGTGTGTGTGTGTGTGTGTGTGTAGCCCTGCCCATCCTGTCATCTCTGTTCCCATGTGTCAGCTGTCAATCATGATTGGTCTCCCTACCTCTGCTTCATTGCCATGATTATTTCTTCTGTCTATATACTGTATGTGTGTGTCATTTCCTTGTCAGATGTAGCGTCATCAGTGTCTTCATGTCAGTCTGGTCTGTGAGTATCTGTCAATGAAAATTCTAGTCTTGTCAGTCCGTCAGTTTGCCTTTTGTTTTCATTTGCATCCCTCACACTGCCGTTCATTTGTGTTTAAGTTTGATGAATAAATCATTGTTCTGCACCGTACCTCTGCCTGCCTCTGAGTCCTGTGCCCACAAACCCTTGACAACCTGGACAAATCCTGGGAACAGAACATAACTTGGATGACATATTAGCATCACTATTTAAGTCCAATACCCTATGACTATGACTATGACTGACTATATCTAATATCAGCAAAGACGCTGTAAATGTTCTCACTCCACATCCATCACTTGGATGAAGAATCTGGACCACCAGTTAAAACAGTAGCAGACATACAGTACCAAAAAAAAAAAAAATTAAAGTGGGTTAAAGTGGGTTTTAGATGATGATACTGTATAAAGATAGATATATTATAGTTATACAGAAAAACTGCTCTGTCAATAACTAGAATAGATGAGATTTTTTAATCTTAAATGTGCAGCTTTTGTCTTGTAAATTTGCAACTTTTTTCTTATAATTACAACCTCTTTCTCATAAGTTTGCAACTTTTTAAAATTTGTGACTCCCCTCCCCCTGAAAAATCAGATTTTCTTCTGCAAAATTATGACTCATATGTTTTTAAAAAATATTTCTTATAACTGTGATGGACTGGCGATCTGTCCAGAGTGTACCCTGCCTCTTGCCCAAAGATGCTGGGATAGGCTCCAGCCTCCCCGCAACCCAAAAGGATTAAGCGGTAAAAGATGGATGGATGGATGGAATATTTTTTATAAGGTGACATCTGTTTTCATAAATTTGACATTTTTTCTTGTACATTACAATGGTTTTTTTTCTTTTTCTGAAACTGTAAATTTTCTTCTTGCAAATTTGCCTTTTTTGTTAGGTAATTGACCATTTAGTTACAAATTTGTGACTTTTTTCTTATAATTGTGAAGCTTTTTCTTGTAAATTTCCCTCTTGAATTTGTTTGTCTTGCAAATTTTTGACTTTTTATATTTGACTTTTTTTTTGTCTTGGTAAATCTTGCAAATATTTTACTTTTTTGTGTATATATATATATATATATATATATATATATATATATCGTTCGTTGGCCTCCGTCGGTCTATGATGACCATGGAAGAGAATCCTAAACGTCTACTCTACTGGAACAGCACCGCCTGTGGCTGAACAGGCCGATGCGCGAATGGCAGTCCCTGTCACACATGTCGCACTTGTGGGTGGTCTCCGTGCTGCTGGGTCTGTGGCGGTTCTTCCTGTGGGTCCTTTTTTCATCTGCTGCAGCAGTCAGTCTCTCTTCACCCACCTTGAGCTGTCTGGTCAGGGTGCCTCTCCATTTGGAGCGGTCCGTTGCAAGGTCCACCCAGCACTCTGTGTTGATCTCCAGGGCCTTCATGTCTCTCTTGCAGACGTCTCTAAAGCGCAGCTGTGGGCGGCCAACGTCTCTCCTGCCAGTTGCCAGTTCTCCGTAGAGGACGTCTTTGGGGATTCTGCCATCCTCCATACGGTGAACGTGGCCTAGCCAGCGAAGCCTGCGCTGTCTGAGTAGAGTGAACATGGAGGGAAGGCCGGCGCGGGACAGAACTTCTGTGTTGGGCACTTTGTCCTGCCAGGATATGTCCAGGATGTGGCGAATGCAGCGCAAGTGGAAAGAATTCAGTCTCTTTTCCTGCCGGGCGTATGTTGTCCACGTCTCACTCCCATAGAGCAGTGTGCTGATGACGCAGGCGTTGTACACTGCCATCTTCGTCTTGACAGAGAGTTTGGGATTCTCCCACACTCGTGTGGTGAGGCGAGTGAGTGTGAAGGCTGATTTTCCAATCCTCTTGTCGATCTCTGTATCAAGGGAGAGGTTGTTGCTGATCGTGGACCCCAGGTACGTGAACTGATTCACGACCTCCAGCTCGTAGTCGTCGATGGTGATGGTTGGTGGTGCTTCCGTGCCTTGCGCCAAGACGTTAGTCTTCTTCAGGCTGATGGTAAGCCCGAAGTCCTTGCATGCCTGGGAGAAGCGGTCCATCAGGATCTGAAGCTCCTGCTGTGTGTGGGTTGCGACTGCAGCATCGTCTGCGAACAGCATATCTCTGATTAGAGCCTCACGTACTTTGGTTCTGGCTTTCAGGCGGGCAAGGTTGAAAAGCCTGCCATCAGATCTTGTGTGCAGGTAGATTCCCTCTGTTGCTGTGCTGAAGGCATGCCTCAGGAGCATAGCAAAGAAAATCCCAAAGAGGGTTGGCGCAAGTACACAGCCCTGTTTCACTCCGCTGCGTATGTTGAATGGCTCTGAGACGTTGCCGTCATGCTGCACTATCCCCTGCATGTTGGTGTGAAACGATTCGATGAGGCTTTGCAACTTTGGTGGGCATCCTATCTTTGGCAGGATCTTGAAAAGGCCCTCTCTGCTGACCAGATCGAACGCTTTGGTGAGGTCGATGAAGGCGACGTACAGGGGCATGTTCTGCTCTCTGCATTTCTCCTGGAGTTGACGGATGGAGAATATCATGTCTACCGTTGATCGCTCAGTGCGGAAGCTACACTGAGACTTGGGGTAGACACGTTCGGCAAGCTTCTGTAGACGAAAGAGAACAACTCGTGCATAGACTTTGCCAACAACGCTGAGGAGGGAGATGCCCCTGTAGTTGTTGCAGTCGCTTCTCTCCCCTTTGTTTTTGTAGAGGGTGATGATCTTGGCGTCCCTCATGTCCTGTGGTACGGCACCTTCCTTCCATCACTGGCAGAGGACGTCATGCAATGGCAGCAGTAGGGCGGTCTTGCAGTGCTTGATCAGGTCGGGGGGTATGCCGTCATTGCCGGGTGCCTTGCCAGCGGCCAAGCTATCAATGGCCTTGCTGAGTTCGTCGATGGTTGGCTCGGCGTCAACTTCGTCCATGGATGGCAGGCAGTCGATGGCATCAAGGGCTGACAGTGTCACGGTGTTCTGTCTGGAGTAGAGGTCGGAGTAGTGTTCCACCCATCTCTCCATCTGCTTGTTCTTTTCTGTGATCATCTCCCCAGTGGAGGATTTGAGGGGGGCCGTCTTGCTCTGAGCCGGACCAAGTGCTTTCTTGATGCCATCGTACATACCACGGATGTTCCCTGTTATGGCAGCGGTTTGAATGTTTTGGCTGAGCTGAGTCCAGTACTCGTTGGCACAGCGCCGAGCAGTCTGCTGAACTTTGCTTCTCGCAGCCCTGAGAATCTGGAGATTCTTCTCGTTTGGGTACTTCTTGTACTCAGCAAGTGCTGAGCGCTTGGCTTCAATGACGGGGGTCATCTCGGTCAACTTGGCATCAAACCAGTCCTGTGACTTCGAGGTCTTCCTCCCAAAGGTAGCCAAGGCTGTGCGGTGGATGGTGTTTCGCAGCTCTTCCCACTTCTGCTTTGCAGATTCTCCTTCTTGTGGTACACCAAGTTCCTTCTCAAAGGTGGAGGCAAACTGCTCAACAAGTTCTGGTTGGGCCATCTTGCTGGTGTCAATCCGTGCCTTTCCAGGCTGTATAGCACGATGGAATTTCTTCAGCTGCAGCTTGACCTTGCAACACACCAATGAATGGTCTGTGTCACAATCTGCACTCTGGAATGAACGGGTGATTAGCACGTTCTTCAGTGAGGTGCGCCTGGTCAGGATCAAGTCCAGCTGGTGCCAGTGCTTTGAGTATGGATGTCGCCAGGAAACCTTGTGTTGGGGCTTGGTCTTGAAGAACGAGTTTGTGATGCACAGATTGTGATATGTGCAGAACTCGAGCAGCCGCTGTCCGTTGTCGTTCATTCTGCCCACGCCAAATGGTCCAAGACAGGAGGGCCAGGAGTCGTGGTCAGCACCCACTCTGGCATTGAAGTCTCCAAGGAGAATGAGTTGTTCAGAGTTGGGGATGATCCTGACAGTTGTTGCGAGATTCTCGTAGAACTCGTCTTTTGCCTCTGGTGTGGCTGTCAATGTTGGGGCATACACACTGATGAGGGTGACTGGGCCTTGAGTGGTGTTGAGGCGGAAGGTGAGGAGTCGTACAGAGCCATTGCTGCCCGGTTCCACCATCTTCAGCAAGGTGTTCTTCACTGCGAAGCCCACTCCGTGTTCCCTGTGTTCGTCACTGCCCTTTCCCTGCCAGTAGAACGTGTAGTCCTTCTCTCTCAGTGTGCCTGCGTCAGCCAACCGTGTTTCCTGGAGAGTGGCGATATCCACTCCCAGTCTCTTCAGCTCATTATTGATGATGGCAGTCTTCCTGGTGTCATTGATGTCCTTGAGATTAGCAGCGAGTCCTGTCATCATAGTGCGGACGTTCCAAGTTCCCAGTTTTAGAGTTGGTCTCTTTTGTTTTTTTTGTCTTGCCTGGTGTGAAGGTTCTCAGCCTGCTGTTCGGACTTCTCCTCACCCCCATGCACCCAATGAGGAAAGCAAGCTGTGGCGGGACAACACCTTATTGGCTGGGGGCTGCTCAGCTTGAGGTGGGCGGTAGCTGTCCAGTGAGATCCGATGATCCCTCCCACCGTCGGGAACAACCCCTGGCGCCGCGCTCTACCCCAATTGAGCGGTGGCTTATAACCGGTTACTGTCATTCCCCGTGTTTTGTCTACGCCAAAGGCGAAGCTGGAGTGTCCTCTCCAGTGATCCGGTGTTCTGCCTTCCAGCGTTGGGCGTTGGTAGGATTCAAGCCTGGGCAGGAAGATATGGAGGACAAGATGTTGCCCATGCAGCATGTCCCCCCTCTCCACGTCACTGATGAATCCAAAGGAACAGCAGGGCTGCTACAGTTTGGCACCAGTGCCGTTGCAGGAGCTGCCAGAACGATGTTGAGCACAACAGAGAACTGCCTTAGGGGCTCCGACTCCGGATTTTTCCTCAGGGTTGACTCCCGAAGCCTTTCCCGTGACTGGGTGTGCCGCAAGGCAGCGGAGGTTTGAAATCAGGGTTTACCTTCCCCTAGATGGGCTACCTTCCCAGGTTGACGAGCCACCATCTACCCGAAGCATCTGGTTTTAAGGCGCCAGAGATCCGCCCTCGCCCCTTCTCCTATTAGTAAAAGCAGTTCCGCCGGGCTTAGAGACTAAACCACATGGGCAGGCTAGGAGTTGGACTTAGTTGTCAGAGGCTTTTCGAGACGCATGCCGTAAGGAGCATTTTATGAGCACTGGGAGCTTAACCCCAGTGCCGCTCCTGGCTATGACAACCTTGGAACCATAACGTTATGTAAATAAATGTACCCTTTCGTTACAAATTGGCAACTTTTTCTTCTAAATAACACACTTTTTCTTGTGTATTTAGATATTTATTTAATCTACTTTGTGATTTTCTCCTTTTTTCTTCTTCTTGCTAATTTGTGTGTTTTGTGTGATTTGTTTGTTTTTTTCTCATAAATATACAATTTTTTCTGATAAATTTGCAACTTTTTTTGTTGTAAACGCACAAAATATGTTCTCAAAGATATGCAAGTTTTTTTTGGTGTTAAACTGTATGTTAATCATTGTAAATTTGTGACTTTTTTTTTGTCAAAACCACAACAATGCAGCGGTTATAGGCCCACATGTAGTTCCAGAGCCACAGGTTGCAGACCCCTAATCTTTGTGGATTTATAGCATTTCATCCTGTTTGACACTAACAGATGCTCTAGATATTATGGAGGCTATACCATCATGGCTGTTATCTAACCTCTATAGATTAATCTGGATTTTGGCCAGTGACACTGAGGAGCTTCAGCAGCTTAAATCATGACTGCCGACCTTCACCTGTGACACTGCAGCCTGTCCTTCATCAGACCAACTGTGTTCATTGCAGCTTTTAAAAGTTTTACATGATTCACAGTTTAGACAAATCCATATTAGTCATATAAAAGCCATGTTAGCTCCTCCATATTTCATCACACTACTCCTGCGTTCTGATTGGCTGCCCCTCACCAACATGAAGTTCGAACTGTAGGTTTGATGAAGCACTTCATTGAATCGTTAATGAGTAACTAATAATAAGTAATGGGTGTAATGATATGAGTAGCCAGTAGGCGGCACTGTGGTATGATAACTGGTGTGTGTTGCTAGACTGCAACTAGAGAGGCAGCTAGAGTAGCACTGTGCTTTGTAACCAGTTATGTTGTTCATTACATTGTGGAAGATGGAAGCAGACGAGACAGTGAGCTGAACGACACATGAACTTTATACACTTTAATTCCCGCCTCCGGCACTCACGGTAAACACATTAACATTCAGACTGCAAGACTTGCACACACATTAACATGACATTGACCCACATGTCACAGAGCAGGTCTTGTTACAATGCATTCGCACCCCTGCATCCTCAGGTGTCAGTCTGGCATGGCAGGGGGCAAAAGGCACATCTTTTTTTGGTTGGCTCCTCTCAGCTTTCCCCATTAGCATCTCTAACTATCTTCTCCCCCACCAACCCCCTTGTCCTGGGTGGAGTGCCATGTGCATTGTGTCCACCACAACATAAAGTTAATACTCATCAAGTAAACCCGGTGTCATTATTGAAGAACCCACTACACAAAACAGAACATGATGTCAGAAGATGGACTTGATGAGTGAAGACGGGAGTCGACTCTAAATGTGTTTGAACATCCACGTTGCAGGATAGCTTTCAAGCCATCTACAAGCTAACTCGGTGCAGCATCTGAAGCAAGACTACGGAAATAACAAGGTGAAATGGAAGGATTACAGCTTCCACTCTGCCTTCAGCTGACTGGTAATGTAGCTGAAAATCGGCGAAGATTCAGGCAACATTTTGAACTGTATCTAGTGGCAATCGGTGCTGATGGTCATGTGTTCCTGCACATTGTCGGTGATGAGGCACTGGAATTGTACAATAACTTCACGTTTGATGATGAAGAGGACAAGCTAACGCTGGACAAAATAATGGAGAAGTTTAAGTCATACTGTATACCTAAAAGGAATGTGACTTTTGAGAGGCACAGATTTTTCACATGTGTGCACAAACAATTGACCAGTATGTGACTGAGCTAAGAAACAGAAGCAAGACATGTGAGTTTGGAGGACTCACAGACTCTGTCTCGATTTGAGCATGGGGGATTTCGCCATGCTCAGTCTCTTTACCTTTTTTCATATTTGTATAGTGTTGTAGTTTTGAGGTGTAATTCCTGTTATTTTATCTTTGGTTGGTTTTCGCATATTCTATGTTTCTTAGTATGATTTATTTTCCTGTTTACGTTCATTGTAGTTTTTGTATTTGGGTTTACTGGTCGTTATTTGTCATCTCATCATATTCTGTTGTGTCTTCTCTCCTCCTGGGGCTGCAGCTGTCAATGGCACTTCCGGATTTTGTGCTCCATTGTTGTTGGTGTCCCTGTCAGCTGTCAGCCCCATCTCCCCACTCTCATTGTTCCCAGCTGACCCGAGTCTCTAATCATGGTTTCCCCCTGCCCGCTCATGGAATCCACACCTGCCATCATTTGTGTTCAATTGTCTCTAGCTCTATTTAAGGATTATTATTTCTCCCCCTTATTGCTGGAGTCTTAAAGTATCGTTGTGTCAGAACCCTGTCCCTGTTCTGGCATTTCCTATCCATATATATCCTGTGTTCTGTGTCGTTCGTAAGTTTGCTTTATACACTATTTGTTTTTTTGTGTTTGTGCTCAGTTTGGACTTTTTGTTCGTTAATAAATTTCACAACTATGACATGATGGCGGCTAAACATGATGACATGTTTAACCGCTTGTCATCCTTCAACCACTGGCTGTCTGTGTGGTGTCCTGCAAACAATGTGGGCTACATTGACAATTGGAGCTCATTTTGGGGAAAACCTGGTCTTATGAGATGAGACAGCGTCCATCCCACTTTGGATGGTGCGTCTCATTTATCTAACAATCTGGCATCATTTTTATCCAAATTTCCAAAACCTTGACAACTCAGAGTTGGGACCAGGAAGCAGAGTCGCAGTCTTACACGCTTCTCTGCAGCTCCTCTTCATCCGCCACCCCTCAGCTTAGCCCCTGTCTTCCCCATCAGAGAATCATTGTCTGCTCCCTCCAAAGCAAATAAAAATATAATGTATAAGTGTCCCAAAGTGATTAACCCCTTGCACTCTGGTCAATTTCCCTAAAAATGCCAAAAAATAACGTACCCAAAGTAAATCAAAAGCTGTTCTTCAACCCTTTGCAGCATCTTCATGGGGTTGGTCTCATTTAAAAGAAAACACTTCGAATTTTTTGGCAAAACAGTCATAATCTCTCTAAGTGCTCCGGCCACTGAGTTACAGTCATCTAAACATAGTGAACTTGAAGAAAATAAATTTGGCCTGGGTGTTTTTTTGGATACAAATGCTTGCAAATAACACACAGCTTCAGATCCGGGCTGGAAAATGCAACAGAAATGTAGAACCAAGTGTTATCCAGCTGAGGTCAAAATTTTGTAACAATACCACAAAAAATGAATATATTACACAGCTTTGTTCTCAGGCAGTTCCCAGGCGTTTTTGAACTGTGCCAAATTGCGCCAAGTGGCACAGTTTGGAAAAACGTCTGTAACTTTTGAATGATTCAATATAGAAGCTTCATCTTGGGCTCTAATGAAAGGTGACACTCAGAGCTGTGTGTGTGTGTGTGTGTGTGGGGGGGGGGTTATTTATTCATTCATTCATGAATGAATGAACAAACAAGCCCCCACACACAAAGAAGCATGTCACGTAAAAAATGTGTGGCTTTTTTTTTACAAGAAAAAATAACCTACAGTGCACTAAAAATTATTCTAAAATATTTGAAATGTAGAAGATAACTCCCACCCCCTCCACCCCACCCCCTGCTACAGAGGACGGACACCGGCCATCGCTACATGACGGAACAGTCAGGTGGCGATGTGGCGACCGCGGCGCACAGTCCCCGCGGTCCCTGCACCCCCCCCCCCCCGCTACAGAAGAGTAGCGGGATCCGGACATGGCGCACGAACCGTGTACCGCGGCGCACGGACTTCGGACTTCGTGCGCCGCGGTCTACTACGCACAGTTGTAATTTACCGATCAGTCAAAAGTCATTTTCGATTACAATTTTCAGGGATAAAGAATAATTTAGCTTATAACACTTACCTGTCCACAACAGCATGTGGACGGTCTATGATGACCATGGAAGAGAATCCTAAATGTCTACTCTGCTGGGACAGCACCGCCTGTGGCTGAACAGGCCGATGCGCGAATGGCAGTCCCTGTCACACAGGTCGAACTTGTGGGTGGTCTTCGTGCTGCTGGGTCTGTGGTGGTTCTTCCTGCGGGTCCTTTTTTCATCTGCTGCAGCAGTCAGTCTCTCTTCACCCAGCCTTACACAAAATAGCTTTCGAACTTCTGTGCTTCAATTGGCTGGCTGCATTCGCAGCTGTTGGTAGGCAGGTCCTTCTTGCTAGGTTTTCAGTCATTGGTTCTTCAAGGTTTCAGAAACCCAATTCAAGGCTCTTATTAGTCGAATGAGAGGTCAATCACATCTAAACCAATCAAAGCACTCCTCTGGCTTTCTGTTTGCGGCTGTGTCTGTAGTGGAAGAACGGAAATGCAGCTTTTTTTTTTCAGTGCGCTCTAGGACGCAGTGCCCTCGTGGGCCCTCGTGCGCTCTAGGACGCAGAGACGTGGCCGCCCGCGGTACACCGGAGTGCAACAGGTTAAACAAAAAGTTGGTAAAACTCAAATTAAACATGAAGCCTCTAAATTGAATGATTTGGCCTCTGTTCCTCCTCATAATTTAAAAATTAAATGCAGTTTATTAAATATTATGTCTCTAACTCCCAAGTCTCTGTTAGTCCATGATCTGTTAATTGATCATCAGATTGATTTAATATCCCTTACAGAGACTTGGTTAGGACAAGAGGATTATGTTGGTTTAAATGAATCAACTCCCTCTGGTTATTTAAACTGTCAAAATCCCAGAAGTTCTGGTCGTGGAGGAGGAGTAGCAACAATTTACCATTCCAAATTACTAGTTAATGTAAAGCAAAAAACATGTTATAATTCCTTTGAGGGCCTGGTCCTCAGTATTGGGTACTTTAGCAATTTTAGGCTAAACCCAATTTTATTTGCCATAGTTTATCGTCTTCCATCAACTTACTCACAATTGTTATCCGAATTTGCTGAATTCTTAGCTGATTTAGTGCTGAAATCAGATAAAATAATTATAGCAGGGGACATTAATATACAGTGGGGCAAAAAAGTATTTAGTCAGCCGCCAATTGTGCAAGTTCTCCCACTTAAAAGATGAGAGAGGTCTCCAATTTTCATCATAGGTATACCTCAACTATGAGAGACAAAATGAGAAAAAAAAATCCAGAAAATCACACTGAAGGATTTTTAAAGAATTTATTTGCAAATTATGGTGGAAAATAAGTATTTGGTCACCAACAAACAAGCAAGATTTCTGGCTCTCACAGACCTGTAACTTCTTCTTTAAGAGGCTCCTCTGTCCTCCACTCGTTACCTGTATTAATGGCACCTGTTTGAACTCGTTATCAGTATAAAAGACACCTGTCCACAACCTCAAACAGTCAGACTCCAAACTCCGCTATGGCCAAGACCAAAGAGCTGTCAAAGGACACCAGAAACAAAATTGTAGACCTGCACCAGGCTGGAAAGACTGAATCTGCAATAGGTAAGCAGCTTGGTGTGAAGAAATCAACTGTGGGAGCAATTATTAGAAAATGGAAGACATACAAGACCACTGATAATCTCCCTCGATCTGGGGCTCTACGCAAGATCTCACCCCGTGGGGTCAAAATGATCACGAGAACAGTGAGCAAAAATCCCAGAACCACACGGGGGGACCTAGTGAATGACCTGCAGAGAGCTGGGACCAAAGTAACAAAGGCTACCATCAGTAACACACTACGCTGCCCGGGACTCAAATCCTGCAGTGCCAGACGTGTCCCCCTGCTTAAGCCAGTACATGTCCAGGCCCGTCTGAAGTTTGCTAGAGAGCATTTGGATGATCCAGAAGAGGATTGGGAGAATGTCATATGGTCAGATGAAACCAAAATAGAACTTCTTGGTAAAAACTCAACTTGTCGTGTTTGGAGGAGAAAGAATGCTGAGTTGCATCCAAAGAACACCATACCTACTGTGAAGCATGGGGTGGAAACATCATGCTTTGGGGCTGTTTTTCCGCAAAGGGACCAGGACGACTGATCCGTGTAAAGGAAAGAATGAATGGGGCCATATATCGTGAGATTTTGAGTGAAAACCTCCTTCCATCAGCGAGGGCATTGAAGATGAAACGTGGCTGGGTCTTTCAGCATGACAGTGATCCCAAACACACTGCCCGAGCAACGATGGAGTGGCTTCGTAAGAAGCATTTCAAGGTCCTGGAGTGGCCTAGCCAGTCTCCAGATCTCAACCCCATAGAAAATCTTTGGAGGGAGTTGAAAGTCTGTGTTGCCCAGCGACAGCCCCAAAACATCACTGCTCTAGAGGAGATCTGCATGGAGGAATGGGCCAAAATACCAGCAACAGTGTGTGAAAACCTTGTGAAGACTTACAGAAAACGTTTGACCTCTGTCATTGCCAACAAAGGGTGTATAACAAAGTACTGAGATGAACTTTTGTTATTGACCAAATACTTATTTTCCAGCATAATTTGCAAATAAATTCTTTAAAAATCAGACAATGTGATTTTCTGGATTTTTTTTCCCTCATTTTGTCTCTCATAGTTGAGGTATACCTATGATGAAAATTGGAGACCTCTCTCATCTTTTAAGAGGGAGAAATTGCACAATTGTGGCTGACTAAATACTTTTTTGCCCCACTGTACATGTAGATGTAGATAGTGACTGCCTTAATATGGCATTTAATTCAATATTAGACTCGATGGGGTTTTCTCAGAAAATAAGAAATTCTACTCATTATCTCCACCATACGTTGGACCTTGTTCTGACATATGGCATAGAAATAGAAAATCTGGTAGTGTCTCCTCATAACCCTGTACTGTCAGACCATTGTCTGTTAACCTTTGATTTTACTATTTCTGACTATTTGGCTCCTAAAGAAAAATATTACTACAGTAGATGCATCTCAGATGATGCTGTTACCAAATTTATGCAGATTGTTTCCTCTATGCCATGCGTCAACACAAAGGAAATAAGCTATGGAGAGCTTGCTCCTTCTGTAATTGATAGCATGGCAGATAGTGTTACAGCTTCTCTGCATCAGACTCTAGACTTGGTGGCCCCCTTAAAAAAGAAAAAGTCTAATCAGAGATTTCTAACTCCTTGGTTCAACACAGAAACTCGTAGCTTAAAACAGAAGACTCGTCAATTAGAAAGAAAATGGCGCTCCACTAATTTAGATGAAATCTATTTAGCTTGGAGAAATCATCTTTTAATTTATAAAAAATCTCTTAGAAAAGCTAGAACAAGTTATTATTCTGCATTAATAGAAGAGAACAAGAATAATCCCAGGTTTCTTTTCAGTACTGTAGCCAGGTTAACAAAGAGTCAGGACTCTGTCAATCCTAGCATTCCCTTAGAGCTTACTAGTCAGGACTTTATGAACTTTTTCAATAATAAAATTGCATCCATCAGAGATAAAATCAATCAGATTCTTCCCACCGTTAATTTAAATACAGTAACTACTACACCTCCTTCAATTGATATCTGTCTTGATGAGTTTACTCCAATTGACCTTTTAGAGTTAGACAAAATAGTTTCCTCATCCAAGCCTTCAACTTGTCTTTTAGACCCTATTCCTACCAGGTTATTTAAAGAAGTCTTCCCACTTATTGGTAGCTTTATTCTTCATATAATCAATTCTTCATTAACTTTAGGCCATGTACCGCAGGCTTTTAAAACGGCTGTAATTAAACCCTTACTCAAAAAGCCAACGCTGGATCCAGGAGCTTTAGCTAACTATAGACCAATCTCTAATCTCCCTTTCATTTCAAAAATCTTAGAAAGAGTTGTGGCTACGCAATTATTTGACCACCTGCAGGGTGGTCAAATAATTGCGAAATAATAATCTGGGTTTAGAATCCATCATAGTACTGAAATACATACATAGTACTGACCGGAGTGGTGGCTCAGTTGGTAGAGCATCCGCCCCACACCCGGGAGGCAGGGGTTCAAATCCTGGCCGGGTCATGCCGAAGACCATATAAAAGTAGAACTTCCTGCTGTCCAGCTTGGTGCTCAGCAATAAATGGAATGGAGGAGGGAACTCTGTGGCGGCGCCTTGCATGGCAGCGGCCCTCTGATTCTGCACTTGGGGTGTGTGTGATTTACACTGTAGATAGGTAAAGCACAATCTCGTTCTGCTGTACATGATTGGTTGTATGGTTGAATGACAATAAGGGTGATTTAATTTAAATAGCCTTAGCGAAGGTCACTAACGACCTCCGCTTCGCATCTGATAATGGACTTGTTTCTGTACTTGTCCTTTTAGACCTTAGTGCAGCTTTTGATACTATTGATCATAATATTCTACTTGATAGATTAGAACACTATGTTGGACTTGGCTGGACACCTCCCACTTGAGGTGTTTCAGGCACACCCCACTGGGAGGAGACCCCGGGGCAGACCCAGGACTCGGTGGAGAGACTATGTCTCCCAGCTGGTCTGGGAACGCCTTGGTATCCTCTCTGAATTGCTGGAGCAGGTGGCTGGGGAGAGGGAAGTCTGGGCTTCTCTGCTTGAACTGCTGCCTCCGCGACCCGGACCTCCGGAAAAGCAGTAGAAGATGGATGGATGGATGTTGGACTTAATGGAACTTCGTTGCAGTGGTTTAGATCTTATTTATCTGATAGGTTCCAGTTTGTTCATGTCAATAATGAGTTTTCTTTCAACTCAAAGCTCAGTCATGGAGTTACACAGGGATCTGTGCTAGGCCCTACTCTTTTTAGTTTATATATGCTTCCGTTAGGCAACATTATTAGAAAGCACTGTATACATTTTCATTGTTATGCAGATGACACACAATTATACCTGTCAATGAAGCCAGATGATAGTAATCAATTAGCCAAGTTGGAAGCCTGTCTTAAGGAAATCAAAGCTTGGATGACTTGTAATTTCCTGCTATTAAATTCAGATAAGACTGAAGTCATTCTTGTTGGTCCAAAAAACCTTAGAAATACCTTTCCAAATCAAACTTTCAGTTTGGATGTGGTTACTCTTTCTCTTAATAGCTCTGTGAGGAACCTTGGAATTATTTTTGATCAAGATCTGTCTTTCAATTCATATACTGTATTAAATTTGTTTCTAAGACTGCCTTCTATCATTTGCGTAGTATTGCCAAGATTAGGAGCATCTTGTCTCAGAGTGATGCTGAGAAACTGAACCACGCTTTTGTTAGCTCTAGATTAGATTATTGTAATTCTTTATTATCAGGTTGTCCTAAAACATCTTTAAAAAGTCTTCAGCTGATCCAAAATGCTGCAGCAAGAGTTTAAACAGGTACTAGAAAGAGAGATCATATCTCTCCGGTTCTGGCCTCCCTTCATTGGCTTCCCATAGAGTTTAGAATTAAGTTTAAAATCCTTCTTCTTACTTAAAAAGCTCTAAACAATCAGGCCCCTTTTTATTTAAAAGATCTGATACTACCGTATTATCCTAACAGAGCACTATGCTCCCAAAATGCAGGATTACTTGTAATACCTAGAATCTCCAAAAGTACAATGGGAGGCAGAGCCTTCAGTTATCAAGCTCCTCTCCTGTGGAACCAGCTGCCAATCTGGATTCGGGAGTCAGACTCGATCTCTGTTTTTAAGAATAGGGTTAAAACCTTCCTTTTTGATATAGCCTACAATTAGGGAGGGATCATGTGTTTCTGAACCCTCCCTTAGTTATGCTGCTAATAGGTTTAGTCAGCCGGGGGACCTCCAGTAATGCACTGGGCCTCACTCCTTTCTTCACTCTCAATGAAATATATATATATATATATATATATTTTTTTTTTGCTGGTCATTAACATCTGTTTGTTCTCTCCCATAGATTGAGTCCCCATCGTGCTGTTTGCTCTCTACATGTCTGTTCTTTTCATCTTCTCTATCCCTCACCCCCCAACCAGTCGTAGCAGATGACTGCCCCTCTCTTGAGCCTGGCTCCTGCTGGAGGTTTCTTCCTGTTAAAAAGGAGTTTTTCCTCTCCACTGTCGCCAAGCGCTTGCTCACAGGGGATTGCCTGATTGCTGGGGTCTTTCTGCAACTGTGGGGGTTCCCCCTACAGTTGAAAGTGCTATGAGATGACTGTTGTTGTGAAATGGCGCTATATAAATAAAGTTGAATTGAATTGAAAGTTGAACTAGCAGTTCAGCGCCTGGGTCCTCTTTGCCCAGAGGGGCATTCCATGACAGTAGACTCCAGCCAGTTTGAGACCCAGCTGCTGCTAGTTCATGCCTTTTTGTTTTTCTCTCACCTGTTCTGTCCAGAGCCATCATTATGTCCCCAGCCCGCCGAACCTCAGCCAACAAAGGAGGATCGGTGGCCGGGAAGTCGAACCTGGAGGAGGAATGGGCTGCTGAATTTATCCAGAGTTTTGTGGATGAAGCTCTCATCGCCCACGGACCAAAGAAGACCTGGGAATGCGTGAATGGAGCAGTGGTGATTGTGGAGGCACACCCCAGCTTGTGGAAATATTCCCAATTTGCAGAACTGTGTGTCCATGGTCTCCTCGCTTTGGCGGTCATTTCCTGGGCTGACAGTGGGGCCGTCTGCAGCGGGTCCGAAGCCGACATGGAGGCGGCAAGCATCGTTCTCCCCTCCCTGTTTGCCAGCTCTGGCTTCAGCTCCCACGTCGCCAGCTCCAAAATGCTGTCATCCAGCTCCAGACCACTGGAAGAATGCCTCCACCTCCCTGTCAGCAGCCCCTCCTTTGCTGAGGGAGAAGACTTCCGCAGCAGTGCCTTCTTTGCATTTTTCCTCTCCGGCTGTCCCGTCAGCTTCATCCTTTTCCGCAGCTGCTGCCTCCCTCTCCTCCTTGGCGTCCCTTCCCGCTGCTGAGGGTCCGGCTGTTTCTTCTCCATCTCCGCCCATCTCTGTGTCTGCAGGGGCGGCTCCTCCATGATCCTCTGAGGGGCCCATGACCACTGTAGCCACAGAGAGGGATAACTTCAGACCAGCTGCAGCAGAAAACATCATGCCTCGGGAAAACAGGCAAGTGTTTTTTCATTCTCCATCGTTGCCGAATGAATTATCTTGCCTGATTCCCAGTGGTGAGACTCAGCCTGTGCAGTCCTCTGAGTCCTCACCGCCTGCTGCAGCTACACACCTTTCACCTGCTCTCTCTGTGTCTCCTCCCTTGCCCCCTGAGTGTCTGCTGGCCCCGGGATCGAGCCACCGGACGTTGGAGGAGCCTGCAGCCCTGGAGGACCTGGTTCCAGCCCCGCAGCCATGGCCTAGACGGAAGGACAGCACTGAGACTGAGCTGATCCTTGCGCTGACAAAGGAGCACCCCCGGGCTTCAGCTGAGCAGGATCCAGCGCCAGCAGGGAACCGACCTCCTGTCACTACGCCGGGTGAGCCACCTGTGTGGGTCATTTCTCTGGGGGGCCTGGGACTGCATCAACCACCATGCCTGCTGCTGGGGCCACCACAGCTGAGGGTGCAGCTCCGACCCAGTCTGGGTCTACCGTGGGTGCAGCTCCCATCCAGTCCGGGTCCACCGTGGGTGCAACCTCACTCCAGTCTGGGTCCACCGTGGGTGCAGCTTTGCTCCAGCCTGGAGCCAACGCGGTGCTGCTTTGCTCCAACCTGGAGCCACCGCGGTGCTGCTTTGCTCCAGCCCAGAGCCACCGCAGGTGCTGCTTTTCTCCAGCCCGGAGCCACCGCGGGTGCAGCGCTGCTCTTCTCCAGCCCGGAGCCACCACGGGTGTAGCGCTGCTCCAGCCCGGAGCCTCCACGGGTGCAGCATTGCTCCAGCCCAGAGCCACCGCGGATGCTGCTTCACTCCAGCCCGGTGCTGCTGCAGGTGCTGCTTCGTTCCAGCCCGGAGCCACCGCGGGTGCTGCTATGCCCCAGTTTGGGGCCACCAAGAGTGCTACAGGTCTGTCCGATGCCGTCGTTGTTCCCTCTCCTCTGCCTGAGGTCATCGTGGTCCCCTCTCCTCTGCCTGAGGCCATCGTGGTTCCCTCTCCTCTGCCCGAGGCTGTCGTGTTTCCCTCTCTTCTGCCCGAGGTCGTCATGGTTTCCCCAACTCCTCTGTCCTCATCTTCATTGGTCTTCCCCGTGGGCAGCCGCCTCCTGGGCCACCCCTTTTGTTTAGGTGGCTAAAAAACTCTGGTCGATCGCCTGACGGACTGTGCCATTGGGTTGGGTGGCTCATACTGTATTCTCTGGCAGGCTACCCGACTCGTACCACATCGCCATCTGCCAGGCCTGGGACTTTGGCTGGCCACCTGAACTGTCTAGCTCTTTGGTCCAGGGGGCCTAGGTGCCCGGTTCTGCGTAGGTGTGGCTCCTGAGCGTGATTTTTGTTTTCTGTTTCCTCCTAGTCTGAGTTTTGCTGGGGTATGTGTTATGAGAATTTTTCTTATTTTTTCTGAGTTGTTTCAGTCCCTCCGTGCCTGGGTCCCCCTCCTCCCGCCCGGGGTGGGGTTGTTTTCTTGTTTTTGATGGGGTGGGTTCTTTGTGTGGGTGGGTCCTTTTCTTTCCTTTCGATGTTGCCTGGGGTGTCTGGTCTCCACCCCTTGTGGTGGGGGGGCTCTGTCACGATCTGAGCATGGGGGGATTTTGCCGTGCTCAGTCTCTTTACCTTTTTTCATATTTGTATAGTGTTGTAGTTTTGAATTGTAATTCCTGTTATTTTATCTTTGGTTGTTTTTTGCATATTCTGTGTTTCTTAATATGATTTATTTTCCTGTTTACGTTCATTGTAGTTTTTGTATTTGGGTTTACTGGTCTTTATTTGTCATCTCATCATATTCATATTCTGTTCTGTTTTTTCTCCTCCCGGGGCTGCAGTTGTCAGTGGCATGTCCGGGTTTTTTGCTCCGTTGTGGGCGATGTCCCTGTCAGCTGTCAGCCCCGTAGCTCCCCTCTCATTGTTCCCAGCTGACCCGAGTCTCTAATCATTGTTTCCCCCAGCCCGCTCATGGTATTCACACCTGCCATCATTTATGTTCACTTGTCTCTAGCTCTGTCTAAGGATTATTATTTCTCCCCCTTATTGCTGGAGTCTTAAAGTATTGTGTCAGAACCCTGTCCCCTTTCTGGCATTTCCTATCCGTGTGTATCCTGTGTTCTCTGTGTTGTTCGTAAGTTTGCTTTATGCACTATTTGGATTTTGCGTTTGTGCATAGTTTGGACTTTATGTCCGTTAAGAAATTTCACAACTAGCAGTTCAGCGCCTGGATCTCTCTCCTCTTTGCCCCGAGGGGCATTCCATGAGAGACTCTTTGATAAAACACAGGCTTGTGTGCGGGATTCCTGATAATAGTTTAAGAGAGACTGTTAAGAGAACAAGATAAGATAAGATAAGATAAGCCTTTATTAGTCCCACAACGGGGAAATTCCAGGATTGCAACAGCACAGGGATAGCAACACTCAGAGCAACAATCAGAAGGCAAGAAAAAAAAAAGCAAGCAAGCAAGAGCAGCTAATATACATATGTACATATTACTATAAATATATATATATATATATATATATATACAGTATATATATACACACAGACACACAGTGCAGAGCATTGTAGCTGGATGGAATAACTATATGAGTATATAAACACACAGTGCGGAGCATTGTAGCTAGATGGAATAAATATGTAGATATATAAACACCCACAGTACGGAGCATTGCAGCTAGGTGGAATAAATATGTAAATATATAAACACACACAGTGCGGAGCAATGTAGCTAGATGGAGTAATATGTAGATATATAAACACACAGTGCGGAGCATTGTAGCTAGATGGAATAAATATATAGATATATAAATATAAACACACCCAGTGCGGAGCATTGTAGCTAGATGGAATAAATATGTAAATATATAAACACACACAGTGCAGAGCATTGTTGCTAGATGGGATGAAACAGCACAACCGTCTACTTAGTTGTCCTACATGGTATGATTATGTGCCCATACATATTCTCACCCTCCATAGCGACCGGTATTTTCCTAGTTGTATGCCGGAGGGGACCATTGTGTAAGTCTATTGCATCGTTTGCATTCAAAAAACTATTAGGTTGTTACGTCTTTTTGCTATCTCTGCGAGCAGCCCTGCTTAGGTTGTACAGTCTGACAGCCGTTGGTAGGAAGGACCTGCGAAACCTCTCGGTTGTGCACCTGGGATGATGTAGTCTGCTGCTAAAGATCTGACTTTGGACAAATTTAAGCAATAATGTTGTGTAGAGCAACAGAGACAGTAAAGACACAAGCCAAGGGGCTGGTTGGTGAAAGCTGTAATGTAGATACAGTGGAGAAAAACACACGCAAAACAGTAAATAACACAGCTTCTGATGCAACAAAGCAAGCAAAACCAGTAAACAGGGGTGGACAACGACAAGCATGTGATCGATGTGGGACACATCATCCTCCCAAGAAATGCCCAGCATATGGCAAAACCTGTAGGAGCTGCAACAAAAATAACCACTTTGCAAGATGCTGTAAAGCACAAGCTCAACACAGTAAAGTCCACAGTGTGGAAGAGTGTGAACCTGAGGTACTTTATGTGGATGTAGTGACAAAAGACTGCACGGTGGCGCAGTGGTTTAGCACTGTGGCAGCACAGTTTTACCCTCAGCTGGGGGATCGCGGGGATCATGAGATCGTGGGTTCGATCCCAGCCCCCGACCAACAGTGAGTTGTGTGGAGTTTGCATGTTCTCCCCGTGTTGCGTGGGTTTACTCCGGGATTTCTCCGGTTTCCTCCCGCATACCAAAAACATGTAGGTTTAGGGCGCTCGCGCACGCAGCGACCAGCAGCCGGTGGCTTGTCACCAGACTGTAAACCAAGTCTACCTATGGGTACAAATAAGTAACAAAAAAAAAAAAAAAGATTAAACAGCGGAAAAGAGTGGATGACGACGCTGAAAGTAAATGATCTGTAACTGACACTGAAACTAGATACGTACATGTACAGGAGCTCAGGCTAATGTGATGTCAGAAGCTACATACAAGAAATTCAGACCCATACCTAAACTGCAGGCAGCGTGGTGGTGGAGTGGTTAGCACTGCGGCAGCACAGCAACTCACCCTTGGCCTGGGGATCCTGGGTTCGATCCCAGCCCCCGACCAACAGTGATCTGTGTGGAGTTTGCATGTTCTCCCCGTGTCTGCGTGGGTTTACTCCGGGATTTCTCCGGTTTCCTCCCACATGCCAAAAACATGCAAGTTAGATTAATTGGCATCAAACTGGGGATTCTAAATTGTCCTTAGGTATGACTGTGAGAGTGAATGGTTGTCTGTCTCTCTGTGTTGGCCCTGCAATGGACTGGCGATCTGTCCAGGGTGTACCCTGCCTCTCGCCCAAAGATGCTGGGACAGGCTCCAGCCCCCCAGCGACCCGAAAAGGATTAAGCGGAAGAAGATGAATGGATGGACCTAAACTGCATTCAACAAGAGTGAAAGGAAGTGGATACTCTGGAGCTCGAATACCTGTAAAAGGAAAATGCATGGTCGAAGTGGCACAAAAGAACAAACAGCATACATTCACATTCATAGTGGTGCCAAGAGATGTACAGACAGTATTAAGTTTGGCAGCCTGTGTGAGACTGAACTTAGTACAGAGAGTGTATGTGACTGAAAGTAAGGAAGATACGGACTATGATGAACTCCTGAGAGAATACGATGGCTTGTTTCAGGGTCTTGGTTGTCTTCCTGGAGAACACACAATCAGAGTGGATAAAACAGTACCTCCAGTAATCCATCCTTGCAGAAAAGTGCCATTTGCTCTTCAAAAGCCACTGAAAGCAGAGTTGGACAGGATGCAATGTTTGGAGGTCATCAAACGCATTGATAAGGCAACAGAGTGGGTGAGTTCTCTTGTTACTGTGGACAAAAAGAATGGAAAACCCAGAATATGCCAGCGCTGAGTGCTCCTCAGGGTCGAATTCAGAGCCCAAACACTGGTTGTAAAATTTTAAAATTTTATTTTCAGCTGGTCAACCCCGACACAGCTCGAGGGCTCAAAAACAAGACTTGACAGGAATCCAAATAATATTAAAGGAATATTAAAGGAATAGAGATGAGGCAAGGCAAGAACAAAATACTGGACATGAAGTGTGTAATCATGCAAAATGACATTCAAGGACACCAGACAGAATAAAGGCAGACACGGGTTTAAGTAAGGCAATCGGTGATCAATCAACACCGAACAGGTGAAGATACTAATCAAGATTAACAGCTGGCACATGGGGAGTGCAATGATGACAGATATGGGAAAACAGGACAGGTGGGACAACACATACAATCACTGACAGGAAACACACAAGAGACATGAACAGAGGATTAAGGGAGACAAGACCAAGAGAATCATAATGATAATAATCATAATTAACTGAGAGTCGGGCAGGGAAAACACATGAGACCTAAAGAAATGAACAATAGGATAATACTACCAAAACCCATGATAACCATAATTCACATAATGGCCAATAATAATAATTATAATAATGATCACCCAGGAAAACAATGATAATGATAAACACAGAAAATAACAAGAATGAATTTAAAGTGTGAGCATGGTCCTCTGCCCATGCACAGATCCTAACAGAATATGCGTGGATCCACAAGATCTAAACAGAGCAATAAAGAGAGAACATTTTAAGCTTCTGACACAAGAAGAGATAATATCACAGTTTGCAAATGCACAGTATTTTAGTAAGCTAGATACGTCATCAGGATTTTGGCAACTTAAGCTAGATGAAGCAAGCTCTAAACTGTGCATGTTCAACAGTCCATTTGGCAGATACCGATGTCTTCACTTGCCTTTTGGCATGGCCTCAGCCCCTGAAGTGTATCACAAGATGGTTCACATGCTATACTGTATGAACATCTGGAAGGAGTAGACACTTCAATGGCTGACATACAGCCATGGACAAAATTGTTAGTACCCCTCTGTTAATGAAAGAAAAACCCACAATGGTCACAGAAATAACTTGAATTTGACAAAAGTGGTATAAATAAAAATTCTATGAAAATTAACCAATGAAAATCAGACAGTGCTTTTGAATTGTGGTTCAACAGAATTATTTTAAAAAACAAACTCATGAAACAGGCCTGGACAAAAATGATGGTACCTTTAACTTAATATTTTGTTGCACAACCTTTTGGGGCAATCACTGCAATCAAACAATCTCTGTAACTGTCAATGAGACTTCTGCACTTCTCAGCAGGTATTTTGGCCAACTCATGAGCAAACTGCTCCAGTTGTCTCAGGTTTGAAGGGTGCCTTCTCCAGACGGCATGTTTCAGCTCCTTCCACAGATGTTCAATAGGATTTAGATCAGGGCTCATAGAAGGCCACTTTAGAATAGTCCAGTGTTTCGCTCTTAGCCATTCTTGGGTGTTTTTAGCTGTGTGTTTTGGGTCATTATCCTGTTGCAAGACCCATGACCTGCGACTGAGACCAAGCTGTCTGACACTGGGCAGCACATTTCTCTCTAGAATACCTTGATAGTCTTGAGATTTCATTGTACGCTGCACAGATTCAAGACACCCTGTGCCACATGCAGCAAAGCAGCCACAGAACATAACAGAACCTCCTCCATGTTTCACAGTAGGGACAGTGTTCTTTTCTTGGTATGCTTCATTTTTGCATCTGTGAACATAGAGCTGATGTGCCTTGCCAAAAAGTTTCAGTTTTGGACTTCCGGTTATGGCTGCCACGTAGGACGGACGTGTCTCGCTCTGCTCTGCTCCTGGAAAAAAAAAATCGGCAAATAACTCTCTCATTTGGGACAGAACGTATCCCAGCATTTGGGCGAGGATATGTCGGCGAAGCCTAAGGCTGGAAAACCAGGAAAAGGAAAAAGCGAGCCGCCGAAACAGTCCAAATTAACGGACTTTCAGGTCTGTGACGCAGCAAACAAGGCTCCATATATGGCGGAGGAAGCTGGCGGCGGTGCGATTTCTGCGGGGAATGGCGCAGATGCGCTGATGGCTGCCATGAGTTCAATGAGAGCGGACTTTTCCTCTAGATTTGATGGGATTATGACAGCGCTGGAAGGAATAAGAAAGGAATTGGGTGACTGTGTAGAACGAACGGCGCAGATGGAGCTCCGTCTCGCTAGTGCTGAAGATGACGTCACCTGTCTTCAATTAAAGGTGCGCACTTTGGAAAAAAAAAATAAATCTCTGGAAGATAATATTTTGGATTTGGAATCTCGGTCGAGACAGAATAACTTGAGGCTGGTGGGTCTTCCAGAGGAATCAGAAGGTCGGGACGTATGTTCCTTTCTGGAAAAGTGGATTCCGGAGGTGCTGGGCAGCGAGGAGTTGCAATCAGCAGTGGTTCTGGAAAAAGCACATCGTATTGGCCCACGGAGAGATGAGGGACCGCCGAGGACCTTAATTATGAAGTTTCTAAGCAACAGAGACAGGATGAAGATCTTCAACGCTGCACGTGCTAAAGGAGAGATTAAACACCAGGACCAGCAGGTGCGGTTCTACCCAGATTTGGCCACAGGAATCCAGCAATTGAGGAAGCAGTTTGATCCCGTACGTAAGGAGCTGCGCAACCTTGGGATTCGTCATGGTGTAATCTATCCTGCGAGACTGCTGACCACGTATGAGGGCAGAACCCACATCTTCAAGACCCCAGAGGAGGCGCAGGAGTTCATCAAGAAGATCAAAGAAGAAGAAGAGACTGGTGGGAGCTAAGCATGAACAAAATATAAGGTAGAATAACTAAGCATTTGCACAGGCATCTGACTGACTTGAAGTAAATAGTAAGTTTACAAAATATAGATTGTATTATATATTAAAAAAAAACAAAACAAAAACAAAACAAACAAAAAAAAAAAACTAGGATGTACAAAGTTGGTAAAAATTTTGGAGTTAAGTTGGAAAACTACAGAGGAGAGTTAATGTTACGTCATTAAAAGCAGTAGAGTTAGGGTGATTGGGAGGATGAAGAAGGAGTGGCTTAGGCTGTTCCCCGTGGATGTGGAACAGTCGATGGCTATATCGGGAGACAGAATTTTTCTTTTGATTTTGGGGGGTTTGCCACAAGTGTGGGAAGGGGGAATTTGTTTGTGTGTAGTTTGTAGGATGAATGTTCAACCACTCATGTTTTTGCTTCTCTGTATGAGCATGTTTACACTGCAAGGTAATCCCAAACTCTCTATTGATCATGGACCAAAGTGTTAATCTTAATTTAACTTCATGGAATTGCAGAGGTCTACAAAATTTAAAAAAACTTAAACAAGTTATGAATAAAATAAAGGACATGGGTTCAAGAATTGTGTTTTTACAAGAAACTCATCTGATAGAGGAGGATGTTAAAAGAATTAGGAGTAGATGGCAGGGAAGTGTATTCACCTCTTCATTTTCATCCCGAGCCAGGGGAGTTATGACTCTCATACATAAATCAGTTCCTTTTCAAGTGAAAAATGTAATTGGAGACAAATTTGGAAGATATGTAATCATTCAAGGTTCTTTGCTATTAGAAAATATAAATCTTGTGAACTTATATGGTCCCAATATGATGACCAGAAGTTCTTTGCTAATTTATTTCTCATCTTATCATCACTTACAGGGCAACATATAATAGCAGGGGATTTTAATTGTACATTGAATCCAGGTGTGGATAGATCAACAGGACTGGATTGTACGCACATTGGATGTAGGATGACTATTAATCATTTTATGAAAGAATTGAGATTGTTAGATATATGGAGAGAAATGAAACCACAAGTTAAAGCCTATTCTTGTTATTCCAGTACCTACAAGACATTCTCACGTATTGATTATTTTTTGATTTCCACAGAATTAAGGTCCAAGATTCAAAACTGCTTTTATGATAACATCGTGATCTCTGACCATGCACCCTGTTGTCTAATATATGTAGATAAAAAATTGATAAAGGAATCAGGTAGATGGCAATTTCAGCATAAATGGCTTCAGGATGAGGAATTTGTCAAGTATATAGAAAAACAGATAGACGAGTTCTTTGACATCAATACTACACAAACATCAGCATGTGTAAAGTGGGAGGCTTTCAAAGCTTTTATTAGGGGACATATTATTAGTTATACAGGATCAAAATCTAAGAAGACTCGAGAGGAGAGAGCTAAATTGGAACATAAAATAAAAAATCTTCAGGAAAAAGTGTATGCAGGAAGTGACCCAAGGTTGGAGAATGAATTACTGATTTTGAGAGCTGAATACGACAAAAAATCAGCGAATAGAGCTGCCTCGAGTCTTCTAAGATTGAAACAATCTTTTTATGAACAAGGTGAAAAATCAGGAAAATTATTAGCATGGCAGATTAAACAATTGGAAATTAAAACACCAATTACCAGTATTATAAGTAATGGACAGGTAGTTATAGATCCTTTAGAAATTAATAGAGCCTTTAGAGATTACTATGAAAAATTATATGATACCAAAAATGAACCTGAATTAACAAAACTAAATGGGTTTTTGAACGAACTATCTATACCGTGTATTCCAAATGAAAACAGGGAGATATTGGAGTCTAAAATTAGTCAAGAAGAAGTTGGGCTAGCCATTGATAATATGAAATCAGGAAAAAGTGCAGGACCAGATGGTCTTCCAGTTGACCTTTATAAAAAATTTAAGAATAAATTAATAAAACCTTTTTTGGAAATGGTTTTAGAAGCATTTCAAAATAATAATTTACCATCATACATAAATAATGCCTTAATTATACTGCTGCCAAAACCAGGTAAGCCCTCTAATAAATGTGAAAATATGAGACCAATAAGCCTATTAAACGCCGACCTTAAGATAATCTGTAAAATTTTAGCAAGACGAATACAAGAAATTTTACCAAATATTATTAATCGAGATCAGAATGGCTTTATAAAGGGTAGACAAGGCTTCCATAATGTAAGAAGACTATTTAATATTATTTATTTTAATAAAGAAGCACCGGATACAGCTCTCCTATCATTGGACGCCGAAAAGGCCTTTGATAGAGTTGAATGGCCCTTTCTTTTTGAAGTACTACAAAGGTTTGGACTTGGAAATAATTTCATAAAATGGGTTCAAATAATATACAATAATGCTACAGCAGAAATCCTAACAAATAACAATATTTCAAAACCAATAAAAATCAATAGAGGATGTCGACAAGGCTGTCCACTTTCACCTTTACTGTTTACTATGGCAATTGAACCTTTAGCGATAGCGATACGTTTACATTCACAAATATATGGAATTAAAGTTGGACCAACAGAACATAAAATCTCCCTGTACGCCGATGACATAATTTTGTTTATGTCGAATCTAAAAAAATCAATTCCAACCTTGTTGAATTTAATAAAGAATTTTGGGGAAATATCAGGATATAAAATAAATAAAACTAAATCTTCAATATTAATGCTAAATGAGACCCAGAGAAATTACCCAGCCCCTGAGGTAAATCAATTCAATGTTGTAAATCAGTTTAAATATTTAGGAATCCAAATTATGCCTAAGCTAGAATCAGTCGTCAGTGTCAACTATGAAGCCTTAATGTCAGATATCAGTGAGTTAACTCAGAGATGGATGTCACTACCAATGTCGATGATCGGGAGAATCAATATACTTAAAAGTAATATTTTACCTAAAATACTTTATTTATTTCAATACATTCCCTTATCACCACCTTTAGATCTATTCTCAAGAATAAAAAAAAAGTTAGTGGAATTTATATGGAACAACAGGAGGGCTAGATTACGTTTGTCTTTATTATATTTACCATTTGATCGTGGAGGTCTGAAATGTCCAAATTTTATGTTGTATTATTGGTCGGCACAACTGAGGTCTATGACATATTATTTTTCATCAAATGATCTCCCTCACTGGACTGAAATGGAATCATACAATTTACCTTTACCTCTTCCCATATTCATATACTCAGATTCGGCAAAAAAATTACAAAAACAAGTTAAAAATCCATTTGTAAAGCATATGATCAAAATATGGTGTGAAGCTAAAAACTATTTAAAAGAACCACAGTTATTGTCACAATTTAGTCCAATATGGGGTAATCAATATTTTAAACCAGGGAGAGCGGACGCTGTATTTAAAGTATGGAATTTAAAAGGGATACAAAAGATTCAGGATTTATATTTGCCAGGTGCAGACAACATAATGTCTTTTGAAGAGCTGAGGATCAAATTTAATCTCAATAGAACACATTTTTTTAAATATCTTCAACTTAGAAACTTTATTCGATCAAATCAAAATAAAGCTCTCACTCGACCTATTTATTCATCCTTGGAAAAAATGATGATGAAAGATAGTAAAAGAAAGGGTATTATTTCAGAGTTTTATAACTCATTGACACTATCTTCAAGTGAAAATTCACTGAAAAGATTAAACTACTGGAAAGAAGATCTGCAAATTGAAATTTCAGAGGAACAATGGGAATTGGCTTGTACAGAAGCTCAAACCAAATCAATAAATGCACGCCTTAAATTGATACATTTCAAATGGTTAATGCGGATGTATGTTACACCGGAGGAGTTAAATAGATATAACAAAAATATACCAGATACATGCACAAAATGCATGGAAAGTAAAGGAACCCTATTTCATTGTTTATGGGAATGTAGATTAATAAGAATGTTTTGGGAAGAGGTGAGGGTAACAATTGAAAAAATAATCTCAAAACAAATCATATTGAATCCTAAACTGTTTTTGTTGGGTCTGTACCCAGAAAAGCATAATTTTAATAAAAGTGAAAGAACATTCATAGACCTCAGTTTGCTTAATGCCAAAAAATGTATTGCACTATTATGGAAAAAGACTCATAGACCAGATGTGACTCAGTGGTTAAGACAGATGTTAACAAACCTTCCATTAGAAAGAATAACATATATACTAAAATCAAAGGAAATTGTGTTTGAGAATATATGGAGACCTTTTATTGATTATGTAAAAAATTTAAACATAACTCTTGAAGAAGAAGGTGAATGATGTGTGTGGACCTTGTAAATTCCAAACTGGTGAACATAATATGTATACTTATGTATTGGATTGTCTAGACTAAACAGAGGAGCATTGTTGAAGACTTGATTTTGTTGGTGGTTGTTGGTGTTTTTAGTGCATTTTTTTTTGTAGTACTTTAGTGTTAGTGTTTGATTGTTTGTATCATGTTTGTTAAAAAAAAAAAAAGAAAAGGTTCAATAAAGATATTGTGGAAAAAAAAAAAAAAAGTTTCAGTTTTGTCTCGTCTGTCCATAGGACATTCTCCCACAAGCTTTGTGGCTTGTCAACATGCAGTTTGGCAAATTCGAGTCTGGCTTTTTTTATGATTTGTTTTCAACAGTGGTGTCCTCCTTGGTCGTCTCCTATGAAGTCCACTTTGGCTCAAACAACGACGGATGGTGCGATCTGACACTGATGTACCTTGACCTTGGAGTTCACCATGAATGTGTTTAGAGGTTGTTCTGGCCTCTTTTGTTACCATTCGTATTATCCGTCTCCTCCTGCGGCCATGTCCAGGGAGGTTGGCTACAGTGCCGTGGATCTTAAATTTCTGAATAATATGTGCAACTGTAGTCACAGGAACATCAAGCTGCTTGGAGATGGTCTTATAGCCTTTACCTTTAACATGCTTGTCTATAATTTTCTTTCTAATCTCCTGAGACAACTCTCTCCTTTGCTTCCTCTGGTCCATGTTTAGTGTGGTACACACCATGTCAACAAACAGCACAGTGACTACTTGCCACCCTTTAAATAGGCCGACTGACTGATTACAAGTTTGTAGACACCTGTGATGTTAATTAGAGGACACATCTTGGTTGAACATGTCCCTGTGGTCACATTATTTTCAATCTTTTCTAGGGGTACCATCATTTTTGTCCAGGCCTGTTTCATGAGTTTGTTTTTTAAAATAATTCTGTTGAACCACAATTCAAAAGCATTGTCTGATTTTCATTGGTTAATTTTCATAGAATTTTTATTTATTACCACTTTTGTCAGATTCAAGTAATTTCTGTGACCATTGTGGGTTTTTCTTTCATTAACAGAGGGGTACCAACAATTTTGTCCACGTCTGTAATAGTGTGGGGAAGCACAAAAGCTGAGCATGACAAGAGATTAAGAAAGGTCTTAGAAGCAACAAGAAAAGCTAACTTGAGACTGAACAAAGAGAAATGCCAGCTTGGAGTGAGAGAACTGACATTTGTGGGAGACATCTTAAGTAGTGATGGTGTCAGGCCAGATCCCAAAAAAGTGTCTGCGATTGAAAACATACCAAGACCACAAACCCAGAAGGATGTACAAAGGTTCATTGGAATGATAAACTATATGGCAAAGCTCATCCCAAACCTTTCTGAGAGGATGGCTCCTCTGAAACAGTTACTTGAGAAAAAGACTGAGTGGATATGGAATCATGAGCATGAGATTTCATTGAAAGACCTGAAGAAGGTGCTCACAGAAGAGCCGGTTCTGAGATTTTATGACCAAGAGAAACCCCTAAAGAGTTCATCAGATGCAGCTCAGAATGGTTTAGATGCTGTACTATTGCAGAGGCATGATTACTGGCAGCCAACTGTATATGCGTCACGCTCACTGACAGATGCTGAGAAGCGCTATGCTCAAATTGAAAATGAACTGCTCAGCATAACATATGCCTGTGAAAGATTCCATCAATTTGTGTCTGTACAAGCAATCGGTGTGGAAACTGACCACAAGCCACTTATAGATAGCATTGTTCAGAAAGCCACTCATTGACTGTCCACTGAGAATTCAGAGAATGATCCGACTCAAACACTACACACTGGATGTCATGTACACACCAGGCAAATTTATGTACACAGCAGACACATTGTCTAGAGCGGTTGACCCAAAAGAGCTAGTTAACAGTAAGATGAACAATGATGTAAACGCTTATGTGGACATGATTACAAGTGCACTGCCGGTAGCTGATGCCAAAATGGAGTTAATAAAGACAGAGACAACCAAAGATGAAACGCTAAACAGACTAAGGAAAATGATACTAAATGGATGGCCCAACATGAAGGAAGATTGCACACCTGACATTGCAGACTACTGGAACTGCAGAGCAGAGTTGTCAGTAGTGGAGGACATCATCTACAAAGGAAGCAAAATAGTAATCCATAAAAGTCTGAGAAAGGACATGCTTGAAAGGATTCACAAAGGCCATTTCGGGATCGAGAAGTGCAAGAAAAGAGCATGAGAGGTAATACACTGGCCATGGATTAATCAAGATGTCACAAAGTGTTGAACTGCTGTACATGCCTAAAATATACAGCAAGCAATCTTTCAGAGCTGCTGAAGCCACACCCAGCACCAGAATGGCTGTATCAGGTGGGTGCCGACCAGTTCGTGTGTGATGGCAAAGACTATTTAGTGGTCACAGACTATTATTCTCTGTATCCTGAAGTCTGTAGGCTGAACACAACAACAGCAGAGGCTGTGATAGGATCAATGAAAGCCATATTCTCCTGGCATGGTGTACCTAGTGAGGTCTTCACTGACAACAGTCCGCAGTTTGCTAATGCAGCATTTAAGCACTTTGCCAAAGACTGGAACTTTATGCACACAACATCAAGTCTGCATTATCCACAATCTAATGGATTGGTGGAGAAATTAGTGTAGACTGTGAAGAGGCTCATGTACAAAATAAAGGACAGTGGAGCTGGTTTCTACCAGAGCCTACTTGTGTACCGCACAACACCTTTGGAATGGGATATGTCACTGGCACAACTTCTAATGGGACGACGTCTAAGGTCAAACTTGCCAATTGAGGACTACCTGCTGAGAACCGAAGAGGGTGAGAGAATTAAAGGACTCAAAGAACAGCAGACGAAAAAGCAGAAATACTATTATGACCGAGGAACACAGAACTTACCTGAATTTCATGCTGATGACCAGGTGAGACTCAAAGACAAAACAAACACATGGGTGCAGAAAGCAACAGTTGTTGGTGAAACCCAGCCACGGTCATACACCATTCAGACAGAAGACGGTGCTATTCTGAAACGTAATTGTTGAGATCTTGCCATGGGACCAACAGCAGTGGATCAGGAGGCCGATACAGCTGACCAAACCCAGCATGCACCTGAGAGTCCAATACTGGAGGTCCCTCCACAGGTCCAAGGACAAGTAAGGCGGCCTTCAAGACAGGTGAAACCACCTGAGAGACTCACTGAGCAGATTTAAGGACTTGTTCATTATAGTCAAGTTATGGCACGTTATATTCATGCTGTTAGCTGTGAAGAATCTAAGTTTGTTTTAGATTCACATGTCAAGTTAGATACCAAGACAAAAAACATTAAGTATATTAAAATTATGTGTTATAAAATTAAAACTTTTATTTTTGGAAAGGGAGATGTAATATATGAGTAGCCAGTAGACACCACTTTGATATTACTACTGGTGTGTGTTGTTAGACTACAACTAGAGAGGCAACTAGAGTAGCACTGTGCTTTGTAACCTGTTATGCCGTTCGCTACTTAAAGTTAATACTCATCAAGTAAACCTGGTGTCATTATTGAAGAACCCACTACACAAAACAGAACTATGGGAACAACCCATATACTGTATGTTGTAGTTCTGTTCTTTGTATGTAGTCTTAACAAGATTTAAGTTGGATGCTGAACTGTGTCATTACTGTAAGTAATGGTACAATGGCACCAATTTTCATAAGCAAGGGTGATGCTCAGAGCTGTAGTAACTAACTTGACCAACCACACTATGAAGATATGGGAAAGAGTTGTTGAAGCCAGGTCAAGAAGAGAGGTTACAATCAGTGAGCAGCAGTACGGTTTCATGCCAAGAAAGAGTACTACAGATGCAATGTTTGCTTTAAGAGTGTTGATGGAGAAGTATAGAGAAGGTCAGAAGGAGTTGCACTGTCTTTGTGAATTTAGAGGAAGCCAACAGAGGAAGTGTGGTACTGTTTGAGAAAGTCAGGAGTGGCAGAGAAGTATGTGAGGGTGGTGCAGGGCATGTATGAGGATAGCGAGACAGTGGTGAGGTGTACTGTAGGAGTGACAGCTGGATTCAAGGTGGGAATGGGATTACATCAGGGATTGGCTCTGAGCCCGTTTTTGTTTGCCGTGGTGATGGACAGGCTGATGGAAAAGAGCCTGGAGAGGTGAAGGTATGCTCTGGAGAGAGGAATGAAAGTCAATAAAAGCAAGACAGAATACATAAAATCATAAAAGCCTCACAAGTTTCAAGAAAATCAAAAATTTATGAGGAAAATTTTATTTAGTAATGTCTTTGTTAGATCCCACCTACATACGTATATAGTATCAGCTACAAACCCTGGAGCTTAGCAAATGCTTATCACTGTCTTATTCTGAAACGAGATGCGAGGTCAAATCTGGTTTATAAACCACATATCTAAATGGTAGAAAATTATCAATCACATAACAGGCTTCAGTGAGGACTATATGGCCTTAAAATCCTACTGAATCCAGACATGAATCATAATGTACAAAATCAGCTGCAATTTTATTAATTAGTGTCTAATGCCATAAACTCATCAATGCAGAAGTGTGAAGGTTTGACATGATATCTGGTATGAGCAATGGGTATTTTTTTTCACTTTCTTACCCTGTCATCTGCTAAAGGTCAGATTTTAATTTTTTTCTTGTGCTCTACCTGCAGCAGTCACCTAGCAACCTGTCGTTTTTTGACTGACTGATTACAGTGAAGAAGTCTCCTTACCTGAAAATGTCTATAATTTGAGATTTGGTGTGAGGTTACAATAACAACTGACATCATCAGTTCTACTTATTTTTTATCCCTTTGAGCCTTTATTTCTTCAGAAAGTCACTGGTAAATATGAGTGGATGTGGACTACAGTTTTTTGAGCTCATTCTGCAACCTATACAGTAGAAGCTTATTTATGCTTCTACAATTAGGCCGCATATACATCAAGTTCATAAAAATGCTCTCAGCCTATTTTTCTGGCCACTTTACGGGCATTCTTAAAAAAAAGGTCTCCGCCCTACATCCTATCAACCTTGACATTAGTGATATAACATTCATGAAGGATTCATTCTAATGTACTAGTTCTTATGGGTGAGCATACTATACTGAATCACGTACCGTAACGGTACTGAATCACTTAAGCTCACCAGTACCTTGTCCACCCCAGGAAGATAATGGTGAGCAGTAAATGAAACCCAGTCACTCTGTTCAGCCACGTTTTTCAGTTCAGTGAGTAGTAGGCAGTTGGAACTCCGGTACAGCATTGAGTAATTTGGTGAACCAATATTTCAAATGAATCTTTTTAGCATATGAACCGGACTGAATCAGGACGTGAATTATGGATCTCATCTCTACTTGACATGTCACTCACAGGTCGTCATAGGCATTTCACACATTTTGCACTGAAACTCTCTAATAACTGCACTATTGCACATAAAGCTGTTAAAAAAAACATACATCTCTCCAAGTTTTTGCTGTTAAATATTGATTATGGTATACTGTACTTTTAGCCTAATTCTGATAGGCTGGTTAGAGACGTGTGCTGCTGATGAGCACTACAGCACTCCAAAAGTTGAACTTTTTTCAACTTTAGGCACTGTGAGCACAACAACAAAAAAATACTCACTGCCAAGAGCGTTTTTGTGCCATGGGCACCGAGCACTGCACTATATAGAAAATAAAAATAGATGCCCCCAGTGGAAAAACATGCTTTCTGTGGCCAAAAGGAGCTCTTCTTATATTTGATATATGCTGTATATAAATCAGTCCCTCCAGGATTTCACAGGATTTTTTTGTTATTGTTGCGGTGAGTTGCGGGGCTGTCCTTGGGGATTTGCCTGAATCACACACTGGCTCGTGTCCAGACCAGATATTCACAGCTTTAAAAATCATTGACAAGATGTAGTAGTGACTTTTACCTCTAAAGATGTATAAAATGTTACAACAGTAGCTGTAGCATTAGATTTGCTTATTTGTTTGTGGTTTTACGGCGTCTCTCTTCACACACGTTCCCAAGTCGGGGGGGTGTTCAGGCAGGCAGACATTTTCCAACACAAACCCGACACTTCATATATGCAGTCATTATGGAGACTCGAGGAGATGTTCACCGGCGGGCCGGAGGAGACAAAGGAAGGAACGATGTGGGAAAACTCGCAGGTGAGTGATTTTTTTTAATCACACTCTGTTTTTTGCTGATGAGTTCTGTATATACTCACTGTAAACACGGAAGTGAGTGCGGTGCAGTGCTGCATTTGATTGGTCAGACTGATGACGTACATGTTTGTGTGCAATTTGATTGGTGAAATTGGTGGAAGTTGACGACAATTGGCCAAAATTGCGGTAAGTTGCGGTTATTGGACAAAATTCAAATTATGCAGGACCTGCTAAATTTGCGGGAATTGGTAGAATTGCAACATCGCGAAATCCTAGAGGGACTGATAAATAGTATTTATAGACTCCTCTTGCTATATAATAATTTCAATACTTTATTTAAATTGTCTAACTTATGCTGGACCTGACGGGGCAATGGGGGAGGGAAGTGAAGGGATTTGAAATGGTTGGAAGGGGTGGGGATGAGGGGGTGGGGAAGGAGAAAGAAAGAAAGACAAAGGGAGAGAAAACACAAGGAACAGTTGCTGCTTCTGAGAAGATCCCAGTGTGATCCTGATATCTGCACCTGAAAGAGAACAGACGTGTGTGTGTGTGTGTGTGTGTGTGTGGTTTGTCAGGAAACATAAAAAAAAAAAAAAAAAATGAGGGTAGAAGGCTGCAGCAACGCCCACCCCAGGACTGTGAGCAAGCAAGACAGCATCCCCAACACCTGGGTAACCACAGTCTCCACAGAGCACAAATGCTCTGAGGCCACTCAGCCCCAGGTGGCCGGGGGCAGCACGCCACATTGTTTTTGATGATGATTATTGTTGATAATGCATCATTTTTAATATAAGCGGGAGGAAACAAAGTGAGACTATGTAACTGTCTTCAGAGTATTTCAAGTGTAATTTAAAAATTAATTATTTTGCCTACATTTTCATTGTTTTCTTTTAAAGAGGGGAGCTTTCTTACTGTACTAATTTAAAAAGAATTTAAATTAGTTTATGTAAAAGGAGTCATTGACTGCACTTTTTTCCCGCATCTTAACAGCTCACACATGTCTTAATGACATGTCCATCCATCCATCCATCTTCTACTGCTTAATCCTTTTCGGGTCACGCGCGGAGGGGCTGGATCCTGTCCCAGCATCTTTTGGGTGAGAGGCCGGGTACACCCTGGACAAATCGCCATTCCATCGCAGGTCCAACACAGAGAGACAGACAACCATTCACTCTCTCATTCATACCTAAGGACAATTTAGAATCCCCAGTTGATGCCAGTTAACCTAACCTGCATGTCTTTGGCCTGTGGGAAGAAACTGGAGTATCCTGAGGAAAACCACGCAGACTCAGGGAGAACATGCAAACTCCACACAGAAGGGTCACCGATGGTCAGGGGTGGGATCGAACCCATGACCTTCTTGCTGTGCTGCCACAGTGCTAACCACTGCACCACTGAGCTGTGCCTTAATGAAATGTTTGTGACATATTTTGTTCAAATTTTCTTTAATTATTGGAGCAAATTTTTATTTTTATTTTTCCAGCCTTTCTGGTAACACTTCATTTTTAGCGCTGTCACTTTAAGAAAGCCCTGGCCATATTCAGCTCCGCCCTCCCTCTTACATCAGTATGCTAAGTAAGCTGTTCATACTCATGGCTCATAGCTGCCTGGCTCAGAGCCAACTAATATAAACTTGTCTCAAAGAATGCATAGAATGTGACAATAGGATATGACTGGTCCTTGAAGTACAATAAGCATAGAAACATTTGTGAATGAGTGGCTAAACTGATAGCTTCAGCTAGCCGCCTTGGGTCACAGTAACAGATAATACTACAATAAAATAAGCTAACATAACAATGTATATGGTGTTCACTTATATAGCGCTTTTTACTCATCTCCAGATGACCAAAGCGCTTTACAGATCCTGCTATCCACCCATTCACATACACATTCACACACTAATGGCCGCAGAGCTGCCATGCAAAGGCACTTGTCTGACCCACCAGGAGCAACTGGGGTTTCAGTGTCTTGCTGAAGGACATTTTGACATGCAGACTGCAGACAGAGCGTGAATCAAACCACTGACCCTCGGATTAGTAGTCGGCTACACTACACCAGCACCACAGCTGCAACTGTTGGTCAATTGTTGTTTGATGAACAAGGATTCCAGTGGGGGTGAATAGAATTTATAGAAAATAGGGGTCAAAACTGTCATGTCTGGGTACAATGATCAACTCAGACCACCTAACAGGCTACTGCTAACAGTTTAATGCAAAATGATGGTAAAAATATTTTAAAATAAGCCAGAATGACATGATATATATTATCGACTGTGGATTAGTGAACCAGGTGGAAACAGGAATGGCTATTACCCAGGATTTACACTGACTCTGGATGCAGTCCATTGTGGATGCAGTGCAGGTGGCCCCTTGCACTCATCCCTACCAGCTCTGTTTGTGTTTTGCAGTGGCATGGATAAGAACAGAGTTAGAAATACAAGCTCGCACAAAAATTATACAAAATAACGCAAGATCTCGAGAAAGACCTGAGACTGACCGAGACAAACCAATCGGGATCACGTGATAACAACAAGGAAGTGTGATGTAGCAGCTCACCACCTGGATTTTTGGGTTCTATATAAAATGTAAGTAGCCCGTTAATTTTAATTCTATGAAGTGTTTCTATGTTGAGTCAAGTTTTTACCTTCTCTGACACAGTGGTGGAGGAGTAGACCTCAGAAAATAATGGACAATCCAAATCCAAATCATTTTTAATGAACAAATGGCTATTAAATACCACGAGATACCGTGGCATTTCCTTGTGGATTAGATCCGGCATCTGTCAAAAATAGACTTGTTGTGTTTCATTAGTGAACCAAATCTGATGAGCTGGATTTGTTCCGCAGTGGTCCGAACCAGGTGGGGATTAGAAAATTGCCAAGAGTGGGAACTATTTGCTGCGGAGCCTGGATTGCATCCATAAGGGACTGCATCTGTAGTCAGCGTAGATCACTAAAATCTAAAGAAAATAATACAAACTGCACTTCATGCGAGCTTCCTAGTACCACTGTTAGCTCAAAAGCTAACACCTTTGGCTCCCAGCCCATCTACATGGCAGACAGTTAGGCTGGCGAATAATAGAGCAGTGGGCAGGTATCAGAACTAGTGATGCTTACCTTTCAGTGATGTTTCCCATTTCTTGATGTACAAGAATAAAAAAAACCTGGAAGAATAAAAACAGCTTCTTGGTAAGAAAAACAAGATAAAAACTCTCTGTGTGTGTGTGTGTGTGTGTGTGAGTGTGTGCGCGCGCACACGCACATATGTTTTGAAGAGAAGTGAGCGTTATGATGGGGGTTTTTTTGGATAATCACATTACCAACAGACGGATTTCAGAAAGTTAAAACCTACAAAAAACAGTTTTTCAGTCAATGACCCCTTTAACTTATATGCATGTTCACTCTTCATTTTTGTGAATACTATTTATCACGTATAATCTGACAACGTTATATATCTTTTCCGGCACCACACAAGTCAGCTGCCTTTTTACAGCAGTGGCTCAATTCTGAGTTTTTTTCTCGTTTTTATTTACTATCTGTCTTTTTTCTGGCCACAACTTTATAATCTTGCGACTCCATATCCACCACGGATGCCAAGGACACACAGATTGCCGTACTGGTGCTTATATTAGTCATCTTTCAGCTAATAATGCAAATGTCTCCCGACCCAGTGAGTGGAAGAGCAATTGTTTACAGTAGGAGCCAGCTGTTAGCATTAGACTGGCCCATGGTGCTAACGCAAAAACTCGACATACCAAGAGAAATCAGGTGAAAATGACGTGGATGTCGAGCTGGAGTGAAGTGACACGCAAGAAAGACAAGGTACAGACCCATCCTTCCATCCGTTATTACGGGAAATGTGAGATCGCTACTTAATAAGACAGACGAACTGGCGGCTATGTCCTGGTATGAGAGCGTCTTCGGAGAGATTAGCATTATGTTGTTTACTGAGATGTGGCTAACAGAACTAGCAACAGAAGCTAATATCAATCTGGAGGGTTTCCATGCAATACGGGCAGATCAGACATCAAACAGTGGCAAGAGCAGAGGCGGGGGGCTAATAATGTATGTGAATAACAGATGGTGTAATTCTGGGCACATCACGATTAAAGAACAACATTGCAGCAAGGACATTGAGTATCTTATCTTATTAACAACACACGCCTCATTACTGCTTAAATTTTCATTTACGAGAGTCAGGCTTTCCGTGCTTTTTGCATTAGCTTCCATGCATGTTTGGTGTGCTTTCCTGCTCTTTGGTAAATAATTCAAAAACTCCACCATCAAGATCCAGTCTGTGGTTCAGCGTTACACTCAGGCTCTTGGCACGCTCTCCCGTTCTCACAGTATACATGCACGCTGCCACCCAAAGCACAATTTGTGGATCAGCCTCAGATTTAGATCTTGGAATGTGGCACCTGCTGAGGGAGAAGTGTGAGTGATATCAGCTCGCATTTGAAGAAATCATTAACAATTAAGAGCAGGGGTGAAGGATGGCTCAAAATAGTTACGCGGCAGCCCCACCGAGGCGGAACGGCAGCTGAAATAGTAATGCGTTTTTGTGTGTAGCCGTCATATCCTTTGGCATGGGATCGTTCGTGATCAACAGCTCAACAGGGAAAGTACATCCTAACAAAGTGTTTCTTTGCAGTTGCTTTACCTTTTTTGAAAACTTTCTGTTGTAGCTGCAGAACAAAGACTTGCCTACAGTATGTGTGATTACATCATGCTGTGTATTACGTGAGGAAACAAAAGCTGTTTCTTGATAGCAGAGAGCATGAGCTAATGTATATCACTGAGGAGGAGGAATCAAGGGAATAGACTCAAGATTAGTAGAGTGCAAGCCAACGGATGTCTCTTTTATATTTTAGATATACTATAGCAGCTCAAAACCTTCAGGTTAAAAGGTTAGGGAGTCATAAATCAGAGTTACACTTTTATATTTATTCTGTTCTCAGAGGCAGTGCTCAGCGCTCACCTCTCCCGATCTGCTCATGTTTTATACATACCGCCCTTCACACTGCGTCTTCATCTCGCGTGTTCTCCAGGCAAACGTTGGACAAACCACAGAGATCTATGTTTTGTTTCTGTCAAATGTGTTTCTCCAGCCTGATGATTCAGGATATGAGGAAGAGTCATGTCGGGTCCTTGAGCGCTGTTAGTAATGTCTCCACGGCCCATGGGGATGCTGCACACGCACTCTGTAGACCCTCAGACTTGTGAGGAGCTTTACTAGAGATGCTGCTGCCGTTCTTCTGTGTAATATTATGTAAGGATTTCTCATCTTTATCTTTTTGGGTTTTTTCTTTTGAGTTGTGAAAAATAACCTTGTTTGTGTAATACTCTGTGGTGACTGTGTGAGAAAGTGACATTTGTTATGCAGAAGTGGTAGAGTAGTAACTGCTAACATGGCATTTATCACAGTAATTCATTAAATTGTTAACTGTTACATTGTTAGAATAGAATAGAATAGAACAGAACAGAATAGGCTTTATTGTCATTGTACAGTTGTACAGTACAGCAACACACTCCAGTTGATATCAGTCCTCTTAAAAACAAATCTACATTGACTAACATGGTATCTTATGTCATTTTTTCCTAAAAAAAACCCTTTCATTGTGAAATCTTTTCCCCTTTACTCCTCCTTCAAATGCCAGGATCTATGAATATTCTAATTAGGCCCACCCACATCCCACCCACAAGGACACTGATGGGCGGCCTCTTCTCGAGGACCACAGCACACTGAAGTCTGCAAGCTGGCAAATGTGACCAGAAAACGACAGTATTGAAGATCTAAAGTTTAAAAAAACTACAATACAATGCTGCCGTGACTATGGAGGGTCTAAACAATCACTCCGCACTTGTGGAGCACACAAGCACCATGGCAAAGAGGCACGGCGCACACACCAGCTGCCACCGTTGTCCTCTGCCGGGACGTGAACTACATGCTATCATAAGGTTGGGGTGGAAAGGACTCGCATGCAGGCAGAATCAAGTGCAACAGTGATACTTTATTAACAAAACAGGAACAAACAAATAACAGCATGTGGGCTGGGAAACAAGACTTACGGGCAAGGCTGACAGAAGACATTAATGACGCCACACTAGACACAGGCAGGACCCAGCATATATAGACAGGGGATAATCAGCACAACACAGAACAGGTGAGCACAATCAGGGAAGTAACTGCAGATGAGGGAGACAGGACGGGTGAGGATGCATGGCCAATCACAGAGAAGGGAAACACATGAAACGTGACATTAACACACAGGGCAACAATGCAGGAGAAATACAGAGAGGGCAGTGGCTATGGGTATGGAAAACATGAGGAGTTGGAACAACAGGTAAACAGATATACACACAAACCCAGGACCAAACAGGGGATGGACACAGAAGACAATGACAAGGGACTCAGGGGGACACAGAGGACAATAAATGCAGATGATAAATCATAAATAATTACAATAACCAACTAAAAGGAGTACCCAGAAAACACAAATGAACATAAAATTTGGACATGATCCTATGATTATGCCCCAATTCATGACACATGCAGCAGCCCAAAAGCAGACCACAAGTCCCCACTGGTGCTTGCACGTCTATAAATTCCAAAACTTTAAGTTAACACCCCCATGACTGTTTAGAGCAGTGTTTTTCAACCGGGGTGCCCTGGTACCTTCAGGTTTTTGTGGGAAATTGTCTAATTTCACTTGTTAATTGATCCAAAAATTTTCAACAAATTTGCCATTGTTGTGAATAGGTGCCTACAGAACCCATTCCAATAAGGTGATTTTTTGTTTTTTGCTTACTTAACACCAAATATCAGTCCTGGCAGACTGACCAATCAAATCGCACACCCATATCCACTGATAATGCTTTCTTTTGGGCCTTTCACATTTAGCCAGTTTAATATTGCTTCACTTAGGCTGTGCTCGACAAACAGAGCTAGCCAGCTAACATTAGCTTCAACCACTGATCTCAGAAATGACAAAAGAGGGATGGTGGGGTGAACTGGGGCTCATTAGCATTTAAACAAAATTTGCTCTGAAAAGGGCCATTGGGAAGAAGGCAGGGCCACCTTAACTTGCCATTAGGCCCCTGGGCTGAGAGGTTTGTAGGCCCCCTTCGCCTTTTCTCCCAACAGAATCTCATGTTAAAAATGTGTAAATGGTATATTTTTCTTCAGCACAAAATGTATTTGCTTCTCTTCGAGACAAAGACAACTCTGAGTCACAAAACACAACCAGAAAACACAACCAACAGATATCCGAAACACTAAGCCCTACTTCAGCATAAACACAAAAGTCATTCTAATCACATGCAATACAGCATCATCGACAGCACCATGGTCTAAATGACAGGTATCAGAAGATCTCACTGACCAATAACAGTTTAATGACAGCAGAACACAAAGTTTTATCAATTAAGTTTTCCTTATTCAAACAGTGCAGAACAACAGCAATTTAAAACCTGCACAGGCAGCTGGAAAGCAATACAAAGAGCATGTCTTACCTTTTAAGAAGTGTTTTCTTCTGGCCTGTGAAGAAGAATCCTTGATTATATCCTTGAAGTCCATCTCACGAAGAATGTCATATTCTATGGGCATCAGTGTCAGGTTGTACAGTCTGTCCTGTAGCATGCTTGATCGCAGTCTACTTTTTACCAAGGCCAGTTTTGAGAAAGAACGCTCTCCACTTGCATTGGTTACTGGCATAGTCAGGAAGAGTCGTAAAACTATGTCTGTGTTGGGAAAAACTGATGAAGTTTTGTTCTACTTTCAGTAACTCCACTGCTGATGTGCTGCTCACATTCTCATTTTGTATAAACACCCTGAACTTTACTGCTTCCTCCACAAAGCCCTCTTCCAAGTCACTGTGGCATTTCTTCTGCAGCCTTGATGCTCCTGAGTGGAGCTCTTGGGGGACATTGAATGAAATCTGTTTAAAAACCCAAAGTTTTCACACACATCTTTATATGACTGATATCTGTGGTCCAGCCCTGACACCAGCTAATCAACCAAGCAAATATACTGTATACAGACATACAGAAGTGTTGGCGAGCTGACAGGTCACAGTCTGGCTCAGATGACTCGTCAGCCTCTCTTTCTTTTTGTCTTTGGTTGGGTGTCTGCTTTGTGCTCACTGGACACAGTGGAGAACATCTTCTTTGCAGCGATCTCAAAGCTGTCAAACTGATCTCATAGGCCTGCTACATATTCACGCAAGGACCGAACTAGATCCACAGCGCTGCACAGCTCCAATTCCACTGCTTGTAATCCAGTTCACAGCCTGGAAGTGTATAAGAATGGCATTCCACATGCTGCACATCAATGCTATTTCCAGTTTATTAATCTTTTTGTGCAGTATCCAGGCCTCCTCTCTTGTACTAAAATTCTGGTGTTCATCATCAGCAATGTTGAGTAATGACTGCTGGATACCAGCATAATTCTGATGCAGGGCTTTGGTTGCAACAGCGTGTGCTGACCATCTGGTATCAGAAAGTGATTTTAAATTTTCTATTATGTGGTTATCACTGGGCTGCAACCCTGCTTTGATCATTTGCCAGCGTGAAGTACTCTTTGATGAAAAATTAAACAAAGTTTGCACAAAACTAAAAAACTGTTCAGTCTCTTTACACCAGTTAACACTGTTAATTCCTACCAAATTTAAGGTAGGTGCTGCACAGGGGACCCATTCTGCCAGTGGGGATATCTCTGATGTGGGCCTCCTCTGTAGACACCTCTGTAGGTGTCCAACATGTTGCTGGCATTGTCATAACACTGTCCTCTACAGTTATTAATGTCAATGCACATCTCAGCTAAAGCAGTAATTACAGAATTGAACAACGCTTCTCCAGTGTGGGTTGTGATTGGGAGGAATTTAACAAAACGCTCATCTATACAGCCCTCTGGTAATATATACCGCAGGATGAAAGTTAGCTGATCCATATGTGTGATATCTGGCATGGAGTCCACACTGATAGAGAAATACTTTGCAAGCTTCACTCTACTGATTTCATTCACTACCTTCTATCTAATCAGCTGTATGAATTCCTCACATACATTCAGGGAAAGGCATGATGGAGTTCCTCTGCCAGCATTTCCATATTTATCAATATGGGCTTTTAAAAGGGGATCAAACTGACTGATCAGCTCCATGCAGCCCAAATAGTTACCATTGTTAGTGCCTCCAAACTTGTGGCTATCACCCCTAAAACCAAGTCCCTGCTCTTCCAAATGCTTCACCACAGTAATAACTCTTTGAAGAACCTGTGTCCAGTATTCACACTCCTCACTGAGCTGTTTTTTGAGTTCCAAGTCCACTGTGCCATGCTCAGCTGTCTAATTAATGTAAGCTATCATGGCTTTTCTGTGAATGTCACTGCTTTCATGTTCTGCTATCCATTCACTAACATACTTCCAATTTGAGTAACCCACACTGGCAAATGGTGACTTTTCTTTGCTCTCGCCAAATATTTTCTATGCAAAGCAAAACACACTACCTTGTGTTGGTGTATAGAATAGCTGTCTCTGGGCAGAAACTCCCCATTAGCCAGCTTGCGCTTGAAATGCGTCCTGGAGAAGAATCTCCTCTGGTGTTTGTACTGCCGTTCTGAGACAGAGAGGTCAGCTTCTCTACTCTGACATAATTCTGGTCCCATTTTCGCCCAATATGCACAAACCTGTTCGTTTATGTTGTCACCCCACTGACCAGGATCAGTGTTATAAGGGTCACCTTTTCCCGACTGATCCCGCGTCCGGTTTTCATGAGTGCCTGCTCCCAGCTTGTCTTCCTTGGCACTCACCCACTCTTTTTTTGTTGGATCTAGTGGCGCCCGGTCCTGTTCTCCAGGTAAGAGCTTTAATAGTCCTCCTGTCTGTCCTCCTCCATCTCCACTTTCTGCTCCGTCAAACCAGTCCTTGTGGTGTCCAGCTCCAGGTAACAGGCCACCTGTCTGCTCATCATCACCAACAGAGCTCGTCTTTCCTAAACGCTCTGGCGGAGATGTTCATCAGGTGCTATAATTAGCTGCTCCGCCTCGGCTGGTTGACGCACCAGTTTGGAAAAATCCTGTGAGCTTCGGGATATTTTTTAGCATTTCACTTTCCCAACGCTTTGTCTTTCACTATTTTCCTTTTCTGAGTGCCACTCTCAAACTTTTTACCCGACATTCATTTTGACCTAGCTAATTGCTTAAAAGAAAAACACTCATCACGACGTAAACTCATTGCGCATGCATGTACATCAAGCACTAGAATGTGAAGCAGTTTTGCGCATGTAGGGTACCAGTCTTGTTTCGGGTACCAATCTTGCATTTACACCTGCATCCTCACTTGGGCTTTAATAGTCACATGTCAAAACTGGTGCCCTAGTCAAAACTATTCCTCTGCATTGTGGTAGGCCATTGTTGCATGGTGCCCACGTGAGGTACATGTAAATTGGACCAATCAGCAGCCACATACGAATATCAAGTGATGAACATAGAATTCGACCAATTAACAACAATGTGTTATTTTTATTGGCTCATGATAGGCCCCTGACCTTCATAGGCCCTTGGGCTTCAGCCCAGCCTAGCCTGTTCATTAAGACGGCCTTGGAAGAAGGGTATTTAAAAAATTGTGGGTTATGAGGAAAAAGCTACACATTTATGAGCCAGAAAGTTGCAAATTTACAAAAACATGTTGAGAATTTCAAATTTATGAGAAGTTAAAAATTTTCAAAATGCAAATTTGTGAGGGGAAAAAAAAGGTTCAACATATTTTAATTCCCCCCACCCCCTGAAAAAAAAATGCTGTGGAAGAATTTGTAGTTTGGGGGTCCCCCATTGGCTGAGAGGGCCTGTAACACTTGCACACTCTGCTTTATGGGCAGAAATGGCTCTGTGGTCAAGTTCACCTCACTCTATGTGCAACCTGGATTGACCTCCAGGACACAGGCTACAGAGGAGCGGATCTCTCTGCCGAGTTAAGGGAACTCATCAATAATGTCAACACTCTCACTCCCAATATATCATCCTGATGGTTGTGTCCAAGAAGCGACCAAACTCCTGCTCTTGGACCAGGGAGCAAAGTCTATTTCTGGCTGTGACCACTGTAAAACAAAAGAAGCATTCACTCCTTGATAAAGCTGTAGTGCTTTATTACTCATTCATATGGATGATCTTGACTTTGTTGCATTTTTCTTAAAACACAGGTGAATATCTGCATTCATATGTATGCTTTCAGAATGAATTTTAATTTGGCTTTTTTAAGATACTCAGAACACATTTAAGGTCTTTTAAGTCAGGATTTGCATCAAGAATACCACTCACAGAGGGATGCTTTCACTGTGTAGGCAACATTCAAAATTATATACAGCCTTCTTTTCTCTTTTGCCAAGTGTGCATGTGCTTCCAAAACCATCAACCCGCAGGCCGAGGTCCCGGAGGAGATTAGGGATGAAGAATAGATGGCATTCTGAGCTCACAGACCTCTTCCACATTTTTTTTTAAATTTTTTATTTAAACCACCAGTCTCCATGCACTAAAACATTTAAGGAATACCTTGCTCTTGTCAACAGGAGACAGTCTGACCAACAACCACGAATGTGCTGTCGAGTAAGTTCAGAATCCCAGAAAGAATAGTGAGGAGATTTATTTTTAAGATGTGTAAAACAAAACAAGGAAATAATAACTGCTAACAGGACTTCATGAGAACCTGGATGTGACAAGATTACTTGTGTGTGGAAACTTGTTTTCGTATCCGCACGTCTGACCAGCTGTGTTCACTTTTGGATGATTGAAGAATTAATCGACTTCCTGTTGTTTTCACTGCGAAGGCCTCCTCCGCTCAGGGAACAAATTGTTCTTGGCTTTATGTCAGCTGATCCATAAAAACAGAGACAGTGGTCTGAACTGATCAGAACTAATAAATTCTTTCTGTCCCTCCAGAGCCACATGCAATTCTTTTGCCAACAGCAAGTTGCTGCTTTTAAGGTACAGTACAGTGGATATAAAATGTCTACACACCCCTGTTCAAATGCCAGGTTTTTGTGATGTAAAAAAATTAGACCAAATAAATAATTTCAAAACTTTTTCCACCATTAATGTGACTTATAACCTGTACAAACAAACTGAAAAACAAACTGAAATCTTTTAAGAGGAAAAACAAAAAATAAAAAACTTACAATAACCTGGTTGCATAAATATGCACACACTCATAACTGGGGATGTGGCTGTGTTCAGAATTAACAAATCACATTCAAACTCGTGTATGTGTGTGTGTGTGTGTGTGTATGTGTGAGTGGGTGTGCACAGGTATGTGTGAGTGTGGGTGTACGTGGGTTTGTGTGTGTGTGTGTGTGTGTGTGCAGATGTGGGTGGTGTGTGTGTGGGCATGCGGGGTTATGTGTAGGTGGACATGTGTGATGGAGTGTGTGTGTGTGCACATGAGGGTGGGCGTGTGTGTGTGGGGGGAGGGTGCAAGTACTGTACCTGTGGGTGGACGTGCGGGGATGGAGGGTGGTTGTGTGGGTGGGGGGGACCTCGTTGGGTGGCGGAGGTGGGGTGGGCCATCTGGTGGCCTGGGGGTTGGCGGTTGGGGGCCTGCTTTTCCTGGCCGTCCTGCCGTTGTGTCACAGAGCGGTGCGCTTTGCCGTATTGCCTCCGGTGTCCTTGGTGCCGGGTGTGGGTGTGTGTGGGTGGTCAGGGGTGGCTGGGGGGGAGGGGGTTGGCACAAGTGGGCGGCTGGTTTGCCCCAGGGCGGCTGTGGCTGCAGGGTGGCCGGCTGCTGTCGGTGTGTGTCTGGGGTGGGTGGATGGTGGGCTTGCGGTTTGCACTCTGGGGTGTTGCTTGGCATGTGGGGCGCTGTATGGGTCCGGGCCATTGTTCATTATTGTTATCACTGTTGTTGTGTGTGTTCATGTGTGCAAGATGTGTGGGAGTGAGTGTGGGTGTGGCTGCTCCATCATGCCTGTGGTGCTGGGAGTGCTGGGGTGCAACGCTGGTCTGTCCTGGGCTGCTTGGCCTGGCCGCCCTCGCCCTGGGTTGGGATCTAGGGGCAGTAGGTGGCCTCCTGAACCAGTTTGCAAGCTGGCTTCTGGGGGAACACAGGTCTTCCCCCACCCCTGCTGCCCTCCTTCTGCTGGGGGCCTAGAGGCCCTGCGGAAGGCCAGGGGCCCATTGTGTTGTCAAAATCCCTGGGTGCTGTTGAATGAATATGTAGGTGCGAGCAAGGAAGTGAGAGAGTACTTGAACAAGAGAGTAAGCGACAGTGAGGGAATGATGACTGGAGATGGTGATGGTGGGTCGGTTTTGTGTGGTGCTTTGCATGTTGGGTGGTATCTCAGAGTGCTTGTGGTGGTCCGCTGATCAGTTGCTTCGGGTGGGTGTTGGGGGGGTGGTCTGCTTCTGTGGCTACAGCCACCCTGGGGGTGGCAGCCAGCCCATGCCAGCGGTCTCCCCAGCCACTGCTGGGCACTGGTGCGCGTTCATGTTTTCTGCATCTGCACCGCACCCTACCCAAGTAATAAGGTTGAATGAGTGTGGGTAAGGGTGTGGGGGAGAGCACGAGTGGATGTGAGTGGGTTGGGGCGTGAGTGAGAGTGTGTGTATGGGTGAGTGTGAGTGGGTGCGGGTGACTGTGAGGGCGAGTGGGAGTGAGATTGAGCGAGTACAGGAGCGTTAGAGAGTGGGTGGGTCCGGGAGTGCGAGTGTGGGGTTGTGTGAGGGGAGAGGCCAAGCGAGAGTGATTGAATGCGTGTGGGTGCATATGAGAGCATGAGAGTGTGTGTGATGGTCAGGAGGTGCTGGAGGTGGTAGCGCCTCCTGGCTGCATGGGCTCCCCTGGACGGGGGGGGCCGTCCCCCATGGGGCCCCTGTACCTTGCTGCCACCATCTTTGGGCGTGGGGGTTTCCAGGGTGTGCGGCCGTGGGGGTGGGGTGGAGGGGCCCACTGTGGAGGTGTCTGGGGGGTCTCATGTTGGGGCTGCGGGTCGGTCTCTGGCCCAGGGGATGGGGGCTCTGGTCCTCCCGGCATCTGGGACCTGGGGGTTGGCACTGGCCCCGCTGGGGGGGCAGGGGTTGGCCGGTCCGAGGGCATGGGTCCGCCACGCCGGCCACTTAGCGGCCTGGCCTCCCTCAGCCATCCCTCCTGGGGTAGATGCCTGGTTGTGCTCTGTGGGGGTTGGTGGCATTGTCCTGCTTGTTCGGGGTTTCCGGGAGGTGGAGGAGTTGCTGTGACCGGCCACTCACTTCGTATGTTTCCTGGCAAACAACTCACATGCACACTTATTTTGCGTGCACTCTCATACACACGCACATGTATGCACACACACATACAGTATGTCTGTCCTTTAACAGGTGCTGATACCAGACTCATGTTGAGACCTCTTCAGTGAAAGAAACGGTCTGTCTTCTGTTTGTTTCAGTTGTGCTAGTCTGTTTGTCTTCTTTGTCTGTTCCTCTCTCTTTTCTTTCCCCCTTCCCACCCCTTCTTTCCCCATTCCCCCCCATGGGGTCCTTCAAGGGTAAAACAATTTAAATAAAGTATTAAATGTTATTACAAGAGGAGTTTATAAACAATATACAGTACATATATGTATATGTACTGTATAAAGCTCCTTCTAGCAAAGTAAATATGTTTGGCACAAAAAGGGAAGAAGATTTCTGTTCTGCTCACCTAGTTGCCTGACAGGACAAGGAAAAAAAAAAAAAAAAAACTTGTGTTAAATGGGAGTCAGCACACACCTACCACCATTTAAAGTGCCTCTGATTAACCCCAAATAAAGTTCAGCTGTTCTTGTAGGCTTTTTCTGACATTTTTATAGTCACATCTTACAGCACAAGCCATGGTCCACAGAGAGCTTCCAAAGCATCAGAGGGATCTCATTGTTCAAAGATATCAGTCAGGAGAAGGGTACAAAAGAATTTCCAAGGCATTAAATATACCATTGAATACAGTGAAGACAGTCATCATCAAGTGGAGAAAATATGGCACAAAAGTGGCATTACCAAGAACTGGACGTCCCTTCAAAATTGATGAAAAGATGAGAAGACACATGGTCAGGGAGGCTGCCAAGAGGCCGACAGCAACATTAAAGGAGCTGCAGGAATTTCTGACAAGTACTGGCTGTTTAGTACATGTGACAACAATCTCCTGTCTTCTTCATATGTCTGGGCTACGGAGTAGGATGGCAAGATGGAAGCCTTATCTTTCGAAGAAAAACACCCAAGCCCGGCTACATTTTGCAAAAACACATTTGAAATCTCCCAAACGCAAGTGGGAAAATATGTTATGGTCCGATGAAACCAAGGTTGAACTTTTTGGCCATAATTCCAAAAGGTATATTTCGTGCAAACACAACACTGCTCATCACCAAAAGAACACCATACCTACAGTGAAGCATAGTGGTGGCAGCATCATGCTTTGGGGCTGTTTTTCTTCACCTTGACTAAGGCCCCATTTCCAGCTGGAGGAAATTATGAACAGTTCCAAATACCAGTCAGTGTTGGCACAAAACCTTCAGGCTTCTGCTAGAAAGCTGTAGATGAAGAGGAATTGGGCAACACGGTGGTGCAGTGGTTTCCACTGTTGCCTAACAGCTAGAAGGTTCCATGTTCAAATCCCCAGGCTGGCAGGGGGAGAAACCTTTCTGTGAGGAGTTTTCATGTTCTCCCTGTGCTGTGTGGGTTTCCTCCGGGAGCTCCGGTTTCCTCCCACAATCCAAAGACGCGTATGTTAGGTTAATTGGTCATTCTATATTGTCCCTTGGTATCTGTCTCCTATAGACCCTTAGAATAGAGAGTTAGTACCAGTGAAGTACTTTGAGTGGTCTTTGAAACTAGAAAAAGCACTATATACACTACTCACAAAAAGTTAGGGATATTTGGCTTTCGGGTGAAATTTCAGGATGAACCTAAAAGCACTATAACATTTACAAGCGAACTTAATTTGACCTTCTCTAACCTTTTGAATGCATATGTCCAACTGTTCAGTGTTTCAGTACTTTTTGCATAACTTGCTGTCCTCTAACAAGGTGCTTAATGGCAAAATTCACAACAGGTGTCCTCGTCATCATGCTGTTCACATTTTGACATCATGAGACCAAGACACCTAACAATTGATCAACAGTACCTCGCCATTGCGAGGCTTCAAACAGGATGTTGTCCAAGGGAAGTTCCCACTGAGCTTAGAGTGTCACAGAGTGTCATCAGCAGGTGCTACAGAGAGACTGGAAGAGTCACAGAAAGGCATAGAAGTGGACATCCTTTGGCCACATCCCACGCTGATGACCTCTTCATTGTGAACAGTGCCCTGCTGAACCGTATGATGAATGCCACTCAACTCCAGGCACATTTAAGGGAGGTGAGAGGCACCCAAGTGTCATGTCAGACCATTTGAAACCGTTTACATCAGCGTGGTCTGCATGCTAGATGACCTGCAAGGGTACTTGACCACACCACCAGGCACAGGCATCATCGTCTTTCATGGGCCAGGGAGCATTTAGACTGGACAAGGGACCAGTAGGCCTCAGTGCTGTTCTCTGACAAAAGTTGATTCACACTGAACAGAAATGATGGCCGCCAACGATGTTGGAGATGTCAAGGAGAGCGCTATGCATCAGCCACTGTTGTCATCAGAGAAGCCTTTGGTGGTGGTGGTGTTACAATCTGGGCAGATGTTTCTAGTCAATACAGAACTGCCCTACACCTTGTGAATGGTACAGTGACAAGCTGATACTACCTGAATAGCATCATTAATCCAGTCATCGTGCCCCAGCATGAACAACACAGGCCTAATTTCATCTTCATGGACGACAATGCTCCAGCTCATCGAGATCGCATCATTTGGAAATGGCTGCTGGAGGCTGGGGTGCCTCAAGTGGAGTAGCCTGCACTTTCTCCAGAAGTGAATCCCATAGAAAACCTATGGGATCACCTGAGTCGCCGTGTAGAGGCTCGTAACTCTGCACCCCACAACTTTAATGACCTGAGGGCCGCCCTTCAAGAAAAGTGGAATGCCATGCCTCAGCAGACAATAAGTCAACTTGTGAACAGCATGAGATGTCCTTGTCAAGCTGTAATTGATGCTCAAGGGCACATGACAAGTTATTGAGACACTGACATTTTTTGTTGTGGTATACTCACCACTGTTGTTGGCTTTTGTTTCAAAAAAATGTTTAAGATGAGGAAATCACCATTGCATGCTTCTACTTAAATGCCCTACTTCCATGACATAATATCACTGTAGCATGAACTTTTAACATTTTCCATAAACTTCACTTGAAAGCCAAATATCCCTAACTTTTTGTGAGTAGTATAAGTACAGGTCCTTATCTCTAACTTCATCTTTCAGCACGACAATGACCCAAAGCACACATCCAAATCAACAAAAGAATGACTTCACCAGAAGAAGATTAAGGTTTTGGAATGGCCCAGCCAGAGTCCAGACCTAAATCCGATTGAACGTCTGTGGAGTGATCTGAAGAGGGCTGTGCACAGAAGATGCCCTTGCAATCTGATAGATTTGGAGCATTTTTGCAAAGAAGAGTGGGCAAATATTGCCATATCAAGATGTGCCACGCTGATAGACTGCTACCCAAAAAGACTGAGTGCTGTAATAAAAGCCAAAGGTGCTGCAACAAAGTATTAATTTAAGTGTGCATATTTATGCAACCAGGTTATTCTAAGGGTTTTTTTTTATTTTTTATTTTTCCCCTTAAAAGATTTCAGTTTGTTTTTCAATTGGGTTGTACAGGTTATAGGTCACATTAATGGTGGAAAAAGTTTTGAAATGATTTATCTCGGTCTTATTTTTTACATCACAAAAACCTGGCATTTGAACAGGAGTGTGAAGACTTTTTATATCCACTGTAGGATATAAATAAGTATTGAATCAGCACTGTTTTCAGGTGTTATACCTACAGTATATTTTCAATGAGGATACTCACATGAAACTTTCACTAGATTTTGGTATTAACTCAAGAAGCCCACACAAAGAAAGAAATTAAAACATTTAGGTCTACAAATAAAGTTTTGTGTAATAAAGTGGAATCAAATCCAGAAGATTCCAGGGGACCCTTTTGTGAATTCTGGACTTTAGCTTTTTTCACAAACTTTGAATCTATCTATAAATGCAAGAAATCTGTCTGTTTGCGTGTCTGTGTGTGTGTCTGTGTTCCTCACATATCTTTCAAATCATTCGTCAGACTGGCTTAAGATTTTAAACGTACTTTCCTGAGGTTACGAGGGTGTGCATCTCCAAATATGGAGTTACTCAGTCAAAATATGTAATTTTTATCAATAAAAGTTTAGCCACCACTCTGTCTTCATGTCCTGGCTTCAAGAAGTGTGGGCGGGGTTTTGGATTGACTCCGTGCTCACTGGATAATACGCCGCATCACGGCCATGCTGATTGGACATTACACAGCATCACAACCACGCTGACTGGATAACACACAGCATCAGAACCTGTCAGTCACCACAGCGCTTCGCAAACAAAGATTTTGTAAGTGCTATCCCCAAGTATGGAGTTGTTCAGTCAAAATATTTACCACAAAGTTGCTGTGATTGTGTAGGTCTAATGGATAATTCAGCATGGAGAACACGAGGTGTGGGGGACAGGGGGAAGGGGGTGCACTGGCGGGGACCCGTGGTGCCGCAAAGGACATTACTGGCACACAGGTAAAGCAGCAGCTGAGACTGTCATTAACCGGGAAACACCAGTGTCCAACCGGGTGCTGCATGATCGTTCACGGGGAGGCACGCTCAGCCTGCCCGGTCAGTGGTAGACGACAGTCCTGACTGCTGCTTCATTGTGGAGTGGAATGACCACATCAACTGCATATTGCATGCTGACACAGGCACGCTTTGACTAAATGACAACAAGATGCAAAAATGCCCAAATAACGAAATAATTTTTATTTAAATATTTACAGACAAATGGGCAACACTGATGCATAAGTTGCAGCCAAAAGGCTTATTCTCCTCTCCCTCTGTGTGAGTGAGTGAGTGAGTGAGTGAGTGAGAGAGAGAGAGACAGAGAGAGAGAGAGAGAGAGAGAAAATGATGAAGGGATTGATATGTGGATGATTGATATTCATATGTGGATGACCTGAATTTCCCTCTGGGGATCAATAAAGTATACAAGATACAAATACAAATAATAATAACAATATTTGGTGTTTTGTACTTATAAATTGCTAAAATATAAAAGAATATACTACAGTGTAAGACAGCTGTGTTTTATATTAAACTATTTTCCTTCTTGCAATACTCTTAACTTTAGTGTGTGTTTCAAACTTGATTGCAATAACTCGAGCCATCCATTTCAAAGTGAAATGCAGGTTCCACGTTGTCGATGCCATGAAGGGCTTAAATGACATTAACAGCCGGTTTAACCTCAAGATTATCTTAGCAACTTTGAGCCTTTTGTGGTATACTGACTTGGCCGTTTTATACAAAGGTGGACTCTCCAACACTCGAGACTTTTAACTGGAACAGCAACCCCTTAAAGACAAAGCCAAAGTAAAATTTTTAACATTTTGTATGGAATCTGGTCCGTCTCATGAGTGGTAATTGGAATGTTTGAGTGCAGGTGATCTGCTGGCAGAACTTCATTAAGGAATCCAAAGATTTTTATTCTTAAACGCTCCCAGTTGTATTCAGATTGATTGTTTTTGTTCAAGTCTTAATTAAGTTGGTTGCAAATACTCTGCTTGTTTGAATTAAGATCTAAATGTGATCAAATGAAATTGTATGTTAAATGGCATATTGTATGATATAGTGTAATTAGAAATGTACTTTAAGTCAGTTAACATTATTCTTAAAATGATGTTTTAAAAACTCAAAGCAATCAGAAAGTGGCCGTAAGGACTGGAAGAGAAGCGGAGAAAAAAGAAAAAAGAAAAATCAGCAAAATTTAAAACGATGTGTCATGGGTTTAAGTTTCCCCTGAAGTTTATGTTTCCTGAAATTGTGACTTAGATTAACCATTATAATTCAATAAGTGACGCCGTGAAACGCTCATGACTGCTCTGTTCATTCACAGGCCAGAAAATTCACGCTGTTATCCTGATAAATCAAAGGGAATCTTCATTCTTTTGCATGTCCTTTTGTTGTTAAAATTGTGTTAACAGGCCTGAGGAGTTGTTAGTTCCTGTCCAGCAGGTCAGTTGTGGGGGGGCGGGGGGGGGGGGGGAGGAATCAGTGCTGCTGATAAAACCACGTCACCCTTTAACCCTTTGGTTTCCATCTCAGCAGCAGCTCTGTTTGAATTGTCCTCAGAAGGGAACACGTAAATCGACAGAGATGTGAAGTTTGGCCCAGCTGTTCCCACTGATGTCATGGGGGGGTGATCTGTTGGGTGTCATGGGGTGTCATGTGTGTACTCTTCCTGGGTTAACTGGATTATTTCTGCTGCTGGGGTCACCTATTCCTCTTCTTCTCCTTTTCCCTGCTGATTAATGCAGGTCTGCAGAATTTAATACCTCCGAACATCACCACTTAGTTAGTTAAGTTAGTTCCTCCTCACGGCTGTCTTTTAAAAAAAATGGCCAACACACGCCAATTTATCACATCCTTTTTCCATGTAAATTAGAAACATTCTTTTGTAAACGTGAGGATTGTTCTCATAAATTTGCAGGATTTTCCTGCAGAGTTAGAGCCATTTTACTCAGAAATGTGCAGCATCTTACTTGAAAATTTGCAGCTTTTTAGCATTCATAATTTTGCAGCTTTTTCCTCATGAATTTAGAACTTTTCTTACTCTTGAATTTGCAGTTTTAAAAAAAAAGCTTAAACTTGCAGCATTTTACTCAGATCTTATATCTGCAGCATTTTAGGTTGTAAACAGTTGGAAATTTACACCTTTTTTTGTCTTTTTGCTAAAGTTGCAGCTTTTTACCCATAAAATTCCACTTTTTTGGTCAGAAATTGGCAGCTTTTAACTGAGACTTAATCCCCCTTTTGTTGTGTGTGTGTGTGTGTCAGGTCAGGCATTGGCTTGCTTGCTACCGGATAACCATGAAAACCAGTACTACCTGTCTCATGGGTCGGGCCGTCGTTCTGCCAGGATGCCCTGTTTCACCCTCCGGCATCCCACGCCCTTCCGAGGGCGTGGGATGCCGGAGGGTGAAACAGGGCATCCTGGCAGAACTAAAAACTATCTGCCACAGGTCTGTGGTGGACCACTCCCAGTTACACAGGGTGAGACTGGACATCCTGGCAGATAAACACATCTGCCGCAAGGTCTGTGGTGGACTGTGCCAGTCGGTGCATTGTGACATGCACTACACAAAGAGCAGAGATAAACAAACCTATCATCTGGTCAGTCACTGCAACAGATACTGTAGTCAGTTTGTCTTGGCTTGTCCTTGCCACTGATAATACCTTTATCTGCCAAGAATGTGCTGCTAGTCCAGCAAAAGCTAACAGTACTCAAATACTTTGTAAGCAGTTTCATGAAATGGTCAATCAGAAAGCCGGTCACACTGACGTGGCTCGAGGGCACAAAAATAGCTAAACACAAAAACGGCTAAACTAAGCAGGCACAGCAGAACAGGCAGGAGCAGAAGCGTGTAATCACATCAAATGACAAATAAGGACATCCCCCTGAGCTACAGGGCACCATCCCTTAAATAAAAGGAAATTAACAACATCATAAGCAGTCGTGAATAATCAAGAACTTAATGAGACACGAAACAAGCTAGGAGAAAACGGAAGTAAACAAAGGGTGTTGTCAAAATAAAAGCCCAAACCAAAACTGCCAATCATGACAGGAATAATCATCATCATCATCACTCTATAAATTCAAGAAATCTCTTGTCAGTTTGTGTGTGTCTGTCTGTGTGTCACGATCATAGGACATCATAGGACGGCCTATGATGTCTGCAAGATGTCCTATGATGATCCTATGATCTCAGGCAACATAGGACTTCCGATGCCGTCATATAGACGATAGGACTGGCTACCTATGATGTCATATAGACAATAGAACTGGCTACCAATCAGAATCAGAATCAGAATCAGAATGAGCTTTATTGCCAAGCACGTTTAACAAGTAAACATACGAGGAATTTGACTTGACATTTGGCGCGCACAATAGGCGCATCCCAATGACGCGGCAGCCATGACGCAGCGCCTGTCATACAGTGGAGGGTAAAGAGGGGGAGGGGGAGGGGGGAGAACACAAAAGGCAGAGAGAAAAAACATAGTTATCAAAATAATGCTCGTATAAGCTCATATAAAGCTCAAATGAGCCAAATTGTGATTACACAGAAAAAAAACCTCTATGCACAATTAGCAGACAATGGATCACACATTAACAGCAGCAAGTTGAGAGAGGCAGTGTAAGTATATGATAATCAGTGTATGTGTATCAGTCATGTGGTGTTGTAAGCAGTGTGTGTATCAGACTGGTGAACAGCAAAAATCCTCTCTCAGCAGACGTTATGACTAGTGTCTGAAACTTAGAGCATGTCCTCTAGAGATCAACTCTCAGTGCATGTCCGATGGAATTTCTAAGCCAGTCACATGGCGCTGTCCTTGAGAGTTCAGATTACTGTACGCCAGGTTGTTTATGTTAGAGAGAAGTCAAGCCAAAACTTTCTACTGCCTTATCTTCATCCAGGAGGAGTGAGAGCTGCAGGGAGCCGAAATAAGGTCAAATAAGCACAGTTCACTCAGAGTAGGAATTTTCATCTCTCATGCGATTCAGTGCTTCATAATTTCCATGTACATTTCCAGGCTTTAAAATCATTTCCTGGAGAGCTCCTAGCGACATCGAGATGTTACCAATCTTCCTGTTCAGTTCGCCATTAGCCGCTATTAGAGCCCTCCCCAACTGGTCAAATTGATGAAAGAGCTTCGCTGGGTCAGCATTTTGATTAGCTCTGTCCATCTTCTTTAGTTTTCGATACACCAGGACCACACCAAAGCCGATCAGTAATAGTCCTGAGATCATGATGCCAAACAGGTAGATGTCTTCCACATCTTCAATCGAAAGGTCACACAGACACATAAGTTTCCAATTGTATGTGTCCCTCACATAACCCGCAGCAGCAGTACCTGCAGGACAGTTGGGCTCCCCCGGGCCCGATTTCCTAGTTGAAAAGACGGTGTCAATTGTATTCAAAGCCCAGCTTAGCAAATCCATAATTTTCCGTTTGGATCAAGAATCAGCCAGTAGAAGAGCGACACAGACACAGACAATACAGCAAGCTGGGATTCAGTCAGTCAGGGAGGGAGAAGGAGGAGAGGAGAGAAAAGCGTCTGCTCTCTCTGAAAGCCGAAGAAGATGATGTAGGCCTTATGTCCTGTGATGCCTACCTTGATGTCTTTATGATGTCATATAGACCATCACTCACCAAAGAAGAGATGCTCATCACCCGATTATAATAGGACACAGCACTTTAAACCACACCCATTCAAAGCAGTAATTCTGGAAATCTTATTCATCACCCGATTAACAATAGGACACACTACTTTAAACCACACCCATTCAAAGCAGTACATTTGACCAACAAAACGGACATTGCAATGGCTCAAGATACATCATTGAACAAATACAGCCTCACCTGTTGGTTGCAACATCTGTGATTGGTGTCAATGCTGGACGCACTCTCCTGATTACACGAATCACACTCACACCATCTGACAACATGTTTCCATTCACCTTGCAATGTAAACAGTTTCCAGTAGCACTTTGCTTTGCCATGACTGTGAATAAGACACAGGGCCAGTCTTTACAGCACATTGGTGTTTTCTGCACAAGAGATTTCTTCAGCCATGGCCAATTCTATGTTGCTGCATGCACAGTTGGCAGATCAAGCAGTCTTCGTATTCTTGCTGAAGATGAAGAAAGTAAGAAAAAGCGTCGCTTTCTGAGCAATGTTGTTTTTAAAGAGGTGCTGACACAGTAAAAATGTGCAACCTTGAAGAATGGCAATCTACACAACAAATGTGTAAAATGCCAAGCAAAGCACTGATTTTCTTCGGGTACCCCGGTTTCTTGGTTTCTGTGGGCATGCACGGGTCTTCCTGAACAGAGTCAAAAAACACTTTTTGCTCAGATCTGTTTTCATGATCCTGTCCATGAACTGGAATTACGACGCACCTATCCCTCAACCGGTGGTGGAGGAGCAGGAGCAGCAGCAGGAGAAGAAGAAGAAGAAGAAGAAGAAGAAGAAGAAGAAGAAGAAGAAGAACCACCAGATGGAGAGCAATAGAGTGAGGAGAACTGCTGCACATCAGAAAAGATGCCGTAAAGATGAAACACCTCAGGTTCGAGCAGCACGCCACAGGCATGACTGAACAACACAGCCGTCTGAGACAAGAGGAGACCCTTCAGCAAAGGGCATGCAGAAATACTTGCTTATACTTGGTTTCTACGGGCATGGACGGGTATGCACGGGTATGTACTGGTAATAATGATAATAAAATGAAACCAGAGACTAAGGCAAGGATACATAAACAAGAACATGATAATACTAACAATAATAATAATGAATAAATGAATGGTGCTGCACGGTGGTGCAGTGGTTAGCACTGTGGCAGCACAGTTTTACCCTCGGCCGGGGGATCGCAGGGACCGTGAGATCGTGGGTTCGATCCCTGCCCCCGGCCAGCAGTGATCTGTGTGGAGTTTGCATGTTCTCCCCGTGTTTGCGTGGGTTTACTCCGGGATTTCTCCAGTTTCCTCCCACATGCCAAAAACATGCAGGTCAGGGAGTTAAGGGGCGCTTGCGCACGCAGCGACCGGCAGCTGGTGGTTTGTTACCAGACTGCAAAACAAATCTACCTAGGGGTACAAAATAAATAATAATTAAAAAAAAAGAATCTTTATTTCGGATAGATTAGATTAAAAGAAAGGAACAGAATAATATAACAAAGGGGAAAAAAAATCCAACAAGGTCAAATTAAAAAATAACTCCTCGGATTATACAATTCAACATAAGTTATCTGAAATGGGTGACGGCTGAAGCCGCAGCTTATATTGCCCACCCATGTTCCATCTAAGAATTCAAAAATAAAATAGAATAAAAGTGATTACAAATCAGGACAAAGCTAAGACAAAACATGACAAAAAAACTAAGCAACAGCACAACACAGACTGGATATGATAATCCTTATGTGATTTTACATGTCGTTTTGTATATGTATATTGTTATGTCTGTAAATGGGCTGGTATTAGTAAGATGGTGGCCAGGTTGGTTATGAGATAGACTGGGGTGGCTACTACCGGTTTCCGGCAGTGACGCCGCAGAGGGTGTAAAAGAGTGGGCGAAAGAGGCTCTGCCTCTTTCGTCGTGAAGCCACCTGGCCAGCAGGAGAGTGCCGTAAGCCTCTGTATATAGTTGTACATTATCCTGAATAAACCCCTGTTAACTGAGGTGAGACTCACTCGTCATTCCCACATTATGGTCACAACATTTGGCGACGAGGTAAAAGCGGTAATGGAACGCTCTGTTGCTAGCTTTCGGCAGTTTCTCGAGGCACCAGGCAAGCCCCTCGTGCTGTGGCCTCGTTGGTTCGCTGCCTTCACCAACTATCTTGTTGTCCTGAACGTGGGAGAGATGAAGAAGCTCCGTGCGCGAGCTGTGTTAGAACATAATTTAGGAATGGAACAGCAGAGGATTCTAGAAAATCTTGGAGGTGTGGACAGTTTTGATGAAGTGGTGCAGTTAATGGCGCGGTACTTTAAGGCGCTGGAGAACGTCATTGTTAGACGCATTCAGTTTCGAAAGCGCCACCAGTGGTGGGACAGCCTGTGCGAAGATTCATGGCGGACCTCCGCGAGCTGGCGGGGGAATGCAGATTCAGGACCCTGGAGGACGAGATGATTCGAGACCAGTTGGCGGAGCACGTCTGTTGCACGGCGGCCCAGTCCAGATTGTGACGCACCCAGGAGAGATGACGTTAGCTGAGGCTGTTGAGCTTGCCCAACAGTTCAAAGCAGCAAAGACCATCGCGAGGGGCCTTACTGAAGGGGCCTCTCTGAGGAAGAATGAGTCTTGTGCTAAGTCACTGAGCCTGGACCCTTGTGATGGCGAATGCGGAGAGGATGATTTTGCCTCCGTGGTCAGGATAAGGTCTGCCCCTGCCTGGTACGCCAAAATGTTATGGATGTGGGTCCACTGAGCACCGCTATAAGTCCAGAGTGTGCCCGGCAAAAGGAAAGCGTTGTGGCAAATGCGGGATTTTAAACCATTTTGCCAGGGTGTGTGAAAACTTCGTACGCAGGAGCCGTGGGAGAGAACCAGGTGCTGCGCAGAAGACTCAGACAGTTGTGCATACCGTCTCCCCGGAGACGACAGGGAGGATCGGCTGCACCGTCACGTTGGATGGAGTTGAGATTCCACTCCTAGTGGACACGGGAGCGGTGATTTCTGTCCTGAATCTTGAAACCATGGACAGACTGTTTCCCCACCGACAGATAAGAAGGCAACAGGTAGAATTTTATGGTTATGGGTGGAACAGGTTGGCTATTTTGGGCTACGTTGAGATGGAGGCCCGGTATAAGGACAGTGTGGTGCCCAGTGTTCGCATTAACATTTCTGCATCCGGTGTTAACGTTATGGGTTGCAACCTATTTTACAGCCTTGGGTTCTCCATTATGAATGTTTCGGGTGAAGAATGGTCTGGATGTGGACTGTGGGGCCAACCTGTCCTTGTCGTGGAGGGTGCTGAGGTGTGGGATTCGGACTGGATGGACAGTGTGACTTTGGGAGTGCACACACACCACGCCACGCGGAGCCCTCTCGGGAAGGAACCGATGCTGTCACACAGGATGCCCTGGACAAGGGTGCCAGACGGCACGGCGGGACCCCCGATGAGGCTCATCAGGACGAGGTGCCAACACCGGGAGAAAACGGGGCTAGACCACGGAGCGTGGTTATCGTAAAGCGCTCCCAGCGACGACCTGCCAAGAGGAGACCCAGGAGAGCCCGCAAGACGGAGTGTCTGGAGTTGGGGGCCTGTCGCAGGACTGGTGATCTGATTAAGAGGAAATGGGCTCCCTCGAAGACCAAGGTTGAGGCTCGAGTATGTCTAGATCACAGTCCACGCGAGTAGCGGGACAACCAGAGGCGGTTCCAGGTGGAGCCCAGTTGGATGGAGCCAGATGAGCACGGGTCTATTCATGTCTGGAGACACCCGAGGGATCTGCGGCTGCCGGAGGCGGAGAGGAGACGGCGCAGCAGGAGCCCTGAAATGAAGAGACGGAGACGCCTTGAGAGGGATCCATCCGGGGACTGAGGGTTTTATTTTGCATGCCTGTGTTGTTTTCTTCAGTCCTGTTTTGATGTTAGTTTCTATTTGGTGCCCTGATAAATTGTGTTTAGAAAAAATAAAAGGAAAGAGTAAGTGGGGGAGTGGGTAAGAGTGAGTGGGGGAGGTGTCATTGTGATGCATAGTCGCAAACCTATTTTAGTTGTTTGCATATCACTTGAAGATGCCTGTGGGTGCACTGTGCTTTGCATGTTTTGTGAATTAGGGTTTTGGTGTTAAATTTTTGTAGTGTGGCCGGTGGCAGCTCTGTGTGAGATTACGTTAGTGAATTTCTAGAGCTTGCCTGGTTTATTTGACTTATTTTGATTGGCTTTTCTAAGTGTTTGAAGGACTTTGATTTAATTGGATTGTTTTATTTGAGTAGCCCCTTTGTTTTACTCTGTGTGCCCATTGTGGGGTGGGAGTTGGGGTGGGGGGCCGCCAATAGAATGTGTCTTGTGTTTTATTTTTTGTGTGTGCTATTTGATATTGTTAAGGGATTATTTTTAGTTAGAAACACGGCTCTGTTGTTTTGTTTGTATATTCCCCTTTTCAAGCGGCAGAATAACCCGCTCAGCCGTGTGGGGGGTGCTGGTGGTCTACCCAGCCCCTCAGCCTTAGTTGTATGATTGGATAGGTGTTTTGTTTATTTCTGTACATATTTTGATTAGTTCGTGTTTTGGGTGATAAATTTGGGTGGGTTATTTGTGTGCTTGGCATTTTTTTTGAGGGGGGGAGGATGTTATATCCGTAAATGGGCTGGTATTAGTAAGATGGTGGCCGGGTTGGTTATGAGATAGACCGGGGTGGCTACTACCGATTTCCGGCAGTGACGCCGCACAGGGTATAAAAGAGTGGACGGAAGAGGCTCTGCCTCTTTCGTCGTGAAGCCACCTGGCCAGCAGGAGAGTGCCGTAAGCCTCTGTATATAGTTGTATATTATCCTGAATAAACCCCCATTAACCGAGGTGAGACTCACTCGCCATTCCTACATTATGGACACAACATATACTGTATGTTTGGAGTATTTCTTCCTTTAGTTTTTGTTTAAATTGTCCAAGTGTTGTACATGATTTTAATTCAGGTCCAAAAGTGTTCCACAGTCTGACTCCTTGCACTGAGACACAGTGTTACTTGGTGGTAGTTCTCACTGAAGGTTTTTGAAATATACATGTTCCTCTGAAATGATATTGTTTCTCCTTTATTTGGAACAACTTTTGGATATTTGCGGGCAGTGATAGATTCTTCACTTTAAACATTATTACTGCAGTTTTAAAGTCAACCAGATCTTTCAACTTGAGAGCTTTTAATTTAAGAAAAAGTGGGTTTGTTGGTTCCCTGTAAGCAGCTTTGTTTATTATTCTAATAGCTCTCTTCTGAAGCATAAAGACTGGATATATGTTTGTTTTATATGTATTTCCCCATACTTCAGTACAATATGTCATGTATGGGAGTATTAATGAATGATACAAAGTATATAGTGTGGCTTGATTCAGCAAATATTTCACATCTGTGTAGTATTGCGATTGATTTGGATATTTTACCTTTAATATAATTAATATGTGACTTCCAACACAGTTTATTGTCAATTATTACTCCAAGAAATTTAATTTCAGATACCCTTTCAATCTCTATACCATTTACACTGAGTTTAGATGCTGAGGTGTTGTGATGGTTGTTAAAAATTATAAATTTTGTCTTACTTAAATTGAGTGTTAATTTGTTTGAATCAAACCACAGTTTAAGCTTTCCTAATTCCCTTCCGAGTGTATCCAAAAGTTGTTCCAAATTGCTTCCACTGCATAATAAATCAGTGTCATCTGCAAACAGTATTAAATCCATTTTTTCCAAAACTTTACATATATCATTTATATACATATTGAATAACAATGGCCCCAAAACTGAACCCTGTGGGACTCCACAAGTAACCTTCAGTAACTGCGAGTTTTTGCTACCAACACATACATACTGATATCTGTTCTTTACATAACTACATAACCAGGACAGTGCTGTTATGGATGGCTCTCACGAGCCATCAATGAGACGCTGCAGGCAGCCGTTGTGTTCGTAGGTTTATTAAATAAAGGCAGAATGACAAAATAATAAGCCTCGTGGGGCAAAACACAAATAAAGACACTTACATATAATCAGCGAGGGCGGAACCTGAACGCTGGGAAGAACTGACTTCGGGGTTAGGGAAGCCAGACTGGAAGGCAGGCGAGGTCGCAGCCCCGAGCAAACAGAGCTGCTCCCTTAAATAGTGCTAAACAGGTTAATCAGCTGATGATCATCAGCTGATCGGAATCAGGCCGTTCAGCGGGGCTCCAGTGACAGCCGGAAGCCCCGCCGAGACGCTGTCATAATAAAAGTCTAGAGGTGTGCCAGAGGGGAGAACGGAGAACTACCATACAGCCCAAATGCAGACAGAGTCAGCACACGGACCATGACAAGTGCTACCCCCCAATACCATAATTTTGTAGTTTCTTTAACAATAATTTATGATCCACTGTATCGAATGCTTTTTTAAGATCCAGGAATACCCCAACTGAATACGCTTTATTTTCTACAGCAGTTGATATTTTTTCTATAAATTCCATTAGAGCAAATGCAGTTGTCCTCTTGTGTCTGAATCCATATTGCTGCTCATACAATAAATTATTCTTCATTATAAAGTTGTCAGTTCTCTCACAGAATATTTTTTCGAGTATCTTAGAAAGTTGCGGCAATAGTGAAATAGGCCTATAGTTTGAAAATTCCCTTCTGTCACCCATCTTGTATATCGGAATTACTTTGGCTATTTTCATTGCATTGGGAAATATACCTGTTTGGAGAGACAGGTTACAGATATACGTCAGTGGCTTCACTAAGCATTCAATGATAGTTTTGACTAAAAGCATGTCAATACCATCACAATCCATAGATGTTTTACTTTTAAACGATTTAACAATTTCAATGACCTCTCTCTCATCTGTGTTCTTTATGAAGATGGAATCTTTTATAGCGATGTTTTTGCTTATTGTATCACCTGTAGGTGACTTAATGGGTATTTCTCGTGCCAAATTAGGACCAATGTTAACAAAAAATTTATTAAATTCATCTGCAGGTGAGGCTGCATTCACACGCTGAGTCAGTTTTTGTTTTTTGTTTTTTTGAAAGATTGGTTGGGTAGCTTGTATTTCTGTTTTTATTTCCAAGAATGTTGTTAAGTATTGTCCATGTATTTTTAGTGTTATCTCTGTTTTTCTCCAGTTCTTTACTGTAATAATCTCTTTTACTACATCTCATTATATTCATCTTCTTCTGCTTAATCCTTTTCGGGTCGCGGGGGGTGGGGGGGGGGTGGGGCTGGAGCCTATCCCAGCGTCTTTGGGCGAGAGGCAGGGTCCACCCTGGACAGATTACCAGTCCATCGCAGGGCCAACACAGAGAGACAGACAACCATTCACTCTCACAGTCATACCTAAGGACAATTTAGAATCCCCAGTTTGATGCCAATTAACCAAACTTGCATGTTTTTGGCATGTAGGAGGAAACTGGAGAAATCCCGGAGTAAACCCACGCAGACACGGGGAGAACATGCAAACTCCACACAGATCACTGTTGGTCAGGGGCTGGGATCGAACCCAGGATCCCCCGGCCAAGGGTGAGTTGCTGTGCTGCCGCAGTGCTAACCACTCCGCCACCGCGCCACCATCTCATTATATATATTAACTTATTTTTGTATGTTTTATATTGCTGCTCTGGTTCTTTTGTCCTTTTCTTTAGAAAAGCTTTAAATAGTGAATTTTTCTTTTTACACGTATTTTGTAATCCTTTGGTTAACCATGGCTTGTCGACAAATTTCTGTTTAAGCTTTTTTCTTTACTAATGGACAGTTTTTTTCATAGAGTGGTTACAATGTTCATGAATGTGTCATAGGCTTCATTTACATCTGATACATAGACTTTTGTCCAGTCTTGCTTCAGCAGATCTTCTTTAAAAGAACTGATTGCATTTTGTGATTTGTATCTGAAAGATTTTAAAGTTTTTTCTGTATTGGCCCCCGTGTGGCCATGGATAAGTGCAAAGACTGGCAGATAGTCACTTATGTCATTTATCAATAATCCACTTTCTATTTTCTTATCAATAATATTAACAAACAGGTTGTCAATAAGTGTAGCAGTGTGGACTGTGATTCTACTGGGATGTGTTATTGTGGGATATAGACTCATACTGTACATAGAATTCATGAACTCTGTAAATTACATTTTGTTGAAATGGATTTAGTAAATCAATATTGAAGTCTCCACAGATTACAACCATTTTCTTATTAGTTTATATTATTGTACAGCTCGACTAACTTATCTCTGAATGTCTCAACGCAAGTTCCCGGCATTCTATATATACCTTATAATTAGATGTTTTGTTTTATCTTGGTCAATCTCAACAGTAACACTCCAGAATCCCTGGTAGTGCAAAGGGCATTCCATTTACAAGTTTACACCTATATAGTTCATCAATATACAGTGCAACACCACCACCCTTTTTTTGAGATCTGTTAATATGAAACATCTGATATCCCTCTATTGCCATCAGAGAAGCCTGCTCTTCATTGAGCCAAGTTTCAGAGACTGCGATAGCTGTAAATTTTCTATCCAGCTGTTTTAAATAGTCCTGAATCTGTGGAAAGTTTAAGACGTCTGCTGTTAAAGTGTATTATTGATAGTTTACCATCTACTTGCACTTGACTTTTGAATTGCTTTTCAGTGTAATATTCACAGTGATTATGAATATTATTGAAGAAGTGGTTATCAGGATCAGTATCATTCTCCATCTCTTGTAGTTTATGTTCAGCATAATGAAATATTTTCAGAGTCTGAATTTCCTCACTCTGTGTCAAATGACTTCCTCCAATTGGGGATGATTGATGGCTGCTAAAGTCAGTCATGAGTTTGTTTGTTTTTTTTTTGTTTTGTTTTTTGAAGTACATTATCATGGTATGTCACAAAAGGACCGTTCTTGCCATGTGTGTGGATATGGATTGTCGTAGTCTCTTAATTTTCTTGATCAGTGTTCATCTATATTTATTTAAGTCAGTGAGATCTCTTATTATGGCCTTTGCTTCCTCAGGTGTTCCATTTAGTTTAATCCAGACTCTACAGTTTCTTGTCCATGTTGCCTGTATCTTGTTTTGTCTTTTCAACATCCGTGCTTGCCGTGCCATTTCAGCATTAGTTTCTGTTAAATGTTCATTTAGGTAAACTTCTGTTCCCCGTAGCTTTCTGGCCTGCTTCAGTATGTCATTTTTTACCCTTCTGTTCACAAGGCACATCACAATTGATTTCTTTGTTTTATTGTCCTTTCTGGGTAGAGTATGGGAGGCTGAAATTGCATTTACTTCCACCTTTATGTTTCTACTTTCAAGGAACTGAAGCACCTGGTTTTCCAAGGAGACTGACTCACTTGGGGGAGCCTCCTCACCTCTCATTCCTGCTGTAGCATGAGCATATGATTGATATTTAATGTCTAGTCCACTAATGATTAAATCATCCATATGAGTATATTGTTCAAGATCCTCAATGCGTTGCTCCAAGTCTGTAATTTTTTGTCTCTTTCCTTAATTGTTAATTTCAGCTCTCGGACTTCCTCCATTATCCCTAGTAATTTGGAGTGTTGATTGGCCACTTTGGTAAGTTCTTCTGACATGAAGTTCAGAGATTTTTTAATCTCTTCTATTTCCTCTTTCTTTGGTGGCATTTTTTACTGACCTGATGATAGCAGGATAATTTCTGCTGGTGTTGCTGGTATCTGGCCCAGTTGACCTCGGGTCCAGCTGGAGCCTCAGCTAGCCTCTCCACTGCTAGCTCTGCCCCTTACCACCGCCGTAGTTGAGCTCCTGTCCAGCTGGAGCCTCTGTTAGCTCCTCCACTGAGCCCTGCCGCCCACCGCCGCTGTAGTTGAGCTCCGACCCGGTTCCTATCCAGCTGGGGCCTCGGTTAGCTCCTCCGCCAAGCCCCAGTCACAAGATTCCAAGAATCTGTGTGGGAGGCTCAGCCGTCATGCCGGGTCGGTGAGACGAACCGGGGATAGAGTCGCTCCTTTGTGTCAGTGTTGGCTACGACTAGCTGTAGCATTAGCTCTGAGGCTAGTTAGCGGTTAGCCCCGGTTTGCACAGGAAAATGGTACAGAAACTCAGAAATGCAGTCGACTCCAAAGGATTGAGCAAACAGAATAGGTAAAACCAGAAATGTAGGGTAGTGCAAAGGAGGGAATAAGATGTAGACTGCAGAGTGAGTGTATGGTCTCTATTTCGCAGTGTGACCAGTCACCCATGAAGCCATCAGTCAGAAGTCCAATCTCCCAGTCTGATCAGATCTGACCCAGATAATAATAATTACAGAAAATTCCAAAATATGAAACTTAGAGCAAGGACGTGGCTCCAGCCCATGCCCTGACAGTAAGGGGTCAAGACCAAGTTGAGACCAAGACCTACATATGCATTCTTAGACTTGACTTGGTCTTGACCCCTAAAGGCTGGGTCTTTGTCCACTCTGTTCTTGATTTGGTCTTGATTACAACACTATTCATGAAGAAAACTCAGTTGCAAATTTAAGCAACAAACATGACAAATTCACAAGAAAGTGTAAAAAAAAAATGTTTTAAAGAAGTTACAACTTTGCAAGAAAAGAGTCAAAAATTTATGAGAACCCACAAAAAAAATCCATAAGAAAAATAACAGCAAACTTATAAGAAAAAAGTAGCAAACATACACGAAAACATAGTTGCAAATTTAACAGAAAATAATCTCAACTTTATAAGAGAAAAGCTGGAAATCAAAGAGGAAAGCCTCGTTTTTATATGAAAAAGTTGCAACCCTGAAACCCTGAATTGCAGCCCTTTAATCACACTTTAATCCAGCCCGTACAATAGCTCAGAGATGTAAAGTAAAAAGGTAGAATAATAGCTCTAAAGTCATATTATCTGTGTTCTGCAGATTCGAGTGAACATCATTGAGCCTCATTTTCTAAAGAACATTATCAGGTTTAAACTTCCTGACTTCTTTCCTCTCTGTCTCTCTCTCTTTCTCCCCTCATAATTGGCTTTCTTAAGCAGATGGCAGTTTTTAGAAAAAGCCCAAATTGTGACACTGAGTGCCTCCCTCAAGACTTCTCCACCATTTTCTGAGAAAGCCTCTGAATAGATCCCGACAAGCCATTACTGTTCTTCACTTTCTCCCCCTGTTTATTTCTATTTACAGCAGTTAATACAATTATTCCCAGTCGTGACCTATTTAAGCGGCGCATGCTAGGAGCCATTAGCATTCAGCGAGTCTACAAAGTTACCACGTTGATGGATTTGTGAAAGGAGGTTGTGTTTTTTAGCATGCGCGTAGGTGGAGGTTCAGAGGCCTCCTGTTTGTCTTCATTTAACTGATTTTTTTGTTGCCATAGGAGCAGTCCTCTTTTTTTTCATTCCTCCTCCCATGAAAGTGCAGCACTTCAGAGCATGCTGTCTGGATTCAGATCTACAAGATAGTGTCAGGGGAGTTGTCCAGGATTTTTCACATCTATCATCACTCCCGTTAGATGACTCGCAGATCATTTTGGGGAAAAGGTTTAGTTTAGTTTTATTTTTTTAATTGTCGCCGTGCCACCCGTGCAACACGTAGTAATGTGGGTTTAGCGTTTCTTTAAAAATAGCATATATGCACATTAGCATGTAAGGGATGTTGAATCTTTCATGGATATGATAAAGTGTAAATGTAGGGAGCATTTGCCGCTGTTTTGTCGTCCTTGTTGTTCCTTTTGGAGGACTCCCCATTGTTGTGTTTGATTTGCAGTGCCACCTCAGTAAAGTTCAGAGACAACATGGTAAATCAGCTGGAGAAAGCGACAGTGAGCAGACTGTTTTGGATCGGATGACGATGATACTGATGAATTCATTACATCCCCCAAGGATTTAGGGGCATTTTCACACCTGAAAGTCTGCAACAAGGTCTGGACCAAGGTTCATATTTTTGCTCCATTGTCGACATTTGGTCAGGTTAGGTTTGGTTTCGCACTGCTCCTTTTCCAAGCGAATTAAACAACTTTACATGGTGCACAGTCATCCTGTTGTCATAACAATGTTTGTGTTTTTAGTACATGCTGGTAGTTAGCAAATATGCTCACCCTTCAAGGTGTTTTCAGCAGCTTGAAGTGGATTTTCTCTATTATTGCGTTATTATTATTGAACTCGCAGATCAGCTTTGGTCACTCTAGTAAATGTATAGTCTTATTTAATTGAGATCAGAGTTACTTTTACATCAGGGATCGCCCTGAGCCCCTTCTTGTTTGCTACAGGCTGACAGACGAGGTCAGGCAGGAGTCTCCATGGACCATGATGTTTGCAGATGAAATTATGATCTGTAGTGAGAGTAGGGAGCAGGTGAAAGAGAACCTGGAGAGGTGGCGGTATGTACTGAAGAGAAGAGGAATGAAAGTCAGTAGAAGCAAGACAGAATACATGAGTGTGAATGAGAGGGAGGCAGGTGTAACAGTGAAGATGGAAGGAGTAGCGGTACTGAAGATAGATGAGTTTAAATACCTGGGGTCAACCATCCAAAGCAATGGAAAATGCACAAGATGAAGAAGAAAGTGCAGGCAGGGTGGAGTGGGGAGACAAGTGTCAGGGGTGATTTGTGACAGGAGGATAGCCGCTATAGCGAACAGGAAGATATGCAAAACAGTAGTGAGACCTGCTATGATGCATGGTTTGGAGACAGTGGTACTGACAAAAAGACAGGAGGTAGAGCCGGAGGTAGCAGAATTGAAGATGCTAAGATTCTCATTGGAAGTGACTTGGAGGGACAGAATTAGAAATGAGCATATCAGAGGGACAGCTCAGGTTGAGCAATCTGGAGACAAAGTAAGAGAGGCAAGGTTGAGATGGTTTGGACATGTGCAGAGGAGGGATAGTGGATATATTGGACAAAGGATGCTGAAGATGGAGCTACCAGGCAGGAGGAAAAGAGGAAGATGAGCTGGTGTGGTGACCCCTAAAAGAAGCAGCAAGAAGAAGAAGAAGGAGAAGGAGAAGAAGAAGAACAAGAAGAAATGTCCCAAGAAAGAATTTTTGAAGATTAAAACCCAGAAACACATATTTTAGTCACTGGGATCTTAAAACGCTTTGCCATAGTACAACGTTATAGCCTGATGGTGGTTCCTCTTTGCGCGGACCGGTTTCAAAGAGAACCCTGTTCCAGTTCAGCCAATGACCACTTCATGGCCTTCCTGGTAAAACCTGAGATGAGCCGCACTGAGCTGGGTAATGTCATCATAACCTCAAGATTACACAGAGCAGATGATGACTGGATGTTCCTATTAAATGTCTTGTGTGATGTGATCATTCCTTTTCAACAATGCCAGTGAGTCCTATTGAAAAAGTGGGTCAAAGGAGCTATTTTTAGTAGCAATTGCATATCTTCCTTTTTTTGCAAACAAGAAAGAGCAGAGAAATTCCAGATGAAATGTCACGCAGCTGCACTGAGCAAATATTATTTGGGAAATCAAGGTGCTCAACTTGTTGGTAAATGGGGTGAACCATTTATCTGGTTTCAAACTTCACCTCCCCATGGAGATGAGAAGCTGCGTGAGGGTATGAAATGACTGGGGGGTGGGCTCTGCCTCCTGGATTGGCTTTGATAAACTGGAGGGACTTGTAAGATTTGCAGGGCTCTCTGTTCTAAAGTGGGCTTCCGTTTCATCATTCCCAAGTCCCCATGCCTCGCCTGGCTACCTTGTTGTAATTCCTCCTCATTTTCTCAGCGCCTCGCTCATATTGCCCTTTCATTCCCAAAGATATCACTTGAAAAGGAAGCGTTTGCTGCCTCCTCCTCTGTTAGAAGTGACACTGTGGGCGATGATGTGATGGAGGCGTACCAGAGACAACATCCTCACACGCACCTTCCCGTTATAATACAAAACAACTGCGCGCAAAAAAAAAAGTTTGTCAGCTAAACACAGCTTGAAGTTGCATATGCTGAAAGTGGAGAAGACCCATTTATGCTGGAAAAAGTTAACAATAACTGTGTGCCAGGGCCTTGTTTCAGGATCACACTCTTGTTAATGATGGCAGGGGAAGCAGTGAATTACTGCACATCTTGCAATCAGACTCAATAAATCACACGAGACTGTGCACTGCCTCGACAAACGGGCAAGAGAACGCCATTGGAGCAGAAGGGGATTTCGCGGCAGAGCAGAAAATGCACTGTATTCCTACGGGCATTGCATGACAAATCTGTGAACTTCGACTAAGTAGGGGTGGAGCATTGTTTGTGAGAATTCCTAAATGGCTGTTTCACCTAGGGCAAAAAACTGTGACAAAGAAAGAGAAAGCAGAGCAAATTATGGGGTATTTCAGCCTTGGAGTTTTTTTTGCTTTGACAGAAATGAAGATGAAATGTTGATGGCTTTTAAAGTGAAAACATAGGAGGCTTTCCAGTTATATGTCTGCGTTCCCCAGAGGACTCTAAAGCACCGAGGGAAACATGCAAAGATACCCACCAGGCACCAGCTGTCCGTGGAACTTTTTAGGGATTAATCTGATCACATAATTTTTTAAAGCTAAAACATAAAGGTTCACTGGACTGTATTTAGTCCATCTTACAGGTACAGTGGATCTAAAAAGTCTACACACCCCTGTTCAAATGCCAGGTTTTTGTGATGTAAAAAAAAATGAGACCAAGATAAACCGTTTCAAAACTTTTTCCACCATTAATGTGACCTATGACCTGTATAACCCAATTGAAGAATAAACTGAAATCTTTTAAGGGGAAAAATAAAAATAAAAAACCTACAATAACCTGGTTGCATAAATATGCACACCCTTTTATAACTGGGGATGTGGCTGTGTTCAGAATTAACCAATCACATTCAAACTCATGTTAAATGGGAGTCAGCACACACCTGCCACCATTTAAAGTGTCTCTGATTAACCCCAAATAAAGTTCAGCTGTTCTACTAGGCTTTTCCTGACAATTTTGTAGTCACATCTTACAGCACAAGCCATGGTCCACAGAGAGCTTCCAAAGCATCAGAGGGATATCATTGTTCAAAGATATCAGTCAGGAGAAGGGTACAAAAGAATTTCCAAGGCATTAAATATACCATTGAACACAGTGAGGACAGTCATCATCAAGTGGAGGGAATATGGCACAACAGTGACATTACTAAGAACTGGAAATCCCTCCAAAACTGATGAAAAGATGAGAAGAAAACTGGTCAGGGAGGCTGCCAAGAGGCTGACAGCAACATTGAAGTTGATGCAGGTATTTCTGCCAAGTACTGGCTGTTTAGTATATGTGACAACAATCTCCCGTCTTCTTCATATGTCTGGGCTATGGGGTAGGGTGGCAAGACAGAAGCCTTATCTTACAAAGAAAAACATCCAAGCCCAGCTACATTTTGCAAAAACACATTTGAAATCTCCCAAACGCATGTGGGAAAATATGTTATGGTCCAATGAAACCAAGGTTGAACTTTTTGTCCATAATTCCAAAAGGTATATATATATATATCGCGCAAACACAGCACTGCTCGGGCAGCACAGTGGCGCAGTGGTTACCGCTGTGGCAGCACAGCAAGAAGGTCATGGGATCAATTCCACCCCTGACCATTATGGGTTCGATCCCACCCCCAGGCCATCGGTGACCCTTCTGTGTGGAGTTTGCATGTTCTCCCTGTGTCTGCGTGGGTTTACTCCGGGTACTCCGGTTTCCTTCCACAGGCCAAAGACATTCAGGTTAGGTTAATTGGCATCAACTGTGGATCCTAAATTGTCCTTAGGTATGGATGTGAGAGTGAATGGTCGTTTCTCTGTGTTGGCCCTGCAATGGACTGGCAATCTGTCCAGGGTGTACCCTGCCTCTCGCCCAAAGATGCTGGGATAGGCTCCAGCCCCCCCGTGACCCGAAAAGGATTAAGCAGTAGAAGAAGGATGGATGGATGGATGGATGGATGGATGGACAACACTGCTCATCACCAAAAGAACACCATACCTACAGTGAAGCATGGTGGTGGCAGCATCATGCTTTGGGGCTGTTTTTCTTCAGCTGGAAATGGAGCCTTAATCAAGGTGGAGGGAATTATAAACAGTTCCAAATACCAGTCAGTGTTGGTACAAAACCTTCAAGCTTCTGCTAGAAAGCTGTAGATGAAGAGGAACTTCATCTTTCAGCACGACAATGACCCCGGTTACATGGTCACAATAAACAGATTACTGAGAATAAACTGATGCTGGCAATAATCTGTTTTCTCGTGTTTACATGCACTGAATAAACTGATTATTGGAGGGTAAACCATTTGAGTTAATGACAGCAGGTACATGCCCTTTATCGGATTATTCTGTTCACATAGCCACTTGAATAATCAGATAATTCCAGAAATCCAATCATAACCAGTTTATTTGTGTACATGTAAACATGGTCAATTGTCATAGTGAATTAAGTTTTGACAGCTCACATGCATGATGCCAAACACAGGAAGGAACTACACAGAGGGGCACGTTTGACAATTTTATTAATAGCAAAAATCCAAAAGCGCACAGCTGCAGAAACAGTAACTCGCCAGAGGAAAGGTCCTGTGGAGAGAAGACGAGAGCCGTGAGCTGAGAAGTAGAGTAAGGGGAAATGGGCGAGCCAAATTACCACTTACTTGGGAAATCCAGAGAGGACCGGCAGAACCCAACGGGGAATAGACGAACCAGTAGGGTAAGGGGGGAAGATGAGCTGATGGTGCCTGATCAGGTGAAGTTGATCGCTGAGGGACAGTATGGTGAGGCAGGAGAGTGCGCACAGTCTCAGAGCCACACTTACACGGTGGCACCAATCTGAAAAAAAAAAGAGGAGAATTAAAGTTAACGGCGTGTTAACTCTTAAGACTTGTTTAAGCTTTCCTGATCACGGGCAGTATACCCAGACGAGTCAGCATTGACTGTGCGAAGGAAGCTTCCTTATGTACGCTGGCTGATGAGCGGGTGCAGGTGTGTCTTCTGCCTCAGGTGCAGTGATGAATTCGTGAATGTGAGACCGGAGGGGAGGGGCGCACTCCCGCTGCCCATGACAGGGCCCCCCCTTCTAGAAACGCCTCCTGGCGGTCTGGAGGGCTTCTCCAGGTGAGCACGGTGAAAGGCCCACAGCATCCCCTTGTCCAGTATACGTGACGAGGGGGTCCAGGCTTGTTCCCCCAGGCCGTAGCCCTCCCAGTCGACAAGCTACTGTAGACCCCGACCCCGGCGGCGAACATCCAAAATCCGCCGAACTGTGTAGGCGGGGTGGCCGTCGATGATGCGGGGAGGAGGAGGCGGCTTTTGGAGGGGCAGAGGGGACTGGCTGAGAGGGGCTTGATGTGGCTGACGTGAAAGGTAGGGTTCACCCGTAGGGTAAGGGGCAGCTTAAGCTGGACCAACGCGTCGTTAACCACCCAGGAGATGGGATAAGGCCCAAGGAAGCGGGGGGATGGTTTTTTTGATTTCTCCTTCAGCGGAATCTGACTCGCTGCCAGCCAGACCTGCTGTCCCACAACGTACTTGGGGGCCGGGACTCGCCTCCTATCAGCAGCAGCCCGGGTGCATTCCGTGGTGCGGGCCAGGGCAGCCTGAGTAGACCTCCAGACACATCAGCAGCGCCGAGCGTGGGCCCCTACGGATGGAACTGAGACCTCCCTCTCGGCCATAGGAAGGAGAGGCGGCGTGTACCCCAAGGACGCCTCGAATGGAGTGAGTCCGATAGCAGAGGAAACCGCAGAGTTCATGGAATACTCCACCCAGGTCAGGTGTGTGCTCCAGGAAGAGGGATTATCGGCCGCTACGCACCGCAAGGCAGCCTCCAGGGACTGATTGGCACGCTCTGCCTGCCCATTGCTCTGAGGGTGATTTCCAGACGAGAGACTCACAGTGGTTCCCAGGGTCTGGCAAAAGGCCATCCAGACCTGGGACACAAATTGCGGACCCCGGTCAGACACAGTGTCAATGGAGATGCCATGGACCCGGATGATGTGATCAGTGAGGAGGACTTCTGTCTCCAAGGTCGATGGAAGTTTAGGGGGGGGGGCCACAAGATGTACAGCCTTGGAGAAACAATCCACGATGGTCAGGATCACGTCTTGCCGTGGGACGAGGGCAAACCGGTCACAAAGTCCACGGCAATGTGGGACCACGGACGACCAGGGATGGGGAGAGGATGGAGGAGTCCAGATGGTGGGGAGGAGTCAGATTTACCCCGGACGCACGTCTGACAGGCTCTGACATACTCCTGGACGTCCCGCCGCAGCATGGGCCACCAGAACACCCATCGGACAAGGTCGATGGTCAGGGTGATCCCTGGGTGGCAGGCGAGGCGACTGGTGTGACCCCATTAGATGACATCACTGCAGAGGGCGGCCAGGATGTACAGACGGTTCTGGGGGCACCCTACTGGCACAGGCTCTTGGGACTGGGCCTGGTGGACCCTCCACTCAATATCCCAAGTAAGGGCTCCAAGGACGCATGAAGGTGGTATGATGTTTTTTTTTTTTTTTGGTGGGGGGGGCTACGTCCCCTGAATCAAACTGGCGCGAAAGCGCATCCGGTTTGGTATTCCGGGCGCCAGGCCGGTAAGTGATGGTGAAATTAAATCACTGGAAGGATAACAACCAGCGAACCTGCCTGGCGTTCAGTCGGCGGGCTGACCGCAAGTACTCAAGGTTCTTGTGGTCGGTCCACACGATGATGGAGTGAATGGCCCCCTCTAACCAATGCCTCCAATCTTCTAATGCCAGTTTAATGGTCAGCAGCTCTCTGTCCCTTACATCATAGTTCCTCTCGGCCGGTGCGAACCGCCGAGAGAAATATGTGCACGGGCAAAGCTTCTGATCGGGGGGCATGCGCTGTGACAGCACAGCGCCAACCCCTGAATCAGACGCATCCACCTCGAGGATAAATGGAAGCTGCGTGTCGACCTGAGCCAAGATAGATGTTTCCGTGAACAGGCGCTTTAATTTGGTAAACGCCTACTCAGCTGCCTCAGTCCACCGAAAGGGGACTTTAACGGAGGTCAGCTGTGTCAGAGACAGTGCAACCCCACTGTAGTTCTTGATGAACTTGCGGTAAAAGTTCGCAAACCCGAGGAAGCGTTGAAGCTCCCTAAGGGAGTGGGGAGTTGGCCAATCTAACACTGCCTTTATCTTGGTTGGGTCGGCAATCAGCTCCCCCTCAGCCACGATGAAGCCCAAGAAAGTGGTGGATGATGTGGAGAACTCACACCTCTCAGCCTTAACGTAAAGCTGGTTCTCCAAAAGCCGCTGTAAAATGGCCCTGACGTGGACCTCATGTTCCTCTGGTGAGTGGGAGAAAATGAGAATGTCATCAACATAGACAAACACGAATTGGTATAGCATATCGCAGAGGACGTCATTTATTAACCGCTGGAAGACGGCAGGGGCGTTGGTGAGCCCGAATGGCATCACTAAGTATTCAAATTGTCCCTGGTGTGTTTTAAAAGCCATATTCCATTCATCGCCCTCGCGAATGCGGACCAGATGATATGTGTTCCTGAGGTCTAACTTGGTAAAAACCCGTGAGTGCTGAAGGAGCTCGAACGCTGAATTGATCAAAGGCAGAGGGTACTTATCTTTGATGGTTATAGTGTTGAGCTCCCAGTAGTCGATGCACAGGCGCAACGAGCCATCCTTCTTTCCGACGAAGAAGAATACGGCTCCGAGCGGAGCCAAACATGGTCGAATAAGGCCGGCCTTCAGCGACTCCTTAATATATTGCTCCATCGCCTCCCTCTCTGGCCCAGAAATGCTATACAGCCAGCTGGATGGCAGCCTCGCCCCCGGGATGAGGTCTATAGCACAGTCAAGAGCGGTGAGGCGGCAGTGACAACGCTCTTGACTTGCTAAAGACCTCGCCCAAATCGTGATAAGTCCGGGGGACGAGGCTGAGGTCTGGCAGCTTGGCCCCAGAGGGAGGAACAGACAGAGATGGGGAGCACTCAGCTGAACGCATACAGTGGGCCAAACAAAATGGGCTTCAGGCAGAGATGGTATTTTTGGCCCAATTAATTGTTGGGTTATGCCTCTGGAGCCATGGATAACCTAGAACCACCGGGGATGATGAAATGGGGAGAACGATAGTTCCTCCCAGTGGTTCCTGGAAAGAAGGAAGGATATGGGCACCGTGCTATGAGCAACCACCGCGACCTCACGGCCAGATATGGTTGTGATCCTCTGATCACAGGGCAGTTTACGCGTATCAATCAGCGCCATAACCCTCCTCTCGACCCTTGGCAACTGTACAAGGGCTGAAATAGAAAAATTACCGGGGGAGTGGATTTGGTCCCACCCGCCAGACCCCCCATGGTTACTGATGGGCTGCGTCTTTTGGCCGCTGGCGGCACTCGTCCAGACTGTGGTTAGATATATATTGAATAGAAAAAATCCAAAAGCGCACAGCTGCAGAAACAGTAACTCGCCAGAGGAAAGGTCCTGTGGAGAGAAGACGAGAGCCGTGAGCTGAGGAGTAGAGTAAGGGGAAATGGGCGAGCCAAATTTCCACTTACTTGGGAAATCCAGAGAGGACCGGCAGGATCCAGCGGGGAATAGACGAACCAGTGCGGTAAGGGGGGAAGATGAGCTGATGGTGCCTGACCGGGTGAAGCGGATGGCTGAGGGACAGTATGGTGAGGCAGGAGAGCGCGCGCAGTCCCAGAGGCACAATTACACGGTGGCATCAATCTGAAAAAAAAGAGGAGAATTAAGGTTAACAGCGCGTTAACGCTTTAAACTTGTTTGAGCTTTCCTGATCATGGGCAGTATACCCAGACGAGTCAGTGCTGACTGTGCGGAAGAAGCCTCCTTATGTATGTACGCTGGCTGATGAGCGGGTGCAGGTGTGTCTTCTGCCTCAGGTGCAGTGATGAATTCATGAATGTGAGACCAGAGGGGAGGGGCGCGCTCCCGCTGCCCATGACAGTCAATGACCCAAAGCACACATCCAAATCAACAAAAGAATGGCTCCACCAGATGATTTAGGTTTTGGAATGGCCCAGCCAGAGTCCAGACCTGAAGCCGATCAAACATTTGTGGGGTGATCTGAAGAGGGCTGTGCACAGGAGATGCCCTCACAATCTGACAGATTTGGAGCATTTTTGCAAAGAAGAGTGGGCAAATATTGCCACATCAAGATGTGCCACGCTGATAGACTCCTACCCAAAACTACTGAGTGCTGTAATAAAAGTCAAAGGTGCTGCAATAAAGTATTAGTTTAAGGGTGTGCATATGTATGCAACCAGGTTATTGTAAGTTTTTTTGTTTTTCCCCTTAAAAGATTTCAGTTTGTTTTTCAATTGGGTTGTACAGGTTATAGGTCACATCAATGGTGGAAAAAGTTTTGAAATGTTTTGAAATCATTCATTTCATCACCTTTTTTTTTTTTTTTTTTTTTTTTTTACATATTTTGTTGCCTTACATCCCATAAGAAGTTTGGGGAAATGCATATAAAAGTTCATTACAGCCACTTGTTATTTTACAAAAAAGAGCAAGAAGAATCATCCATGGTGCTGGATTCCGTGACCACACAAATGGCTTATTTTTACAGTCTAAAAGTTTGAAATTCATTGATCTGGTGGAATATAAAACTGCCATAATAATGTTCAAAGTAAGGAACAATTTACAGCCAGTTAACATCCAAAACATGTTCGTTGAAAGACAAAAGGGAGTTATTTTTAAAGACAGTGGGAGTACAAACAACTAGGAGAAGCTTTTGTGTTTCGATCTGTGGGGCTAAATTATGGAATGGATTAAATGTGTAGTTAAAACAATGTCCAAACATTTTGAGTTAAAAAAAAAGTACCAAAAATTAGAAATTAGATAAATATAGGGAGGAAGATGGTTCTTTTAATCACTAGAGATGGTTGGGTGAAAGTCGATGAGAGTCACTCATGGATTGTATGATCAGTGGGAAATTGTTTACTCGTGTTTTCATTTTTTAATTTCTATTATTTTAGTAAGTAATAAGATCTTGAAATGCATGTAGAGATTTGTTTATTCACATCCTTGCTCATTGAGTTTCCCTTTGTTGTCATGGTAAGGTCTGTATGTACGTATTAGTTAAGGGTGGGATAGGACAAGATAAGCTTTTGGCTTCAAACCTGTTCCTTTTTGGAGTGCATTTTATGTTGTCTTGTTCAAAATAAATAGTATCAGTCAATAAATCACAAAAACCTGGTATTTGAACAGGAGTGTGTAGACTTTTTATATCCACTGTATGTCGCAGCAGTCATTCTAACATAATTGTGAACACAGATGTTTTACAACTTTAACAGGGCTTTGTTCTGTTTAAAACAGGGATCATCAAACCTCTACGATGGAAAGAGTCATTCGGCCCAATTTTGGGCCAAGAAATATAATCACTTCAGCCATAAAATGAAGGTAAAACAGTTCATTTACAGTACAGTGCCTTCCAAAAGTATTCACCCCCTTGGCTTCCTCTCTATTTTGTTGCCTTACATCCTATAATTGAAGGGATTTTTAATTTGATTTTATATAATGGACCTACACTGAGAACATCACCCCCACATTGAAGCACGGTGGTGGCAGCATCATGCTGTGGGGAAAGCAAGAAAGATGGATGGTGCTAAATATAAAGAATTAAAAAAATGGTTTGCATCTACAAAGTTGTAGTTATGTTGCGTAAATCATATGATATAAACCCCTCAAAATTCTTTTTAAATTTCAGGTGGTAAGGCAACAAAATCGTGACGATGGCAAAGGGGGTGAATGAGGCTGCGTGTCCACCAAACGCATTTTTTTCCACTCTGGGCAGCCATTTTCCATTCATTCTCTATGTAGTCCAGTGTTTAAAGTGCTGAGTGCTCTCGGTGCTCAAGCGCTCTCGGCAGTGGCCATTTTTGTCGCGGCGCTCAGGGCGCTCAGAGCTGAAAAAAGTTCAACTTTTCAGACTGCAGCTGAGCTCGTCAATGTCAGACCTTAAGCAGCCAATCAGAACTGCTGCGTGGGTGGGACATAGGATGTTGGTACTGGTCTGTACTCAGACTCCTGCTTTCCGTGTCATCATATTTTACATCCAGAGCTGCTAGAATACGTTTCCTGTCCATTGTTATTTAGAAAGTGCTATTAAAAAAAAAATCAGTAGAAAGTCTGACAATAGGAAAAGCAGAAGTACTGAGCTGAGAATGACAAGCTGTTACTGGAATACAGGGCACAGACTTTTTTTTCCAGAGCGCAGCACACAAACACTGGAAAAAAAAAAAAAAAAAAAAAGCCCAGGGCGGTCGGGCGACAAAAAACGTGTTTGGTGGACACGCAGCCTAATTCCTCAAACCACTGTATAAAGTAACGTTCGTGAATGATTCGTTCAAATGTACTAGTTTTTATAAATGAACGTACTGGAGTGAATCACTTACCGGAACTGTACTGGAAGCCAGGGATCACCAGCTGAATCGCACGCCTAGGCAGTGAACAAGCTTCACCCACTCTGTTCAGCCAACTCTTAGTTCAGCGAGTGGCAGGCATTTGGAGCTCCAGTATAGCACTGATACGATGTACGAATCATTCAAACCAATCTTTTTAGCAAACGAACCAGAAGTGATTCAGTACGTTTTCGGGAATTGTGGATCCCGTTACTAAAGTACACTGTCAAAATTAAAGTTTTGTCTTATAAATTAAGATTTTCTTGTCAATTTCATTTTTTGTAAACTTGTAACTTTATTTTCACGAATTTTTCAATTTATGCTCATAATGCAATTACATTTTCTTGTCATTTTTGTAACATTTTTTTTCTTGAAAATTTAACTACTTTATTTAGATGTAACTTTTTGTTACATGTAAATTTACCTGTTCTTCATTTTACAGATTTCTCATACATTTATCATTTCTTTCACATAAATTGTGAGTTGTGTTTTGTCTTATTTATTTTTTTTGTTAAATGTACAGGAAGTCACTGGTTATTTGCAAAAAAGCAGACCCGTGATTTAGGCAAAGGGACATAGCTAATATATGCCCAACTTCCTGCTTTTTTGCATACCTTGACACACCTGTCTAGGCCAATTATTGTGATGCTTGAAAAGTAAACCAGCACGCCATCTTTGCTTTCAAAAGAGTTTGAGTCATATTAGGAGGAGAGGCTCCCCACCAGCCGGGAAAGGGGGCGCTTATGGTTGATCATCCCAGATGGGGTTTCCTCATAATAGTGGCGCTCCGGCCACTGACCACCCTCCGGGGCTCTTTGGCACAGAGTTGCATTGTAACGTCCACTGTTCCTTCTGGTGAGGCACCGGCAGACCCGAGGGAGACAGAGGAGCAGATGGTTTGGGATAGCTCGCAGGTGAGCTTTCTTTAATCACACACTTTGTTTTTTTGTTCCTCATATGAGATTGAAGACTGGGGGGGAGGGGTATCTTGATCTGTAGCACCGCAGGTTTCAAAACCGTCTCCAATTCCAGCTACATTTAGCTGACTCTGTCAGATCACTGGACTATGGCAAGAAGTGGAAACTTCCATTTTCAGTATTCATGTTTTTTCTCAAAGTCAGTTTTGAGGTTCTTTTGGATCAAATACACATGAGACATGTAAGGAAGGTATAGGCTACTCTCTGAGACAAATTACACAGGGTTACAAAAATAATTTTTTTGTAAGTTGTCTGTGTTTTTTCAACTGATTTAAGACAATTTTGCACCGCTGAATCCAAGAATGACATCCGTTTCTCTCGATCAGGTGCTAAGTAAAAACCTGTACTTGTCATGGTTCGTGCGCCGATCTCATCCGCTCGCGAGCCATGCATCATCTTTACCAGGTTTGACAGCAGTGTTTACCCTCTGGCTCCCCGAGCCTTTATTGTGACAGCGCTTGGAGGGGCTTCCTGCTGTCAAGCCTGACAGGTGTGCTGCATTTTCGGCTCATCAGCAGCTCTGTATTTAAGTGGGCGCTGGGAGCAGAATAATGCGGCAGTCTTGTCAACGTCAACGAATCATTTTTTTTTTTTTTTTTTTTATTTATTTTTTTTTTTTTTTGTTACTTATTTGTACCCGTAGGTAGATTTGGTTTGCAGTCTGGTGACAAGCCACCGGCTGCTGGTCGCTGCGTGCGCGAGCGCCCTAAACCTACATGTTTTTGGTATGCGGGAGGAAACCGGAGAAATCCCGGAGTAAACCCACACAACACGGGGAGAACATGCAAACTCCACACAGCTCACTGTTGGTCGGGGGCTGGGATCGAACCCACGATCTCATGATCCCCGCGATCCCCCGGCCGAGGGTAAACTGTGCTGCCACAGTGCTAAACCACTGCGCCACCGTGCAGCCGTGCAGCAGAATCATCAACAATTTGTCAACGATTATTCCTTGCCAGACGTTGAGCGAGCGTTTCTCGGCTCAGACGTCAATTATGCCTTCATGGTCTGGCTTATCGACCATCCTTGGGTTTTGACCGTAAGTGTGTCTTGTTATTGCCTTGTGATCTTCTGTAGTGTTGTATGTTTTAGCCCACCGTGGCTCATTGTTTTGTGTTCTTTTGTTAATAAACATCTATGCAAACTTCACTGGTGACTTTTGGCGTCTTATGGTGGCTCGTGAAGGCCACCGCATGACAGTAGACTGCCGCCAAACTGAGACGCCGTTCCCGGTGAGTTTGCTTAAAGTGGACATTTGTTCTTCCCTGTCTGGGTAACTGCGTGCTGGGAGAATGCTGTCTTTCAGGAGCCACGTTCGGAGCCTGGGCTACGAGCTAGCGGAGGCCCTGGACTACGTAGATGGAACGCTCTTCTCCACTACGCTCGACGACACCCCAAACGGTATGCGCTGGCACCTGGACTATGCTGAATATCTTCTTAATAACCTTCCTCGCCACTTCGACCACCCTGAAGTCATGACGAGGAGGGCAGAGATCGCTTCCCAACGCGAGGTACTCCATGGGCTGGAGGGAAACTCTGGCAGGAAGCTGAAGAGGCGGCATCATCGCTCCTCGTTTCGAGATCCCGTTCCTGTCCCTGATCCAGTCCAGGAGTTCGCGCCATCCGGGGGCCATCCAAGACGTCAGCGCCACGCTTGAAGCGAACCTCAGCAAGATCCCCGTCTGAATCCGCTTCCGGTGAAGCCCATTAGTGGACCTTCGCGAGCGGCTCCTCCTTGTCCTTCCAGGGGGCCCTCTGTCACCATCCCGCGGGGAAAGGGAGGAACAACATCCCCTACAGCAGGCACCATCCTTCCTCCAGGAAACAGGCAAGTGCAAGTTCCTTCTTCCCATCATAGTTGTGGTTTGCCTTGTCTAACTCCTGGGGGCGGAGTTTGGGGTTCGCAGTCCCCCGAGCTCCAACCACCTGCTGCTTTTCACTAAACCTGCTGCCTCTGTGTCTCCCTCCGCTGAGCGGTCCACGACGCCAGGCCTATGTCGCCGGATAAGGGGGGGGGGCTGTGATTCTGGAGAGCCTGGTTCCAGCCCTGCAGCCACGTCGTGGGCAGAGGAGAAGAGTGGACTGCAGCCTGGAGCCTGCGCCGACAATAAAGCGTCCCTGGGTCTCCACGTTGGAACAGTTCGAGCCAGCGGGTCGAGGGTCCCTTGCCACCACGCCATGCAGGTTATCGGGGTGGACGTCAGCGCCAGAGGATCCACAGACTGCAGAGACCATCATGCCGGCTGCGGAACCCACCGTGGCCGAGTGGGAGCCTGATGACGAACTTCTCCGTCCTGAGCCTGGATCGACGAAGTCCTGGACGGCGACAGAACCCGAGTGCAGGCAAGTGCTCTACTTTGTGTTTCTCCTTTCGGTCTTGGAGCATTTCTGCCTGCCTCTCGGGGAGGCGCGTCAAGGGCAGCCACCTGCTGCACCCGAGCTCATCTTGCTGGGCTCTGTCGCTACCGGTGATTCTGATCCCTGTTCCTTCTTGTCTTCCGAGCCTTCTTCCAGAGTCACCGGTGCGGAGCCAGTCGCGTTCGCTGTGCTGGAGGTTCCAGGTTCGGGGTCGGAGGTCGTCACCGGTGCTGCACCGACCCAGTGGGGGTCCGACGCGGGTGCAGCCGAGACCCAGTCGGGGTCCAACACGGGTGCAGCCGCGAGTGCAGCATTGGTATGGGTCAAGGTCGGTGGAGGAGCTGCAGACCCTTTGCCACCTGACATTGTGCGGGCTCGTCGTCACCATCTTCCCCCCCGCTGTAGTTACCAACCCAGCTCATCATCGCCGGGGGCCGTTGGGGGGCCTCTACGTTCGGCCCGGCTCTCCCACGTCTTCCCCACGCCAGGGGGGGCACCGCAGGCAGTCTCCCCACCGTTCTGGTGGCTGAGGGATGCGGGTCGGCCACCCAAGGAATTGTTTCGCCTGTTCGGTGCCCTGGGTCGGCCACCCGACATACTGTGTTTGCAGCTGGGCGACCTGGTTCGGCCACCGGAGGATTGGACTTTCCGGGCCTGGGACTGGGGTAGGCTGCCCGATCATGTACTGTCCCCCATAATCACCCGTTGGCCATTGGACGCAGGGAGACCACCGGAACTGTCTCCGTTGTTTTTGGACTCTGCCTGTCGTCATTCTCTTGAGTTGTGTAAGTTAAAGGTCATTCGGTATGATAATTCTGCTCAGTGTTTTTGCCTTTGTTAGCATGTGTTTTTTTTTTCTTTCCACTCTTCTGTGTGAGGGATGTATTGTGTTCAACTTGTGGGGTTTTTTTTCCTTTCTTTGCTCACCCTCGGTGTTTTTGTGCATTATGGAGTATTGTACTTTCTGTTAATCATGCTCTGTATTGCCTCACTTATGCCCTGTGTTAATTATGGTTTGTGCATTAGGGAGTATTGTGTTTTTTCTGGGAAGTTTTACTCTATAATTATCACTGTGCTCCCGGCCATCGTCATGGTGGGGTTTTTTTTCTGTTGCTGGCCCTCTCCCTCCAGGCCTGCTCCCCCATCCGCCCACCCTGGGGGGGTGGGGGTGGGGGGCTTGGGTATCATTGGGTGTTCGGAGCTCGCCCTTGGGGGGGATATACTGTCATGGTTCATGCGCCGATCTCATCCACGCGTGAGCCATGCATCATCTTTACCAGGTTTGACAGCAGTGTTTACCCTCTGGCTCCCCGAGCCTTTATTGTGACAGCGCTTGGAGGGGCTTCCTGCTGTCAAGCCTGACAGGTGTGCTGCATTTTCGGCTCATCAGCAGCTCTGTATTTAAGTGGGCGCTGGGAGCAGAATAATGCGGCTGTCTTGTCAACGTCAACGAATTGTCAACAATTTGTCAACGATTATTCCTTGCCAGACGTTGAGCGAGCGTTTCTCGGCTCAGACGTCAATTATGCCTTCATGGTCTGGCTTATCGACCATCCTTGGGTTTTGACTGTAAGTGTGCCCTGTTATTGCCTTGTGATCTTCTGTAGTGCTGTATGTTTTAGCCCACGGTGGCTCATTGTTTTGTGTTCTTTTGTTAATAAACATCTATGCAAACTTCGCCGGTGACTTTTGGCGTCTTATGGTGGCTCGCGAGGGCCACCGCATGACAGTACTTACTTAGTACTGTGCATGTACTTACCTTTATATAAAGCTTTATATAAAGGTAAGTACATGTAAATTGAATGTTACATCATCATTGATCAAAATTCAGAGAATTTCAAGACATAAAAAAAAATTTTGCATCATATAAAATGAAAATACCCGTACATGTAAACAAAAACGTATAAAACAACATGTGGCCATAATTCAAAAAGTTGACCTGACTGAGTAAAACCAATGTAATTTTTGGATTCAGCACATCAAAATTGTCCTAAATCAGCTAAAAAAAACTTAGACAATAAATTTGGTGTTGACCAGTGTTATTTACAGTTTTAAAGGCAAAAATTGCTCCCATAACCTTCAACCTTTCAAGGTCAGATTTCAAGTAGTTTTTCACTCCGAGTTCCAAAAGAGAGCTCAGTTTTATAACACCCCGTTAATTAATATGAGTCTTTCTGAGCTTGATCTTTAACCTCATTTTCCTCCATGAAGATGAAAATGTAGACTCAAAGCACTGTCCACAAGCTTTCTAATTTCCCGAATTATAATGTATTTTTGACCTTGGTGACCTTAACCTTTGGCCTTGTTTCATTCCTGTCACCAGACTGAAATTGCCTTACTAAGTTAAACCCATTTAAGATCCAGTTTCTACTGAGAAAACACACAGATTGATTATAGTGAGGGTGAAATTGAGCAGAAAAACTTTCTCCATCACTGGGATGTGAACCCCAGCCCTCCAGCAGTCCATAATGATGCTTTCGCACACTAGGACTTTTCTGGTTCATGTTCTTAATTCTTCAACACAAACTGTTCCATTGACAAGCCACAAAGGCTGATAGAGACATTTCATAAAGATGATTTTTTTTTTGGAACTAAAACAGAACTGCATGAAATTTACTGTGATTCTGAAGAATAATGTTGTGATTGTGAATGTGATGTTTCATCAGGTTGAAGATGGAGACCTGACAGAGGACCATTCCCTTCTGTCAGGTCCAGTATAATTAAAGCAATTCAGAAAAAAGAATTAAAGTTATACAGCAAGATGAGTCCATAAATACTATTCATACACAGCATATATCAAATATGAGCAGAGCTCCATTTAGCAAAGTAAATCTGTTTGGCACAATAAAGGAAGCAAATTTTTTTTCTGCTTGCCAAGCTGCTGGACAGGACAAAAAAAGGAAGATACATCAGAAAATACAGGCCAAGGAGAAATGCCTCTGCTGAGTATCTAAATAAGCTGAATATGGTTTGAATAACACAGGATGAAAAGGATTTCTTCAGAAACAATTAGAGGTAGGTAGTTACCGAGAAAGGAAATGAATGCTGTGGTTGAGACAGGGCTTCATCCTTTCAGTCATGACAGAGGTCATTCATTCCCAGGAAATCCTACAAGCATTACTCACTGCGCCGACGCTCTCAGTGATGTAATAACCAGCAAACCACAGAGTAACTGGAGATGTTTCACATTGCTGCTGCTCCTTCTGTTGAAACGAAAGTAGAAAAATACTGTAAGTTTCTCACAGAGTTTGCTGAAGTTACATAACACAGATAAAGCTGGAAAATACTGTATGCTGCCTTGCTCAAAGGCAGCAGTTAGGACTAAATGTGTTACTTGCCACCTTTAATTCATCAACTTCAGTCTGGCTTTCATCCTCCTCCCATTAGTCCCAGATATCAAAGCAATCATTTTTCTGTCTGCTTTTCTGTGCCAGTCTCTCTCTCTCTCTCTCTCTCTCTCTGAGCTCAGGGCTAAAGTGCTGCTCAGATGAGTCAGAAACATCAGAATTTCTGACGAGAATCCGATCGGTGCTTCCTGCTGCACGGCCAGGCCGAGTGGAGCAGTCGGAGTGTCCGGGTGACACGGTCTGTCACAGAGGAGCCGATTGGATTGGTAATGACACATGCCAGGAGGCCCTGTCTGTTTTACAGTCAGAGGTGATGTGAGAGAGATGAGACAGAATCAGGCTGGCATGAGAGCCGAGAAATGGAGCAAAGGCACTGAAATCAGGGCCGTTTCTAGCTTTTTGGAGGCCTAATGCAAGACTGTGTTTGGGGAGGGGGAGATTTTTGGAATGAGGAAGAGTTCACACCCCTTAAAATGGAATAAGCAAAAAAAAAAAAAAATAAATAAAACTCTCACCTCCCAACAAAACATTAAAAAAAATAAACGGGTGATTGTCTAGATCAGGGATGGGCAGTGAGGGCCATTCCACTGCAGGTTTTCTGCTCCACCCAGTGTCTTCAGCAGGTGTTTTCAGTTATTAGCAATCCTTGAAGCTGATTAGAGCAAACACCTGCTGAAAGCACTGGGTGGAACAGAAAATCAGCAGTGGAATGGCCCTCCGTGGCACATGATTGCCCACCCCGGTCTAGATGAACAGAAAAAAATCAAACTAAGCTTCATATTGATCATTAAGTATCTGCTGTGAAATCGAACAAAAGTGTCAGCATCCATATGAACATTATAAATTTACATGAAAAAGTCACAAATTTCTGAGAAAAGTTACAATGTTATAAGAAAAAGTTGCAACTTGAAGATACAAGTAGCAAATTAGACAAAGAAGTTTAAAATTTATGAGAAAAAAACTGCAAATTTACAAGAGTCAACTTTATGAGAAAAATGTTATATACTACATTTACAAGAAAAAAGCTGCAAATTATGGAAAAGTCACAAATTTATCAGAAAAAATGTGCAAATTTATGAGAAAAAGTCACAATTTTTTGAGAAAAAAGGTGCATTTTTGAGAAAAAGTTACTTGAAGACATAAGTAGCAAATTTGACAAAGTTATGAGAAAAAAGTTGGAAATTTATGAGAAAAAACATTGCAAATTTACAAGAAGAATCAAATTTATGAGAGCAAAAATTATACATTTACAAGCAAAAAGCTGCAAATTAATGAGGAAAAAGTCACAAATTTATGAGAAAAAAGTTGCAGATTTATGAGAAATATTTTACAAATTTATGGAGAAAAAAGCAGCAAATTTACAAGAAAAAAGTTAAGAATTTAGGAGAAAAATGTTGCAAGTTTAAAAGAAAAAAACCTGCAAATTTATGAGAAAAAAACAAACAAACAAAAAAACAGCAAATTTACAAGAGTCAGATTTATGAGAAAAAAAAGTCACATTTATAAGAAAAATTATAATTTACATGAAAAAAGTTGCAAATTTACAAGAAAATGTTCAAGGGGATTTCAATTCTCCCCCCAAAATACTGAAGGTGAACCTGTAGCTTGGTCTCCCCGTAGTGACTGAGGGGGCTCGCAGTATTTGTGTTCTCTGCTTTATAGGCAGAAACAGAAATGAATTTCCTCCACATGTCAGAATGATACTGAAGCTCCGTGCTGATCCTCATGTGTCTGCTGTTAACCTGCCAATAAGCAAGAGTTTTACTGCTGAGTTAAACATGCATGTAGAACATGAATCTGCTCCCTGTGGTGCTGCCCTCCTCCTCCTCCCCCTGCTCCATCTCTGGAACAACACTGCCACTCCGTGGTGTGATCATCCTCCTCATGATGACTCCATCCAGGGTTGACCTCAGCAAGCTCATGCAGCTCTGAGCCCCCTGTGACATTTGCACCATAACTGAACTCATGAGGATCAGCTCAGGTTTTCTACCGTGGGGGGAAAACGTCTAGTATGTTTAAATCTGGGACATAGAGAGGAGGTTTATTTTTGTCTTCTAGTGAGGAAGGGTTTAGTCGAAGTGCATGTATTCCCCTCCTGCTGCTATGATTTAATGCCATGCCGTGTGTTATTATCTAAGTGGTATTTACACAATTTTGTGCAGGGCCTAATGTTGCTTTATAGCTTTGCAGTTTCCATCTGTACTTTGTTTTCAGCCTCAGGGACTGTGCAAGTATTTTAAAGTTTAAACACTAATAATGCATCTCATTGTCTCACTGGTTTATACTGTTTTAACTCTGAGGCTTTCTCCTGTCCTTGTCTTCCATTCCCAAATTAATTTAATTTAGTAGGCAGGACCAGGTCAAATGATTGTGCTTCAGTTATATTTTAAGATTTTTTTTTTCTTCCAAATTTATCATATGTCCCATGTAAAGACTACAGAAACAAGGCATAATTTTAATTACAATAATTGAAATCAAAATGTATAAGAACTATAGTCATCTTTTGTTTCCGTTTCTGGACATAAAGCAGAGTACACAAATGCAACATGGCCCATCAGCCACTTAGGGGACTGATTGCAACTTTTTTCTCAAATATTTGCAAGTTTTTTCTTGTAAATTTGCAACTTTTTCATATAAGTTTGCAACTTTTTTCCATAAATTTGCAGCTTTTTTTCACGTAAATTTATTACTTTTTTCTTGTGAATGTGACACTTTTCATAAATTTTCAATAAAAAAGACAAGCTTTTGAACATTTATGAAAACATTTCTTGTAAAATTGCAACTGTTCCTCAAATATTTGCAACTTTTGGCATAAGTTTGTATCTTTTTTCACGTAAATTTGACTTTTTTCTTGTAAATTTGAACTTTTTTCTTAAATATTTACAAGATTTTTGTCAAAAATTTTAAACTTTGTTGAAAATTTGCAATTTTTCTTGTAAATTTTCAATGTTTTTCTTGTACATTGATTTTTTTCTCAAATATTTACTTTTTTCTCAGAAATTTGGAACTTTTTTCTTGTAAATTTGCATGTTTTTTCGCATAAATTTTCTATGTTTTTATTGTAAATGTGAATTTTTTTCTCAGATATATACAACTTTTTTTCTGCGAAATTTTCAGCATTTTTACTTAAAACATGCACACACGAGCAGGAATTCACCTTAACGAAAAACCAACAGATGTCACAATACACATAGTGCAACCTCAATTTCCCCTCTGGGGATCAATAAAGTATACAAAATCAAATCAGATCAAATAAAGAAACTAAAAAGGCTCACATAAAGGACAAACAGTAAAAGACAAACATACATGGAAACAAATGATAAGTGGGTCAAAAACTTATCTCAACGTACACTCACGGACACCAATAAAAAAGTTCTGAGCAGAGGACTAGATTTCACCATCACACCAACCAAAATACCCCATGAAGAATACATTTTCGCAACAGAACTTGCATGTGAAAAAATCCAGGATCAAGGAGAAAAAGCAACACTACAGAATGCAGTCGCAGGAATCCTCAGAACGGCAAAATTACCACAAAGCAGCATCACAAAAGAAGAAAAAAGCATTAAATTTACTTAAAAAAGATAAAACAATCACAATCCTAGGATCAGATAAAGGCAGAACTACAGCAGTAATGGACACAGAAACATGAAAAACAGATGGAAACCATGTTGGCAGACAGTAGCGCATATGAAATCATAAAAACTAACCCCACAGAAGAAAAGAAAAAAAATGCTAAAAGCCCTTCTCAAACCCCTATTCAAAGCAAAAAACTAAATAAATAAAGGATGTATACGAACACCTGATACCCACAACCAGCATCACCCCCCGGATCTATGAAACCCCAAAAATACATAAGGACATCCCACTGCAATGAATAATAGACAGCATCGGATCAGTCACATACAATTTATCAAAAGCCCTGGTTGAAATCATCAACCCCCTCCTCAGACTATCAGAATACCACTGCAAAAACTCAAAAGAAGTGGCACAAGAACTCAAAAACATGAAAATAAAATCACACGAGATCCTCATTTCACATGACGTCATTTCACTATTCACAAAGACCCCCGTTGATGTCACAATACACATAGTGCAAAAATGCCTCAGGAATGACAGAACCCTCAAAACACACTAAAACCTTACAGTTGATGACATATCTGGACTCTTAAAATTTGTTGCAAAATCCACCTATTTTCAGACAAAAAAATCTACAGACAAAAAGAAGGATTTGCAATGGGAGACCCACTATCAGCTATCATGAGCAGCTTTTTTATGGAGAATCTGGAAAATAAAGCCATCAACAGAGCACCCATACAATGCAAGCCCACCCTCTGGAAGAGATATGTGGATGACATATTAGAGAACATAAAAAAAGAACACACACAAGAACTCATAGACCATCTGAACAATACGGACAGCACTGGGAACATAAAATTCACACATGAAGAGGAAGAAAACAGGACCATAGTCTTTCTGGACATGAAAATCCATCACAATGATGACGGCAGTATAAAAATCTCAGTCTACAGAAAACCAACCCACACGGATCAGTACCTACTATGGACATCAGAACACCCCACAGTACACAAACTATCAGTTCTCGGGACACTATACAAAAGGGCCACCATCATCACAAACCAAGAAGACAGACAGGAGGAGGAAAACCACAAGACATGCATTCACTGGCTGCCAATATCCGATATGGGCCATAGATAAAGGGCAACAGCGAGTCATAAACAAAGAAAACAAACAGAAAACAAGGCACAGACCAAAAGCCAAAATCAAAAACAAGGACATCATAACCTTACCATACATCCAGGGGATAACAGAATCAACTCAAACGATCATGAAAAAACACAAAATACACACAGTGGTAAAACCACACACACAAAAAAAATCAATACAGTTATTAGTACACCCCAAAGACAAAATAGAACAAAGTAAAAAATGCAACATAATATATGAAATACCATGCAGATCATTTACATAACAAGACTTAGATCAGAGAAACGGGAAGGTCATTCACCACAAGGAAAAAATAGCACCAGAAGGAATGCGAGAAGGAAACACAAGGACAACTCACAAGATCACAAAAAGAAAAGGCAGAACAAGCGACACTAAAATCAGCAATATGAATGAATGAATGAATGAATTTATTTCGGATAGTACAGTACAGGTTAAAAGAAACTGTATAATATAACAACAAGGTCAAATTAGACAAAGACTCCTTCTTCTATACAATTCCACGTGAGTTATCCGAAATGGGTGATGGCTGAAGCCGCAGCTTATATTGCCCACCCATATATCAGATCACTGCAAAAGAAATAATCACATCATGGACTGGGACAACGCAAAAATTATTGAATTGGAGAGAAACAGACAAACGGTGGATCAAGGAGGCCATAGAAATCAGGAAGCGGGGCAAAGACATCATGAATCAGGACAAGAGGGCATTTATGCTTTCTCACACCTGGGACTACATTCTCCAGAGACCATCGGATGGCGGGGAGCATGGCCAGCCCAGCGCCTAGGAAAAACAGCTGATAAATGATACTTCACAGCGGTCAGCTGACACTTCTGAGGAAGACTGCAGATGCCAGTTGAAACATGTAAAGGTAAAAAAACATCTTCTTTTCATCCTTGTCTGAAATATGTGCACTAATGTCCGCTAGCTGCCTCTGAAATTTGCTGCATTCTTCTCCCAGATGTTCCCACAGCAGGACAGCCTGGTAACATGGGTGTAAATCAAGGGGATCCAAGGGGAAATTTTTTTTCTTTAAAATTTGCAGCTTTTCTCATAAATTTGTAACCTTTTTCTTGTCATGCCACTTTTTCCTCATAAATCTGTTTTTGCATCTTAAATCAGCATTTTTTTCTTGTAAATTTGTAACCTTTCTCTAGTTGAGATGATTTTTTTCTTGCATATTTACACATTTTCTCATGAATTTACAACTTTTTTCTAGTATAGTAAACAAATTTTTGTAAATTTGCAGCTGTTGTGTAAATTTACTTTTTCCATAAGTGTACGTTTGTACATTTTTTTTTGATAAAATTGCGACTGACTACAACAATATTTACAGTGTCCCCTCAATATTTACTCTGGAAAAATGTTCTGTTTATTGTCCCTCCCAACATGGGAATGAAATATCCGCCCATTCAGCATGTTGGCACTGCTCCGGACCTCCGGCCCACTGGAAAAAACAAATGCTGACCCCTGTTCTAGACAATGACCCAAGTTTATTTTTTTATGTTTTGTTAGGAGGCGAGAGATCCCCCTCCCCCATTTCAAAAGGTTTAACTTGATGAGTGAGACCTTTTTAGACATTTTTCATTATACAGTGGAGAAAATAAGTATTGAACACATTAACATTTTTCTCACTAAATATATTTCTGATGCAGCCATTAACCTGAGATTTTCACCAGATATCAGTAACGACCCAAGTAATCTATACATACAAAGAAATCAAGCCAACTGTGTTCACAAAACAAATAATATTTAATAAAGTGGAATGACACAGGGAATAAGTATTGAAAGCATAAAGAAAAAGAGATGCAAAAAGGCAGAACAGAGAAGTTCGAAGGTGGAAGCATCATGGTGTGGGGGTGTTTTTCAGCACATGGTACAGGCAGACTTCATATAATTGAAGGAAAGATGGATGGACAAATGTACAGAGACATCCCTGAGAAGAACCTGTTGCCATTGTAGTGGTTATGTGGGTACAAATATTAATATAAATATTATGTGGGTGGGAGTGATGATTTCTCTTTTTTCCCAGCACACGTAAACTCGTTGGGGTACCAGTCCAGAAAGAATGGACAATTTTATTAATAATTCAATATTTGTACCAGCGATGAATCAGTCTCAAAAACCTGAGTTCTTTCTGCTTTTATTCAAGAAGATGGACGTGAAATTAAACAATGACTCTAACATGTCCTTTTTAACAGTTTAATAAGAAATTTCAGGATAGATGAACACATTCAGATGACTGAATGTGACTGACAGTGAATTCAACATGTATCAGACACATTAAACCATTAAGGGATTACTGAGCATAACTTGTTTTATCAAATATTTGTGGAACCAAAGACAAACATACAGTAGCTTAAATTGGCACTGTGATGGAAAATGAAAAAGAATCATAAAATAACTGTAAAACAGAATTGTTCGGAAAATTGGGTGCAATTTTATGAAGAAAATGATAAAAGCTAGTTTATAAAAGGAAAATTTGTGTTACTCTAAAAAAAGGAACAGAAGTTCTGAAAGGAGTCCAAAGATTTTAGGGTTCTAGAGCTTATAAAAGGAATATTCTGAAGAATTAAATCTAATCTGGACAACAGACCTTAAGCACAGCAGAGTCAGATTGTGTCTCCTGATGGTAGCAGGCCTTTCAGGTACCAACCTTGGTCCAGATGGATGTCTGTTGGTGAAGTTGAGAGGAAAGGGCAGGTTCTGCCACAAAATGGTCTGGTACCAGCCACTGCTCCTGGGTCACATCTGTAGAAGCTGGACGCTGGTCACAGAGGTTGTCATCTCAGTTTGTACACAAAAAAAGGAATTTGACATCTGGCCAGGCTGTCAAATTCCCAATTATTTTGTTTATAGTTCGAAGTCCTATCAGAACGACAAACTTGTTTAAAAAACAAAACAAAACAAAACAAAACACAAAGTCCGGTTCTTCCGATCTGTCGTCGTCAGAACAAAGTTGACTTTAACTTGGTGAAAATCAAAGCAAAATCTTCTTAGCACGTTAATTTAAGAAAAAGGTGTAAAAATAGGAAAATGGTGAATTCTAAAGAAAAGAAAAAAAAGTGGAAAGAGTTAAGGTGCCTTCACACCAAATGCGAACAGGCGGCGCAAATCCATACAAAGTCAATGGAAAGAGGCGAGCACACATGAAATTGCGCATTCACATCCGAGGACTAGTGCTGGCTTTGAGATTCTCCCGTTATCTGAGTAAAAGTATCAACACCGGAGAATAAACTAGCTTGAAAATGAGACTGACACTCACCTGAAGACAGAACGATCAGGAGCTCTTCAGCTGAATCGGGATGTCAGAGTTAATTACCCTCGGATTCCTGCCATGGACATGCTAACAAGGCTAGCAAGCTAGCAACGGAAACACCCATCAAGTTTTCGAGGCAGGGACAACTTTTTCAGGTGAACCCCCCGTCGGATAATGTAAACCTAAGCATGATGTTATTTTGGGGATTTCCACAGCAGGTTGAACACTGCTGCAGAAGTTATAAAAGCAACTTCGCCTGTCTGCATCTCCCCCAGACGGTGAATTCATGTCTATTCATGTATTTACATTGTGTTATAATGTAATCATGCTGCACGAAAAATTCGCCTGTTTGCGTTTGCTGTGAAGGCACCTTTACACAGAGCTCATGCTCTGGGCCTGCTTCGAAAAAGGGAGAGAACATGGTTGCCTCCCCCAGACTTTTCAGGACTCTCGCTAACAAAGGGAAAGTTTCCAACTTGTTAAGTGTTGCAGCATGGCTCAGTATCTATGAATGACAATTGAGCCTGACCAATTACATTCAAAGATTAGGATTGGATCTGCCCATTAGCATAAACTTTTGACCAATTGCACTGAGTTCCTTTGTTTGAGCCAAGGGTCGTGAAGTTTCCTATAAGGAGAGGCACAGAGACTTGGAAGCTGATTGGTCAGTTCAGAGTTTTGGAATGTGAACCTCACACAAGGAAGACAGTATTTGATATGAGAAGTGAAATCATCTTAAAAACATATATGCTGCCTATTAAACCATAAATTCTTTAAAACTTTAGTGACTAAGATATTCCACTTTAACAATGAAGGAACAAAACAATGTGTCTACATTGTTAATGTAATAATTTTTTTTTATAGTGGACATGCAAAATTCATTCTTTGTGAAGATAAAGGAACGCATATCAAATCATGTCAATAAAAGTATTTCAAACCCATTAGAGTCCATCAATGTCCATCCATAGTCTTCCATAGCTGATGTTGTCTGTGGAGAATGACAAGTTAGTTCATTGTTCACAATTCATAGTTTTAAACTCCAGAGAGAAAAATATTCAGTCCTCAGGGTACCTATTTCTATGTTATCCTTTGGAGGGCAATGTTGGACTTTCCAACTCCTAATGAGAAAATCCTTGCAGGTCAGCTGGTTATTATCAGCTTGACAGGTTATTGCAAAAATGCCTAAACATGAGTCTTCTGGGTAGACTGATGTAGGGAATCAAACTCCAAACTTTCTTGCAGGGAGTGGATATTTCAGCAAGACAATGATCCCAAACACACAGCCAAGGAAACTCAACTGGCTCCAGAGAAGGAAAATAAAGCTGCTAGAATGGCCCAGTCAGTTACCTGACCTGAATCCAATTGAAAATCTATGGAACGAACTGAAGATCCGAGTTCATAGAAGACATCCACAGAATCTTCAAGATCTGAAGACAGTTTGTGTGGAAGAAATGGATAAAATTACTCCTGAGCAATGCCTGCACCTTGTTTCTCTATACAGGAGGCATTTGGAAGCTGTTATTACCAACAAATGCTTTTCTACTAAATATTAAATGAATTTCACCAAGTGTGTTCAATACTTATTCCCTCTGTCATTCCACTGTATTAACTATAACTTGTTTTGTGAACACAGTTACCTCGATGTCTTTGTATGTATGGATTACTTGGGTAGTTACTGGTATCTAGTGAAAATCTCAGGTCAATGGCTCCATCAGAAATATGTTTAATGAGAAAAATGTTGATATGTTCATTAGTTATTTTCCCCACTGTATGTTACATATGCAAGTAAAAAACTTCTAGCTAATAAAATAAAGGCATTCTTTAAAACCTTTATTGCATTTTGAGATCCATTTTCAGTTGATCAAATGACATTCATCTGATTCTTTTCGAGGCTGAAACAAAATGTTTAACTTTCCTGAGGCAATAAAATGATTCATATTGAGGAGGAAATCTTTCACTTTCCTTGTTTAACCTTATGGGATTGCTGGAAAAAACACTCAGTTGACATTTTGTGTTATTTGAGGCTTCAGGCGACAGTTTTGAAGAAACTCATCCAGTGTTTTGTGTGTAAAGATGGAATAAAATACTGTAAATTCAGAGTCTATTGTTTAACCCATGTTTTTCTCCATTAATACCTGGGTGGATTTTTAAAGCCTATCTTATATAAGAGACCAGAGGCAGCTATAAAATAAGACATTTAAAGGGGATATATGAAAAATGTGAGTTTTTCTGTTCTTGTGTGGGTGTGTACAGTATATCTGGAGTGGCTACCAACAAAAAACTCTTGAAAAAATACATCCCTGTCACCCGAACCCACACATCTACAGTGCTGTTAATGATGCTAGCTTAACTGTGTGACAGCAGTGTTCATGGCTATTTTCAATATATTCTAGTCTCTCCAAGACACCCCTACACTATTTGACTGATCTTGTTCTTCTACTAAGACAAAACAAAGTGCAAAGAGATGTTGAGATTGGCAAGCTACCCCCTGGTGGCATTCAGGTGAGCTGCTAACTGTTCCTTTTCTCGTTGCAGACAAGGGCACGTTCATCACTGACACCTGCGTAACTGCATCCACCTGCTCTCGCCTTTGCCTGGAGTGTAAGTAGGAGTGGTAGAGAATAGTTCAGCCCTGGACCGTTTTGGTAACGCCGCGTGCAAAGCACACTCAGGAGAGTTATTGTTTGACAGAGTTTTTGTCTTGTCCTGTTTAACCTTTTGCTCTGTTTCAAGGTAAAGCTGCCTGCTCCCGTTTGTCAGTGTGATACCCCGGTCTTGCAAGTTCACCTGCCGATCCACGCTCATCAGCCACAACGCTCGCCACCGGACCAGACTCTTCTCGCGTTCCTCTCCCCCCCATACACACATACACATCAGGAGACGCTACCTGGAAAGCAGGCTTGGATGCCAAGCCTGGGAGTTCCAGATGCTCTCCGCCGATTAGAAGGACAGCCCATCCAATCCCTCACCTGCCGGGTTTGACTTCTCAACAGTAAGCTAGCAAAGATCAGCCCTAGAATTACCATTTCTTCTCTGCATCATACTTGCGGTCTCCCTCTCTCATTTAGCCCGCTCCCGGTGGTGAGGGCGAACACCTGGGATTATTGTTTCTGTTTTGTTTAATCTGTTTAACACTTTCCTTGGTCTCTGGCTCCCTCTTGTGGTTGCTCTCATGCTTGGGTCTGCATGACCCAAGGGATCATGACAACAGATGTCTCATAACTTTAACATGTTTTCACTGCAGACAACAGTCGAAACCTGTAAAAGGTAGACATCTCTTTGCGCTTTGTCTTAACAGAAGAACAAGATCAGTGTTATCATTAAGAAGACAAAATGAACCTGTTTGAGATGTACCTACACTATTTGGTTCATTAATCCACAGTTGATTATAAATCTTACACCATTCTGGCTTCATTCTTACACTTTGACCACAATAGCCTTGTAATCTGAAGTGGTAGCTAGCCTAGCTTAGCTACTACTTCTGGCTAAACTTGATGGAACTCATTCACACCACCCAACACTGAATATCCACATCATCAACCAACACTTGACCATATATCTCATTCCCAGTTTGTGGTTCAGCTTATTTCACTATACACAGTCCATGAAGGGTCTTTCACCAGCAACAGCTAGCGACAGTTAGCATAGCTAGAAATTTACTTCAGTGTCTTTCTGGGCTCATTATCCCCCAGATGACATAATGTTCACTCAAATGAACAGTATAAATGTTCCTGATAATGCTTTATTAGGGCTTTTACATTCTCACATTCAGTAATTTTTATGTCATTTAGCTCAGGATACGTTTGACAATAGACGTACCAGCTAACGTTAGCATAGACGGCTCTGGCATCAACCATGGCTCTCATGGATGAAAAAGAGAATGTGGGGTGAACTGAGGCTCATTAGCGGAAATGTACTTTTGTATTATTGAACATTTATACTCCTTTCAACATTAGATAAAACTGTTACTTGCTGAACATGTCCCTCTAAATGTGCAGAATTTACTTTGTTCTATAAAGACTTGACATTAACAGTATTCTGGCAGCATCTCATCCACTTTGTAGCAAGTTTCCTTCACTCAGAGTGACACTTTAGCAAAATGAAAAGGTAACTGTTGCAATTATGGAGCTATAATAGTAACATTCTTCTTCCATCCACCTTATTCCTAGCCCCCCATGATGCCTTGCGTGAATTATGTGCGCAACTTCCGGTATTAGTTTAGAACGTGGATTTGTCACTGAAAGGAAACACTTTTCCTTGTTAAAAAACAATGACTTTGGCATCAAAAATGCGGGACCATGACCTTTTGCACCTCAAAAAGAATAATATAATCATACCACTTCCCTCAACTATCGAGGGATGGGAAGATGACCTTAAAAAGTGGCCTCACAGGCAGTAGCTCCGTTAGTTAGCTATACTTAGTTATGCTAAGACGCTAATGCTGTAAACAAATAAAAGCTCTGAGATAATGTCAATGTCTCCACCACAATAAAGTTGGTTGCATTTTATTAAAAGATGTTGAACATAATCAAATTTACCTCAGAGCAGATGTAGAATTCTGTCATGTGTCTGAGCCAGTGCTCAGACACTTTATGTATTTTTGAGTATTTCTCTGTCTGTTATTATGTTGGCTGTTCTGTGTTTATATTTTTGGTTTGTTTATTCTCAGAGCCCTTTTCCTCTTACCAGTCACTCCCACCTTCTACCCAGGCTGTCTCCCTGCCACCTCAGCTGCATGTAGTTGATAATTAGGTCACCTGCCATTCGCACCAGCTGCTCATTACTCTCCCCACTATTTATAGACTGCGGTTCTCTCCATCAGTGCGGCAGCCACAATTGTGTTTGGACTGTTCTCCTGCTCTCTGGACAGTCTCCCCCTCCACTTCTCCAGCCCTGGAGATGCTCATCTGTGTAAGTTATTTCTGCTTCCTTTTGTATTTGTCCACACAGTTATTTTTGGACTGTTATGTTTTTTCTGTAAATAAATGTCTCACTGCAGTCAAGTGTCTGGGTTTGTTTTTGCCTTGGAGGGGCGTTCGTGACAGATCTAGTCAGAGCCACAAAGAACCACAACACCGTGTTTGGGTGTTTTAATGCCAGGGTAAAACAGACAACTGCAGCTGTTTGTTTTACCCCAACAATAAAATGGTCATGCTGCTGTCATGCCATGAATGCTTGTTACTTAACACGTACAGACCTTTTCTGACAATTGTTCAAAATTTTATTGCTCTGTATTTTGTGATAATTTAAAAATTAATGCATGCTGAAGCTGCTAATATCAAGTTCATATCATTCCAAGGCAGTGCAACAAAACCACCACAACAACCACAAACAAGTAAAATGGTAAATGGCATTCACTTATATAGTGCTTTACAGATCCTGCTATCCACCCATTCACACACTGATGGCGGCGTAGCTGCCATATACCAGCGCTGGCCTGACCCACCAGGAGCAACTGGGGGTTCAGTGTCTTGCTCAAGGCCACTTCAACATGCAGACAGAGCGAGAATCAAACCTCTGACCCTCCGATCAGTAGTCAGCCACACTACACCTGCACCACAGCTGCCCCCAAGTACCAGAACAACACGAAAACATTTAAAAAAAAAAAAATACCAAAACTACAAGTGCTGAAATTAGCTGCCACTTGACTGCAAAACATGTATGGGGACTATACATTAAAACAAATTTGAAAAACTTTTAAAAACACCATTTTAAATGCCCCACTACTCCACTCTTGCTGACTGATTTAACACCACTTCAGCCCGAAACCAGAAGTTGCCCCAATAATCGTTTCTACAGCAGCGCCCTGAGGAATAAGGTGGATAGGGCTGTCTACGCTTACGTCACTGATCTCATGAACACGCACTAACGACAAGTCAAGGTATCAACAAACAACGATTTCAATGCATTTCTATGGCAATATTAGCTAAATTTAAACAAAGAAAATGTCAAAATGGTGTGCAGCTGGCTCATGTAGCTATCACCATCTTTTGAAAGATGGCGATAGCAATCAGAATACAAGTTTTTTAGATTCACATCGGCCAGCAGAGATTACCAAAGGAGGATGTTGTGGGCTGCCTTTTCATGAGTTGGCTGCCTGAGGGATGACCCACGTCTCCATGGTCAGACGGCCAGACGGATGAAGCTTGCTCCTGCTGCAGGTATGCCTGTTTACCAAACTGTGACTCTTATTTATCATTAAAAGTAACTTGCCTACACTTAAAGTTAATGCAAACATGGGAAAAACACCCGAATTTGCATCAAAGGGAATTAATCGCTAAAATAGCATTAGAATAGAAACGTGTCGGCTCAGTAGGAATATTAATTCCAATTTGAGCTGCTTATCAGCCTCAGAGTAAAAGTATCAACACTGCAATTAAACTAGTTTAAAAATAAGACTGACACTCACCTGCTGACAAATGGACTGAAGCTCTACAGAGCTGAAACTTAGTGTCGGGATTAACAGGGCTGACGAGTGTAAATAAATAGGCTGTTTTTCCTCTGAGCTCCAGTGGATAAATTTTGCAAACCTAAACATGATGACTTTTTGGGGATTTCCACAGCAGATACAATTTATTTTCTATTATTGGAACGTTCTGCCAATGCACAGCCAAGCTGGCGCATTTATTCGTAGTTACAAATATCAATAAATATTGTTTCTGGACACTCTGTTCAATCATTCTTCCACATACTGGCTGGTAGACGGTAGGGACACTTTTTGAGTTCACAAATTTAAAGTTTTTCATCATATCTGATCCGATCTTGCGTGAAAGCTTGTCATAATATTGATATGCCGTATGGGTAACCCCCACAACAGCCACGGACAAGCAGAGCTCTCAGCGGGAGCAATTAACACAGCAGTGTGATCTATGGACTGTAACAATATGTAGATGTGCCTTGTAACCTCTTTTGTCCTACAGCTCCGGAACAGAGGCGAATTCCGGCCAGTCTTACTGTTGTTATGTATGACTTCCTGCTCTCACTGTGATGCAGATGTCCCATGCCTTTCATGTATTGTCTGTAACTAGGTATAAAAACTGCATTGCTCTGTAACTCACCCTCTCTCACTGCTCATCTGACTAGACGCATCCACTGTCTGCTAGGAGAGCCTCCGGGCTCGCTCTGGCGCGCATGCACGGCGCCGGAGTGAGTTCTCGTGATGGCGGTATGATAATAAAATCCCTCAAAAACTCCCAGCTCGCCGCTTATTATTTCATGCCACCACATTGGTGACCCCGAGAAAAGCACACGCTTTGTGCAATGCAACCTTCTGGTCTGGACAGCTACAACTGGTGACCCGACGACAACGAACGCAGCACCCGGCGGTGATTCTCCGACGACAAGCGAACGCAGCAGCCTGACGCAAATGATCTGCCCTCCCTTCAGCTACAGGGAGACCTCGACGCAGAGCCACCACCAGGCGAAACTCTCCGGAGATCACCCACGACCGGGAAAGCTGCAGAAAGCTTCATGGTGAGATCTGCACGCCTGAGATCTGCACATCCACGCTGGGACCGGCCGCTCTCACAACTCCTCCACACGAGAGCGCACGCACCTCGTCCTCTCTCCACGACAGCGACCTCCAGGGCCGACGGAAAACGCAGCGCGTGGACCTGAACGCACCATGACCAATCTACAGCAACGGCTCAACAGGGATGGCCATCGGCGCCGACTACGCTGATCTCCATCAAGCTCCCTGACCCTGACTCGCCTCTACAGCGGACCTGCCAAGCACCGAACCCCGCACGCACACTGGGGGGTTATGAGGACAGCGCACCACGCACAGGACAATACCGGCTCCACACAGACAGCCATCGTCCTTCGCCGCTGCACACAGAACCTTCAGGGCTGCTCACACACCTGAAGCACGCACGCAGCTCGCTCACAGGATTTTGTAATGGTCTCAGCCACGGCGCACAAGGGAATTCAGCCGTCAGCTGTCCCCGAGAACTTTAGGACTGCGCGCGCACCTAAAGTCAACACGCCAAGTCCCACACTGCTGCAGCTCCTTTTTTCCTTCATGGCCGCGAGAGGAGTCAGAGACTAATTTTTCTTCTTACAGCTGCTGTGGACCTCCGCACATTCAACGGGACAGCCCCTCAACATCGCGGATCCACAGGCAATTTTTGCGCGGCCCAGACAATTTCGCCGTCCCGGGCCGGCACTTGCTACCCCCCCCCCCCCGCCGACTCCCTCCACCGCCGCCTGCAGCGAGCTTCCCCCGCAGCTCGCTCCCAAAGCCGGACTATCGAGGCCTCAGCTTCCCGCTGAGCCCTCTGGGGGGGAGTGTATGGGTAACCCCCACAACAGCCACGGACAAGCAGAGCTCTCAGCGGGAGCAATTAACATAGCAGTGTGATCTATGGACTGATAACAATATGTAGATGTGCCTTGTAACCTCTTTTGTCCTACAGCTCTGGAGCAGAGGCGAATTCCGGCCAGTCTTGCTGTTGTTATGTATGACTTCCTGCTCTCACTGTGATGCAGCTTTATTCAGCCATTTGGACAAAAATTAAATAAATTTTCCTCTATCCTAACTTTCCTCCTCTTTTCTCCTTATTTAAACAGGGACAAATTCAGAAATCAGAGCTAAAATAAAAAAACATTTATAAATAAATGCATTTTCCTTCTTCATAGCAGGGCTCAGTCAGCTGTAGTTTTGTGTGCCATCTCTTAACCCTAGCATTTAAGCCTGTGATAGTTGTGAAACTTCATCTTTGATCTGGACAGGGAAGGTCGGGGCCTTGAACCTCTTAAATATGCAGAATGACAGCCTCCTGTCAGACTGATTTATGTGTGGAATATCACTTTCAGGCTGACCAGGCACCAGACAGGCTGCTGAAACTCCCAGTTATTGACCTAAAACGTCCCCGTGAACCATACCTGACGGGTCAAGTCCCAGTCTGCTTGTCTCGACAGTGAAGGTCAAGTGAAACCGTTGTCCCGCAGTCATGTAGAAGTGGAACCTCGAGGCGGTTCAAACTGTGGTCACCTCATGGTCAGCATTCAGCTCTCCCACACCATATGAATGTCAACTCAAGACGACATATACACAGTTTTAGTTCTCAAATACACTTTTCTGAGTGAACAATTTTTGTCTAAACTTTATTTTGGTCATTGTACAATGGTCAAAAATGGATAAAGGTAAGCAACTTATTCACACAGAATGAAAATAAATAACTGACCAAAAAAGTGTAGTGGAAAAGGAAAAAGCGAGCCGCCGAAACAGTCCAAATTAACGGACTTTCAGGTCTGTGACGCAGCAAACAAAACTCCATATATGGCGGAGGAGGCTGGCAACGCTGCGATTTCTGCGGGGAATGGCGCAGATGCGCTGATGGCAGCCATGAGTTCAATGAGAGCGGACTTTTCCTCTAGATTTGATGGGATTATGACAGCGTTGGAAGGAATAAGAAAGGAATTGGGTGACTGTGTAGAACGAACGGCGCAGATGGAGCTCCGTCTCGCTAGTGCTGAAGATGACGTCACCCGTCTTCAATTAAAGGTGCGCACTTTGGAAAAAAAAAATAAATCTCTGGAAGATAATATTTTGGATTTGGAATCTCGGTCGAGACAGAATAATTTGAGGCTGGTGGGTCTTCCAGAGGAATCAGAAGGTCGGGACGTATGTTCCTTTCTGGAAAAGTGGATTCCGGAGGTGCTGGGCAGCGAGGAGTTGCAATCAGCAGTGGTTCTGGAAAAAGCACATCGTATTGGCCCACGGAGAGATAAGGGACCGCCGAGGACCTTAATTATGAAGTTTCTTAGCAACAGAGACAGGATGAAGATCTTCAACGCTGCACGTGCTAAAGGAGAGATTAAACACCAGGACCAGCAGGTGCGGTTCTACCCAGATTTGGCCACAGGAATCCAGCAATTGAGGAAGCAGTTTGATCCCGTACGTAAGGAGCTGCGCAACCTTGGGATTCGTCATGGTGTAATCTATCCTGCGAGACTGCTGACCACGTATGAGGGCAGAACCCACATCTTCAAGACCCCAGAGGAGGCGCAGGAGTTCATCAAAAAGATCAAAGAAGAAGAAGAGACTGGTGGGAGCTAAGCATGAACAAAATATAAGGTAGAATAATTAAGCATTTGCACAGGCATCTGACTGACTTGAAGTAAATAGTAAGTTTACAAAATATAGATTGTATTATATATTAAAAAAACAAAACAAAAACAAAACAAACAAAAAAAAAACTATGATGTACAAAGTTGTTAAAAATTTTGGAGTTAAGTTGGAAAACTACAGAGGAGAGTTAATGTTACGTCATTAAAAGCAGTAGAGTTAGGGTGATTGGGAGGATGAAGAAGGAGTGGCTTAGGCTGTTCCCCGTGGATGTGGAACGGTCGATGGCTATATCGGGAGACAGAATTTTTCTTTTGATTTTGGGGGGTTTGCCACAAGTGTGGGAAGGGGAAATTTGTTTGTGTGTAGTTTGTAGGATGAATGTTCAACCACTCATGTTTTTGCTTCTCTGTATGAGCATGTTTACACTGCAAGGTAATCCCAAACTCTCTATTGATCATGGACCAAAGTGTTAATCTTAATTTAACTTCATGGAATTGCAGAGGTCTACAAAATTTAAAAAAACTTAAACAAGTTATGAATAAAATAAAGGACATGGGTTCAAGAATTGTGTTTTTACAAGAAACTCATCTGATAGAGGAGGATGTTAAAAGAATTAGGAGTAGATGGCAGGGAAGTGTATTCACCTCTTCATTTTCATCCCGAGCCAGGGGAGTTATGACTCTCATACATAAATCAGTTCCTTTTCAAGTGAAAAATGTAATTGGAGACAAATTTGGAAGATATGTAATCATTCAAGGTTCTTTGCTATTAGAAAATATAAATCTTGTGAACTTATATGGTCCCAATATAGATGATCAGAAGTTCTTTGCTAATTTATTTCTCATCTTATCATCACTTACAGGGCAACATATAATAGCAGGGGATTTTAATTGTACATTGAATCCAGGTGTGGATAGATCAACAGGACTGGATTGTACGCACATTGGATGTAGGATGACTATTAATCATTTTATGAAAGAATTGAGATTGTTAGATATATGGAGAGAAATGAAACCACAAGTTAAAGCCTATTCTTGTTATTCCAGTACCTACAAGACATTCTCACGTATTGATTATTTTTTGATTTCCACAGAATTAAGGTCCAAGATTCAAAACTGCTTTTATGATAACATCGTGATCTCTGATCATGCACCCTGTTGTCTAATATATGTAGATAAAAAATTGACAAAGGAATCAGGTAGATGGCAATTTCAGCATAAATGGCTTCAGGATGAGGAATTTGTCAAGTATATAGAAAAACAGATAGACGAGTTCTTTGACATCAATACTACACAAACATCAGCATGTGTAAAGTGGGAGGCTTTCAAAGCTTTTATTAGGGGACATATTATTAGTTATACAGGATCAAAATCTAAGAAGACTCGAGAGGAGAGAGCTAAATTGGAACATAAAATAAAAAATCTTCAGGAAAAAGTGTATGCAGGAAGTGACCCAAGGTTGGAGAATGAATTACTGATTTTGAGAGCTGAATACGACAAAAAATCAGCGAATAGAGCTGCCTCGAGTCTTCTAAGATTGAAACAATCTTTTTATGAACAAGGTGAAAAATCAGGAAAATTATTAGCATGGCAGATTAAACAATTGGAAATTAAAACACCAATTACCAGTATTATAAGTAAAGGACAGGTAGTTATAGATCCTTTAGAAATTAATAGAGCCTTTAGAGATTACTATGAAAAATTATATGATACCAAAAATGAACCTGATTTAACAAAACTAAATGGGTTTTTGAACGAACTATCTATACCGTGTATTCCAAATGAAAACAGGGAGATATTGGAGTCTAAAATTAGTCAAGAAGAAGTTGGGCTAGCCATTGATAATATGAAATCAGGAAAAAGTGCAGGACCAGATGGTCTTCCAGTTGATCTTTATAAAAAATTTAAGAATAAATTAATAAAACCTTTTTTGGAAATGGTTTTAGAAGCATTTCAAAATAATAATTTACCATCATACATAAATAATGCCTTAATTATACTGCTGCCAAAACCAGGTAAGCCCTCTAATAAATGTGAAAATATGAGACCAATAAGCCTATTAAACGCCGACCTTAAGATAATCTGTAAAATTTTAGCAAGACGAATACAAGAAATTTTACCAAATATTATTAATCGAGATCAGAATGGCTTTATAAAGGGTAGACAAGGCTTCCATAATGTAAGAAGACTATTTAATATTATTTATTTTAATAAAGAAGCACCGGATACAGCTCTCCTATCATTGGACGCCGAAAAGGCCTTTGATAGAGTTGAATGGCCCTTTCTTTTTGAAGTCCTACAAAGGTTTGGACTTGGAAATAATTTCATAAAATGGGTTCAAATAATATACAATAATGCTACAGCAGAAATCCTAACAAATAACAATATTTCAAAACCAATAAAAATCAATAGAGGATGTCGACAAGGCTGTCCACTTTCACCTTTACTGTTTACTATGGCAATTGAACCTTTAGCGATAGCGATACGTTTACATTCACAAATATATGGAATTAAAGTTGGACCAACAGAACATAAAATCTCCCTGTACGCCGATGATATAATTTTGTTTATGTCGAATCTAAAAAAATCAATTCCAACCTTGTTGAATTTAATAAAGAATTTTGGGGAAATATCAGGATATAAAATAAATAAAACTAAATCTTCAATATTAATGCTAAATGAGATCCAGAGAAATTACCCAGCCCCTGAGGTAAATCAATTCAATGTTGTAAATCAGTTTAAATATTTAGGAATCCAAATTATGCCTAAGCTAGAATCAGTCGCCAGTGTCAACTATGAAGCCTTAATGTCAGATATCAGTGAGTTAACTCAGAGATGGATGTCACTACCAATGTCGATGATCGGGAGAATCAATATACTTAAAAGTAATATTTTACCTAAAATACTTTATTTATTTCAATACATTCCCTTATCACCACCTTTAGATCTATTCTCAAGAATAAAAAAAAAGTTAGTGGAATTTATATGGAACAACAGGAGGGCTAGATTACGTTTGTCTTTATTATATTTACCATTTGATCGTGGAGGTCTGAAATGTCCAAATTTTATGTTGTATTATTGGTCGGCACAACTGAGGTCTATGACATATTATTTTTCATCAAATGATCTCCCTCACTGGACTGAAATGGAATCATACAATTTACCTTTACCTCTTCCCATATTCATATACTCAGATTCGGCAAAAAAATTACAAAAACAAGTTAAAAATCCATTTGTAAAGCATATGATCAAAATATGGTGTGAAGCTAAAAACTATTTAAAAGAACCACAGTTATTGTCACAATTTAGTCCAATATGGGGTAATCAATATTTTAAACCAGGGAGAGCGGACGCTGTATTTAAAGTATGGAATTTAAAAGGGATACAAAAGATTCAGGATTTATATTTGCCATGTGCAGACAACATAATGTCTTTTGAAGAGCTGAGGATCAAATTTAATCTCAATAGAACACATTTTTTTAAATATCTTCAACTTAGAAACTTTATTCGATCAAATCAAAATAAAGCTCTCACTCGACCTATTTATTCATCCTTGGAAAAAATGATGATGAAAGATAGTAAAAGAAAGGGTATTATTTCAGAGTTTTATAACTCATTGACACTATCTTCAAGTGAAAATTCACTGAAAAGATTAAACTACTGGAAAGAAGATCTGCAAATTGAAATTTCAGAGGAACAATGGGAATTGGCTTGTACAGAAGCTCAAACCAAATCAATAAATGCACGCCTTAAATTGATACATTTCAAATGGTTAATGCGGATGTATGTTACACCGGAGGAGTTAAATAGATATAACAAAAATATACCAGATACATGCACAAAATGCATGGAAAGTAAAGGAACCCTATTTCATTGTTTATGGGAATGTAGATTAATAAGAATGTTTTGGGAAGAGGTGAGGGTAACAATTGAAAAAATAATCTCAAAACAAATCATATTGAATCCTAAACTGTTTTTGTTGGGTCTGTACCCAGAAAAGCATAATTTTAATAAAAGTGAAAGAACATTCATAGACCTCAGTTTGCTTAATGCCAAAAAATGTATTGCACTATTATGGAAAAAGACTCATAGACCAGATGTGACTCAGTGGTTAAGACAGATGTTAACAAACCTTCCATTAGAAAGAATAACATATATACTAAAATCAAAGGAAATTGTGTTTGAGAATATATGGAGACCTTTTATCGATTATGTAAAAAATTTAAACATAACTCTTGAAGAAGAAGGTGAATGATGTGTGTGGACCTTGTAAATTCCAAACTGGTGAACATAATATGTATACTTATGTATTGGATTGTCTAGACTAAACAGAGGAGCATTGTTGAAGATTTGATTTTGTTGGTGGTTGTTGGTGTTTTTAGTGCATTTTTTTTTTTTTGTAGTACTTTAGTGTTAGTGTTTGATTGTTTGTATCATGTTTGTTAAAAAAAAAAAAAAGGTTCAATAAAGATATTGTGGAAAAAAAAAAAAGTGTAGTGTAGGGTTATTATACCTACCCTTTTTACATATCTACAGTGCATCCAGAAAGTATTCACAGCGCTTCCTTTTTTCCACATTTTATGTTACAGCCTTATTCCAAAATGGATTCAATTCAAATCAAATCAACCTTTATTGTCATATTGCTGTACATACAACTGTAGTGCAGGCAAGATGAAATTGCGTTTCTCTCGGCATCCATATAAGTAAAAAGAACATAATTTAAGACACACACCCTCACCCCCCACCCCAACACAGCCATTCACACATCCCTGAGACATACTTGAAAACTAAATAGAACTATAATATACAAATAATATACATAATAATGCCCATAACGTGCAGTAGTATGTACGAAAGATTCTGGATCAACTGTTCAGCATCCTAACAGCTTGTGGAAGGAAGCTGTTAATCAGTCTGGTTGTTCTGCCTCTGATGCTCTGGAATCGTTTGCCAGATGGCAGCAGTTCAAAGTGTTTATGCAGAGGGTGAGAGTGGTCCTTGACAATGTTCAGTGCCCTGCTCCTACAATGGTTCTGAAAAAGTTCTTGGACAGAGGGGAGGGAAACTCCAATTACCCTCTCAGCTCCCTTAACTGTGCTCAGCAGGGCTTTTTTGTCTGACATACTGCAGCTGGAGTACCATGTTGCAATTCAGTATGTCAGAACACTCTCCACCACACCTCTGTAGAAGGTCCTGAGGATGCAGATGGGGAGAGAGGCCTGTTTGAGTTTCCTCAAAAAGTGCAGTCTCTGCTTTGCCCGCTTCCTGATCCCCAAGGAATTCTTGCTCCAGGTCGGGTCTTGCGAGATCTGCATTCCGAGGAATTTGATGTTCTCCACTCTCTCCACCAAACGGCCGCCGATGCTGAGAGGGACGTGTTCAGGCTGTGACCGCCGGAAGTCGATAATCATCTCCTTCGTTTTGTCCACGTTGAGCACCAGATTGTTCTCCCTGCACCAGCCCTCCAGGTCTCTAACTTCTTCCCTGTTCATTGATTCTTCATCCCTCTGAATAAGTCCCACTACTGTAGTATCGTCTGCAAACTTAATCTGGTTCCCCTCATGTCTGGATACACAGTCATGTGTTAGAAGTGTAAACAACAGTGGACTGAGTACGCAGCCTTGAGGGGATCCGGTGCTCAGCGTGATAGAGATGGAGATGTTATTTCCAACACGGACAGACTGAGGTCTCTCAGTCAGGAAATCCAGCATCCAGAGACATGTGGCGGTGTTCAGGCCGAGAAGGAGTAATTTCTCCATCAGTCTCTGGGGAATAATGGTGTTGAATGCTGAACTGAAATCAATGTACAGAAGTCTGGCGTAGGTGTCTTTCTGATCCAGGTGGGTGATGACAGAGTGCAGGGTGGTGACTATAGCATCCTCCGAGGAGCGGTTTGAACGATATGCGAACTGGAGCGGGTCATGTGATGCAGAGAGGCAGGCTGTGATGTGTGGTTTGACAAGCCGTTCAAAACACTTCATCACAATTGGTGTCAGTGCAACAGGACGATAGTCATTCAGACAAGACACAACTGATTTCTTTGCCACCGGTACTATGGTAGAGGTCTTAAAGCATCTGGGAACAATCGCCTGACTCAGGGAGATGTTATAAATGTCAGTCAGGACATCTGCCAACTCGCTTGCACAGTCTCGGAGCACACGTCCCGGGATGTTGTCCGGACCTGCAGCTTTACATGGGTTGACCCTGATTAGGGTCCTCCGTGTGTCCGCTGCGTTGATGATGATAGCTGGCCCAACAGATGGTGGAGATGGGCCAGCCCTCCCTCTGATTGTTGGGTTTAATGCTTCAAAACATGCAAAGAAGTTGTTGAGCCTGTCTGGAAGCGAAGCGTCTTCATCATCAACCCCCTGCCTAGACTTATAATCCGTCAGCACCCGAACTCCCTGCCACTCCCCTGCCCTCCCAGCCTAATTCCAAAATGGATTAAATTCATTTTTTCCTCAAAATTCTACACACAATACCACATAATGACAACTTGAAAAAAGTTTTTTGAAATTTTTGCAAATTTATTAAAAATAAAAAACTAAGAAATCACATGTACATAAGTATTCACAGCCTTTGCTCAATACTTTGTTGATTCACTTTTGGCAGCAATTACAACCTCAAGTCTTTTTGAATATGACGCCACAAGTTTGGCACACCTATCTTTGGGCAGTTTCGCCCATTCCTCTTTGCAGCACCTCTCAAGCTCCATCAGGTTGGATGGGAAGCGTTGGTGCACAGCAATTTTCAGATCTCTCCAGAGATGTTCAATTGGATTCAAGTCTGGGCTCTGGCTGGGCCACTCAAGGACATTCACAGAGTTGTCCTGAAGCCACTCGTTTGATATCTTGGCTGTGTGCTTAGGGTTGTTGTCCTGCTGAAAGATGAACCGTCACCCCAGTCTGAGGTCAAAAGCGCTCTGGAGCAGGTTTTCATTCAGGACGTCTCTGTACATTGCTGCATTCATCTTTCCCTCTATCCTGACTAGTCTCCCAGTTCCTGCTGCTGAAAAACATCCCCACAGCATGATGCTGCCACCACCATGCTTCACTGTAGGGATGGTATTGGCCTGGTGATGAGCGGTCTCAGGTTTCCTCCAAACATGACACCTGGCATTCACGCCAGAGTAGGGGTGGGAATTGCAAGGGACCTCACAATTCGGTTCAGATTGTGATTCTTGGGTCACAAATCAATCCTATCATGAAGTTAGGTTAATTGAAGACTCTAAAGTGGCCCTCGGTGTGAATGTGTGCGTGAATGGTGAAGGGATTGGCACCGCACTGTGGCTGCCTGATCCATCCATGTGGATGCCCTGAATTTCCCCCTGGGATTAATGAAGTATACAAAATACAAAAAAAAAAGAGAAAAGATTCAACGATAATCATGATACCACAATACTCAAATATCACAGTCCCATATATTTCAAATTGTTTCAGCTTATTCAACCATAAATCATGTCAAACTGTTGACATCTCTTTCATATAATAAAGCATTTTGGGGGCTTCATTTTCCACAGAGACATGTCTCTGCACACGGGGAGGGTGGTGGATGTAATGATCAGTGTTTACCACTAGGCGTTGCTGCTACTTTGTTACCGCTTGTTTGAATGATGCACTCGGTAGAATAAGAAACGGCCAACATGGGAGCCGAAGTGAACGTGTCTGAGTGAGCTGCCGCTAAATAAAGTTATGATGGTTCCACTGCAAGCCTCCTCTCTCCTCAACGAACACGAACACAACATGGTACCAGGAGTAAACTGCATGAACTGAGCGACCACGTGAGAAGTCATCATGGAGTTGAAGCCGCCGGAAAACCTGAAATTGTCAGGTAACGTGGATGAAAACTGGCAAGCATTCAAGCAGCAGTCCAACTTGTATGTCACGGCCATGGGACTGGACACGAAGCCGGACTCGAGAAAGGTAGCACTTTTGCTGAACTTAGCAGGGCCACAGGCCATTGAAGTGTACAACACGTTCGTGTTCGGAACGGATGAAGACCCAAATAAGCTGGATGTCGTGCTTGCTAAGTTTGATGCTCACTGCACTCCTAAGAAAAACGAGACATATGAAAGATACATGTTTAGATCTCGTATGCAGCAACAGAGTGAGCCCTTTGACAGTTTTTTGACCGCTCTCCGTTTGAAAGCACAATCCTGCAATTTTGGGACATTGAAGGACTCAATGATCAGAGATCAAATTGTTTTTGGTGTTGAGGACAAAAAGTTAAGAGAGAGACTGCTTCGTGAGACGGAGTTGACGTTGAAGATGGCTGTTAAACTCTGCCAGGCAAGCGAACTGTCCCAGAAGCACATGAAAACGTTCTGCGGCATGCCAGGCGCCACACCTCCGAGTGAAGGAGCAGCAGTCGGCGTTGTGTCATCTCAGAGCGGGAGGCGTCGCTCACGGGCCGGGACTGCACAGCGGACCGAGGATCCCACGTTCTTCTGCAAGCGTTGCAGATTACAGCACAAGCCAAAGCAATGCCCAGCGTTTGGTAAAGTATGCTCCAACTGCCATGGAAAGAATCATTTTGCCAAGCAATGCTTCACCAAAAGAAAGGAAGGAAAGAAAGGCAAAAACGTGAATGTAGTCGAAGACACAGACTTAAGTGACACTTTCTTTGTGGGCATCATTAACTGTGAAAATGAAGAAGAAAAAGTCAACAGCATTACCAATGAGGACAAGTGGATCACACCTCTGCTGGTTAACGGGACTATCGTCACTATGAGACTGGACACTGGTGCAAAAGCTAACCTCATTAGCATGTCTGATGTAAAGGAAATGCAGGTTAAGCCACACATATACAGAAAGAAATCAGGGTTGAAAGATTACAATGGGCAACCCATACAGTGTTTTGGTACCTGTAAACTGAATGTTGTTGTTAAAGGTAAAGTGCACAATGTAAACTTTTCTGTTGTGAATGAGAAATGTGAATCACTGTTGGGTGATAAAAGCTGTGAAGAGCTAGGGTCAGTGAAAAGAGTGTACTGCATTGAATCAGATTCCAAGTGTGACACTAACACTATTGTGCAAAACTTTTCTGATGTGTTCAAAGGTTTTGGCACACTGCCCTTTACATATAAAATCCAGCTAAAAGAAGGCGCCCAACCAGTTGTGCACGCACCACGTAGGGTCCCAGCCCCACTGCGTGAAGCCCTCAAACAAGAACTGGACAGGATGACCAACATGGGTGTGATCAAAAAGGTGCAGGAGCCCACAGACTGGGTCAACTCGATGGTCGTCACAAAGAAAAAGAATGTTGAGTTGAGAATGTGCATGGACCCAAAAGATCTAAATGAGAACATTAAGCGCGAGTACTACCAAATCCCCACACGTGAGGAAATAGTCAGTGAGATGGCAGGAGCTAACTACTTCACAAAGCTCGACGCTTCTCAGGGTTTCTGGCAGTTAAAACTGGATGAGAGCAGCACTAAGTACTGTACTTTTAACACACCTTTCGGTAGATACTGTTTTCTTAGGCTGCCATTTGGAATAAAATCTGCACCAGAAATATTCCACAGAGCGATGGAACAGATCATTGAAGGCCTAGAGGGAGTCAGAGTTTACATAGATGACATTATTGTATGGGGCTTGACTCTCCAAGAGCACAACCAGAGACTTAACAAAGTGATGGAGCGCATTCAGAAGTACGGGCTGAAACTCAATAGAGCCAAGTGTGAATTTGCAGTACAAGAGATTCTCTTCCTCGGAGACAAACTCACAGCTCAAGGCATACAACCAGATGACGATAAAGTGAAAGCAATACTGAACATGCCAAGACCAACAGACAAAACGGGCGTGTTACGTATCATGGGAATGGTAAATTTCATAGGCAAATTTATTCCCAACCTCACAGCAAAGACGTCATGCATCCGAGAGCTCTTACACAACGACTGTGACTTTAAATGGGCCAAAAAACATGAGCAAGAGTGGCGAAGACTTAAGCAAACTCTTACCAGAGCACCAGCATTAGCCTACTATGACCACCAGAAAAAGCTCAAAGTGTCAACTGACGTGTCCAAAGATGGCATCGGAGCAGTGCTTCTACAGGCAGAGGGAGAGTACTGGAAACCAGTAGCCTATGCGTCAAGGGCTATGACAAAGTCTGAATGCAAATATGGCCAGATTGAAAAGGAGTGTTTAGGCGTTTCCTACGGGCTGGAGCGGTTTCACAGTTATGTCTATGGACTGCCGTCTTTTACTGTGGAAACTGACCACCGCCCACTCGTCTCCATTATCAAGAAGAATCTTAACGAAATGTCCCCACGGATCCAACGCCTAATGATGAAAATGCAAAGGTACGATTTTGAACTGGTTTACACACCGGGAAAGCACCTGATACTCGCAGATGCCTTGTCCAGAGCACCTGCTGAAAAGTGTCTGAGTTCCACAGATGAGGATATTGAAAATCACATCAACATGGTGTCGCGTGCTCTGCCAGTATCTGACACAAAGTCGAAACAAATAGCTGAGGTGACATCACAGGACACCGAGCTGCAGCGTGTCATTCAGAACATGGACGAGGGATGGCCTGCAGGATCTTGCCCTCGCTATTACCATGTCAGAGGAGATCTCAGTTTTGTTGATGGACTATTACTGAAGAAAGGAAGAATAGTCATCCCTGAGGCTCTAAGACCAGATTTGTTAAACAGGATACATGAAGGACACCTTGGGATTGAAAAATGTAAAAGGAGAGCAAGGGAGTCAGTGTACTGGCCTGGACTAAACAAAGACATCGAGACGCTTGTGAGTAAGATAAGATAAGCCTTTATTAGTCCCACAACGGGGAAATTCCAGGATTGCAACAGCACAGGGATAGCAACACTCAGAGCAACAATCAGAAGGCAAGAAAAAAACAAGCAAGCAAGAGCAGCTAATATACATATGTACGTATTACTATAAAATATATATATATACACACACACAGACACACAGTGCAGAGCATTGTAGCTGGATGGAATAAATATATGAATATATGAACACACAGTGCAGAGCATTGTAGCTAGATGGAATAAATATGTAAATATATAAACACCCACAGTACGGAGCATTGCAGCTAGGTGGAATAAATATGCAAGTATATAAACACACACAGTGCGGAGCAATGTAGCTAGATGGAATAATATGTAGATATATAAATATATAAACACACCCAGTGCTGAGCATTGTAGCTAGATGGAATAAATATGTAAATATATAAACACACACAGTGCAGAGCATTGTTGCTAGATGGAATGAAACAGCATAACCGTCTACTTAGTTATCCTACATGGTATGATTATGTGCCCATACACAGTAGTAGTTGTGAAACGTGCCAGAAACACCGAAGTAAACAAAGCAAAGAGCCAATGGTGATATCTGAAAGTCCTGCATCCCCTTGGCACAAAGTAGGGATGGACCTGTTTCACCTTAAAGGCAAAGACTACTTAGTAGTCATGGACTACTTTTCCAACTTTCCAGAAATGGCACTACTTTCAAGCACTACATCAGCCTGTGTGATCACTCACACCAAATCCACATTTGCTCGGCATGGCATCCCACACATTGTGGTGACAGATAATGGACCATGCTTCAGTAGCTGGGAATGACAGCAGTTTGCAGAACAGTATGAATTTCGGCATGTGACGTCAAGCCCACACTATGCACAATCAAATGGACAAGCAGAAAAAGACGTCCACATTCTGAAGCTGCAGACAGCAACTCGGATCCATACTTGGCTCTACTCAGTTACCGCGCCTCTCCACTTCAGTGCGGACTGTCACCTGCTGAGCTACTAATGAACAGAAAGCTGCGTACAACGCTTCCCAGCTACCCAAATGCTACTTCACAAAGGAAAGACACAAAACTCAGAAACAAGCTTGAGAAGCAGAAACTGAAACAAAAGACATTCTATGACACTTCAGCCAAACCACCCTCTCCACTGGCCAACAACGACCCAGTTAGGATCGAGGATGCATCTGGCTGGAACACTAAAGGAGTTGTATTACAGGAAGTTGCTCCAAGATCATTCACAGTGAGAACCGAGGATGGACAGGTGCTCAGGCGCAATTGCCGCAGTCTCCTCAAGACTCCACAAGCACCTGGTGGGCCCAATAATGCTCACCCAGAATCTCCCACAACCACACCTCTTATGAACTGTGAAGCAAACGTTCCACCTGACAAAGATGAACCGAGAAGATCAAAACGAGAAATAAAGAAACCAGATAGGTTCAACTTGTAAGAATTTAGGTAAAGTGTTTAAAAAAAAGAAAAAAAAAAGCAAAGAATAAGAAAAAAAAGTAACAGATGTTAATTTCTTTGGGTATGTTGATTCAGGGAGAACTGAAATTTGTGTTTTGTATTTGTCCATTCATACTGAATACATATACACTGTTTTGCATCAATGTTTATTAATGTTTATTCACCTCAAAGAAAGGGGGATGTAATGATCAGTGTTTACCACTAGGCGTTGCTGCTACTTTGTTACCGCTTGTTTGAATGATGCACTCGGTAGAATAAGAAACGGCCAACATGGGAGCCGAAGTGAATGTGTCTGAGTGAGCTGCCGCTAAATAAAGTTACGATGGTTCCACTGCAAGTCTCCTCTCTCCCCAACGAACACGAACACAACAGTGGACAGTGCGGTGCTGTTTGGAATACACTCCAGCTGCTTTATCTGACTCTGAAGTCTTAAAAAACAGCTAAAAACTTTAAGGAGGCTTTCCCTTGAGTTTCAACTGCTTTTAAGAGGTAAGTCTGATATTGTGGAAGAAGAAAGCAGACGAGGCAGCGAGCTGAACGACACATGAACTTTATTCCTCTTCCAACATCAAGTACAGAAAATACTTTGTCTGAGTCTCTGGGCGCCTTCTTTTTATAACCTTTATTTCTGCCCCATGAGACCCAGGGAGCCAAAAACAATACCCTCAGTGCACAAAGACATGCGTGGCACATTAACATCATAACACCCTTTCTTCCTCTCACCACTCCTGTGTCTCCTGAACTCCCCGGGGGGACGGATAGTCCTTTCTGATATGTCTGAGACCCCCCCCCCCCCCGGTGCCACTTCCTCCTTCAGTCCTTTGTTCCATCTCCCCCCCGGCTTCCAACTCTGGGTGGAGAACTCCACACACAGTGCCACCACAATATTTTTAAATTATTTTAATCTTGTGTTTTTAGTTGTATTTTTAAAATATTTTTTTTATCTATCAACTTCCTTTTATTCCATTCTATTGTGCAGCACTGTGAGTATATGTCTGTGAAAAATGCTTCATAAATAAACTTTACTCAGTTGACGGTTGGAGAAAAAGTTCCATGCCGGTGTCTCTATAGCTTAGCCTATTGCTAACTCTGTTCCAAGACGTGTGCTGGCCTGCCGTATTCCGAGTGGGGTTTTTTTTTCCCCCTGCAGTGCTTCTTGTGGGTTGTGTGTCATGTCAAGGTCTTTTCTTCCATCTTTGTTATAAAATCCAAAAAGGCCCGACATTTGAGCTAACTTTGAGTTAACTGCTTCCTAACTTTCAGAGCTGGCTGCAAGTCACCGAGACAAGCTATGACTTCACTTGGCTGGGTGCTTGTTTTGCGCCATCTAGTGGACTGAAAATGCCATTGACTAATTGATCACCCAAAAGTATATGTGTGTGCATTTTTTTTAAAAATAAAAGATCGATCTGTGCGTTTATGGATCGATGCATTGTCGCCAGTGCCAAGTATCACGATCCATTACTGAATTGATCTTTTTTCTCACCCCTACCAAAGAGATCAATCTTTGTCTCAGACTAGAAAATTTTGTTTCTCATAGTCTGAGAGTCCTTCAGGTGCCTTTTGGCAAACTCCAGGTGGGCTGCCATGTGCCTTTTACTAAGGAGTGGCTTTCGTCTGGCCACTCTACCATACAGGTCTGATTGGTGGATTGCTGCAGAGATGGTTGTCCTCCTGGAAGGTTCTCTCTCCACAGAGGAATGCTGAAACTCTGACAGAGTCACCATTGGGTTCTTGGTCAGCTCCCTGACTAAGGCCCTTCTCCCCGATCGGTCAGTTTAGACGGCTGGCCAGCTCTAGGAAGAGTCCTGGTGGTTCCAAACTTTGCTCATTGGGACCTTCAAAGTAGCAGAAATTTTCCTGTACCCTTCCTCAGATTTATACCTCGATACAATCCTGTCTCTGAGGTCTACAGACAATTCCTTTGACTTCATGCATGGTTTGTGCTCTGACATGCACTGCCAACCGTGGGACCTTATATAGGCAGGTGTGTGCCTTTCCAAATCCTGTCCAATCAACTGAATTTACCAGAGGTGGACTTAAGCTGTAGAAACATCTCAAGGATGATCAGTGGAAACAGGATGCACCTGAGCTCAATTTTGAGCTTCATGGCAAAGGCTGTGAATACTTAGGTACATGTGATTTTAGTTTTTTTTATTTTTAATAAATTTGCAAAAATCTCAAAACTTTTTTCACCTTGTCATTATGGGTATTGTGTGTAGAATTTTGAGGGAAAAAAAATGAATTTAATCCATTTTGGAATAAGGCTGTAACATAACAAAACGTGGAAAAAGTGAAGCGCTGTGAATACTTTCCGGAAGGACTGTATTGATATACTTTTACCCTCTAATGTCTAATGATGTGTTCCTTTTCAGGTTGAAAACCATCTGATGAAATGACATCACATCTATAACAACTGTAAAACTAAGCTAATTCAACTCCATTTTCAGGCAAATTTAACCAAAATACACGGCCATTTGACTGATCTAACGCAGGGTGAAAAAGAAATTTCAGCTGTTTGACTCAAATTATATCTTGTACTTCAAATAAATCACTTTCTCTTTTGTTTTATAGTAGGAGGTGGGGTATCGGTCTGCTGTGGCCAGTTACCCATTAGCAGTGTTGGGCAAGTTTTTTTTTTTTTTTTTCCACAATATCTTTATTGAACCTTTTTTTTTTTTTAACAAACATGATACAAACAATCAAACACTAACACTAAAGTACTACAAAAAAAAAAAAATGCCCTAAAAACACCAACAACCACCAACAAAATCAAGTCTTCAACAATGCTCCTCTGTTTAGTCTAGACAATCCAATACATAGTATACATATTATGTTCACCAGTTTGGAATTTACAAGGTCCACACACATCATTCACCTTCTTCTTCAAGAGTTATGTTTAAATTTTTTACATAATCAATAAAAGGTCTCCATATATTCTCAAACACAATTTCCTTTGATTTCAGTATATATGTTATTCTTTCTAATGGAAGGTTTGTTAACATCTGTCTTAACCACTGAGTCACATCTGGTCTATGAGTCTTTTTCCATAATAGTGCAATACATTTTTTGGCATTAAGCAAACTGAGGTCTATGAATGTTCTTTCACTTTTATTGAAATTATGCTTTTCTGGGTACAGACCCAACAAAAACAGTTTAGGATTCAATATGATTTGTTTTGAGATTATTTTTTCAATTGTTACCCTCACCTCCTCCCAAAACATTCTTATTAATCTACATTCCCATAAACAATGAAATAGGGTTCCTTTACTTTCCATGCATTTTGTGCATGTATCTGGTATACTTTTGTTATATCTATTTAACTCCTCCGGTGTAACATACATCCGCATTAACCATTTGAAATGTATCAATTTAAGGCGTGCATTTATTGATTTGGTTTGAGCTTCTGTACAAGCCAATTCCCATTGTTCCTCTGAAATTTCAATTTGCAGATCTTCTTTCCAGTAGTTTAATCTTTTCAGTGAATTTTCACTTGAAGATAGTGTCAATGAGTTATAAAACTCTGAAATAATACCCTTTCTTTTACTATCTTTCATCATCATTTTTTCCAAGGATGAATAAATAGGTCGAGTGAGAGCTTTATTTTGATTTGATCGAATAAAGTTTCTAAGTTGAAGATATTTAAAAAAATGTGTTCTATTGAGATTAAATTTGATCCTCAGCTCTTCAAAAGACATTATGTTGTCTGCACATGGCAATTATAAATCCTGAATCTTTTGTATCCCTTTTAAATTCCATACTTTAAATACAGCGTCCGCTCTCCCTGGTTTAAAATATTGATTACCCCATATTGGACTAAATTGTGACAATAACTGTGGTTCTTTTAAATAGTTTTTAGCTTCACACCATATTTTGATCATATGCTTTACAAATGGATTTTTAACTTGTTTTTGTAATTTTTTTGCCGAATCTGAGTATATGAATATGGGAAGAGGTAAAGGTAAATTGTATGATTCCATTTCAGTCCAGTGAGGGAGATCATTTGATGAAAAATAATATGTCATAGACCTCAGTTGTGCCGACCAATAATGCAACATAAAATTTGGACATTTCAGACCTCCACGATCAAATGGTAAATATAATAAAGACAAACGTAATCTAGCCCTCCTGTTGTTCCATATAAATTCCACTAACTTTTTTTTTATTCTTGAGAATAGATCTAAAGGTGGTGATAAGGGAATGTATTGAAATAAATAAAGTATTTTAGGTAAAATATTACTTTTAAGTATATTGATTCTCCCGATCATCGACATTGGTAGTGACATCCATCTCTGAGTTAACTCACTGATATCTGACATTAAGGCTTCATAGTTGAAGCCTTAATGTCACTTCACTTCCGCCCTCCCAAGAGAGCAGACGCTTTTTTCTTCTCTCCTGCTGATTTTTTCCTCCCCTCCTACTGGATCCCAGCTTGCTGTTGTTTGTCTGCGTCTGACTGCGACCGCCGAAAAGAAATTATGGAGTTAATAAGCTGGGCTTTGAACACAATTGACACTATTTTTTCAACAAGGAAAAGTGCTCCGGGGGAAGCTGTTTGCCCCGCTGGAACGGCTCCAGTGGGCTATCTATGTGACACAGGTATTTGGAAAATGCTGTGTCTCTCTAATCTCTCTATCGAAGATATTGAAGATTTGTTTATCTTCGTAATCTTGGTGATTGGGATAATTCTGATTGGGACGGGAATTGTCTTGGTTTACCGCAAATTGCTGAAGATGGATTCAACCTATCAAAATGCTGGCCAGGCGAGGTGCATCCAACAAATTGAGAAACTGGAGAAGACCCTGATAGCGACTACTGGAGAACTGTCTCGTAAGGTGGATTACATCATGGGTTCGCTCAGGTCTTTCCACGACGAGTTCAAAGCTGCGCAATGAAGGATTAATGTACTGAATCTACAGAAGAAATACAAGTCTTCTCTGTGATCAGTCCTATTTGGCATTATTATTCCCCATGAAAATTCCTCCTGGCTGTCTGCAGACTGTTTTTTTTCAAAATCATGAGCACAAGGCCTTGGACAGCCAGCTGCAGCGCCAGATAAGACTGGGCGCCAGACAGACAAAACATCTTCTGCCAAGGGTCCTTGGGTCTCTCTTATTATCATCAACACTGCTCAACACCGCACACACATTGATTCATGAACTGATTAAAGATATACTGTACACTGCTCTCTTGTGTCTCGTGAATTCTGAGTTGTTGCTCTGTGCTATTGAGAGATTTTTTTTCATTGTAATCACAATCTGCTTAAAAATAAGCTGTATTTTGATAACGAAGTTTTTTTTCTCCTCCCCCCTTGTGTCGTTCCCTCCCTTCCCCTCCCTTTCTTATCTATCTCTGTTTGATGAGGCGCCTTTATGGCTGCCGTGTCGTTGTGTCGCGCGCATGCGCACCAATGTCAAGTCAAGTTCCTCGTGTGTTTTTTTACATGCTTGGCAATAAAGTTTATTCTGATTCTGATTCTGATTCTGATTCTGACACTGGCGACTGATTCTAGCTTAGGCATAATTTGGATTCCTAAATATTTAAACTGATTTACAACATTGAATTGATTTACCTCAGGGGCTGGGTAATTTCTCTGGGTCTCATTTAGCATTAATATTGAAGATTTAGTTTTATTTATTTTATATCCTGATATTTCCCCAAAATTCTTTATTAAATTCAACAAGGTTGGAATTGATTTTTTTAGATTCGACATAAACAAAATTATATCATCGGCGTACAGGGAGATTTTATGTTCTGTTGGTCCAACTTTAATTCCATATATTTGTGAATGTAAACGTATCGCTATCGCTAAAGGTTCAATTGCCATAGTAAACAGTAAAGGTGAAAGTGGACAGCCTTGTCGACATCCTCTATTGATTTTTATTGGTTTTGAAATATTGTTATTTGTTAGGATTTCTGCTGTAGCATTATTGTATATTATTTGAACCCATTTTATGAAATTATTTCCAAGTCCAAACCTTTGTAGGACTTCAAAAAGAAAGGGCCATTCAACTCTATCAAAGGCCTTTTCGGCGTCCAATGATAGGAGAGCTGTATCCGGTGCTTCTTTATTAAAATAAATAATATTAAATAGTCTTCTTACATTATGGAAGCCTTGTCTACCCTTTATAAAGCCATTCTGATCTCAATTAATAATATTTGGTAAAATTTCTTGTATTCGTCTTGCTAAAATTTTACAGATTATCTTAAGGTCGGCGTTTAATAGGCTTATTGGTCTCATATTTTCACATTTATTAGAGGGCTTACCTGGTTTTGGCAGCAGTATAATTAAGGCATTATTTATGTATGATGGTAAATTATTATTTTGAAATGCTTCTAAAACCATTTCCAAAAAAGGTTTTATTAATTTATTCTTAAATTTTTTATAAAGGTCAACTGGAAGACCATCTGGTCCTGCACTTTTTCCTGATTTCATATTATCAATGGCTAGCCCAACTTCTTCTTGACTAATTTTAGACTCCAATATCTCCCTGTTTTCATTTGGAATACACGGTATAGATAGTTCGTTCAAAAACCCATTTAGTTTTGTTAAATCAGGTTCATTTTTGGTATCATATAATTTTTCATAGTAATCTCTAAAGGCTCTATTAATTTCTAAAGGATCTATAACTACCTGTCCTTTACTTATAATACTGGTAATTGGTGTTTTAATTTCCAATTGTTTAATCTGCCATGCTAATAATTTTCCTGATTTTTCACCTTGTTCATAAAAAGATTGTTTCAATCTTAGAAGACTCGAGGCAGCTCTATTCGCTGATTTTTTGTCGTATTCAGCTCTCAAAATCAGTAATTCATTCTCCAACCTTGGGTCACTTCCTGCATACACTTTTTCCTGAAGATTTTTTATTTTATGTTCCAATTTAGCTCTCTCCTCTCGAGTCTTCTTAGATTTTGATCCTGTATAACTAATAATATGTCCCCTAATAAAAGCTTTGAAAGCCTCCCACTTTACACATGCTGATGTTTGTGTAGTATTGATGTCAAAGAACTCGTCTATCTGTTTTTCTATATACTTGACAAATTCCTCATCCTGAAGCCATTTATGCTGAAATTGCCATCTACCTGATTCCTTTGTCAATTTTTTATCTACATATATTAGACAACAGGGTGCATGATCAGAGATCACGATGTTATCATAAAAGCAGTTTTGAATCTTGGACCTTAATTCTGTGGAAATCAAAAAATAGTCAATACGTGAGAATGTCTTGTAGGTACTGGAATAACAAGAATAGGCTTTAACTTGTGGTTTCATTTCTCTCCATATATCTAACAATCTCAATTCTTTCATAAAATGATTAATAGTCATCCTACATCCAATGTGCGTACAATCCAGTCCTGTTGATCTATCCACACCTGGATTCAATGTACAATTAAAATCCCCTGCTATTATATGTTGCCCTGTAAGTGATGATAAGATGAGAAATAAATTAGCAAAGAACTTCTGATCATCTATATTGGGACCATATAAGTTCACAAGATTTATATTTTCTAATAGCAAAGAACCTTGAATGATTACATATCTTCCAAATTTGTCTCCAATTACATTTTTCACTTGAAAAGGAACTGATTTATGTATGAGAGTCATAACTCCCCTGGCTCGGGATGAAAATGAAGAGGTGAATACACTTCCCTGCCATCTACTCCTAATTCTTTTAACATCCTCCTCTATCAGATGAGTTTCTTGTAAAAACACAATTCTTGAACCCATGTCCTTTATTTTATTCATAACTTGTTTAAGTTTTTTTAAATTTTGTAGACCTCTGCAATTCCATGAAGTTAAATTAAGATTAACACTTTGGTCCATGATCAATAGAGAGTTTGGGATTACCTTAGTAGTAGTAGATTAGTTTATTTGACAGGGACAGTGCAATAAACATAGACAATTAATCAAAGACAATCAATCTGATGTGTTGCACATAGAGTGTATAGCTATTAGCTAATTCGCAACTCTTGTCCCTGGATGGGCTTTAGAAAAAAGAATCAAGATAAAAAATATACACAATAACCACATACATCAATGCAGAAAAATTATAAATACACAATTATAAATATTATAAATATTATAAATACACAAATGTAACAGCCTGACTCACGTTTAACATAAATATTATAAATATTATAAATACACAAATATAACAGCCTGACTCACATTTAACACATATAACATAACTCACATTTGCCTATTTCAGGCCTTCCTCCCTCCGTCACTCACTATAAACAAACACATTTATTCCTTCCCTTCATTCACTCTCACTTTGCAGACAATTAATTCATACATGAGTACATTCTTGTTTATTTTTCAGCCAGTTTTTAACATTTTTAGTGAATGTTTTAAAGTCCGTTATTATTTTAATTTCATTTGGCATTGTGTTCCAGATGTGACTGCCCTTTATAGAGAAAGCTGTTTGTCCAAATGTGGTTCTGCGGTGGAATATTTTACAGTTATTGTTAACAGAACTCCTGGTGGCTCTGCTGCTGTCCTGTCTTTGGACGAAACCAGCAAGTGGCTCGGGTGCTGATTTATGGAAACATTTGAACGTTAATTTCAGAAGACAGAGGTCAATGAAGCTCTCAAAACTCAATAGGTTGTATTTTTTTAAAACATTACAGTGATGCCACCTAATGGGCTTTTTGTCCAAGATTTTTAGGGTTTGATTATATAATGAACCTATATGTCTTATTGTGGAAGGGGCTGCTTGAGCCCAGACTGTCAAACAGTATGATATATGAGAAAAAACCATAGAATGCATATACAGCGCAGCTGCTTCGTAAGGTATGTAATATCTAATTAATTTAAAGCAGTTCAGATTTTTTTTTACTGTTTTTGAAATTTTCTTTATATGAAGATTAAATTTGAGTTGAGGATCTAGTACAATGCCAAGGTATTTGAATTCTGTAGCTAAACTGATGTCATGATCATGTATATTAACTTTAAAATGTTGCAGGTTACATTTTTTGATTGAAAAGCACATTGAGACTGTTTTCTGAAGGTTCAGCAATAGATGGTTCTTGAGGAGCCACTCTTGGACATCAACCATACTTGTAGACAGTACATCTGCAGCCTGTGCTGGAGTCTTGGCAGCTGTGTAAATAACTGCATCATCTGCATAAAGTTGGCATGTTGCAGCTGAGCAGTGTAACGGCAAGTCATTAATAAAAATGCTGAAAAGTAAAGGACCAAGAATGGACCCTTGTGGGATACCCATGCGGTTGTTTAAAAATGAGGATTTATCCTGGTGAACTTTTACACACTGTTCTCTATTCTGGAGATAAGATGCAAACCATTCTAATGTATTTGGGGAGAAGTTAAAAGATACCATTTTGGATAAAAGCAAACTGTGGTTTACAGTATCGAAAGCCTTTTTGAGATCTAGAAAAACAGCTCCTACCACATTACCCCTGTCCAAGGACTGTTTGACGTTTTCAATAAGGCAACAATTTGCTGTTTCTGTTGAGTATCCTGGTCTAAAACCAAATTGATGTGGATGAAGAAGTTGACTGTCTTGTAAGTAGTCTATCAGCTGTGTAGCTACAACTTTTTCAAGAACCTTAGATAGGACTGGTAAGATAGAGATTGGGCAGTAATTGCATATATCGTCTTTACTGCCTGATTTATGAACTGGTATGACGACAGCTTTTTTCCAGCCAGATGGAAATGTACTAGACCTAATGGAGAGATTAATGAGATGAGTCAGTGGTTTGATTAATATTTTGCTGTGCATTTTGCGAAAGGAGGTGCTCATATTGTAGATATCATTAGTTTTTGAGTTTGACAGTGTTTTAACAATACCAGCAATTAACTTCTCATTTACCTCATCGATGTGAAAAGTATCTGTTGGAAGTATGGAATTTGTGTTGTTGAGCACATTTGGCAGCACAAAAATTTTTGTTAAGTCTTCCACAGAGCCCACAAAGTGTGAATTAAATTCATTTGCCAAAGTAGCCTTGTCACTGACGGTCTTGCCAATGATTCTAAGTTCCTTTACCCCCTTCTGATCGTTTTTTTTATTAGTTAAGTTATTTAAATGCCTCCATAGGGAACTGTTGTTACCCTTTGCATGATCTATCAGTTTATTGTAATAAGATATTTTTGATTTTCGCAGCTCATGTACCACTTTATTTCTTAAACTTTTGTACACAAGGTGATCATTTTGTAGTTTGGAGGTTAGTGATGTTTTCAGTGCATAGTCTCGCCTCTTCATAAATTTTCTTATTTCATTATTTAACCATGGTAGGCTAATCTTCTGTTGTCTACTTTTAATTTGCTTTGAAAATTTTTCTATAGACTTTGTGATTGTTGCAGTTATAAAATTACAACAATCATCTACTTCACATGTTGACATGAGCTGCTCCCAATTTTGATTCTCTAAGTAATGTTCAAACTCCTCATTTTTTGATTTGGGGATAATAAAATTTGATTTGTCAATATCGACTCCCCCAAAATACTGTAGTCGCTTTTTAGTAAGTTTCCTGACAGCAAGAACCATGTTATGATCTGAGAGACCAGTTACAAGATTATAGGTTCTGGTTATTCGTTCTGGTTTATTAGTAAATACCATGTCAATAAGTGTTCTGGATTGTTTGGTTATCCTGGTGGGTCCTTTGATGATTTGCTGGTAATTAAATTTAGTCATGAGGCTTTTCAGTTTTTGTTTGTCTTTTTTATCAGACCAGTTGATATTAAAGTCACCATGAATTATTGTTTCTCTGTTCTTCTCAAGTTGTTTAACCAGATCACTTAATTCATTATAAAAGGAAGAGTTGTGTGACGGTGGGTTGTACACTACTGCAATGTTGAAATTCATTACCGGAGAGAGACATACATTAACAGCTAAACATTCAAGTGAAGTATTCAAATCAACCAGTTGACATTTATATTTCTCTTTGATGTAAATTAAAACACCTCCTCCCCTCCCTACCTGCCTGTCTTTTCTAAAACACTGGTAGCCCACAATATCGATCATATTAGTGTCTATGTTCCTGTGTAGCCAGCTTTCTGAGAGACAAAGGTAGTCCAGATTTGAGTCCAACAACAACACCGAAATCTCATCTCTTTTGGGGATTATGCTCCGTATGTTTAAATGACCGCCGAGGATCCCCTTTGGTTTAGCCTTGGTGTCCCAAAGAACTCGTGCATGATTAACAGTTTGGAAAAATAAATGTTGTTTTTGCTTTTGTACAGCTCGGTTTTGTGCTAACCCAGTGGTCTGCTGTTTAATAGTGGCAGGTCCAGGGTTAAGGTGAATATCTCCTGCCAGAAGTAGCAGAACTAACAGAACTTTAATTGTATATCCTCTGCCATATTGTGATTTTTGCTTAACAGCCATGTTTGCCTTAATTTGGAAGTTTTTGCTCAGGGCTTTTAAAGACCACATAGAGTGTAGGGTGAGATGTCCAAGCCCAAATCCATACAGATAAAACTTTTTAACTTCACCTTTGGTTGAGTTTGTCGGAAAATCCTTCTTGTTGCAGGTCCAGACACACAAAGACAAAACGAAGAGGAAGTAGAGAAGTAGAGAAGGCTTATTAGTGGTGCCCATCAGCCCACTTTTTAATCCGGTGGCAGCCATCTTCAGTCCTTCTTGGAAAGAAGGAAAAGGAAAATCTGTGGATAGTAAAATAAATTCTGCTTATATCGCCAGAATCTGATCCGATCGTCCTCGAATCCAGCTGGGCCTCAGCTAGCCAACTAGCCCCTTCCGTTGCTGGTCTCGTTGCTCATAGTCGCCGTAACTGGTCTCCCGTCCCGCTCCTCCAACCGAGTCTCGTCACACACCGCCGCTGCCACCGAGCTCCGCTGAGGTCACGGTAAATCCTCCGCTAGGCACCGCCACCTACCGTCGTCTGCCTGGGTGAAATCTCTGCTGAGCCCCGTCAACAAATAGCCGCTTGCCTGGTAGTATCTCCGCTGGGCCTCGCAGCTGGGCTTCGATTCAGGCTGGTGTAAGGTGGAATGACTGGCGCCAGCATTAAGCTAACTAGCGTTAGCTTAGCAATCGCTTCAGGTAGGGCACATCAGTGAATCACAAGGAAGCGCTGGAATCGCTGGTCAGTTTACTCACAGTGGCCGGATAAAAGCGATCAAAGGGGTAATCCACCGGAGGTATATCCGATCGCTGTAGGTTAGTTATTTAGAGACTGGCGCCAGCATTAAGCTAACTAGTGTTAGCTTAGCAATCGCTTCAGGTAGCATTAAGCTAACTAGTGTTAGCTTAGCAATCGCTTCAGGAAGGCGCAGGAAGTCGCTGGAGAAAGGCGATTAAAGGGCAATCCAGCGGAGGTGGCAATTCAGCCCGTGCGTGTTCGCCACGAGCGCCGATCGCTGCAGGCCAGCCACTTTTAATGGCAAAGTCAGTGACTTTGTCTCAGCACTGAAAAAGTGTGACCATCCCGGTCGCCATCGACCGTTCCACACCCACGGGGAACAGCCTAAGCCACTCCTTCTTCATCCTCCCTTGCAGTGTAAACATGCTCATACAGAGAAGCAAAAACATGAGTGGTTGAACATTCATCCTACAAACTACACACAAACAAATTTCCCCTTCCCACACTTGTGGCAAACCCCCCAAAATCAAAAGAAAAATTCTGTCTCCCGATATAGCCATCGACCGTTCCACACCCACGGGGAACAGCCTAAGCCACTCCTTCTTCATCCTCCCAATCACCCTAACTCTACTGCTTTTAATGACGTAACATTAACTCTCCTCTGTAGTTTTCCAACTTAACTCCAAAATTTTTAACAACTTTGTACATCATAGTTTTTTTTTTGTTTGTTTGTTTTGTTTTTGTTTTGTTTTTTTAATATATAATACAATCTATATTTTGTAAACTTACTATTTACTTCAAGTCAGTCAGATGCCTGTGCAAATGCTTAATTATTCTACCTTATATTTTGTTCATGCTTAGCTCCCACCAGTCTCTTCTTCTTCTTTGATCTTCTTGATGAACTCCTGCGCCTCCTCTGGGGTCTTGAAGATGTGGGTTCTGCCCTCATACGTGGTCAGCAGTCTCGCAGGATAGATTACACCATGACGAATCCCAAGGTTGCGCAGCTCCTTACGTACGGGATCAAACTGCTTCCTCAATTGCTGGATTCCTGTGGCCAAATCTGGGTAGAACCGCACCTGCTGGTCCTGGTGTTTAATCTCTCCTTTAGCACGTGCAGCGTTGAAGATCTTCATCCTGTCTCTGTTGCTAAGAAACTTCATAATTAAGGTCCTCGGCGGTCCCTTATCTCTCCGTGGGCCAATACGATGTGCTTTTTCCAGAACCACTGCTGATTGCAACTCCTCGCTGCCCAGCACCTCCGGAATCCACTTTTCCAGAAAGGAACATACGTCCCGACCTTCTGATTCCTCTGGAAGACCCACCAGCCTCAAATTATTCTGTCTCGACCGAGATTCCAAATCCAAAATATTATCTTCCAGAGATTTATTTTTTTTTTCCAAAGTGCGCACCTTTAATTGAAGACGGGTGACGTCATCTTCAGCACTAGCGAGACGGAGCTCCATCTGCGCCGTTCGTTCTACACAGTCACCCAATTCCTTTCTTATTCCTTCCAACGCTGTCATAATCCCATCAAATCTAGAGGAAAAGTCCGCTCTCATTGAACTCATGGCAGCCATCAGCGCATCTGCGCCATTCCCCGCAGAAATCGCACCGTTGCCAGCCTCCTCCGCCATATATGGAGTTTTGTTTGCTGCGTCACAGACCTGAAAGTCCGTTAATTTGGACTGTTTCGGCGGCTCGCTTTTTCCTTTTCCTGGTTTTCCAGCCTTAGGCTTCGCCGACATATCCTCGCCCAAATGCTGGGATACGTTCTGTCCCAAATGAGAGAGTTATTTGCCGATTTTTTTCTCCAGGAGCAGAGCAGAGCGAGACACGTCCGTCCTATGTGGCAGCCATAACCGGAAGTCCGTGTTGGGCAAGTTACTAAAAAAATAATTAATTACAGTTACTTCTTTTCAAAAGTAAATGAGTTGCTTTACCAGTTATCGCGTGATTAAGGTAGTTACTTGGAAAAGTAACTTTCATGTTACTTTTAAATGCTTACTTAAATCATCTTGCACACAGCAAGATAATTTAGTTTAATGAATTACATTACAGGCTTATTAATGTCAGACTGAATACAGACTGTTTCAGACAGAGCTTTTAGAACATGTTCAGTCTGCTTTATCCTGCCTTTAGACCTCATACTGTGGGGAAAATCTGAAGAAAATAAATAATATTGCCAGTAATTTCCTCATTTTGGAGTGAGAAATAGGGTTTGTGGAGTGTGAGAGAGGGGTAAAAGGAGTGAGAATCACTCCAAAAGAGTGAGTTGGCAACACTGCATAAAGCTGTCCATGTTTAGCTTACCTTTATGATATGAATTAATCCGATGTGCAGTGATCCAAAGAAAGTGTCCATTATCCACAGTCCAAATGTCTGCTGTGGCAGAAACATGATCCAGTCCCTCAGATTTCTTTTGGAGGTCAAAAACCATGTTTGAATAATCTTTATCCAGGTAGCGAGTACTTGTATTTTAATTTCTGTGGCTCACAGTCCAGGGTCTGGGTCACAAACTGACCAGATGCATACCTGTGCTTGAAATCCAGCCGTGGGTGTTGAGACAAGAGTATTTTCACTTTACATCCAGCCGTGGCTGTTCACATACCATAAATCCACAAAACTCGGTGTTGTTAGCATAGCCTAGCACTAGCTTTGTTGCTGTTTTCAAGCACTTCTGAAGATTGCAGTAGGTCTCAACCGGCACTTAGCTTGCAAACCACCAATATGCTTTTGTCCTTAACCATGACAGAGGAAAAATAATCTGTCTATTTCCACAAAAACAAAGTAGCTTCATCTTTTCCTCCATTCAGTAGTGAAGACTCAGCTCTCTGCAACAGGTCATGTCGATTGACGGCTGCATCAGCTACGGTAGGGTCAGTCTGTATATTCATTTATTTGCACTAAAAATATCTATCCATATTAATAAAACAAGTAACGCATCTGGTCAAATTTCAGTAACTAACATTTTTTTTTTATTTAAGTTTTTGTAAAGGGTATACATGTCAATTACAGCATTGCATTGTTTACATTTTTATCACATTCCCTTTTTTTGACAACACTGGAAAAAAAAATTATTACACCCTTTTTAAAAAAAACAAAAAAAAACAAAAGAGCAGAAAAATAAAAGAGCATTTGAGTAGCGTTGGAACAAAGAGAGGTGCCATTATTGAAATGGTGTTTGTGCAAGATTAGATCTGATGGAAGACACATATGCATTCCATCCATCCATCCATCCATCCATCTTCTACCGCTTTTCCGGAGGTCCGGGTCGCGGAAGCAGCAGTTCAAGCAGAGAAGCCCAGACTTCCCTCTCCCCAGCCACCTGTTCCAGCTCTTCAGAGGGGATACCAAGGCGTTCCCAGACCAGCTGGGAGACATAGTCTCTCCACCAAGTCCTGGGTCTGCCCCGGGGTCTCCTCCCAGTGGGACGTACCTGAAACACCTCAAGTGGGAGGCGTCCAGGAGGCATCCTAATCAGATGCCCATACCACCTCAACTGACTCCTTTCAATGTGGAGGAGCAGCGGTTCTACTCTGAGCCTCTCCCGGATGACTGAGCTCCTCACCCTATCTCTGAGGGTGAGTCCAGCAATCCTACGGAGAAAGCTCATTTCAGCCGCCTGTATCCGCGATCTCGTTCTTTCGGTCATTACCCAAAGCTCGTGACCATAGGTGAGAGTAGGAACGTAGATTGACTGGTAAATCGACAGCTTTGCCTTAGAACTAAGCTCCCTCTTCACCACAACAGACCGGTACAACGTCCGCATCACTGCAGATGCTGCTCCAATCCGTCTGTCGATCTCTCGCTCCATTTTCCCCTCACTCGTGAACAAGACCCCAAGATACTTAAACTCCTCCACTTGGGGCAGGAGCCTGTCCCCAACCCGGAGAGGACAATCCACCTTTTTCCGGCTGAGGACCATGGACTCGGACTTGGAGGTGCTGATTCTCATCCCAGCCGCTTCACACTCAGCGGAAAACCGTCCCAGCAAGAGCTTTAGGTCATTGCTGGATGAAGCCAACAGGACAACATCATCTGCAAACAACAGAGATGAGATCCTGTGGTCACCAAGCATGACACCCTCCATTCCCTGGCTGCGCCTAGAAATCCTGTCCATAAAAATTATGAACAGGATCGGTGACAAAGGGCAGCCCTGGCGGAGTCCAACTCTCACTGGGAATGACTCCGACCGAGTGTTGGCAATACGAACCAAACTCTCACAACGGTCGTACAGAGACCGAATAGCTCGTAACAACAAACCCGATACCCCATACTCTCGAAGCACCCCCCACAAAAATCCACGAGGGACGCGGTCAAATGCCTTCTCCAAGTCCACAAAACACATGTAAACTGGCTGGGCAAACTCCCACGAACCCTCAAGAATTCTCGAGAGGGTAAAGAGCTGGTCCAATGTGCCACGGCCAGGATGAAAACCACATTGCTCCTCCTGAATCCGAGGTTCGACCAACGGCTGGACTCTCCTCTCCAGTACCTTGGCATAGACCTTCCCAGGGAGGCTGAGGAGTGTGATCCCTCTAAAGTTGGAGCACACCCTCCGGTCCCCTTTTTTGAAGAGAGGAACCACCACCCCGGTTTGCCATGCCAAAGGCACTGTCCCCGACCTCCACGCAATGTTGCAGAGGCGTGTCAACCATGACAACCCAACAACATCCAGGGCCTTGAGGCACTCAGGGCGAATCTCGTCCACCCCCGGGGCCCGGCCACCAAGGAGATTTTTAACCACCTTGGCGACCTCAGCCCCTGTGATAGGCGAGTCATCCCCCTCGTCCCCAAACCCTGCTTCCTCTGTGGAAGACGTATCAGTGGGATTGAGGAGATCCTCGAAGTATTCCTTCCACCGCCCGATGATATCCCCAGTTGAAGTCAACAGTGTCCCATCCGCACCATACACAGTGTGGACGGGGAGCTGCTTTCCCCTCCTGAGCCGCCGAACAGTTTGCCAGAATCTCTTTGAAGCCGACCGAAAGTCTTGTTCCATGGCCTCACCGAACTCCTCCTATACCCGCGTTTTTGCTTCAGCAACCACCCAAGCTGCACTCCGCTTGGCCTGCCGGTACACCTCAGCTGCTTCGGGAGTCCCACAAGCCAACCAAGCTTGATAGGACTCCTTCTTCAGGACTCCTTCTTCTTCTCCTTCTTCTTCATATGACTCCCGAAGAAGAAGGAGTCATATGCATTCCAGGGTTGCCAAAAGTTCAAGAACCCATCCATGTCCTGTCTCAGTGCAAATGTCAACTTTTCCATCAAATAAATGTCCTGAATCACGTTAATCCAATCTTCAGGTGCAGGACAATCTTTTGACATCCATTTTTTTGTTAGAGCTTTTTTACTTGCCAATATTAAAACAGTGAATAAATATTTTTCTCCTCGTCTTTCCAGTGATTCCGGTAGTAAACCCAAATACAAAGTTACAAAAGAAAAGGGAACTGTTACTTTGAATATTTTCCCCAATATTGTCTGTACATTGGTCCAATATTGGTGGATAACTGGGCATGACCAAAACACATGAAAATGATTTGCAGTCTTTTCACCACACAAGCGGAGCTCGGTGGCAGCGGCGGTGTGTGACGAGACTCGGTTGGAGGAGCGGGACGGGAGACCAGTTACAGCGACTATGAGCAACGAGACCAGCAACGGAAGGGGCTAGTTGGCTAGCTGAGGCCCAGCTGGATTCGAGGACGATCGGATCAGATTCTGGCGATATAAGCAGAATTTATTTTACTATCCACAGATTTTCTTTTTCCTTCTTTCCAAGAAAGACTGAAGATAGCTGCCACCGGATTAAAAAGTGGGCTGATGGGCACCACTAATAAGCCTTCTCTACTTCTCTACTTCCTCTTCGTTTTGTCTTTGTGTGTCTGGACCTGCAACAAGAAGGATTTTCCAACAAACTCAACCAAAGGTGAAGTTAAAAACTTTTATCTGTATGGATTTGGGCTTGGACATCTCACCCTACACTCTATGTGGTCTTTAAAAGCCCTGAGCAAAAACTTCCAAATTAAGGCAAACATGGCTGTTAAGCAAAAATCACAATATGGCAGAGGATATACAATTAAAGTTCTGTTAGTTCTGCTACTTCTGGCAGGAGATATTCACCTTAACCCTGGACCTGCCACTATTAAACAGCAGACCACTGGGTTAGCACAAAACCGAGCTGTACAAAAGCAAAAACAACATTTATTTTTCCAAACTGTTAATCATGCACGAGTTCTTTGGGACACCAAGGCTAAACCAAAGGGGATCCTCGGCGGTCATTTAAACATACGGAGCATAATCCCCAAAAGAGATGAGATTTCGGTGTTGCTGTTGGACTCAAATCTGGACTACCTTTGTCTCTCAGAAAGCTGGCTACACAGGAACATAGACACTAATATGATCGATATTGTGGGCTACCAGTGTTTTAGAAAAGACAGGCAGGTAGGGAGGGGAGGAGGTGTTTTAATTTACATCAAAGAGAAATATAAATGTCAACTGGTTGATTTGAATACTTCACTTGAATGTTTAGCTGTTAATGTATGTCTCTCTCCGGTAATGAATTTCAACATTGCAGTAGTGTACAACCCACCGTCACACAACTCTTCCTTTTATAATGAATTAAGTGATCTGGTTAAACAACTTGAGAAGAACAGAGAAACAATAATTCATGGTGACTTTAATATCAACTGGTCTGATAAAAAAGACAAACAAAAACTGAAAAGCCTCATGACTAAATTTAATTACCAGCAAATCATCAAAGGACCCACCAGGATAACCAAACAATCCAGAACACTTATTGACATGGTATTTACTAATAAACCAGAACGAATAACCAGAACCTATAATCTTGTAACTGGTCTCTCAGATCATAACATGGTTCTTGCTGTCAGGAAACTTACTAAAAAGCGACTACAGTATTTTGGGGGAGTCGATATTGACAAATCAAATTTTATTATCCCCAAATCAAAAAATGAGGAGTTTGAACATTACTTAGAGAATCAAAATTGGGAGCAGCTCATGTCAACATGTGAAGTAGATGATTGTTGTAATTTTATAACTGCAACAATCACAAAGTCTATAGAAAAATTTTCAAAGCAAATTAAAAGTAGACAACAGAAGATTAGCCTACCATGGTTAAATAATGAAATAAGAAAATTTATGAAGAGGCGAGACTATGCACTGAAAACATCACTAACCTCCAAACTACAAAATGATCACCTTGTGTACAAAAGTTTAAGAAATAAAGTGGTACATGAGCTGCGAAAATCAAAAATATCTTATTACAATAAACTGATAGATCATGCAAAGGGTAACAACAGTTCCCTATGGAGGCATTTAAATAACTTAACTAATAAAAAAAACGATCAGAAGGGGGTAAAGGAACTTAGAATCAATGGCAAGACCGTCAGTGACAAGGCTACTTTGGCAAATGAATTTAATTCACACTTTGTGGGCTCTGTGGAAGACTTAACAAAAATTTTTGTGCTGCCAAATGTGCTCAACAACACAAATTCCATACTTCCAACAGATACTTTTCACATCGATGAGGTAAATGAGAAGTTAATTGCTGGTATTGTTAAAACACTGTCAAACTCAAAAACTAATGATATCTACAATATGAGCACCTCCTTTCGCAAAATGCACAGCAAAATATTAATCAAACCACTGACTCATCTCATTAATCTCTCCATTAGGTCTAGTACATTTCCATCTGGCTGGAAAAAAGCTGTCGTCATACCAGTTCATAAATCAGGCAGTAAAGACGATATATGCAATTACTGCCCAATCTCTATCTTACCAGTCCTATCTAAGGTTCTTGAAAAAGTTGTAGCTACACAGCTGATAGACTACTTACAAGACAGTCAACTTCTTCATCCACATCAATTTGGTTTTAGACCAGGATACTCAACAGAAACAGCAAATTGTTGCCTTATTGAAAACGTCAAACAGTCCTTGGACAGGGGTAATGTGGTAGGAGCTGTTTTTCTAGATCTCAAAAAGGCTTTCGATACTGTAAACCACAGTTTGCTTTTATCCAAAATGGTATCTTTTAACTTCTCCCCAAATACATTAGAATGGTTTGCATCTTATCTCCAGAATAGAGAACAGTGTGTAAAAGTTCACCAGGATAAATCCTCATTTTTAAACAACCGCATGGGTATCCCACAAGGGTCCATTCTTGGTCCTTTACTTTTCAGCATTTTTATTAATGACTTGCCGTTACACTGCTCAGCTGCAACATGCCAACTTTATGCAGATGATGCAGTTATTTACACAGCTGCCAAGACTCCAGCACAGGCTGCAGATGTACTGTCTACAAGTATGGTTGATGTCCAAGAGTGGCTCCTCAAGAACCATCTATTGCTGAACCTTCAGAAAACAGTCTCAATGTGCTTTTCAATCAAAAAATGTAACCTGCAACATTTTAAAGTTAATATACATGATCATGACATCAGTTTAGCTACAGAATTCAAATACCTTGGCATTGTACTAGATCCTCAACTCAAATTTAATCTTCATATAAAGAAAATTTCAAAAACAGTAAAAAAAAATCTGAACTGCTTTAAATTAATTAGATATTACATACCTTACGAAGCAGCTGCACTGTATATGCATTCTATGGTTTTTTCTCATATATCATACTGTTTGACAGTCTGGGCTCAAGCAGCCCCTTCCACAATAAGACATATAGGTTCATATTATATAATCAAACCCTAAAAATCTTGGACAAAAAGCCCATTAGGTGGCATCACTGTAATGTTTTAAAAAAATACAACCTATTGAGTTTTGAGAGCTTCATTGACCTCTGTCTTCTGAAATTAACGTTCAAATGTTTCCATAAATCAGCACCCGAGCCACTTGCTGGTTTCGTCCCAAGACAGGACAGCAGCAGAGCCACCAGGAGTTCTGTTAACAATAACTGTAAAATATTCCACCGCAGAACCACATTTGGACAAACAGCTTTCTCTATAAAGGGCAGTCACATCTGGAACACAATGCCAAATGAAATTAAAATAATAACGGACTTTAAAACATTCACTAAAAATGTTAAAAACTGGCTGAAAAATAAACAAGAATGTACTCATGTATGAATTAATTGTCTGCAAAGTGAGAGTGAATGAAGGGAAGGAATAAATGTGTTTGTTTATAGTGAGTGACGGAGGGAGGAAGGCCTGAAATAGGCAAATGTGAGTTATGTTATATGTGTTAAATGTGAGTCAGGCTGTTATATTTGTGTATTTATAATATTTATGTTAAATGTGAGTCAGGCTGTTATATTTGTGTATTTATAATATTTATAATATTTATAATTGTGTATTTATAATTTTTCTGCATTGATGTATGTGGTTATTGTGTATATTTTTTTATCTTGATTCTTTTTTCTAAAGCCCATCCAGGGACAAGAGTTGCAAATTAGCTAATAGCTATACACTCTATGTGCAACACATCAGATTGATTGTCTTTGATTAATTATCTATGTTTATTGCACTGTCCCTGTCAAATAAACTAATCTACTACTACTACTACAAGTGCCAACAATTCAACCCTTTACGAGTAAATTTGTTTTGTGCAGGTGTTCTGAAAAATCTTAACAAATTTTTCCATCCAAATTCTCTCGACAGCAGGGATGAAGTACTTTTCCATTGTTGTTTATTTAGCTTTTCCCATATTTCCAGTTGTAAAGTGAAATTCCCCTCTTTTTCCCATCTCTCTTTTATATATGATGTGTTGTCTCCTTTTAAATCTTGAAGACCATGGTATATTTTAGAAATGTATCTGATCCCTGGGATCCCTTTATTTGCCATTAAGAAGACCTTCAGAACACCTGACTGGGCCCTTTCCAAATCCTCCTTTTTAAGTATTTTGTTTATGTGGTGTCTAAGCTGAAAGAACCTGTAAAGGTCTTGATTTACTAGATCTTGTTTTTTCAAATCTTCAAAACTTCTTAAAGTTTGCCCTTTAAAAAAATCGTAATATTTTATCAGTCCGTTCTCTTTCCACTTTTTAAATCTAGTGTCTGTTTTATTAGGAGTAAAATCCTGATCATAGGAAATCCATTGCAATAATCGATAGGGTTCTTTATTTGATTCTCTCTGACTATCTTAAACCAAATTTTTAGCGGGGTCTCTATCCACGGGTTAGTGTTATTCAAAAGGTTAGGTAAGGCATTATTCCCTATTATCGCCTGTAGGGGAATGTCACTTGTTATTTGACATTCTATCTCCTTCCATTGTGCAGTGTAGACTGGGATACATAACTCTACTAAAGTTTCAATTTGCGCGGCTTTAAAATAGTCTCTGATATTTGGCAGCGCGAGCCCACCTTTGTCTTTGTTTAGCTGTAGGGTTCTATATCTGATTCTTGGTCTCTTGCCCTGCCATATGAATCTTGAGATCCTTCTGTCCAGTTCTTGCCATGTTTTTTTGGGAGGTTCTACCGGTATTGTTTGGAAAAGGTATAGAAGACGTGGAAGTATATTCATTTTGACTGCTTCAGTTCTTTGTGCAGTAACCAAGAATGGTATCATATTCCATCTTGCTAGATCAGATTTTATTTTTGTCATCAGTGGATCATAGTTTAGTGTTATAATTTTGTTGAGTTGTTTCGGGATATTGACCCCCAGATATTTCATAGATTCCATCTCCCAGTTAGTTTTGAATTTGCTTAGTAAATATTGATTTGGGTTATAGTTGAATGTTAAAATTTGGGTTTTATGCATATTTAATTCGTACCCCGATAACTCTCCATACTCTGAAAAAACTGAGATTAGTTCTGGAAAAGGGGTGTCCGGCTGCCCCAGGTATATTAAAATGTCATCAGCAAAGAGTGCTATTTTATGTTCCTTCTGACCAAGTGTAATACCTTGAATTTTTTGATTCTGTCTTATCCGCTGGACCGGCGGCGCCACACGAGTCGGCTGCCCGTTGCAACAGCCTTTTTTTTATCTTCCTTCTTCTTTCTACACCTTTCACTCTGTATATATATCACGGACGCACGGATCGCCCCGGGGGTCTCCTGGGTCGGCGGACGGAGCCACTGTTTGCAGTGGGAGACGTTGCAGCGGGGAGGAGCTAGTGCTAGCTAGCACTTGGCCGCCGCCTGGTGCTAATGGGAAACTCGACATACCAGGAGCTGTAGCGAAAATGACGCGGGTGCCGGGCTGGAGTTTAGGCGGCGTGCAAGAAATATAAGACAGAATAATAAAGAGCGATGGCAAGAACCAAGCAGACCGCCCGTAACATCTACTGGAGGAAGAAGCCCCCCAGGAGACAGCTGGCCACCAGGGCTGCTCGGAGAGGCGCTCCGGCCACCGGCAGAGTGAAGAGGCCTCGCCGTCACAGGCCCGTGGCTCTGAGAGAGATCCGTCACTACCAGAAATCCACGGAGCTGCTCATCCGTAAGCTGCCCGTTCAGTGCCTGATGAGGGAGATTGCTCAGGACTTCAAGACCGTCCTGCGTTTCCTGAGCTTCGCCGTCATGGCTCTGCAGGAGGCCAGAGAGGCCTACCTGGTGGGTCTCTTCTTCGCCAAGAGGGTCACCATCATGCCCAAAGACTTCCAGCTGGCCCGCCGCGTCCGCGGAGAGAGAGCTTAGACTTTCTGCTGCACATTCACCAACCATAATGCTCCGCACTGTGTGTCTATATATATATTTATAGTAATATGTACATATGTTTAGTAGATGTTCTTGTTTTTTCTTGCCTTCTGATTGTTGCTCTGAGTGTTGCTATCCCTGTGCTGTTGCAATCCTGGAATTTCCCCATTGTGGGACTAATAAAGGCTTATCTTATCTTATCTTATCTTATCCATTGGCTCAGAGGTTCTATGAAGATTGCAAAGAGCAGTGGAGACAAGGGGCAGCCCTGACAACATCCTCTTTCCAGTTCAAAAGAGGATGATAATTTACCGTTAATCCTTATTTTAGCTGTTGGTTTTTTATATAATGCCTGGATAGTTCTAATGAAGTTGTTATGAAAATTGAAACTGGATAAGATTCTATATAGAAAAGACCAGTCAACTGAATCAAATGCTTTTTCAGCATCTAATCCTAGTATGGCTGCATTTAAATTATATATTTTTTTATATGATAAATTATGTGTAAAGTGCATCTAATGTTATCTTGTCTGTCTTTGTCTTATAAAACCTGTTTGGTCTAAATGAATTAAGTCTGTCAGTATATTTTCTAACCTTTTGGCAAGGATAGCGGTAAACAGTTTATAGTCCTGATTTAACACACTGATTGGTCTGTAGTTGGAGCAGTCTAGTTTATCCTTTTCAGGTTTAGGTATGACTGCAATGACCCCTTCTCTCCAGGAGGGGGGATTTCCACTGTGTGGAGGACATAGTTAAATGTTTTCAGGAGGAGAGGAGATAGTTGCTGTTTAAAGGTTTTGTACCACTCTGCTGTATAACCATCTGCTCCTGGGGATTTGTTAGCTTTAAGTTTCATAATTGCTTTTTCTAATTCTTTAGGTTGTATTTCTGCCAGTAGTTTATTTTGTGACTCAGTAAGTTGGGGAAGATTTAATGCATTTAGGAAGGCTTCGGATGTGTCTGTGTTTTTTGAGGGAGTACAAGTTCTTGTAGTAATTCTCGAAACTTTTAAGAATTTCCTGAATTCTAAATTTTATTTCCTTTGATACTGGGTCTCTGATTTTGTAGATTGCTCTCTCCGTTTGTTGTTTCCTCAATTTATAGGCTAGTAATTTTGCCGATTTGCTACCCGTTTCATAATATTTTTGTTTCAGAAATGTAAGTTTCTTCTGGATTTCTATTGTGTAGATCTCATTTATTTGTTTTTTTATTTCCTTAATTTTGAGTGAGTCATTAGAATGAGTGTTGTCTTTGTGCTCTTTCTAGTTTCTTAAGTTCTGACTCTAATGTGATTAGTTTTTCTTTCTCAATTTCTTTTGGGGTGCCAGTTTTGCAATAATCTTTCCCCTTATTACAGCTTTGCATGCGTCCCACAGTATTAAAGGGGATACTTCTCCATTATCATTTTCTTCCAAATATCTGAGAATATCTGATTCCAATTCATCTTTCAATGGTCCTTTCAGCACATTTGAATTTAACCTCCAAGAAAATGTATTATTTGTGTATTTTTGGATGTTTAACTCCATATAGATCGGACTGTGGTCAGAGAGATCCATCAGTCCTATTTTACATGTTTTTACTCTTCCAATGTCTCTATTAAACAAAAAAATAGTCAGTCTTTGAGTATGATAAATGTGGTGCTGAGTAAAATGTATAATCTTTTACACTGGGGTTGAATTCCCTCCACACGTCACAGATTCCCAATTCATTTAGTAGCATCCTAGTTTTTCTACTTTGAGTGTTATTTTGATGTGGAGAATTTCCTGATGCATCCCAGTATGGATTCAGTCTTAGATTGAAGTCTCCACCACATATCACTAAACCTTGGGCTTTAGTTATCATTAGGTCAAATACATTTTTATAAAATTTCCAGTTAGCCCCTGGAGGTGCATATACATTCAGCAGGGTGATATTTTCTCCCTCTAGCCGACCAAGTACCATGCTAAATCTCCCTTCTTTATCTTTGTTTTCTGAATTTTTTTCAAATATAATTTTGGTTGAGATCCATGTCGCTACCCCCCTCCTCCTCCCTGACATATGAAGATGAAGAGATCAGTTTAACCCCTTGCACTCTGCTCAATTTCCCTAAAAACGCCAAGAAATAACGTGTCCAAAGTAAATCAAAAGCTGTTCTTCAACCCTTTGCAGCATCTTCATGGGGTTGGTCTCATTTAAAAGAAAACACTTTGAATTTTTTGGTAAAACAGTCATAATCGCTCTAAGTGCTTCTGCCACTGAGTAACAGTCATCTAAACATACTGAACTTGAAGAAAATAAATTTCGCCTGGGTGTTTTTTTGGATACAAATGCTTGCAAATAACACACAGTTTCAGATCTGGGCTGGAAAATGCAACAGAAATGTAGAACCAAGTGTTATCCAGCTGAGGTCAAAATTTTGTAACAATACCACAAAAAATAAATATATTACACAGCTTTGTTCTCAAATGGCACAGTTTGGAGAAACGTCTGTAACTTCTGAATGATTCAATATAGAAGCTTCATCTTGGGCTCTAATGAAAGGTGACACTCAGGGCTGTGTGTGTGTGTGTGGGGGGGGGGGGTGTTTATTCATTATGAATGAATGAATGAACAAACAAGCCTCCACACACAAAGAAGCATGCCACGTAAAAAATGTGTGGCTTTTTTTTTTTTTACAAGAAAAAAATAACCTACAGTGCACTAAAAATTATTCTAAAATATTTGTAATGTAGAAGATAACAACTCCCCCCCCACCCCCCCGCTACAGAGGACGGACATCGGCCATCGCTACATGACGGAACAGTCATGTGGCGATGTGGGGACCGCGGCGCACAGTCCCCGCGGTCCCTGCCCCCCCCCTCGCTACAGAAGAGTAGCGGGGGGGGGCGGCTTCATGGTCCGGACGCGGCGCACGAACCGTGTGCCACGGTGCACGGACTTCGGACTTCGTGCGCCGCACAGTTGTAATTTACCGATCGGTCAAAAGTCATTTTTGATTACAATTTTCAGGGATAAAGAATAATTTAGCTTATAACACTTACCTGTTCACAACAGCAGTGTAGCTGGCGAACTTCTCTTCCTCATTGTCAGACGAACATGAAGCTGGTCCGCTTATTACGGACTCGTGGTTCTGGTCACGCGACCCGGTCAAAACATAATTTGACCGGGTCAAATAATAATTCCATTATTGCGGTTTTGCGCTTCCATGATTGCGGTTTTGGCAAACGATTTTTCAAAACAAATAACAGTAGTAATAAAAAAAGACTGGCGAACGCGTGTGTGTCACCCAGCCTTCGTCGTTGGCCTCCGTCGGTCTATGATGACTATGGAAGAGAATCCTAAACGTCTACTCTGCTGGGACAGCACCGCCTGTGGCTGAACAGGCCGATGCGCGAATGGCAGTCCCTGTCATACAGGTCGCACTTGTGGGTGGTCTCCGTGCTGCTGGGTCTGTGGCGGTTCTTCCTGCGGGTCCTTTTTTCATCTGCTGCAGCAGTCAGTCTCTCTTCACCCAGCCTTACACAAAACAGCTTTCGAACTTCTGTGCTTCAATTGGCTCGCTGCATTCGCAGCCATTGGTAGGCGGGTCCTTCTTGCTAGGTTTTCAGTCATTGGTTCTCCAAGGTTTCAGAAACCCAATTCAAGGCTCTTATTAGTCGAATGAAAGGTCAATCATATCTAATCTGTTCGCGGCTGTGTCTGTAGTGGAAGAACGGAAATGCAGCTTTTTTTTTTCAGTGCGCTCCAGGACGCAGCGCCCTCGTGCGCTCTAGGACGCAGAGACGTGCCCGCCCGCGGTACACAGAAGTGCAACAGGTTAAACCCTTGTCTATTAAGTTTAGTGTGCTCCAAGTCTGTTAGGTAGGTCTCCTGTAAGAATATTCCTGCTTTGTCTTTTTTCATTTTGCCTAGAATCTTGGATCTTTTAACTGGATCCAGGATCCCTTTTATATTATGAGATTATTTTGGTTGCACCCTGTTTCTCCATTGTATTGGAGAAAGTGGCCCTCTTTTATGCTACTCAAAAACTGAAAGAACATTAAGAACATAAAAAACATTAAGAACATAGTATATAAAACTTTAAAACAAAACTGTCAAAAAATCTTCCTGAACTGAGGTCTTTTTTAGCGACCTTAGAAGAGGCTTGATGGTGTGTCTGAGGGAAATTCCTCAAACTTTGTTTCGTGTTAAGGGCCCTCTCTTACCCCTGTAAGTTGTCCCATGTTTTTAACGTGATTTTCAGATCCCAATCCAAACTTGTAATGATTTCCTTTTTTTTTTTTATGCCTATACCCTATGAAATTGTGCACAACCTCCCACCACCATCACAGCAAACAATCATGTTAATACAGTATTTGTTAGTGTGGAGAGTTCATATGGTTCATTGTCACATTTCTATTTTAACAAGTTTTTTTTTAAAGACTTATTTGTTTCTAATATTATGACTGTTCCATGAAATGTTTTACCACTTCATATTTGCTGATTCTGCATCTCTTTAATGTCTGTTACCTTGTAGGAGGAGGGTTGGATGCACAGATTGACTAAAAATATCGTTATTCCCTCCTGAAAGCGTCCAGTTTTTCCTTATAGCCCTGGCGCTGGGTTTCTCGCTGCTGGCCCGTGGATTTTGAGGGTCTCTGTGTGCACCACGTTTGAGCCTTGATTCTTTCAATCGGGTCTGCTGCGGGTTTATACACCGTTACCGGGAGCCCTCTTCTCGCCAAGCCAGTCTCAAAACCTCTTTTGTTCTGAAGTTGGAAAACTTCACCACCACCGATTGCGGGGGAGCTTCCGCCGACGGCCTTGGGGCTAGTGAACGGTGCGCCCTTTCTATTTTCAAATCGTTGGATTTGGGAATTTCCAACTTCTCTCTCAGTATGGTTTCCACGCATGCAGCCATTGTGGTGAAACCATCCTCGACTCCTTCTTTCAGACCATGAATTCTGATGTTGTCCCTTCTTAGTCTTCCTTCCAGGTCGGTTAGCTTAGCCTCCAGTCTTGTCTGTCATTTGAGTAATTCCAGCGTGGTTTCTTCCAGCCCTTTTATTCTTTCCTCTGCTTCCATGATTCGGGCCTCAGCCTGGTCCACTCTGTTGTTTGTCCTTTTTATTTCGTCTTTAAGTTCACAAAATTCAGCCCAACACTCTCGCCGAAATTCTCTTAATTCTTGAAGTATTGTTTTTAAGCTAGCCGTGTTACTAGCCTCATTTTGCTCCTCTATTTCCGAGTGGTTGTTGTCTTCGAGGTCAGATTCTCCGGCCAATGCGTGACTTGGCCTGGTAAATGTCAATCTCTTCTGTTTTCCTTTAGGCATAATGACTTTGTCTTTTGATTTTCACTCATCCATAAGTCCGTTAAATCTGATTTTCATGGTATTTTCACATATGGGATATGGGAACTTCAGCGTTAAGCTGCTACCACCATGCTGTCCAGACTGGAAATCAACTGTAACATTTTTAAACAGTAATTTCGTTACACAGCACATTACTGCAAAAGTAGTGGCATTACAGTAACGCATTACTCCCAACACCAACCTTTAGCCATTGCTAGCAGTGCCCACTGCAAACACTTTTACATGGTAATGTTAGAATAAAATAATAGTGAAGATTCGTTTGTTCAATATTACATAATGGGCTCACACACAAGCTACAAACATACATTCACACACATACACGTATCCAAAAAGTGCTTTAGCTCTACACACACATGCACACACATACATGCACACTCACATTATCTCTAGTCTCTATTTCCTGCATCCACATGTGGACATGGGGGTTGCGTCGGGTTGAAGAGTCTTAAACAGGAGGTGAATGCCATAAATGGACTAAAACGGTGCCATAAAACGGAGACATCTAGACCCTGAATGGAAGGATGTGGAAGCCATAAAGGCAAGAAGACATCTGGAGCAACTAAGAAGAAAGATGTGGGAGCTATTTTGGGCCCGAGAAGACTAGAGTGGATAAATGGACTTGTATTATTGTTGGAAGAGTGGATGGGACCACCCACCCACTCAGAAGCTATATGTAGGAGGGACTTCTTTTGTTCGGGGTCTCGGAACAGATTGTGCTGCTGAGACCTGGTCGAGTTGGCCATGTGTGTGATTCAATAAAAGTTAAACTGAAAAATAGTATTTCTAATGTGATTATTGGTTGGTTAACTGAAAAGATTCTGCTAACAGTCCAAAATTAATTTTTACAGTAATTTGTGCATAAAAACGCTGAAACTAAATGTTAAGAGATCGAAGACAGACAGTATTGTGTATACAATATACTAGAAGAGATGTAAAACAAATACTGCATCTATATTGTACACTGCTGTTGTTGGTGTGCTTGTGTCTAGCTGTCTTCATTTTTTTTTTTAACTCCATCATGTAAAGGTGCAACAAGGTGAAACATTGGAAGTACTAGAAGGACAGCAACTGGTACCACATGTCATGGAAATGCATTACCAGCATTCTGCATGCAATTTCATGCAAAAACATCCCTTTTTAACACTGTAAGCTAGGGTGGATGACGGGTGTATTATTCACAGAGGGGTAAAACTCACACTTTGGGGTTTTGTGCCTCTATGTCAGCAACCCTTTTCTGTTAAGGTGCATTCACACCAAACGCGAACGGGCGAATTTTTCACGCGGCATGATTACATTATAACTCAATGTAAACACGCGAACAGACATGAATCCCCCTTCTGAGTGAGATGCAGACAGGCGAAGTTGCCAACCTGCTATGGAAATTCCCAAAATAATGTCATGCTTATGTTTACATTATCTGAATGGGGGATCACCTGAAAATGTTGTCTCAAGCCTCTAAAAGTTCACAAGATGAGGGGTGTTTACGTTGCTAGCTTGTCCATGACAGGAAACTGTGGGTAACACAATGACATCCCGATTCAGCTGAAGGGCTCCCAGTCCTCCTGAGTCTCCAGGTAAGTGAGTCAAATTTTCAAACTAGTTTACTCTGCAATGGTGATACCTTTACTCCAGTGATGGCAATCTCAAAGCTAGCAGCTAGCTAGCTAGCTAGCCAGCCTGGGACGTGAATGCGTGACTGCGCAAATTCACACGTACTCGCATCTCCCATCCTCTTTGTATCGATTCGCGCCGCCCGTTTGCATTTGGTATGAACGCACCTAAGTGTTTTATTGCATTGTGTGGTGATTAAGTTTAGGAGGTATGAGGGTATGGTGATATTTCTGTTTTGTGTCCTTAAGATTAGGGGAAAGGTTAGATTTAGGGGGACATGGAAGGGAAATGCTCTCACATTAAACACCCTTTCAAACTGTTCAGCGCTCACCCCATGTAGTTATGTTCACCACCAGCAGATGTCACACTTTTTTGAGCTTTAACAGGCATCCTTTTAAACCAGGTGTGATGCCAAAAATCTAAAATGTACTCTAATAACACACAAAATCAAAGGAATGCAATTCATATGCATTTCTGTGACACCAATTGTCCTCTCAAAGAAATGCAGTATAATCCTTCAACATAATTACTTCCTGCTAATTTAACTACTATTTAAAAAAAAATTAAATTCCCACAATTTTGTTGTACTGTACAATGACAATAAAGCCTATTCTATTTTCTTTGAAAATTAGCAACTTTTTTTTGTAAATTAGAGCATTTATCTCATAAAGTCATGACATGTTTTTGTAAATTTGAGACTTTTTAATTGAAGATATTTTACCCATGAATTTGCAACTTTTTTCTACTTGTAAATATGTGACTTCTACTGGCTAATTTACTATTTTTTTACATCTGCCAAGGGAGGAGGTAATTTTTTTGCCAGCCAAAAACATGCAACAAGGTTAACTGGCATCACACTGGGGATTCTAAATTGTCCTTAGGTATGAATGTGGGAGTGAATGGTTGTCTGTCTCTCTGTGTTGGCCCTGCGAAGGACAGGCGATCTGTCCAGGGTGTACCCTGTCTCTTGCCCAAAGATGCTGGGATAGGCTCCAGCCCCTCCCCCCCCATCCCCGTGACCCGAAAAGGATTAAGCGGAAGCACTGGTTTATTGGTTTGTCAGTCTGTCTGTTAGCAACGTTACTCTAAGTTATGAACAAATTTTGATGAAATTTGGAAAGGTGTGTAATGGCGCGGGGAACAGATGATTAGATTTTGGTGGTGATCCGGATCATGATCTGGATCCAGGAATTTTTTGAAAATTATTTCATCCACCTTATTCCTAGGCCCCATGATGCCTTGCGTGAATTACGGTAGCAGCTTCCAGTTCTAGTTTAGAACATTTGGTTGTCACTGAAACGGGACATTTTCCCTGTTAAAAAACAATGACTTCGGCATCAGAAATGTGGAAACACGGCCTCTTGCACCTCAAAACAGTAATATAATCATACCACTTCCCACGACTATCGAGGGATGGGAAGCTGACCTAACAAGTGGCCTCGTACACAGTAGCTCCGTTAGTTAGCGCCGCTGCTAAGAGGCTAACACTGTAAACAAATGACCCGTGCTGGCAAAATGAGTCACTTTGAGGACATTTTCAAAACTGATGTAACGTCATTTCCATATTCTGTATTGAAAGACCTTCAAAATGATATTTAACCCAATGCTCTGCACTGTGTGTGTTTATATATTTACATATTTATTCCGTCTAGCTACAATGCTCCGCACTGGGTGTGTTTATATTTATATATATAAACTAGGGGATCTCACAGGGGATCGCCTGATTGCTGGGGTCTTTCTGCAACTGTGGGGGTTCCTCCTACAGTTGATAGTGCTATGAGATGACTGTTGTTGTGAAATGGCGCTATATAAATAAAGTTGAATTGAATAAAGTTGAATTGAATATATCTATATATTTATTCCATCTAGCTACAATGCTCCGCACTGTGTATTTATATATCTACATAATATTCCATCTAGCTACATTGCTCCGCACTGTGTGTGTTTATATATTTACATATTTATTCCATCTAGCTACAATGCTCTGCACTGTGTGTCTGTGTATATATATATATATATATATATATATATATATATATATATATATATATATTTATAGTAATATGTACATATGTATATTAGCTGCTCTTGCTTTTTTTTCTTGCCTTCTGATTGTTGCTCTGAGTGTTGCTATCCCTGTGCTGTTGCAATCCTGGAATTTCCCCGTTGTGGGACTAATAAAGGCTTATCTTATCTTATCTTAACCCCTTGCACTCCGGTCAATTTCCCTAAAAACGCCAAAAAATAATGTGCCCAAAGTAAATCGAAAGCTGTTCTTCAACCCTTTGCAGCATCTTCATGGGGTTGGTCTCATTTAAAAGAAAACACTTTGAATTTTTTGACAAAAAAAAAACATGATCTCTCTAAGTGCTCCGGCCACTGAGTTACAGTCATCTAAACATAGTGAACTTGAAGAAAATAAATTTGGCCTGGGTGTTTTTTTGGATACAAATGCTTGCAAATAACACACAGCTTCAGATCCGGGCTGGAAAATGCAACAGAAATGTAGGACCAAGTGTTATCCAGCTGAGGTCCAAATTTTGTAACAATACCACAAAAAATGAATATTTTACACAGCTTTGTTCTCAGGTAGTTCCCAGGCATTTTGGAACTGTGCCAAATTGTGCCAAATGGCACAGTCTGGAAAAACGTCTGTAACTTTTGAATAATTCAATGTAGAATCTTCATTTTGGGCTCTAATGAAAGGTCACATTCAGGGCTGTGTCTGTGTGTGTGTGTGTGGGGGGGTTGTCCCCCCACCCCGTTACAAAGGACGGAGATCGGCCCTCGCTACATGACGGATTACACTCGTTGCATGTTTCCACAGAAATGCTGTCACAGCGACTTCCCCCCCCTCGCTACTGTGTGTGTGTGTGGGGGGGGGGGGGTTGTCCCCCCCCCCTGGCTACAGAGGACGGCCATCGGCCATCGCTACATGACGGAATAGTGAACGCCCCCCCCCCCGCTCCTCTTCTGCAGCGGGGGGGGGGGGGCGTTCACTGTCCGAACACGGCAAATGAACCGTTTATCGCGGCGCACGCACTTCGTACTTCGTGCGCCGTACAGTTGTAATTTACCGATCGGTCAAAAGTCATTTTTTGATTACAATTTTCAGGGATAAATAATAACTTAGCTTATAACACCTTACCTCTTCACAGCAGCAGAGTCCTGGCGAACTTCTCTTCCCTATTGTCAGACGAACGCGACGCTGGTCCGCTCGTGGATCCCAGCCAAAACATAATTCCATTATTGCAGTTTTGACGAATGATTTACGACCTTTGTCGTCGGCCTCCGTCGGTCTATGATGACGGAAGAGAATCCTAAACGTCTATTCTGCTGGAATGAGTGCAGGTCGCACTTGTGGGTGTTCTCCATGCTGCTGGATCTGTAGCAGGTTCTTCCAGTGTCCTTTTTTTTATCTGCTGCAACAATAAATCTCTCTTCACCCAGCCCGAACTTCTGTGCTTCAATTGGCTCCTGCAGTCACAGTAGGCGGGTCCTCCTTCCTAGGTTTTCATTCATTGGGTCTTCAAGGTTTCAGAAACCCAATTCAAGGCTCTTATTAGTCGAATGAGAGGTCAGTCAGATGAACTAATCTGTTCGCGGCTGTGTCTGCAGCTTTTATTTTCAGTGGCGCTTGGACGCCAACACCACCTACATCACCACCATCAGGACCATGCGTCCGAGAGCGCACGAGGGCGCTGTCGTGCGCCCTCGTGCGCACTAGGATGCAGAGACTTGCCCACCCGTGGGACAACGGAGCACAAGAGGTTAATTTGTAGGAAGTCGCAAAACGGACCCAGAAAAAGACTGTTTATATTTTAGCTAGGTTGAAAACTCGTGTTCGATCAGTCGCAAGTCATGTCTTCTGCAAAAACATAGGTATTTTTAGAAAGTATGATTTCTAAGCTTTCCAATGATACCAGGCACTCGCGGGGTTTTCCCAGGACTTGCCCTACCAAACAAAGAGTCATGATTTAGGACTTCTCGTTGCCTGTACTCATAATGACGCGGTGGGCATTCCAACCAGCACCACCGTAATAAAGTCAGCTGCATTTTGTTAAAATATGTTGGACATAATCAAATTTACCTTTGAGCAGACGTACACCACAACACCGTGCTTGGATGTCGTCTGTCACCATGTGGTGAGAAGCCTCCATTTATCCAGTCTGACACAACCACAAACACCAGCAAGTACCAGAACTATGCAAAAACATTCAAAAAAGTACAAAAACTAGAAGAGCTGAAATTAGCTGCCACCTGAGTGCAAAACATGCATGTGGACTATACGTTAAAATGAATTTGAAAAACTTTTAAAAATGCTATTTTAAATGCCCCTGCTACTCCACTCTTACTGACTAACACTACGTCAGCTGAAACCGGAGGCTCCACCCATAATCGTTCCTACAGCAGCACCCCCAGGAATAAGGTGGATACATTAATATTGAGCTTTTCATATACTTCCTCTTTGTGTCCGTGGAGTTACGTGGGTGGCCACGCACCTCTGTACCCCGGAAGCAGTGCACTCTTAACTCTTTACCACCAAACACTATAGAAAAAGTAAAACGGCTTAGAACAAAAAGAAATGTGGTCTCCATCCACCTAGTATGTGATGACTAACATTATTACCTCTACCAAGGAAGTAATGTAATTGGGGTGGTTTGTCTGTCTGTCTGTCTGATTGTTAGCAGGATTACGCAACAACTATTGTACAGATTTTGATTAAATTCTCACCAGAGGTAGCCCTTGGGCCAAGGATGAACCCATTAAATTTTGGTGATGATCTGAGAGTGCATACCTCCACCAAGGACCTTGTTTGTATTTGTGCAGCAGGATTACACAAAAACTACTGGATGGATTTGGATGAACTTTTCACCAAAGGTGGTTCTTGGGCAAGAGAGGAACCTGTTACATTTTGGTGATGATCTGAAAATGTATACCTCTGTCAAGGTTCTTATCTTTTCACAGCGTGTTAGCAAGAATCCTCCAAAACTACTTCACAGACTTTGATGCAATTTTCCCCAGAACTGGCTCGTGGCCTACACACGAACCCATTACATTTGAGATGATCCATGAGGGACGGAAGGAGCCTTGGCAGAGGTTTGTGCTCTGAGTGCTTTTCTAATTTCATCTGAAGACGCTAAGGAAAAACAAGCAAAGTGTGCGGTTTAAGATGGGGTTTGGCAGTACAGTTGTTGTGAGCCACGTGACCCACACGGTATGTAAACGCACTAACTTCAGCACTGGACAATGTTTAATTTTTATTATTACCTCCACCAAGGAAGTTATGTTTTTGCCGCCGTTGGTTGGTTTGTTTGTCTGTCTGTTAGCAACATTACTCAAAAAGTTATGAACAGATTTTGATGAAATTTTCAGGAAAGAGGTGTAATGGCACAGGGAACAAATGATTAGATTTTGGTGATGATCTGAGGGCTTTGTTTGTATTTATGCAGCAGGATTACACAAAAACTACTGGATGGATTTAGATGAAATTTTCCACCAGAAATGGTCCTTGGGCTACAGAGGAAGCCAGTACATTTTGGTGATTATCTGAGAATGCATACCTCCGCCAAGGCTCTAATCTTCTCACAGAGTGTTAGCAACAGTACTCCAAAACTACTGGATGGATTTGGATAAAATTTTCACCAGAGGTGGCACTTGGCCTACAGACTAACCCATTACATTTTGGAAGTGATTCATGAGTGCATACTGTTTCGTCTGGAAATGAGGAATCGAGGTGACAGTTTTGTAGTTTTATTAACACTAGAACAGGAACAAACAGGAGTCACTCCGTCAAGCCTGAGAGTCCACAGCGAAGAGACAGAGTCCATTCTGCTGTGCTCTTATACTCCACCACCGGAAAGACGGGGCGTCACCTCCCACTACACCCAGGGCACTGCCATGTTGGTACACCCTAACTATATACACAATATTCATATCCAATATTTCTCCCCCCCCCGAAGAAAATTGCAAGCACACTAATCAGGCCCTCCCCAATTTAGTAACCCGATACACACTCTAAACACACTGCAAACGGTATAAATACACAAAGCTATTGAAAGGGTTATGAAAAGTTATAGAGTGCCAAAATAATAATTCTGTACGTAATCTCCCATTATGCTCTACACATATTCTATACATAATCTGTTTGCATTCTTATGACCAAATATGTTGTGTTAAACTCTAATAAACAGGAATTAGACAGAGCCCTCTTTCTTTATTACATTAGTTACTTACCCAAACCAACACAAACACTTTTTATAGTACATGTAAGGAGACGGTTTACGTAAATAGCGGATGGCCTGTTCACGTCAGAGTTAAACTGGCCAATCAGACAGTTGTGTACAAGCCCATCCTATTGTACGGGGTTGGTCTAACCAACCAGAGAAGATGAATGTAAGTTGCATCCTTTAATTTAGCGCTCCATTTTAATACTGTTACCTCAAATAATCTCCTAAAAACACACACCCGCCTTTGTTCTATCCACACAGCCCGAAGAGTGCCGTTAGTTAAATCAAACTATGGGAAAAGGGTAATAGATATTCCCAACCCCCGGTATTTCTCAAACCAACAAGGTTGAATTAAACAATAACTCCTGATTATACAATTCAACATAAGTTATCTGAAAAGGGTGATGGCTGAAGCCGCAGCTTATATTGCCCATCCATGTTCCATCTAAGAAAAATCTAATAAAAAGAAGGCTTGCAATTAAGACCAAAGTCTGGAAAATTCTTGACGCTTGAAAGGTCATTTTTTCACAGAATCAGGCAGTCTGACCTTTTGCTACAAGAAAACTCGCCACCTGCTGGCCAAGAGAAAGGATGCAGGTTTAAGGCTCTTTTATACTCAAGGGTCGATACATGTTTGGAGATTCTCAGACCCTCCTATCTGTATTTTTGCACATTTCCTAAAACTTTATGGATATGGACCAAACTTGGCAGTATCACCAAAAACTGAGGGCAGTGCAGAGTTCAAGAAAAGCTAGTGAAATAATACTTGTAAATGGAGGAACTTTTTTGCGGTTACCTCCGATTTTACCTCTTTCTTAACAGATACATTATCAGCATCTCCTCCACTGCCACCATGTTTTACTCTTACTGCAGTGGCAGAGACAAACTGAAAGTTTATATTTAGGTTAACGTTCTAGCAACAGATGCCAAGAACCACAGCAACAGTTCAGGTCTGCCACTGTTCAACTGTAAACAGAAATTTCTCTGCCACTCTCAGCAAGGTGGTTACAGTCATCATGTAAAAGCAACTTTATCAGCAACCTTTGACTTTTATCATTTGTCCTTGGGGTAACTTTTGGTGCCCTCTAGTGAAAAGTATTGCTTATGCTTTACAAATTGTTGAAATCACATTGTTAAAGTAAGAGATTTGAAGTAGGCATTTTTTTTTTTTTTAAACAAGGGTTGGGGGTATTCACAAACTTGGCATAAGGTATGAACATGTAAATGTAAATCAGGTACACGTTTGTAAAATGGAGGTGCAAAAATATGATAAAAAAAATGCTAATTTACAATCACAAATTAAGACAAAGGTTGAAAATTTATGCGAAAAAGTTGCAAGTTTCAGAGAAAATTGCACATTTGAGGAAAAAATTTGCCAATTATTAGAAAATGTCACAAATTTTTGAGGAAAAAGTTGCAAATTTACAAAAAATATTTTGGAAAAGCTGCAAATTACTGAGAGAAAAAAACCTTGCAAATTTACAAAAAAAAATTCCAAAATTTGTCAAGAAAAAAAAAGACAGTTTAGAGAAAGAAGTTGCAAAGTTACAAGAAAAATGTTTAAATCTATGAGAAAGTTGCAAATTTACATGAAAGTCACAAATTTGTGAGGAAAAAAGTCACAATTATTGTGGTGTAAACAAACGACACGGTATTATCTTGTCTGTAACTAGTGATCTTTGGTCACGCACCTGACGTCGTGACGTAATTTATATGCGCTGTCTCTTTTTCTCATGGAAGCTGCCAAGTAAAGTTCACGTTCAACAGCACGCAGTTGTCCCACGTTATTTCGTTCAACTAAAGAACACGACATGGTGTCAGAAGTGCTGCGTAGCTGTGAAGACAGACACTAAAAGTCATTCTAGTGGGAAGAGGGAGAGAGGTGAGCTAAGATGCCCGAAGATAGAGATGATGAACCGGCGAGAGCAGGAGTTAGCATCGCGGCTAGCACGCCCAGCGCCACATTTAGCATCCAGCCACCGGAGCCCTTTGATTTCTTCAAACCGCATGAATGGACCAAGTGGATTCGGCGCTTCGAAAGATTTCGCCAGGCAAGCAATTTGTCTTCAAGTTCAAATGAAAATCAAGTCAATACATTAATATACTGCATGGGAGATGAAGCGGATGATGTCCTGAGAGGCTTAAAGTTAACCGAAGCAGAGCAGCTCGAATATAGCAAAGTGAGAGACAGCTTCCACAGCTTTTTCATTGTAAAGAAAAATGTTGTTTATGAACGTGCACGTTTCAATATGCGCAAACAAGAGCCAAATGAAACCGTAGACGCATTTGTAACAGCCCTGCATGCATTAGCGGAGCACTGCAACTACGGTCAGCTTCACGATGAGCTCATAAGAGACAGAATAGTAGTGGGCTTGGCCGACACAAGGCTGTCAGAGCGCATGCAAATGGAAAAAGGCTTGGACTTGGAGAAAGCCGTAAATATGGCAAGGCAATCAGAAGAGATCAAAAAGCAACAAACAACTTTGAGGAATGAAGGAAACGTGATGCAGATGAACGTGAACTCTGTGGATAGAGTTACTAAAGCCAAATACGACAAGACAAAGTTTAAGTTCAAAAGCGAAACAGTGAACGCACGCCAGCTGTCTAAAAGTAAAAGCAAAAGTACATCAAACGCATGCTGCTATAAATGTGGTGGCTCTCCTCACCCTAAATACGAGTGCCCTGCAAATGATGCCAAATGTCATGCATGTGGAAAGAAAGAATCAGAATCAGAATCAGAATCAGAATAAACTTTATTGCCAAGCATGTAAAAAACACACGAGGAACTTGACTTGACATTGGTGCGCATGCGCGCGACACAACGACACGGCAGCCATAATAGGCGCCTCATCAAACAGAGATAGATAAGAAAGGGAGGGGAAGGGAGGGAACGACACAAGGGGGGAGGAGAAAAAAAAACTTCGTTATCAAAATACAGCTTATTTTTAAGCAGATTATGATTACAATGAAAAAAAAAAATCTCTCAATAGCACAGAGCAACAACTCAGAATTCACAAGACACAAGAGAGCAGTGTACAGTATATCTTTAATCAGTTCATGAATCAATGTGTGTGCGGTGTTGAGCAGTGTTGATGATAATAAGAGAGACCCAAGGACCCTTGGCAGAAGATGTTTTGTCTGTCTGGCGCCCAGTCTTATCTGGCGCTGCAGCTGGCTGTCCAAGGCCTTGTGCTCATGATTTTGAAAAAAACACAATCTGCAGACAGCCAGGAGGAATTTTCATGGGGAATAATAATGCCAAATAGGACTGATCACAGAGAAGACTTGTATTTCTTCTGTAGATTCAGTACATTAATCCTTCATTGCGCAGCTTTGAATTCGTCGTGGAAAGACCTGAACGAACCCATGATGTAATCCACCTTACGAGACAGTTCTCCAGTAGTCGCTATCAGGGTCTTCTCCAGTTTCTCAATTTGTTGGATGCACCTCGCCTGGCCAGCATTTTGATAGGTTGAATCCATCTTCAGCAATTTGCGGTAAACCAAGACAATTCCCGTCCCAATCAGAATTATCCCAATCACCAAGATTACGAAGATAAACAAATCTTCAATATCTTCGATAGAAAGATTAGAGAGACACAGCATTTTCCAATTACCTGTGTCACATAGATAGCCCACTGGAGCCGTTCCAGCGGGGCAGACAGCTTCCCCCGGAGCACTTTTCCTTGTTGAAAAAATAGTGTCAATTGTGTTCAAAGCCCAGCTTATTAACTCCATAATTTCTTTTCGGCGGTCGCAGTTAAACGCAGACAGACAACAGCAAGCTGAGATCCAGTAGCAGGAGGGGAGGAAAAAATCAGCAGGAGAGAAGAAAAAAGCGTCTGCTCTCTTGGGAGGGCGGAAGTAGACTGGCTACTATCAACGGGTCTGCAGGCAAAGTAAGAATGTCCAAAGTATTGAGGAGGAAGAGGAGCGAAGTCTTTTCCTCGGCTCAGTCACAACAGGCCACCAGGTATGGACAGCTGATATTCTGGTGAGGGACACTAAAATATCTTTCAAACTCGACACTGGAGCCGATGCCACTGCAATAGCGGAGTCAGACTTGGAACAAATATTTCCAAGAGCAAAAATGCCTGTTCTCCAGCAGCCGGAGAAACCATTGTTGGGTCCTGGAAGGAAACCACTGGAGGTCGCAGGTTTCACAAAGCTTCAGCTCAACTACGGGACAAAACAGACAACAGAAAAGGTCTACATTGTCAAAAATCTCAGCACGCCACTGTTAGGCCTTCCTGCCATCATAGCTCTAGGCCTTCTTGTGCGAGTTGATGTTATTTCAATGGACACTCTGAAAACATCCTACCCCAAACTGTGCAGCAGTCTGGGTGAAGTGCAGCAGCCCTACCACATAAAACTCAAATCAAACGCTGTGCCATACTCATTGAAAACCCCAAGGAGGATTCCAATACCTCTAATGGGTAAAGTCAAGGAGGAACTCCAAAGGATGGAACAGCTTGGAGTCATCACCCGAGTGGAGGAACCTACAGACTGGTGCGCCGGCATGGTCGTTGTTCCGAAGAAAAACAGTCCGAGGCTGAGACTGTGCGTGGATTTTACCGGACTAAATGAGTATGTGTGCAGAGAAAAGTTTGTGCTGCCTTCTGTCGAACAAAGTCTTGGGATGCTAGCAGGAGCCAAAGTGTTCAGCAAGCTGGACGCTAACATGGGCTTCTGGCAAATTTCCTTGTCGGAGGAATCTGCCAAACTGACCACATTCATAACACCCTTCGGGCGGTTCCACTTTAACCGCCTCCCCTTTGGTATCAGTTTTGCGCCCGAGCACTTTCAGCGCAAAATGTCGGAGGTTATCGAAGGAGTTGAAGGAGTGGTCTGTCATGTTGATGATGTGCTGGTATGGGGACATGACCAAGAGGAGCACGACGCCCGACTCCATACCACCCTGCAAAGACTGGAAAAAGCAGGTATAACTCTGAATGTGGAAAAATGTGATCTGTCACAGACCAAAGTGACTTTCCTTGGCCACATCATTACGGACACTGGCATAAGTCCTGACCCAAAGAAAACAGAGTCCATCACAGAGATGAGTGAGCCATCAAACGTGACAGAGCTAAGAAGTTTTCTGGGCATGGTCAATCAGGTGAGAAAGTTTATCCCCCATTTAGCAGAGAAAAACAAAGCTCTGAGAGATCTTTTGTCCAAGAAGAACAGCTGGTATTGGGGTGTAGACCAAGCTAAAGCATTCAAAACGCTCAAAGATGCTCTAACTTCACCCCCAGTGCTTGCTATGTATGACCCAAACAGAGACACTAAAGTATCGGCTGATGCTTCTTCTTATGGTCTAGGTGGTGTTCTCCTGCAGCAGTGGGAAGAAGGATGGAGACCAGTCGCCTACGCTTCAAGGTCGCTGTATCCAACAGAACAACGCTATGCACAAGTGGAAAAAGAAGCTTTAGCATCCACATGGGCATGCGAGCGATTCCGTGATTTTCTAATAGGCAAACATTTCTGTCTGGAAACTGATCATAAACCTCTTGTGTCACTCTTAGGAGCTCAAGCCTTGGATCTACTGCCACCGAGGATCCAGCGCTTCAGGATGAGACTCATGCGTTACTCGTACAATGTACAGTATGCCCCAGGTAAATCGCTCTGGACAGCAGACACTTTGTCTCGCTCACCATTGAAAACAAAACTGACAAAATCAGACGAGGAACTCATGGAGAGCACAGACATATATGTGGACAGCATCATTGAAAATATGCCTGTCAGTTCATCATATATGCAAACACTCAAGGAACAACTGAAAATGGACAGTGTGTGTGCTCGTGTAATGGTCATGTGCAGTCAAGGTTAGCCTGAACATGCAAAACAAGAACTTCTATTGAGAAACTACTGGCCTGACCGAGCCACACTTACCGTGAAAGACGGCTTGCTGTTGAAGGATTCAAGACTTGTTATCCCTTCAGCAATGCGAAACGATGTCTTAACAAAACTACATGACGGACACCAAGGAGTTGTAAAATGTAAAGCCCGAGCTCGCCAGTCAGTATGGTGGCCTGGTCTCAGCCAACAGATAAGTGAAATGGTGTTAAAGTGCAGAACATGCATACAAGAGAGACACAACCACAGTGAGCCATTAACGCCAACCAAATGCCCTGACCGCCCGTGGCAAAGAGTGGGTACAGATCTGTTCGAGCTGGGAGGGAAAACTTACCTTCTTGCTGTGGACTATCTTTCCAGGTTCGTTGAGATTGCCCTGCTGAACAAAACGAAATCCAACGACGACATTACTCACCTGAAGTCTTTCTTTGCCCGTCATGGCATCCCTGAGGTCCTGATGTCTGATAATGGGCCCCAGTTCTCTGATCGGACTTTCACAGACTTTGCGGCTGCCTATGGCTTTAAACACATCACAAGCAGCCCAAGGTTCCCGCAAAGTAACGGAGAGGCGGAACGTGCTGTACAGACTGTGAAAAACTTACTGAAAAAGGCTGCTGATCCATATTTTGCTCTTCTTGCCTATAGAGCTACTCCTCTCCAAAATGGTTACAGCCCTGCTGAACTCCTCATGGGCCACTGCCTGAGGACGACACTACCGACTCTTCCCTCTCAGTTGGATCCGACACTGCCGGACAGCGTCACTCTTGCTCATAAGGAAAGGGAGAAGAGGATGTCGGACATTTCAAACTACAACAGACGTCACCGAGCAAAACCCTTGTGTAACTTGTCAACAGGAGAACAAGTGTGGGTGACAGATGCTAAAACACCAGGCACTGTTATCCAAAGTCACTCAACACCGAGATCTTATACAGTGGACTTACCACAGGGGACAATGAGACGCAATCGCATGCATTTGATTCCTCTACACTCACTTTTGCAACAGTGTACCAAACAGCAGAGTGGGTCAGATGAACCTTCAGAGCAGGTGAAACAAATGCCTATTGTACCTCCTGTTACTCCTATAAAGTCTGATGTTGTGAGAACTAGATCGGGAAGAACTATTGTCAAACCTAAAAAGTTAGATCTCTAAAGAATGTTAAAATGTACAAACACAGAATGTTCTTAGCTGTGGTATTGTTAATGTTTGGAAAATAATAAGCGAAGGTTTAAAAGTACATGCTAAGTTCAGAGAAAATGTACACTTGAATACTAGTTACATGTACGCATACTCTCAAAAAAAAAAAAAAAGGTAAAAAGGGAGATGTGTAAACAAACGACACAGTATTATCTTGTCTGTAACTAGTGATCTTTGGTCACGCACCTGACGTCGTGACGTAATTTATATGTCTCTTTTTCTCATGGAAGCTGCCAAGTAAAGTTCACGTTCAACAGCACGCAGTTGTCCCACGTTATTTCGTTCAACTAAAGAACACGACAATTATGACAAAAAATGAACTGAAATGGTTTTAAATTTGCAAGTTTTTCTAAATTTTCAGTATTGTACATTCGCAACTGTCGTCGGCCTCCGTCGGTCTATGATGACCATGGAAGAGAATCCTAAACGTCTACTCTGCTGGAACAGCACCGCCTGTGGCTGAACAGGCCGATGCGCGAATGGCAGTTCCTGTCACACAGGTCGCACTTGTGGGTGGTCTCCGTGCTGCTGGGTCTGTGGCGGTTCTTCCTGCGGGTCCTTTTTTCATCTGCTGCAGCAGTCAGTCTCTCTTCACCCGCCTTGAGCTGTCTGGTCAGGGTGCCTCTCCATTTGGAGCGGTCCGTTGCAAGGTCCTCCCAGCCCTTTGTGTTGATCTCCAGGGCCTTCATGTCTCTCTTGCAGACGTCTCTAAAGCGCAGCTGTGGGCGGCCAACGTCTCTCCTGCCCGTCGCCAGTTCTCCGTAGAGGACGTCTTTGGGGATTCTGCCATCCTCCATACGGTGAACGTGGCCTAGCCAGCGGAGCCTGCGCTGCCTGAGTAGAGTGAACATGGAGGGAAGGCCGGCGCGGGACAGAACTTCTGTGTTGGGCACTTTGTCCTGCCAGGATATGTCCAGGATATGGCGAATGCAGCGCGAGTGGAAGGAGTTCAGTCTCTTTTCCTGCCGGGCGTATGTTGTCCACGTCTCACTCCCATAGAGCAGTGTGCTGATGATGCAGGCGTTGTACACTGCCATCTTCGTCTTGACAGAGAGTTTGGGATTCTCCCACACTCGTGTGGTGAGGTGAGTGAGTGTGAAGGCTGATTTTCCCAATCCTCTTGTTGATCTCTGTATCAAGGGAGAGGTTGTTGCTGATCGTGGACCCCAGGTACGTGAACTGATTCACGACCTCCAGCTCGTAGCCATCGATGGTGATGGTTGGTGGTGCTTCCATGCCTTGCGCCAAGACGTTAGTCTTCTTCAGGCCGATGGTAAGCCCGAAGTCCTTGCATGCCTGGGAGAAGCGGTCCATCAGGGTCTGAAGCTCCTGCTGTGTGTGGGTTGCGACTGCAGTGTTGTCTGCGAACAACATGCCTCTGATTAGAGCCTCGCGTACTTTGGTTCTGGCTTTCAGGCGGGCGAGGTTGAAAAGCCTGCCGTCAGATCTTGTGTGCAGGTAGATTCTCTCTGTTGCTGTGCTGAAGGCATGCCTCAGGAGCATAGCAAAGAAAATCCCAAAGAGGGTTGGCGCAAGTACACAGCCCTGTTTCACTCTGCTGCGTATGTTGAATGGCTCTGAGACGTTGCCGTCGTGCTGCACTATCCCCTGCATGTTGATGTGAAACGATTCGATGAGGCTTTGCAACTTTGGTGGGCATCCTATCTTTGGCAGGATCTTGAAAAGGCCCTCTCTGCTGACCAGATCGAACGCTTTGGTGAGGTCGATGAAGGCGACGTACAGGGGCATGTTCTGTTCTCTGCATTTCTCCTGGAGTTGGCGGATGGAGAATATCATGTCTACCGTCGATCGCTCAGCGCGGAAGCCACACTGAGACTCGGGGTAGACACATTCGGCAAACTTCTGTAGACGAACGAGAACAACTCGTGCGTAGGCTTTGCCAACAACGCTGAGGAGGGAGATGCCCCTGTAGTTGTTGCAGTTGCTTCTCTCCCCTTTGTTTTTGTAGAGGGTGATGATCTTGGCGTCCCTCATGTCCTGTGGTACGGCACCTTCCTTCCAGCACTGGCAGAGGACGTCATGCAATGGCAGCAGTAGGGCGGTCTTGCAGTGCTTGATCAGGTCGGGGGGTATGCCGTCGTTGCCGGGTGCCTTGCCAGCGGCCAAGCTATCAGTGGCCTTGCTGAGTTCGTCAATGGTTGGCTCGGCATCAAGTTTGTCCATGGATGGCAGGCAGTCGATGGCATCGAGGGCTGACGGTGTCACGGTGTTCTGTCTGGAGTAGAGGTTGGAGTAGTGTTCCACCCATCTCTCCATCTGCTTGTTCTTTTCTGTGATCATCTCCCCAGTGGAGGATTTGAGGGGGGCCGTCTTGCTCTGAGTCGGACCAAGTGCTTTCTTGATGCCATCATACATACCACAGATGTTCCCTGTTATGGCAGCGGTTTGAATGTCTTGGCTGAGCTGAGTCCAGCACTCGTTGGCACAGCGCCGAGCAGTCTGCTGAACTTTGCTTCTCGCAGCCCTGAGAATCTGGAGATTCTTCTCGTTTGGGTACTACTTGTACTCAGCAAGTGCTGAGCGCTTGGTTTCAATGACGGGGGTCATCTCGGTCAACTTGGCATCAAACCAGTCCTGTGACTTCGAGGTCTTCCTCCCAAAGGTAGCCAAGGCTGTGCGGTGGATGGTGTTTCGCAGCTCTTCCCACTTCTGCTTTGCAGATTCTCCTTCTTGTGGTACACCAAGTTCCTTCTCAAAGGTGGAGGCAAACTGCTCAACAAGTTCTGGTTGGGCCATCTTGCTGGTGTCAATCCATGCCTTTCCAGGCTGTCTAGCACGACGTAATTTCTTCAGCTGCAGCTTGACCTTGCAACACACCAATGAATGGTCTGTGTCGCAATCTGCACTCTGGAATGAACGGGTGATTAGCATGTTCTTCAGTGAGGTGCGCCTGGTCAGGATCAAGTCCAGCTGGTGCCAGTGCTTTGAGTGCGGATGTCGCCAGGAAACCTTGTGTTGGGGCTTGGTCTTGAAGAACGAGTTTGTGATGCACAGATCGTGATATGTGCAGAACTCGAGCAGCCGCTGTCTGTTGTCGTTCATTCTGCCCACGCCAAATGGTCCAAGACAGGAGGGCCAGGAGTCGTGGTCAGCACCCACTCTGGCATTGAAGTCTCCAAGGAGAATGAGTTGTTCAGAGTTGGGGATGATCCTGACAGTTGTTGCGAGATTCTCGTAGAACTCGTCTTTTGCCTCTGGTGTGGCTGTCAGTGTTGGGGCATACACACTGACGAGGGTGACTGGGCCTTGAGTGGTGTTGAGGCGGAGGGTGAGGAGTCGTGCAGAGCCATTGCTGCCCGGTTCCACCATCTTCAGCAAGGTGTTCTTCACTGCGAAGCCCACTCCGTGTTCCCTGTGTTCGTCACTGCCCTTTCCCTGCCAGTAGAACGTGTAGTCCTTCTCTCTCAGTGTGCCTGCGTCAGCCAACCGTGTTTCCTGGAGAGTGGCGATATCCACTCCCAGTCTCTTCAGCTCATTATTGATGATGGCAGTCTTCCTGGTGTCGTTGATGTCCTTGAGGTTAGCAGCGAGTCCTGTCATCATAGTGCGGACGTTCCAAGTTCCCAGTTTTAGAGTTGGTCTCTTTTGTTTTTTTGTCTTGCCTGGTGTGAAGGTTCTCAGCCTGCTGTTCGGACATCTCCTCATCCCCATGCACCCATTGAGGAAAGCAAGCTGTGGCGGGACATCACCTTATTGGCTGGGGGCTGCCCAGCTTGAGGCGGGCGGTAGCTGTCCAGTGAGATCCGATGATCCCTCCCACCGTCGGGAACAACCCCTGGCGCCGCGCCCTACGCCAATTGAGCGATGGCTTATAACCGGTTACTGTCATTCCCCGTGTTTTGTCTACGCCAAAGGTGAAGCTGGAGTGTCCTCTCCAGTGATCCGGTGTTCTACCTTCCAGCGTTGGGCGTTGGTAGGATTCAAGCCTGGGCAGGAAGATATGGAGGACAAGATGTTGCCCATGCAGCATGTCCCCCCTCTCCACGTCACTGATGAATCCAAAGGAACAGCAGGTCTGCTACAGTTTGGCACCAGCGTCGTCGCAGGAGCTGCCAGAACGATGTTGAGCACAACAGAGAACTGCCTTAGGGGCTCCGACTCTGGATTTTTCCTCAGGGTTGACTCCCGAAGCCTTTCCCGTGACCGGGTGTGCCGCAAGGCAGTGGAGGTTTGAAATCAGGGTTTACCTTCCCCTAGATGGGCTACCTTCCCAGGTTGACGAGCCACCATCTACCCAAAGCATCTGGTTTTAAGGCGCCAGAGATCTGCCCTCGCCCCTTCTCCTATTAGTAAAAGCAGTTCCGCCGGGCTTAGAGACTAAACCACATGGGCAGGCTAGGAGTTGGACTTAGTTGTCAGAGGCTTTTTGAGACGCACGCCATAAGGAGCATTTTATGAGCACTGGGAGCTCAACCCCAGTGCCGCTCCTGGCTATGACAACCTTGGAACCACATTCGAATAAAACTCTTAAACCGAATAAAACTCTTAAACATTCGCAACTATACTCTGACATATTCTACTCTTTACACTCATTCTTTACACATTTCCTTACACTTTGTATGGGGACGGCAGCTTAACAAGGGTGATGGGTTTTTTGATCAGTGTGGAGGAACAAAATAAGGTCAGGCGTGACACAGTGAGCTGAAGGTTTAAGAGTTTTATTCCTCCATCATCATGAGACACACAGTAGCGCTGTGTGTGTGAGCTCGCGCTCATGAGACATGTAAAGTCATCTCTTTTATACAGACGAGAGAATGCATGGCATATTTACATATTGATATATATATCAGTCAATACATATCAATCACGTGATTAACTGGTTGTCCCTCAAGGGGCTCTCTGTCTGTATACGATCCCTGCTGAGCGTGAATATTATCAGTCTGCATTATGCTGGGTGCCCACACCATTCCCCCAGAACGGTCAGAAGGGGCTGTGACCCCCCCCCCCCGAACTGTCGGAGGGCATGTCAGTCCGTGGGGGAACGGGGGAGTGGTGGAAAGGGCAGTGTTCTCCGCTCCAAGTTCCAGCACGTTGATCATCTGCACGGTGGCGCAGTGGTTTAGCACTGTGGCAGCACAGTTTTACCCTCGGCCGGGGGACCGCGGGGATCATGAGATCGTGGGTTCAATCCCAGCCCCCAACCAACAGTGAGCTGTGTGGAGTTTGCATGTTCTCCCCGTGTTGCGCGGGTTTACTCCGGGATTTCTCCGGTTTCCTCCCGCATACCAAAAACATGTAGGTTTAGGGCGCTCGCGCACGCAGCGACCAGCAGCCGGTGGCTTGTCACCAGACTGCAAACCAAGTCTACCTACGGGTACAAATAAGTAACAAAAAATAAATAAAAAAATCCAGAGATGAATAAAAAAGCATTATAGAAGAAGATGAATTAAAAACAAACATGACTAGACTAGAGAAACAAAAAGATAATTTGAGGTAAAAGCAGTAAACACTGAAGTTTCTTTTCACTGCTCTGTAGTTGTTATTGTTGTTGCTAATGCGCGTGACTTGTTTTTCTACTCTTAACAAACTGGCATGTCAGTGCATTTGCGCTACCTAAAGGGCTGGGGTGAAACATGGTTATGTGCATGCATCAAACACTTGGCTGAGTAGACTCAAAAAATGAAGCATACATAGCTGTGTGCGCACCGACCTTATCCAAAGGGTACAAGCATCATAAACGTACGCACAGAGCGGAGATGGAGCATAAACAAGGCTTTAATGAACTGTGCACATAGATCTGCAGCTCTGACACACACAAGACAACCAGTGTAGCTTGATCAACTACTTTTAAAATTCCATGCTTAAAACAACTGTTGCTTTTTAAAAATAAATTAATTAAATTTTGCTTAATCCTGAAGAGTGTCAGGAAGAAGGCACAACCACAGGCAGCCATCTTAAATGTTTCCAAGCACTTAAAGCAGAAATGAGGCATTAGGTATCCATTCTTTTAGTGCATTTCTTTAAATTGTGAATATTAACATTAAGTAATGAGCAAACAATCACCGCAAAGATTATAGCTTTACTGTATACCCAGTTATTTAAAGTCAATCTAACACACATTCTTGTGTTCCGCCCCAATAGAGGGTATGCATAGGATGCCACCAAACAGAACTCTTGGCAGTTAAACACTGAGTGGCAAAATGAGTACCAGCATGAAGGTGTATGCAGTACAACACAAAAAATCCACACAGCATTCATTCAATTACAGCAGTACAAAGGATATCTGTTTGCACTGTGGAGAGTTAATCTTATCATTCCATCTTGTATTAATTAGCAAAAATTAAATAAAGGCTTTGAATCAGTTCCTTTCCTGACCCAAAGTTGGAAATCTAGATAAGAAAAATAAAATTTGAAGGAAAAACCCGCACTTATTTATGGAATGGCTGACACACGGGGATCCTGAGGCTCCCCATGAGTCTGTTTCTTTTATAAAAGGAAGCCAAAAGGAGGAGGGGGAGGACAGCAGAGGAGAAGGAGGAGGGAGCTCATCCCACAATGGAAACTGAGTGATGGCAAAGCCGGCTGCTGGCCAGGAGGGAGGTGCCCATGATCCACACCCACCACGGAAAAACTGGACTGCATGCTTAAGACTAAAACAGATAAGTGGACTTACTTCTACACATATACAGAAAATTAGCAAAAATTAAATTCTTAGAAAATAGCAGACATCTTCCATTTACCTGACTCTGAGGTTCAAGGTACTTCGATTAAATTTGTATGGTGCAGGTGCATGTAAAGTAGTAATGCCAGGTAATGACATACAGGACTTTTCTAAAGTCAGAAAAAGTAACAGTCAAATTCTGCAAATGGCAAGCTACCAGTAGAATACCTATCAACATCTGTAAAAGTAGCATTGTACCCCATGTACTATAGGCAATTGAACAGATCTGATCCAAATTATGAATAGCCATTATTTGCAAATCCATCCTCCAGATTGTTTACCAGTCCAAGTTTTATGGCCAAAGAAATGTGTGGAAGCATCCATTGTCCTAGTTGAAAAGGATAAGAGACATTTCAACCTATGGGGGGGGGGGGGGTGTTCCCACACATCCCGCTGGTTAGACCCAAACACATGGATTGGAAAATGTTTGGCATTTTGTCACCTCTACTGGGGAATATAGCCATCCATGGAAAACCAACACCTGACCTTAAGATAGAATATTCTCCTAAATTAGAAGCATACGCATTGTCTCTTAACTGGGTAACCACAGTACAAAAGGCTGGGTACATTGGCGCCCAGAAATCTCCTACATGACCAAACATTAACAAACGAGAGGATGAGAAAAATTTGAAGCAAACTCTAAATTTGTTATGATAAAAGGTTAAACAGATGAAGATCTAATAAAAGGAGCAGAGTACGACACTATAGCTGGCTAGCTAGCTCCAACCGCCACCCGGTGCTAACGGAGAAGCTCGACATGCCGAGGAACTATGGCGAAAACGACGCGGGTGCCGGGCTGGAGTTTAGGCGGCGTACAAGAAATATAAGACAGAATAATAAAGAGTGATGGCAAGAACCAAGCAGACTGCCCGTAAATCTAATGGAGGAAAAAGCCCCCCCAGGAAGCAGCTAGCCACCAAGGCTGCTCGAAAAAAGCGCTCCGGCCACCGACGGAGTGAAGAAGCCTCACCGTTACAGGCCCGGTACCATGGCTCTGAGAGAGATCCGTCGCTACCAGAAATCCACGGAGCTGCTCATCCGTAGGCTGCCCTTCCAGCGCCTGGTGAGGGAGATCGCTCAGGACTTCCAAGACCGACCTGCGCTTCCAGAGCTCCACCGTCATGGCTCTGCAGGAGGCCAGCAAGGCCTACCTGGTGGGTCTCTTCGTGGACACCAACCTGTGCGCCATCCACGCCAAGAGGGTCACCACCATCAGGCCCAAAGACATCCAGCTGTCCCGCCACACCCGCGGAGGGAGAGAGAGCTTAGACTTTCTGCTGCACATTCACCAACCACAATGCTCCGCACTGTGTGTTTATATATACGTATATATTTATAGTAATATGTACATATGTATACTAGCTGTCCTTGTTTTTTTCTTGCCTGATTGTTGCTCTGAGTGTTGCTATCCCTGTGCTGTTGCAATCCTGGAATTTCCCCATTGTGGGACTAATAAAGGCTTATCTTATCTTATCTTATCTTATCTTATCTTATAGACCATATATTCAGAAGCCCAGAAAGGTGTTAACCAGGTCATAAAACCAAAAGCAGCAGATGTTATAGCGTCATCAGTCCTGTAGGAAACACCCTCATGACGCAGGGCCTGCAGGAATTAACAAAGCTCTAACTCTTTGTGCTCGTTGTATGCCAGGATCACATATTGATAAATAAGCTAAACCTCCAAATGCAATTTTCCACAGTGGTAGTCATCAGCAAATCTTGCACATCTCATACCTCCTCATAGAAACCAATTGCTGAGTCCAGAGGAGGAGCTGAAGACCCCAAGACGGAGGATGATGACGAAGAAGACCATTGCACTATTACGGATTATTTGTAAACACAATGTGTTACCGATAATGCATAAATCATACATGTCTCACACCCCTACGTGTGTGTGGTGAGCTTTCTAGTATTCTTGGGTATTTATTTCCATCATGCTAATTACGGTTAGCTAGTCAGGATAATTGTGAAGGTTAGAAGCTGTAGAGGCCTGAATACATGCACACCCACCGCACCTCCAGCATCCAGGGTGGAGCCTGGTCAGCCACATGGAGGAGACGGCATTTTCCAACACTACTCCTCACAGTGGAAGCTATGGTGGGCACAGGGGCTCGAACTTCATCAACACCAGCATCTCTACCTCTGTCCAACTACCGGGGGGCATCATCCCTGGGACAGCACCACTGAACTGTTCACTGGCTGGACTGGATGTTGTCTACTGTCTGCTGCATCCATCAGACTGTCCTATAGACCTCATGGGACGAGATGTGCCTCTGAGAGCATGGGCACACAGCTGTTTTGGTTCTAATGGTACCGGTGTGTGTCTATGAGATGGGACTGTGCTCCACAGCTGCAGATACAGGAAGCAGACACAGAGGAAGGTCAAACCTCTGTCGCAACTGTATGATGACTGCAGCTGAACGATGCGAGCCCTGGAAAAGGTCAACAGGTGGGCAAAATGTTTCATGGGCTTCGTGGATTGACCCTGTTCGACCTTATGACCCCCACATGATCCACTCCACCGGACAAAGAACTATTCACATGATGATCAGGAGGAGATCTCTGTGGGGGTGCAGGACTTGGTGAACAAGGACAATTATGTGACTGCAGTTCATCTGGACAAGGACGTGTTGCCTCGGTACACCCTCTTAGACATCGCTGCACCTTGCTGGGGTGTCCACAAGGGGGGAGGCAAGGGTATCAGAACCAGTGGTGCAAGCCTATCTTGGGTTGACTGACTGGGTTGACACAATGTAGGGACCTACCTTATTCACCATCTGCTAACCGTTAGCGTCTCTCACACCATGTATGGTTGACATGATAAAATCATGTCAAAGGGGGGAGTCAAAGGGTTATGAAAAGTTAGAGTGGCAAAATAATAATTCTGTAGGTAATCTCCCATTGTACTCTACACATACGTGTTCTGTTTGCATTCTTATGAACAAATATGTTATGTTTAACTCTGATAAACAGGAATGAGGCAGAGCTATAGAGCCCTCTTTCTTCTCTCTCTCACTTCTTTTAGTCAGGTCTATTACATTAGTTACATACCCAAACCAACACTCACACACACTTTTTATAGTTCATATTAGGAGACAGTTTACGTGAATAGCGGGTGGCCTGTTCACGTCAGAGTTAAACTGGCCAATCAGACGGTCGTATACAAGCCCATCCTATTGTACAGGGTAGGTCTAACCAACCTGAGAAGATGAATGTAAGTTGCACCCGGAAGTCGGGGTCAGTCTGGCGATGCTCCTGAGGGGGCTGCGTCATGCTGAACCCAGCGCTGTTTGCTTTACATGTGACCTCTAAATGAGTGTTGCATCTTTGAATTGAATAATTCTCCAGCTTATTCTTGGATCTTTCGATCAAAGAGTCAGGATTTTAACACTATCCATGCACACCACACCAGCCCAGCAGATGACGCCGCCATTTTGATTATTACAGTCAGCCAACAGAAAAGGGCCACACAAAAAAAAAAATCAATCCCGATAGATCACATTTTAAACACTGAGAACTATAACCACTTATAAACAATATGTACACTAACCTAATGGCGGTCCCAGATCCCTCCCCCCCAGCACTCCCACCCCACATCATGGGCACAAACAAACAGCACTGGGGAACATTTGCATTTCACTCACCCTAATGTTTACCTTAACCACTCACACATCTACAGTATGTAAACTATTTCACCACACACACACACACACATGCAGGGGCAACTTGCATAAAATTAGCTGTTTCTCTTTTTTTTTTTTTTTTCCAAAGCATAAAGAACAATAATGATAATAGAAATAGAGTAAATGTCACTCAGTAGAACACACCGCAAGCCCCTTCAAAAAGCCCCACTAAGGATCCCCTGGAGGCTTCCCTCTGGAATGTCCGTCCTGCGGCCAGAGCGTCTCCATCTTTTCCTTGCCGGAGACGGGCTGCACTGGCGTCTCCTCTCTCCCAAATGCCACAGCTCATTCGGGTGCCATCTGGATCCATCCGTCAGCTCAAGGTAGCCGTCATCACGAGTCCTCACTACCCGCAGTTGACCCTGGTCATCCTGCTGTTCTCTTGATTTGCGGACCCCACCAAGTCGAGACTCAACCCTAGGGCGCACATTATCACCAACACCCAGGAGAGTACTCACTGGCCTCCATGATCCACGGTGTTGTGACCGGGTTCCTGTACGCCGTACAGTGTACGGTGTCGCAGGGTCCCACTGATCCGGTCCGAGATTTGCCTTTGGTCCCTCTTGTGGGCACGCCTAGGGCTTGTGCCGCGCGGCCTCGCCCCATTCACTTTCATCTTGTGTGTTGAATCAGCCACGGCAGCGCCCAGTTCAACGATGGTACTCGGTCGGCCACCGGAACTACGCTGTGCCTGCTCGCTGGTTCTATTCGCCCCCACGGGTGTCTGACCGTGCTGTTTGGGTCCCTCGTCCAGGGTACCGTGAACACTGGCACTGGAAACTCCCCGTGACAGCACTCCATGGCGCTGGTCATGCCCTCCATCTCTTGGTCCCAGCAGGTTCAAGTCCCACACTTCACCTTCATTTCCCACGTAAAAGGAGTTGGTCCTATAGCCCACCACCGGACCACTCCTCTCCAACACTGCAGGCAATGGAGAACCCAAGCCGTAGAACAAGTCACAGCCCATCAGGTCATTTCCTTCAGTGGACACCATGAACTCAGTTGCACTCACCGAAGCAGACTTATACCTCACTGAGAGCCACAACGAACCTACAATGTCCAGAGGGTTGTTACCATAACCATAACATGCAATGTCCGTTCTACTCACTCTGTAATGTGGGGAAAAAGGTCTTCACTGTCGCTCAATTTAGGATGGAAGTCACCAACCACGTGTCCAGCATCAGCAGAACTACCACCTGTCCAATTCGATGTTGCATATTATGCGTCCATCAGTGCTGGGTGAGACTGTGTGGACCACCGTGGATTTCTTCGCCAAAGAGTCCCCCTCTGGCCTCCGGTCCCCCTGCTCAAAATTTTGGCAGGCTCTAGCGAAGTGGTGGAACAGACCGCACTTCCCACAATGCTTCCCCTTCGCTGGGCATTCCCTCGCTTTGTAGCAGTGCCTGGTGGATCCACAGCCATAGCATCTTGGCATCCCCAGGGTGGACCTAATTTTCACAATGGAAGCGTACTCATCGTCACTCTCGTTGTCCGGATCCATGGCCAGTGCCTTCCACCATTTTTCGTTCCTTGGCAGGTTTTCTGTTTCACCGAGATTTTTTTTGTAAGCATTTCCACTGCCTCGTGTTGCTGTGTCAAGTCCATGGTGGCTAGAAGTGTTAGCTCACCAGCATGAATGAGGAGGCGGACCTTCACGGAGGAGTACAGCACATGTTCCGCAAGTTGGTCGCAAATCATCTCTTCCTCCAAGGCACTGAATCTGCACTCTCCCGCCAACTTCCGCAGGTCTGCAATGAACTGTTGTACTGACTCACCCGGCCGCTGGCATTGCTGTCTGAACTGGATGCGCTTCATAGTGGTGTTTTCGGGGGCGCGAAAATAGCCCGCCATGAACCTCACCACGTTGTCAAATGTATCACCTCCTCCTAACGTACTCGGGATCCTCTGGCCCTCCATCCCTAAGTTGTGGACCAGAATTGCCCTTGCACGCAATTTTTGGAGGTCGCCGAGGTCCAGCGCGATAAAGTAGTTCTCAAATGCTGCATACCACCTGGTCCAGGGAAAGAGCGGTTCTCCCAGAGCCTCCAGAAATGGCCGAAAAGCAGTAGCAGCCCACTCCATACCCTTTTGTCCTCATTGCCAAATGTTACATTGGGAAATGAGGAGTCGAGGTGACAGTTTTGTAGTTTTATTAACACTAGAACAGGAACACACAGGAGTCATTCCGTCAAGCCTGAGAGTCCACAGCGAAGAGAGAGTCCCTTCCGCTGCACTCTTATACTCCCGTGACACCACCACCGGAAAGACGGGGCGTCACCTCCCACTACACCCAGGGCACCGCTATGTTGGTCATCATCATAGCAGTCCCCACCAAGACTCAATCTTCTAGCAGTGGTTTAGCAAGATTACCCCAAAACTACTGGATGGATTTTGATGATATTTTCACCAGAGATGGTCATTTGGCTGTAGAAGAACCCATTAGCTTTTGGAGCTGATTTATGAGCGCATACCTCTACCAAGGCAATGTGTGGTTGGGATGGAGGCAGGGAGGTACGGCCAGATGGATGGACAAAGGGAGGGAAGGAAGGAGCTTTGGCAGAGGTATGCAATCTCTGAGTGCTCTTCTAGTTTTCTTATAAATTTGCTGATTTTGTTTTACAAATCTTGCCAGACATTTTTTTTCTCCCCAAAGTCACAAGGAGCCTGTGGTAATTTGAAAAAGTGCCTCATTTTTCTTTGGAGCTACAGGTTGCAGACCATATAGAACTAACCCTAAGCCTAAAAAGCCATAGACCTGAGATGGTTAAAAGAAAACAATACTAAACTCTAGAGTCGTGAATGTTTTAAAAAAATGTATCTTTATGACAAAACAAGGAAATGTTGCATGCAACATGGAGGTTTGCATATTATTTAAAGCATCACATGACTTTCTTGACAGGAAAAGCCCCTTTAATGTTTGTTTATTTTTCATTGTCATTTATAGCTGATGAAAAATGAGCTTCATCAACACTGATGGATGAAATTGTAGCCCTCAGTGGAGCTTTTTTGCTGAGTTTAAAGACTGAGTTCCGTTTTCCAGCTCATCAGGCTTCATCTGAGCTAATGAACCCTCATGGCCCGGCCCTGCGCTCCGGTCAGTCTGAGCATTACTCACGGGTTAAGCAGGGCAATATAAAAGCTGCCAGTGTGGCTACGCCTCAGGGGCATACTACACACAGTCATTGGATCATGACTTTGGAACTCACGAGGGTCGCAGAGGTCTGCACAACATCTGCTAATCCCGTGTGATATCTGAGGAGAGTTAATCGGGCTTTGCCATGACATGGATACATAAACACAAACATGCCGGGACATAATTGAATTACTTTTGTCCACCATGAACATTAAAGATGGTGATGCATTTAAGCCAAAGGAGTCAAACTGATGTCATTCTTCTGTCTTTCAGGTGCTGATAGTGGAACTTGTGCTGGTTTTTCAGAAATTTGACAATACGCAGTTTTCACCTATAAATATGTTAAATATGAAAGAGCTTCAGAAAAAAAAAGGGAGACCAGTAAAATGAACAATTTTGCTTTATTCTCAAACCTACTGAAAACTCACCCAAATTCCAAGTCAAAATATCATCATTTAAAGTGTTTATTTACAGAAAAACGACAACTGGCCAAAACAACAAATAGATGTTGCTTTTGCTTTAAGATGTGCTTTTTGATCAAATAATGCAAAGAACGCAAGTTCATGTTGATTCTTAACTCAAATCTGTTTTTGTGGAATAACTGATTTTTATGCCTCAGTGAAACGGAGAGGCATACGGTAATCAGTTAATGTGTGTGTGTCCGTCTGTCTCCAGCTTTTCAGTTTGCCCAGTCAGAACTAAGTGCAACTAAAGGCTTGTATCATTGTATGACCATATTTTCTCAACTTTTAATTTGCCAGAATTCTGAGATAAGGAAATAAACAAATTTAACTCATCTTTAATGTCAATGAAGCCGGGGGGAAGAATATTGTAATGACTATGCCAGGCCACTAGAGGCAGCAGTGTGACTTTTTTTACAGCACAACACAGCACTTTTTTTTTTTACAGCACGTGGAGCTGAAGTGTTATGAAATAGCGGTTACTGGAAAAAAAAAAAAAAAAACCTATTCAGCAACTCATCAACATAGCCTGACGTGGGCAACAATGACTGTTTCATTTAGGTCTGATCAAATTCTTCCACGCAGCTCTGTCCTTAGCCTTCCACTGCCAGGAACTCCTGTCTATATCCAACTTCTTCAAGTTTCTTTTTACAGTGTCTTTAAATCTGAGCCTTGGCCTACCCCGATTGCGTTTGCTCTCACATAACTGTGAGTAAAGTAACTGCCAAGGGAGACGCTGGTGGTCCATCCTCTCAACATGTCCGAGCCATCTCAGGTTCATCTGTATTAGCATGTCCTCCATTGATGGTAGACCAGCTCGTTTCAACACTTCTGTGTTGGTTATCTTGTCTTTCCATGAGATGTTCATTATGGCTCAAAGGTGTCTCATCATGTACACGTGGAGTTTCTTTACCTGCACTGTAGACAGTCCAAGTTTCAGCACCGTACAATAGAGTAGCCTGTACACTTTGCATTTCACACGGATAGACACATGTCGATTGTTCCACAGTCTCTCCCTCAAGTTTCCAAACACAGCACTCGCTCTTCCCATTCTGAGAGACAGTTCATCCTCCAGCCTAGCATTCTCTGAAACAGTACTCCCTAGATACTTGAAAGTCTTGCACTTGACTAGTGGTTCTGTACCAATGCTGATTTCTTCTGGTAGTGATGTTGATAACTGGAACTTTGGTGGTTGATAAAGGCACTGTCTTCTTGATGTTGATTTTGAGGCTGAATTGGCTAGCTGCTCTTGCAAATTTCTCCACTAAAGATTGCATGTCTTCCGCACTGTGTGCAACTAGAGCACTGTCGTCAGCAAAGAGCATTTCTCTTACTACCTTTATCGATGTCTTACTCTTGGCTTTAAACTGTGCCATATTGAACAAGTCTGCTTCTTTCCTTGTTTGAATGTATACTCCTGAAGTGTCTTTGAAGGCCACCTCAAGCATGGCTGCCAGATATAGCTAGAAGAGTGTAGGCGCCAGCACACACCCTTGTTTCACCCCGTTGCTTACTGAAAAGTCTTTAGATACTGAACCACTCATTGCCACGTTTGCTTGCATACCTGTATGGAGTGCCTCGATCAGGCTGACAAACTTCTCTGTACAGCCATATTTCTTGAGTACCTGCCAAAGTCCTTGTCACGAAACAGTATCGAAGGCTTTAGTGAAGTCTATGAAAACTACATAAAGCGGCATGTTACTACACCATTTATTCATCACATCGATTATTTTCACACTGGTTTTGCCATTTAGTTTTGCAGAGGAAGGACAAGGTAAAACTTGTTAAAAAGTCACTAAAGACTCCAAGTCCCAACATTCCTCACCCACAAATGGTCGCAGTGAACTGTGCATGTGCCCGGAAACTCCCACCACAGGGAAGTACTAAGCAATCCGCCAATACTGGGTGAACAAATGTCCATCCTTTTGCCCGTCTGTTTTTTCCTCTGCCACTAAACAGTAAAAGTTCCTGTTCTCATTGTATTCACGTACCTCCATCGCTTCCGCCATTTAAAACGTCTGCCACTGTGCTCTTCTTTTGTTTGGATTTTTTTTTTTTGTTACTTATTTGTACCCGTAGGTAGACTTGGTTTGCAGTCTGGTGACAAGCCACCAGCTGCTGGTCGCTGCGTGCGCGAGCGCCCTAAACCTACATGTTTTTGGATTGCAGCTGTTCAAATCAGTTTGGTGGCTCTTGGCTGTCGCCGACAGTACGGGCATATGAACTGCAGATTATTTTCACTGCGCAATTATGTACTCCAAAACTACTCGATGGATTTGGATGAAATTTTTATCAGAGGTGGTCCTTGGGCGAAAGAGGAGCCAATAACATTTTGGTGATGATCTGAGAATGCATACCTCCGCCAAGGCTCTGGCAGCGAGGAATCAGCACCTTGGTGCTTTCATTATTCACAGCTTTCATGTGTCTTACCATGCTTAGATGATCACCTCATCGGTACCTCTTTAAGCCGACGTGTCCTTATGTTGGAATTCAACAAATACTCAAAATGAATGGCTACCATACATGTAGAGATACTAATTTAGGAGAGATTTCACAAAAATTGTTACTTCTCCTAGGCAATTGTCCCAAATGTTCAGCAAACTCATGCACAGTAATCCTCAAGTGTGTCTGTATCTAGGCTGTGCTCAAGGAAAAGGTCAACGGTCAGGAGATCTGAATACTCTTGGAGTGATTTCATCAGGCCAGAATGCGCTACGGCCTGGTTTTTCTTCTACATTTGTGCCTTTATTCAAAACAACTTGCAATAATTTTCTCATAAATTTGTGACCTTTGTATAATAAATGTATTGCTTTTTCTTATGAACTTGTCTTTTTTTTCTCTCATTTCCAACTTTATTAAAGTGACACTGCCAAAAATCTTTTTTCTTGTTACAATGTCTAACATGATTTTTATGACTTACAAGACATATCAAGAGCAAAATCATTGAAATATGTCATATGCCTGGGTTTTTGTTTTTTTTTTTGCTTTAAAGTTTCAGTTAAGCCCCCCCCGCCCCCCCCCCCAAAAAAGGAAAGTTTGGACAGAATATGTTAGATGATGCAACTGTAACGGGTCTGTAATGTTGAGCCAGTCAGGACTCTCTGGCCTAAATGAAGTTGGCCTCTAGGTCCAGTAAGCATTTTGGAACAGCTGCTTTGAAAACATGACCCAAATTATGATTGATTTTACCATTAAACTGCTTTTAAGAACCAATGCAGTTTCAGTTGTTATCCTGGGCCACCATGCATGTACAACTGGATGTGTCCTTCAACAGGTAAGTCTTTGTCACAGGTTTTATTCTGTTTAATGTAGCATTAGCCACTATGAGCCTTGTGGGATGTGAGTGGGCCTATAATCAGAGATCCTGGCATTTGAAGGGGGGGGAGTGAAAAGATTTTGACACAAAACTGTAAGACAGTGAAAGATTTTTTTTTTTTGTAGAAAAAAGACCATACCATTTTAGACGATGTAGATTTGTTTTTATAGGGGATTTATATCAACCGGAGTGCATCTTTAATAAACTTGCAACTTTTTTTTACTTCATGTTTGACAGTTTAGGTTTTTCCTCCTAAATGTGTTAGTCTGAAGAAAAAAAAAAAGACTTCCACATGTACCTCAAATATAATTAAATCATATAAAATGGGGAGGAATAAAAATAAAATATTTCCAGTCCCAGAATGGGGCCATCAAACATTCACTTAATATTGAAAACAGGCCACAGTTAAGGATCAGCTTCAAATAATTTCACTTATATTTTCGTGTCCCTCACAACAAAACTCTGCAACTGTGTCACCTTGTTTGTTTAGTGACGACTGCGACAAAGTGGTTTGAATATCCTACAGTTCAAATTTGCATCTGGGACTGTCTTCTCCATAACCATGGTAACCACAGCTTCTGTGTGCATGGCATGACCTTAAAGAAACAAAGCTAAAATAATGACAGCCAATGAGTAAACTGTAAAGGCTCGGTCACACATACCTGCAGTTACTTCTAACCACTTGGTGAGTAGTAAATGCAAGCGTACTGTTGTACACTAAACCAAAGTGGTATTCAGGTGTGGACACAGACATTTTTTTTTTCACTTGTCTACATCTGCATACCACTTATGTCTACTTGTGCAGCACTGCCTGAAACTCTGCCTACCTGATACAGATAGGTAGAGGCAGTAGGTGATTTGAGAGAGGAGCCATCTCCCTTGTTAGCCTCCCATCCCCAGTCATAGATGTAAATCATGGGCCCCCCAACTTGGGAAAAAAAGAGATTTAGCCTCCCAATATCATATCCTCCAATATTGGCAGGCTAACAAATCCCTCTATGTCAGTAGCTCCTGAACTTCTATCCAACCGTACCTGTAATGACTGTCTTTTTCTTTACTGACAAAATTCAGAAAATTAGATGATCAGTCATTGCTGCTATGCCAGGTGTGGCACGTGTGCTGCCTCTGCGTCCACACAGGGCTACAGAAAGATCCATGCAAGAAATAGCATTGCGTGAGCACACCTGCAGCAAGGCGATTTGGGAAATGAGCGGAGTGAAGGACGTGATCTTGGAGTACAGAAAGCAAAAGTTCCTTTGGGCTGGACACATAAGGTTCACAGACAATAGGTGGACCTGTGCAGTTGTGGAGTGGTATCCAAGAGATCAGAAATGACCACCCAGACAGCCTCCATGGTGAAGGGAAGACGATACTGTCAAGCGATTCGGGACAGTATGGAGAAGAAGGGCAAGAATGAGAATGGAAGGGAAGCACATTGAAAAACAGATGATCTGACCAATCCAGAAAATACAGACACCTAGAATAACTATTGTCTAATCAAATTGCTCAGTCAGAACTAACTTGTCCAAAATTTCTTAATAATGAAACATAATATGCAGCTTGGACCTTAAAAAGTGGACTTATGGACCTTAAAAAGTGAAGATTTCTTTTAGTGCATCTACAGTTCATTCTTACTTTTCTGTACACCATCAAACACCTATAAAACCATCTGACATGCAATATTATCAAATTACCATGAACATTAACTGCACTTAGCTCCTTAGGAGAACACATGCTGCACCACTCATCATGCAATTGTAAAGCACCATGTACAGCACTGCTTCATCTAAAACACTGACTACAAATATAACATGTATTATTTAAGCTATTATTAATTCATGGTCAGTTCCAGCTCTGATAAACATGTACGTCTTTGGAGAGGCTGAATCTGAAACTTAAAGAGAGACTCACAGTAGTGTCAAGTGAAATGCTTACAGCTTGGCACCAGTGAACATTTCCATATATGCAATGTTGATTACTTGGCCTAGATACAACAATATGGATTATTCTTATCTCCGCTCCTGCAAATGATGTCATGCATCACGGAGCACGGGGGTTATGAAGTTCACTGGTTTACATAAAGCGTGGCGAAGCAGAAATCCCTTGATATACATTTCCTTTAATGTATCACAGGGTGTGTTGAGTTACCACAGAAATGGCACAAGAAGATTAATGGAGATGTTGAAGAAATTATTGCAACAGAATTGCAGTAATGCTCACTATTAAGTAGTCAAGGAAAAAGAGGGTCTAGCTTGATTAAAGGCAATTACTTGACTATTCCGACAAAAAAAAAAACCCTCAATTGAGATCTGTACTGAGAGCTACTGGCCATTCACACAAAACTAAAGAGCATGAAAATCCCAGCCCGCAGTCTGTGGGAGTAGCTAAGCAGCTGTGAAGAAAGGACGCCTTTAGAAATGTGTCTACATTTCTTTGACGGCTGCAGATTACGACTGAATCGGTTCTTAAACTCCTGACAAGACACTGGAAGAGCTTTCTGACAGAGTTGTGATTGGAAGCGGGCGCCCCTAACAGTATGCTGTGTCAGAAGACATTAGCACGCACACAGACTGATGTTTAAATGGCGATGCTATTCAAGGATTTGTGGGAGGAAAATAAAAATTGTTTCCTTTCAGTGGTCTGGTTTGGCACACAATTGCCTGATTGTGTTATTGTCCAGCTGACTCATGAATGCCATTCACTGGTATTTTAGGAAAATGTAAAGACAGGAGTGTATGTTCAAGAAGAGAAAGATTTCATAAGTAGACTCAATTTTTTAGTTTATCTAAGCTAAAGTCAAATTTACATCATACTGTAGCTCTGGATAAAACCTTCCATTATGATCCTGTGTGATTAAAAACAACATTTCACCCTGGTTAAGGTGAATTGGTTCAGATTGTAGTGTAGACCAAAGGGCAAATTAAAATCACATTATACCTTAATGACAGCCTTTGGTGTAAATCAGGGGGCAACACAAAGGGGATATGTCACCCTCAATCTGGAAAAATTAGAGAATTGTCCCCCCAACAGGGTGGGTGATATATAGAATATATTCAGTATCGTCGTCGGCCTCCGTCGGTCTATGATGACCATGGAAGAGAATCCTAAACGTCTACTCTGCTGGAACAGCACCGCCTGTGGCTGAACAGGCCGATGCGCAAATGGCAGTCCCTGTCACACAGGTTGCACTTGTGGGTGGTCTCCGTGCTGCTGGGTCTGTGGCGGTTCTTCCTGCGGGTCCTTTTTTCATCTGCTGCAGCAGTCAGTCTCTCTTCACCTGCCTTGAGCTGTCTGGTCAGGGTGCCTCTCCATTTGGAGCTGTCCGTTGCAAGGTCCTCCCAGCACTCTGTGTTGATCTCCAGGGCCTTCATGTCTCTCTTGCAGACGTCTCTGAAGCGCAGCTGTGGGCGGCCAACGTCTCTCCTGCCAGTCGCCAGTTCTCCGTAGAGGACGTCTTTGGGGATTCTGCCATCCTCCATACGGTGAACGTGGCCTAGCCAGCGGAGCCTGCGCTGCCTGAGTAGAGTGAACATGGAGGGAAGGCCGGCGCGGGACAGAACTTCTGTGTTGGGCACTTTGTCCTTCCAGGATATGTCCAGGATGCGGCGAATGCAGCGCAAGTGGAAGGAGTTCAGTCTCTTTTCCTGCCGGGCATATGTTGTCCACGTCTCACTCCCATAGAGCAGTGTGCTGATGACGCAGGCGTTGTACACTGCCATCTTCGTCTTGACAGAGAGTTTGGGATTCTCCCACACTCGTGTGGTGAGGCGAGCGAGTGTGAAGGCTGATTTTCCAATCCTCTTGTCGATCTCTGTATCAAGGGAGAGGTTGTTGCTGATCATGGACCCCAGGTACGTGAACTGATTCACGACCTCCAGCTCGTAGTCGTCGATGGTGATGGTTGGTGGTGCTTCCATGCCTTGCACCAAGACGTTAGTCTTCTTCAGGCTGATGGTAAGCCCGAAGTCCTTGCATGCCTAGGAGAAGCGGTCCATCAGGGTCTGAAGCTCCTGCTGTGTGTGGGTTGCGACTGCAGCGTCGTCTGCGAACAGCATGTCTCTGCCTTCGTTGCCGGGTGCCTTGCCAGTGGCCAAGCTATCAATGGCCTTGCTGAGTTTGTCGATGGTTGGCTCGGCGTCAAGTTCGTCCATGGATGGCAGGCAGTCAATGGCATCAAGGGCTGACGGTGTCACGGTGTTCTGTCTGGAGTAGAGGTCGGAGTAGTGTTCCACCCATCTCTCCATCTGCTTGTTCTTTTCTGTGATCATCTCCCCAGTGGAGGCTTTGAGGGGGGCCGTCTTGCGCTGAGCCGGACCAAGTGCTTTCTTGATGCCATCGTACATACCACGGATGTTCCCTGTTATGGCAGCGGTTTGAATGTCTTGGCTGAGCTGAGTCCAGTACTCGTTGGCACAGCGCCGAGCAGTCTGCTGATCTTTGCTTCTCGCAGCCCTGAGAATCTGGAGATTCTTCTCGTTTGGGTACTTCTTTTACTCAGCAAGTGCTGAGCGCTTGGCTTCAATGACGGGGGTCATCTCAGTCAACTTGGCATCAAACCAGTCCTGTGACTTCGAGGTCTTCCTCCCAAAGGTAGCCAAGGCTGTGCGGTGGATGGTGTTTCACAGCTCTTCCCACTTCTGCTTTGCAGATTCTCCTTCTTGTGGTACACCAAGTTCCTTCTCAAAGGTGAAGGCAAACTGCTCAACAAGTTCTGGTTGGGCCATCTTGCTGGTGTCAATCCGTGCCTTTCCAGGCTGTCTAGCACGATGGAATTTCTTCAGCTGCAGCTTGACCTTGCAACACACCAATGACTGGTCTGTGTCACAATCTGCACTCTGGAACGAACGGGTGATTAGCACGTTCTTCAGTGAGGTGCGCCTGGTCAGGATCAAGTCCAGCTGGTGCCAGTGCTTTGAGCGCGGATGTCGCCAGGAAACCTTGTGTTGGGGCTTGGTCTTGAAGAACGAGTTTGTGATGCACAGATCGTGATATGTGCAGAACTCGAGCAGCCGCTGTCCGTTGTCGTTCATTCTGCCCACACCAAATGGCCCAAGACAGGAGGGCCAGGAGTCGTGGTCAGCACCCACTCTGGCATTGAAGTCTCCAAGGAGAATGAGTTGTTCAGAGTTGGGGATGATCCTGACAGTTGTTGCGAGATTCTCATAGAACTCGTCTTTTGCCTCTGGTGTGGCTGTCAATGTTGGGGCATACACACTGACAAGGGTGACTGGGCCTTGAGTGGTGTTGAGGCGGAGGGTGAGGAGTCGTGCAGAGCCATTGCTGCCCGGTTTCACCATCTTCAGCAAGGTGTTCTTCACTGCGAAGCCCACTCCGTGTTCCCTGTGTTCATCACTGCCCTTTCCCTGCCAGTAGAACGTGTAGTCCTCTCTCAGTGTGCCTGCGTCAGCCAACCGTGTTTCCTGGAGAGTGGCGATATCCACTTCCAGTCTCTTCAGCTCATTATAGATGATGGCAGTCTTCTTGGTGTCGTTGATGTCCTTGAGGTTAGCAGCGAGTCCTCTCATCATAGTGCGGACGTTCCAAGTTCCCAGTTTTAGAGTTGGTCTCTTTTGTTTTTTTGTCTTGCCTGATGCGAAGGTTCTCAGCCTGCCGCTCGGACTTCTCCTCATCCCCATGCACCCAATGAGGAAAGCAAGCTGTGGCGGGACAACACCTTATTGGCTGGGGGCTGCCCAGCTTGAGGCGGGCGGTAGCTGTCCAGTGAGATCCGATGATCCCTCCCACCATCGGGAACAACCCCTGGCGCTGCGCTCTACGCCAATTGAGCGGTGGCTTATAACCGATAACTGTCATTCCCCATGTTTTGTCTACTCCAAAGGCGAAACTGGAGTGTCCTCTCCAGTGATCCGGTGTTCTGCCTTCCAGCGTTGGGCATTGGTAGGATTCAAGCCTGGGCAGGAAGATATGGAGGACAAGATGTTGCCCATGCAGCATGTCCCCCGTCTCCACGTCACTGATGAATCCAAAGGAACAGCAGGGCTGCTACAGTTTGGCACCAGCGACATTGCAGAAGCTGCCAGAATGATGTTGAGCACAACAGAGAACTGCCTCAGGGACTCCGACTCCAGATTTTTCCTCAGGGTTGACTCCCGAAGCCTTTCCCGTGACCGGGTGTGCTGCAAGGCAGCGGAGGTTTGAAATCAGGGTTTACCTTCCCCTAGATGGGCTACCTTCCCAGGTTGACGAGCCACCATCTACCCGAAGCATCTGGTTTTAAGGCACCAGAGATCCGCCCTCGCCCCTTCTCCTATTAGTAAAAGCAGTTCCGCCAGGCTTAGAGACTAAACCACATGGGCAGGCTAGGAGTTGGACTTAGTTGTCAGAGGCTTTTCGAGACGCACGTCATAAGGAGCATTTAATGAGCACTGGGAGCTTAACCCCAGTGCCGCTCCTGGCTATGACAACCTTGGAACCATATACCATTCAGTATATTGATACATTTAATACATAAAATGAATATATCACACCTATCAATGTAATTTGTCACGTTAACGTAAGTCAACAGCGCTCTGAGCATTCTGCTCAGAGTTCCACTTCTCTCTGTCTTCTCTCACAGCATCTCTGCTGCAGCTGCTCACTCCCCCCCACCCAATCAGAAAACAACCTTCAGGATGCATGCAGGTTTTTAAAGCTGGAGAGGAGGGAAACTGACTTATTTATTGAATGTTACACAGAGCAGAACATTCCTCCATCGTGTCAGCAGCATACACTGCCTATAAAAAGTACCCCCCCCCCCACACACTTCCCTTGGATGTTTCAACCTTTTATTGTGTTATAAAATGAAATCATGGTCAAAATAATTTGGCTTTTTGACAAAAACTTTGCAAAAAAGCTTCTTTCATGTCAAAGTGAAAACAGATTTTTACAAACTACTTCAATTAATTAAAATTATATAAAGTAAATAAAATAAGTATTCACCCCCTTCAGGTCAGTATTTAGTAGATTCACCTTTGCCTGCAATCACAGCACTGAGTCTGCATGGACATGTCTCAGTCAGGCTGGCACATCTGGACACTGCAATTGTGCCCCCATTCTTCCTTGCAAAACAGATCAAGTTCTGTTAGGTTGCTTGGGGATCGGGCGTGAACAGCTCTTTTCAAGTCCAGCCACAAATTTGAGATCTGGGCTTTGACTTGGCCACTCCAGAACAGTCACCTTGCCTTGCAACCATTTCTGTGTAGTTTTTGCTGTATGCTTGGGGTCGTTGTCTTGCTGGAAAAAAAATCTTCTCCCAAGTCGTAGTTCTCTTGCAGATTGAATCAGATTATCATCCAGGATTTGATATTTTTCTGCATTCATGTTCCCCTCTACCTTTACTAGCCTTTCAGGACCTGCTGCTGAGAAGCATCCCCAGAGCATGATGTTACCACCACCATGCTTTACGGTGGAGATTGTGTGTTTGTGGTGATGTGCAGTGTTTGGTGGTCACCAAACATAGCGCCTAGTCTGATGGCCAACAAGCTCAATTTTTGTCTCAGACCAAAGAACCTTCTTCCAATTGACCTTGGAGTCTCCCACATGCCTTTGGGCAAATTCCAGGTGAGATTTCATGTGAGCTTTTTTCAACAGTGGCTTTCTCTTTGCCACTCTCCATACAGCTTGGACTGGTGAAGAACCTGGGCAATAGTTGTTGCATGTACAGTCTCATCTGGGCCACTGAAGCTCTCAACTCTTTCAGGGTGGTTGTAGGTGTCTTAGTGGCCTCCCTCACCAGTCTTCTGCTTGCTCAATCACTCAGTTTGTGAGGATGGTCAGCTCTAGACAGATTTAGACAAGTGCCATACTGTTTCCATTTTTAATGATGGATTTAACTGAACTCTGGGATGCCCAGTGAGATGGAAATCTTCTGGTAGCCATGTCCTGTCTTATACTTTTAAATGATCTTTTCTCTGCATTGCTTAGCCTGTTCTTTTTGTCTTCATGTTACAATTGCAGCAGGAATACTGATGAACCAGAGACTGGACCTCCCAGACACAGGTGTCTTTATACTATAATCACTTGACACATTAACTGCACTCAGGTGATCTCCATTTCACTAATTATGAGACTGCAGGCATCAACTAGCTGGGCTGCTGCTGAATTGGGTCAGCCACTTTAAAGGGGGTGAATACCTCTGCAATCATTTATGTTACCTTATACAATTTTAATTAATTGACAGTAGTTTGTAAAAACTGTTTTCACTTTGATTTGAAAGAAGGTGTTTTTTGCAGATTTTTGTCAAAAAAGCCCAATTATTTTGACCATGATTTCATTTTATAAAGTAATAAAAGGTTAAAACATCCAAGGTAGGTGAATACTTTTTATAAGCATTGTATGGCAGCTGTTCAGTTTGAGCATCGGTTAAATTCCAACACAAGAACACTTCAATCTACTGAAGGAGGTACTGATCAGGTGATCATCCAACCATGGTAAGCTGCATGAAAGCTGTGGAAAAAAAAGAGTTATTACACAAATACAGATTTCTAAGTTCTTCCCAAGTTAAAACTTAAGTATTATAGTGAGCTGAAGGCCGCTATCAAAGCAACCTGGGCCTCCATAACACCTCAGCAGTACCACAGGCTGATCGCCTCCATGCCATGCTGCACTGATGCAATAATTCATGCAAAAGGAGCCCCGACCAACTACTAAGTGTTTACATTGTCATGAACACCCCTACGGGGCAGGAAGGCAGACCCAGGCACTGAATTGAGTTGTGACATTTAATAACCAAAAATAACACAAAGTACAAAAATGGTGCCAACAATACAAAAAATGCAAACAAGAATAACTTACAGCGCGAGCCTCAGAGCTGGGCGCACTCTGGAGAAGAAAAAACACTTCAGAGGCTGGAGTAAACAGAAGTAGAACCAATTTTGCTGCAGTAACACAATGAAAAGGCAGGGCTTAAATACACTGGAGTAAATGAGTTGCAGGTGTGAATCACCGAGTGAGCAGGTAACCTAATAAGACCAACTGCCCACAGCTGAACTGAGAGAGAGCAGGCTGTGAGCAGTTAGAGGGAGTGTCTGGGAAAAGGGGATGCCCAAATTTAAACAACCCAAAAATACAAACAGGAACTAACAAAATCAAACTAATCCGACATACAATACTTAGGAATAAGGTGAGGGTCTGAGCTCAGAAAAACCCAGAGCTCAGACACATGACCTACATAGATATACTTTTCAGCCAGCCAACATTTCTATTAAAAATCCACATTTTTTAATTGATCTTATATGATACTCTAATTTTCTGAGAAACTGTATTTGGGGTTTTCATTAGTTGTAATGAAAAAAAGTTAAAAGAAACAAATACTTGAAATATACACCACATTCAAAATTATTATGCAAATAGGATTTTAGTGCCATAAACATTCAATTTTTTGTTTTTCAATTAAACTTATGGATGGTATTGTGTCTCAGGGCTCTTTGGATCACTGATATCAATCTCAGACACTTGTCATAATTAGTTTGTCAGGTGAGCCCAATTAAAAGAAAACTACTTAAGAAGGATGTTCCACATTATTAAGCATGCCACAGGAATGTAATATGGGAAAGAAAAAGGATTTCTCTGCTGCCGAAAAGCATCAAATAGTGCAATGCCTTGTATAAGGTATGAAAACATTAGATATTTCACAGAAACTAAAGCGTGATCATTGTACTGTGAAGAAATTTGTGGCTGATTCAGAGCACAGACAGGTTTGTGAAGATAAAGGCATAAGGAGGAAGGTTTCTGCCAGACAAATTCATCAAATAAAGAGAGCAGCTGCTAAAATGCCATTACAAAGCAGCAAATAGGTATTTGAAGCTGCTGGTGTCTCTGGAGTCCCACAAACCTTAAGGTGTAGGATCCTCCAGAGGCTTGCAGTTGCGCATAAACCTACTATTCAGCCACCCCTAACCAATGCTCACAAGCAAAAACAGTTGCAGTGGGCCCAGAAATACGTGAAGACTGATTTTCAAATAGTCTTATTTGCTGATGAGTGCTGTGCAACCCTGGATGGTCCAGATGGATGGAGTAGTGGATGGTTGGTGGATGACTACCATGTCCCAACGAGGCTGCGACATCAGCAAGGAGGTGGCAGAGTCACGTTTTGAGCCAGAAACATGGGGAGAGAGCTGGTAGGCCCCTTTAGGGTCCCTGAAGGTGTGAACATGACCTCGGAAAAGTATATAGTTTCTGACTGACCACTTTCTTCCATGGTACAAAAAGAAGAACTATGCCTTCTGTAGCAAAATTATCTTCAAACATGACAATGTACCATCTCTTGCTGCAAAAAATACCTCTGTGTCATTGGCTGCTATGGGCATAAAAGGAGAGAAACTCATGGTGTAGCCCCTATCCTCCCTTGACCTCAACCCTACTGAGAACCTTTGGACCTTTCTCAAACAAAAGACCTATGAGGGTGGGAGGCAGTTCACATCAAAACAGCAGCTGTGGGAGGCTATTCTGACATCTTGCAAAGAAATTCAAGCAGAAACTCTCCAAAAACTCATAGGTTCAATGAATGCAAGAATTGTGAAGGTTATATCATAGAAGGGGTCTTATGTTAACATGTAACTTGGCTTGTTAAGATGTTTTTGATTGAAATAACTTTTGATTTCAGTAAATATGACCTCCTAATGCTGCAAATTCCACAAATAACCATTTTCAATTCTTGACAACCAATAAAATGTTTTGAAACTCTGTTGTGCATAATAATTTGGAACAGTGCATTCTGAGGTTTTTTTTATTTTTGCAAAAAAAAAAATAGTCATCATTGGGAGGTTTGTTCAACAAAATTTGAATTATGCTCTAACAAATGATGACTTCAAAATTATACTGACTATGGCTGTGTTGTGAGACATGTATATGTTGGACACTGCATATGTGATTTAACCACGATGAAGGAGAGCCAGCCCCCTGCGGTGCGGAGCCACAGAGCCTGGACCCCCTGCGGAGGACAGGGGACAGAAGACTTCCTGACCACTGAGGCTCGGGAAGAGAGAAGGGGGAGTTATGTAAATAAAAGGCTAATGAATGTGAATAAAGAGACTTTGATATAGATGTGTGATTTCCCCCGCGAGGGAAATGGTTTGATGTGAGAAGGTTTAAATGAGAGAACTTTGGTGTGTTCACTCTCTTTGTTCGCTGCTCAAGAATAAGAGCAGACAGTGGAATGATTTCTTGAATAAACTGAAATGAAAGACAATTCGGTTTCGTTATTCAAGTCTCCCCACATTGGTGACTGACGACGTTGAGAATGAACGAAGAAATTCTCAGGGTCCCGGACTCACAGCGCTCAGAGCTGGCGAGCGCAGTGGCCGTTAGGCTGCCTGATTTCTGGCAGGATAACCCACGGTCGTGGTTTCTGCAAGCAGAGTCGCAGTTCGCGCTCGCAGGAGTAACGGTGGATGACACTAAGTTCCACCATGTCATCGCTAAACTGGACAACAGCACAGCTCGGTGCGTGCAAAGCTTGGTGGAGCAGCCACCCGCGACCGACAGGTACAGCAAGCTGAAATCCACCCTCATCAAGTTTTTCACCCCCTCGGCTGAAGTGAGGGCGAGGAGGATCCTGTCTTTGCTAGACCAAGGTGGACACAGGCCGAGCGCCCTGATGGAGGAGATGATACAGCTGAGAGGGTTGGACAACGATGATTTCATTTTTCAGTTCATCTTCCTCTCCAACCTCCCGGCGCATGCGAGAAGCACGCTGGCCGGCAAAAAGTGTCACACCCTGGAGGAGTTCCGGGAGCTGGCCCAGGAGGCAGACGGGATCCTGGACGCCTGCGGCGGGCAAGCAACCACAGCAGCGACCCGAGACAGCGGGGAGCCAGAGGCGGCAGAACCAGACTGGCCGACGATGGCGGCAACACGGCCGCGACGAGGGGGAGCCAATAGCCCGGCGACAGAGGCGCGGGCACGACACAGCGGAGGAGAAGATCTCTGCTTTTACCATCGGAGGTTCGCAGAGAAGGCACGCAGGTGTGTGCCGCCCTGCATCTTCAGGAGTTCGGGAAACGGCAAGACCGGGGGTCGCTAGCAGCTTCGACCCTCGGAGAACGCAACAAGCTGCTCTACATCACGGATGCGCGCTCCGGACGAGTGTTCCTCATTGACACCGGAGCACAAGTGAGCTTCATCACCCCAACATACGCGGACCGGGTGGCTGGACCCCACGGTGACGGAGCTACAGCGGCAAATGGCTCGAACATCAACACCTACGGGAGAAGGACCTTGCCTTTATGCTTACATGGCCGCACATATGAATGGACTTTTGTAGTAGCGGCGGTGAGTTTCAACATGTTGGGCGCGGATTTTTTGTGTTCACACAATCTGTTAGTTGATCTGGCTAATAGACGGCTGGTAAATGCACTCTCTTTTTACTCTCTCCCCTGTTCAGCTCGAGTGTCCCCGCCACCAGTACAGACCCACGTCGCTACAGCAGGTGGTAAGTTTCACACACTCCTCACCCAATTTCCAGCGCTCACTGTGCCCACTTTTTCAGCGACGGTCGCGAAGCACGGGGTGAAACACTTCATCCCCACTTCTGGTCCTCCCGTGTTTGCAAAAGCTCGGCGCTTGGATGCAGTTAAGCTCGCCATTGCGCGCGAGGAGTTCGCCAGCCTGGAGAGGCTGGGCATCGTTCGTAGGTCGAAGAGCCCGTGGGCTTCGCCGCTGCACATGGTACCGAAAGCCGATGGCTCCTGGAGACCGTGCGGGGATTACCGCAGGCTAAACAACGCTACGGCACACGATCGTTATCCCATCCCGCACATTCAGGATTTTTCGGTGCACCTGGCGGGGGCGCGCATTTTTTCAAAGATTGATCTAGTTCGCGGCTATCACCAAGTCCCGGTCCAACCGGAGGACATTCCTAAAACAGCGGTAATAACCCCGTTCGGACTTTTCGAATTTTTACGCATGCCGTTTGGTCTCAAAGGGGCGGCGCAAACATTTCAGCGGATGATGGATGCCGTGTTACGCGATCTCCCTTTCGTGTTTGTGTACCTCGACGACATTTTGGTCGCGAGTACTTCAGAGGACGAACACGAAACGCACCTCACAGCAGTTTTTAGGAGGCTGGGAGAGCACGGCTTAATAGTTAACCCAGCCAAGTGCCAGTTCGGCGTTGAGCGGATTGATTTTTTGGGTCACCCGCGTCTCCCCGGAGGGAGCGGTTCCGTTACCAGAGAAAGTACGCGCGGTAGCGGATTTTCCCCGTCCACAAACGGTCAAATCACTACAGGAATTCTTGGGGATGGTGAATTTTTATAACCGGTTCCTGCCCCACGCAGCTCAAATCATGCAACCGTTATATGCCGCGCTCAAAAAACAAAAGCCGACCCAGGCGGTCGAATGGTCCCCGGAGCGGGAGCGCGCGTTCACAGAGGTTAAAAAAGCCTTGGCTGACGCTGCGCTCCTGGCCCACCCAGACCCTGCAGCACGTATCGCGCTGACGACAGACGCTTCAGATTTAGCCATAGGGGCCGTTATTGAGCAACAGGTAGCCGGAGTTTGGCAGCCTTTGGCTTTCTTTAGCAAATCTTTAAGCGCGGCTGAGCGAAAATACAGCGCGTTTGACAGAGAACTGTTGGCGCTGCATTTGGCTATTCGTCATTTCCAGTTCTGGCTGGAAGGACGGTGCTTCACCGCTTATGTGGACCACAAGCCGCTCACATACGCCATGGCCAAAATTTCAGATCCGTGGTCCGGCAGGCAGCAGAGGCAGCTGGCCGCAATCTCGGAATTTACCACTGACATTAGGCATGTCGCGGGCAAATTCAATGTAGTAGCGGATTGTCTCTCACGCGCGTTCACGACCCCGACACGCGCAGAGGCAGAACGGGCCACCGTGACCGCGCCGCAAGGGAGCGGCACGGTAGCGCGCGCAGCCCCGGTGCACGTGGGTATAGATTACGCAGCCATGGCAGCGGACCAGGGGGCGGACGCAGACGTGCGCGCACTCCAGTCTGGACCAACAGGGTTGAGGCTGGAGAGCAAGTGTTTACAAACCGGTATGCCCCCCCTGATCTGCGACATGTCGACGGGGCGCCCGCGTCCGGTGGTTCCGGCCACGTGGCGCCGCCGTGTTTTTGACTCGGTCCACTCACTGGCGCACCCGGGGGTGCGCGCGTCGGTGAAACTAGTGGCGGAAAAGTTTGTTTGGCCGTGCCTGCGCAAGCACGTGAAGGAATGGGCAAAAACCTGCATTTCCTGTCAACGGGCCAAAATTCACAGGCACACAAGAGCCCCGTTAGAACCGTTCCGCATTCCGGCCAGAAGGTTCGACCATGTGCACGTCGACCTTGTGGGCCCCCTACCGGCATCACAGGGGTTCACGTATCTTTTGACAATGGTGGACCGCACCACACGTTGGCCGGAAGTGGTCCCACTTGCGACGACCACGGCCGCGGAGGTGGCTCGCGTTTTTTTAACGGCTTGGGTGGCGCGTTTCGGGGTTCCGTCGGACATTACGTCCGATAGAGGACCGCAATTCATCTCTGAGCTGTGGTCAGCGATGGCCAACGGCTTAGGAGCCAAAATTCACCGCACTACGGCTTACCACCCTCAGGCTAATGGTTTATGCGAGCGTTTTCATAGGTCTTTGAAGGCAGCACTCAGAGCGTCGCTCACGGATGCAGATTGGGTAAATAAACTCCCTTGGGTTTTATTAGGGTTGCGTTCTGCGCCTAAAGAGGACTTAGACGCCTCCCCAGCGGAGCTGGTATTCGCACAAACTCTGAGGCTGCCGGGCGAGTTTTTACCAGAGCACCCAGAGCCCCCACCTCTCTCTGCTCTGGGACCGTTAGTTGGCACGGGGGCAGACACGCTCCCAGGTCCGGTTCATCACGCTTTTCCACGAGTTTTCGTCCCCAAGGCTTTGAAAAATGCCGATTTCGTTTTTGTCAGGCGCGAAGCCCTTAAGGCAACGCTCAAACCACCTTACGAAGGGCCATTTCGAGTGCTGGAGGCAGGTGATAAGCAATTTGTGCTAGATTTTGGGGACAGAAAAGAGACAGTCAGTATTGACAGACTAAAACCTGCTTTTGTCATGAAGGACGTGTCTGTACCGGTCGCGGTGGCGCCTCGACGAGGCAGGCCCCCGCAGAGGGCAATTAACCACTCTCTTCCTCAGTCAACAGACCCGGAGCAGAACAGCACCGCAGGCAAGGCGGGGCCAACGCACAGCAGATTCGGCAGACGGCTGAAGCCCAAGCGGCGCACAGACTGAATGTTGGTGTTGATTATTCAGTAGTGAGTAAGGTGCTATTAAATTTTGGGAATTAGTCTGTTCTTCATCGTTTGGGGGGGGGTTATATGGCTGTGTTGTGAGACATGTATATGTTGGACACTGCATATGTGATTTAACCACGATGAAGGAGAGCCAGCCCCCTGCGGTGCGGAGCCACAGAGCCTGGACCCCCTGCGGAGGACAGGGGACAGAAGACTTCCTGACCACTGAGGCTCGGGAAGAGAGAAGGGGGAGTTATGTAAATAAAAGGCTAATGAATGTGAATAAAGAGACTTTGATATAGATGTGTGATTTCCCCCGCGAGGGAAATGGTTTGATGTGAGAAGGTTTAAATGAGAGAACTTTGGTGTGTTCACTCTCTTTGTTCGCTGCTCAAGAATAAGAGCAGACAGTGGAATGATTTCTTGAATAAACTGAAATGAAAGACAATTCGGTTTCGTTATTCAAGTCTCCCCACACTGACTGTCATTTGCACTGACTTTTTAGGAAAATCAGAGACAAATATCATTTGCATAATAATTTGGAATCAATCGGTGTGTAAAGAATCTGTACAGTATATGAATTTCCATTTTTGAATTGAATTACTGAAATAAATCAACTTTTCAATGATATTCTGATTTACTGAGATGAACCTGTACTAGGGCTGTGTGATATGACCAAAATTTCATATCACGATGTAAGTAATCTTATTTGATGATAACGATATACATTTTCTGTAAATTCTATAGTTTATATATGACTAGTGCATTGCCCGTAGAATGCAAGTATTCCTGTCTGAACCAGGTATCCCAATCAGGCTTTAGAGGCCCAAATGTAGGTTGTGTTTGAAAGTGGAATACAAAGAGGTGTAGCCTGCATGTAGGCAATCACATGTTAGACTTTGACAAATATAAAAGGGAGTAAATGGCACTAAGATTTATTTGATTGTGTGACTATTAATTACAGAATACCTAAATATTGAAAATGAATGGGACATCCAATATTAGCAACCGTTTCAGATTCCTTGTTTATTTGTTTGTCAGATCACTTATTTGTGTGATCTTTTATCACTTATTATTCATAATAGTGTATCTTGCACTTTGGGGAATGGGAGTTGTTCAGTCATCATTATAATTATTTTAGTTTAGTTTACGTCATTGTTCAGTGATGGAGTTCAGTGTAATATTAAATTTTTTCTGTGTATCGTCAATAAACTCATGCAGTAATATAACAGAATACATTTACAAATATTTGAGACCCATTGGCTGCTGCTTTACCCGTGTGCCTGCGAAGGACTGCAATCCACCGGTTCAGCTGCTGCCCGCCCACCTTCCCACGCATCTCGTGTTCTTCATGCCAAATTATCCTTTAGACCAACACAATCATGGCAACTTACGGTATAATTTTTTTAAGCATTAATCCTTAAGTCTATCTTTTGTCGCTATTTACACTATGGGTAGCATTACTCTACATGGACTGCTGTTGTTGTTTTTCCAGTCTTATTCCTTTTCTTTTTTTATATTGCTCACACCACTGAAGAGAGAGAGAAACACCATTTCAGTTCTCCTGTATGTCCTGTACATATACAGTATCAGCTGTTCTGATAGATATGCCAAAATGTCAGAACACCGGTGGATCCAATCAGCTGATTGCTCGAACCACAGAGCTCAGCTGTTTTCCATGATAAATCAGCCTTGGAGCAAAAGCACACTCCATGCATTATCTTTTTTTTCACTTTATTGAAAATAACTTTTTTTTTATCGCCATCAGTTAGCATGCCTTTGAGCCAGGTCGTGTCTGGCCGTTGATTCTCCCGGTTGAGTTGTCAGACCCAGTCTGCTAACGCTCCGCCCAGTCTGCTCGCACACTTCATTATCCATAATGGCGAATTATCCTTTAGACCTACACAATCACGGCAACTTTATGGTACCGTATACTTTTTAAAGCATTAAATCTTCAGTATTATCTTTTTCTGTCTTTCTAACTTTCATTTCCTTTTTTTTGTCCAGGCAACACTATGGTGACTGACAGGTCGTGATGCTGTGTATTACCCAATCAGCATGGTCATGATGCCGCGTATTGTCCAATCAGCATGGCCGTGATGCCACGCCTTATCCAATCAGCATGGAGTCAATCCGAAACCCCATCCATACTTCTTGAAGCTAAGGCATGAAAAGACACAGAGCGGTGGCTAAACCTTTATTGATAAAAATGACATATTTTAACTGCACAACTCCATACTCGGGGATGCACACCCTCGTAACCTCAGGAAACCACGTACAAAACCTTAGGTCAGTCTGAGGAACGGTTCAAGAGGTATGCGTGGAACAGACAGACACACACACAGACAGAGATTTCTTGCATTTATAGATAGATAACCAATAAAAGGACAATCTCTTTTTCTACATTTTAAATTACATACTGAAAAAAATCAATTGTACAAACTCATCTGTCATCAGTTTTATGCACTTTTCCCCTCTTAATTTTGCAGTGTTGCTATAAAATTGTTTTTAATGTGCATTTGAGATGACCAACTTTATTCTTTATCACTACTGGACTAATTCAAAATTATTACAAATCAAGTTACATTAAGAGCCAGTTTGTTCCTCCGACACGTTGTAATTTATTTATTTAGTGTGTATGCGGTCGTTGTCACGCATTTTTGCAGCTTTAGTAATGTTTTTTCTGTCATGAATTACCTCTCGGGGCACAGAGGAAGACCCATGCGCTGAACTGTGAGTTTGTGAGATTTATTGAAAAACAACAAAACACAAAGTCCAAAACAGTGCTCTAACAAAAAATTCAAACAAGCAATCAAACTTACAGATAAAGTGCACCAGAACGAGGGCTGCATTATGGTGGAGATGAGGAAAGGAGAAACTCAAGACTGCCGCAAGAGGAAATGAAAATAACTGCCCTTAAATAGGGTCAAAAACAAATCATACAAGTAATGACAGGTGTGGGTCACATTAGCGGACAGAAGGTAACAATGATGAATAATTTGGACCAGCTGGGAGCAATGGGAGGGGAGAGAGTGGGCTGACAGCTGACAGGGACCCCACCTATGCAGAACAACAACCCGGAACTGTCACTGACAGCTGTCAACCCAGAGGGAGAACACAACAGAATAAAAATATAAAGGGATGGCAAAATAAAGACAAGTAACCTCAAAAATGTGAATAGCAAACTATAATGAATGTAAGCAGGAAAATTAATCATACTAAGAAACAATACAGAATATGTTACAAATCAACCAAGGATAAAATAACAGGAATTGCAACTCAAAACAACAACACAGAAAAAAGGCAAAAAGACTGAGCCCGGAGGAATCCCCCCACACTCAGATCGTGACAGAGCCCTCCCCTCAAGGGGTGGGTACCAGACACCCCAGCAACATCGAAAGAAAAGAACCTCCACACACAAAAAACCCACCCCAACAAGAAAACAACCCCATCCTGGGTGGGAGGAGGGGGACCCAGGCACGGAGGGACCGAACCAAACCAGGGAAAATAAGAAAAACTCTCAGAATTAACATCCCAGCAAAGCCCAGACTAAGAGGAAATGACAGAAAACAAAAGCCCCGCTGAGGACCCACACCAGGTAAAACCCCCAACCAACTAAGCCCCCTGGACTGAAGAGCTGAACAGTTCAGGTGGGCGGCCAAAGTCCCAGGCCCGGCAGATGGCATGATGGAAAGAGTCAGGTGGCCTCCCAGAGAACGTGGGCCACCCAACCCCACGGCACAGTCTATCGGGTGGTCTGTCAGAGTTTTTTTGCCACCTGAACAGAAAGGATGGTCCAGAAGGCGGCTGCCCAACGGGAAGAACTAATGGCAGGCAAGATAAAGGAATCGGGGAAACCATGACGATGTCAGGTGGAGGAGAGAGAACCACAACAGCCTTGGGCAGAGGAGAGGGAACCACGACGGCCTTGGGCAGAGGAGGGGGAACCACGACAACCTCGAGCAGAGGAGGGGGAACCACGATGACTTCGAGCAGAGGAGGAGAAATCCCGATGGCATCTGGCAGAGGAGGGGGAACCATGACGGCGTCTGGCAGAGGAGGGGGAACCACGACGGTGTCAGGCAGAGGAGGGGGAACCACACCGCCCTCGGACTGGCCTGTAGCACTCTCGGTGGTCCCGGAATGGGACATCACAGCACCTATGGTGGCTCCAGGCTGGAGCAGAGCTGACCTACACGATGTCAAAAGTCTCAGAACTGTGGTCAGCTCAGCAACAACGGCTGAGTTCATGACTGACATCCAACATGTAGCCGGTAAATTGAACATTGTGATAGACTGCTTGTCACGCGTGCTGGTCTCTCCGGTATACATGGACATCAATTTTTCTGCAATGACTGCCGACCAAACTGGGGACGCACACATTTGCGCACTCCAGTACGCAACTACCGGATTAAAACTTGAGAGCAGGGTGGTACAAGAAGGGTGCCTCCCCCCCTTGCTCTGCGACGTCTCCACCGGCCAGCCCTGCCCGGTGGTTCCGAGCTCTTGGTGCCATCCACTCCCTTTCACATCCCGGCGTGCGAGCCTTGGTTCAACTAGTAGAGTCCAAATTCGTCTGGCCTCATTTACGCAGGGATGTGACAGAATGGGCTGCAGCATGCATTGCGTGCCAACGGGCTAAGGTGCACAAGCACACCAAAGCCCCCCCGAGCCTTTTCAAATTCCAACCAAGAGATTCGACCACGTACAGGTGGATTTAGTGGGTCCCCTTCCGCCGTTGCAGGGATTCACACACCTTTTAACAATCGTGGACCGCACTACGCATTGGCCAGAGGTGGTTCCACTGAGTTCCACCACATCTGCCAAGGTAGCCCGCGTGTTTTTGTCAGCTCGGGTCTCATAGTTTGGATCTCTGTCGGTTATCACTTCCGACAGGGGTCCACAATTTATTTTCGGAACTTTGGTCCGCAATGGCTAACAGCCTGGGGGTCAAAATCCACCGCACCACCGCATACAACCCACAGGCTAACGGTTTGCGCGAGCGCTTTCACAAGTCACTTAAAGCAGCGCTCAGAGCCTCGCTAACGGATGCAAATTGGGTCAACTGCCTGCTTTGGGTCCTATTGGGGTTGCGCTCCACACCTAAGGAAGATTTGGCAGCTTCCCCAGCAGAACTCGTTTTTTCTCAGCCATTGCAAATCCCAGGGAAATTTTTGCCAGCGAGCTCTGCACCCGGTAGAAATCTACCCGCACACCTTTTTTCCGGTAAAGGGGCTACCAGTGTTCCAGGACCGGCACACCATTGTTTTCCCCGCACTTTTGTTCCAAAGTGCTTAGAGAATGCCAAATTCGTTCTCGTCAGGCACGACGCCCACAGAGCCCCGCTGCGTCCGCTGTATGATGGCCTATTCAGAGTATTGGAAACTGAGGAGAAACATTTTGTGTTAGACTTGGGGGGGGGAGGTTAGGAAACCGTCTGCATAGACGGGCTGAAGCCCGCTTATGTGTTGGCAGACGAGCAGGTGGTGTTGGCTCAAGCTCCCCTGCGTGGGAGCTCACCTACGGTGGGTCCACAGATTTATGTTCCCCCTGCAGAGAGTAGTTTTCACCAAACTAACTCTTTCCCCTCCCTACTCTTTCCCCCCTCCAGCGACCAACCTTTCCTTCCACCCACCTCAAAAGGAAGGCGCTTCGACTGGCCCGGTGGCTCCACACTACAGCCGCTACAGGCGCTTGCTCAAGCCCAAAGGTCCAGAGGGTTAGGACCCCTTCTGGGTGTTTGGTGGCGGGGGGGGGGGGGGCTGTGTGGTGACACAATAGGACAGGGCACTCCACCCAGTACTTGAGGTTGGCAGGGGAGAAGGTAGTTAGAGATTTGTTAGAAAAATACTCAATTCTTTGATTGAAAGATCCAAGAACAAGCCGGAGATTTCTTCAGTTTAAAGATGGAACATTTATTTAGAAGTAACAAGTAAAGCAAGCAGTGCTGGGTGCAGCATGATGCAGCTCCCTCTGGAGCGTTGCCACACTGACCACGATTTCCGGGTGCGACATACATTTATCTTCTCGGGTTGGTGGGTTGGACCAACCCAGTACAATAGGATGGGCTTATATGCGACTATCTGATTGGCTAATCTAACTATGGCGTGAACAGGCCATCCACTGCTCACGCCGCTGTTCTAGAATGTGCAATCAACAGTGTACTTGAATGTTGGATCCGGGTGTGCATCTAATGTGATAGACCTGACTATAAAAAGAGAGAGAGAGAGAGAGAGCTCTATAAGATAAGATAAGATAAGATAAGCCTTTATTAGTCCCACAATGGGGAAATTCCAGGATTGCAACAGCATAGGGATAGCAACACTCAGAGCAACAATCAGAAGGCAAGAAAAAACAACATCTAGTAAACATATGTCCATATTACTATAAATGTATATATATAGACACACAGTGCAGAGCATTATGGCTGGTGAATGTGCAGCAGAAAGTCTAAGCTCTCTCTCCGCGGATGCAGCGGGCCAGCTGGAAGTCTTTGGGCATGATGGAGACCCCCTTAGCGAAGAAGAGACCCACCAGGTGGGCCTCGCTGGTCTCCTGCAGAGCCATGACGGCGAAGCTCAGGAAATGCAGGACGGTCTTGAAGTCCTGAGCGATCTCCCTCACCAGGCGCTGGACGGGCAGCTTACGGATGAGCAGCTCCGTGGATTTCTGGTAGCGACGGATCTCTCTCAGAGCCACGGGCCTGTGACGGCGAGGCCTCTTCACTCTGCCGGTGGCCAGAGCGCCTCTCCGAGCAGCCCTGGTGGCTAGCTGTCTCCTGGGGGGCTTCTTCCTCCAGTAGATTTTACGGGCGGTCTGCTTGGTTCTTGCCATCGCTCTTTATTATTCTGTCTTATATTTCTTTCACGCCGCCTAAACTCCAGCCCGGCACCCGCGTCATTTTCGCTACAGCTCCCGGTATGTCGAGTTTCCCATTAGCACCGGGCGGCGGCCAAGTGCTAGCTAGCACTAGCTCCTCCCCGCTGTAACGTCTCCCGCTGCAAACCGTGGCTCCGTCCGCCGACCCGGGAGACCCCCGGGGCGATCCGTGCGTCCATGATATATATACAGAGTGAAAGGTGTAGAAAGAAGAAGGAAGATAAAAAAAAGGCTGTTGCAACAGGCAGCCGACTCGTGTGGTGCCGCCAGTCCGGCGGAACCGGAACCGGAGTTCCGGTTCTATAGTTCTATAGTTCTATAGTTCTGCCTAATTCCAGTTTACCAGAGTTTAGTACCACATATTTGTTCATAAGCATGCAAACAGAACATGTATGCAATCTGTGTAGAGCATAATGGGAGATTACCTACAGAATTATTATTTTGGCACTCTAACTTTCCATTAACCCTTTCACTTCCCCCTTTGACATGATTTTATCATGTCAACCATGCATCGTGTGAGAGACGCTAGCGATTAACAGATGGTGAATAAGGCAGGTCCCTGCATTGTGTGTCAACCTAAGAGGCTTGCACCATTGTTCTGCTACCCTTGCCTCCCCCCTTGTGGACACCCTAGTGCGGTGCAGCGATGTCTAAGAGATGAACTGTCACCAAGTGCTGTACCCCCACCGAGGTTTCCTCCTGATCATAGTTCTCTGTCCGGTGGAGTGGACCATGTGGGGGTCATAGGGTCGAATAGGGTCAATCCACGAAGCCCACGAAACCTTTGTCCATCGGTTGACCCTTGCCAGGGCTCGCATCATTCGGCTGCAGTCATCACACAGTTGCAACAGAGGTTTGACCTTCCTCTGTGTCTGCTTCCTGTATCCGCAGCTGTAGAGCACAGTCCCATCTCATTTACACACATCAGTACCATTCGAAACAACTGTGTGCCCACGCTCTCAGAGGCACACCTCATCCCATGAGGTCTATAGGACAGCCTGGTGGGTGCAGCAGAGGGTAGGTAACATCCAGTCCAGCCAGTGAACAGTTCAGTGATGTTGTCCTAGGGACGCTACCCCCCTGTCGCTGGACAGAGGTAGAGATGCTGGTGTTGGTAAGGCTTGAGCTCCTGGCTCCACCCCGGATGCTGGAGATGCGGTGGATGCACTCGGGTACCAGTCCATTCTTCTTCTAGGGACTGAAGTCGTACAGTCACTCGCCCTACGACCTTTTTCCACGTCACAGGCACATGTCATGATGGTCTGGTGCCCTCCGGCATGCATCTTCCCTGTACCCTACACCTTTAATCGAGTGCCGATACAAAGGGTTCAGCCGGAGCAGGACCAATAATGGTCTGAGGGGTTGCCATCACAATGTATGGAGCCTGTACCATTTTATGCTTATTCACTACATCTGTAGTTATCTATGTGTTGTTGTAAGTTATCTCCCAGTAGCCTTGAGTGTGTGATTGCTGACTAAATGAAATCTGCAAGTGCTGGTTGTGTTGTGATGAGTGTGTTGGGTGATGGGACCTATATGTTCAGCAGTGGATAGGTAGTAGACAACATTGTTCAGGAGACATCCTTATCCATGCTTCTTGTATTCAGGCTTATAGAGCTTCTAACCTTCACAACTATCCTAACTACCTAACCGTAATTAGCATGATGGAAATAAACACACATGAGTACTATAAGTCTCACACCCGTACCTATGTGTGGTGAGCTATGTATGATTTATGTATTATCAGTAGCACACTGTGTTTACAAATAATCTGTGATGGCAGAATGGTCTTCCTCGTCATCATCCTCCATCTTGGGGTCCTCAGCTCTTCCTCTCGACCCAGCAATTGGTCTAAGACTTGCTGATGACTCCCACTGTGAAAAATTGCATTTGTTAACGCCCTTCTGGGCTTCTGAATATATGGCCTATAGTGTCGTACTCTGCTGCTTTTATTAGATCTACATCTAGTTATCCTCTTACCATAACCAATTTGGAATTTGCTTCAAATTTTCCTCATCCCCTCGTTTATTAATGTTAAGATTGGTCATATACTAGGAGATCTCTGGGCATCAATGTCTACAGCCCTCTGTGCTGTGGTCACCCAGCTAAGAGACAATGCGTATGTTTTTAATTTGGGAGAATATTCTAAGTTAAGATCAGGTATTGGTTTTCCATGGATGGCTCTATTCCATAGTAGAGGTGTCAAAATGTCCAACATTTTCCAATCCATGTGTTTGGGTTTAACCAGTGGGATGTGTGGAACCCCCCGTAGGTTGAAATGTCTCTTATCCTCTTCAGTTAGGACAATGGATGCTTCCACACATTTCTTTGTTTATCATTCAAATTTTATGGCCAATCTGGAGGATGGATTTGCAAATAATGGTTGTTAATAATTTGGATCAGATCTGTTCAATCACCTATAGTACATGGGGTACAATGCTACTTTTACAGATGTTGATAAGTGTTCTACTGGTAGCTTGCCATTTGCAGAATTTGATCGTTACTTTTCTGACCTTGAAAAGTCCTGCATGTCATTACCCGGAGTTTCCTACTTTACATGCAATAATTTAACTTTTGCTAATTTTCTGTATATATGTAGAAGTGAGTCCACTTTTTTTTTTTTTTTTTTATTTTGTATACTTTATTGATCCCCAGAGAGGAAATTGAGGGCATCCACCTGGATGGATGAAGCAGCCACAGTACGGCGCTATCCCCTTACCATTCACACACACATTCACACCTAGGGCCACTTTAGAGTCTCCAATTAACCTAACCTGCATGTTTTTGGCCTGTGGGAGGAAACCGGAGAAATCCCGGAGTAAACCCACGCAGACACGGGGAGAACATGCAAACTCCACACAGATCACTGTTGGTCAGGGGCTGGGATCTGTGGTGGGTGTGGGCGCCTCCCTCCCGCCAGCAGCAGCCATTGTGGGGTGTGCTCCCTCCTCCTCAAATACAAAAGAAAGATGCCGTGGTTGTTCCCGTTCCAAAATCCAGCTGTCCTAAAACAGTAAACGACTTTAGACCAGTTGCTTTGACTTCAATTTTAATGAAAATTTTTGGAAAAACTGGTCAGATTTGAGGTCCTAAAGCAGACTGAACATGCATTGGATCCTTTGCAGTTTGCATATAGGCCTCACAAAGGAGTGGAGGATGCCACTGTCACTCTGTTTAACATGCTTTTTAAACATCTGGATTTTAATGGGACACACGCCAGGCTTTTATTTGTGGACTTTTCCTCCACCTTTAATACAATCCAACCTCATATTTTAGTTGAAAGGCTCCTGCAACAATTTGATCTGAGCAATAATCTGGTGGGTTGGATTCTGGATTTCTTAACCAACAGGACACAGAGAGTAAGGGTCAATGGTACATTGTCTGACCAAAAGTGCTCTTCTACTGGCTCTCCTCAGGGGTGTGTGTTGTCACCACTACTCTTCACCCTGTACACAAACATGTGTCGGAGCAGACATGACAACAGACACATTATAAAGTATGCTGATGATTCAGTTATTGTCAGTCTCCTCCAGGATGGTGAGAGTAGCCACGGCCCAGTAGTTGATGATTTTGTTCACTGGTGTGAGGATTCCTACCTGCAGCTGAATACGACAAAAACTAAAGATATGATTATTGACTTTAGGAGGAAAACTCCCAGGCACAAAGTCACCATACTAAAAGGCCAGACCACTGAATGTGTACAATCCTACAAATATCTTGGGACGATTATTGATAGTAATTTAAACTTTGAAGAGAACTGTGAAAGGGTGTGCAAAAAGGGTCAGCAACATTGGCATTGTTTGAGGAAACTTGCACGCTTCCAAATTGACCGAACCATAATGACAATGTTTTATCGGGCTTTTATTGAATCTGTTTTATCCTTTTCTTTAGTGACATGGTTTGGTCAGATAAAACTGAAACAGAGGAAATCCTTGGATCAGGTAGTTAGATGGTCCAGTCGTTTGCTTGGTGAGTCACAGCTGAGCCTGACATCCTTGTACGCCAGACAGGTACAGAGGATTGCTACCTCCATTTTAAATGATGACTCCCACCCTTTGCACTGCCACTTTCAGCTTCTTCCCTCAAGATGGAGGTTTGCTGTCCCAAAAAGTAAAACACAGCGCTACAAAAACAGCTTTGTTCCTGCTGCTGTCAAAGAGTTGAACAAGCTGTAACAATATATTGCACATAATTTAATTACCTATTTATTAACTCCATTTTATATTTACTTATTTTTGTAGGATTTTTATTTGGGTTCTAAATCTTTTATTGGGTTTTAGACCTTTGAGTTTTTAACCTCTTTGACTAGTCTTTGTCATATCCGGCTCTAGGGAGCCGGGCAATCAGAGCCAGGGACAAGCCAGTGAGTCGTGATATTTTATTCAGGGAAAAGGGGAAGGGATGAGGAGAGCACAGATACTCATGCAGACGTACACTCACAGGTTGCACAGCGCAGAGGTAAGCAGCTCGTACCGGACGTGGGGGTAACAAGACGTACATACTCACAGCGGGATACAAACACAGGAATGCTGCAAGAGGAGTATAAGCTGACACCAGACGAAGGGGCTTCAGCTTAGCAATGTGTTTATGTCGCAGCCCCGAGTCATCGAGGCTGCTCCTATTTATCCTCATTGGCAGCGCCCCAGCTGATGAAGACTAATTGGCCCCAGCCGTCCATAATGCTGCCAGCTGGGGGCCAGCTGAGACGCTGCTCAATGGGAAGCAGGGATGAGGGAAAACATGGGCTGAGTGCCGAGACGGCATCTCAACCCATGGTGACAGAGCCCCTCCCTCAAGGTCGGGCTCCTGAACGACCAGGAACATCCCAGCACCCCCCCCCCCCACCTAGGGTGGGAGGAAGGGAGGCGGACCGGAGGGGAAGAAGCCAAGGGAAGGACAACACCAATGGGGCAATGTAGGGTAGCGGGAAAGAAAAACCCAAATACAATACTGACAAAACAGAATAATTAACCCAGGTACAGATGGGGAGAAGAACTTGGTCAGCACGCCGGTTACATACTACCCAGAGAGTACCAACCATGCGTGACCCAGAGCAAGGAAAAAAGAACCACCAAAAAGGTACAGGGCAAAAAATGCTGAGTACGGTTAAATAAAGGGGAACCTATACACAGCGCTAATTTAAGTACATACACAGTCACCAAGAAAAGTGAGGGTGACTGGAACAAATGACAATTATAGAGCATGGTGTTACGGAAAACAAAGCACATGACTCTATAATGAACCAACAGGACAAAAAAGAAATACTGAGTGCAGGCAAAGAAAAACCCACACACACGAATATATAAATACCCAGTCACCTAAAGAAATGAAAGTGACTGGAATAAATGGATAACTGCAGAGCATGGTGTTACGGAAAACAAAACATAACTCTACAATACAAAAAACGAGGCTAAAAACATGGCACAAAAAGTAAAATGCTGAGCATGAGCGATGGAAAACACAGCACTATAAAAACAAATCCACCAACAGGACAGAACATTACACCCGAGTGACCTTAATAACAAAAGAAAAAGTGACACCCGAGGTGAATGGCAGGCAGAGTCCAAAAATGGCCGAGATGGCTCCGGAGATCTCCCCGCCCATCGTCCAGCTGGCGAATCAGGGAAAGAGAAGTGTTCGGACGGCGAACTCTGGACCCAGATCCCAGGAATCCAGTCCACCGGCAGCCGAACCAGGCTGCCCAGAGGGAAACACAGACCAGTGGGGGGAACCAGATCACCGAACCGAAAGTTCTGTGGGTCGGGTCGTCGACCCGCATCACTCAACCACCAGGACCGTTGAGACGGGCGAAGGATCAGAGCGGATCCCGGTGGAAGAGGCTCAGGGGAGAGCCGATGACGAGGGCGGCGGGCGTCAGGCCGCAGGAAAACGGCCACCTCCTCACCGGACCTGGACAATACTGGGGCAGCACCCACGTTGGACCCCGATCGGGCCTCAGGCGAACCCACGTTGGACCCCGACTGGGTCTCGGGCGAACCCACGTTGAATACTGCACCAGAACCGACCTCCAACGTTGAACTCGGACCCTCCAGCACCACGAGGAACAGCAACTCCTTGCCGGTGACCCTGGAAGAAGGCTCAGAAGAGAAAACAGAACCGGGATCAGGATCACCGGCAGCGCCAGAACCCGGCGAGACGAGCTCAGACGCAGCGGACGGCTGCACCCGGCTCGTCTCCCCTGGAGATAGGCTGAAGTGCTCGGGGATAAAAAGAGAGAAAAGAAAGGAGAGCACTCGCCTGATCTCGGGTTCTGACGCCGTCCAGGACTGCGAAGATCCAGGATCCGTCGTCAGGAGGTCGTTGTCAGGCTCCCATCTAGCCGCGTCGGGCCCTGCAGCCAGCACGATGGTCAGCGCAGCTTGAGATTCCTCCAGCTCAGGTGACCCCGCTGACGATCCACTCGGCGTGAAGCCAGAAGAATCTCGTCCCGCCGGACCGAACCGCTCCTCCGTGGAGACCCGGGGACGCTCAGTCGTCGGCGTAGACTCCACGCAGCAGTCAGTCCCCCTCCTCCGTCCGCAATGTAGCTGCGGAACCACAGGCCCTCTCCATATCCCACCACGTTGACCCGGAGCCGGGGACCGCTCGGCGGAGAGAGACACAGAGGATGCGGGATTAGGCATACAGGTTACAGCAGGTGGGGAGAGTTCAGGGAGCTGTGAACCCTGAACTTCTCCTCCAGGGATGTGACAGAGCAAATCATTAAGCAGGTGTGAAAAAACAATGACTTGCCTGCCCCCTGGAGGTTGAGTATCGCCTGCTGTAGTGGATTCTGCTTCTTCCTCTCCCCGCCCGGCGATAACGGAGGACCCCCCGGGAATTCGTCTGAGGGTCGCTCGCGTTGTCTCCAGCAGAGAGCTCACCAGGCCGGGATTCCAGGCACACACAGCGATCAGAAAGCGCGTCGAGGAGGAGGGGGAAACAGCCGGGGTGAGCCAGCCCGAATGTCCAGGAATGACAGTGGGGGAACGAGGCTCAGGGGACGAGGCTGTAGAATCTCCACACTGACGAGGCGAAGGGATGACAGCTGCGTGGGAGGAACGGTCCTGACGATGACCCAGAACTGGATCCGGACGAGGTTCGTGCAGAGGTGACTCGGCAATGTGATGACGACTACTCCCAGGGGACGAAGCGAGGGGGAAACCCAGGATTCGCCGCTCCAGATCGGAGATCGAGACGAGGAAGGCGTCGAGCACGGGAAAGCTTCGTAGCCCTGAAGTCCTCACCATCAATCTCACTGCCGCCGCCACATGCCTTAAGGTGGTGACAGGAAACACAGTAGAGCTCGCGACAGCCACTCGACCCCGGACATAACTGCTGTCAGCTGCGGCTCCTAGAAGGGAATCCCGAGTGACGTGGCGCAGGTCGGGGGAAGTCCTCTGGTTGGCGCGAACTCCCGGACTGGAATAGCGGCAGGAACAGGACTCCGAAGCGGGGAAAGACATCGCCCACTTCGACTCCCTGCCGGGATTTCCATCCACCCCGTGGAGCTTCTCTCGCTGTGTACCTGCAGCGTCTATCCTGGCACTGTCCTCCAGATGGTACAGAGAGTGAGGGTGACAGTCCAGGAGTTCCTCAGCACGGCCCGGATGCCAGCGTCTCGCGTTGGAGGCGTCGTGCAGGGTGAAGAGCGTCCCGTCGACAGCCTCCGAGACGGACCTCAGCTCGTCGCCCTGGCGCCGGAAGTGACTCCTGGGAAACGGCATGCTAGCAGCGCTGACACCCGGACAGAAAGGTACATTTCCACAGCGACTCACGGCCGCCGGCAACTCTTCTGGCTGCGACATACTGTCATATCCAGCTCTAGGGAGCCGGGCAATCAGAGCCAAGGACAAGCCAGTGAGTCGTGATATTTTATTCAGGGAAAAGGGGAAGGGATGAGGAGAGCACAGATACTCATGCAGACGTACACTCACAGGTTGCACAGCGCAGAGGTAAGCAGCTCGTACCGGACGTGGGGGTAACAAGACGTACATACTCACAGCGGGATACAAACACAGGAATGCTGCAAGAGGAGTATAAGCTGACACCAGACGAAGGGGCTTCAGCTTAGCAATGTGTTTATGTCGCAGCCCCGAGTCATCGAGGCTGCTCCTATTTATCCTCATTGGCAGAGCCCCAGCTGATGAAGACTAATTGGCCCCAGCCGTCCATAATGCTGCCAGCTGGGGGCCAGCTGAGACGCTGCTCAATGGGAAGCAGGGATGAGGGAAAACATGGGCTGAGTGCCAAGACGGCATCTCAACCCATGGTGACAGTCTTTAACCTTTTAATATGACTCTTCTCTCTTATCTCTGGTTTTTCTCCCATCTCTTTGTCTTTATATCCTGATTGATGGAGCCTTGAGTATTTTTATCATGTTTATAGTCAGCTTCATGTGTGCCTGTGTTTGTGTTTGTGTTTATGTTGAATGTAATTGTGGTTTGTAAATATGGATGTCACCAGACTGCAAAACAAATCTACTTACGGGTACAAATAAAGTAACCTGAACCTGAACCTCCTTGCTGTCCTCCCCCTTCTCCTTTTGGCCTCCTTTTATAAGAGAAACAGATTCATGGGGAGCCTCAGGCTCCCCTTGTGTCAGCCATTCCATAAATAAGTGCGTGTTTTTCCTTCAAATTTTATTTTCAGAATCAGAATCAGAATCAGAATAAACTTTATTGCCAAGCATGTAAAAAAAACACACGAGGAACTTGACTTGACATTGGTGCGCATGCGCGCGACACAACGACACGGCAGCCATAATAGGCGCCTCATCAAACAGAGATAGATAAGAAAGGGAGGGGAAGGGAGGGAACGACACAAGGGGGGAGGAGAAAAAAAACTTCGTTATCAGAATACAGCTTATTTTTTAAGCAGATTATGATTACAATGAAAAAAAATCTCTCATAGCACAGAGCAACAACTCAGAATTTCACAAGACACAAGAGAGCAGTGTACAGTATATCTTTAATCAGTTCATGAATCAATGTGTGTGCGGTGTTGAGCAGTGTTGATGATAATAAGAGAGACCCAAGGACCCTTGGCAGAAGATGTTTTGTCTGTCTGGCGCCCAGTCTTATCTGGCGCTGCAGCTGGCTGTCCAAGGCCTTGTGCTCATGATTTTGAAAAAACACAGTCTGCAGACAGCCAGGAGGAATTTTCATGGGGAATAATAATGCCAAATAGGACTGATCACAGAGAAGACTTGTATTTCTTCTGTAGATTCAGTACATTAATCCTTCATTGCGCAGCTTTGAATTCGTCGTGGAAAGACCTGAGCGAACCCATGATGTAATCCACCTTACGAGACAGTTCTCCAGTAGTCGCTATCAGGGTCTTCTCCAGTTTCTCAATTTGTTGGATGCACCTCGCCTGGCCAGCATTTTGATAGGTTGAATCCATCTTCGGCAATTTGCGGTAAACCAAGACAATTCCCGTCCCAATCAGAATTATCCCAATCACCAAGATTACGAAGATAAACAAATCTTCAATATCTTCGATAGAGAGATTAGAGAGACACAGCATTTTCCAATTACCTGTGTCACATAAATAGCCCACTGGAGCCGTTCCAGCGGGGCAGACAGCTTCCCCCGGAGCACTTTTCCTTGTTGAAAAAATAGTGTCAATTGTGTTCAAAGCCCAGCTTATTAACTCCATAATTTCTTTTCGGCGGTCGCAGTTAGACGCAGACAGACAACAGCAAGCTGGGATCCAGTAGTAGGAGGGGAGGAAAAAGTCAGCAGGAGAGAAGAAAAAAGCGTCTGCTCTCTTGGGAGGGCGGAAGTGAAGTGCTTCCTTGCTGTCCTCCCCCTTCTCCTTTTGGCCTCCTTTTATAAGAGAAACAGATTCATGGGGAGCCTCAGGCTCCCCTTGTGTCAGCCATTCCATAAATAAGTGTGTGTTTTTCCTTCAAATTTTATTTTCCCCTTCTTATTTAGATTTCCAACCTTGAATCAAGAAAGGAACTGCTTCAAAGCCTTTATTTAATTTTTGCTAATTAATACAAGATGGAATAGTAAGATTAACTCTCCACCAAGAGTTCTGTTTGGTGACATCCTATGCATACCCTCTATTGGGGAGGAACATAACTGGGGTGTTAGACTGACTTTAAATGACTGAGTATACAGTAAAGCTATAATCTTTGCTGTGAGTGTTTGCTCATTACTTAATGTTAATATTCACAACTAAAAGAAATGCACTGGCCGGTTATGGCTGCCACGTAGGACGGACGTGTCTCGCTCTGCTCTGCTCCTGGAAAAAAAAAAAATCGGCAAATAACTCTCTCATTTGGGACAGAACGTATCCCAGCATTTGGGCGAAGATATGTCTGCGAAGCCTAAGGCTGGAAAACCAGGAAAAGGAAAAAGCGAGCCGTCGAAACAGTCCAAATTAACGGACTTTCAGGTCTGTGACGCAGTAAACAAAACTCCATATATGGCGGAGGAGGCTGGCAACGCTGCGATATCTGCGGGGAATGGCGCAGATGCGCTGATGGCTGCCATGAGTTCAATGAGAGCGGACTTTTCCTCTAGATTTGATGGGATTATGACAGCGTTGGAAGGAATAAGAAAGGAATTGGGTGACTGTGTAGAACGAACGGCGCAGATGGAGCTCCGTCTCGCTAGTGCTGAAGATGACGTCACCCGTCTTCAATTAAAGGTGCGCACTTTGGAAAAAAAAAATAAATCTCTGGAAGATAATATTTTGGATTTGGAATCTCGGTCGAGACAGAATAATTTGAGGCTGGTGGGTCTTCCAGAGGAATCAGAAGGTCGGGGCGTATGTTCCTTTCTGGAAAAGTGGATTCCGGAGGTGCTGGGCAGCGAGGAGTTGCAATCAGCAGTGGTTCTGGAAAAAGCACATCGTATTGGCCCACGGAGAGATAAGGGACCGCCGAGGACCTTAATTATGAAGTTTCTTAGCAACAGAGACAGGATGAAGATCTTCAACGCTGCACAAGCTAAAAAAGGAGAGATTAAACACCAGGACCAGCAGGTGCGGTTCTACCCAGATTTGGCCACAGGAATCCAGCAATTGAGGAAGCAGTTTGATCCCGTACGTAAGGAGCTGCGCAACCTTGGGATTCGTCATGGTGTAATCTATCCTGCGAGACTGCTGACCACGTATGAGGGCAGAACCCACATCTTCAAGACCCCAGAGGAGGCGCAGGAGTTCATCAAGAAGATCAAAGAAGAAGAAGAGACTGGTGGGAGCTAAGCATGAACAAAATATAAGGTAGAATAATTAAGCATTTGCACAGGCATCTGACTGACTTGAAGTAAATAGTAAGTTTACAAAATATAGATTGTATTATATATTAAAAAAACAAAACAAAAACAAAACAAACAAAAAAAAAACTATGATGTACAAAGTTGTTAAAAATTTTGGAGTTAAGTTGGAAAACTACAGAGGAGAGTTAATGTTACGTCATTAAAAGCAGTAGAGTTAGGGTGATTGGGAGGATGAAGAAGGAGTGGCTTAGGCTGTTCCCCGTGGGTGTGGAACGGTCGATGGCTATATCGGGAGACAGAATTTTTCTTTTGATTTTGGGGGGTTTGCCACAAGTGTGGGAAGGGGAAATTTGTTTGTGTGTAGTTTGTAGGATGAATGTTCAACCACTCATGTTTTTGCTTCTCTGTATGAGCATGTTTACACTGCAAGGTAATCTCAAACTCTCTATTGATCATGGACCAAAGTGTTAATCTTAATTTAACTTCATGGAATTGCAGAGGTCTACAAAATTTAAAAAAACTTAAACAAGTTCTGAATAAAATAAAGGACATGGGTTCAAGAATTGTGTTTTTACAAGAAACTCATCTGATAGAGGAGGATGTTAAAAGAATTAGGAGTAGATGGCAGGGAAGTGTATTCACCTCTTCATTTTCATCCCGAGCCAGGGGAGTTATGACTCTCATACATAAATCAGTTCCTTTTCAAGTGAAAAATGTAATTGGAGACAAATTTGGAAGATATGTAATCATTCAAGGTTCTTTGCTATTAGAAAATATAAATCTTGTGAACTTATATGGTCCCAATATAGATGATCAGAAGTTCTTTGCTAATTTATTTCTCATCTTATCATCACTTACAGGGCAACATATAATAGCAGGGGATTTTAATTGTACATTGAATCCAGGTGTGGATAGATCAACAGGACTGGATTGTACGCACATTGGATGTAGGATGACTATTAATCATTTTATGAAAGAATTGAGATTGTTAGATATATGGAGAGAAATGAAACCACAAGTTAAAGCCTATTCTTGTTATTCCAGTACCTACAAGACATTCTCACGTATTGATTATTTTTTGATTTCCACAGAATTAAGGTCCAAGATTCAAAACTGCTTTTTATGATAACATTGTGATCTCTGATCATGCACCCTGTTGTCTAATATATGTAGATAAAAAATTGACAAAGGAATCAGGTAGATGGCAATTTCAGCATAAATGGCTTCAGGATGAGGAATTTGTCAAGTATATAGAAAAACAGATAGACGAGTTCTTTGACATCAATACTACACAAACATCAGCATGTGTAAAGTAGGAGGCTTTCAAAGCTTTTATTAGGGGACATATTATTAGTTATACAGGATCAAAATCTAAGAAGACTCGAGAGGAGAGAGCTAAATTGGAACATAAAATAAAAAGTCTTCAGGAAAAAGTGTATGCAGGAAGTGACCCAAGGTTGGAGAATGAATTACTGATTTTGAGAGCTGAATACGACAAAAAATCAGCAAATAGAGCTGCCTCGAGTCTTCTAAGATTGAAACAATCTTTTTATGAACAAGGTGAAAAATCAGGAAAATTATTAGCATGGCAGATTAAACAATTGGAAATTAAAACACCAATTACCAGTATTATAAGTAACGGACAGGTAGTTATAGATCCTTTAGAAATTAATAGAGCCTTTAGAGATTACTATGAAAAATTATATGATACCAAAAATGAACCTGATTTAACAAAACTAAATGGGTTTTTGAACGAACTATCTATACCGTGTATACCAAATGAAAACAGGGAGATATTGGAGTCTAAAATTAGTCAAGAAGAAGTTGGGCTAGCCATTGATAATATGAAATCAGGAAAAAGTGCAGGACCAGATGGTCTTCCAGTTGACCTTTATAAAAAATTTAAGAATAAATTAATAAAACCTTTTTTGGAAATGGTTTTAGAAGCATTTCAAAATAATAATTTACCATCATACATAAATAATGCCTTAATTATACTGCTGCCAAAACCAGGTAAGCCCTCTAATAAATGTGAAAATATGAGACCAATAAGCCTATTAAACGCCGACCTTAAGATAATCTGTAAAATTTTAGCAAGACGAATACAAGAAATTTTACCAAATATTATTAATCGAGATCAGAATGGCTTTATAAAGGGTAGACAAGGCTTCCATAATGTAAGAAGACTATTTAATATTATTTATTTTAATAAAGAAGCACCGGATACAGCTCTCCTATCATTGGACGCCGAAAAGGCCTTTGATAGAGTTGAATGGCCCTTTCTTTTTGAAGTCCTACAAAGGTTTGGACTTGGAAATAATTTCATAAAATGGGTTCAAATAATATACAATAATGCTACAGCAGAAATCCTAACAAATAACAATATTTCAAAACCAATAAAAATCAATAGAGGATGTCGACAAGGCTGTCCACTTTCACCTTTACTGTTTACTATGGCAATTGAACCTTTAGCGATAGCGATACGTTTACATTCACAAATATATGGAATTAAAGTTGGACCAACAGAACATAAAATCTCCCTGTACGCCGATGATATAATTTTGTTTATGTCGAATCTAAAAAAATCAATTCCAACCTTGTTGAATTTAATAAAGAATTTTGGGGAAATATCAGGATATAAAATAAATAAAACTAAATCTTCAATATTAATGCTAAATGAGACCCAGAGAAATTACCCAGCCCCTGAGGCAAATCAATTCAATGTTGTAAATCAGTTTAAATATTTAGGAATCCAAATTATGCCTAAGCTAGAATCAGTCGCCAGCGTCAACTATGAAGCCTTAATGTCAGATATCAATGAGTTAACTCAGAGATGGATGTCACTACCAATGTCGATGATCGGGAGAATCAATATACTTAAAAGTAATATTTTACCTAAAATACTTTATTTATTTCAATACATTCCCTTATCACCACCTTTAGATCTATTCTCAAGAATAAAAAAAAAGTTAGTGGAATTTATATGGAACAACAGGAGGGCTAGATTACGTCTGTCTTTATTATATTTACCATTTGATCGTGGAGGTCTGAAATGTCCAAATTTTATGTTGTATTATTGGTCGGCACAACTGAGGTCTATGACATATTATTTTTCATCAAATGATCTCCCTCACTGGACTGAAATGGAATCATACAATTTACCTTTACCTCTTCCCATATTCATATACTCAGATTCGGCAAAAAAATTACAAAAACAAGTTAAAAATCCATTTGTAAAGCATATGATTAAAATATGGTGTGAAGCTAAAAACTATTTAAAAGAACCACAGTTATTGTCACAATTTAGTCCAATATGGGTAATCAATATTTTAAACCAGGGAGAGCGGACGCTGTATTTAAAGTATGGAATTTAAAAGGGATACAAAAGATTCAGGATTTATATTTGCCATGTGCAGACAACATAATGTCTTTTGAAGAGCTGAGGATCAAATTTAATCTCAATAGAACACATTTTTTTAAATATCTTCAACTTAGAAACTTTATTCGATCAAATCAAAATAAAGCTCTCACTCGACCTATTTATTCATCCTTGGAAAAAATGATGATGAAAGATAGTAAAAGAAAGGGTATTATTTCAGAGTTTTATAACTCATTGACACTATCTTCAAGTGAAAATTCACTGAAAAGATTAAACTACTGGAAAGAAGATCTGCAAATTGAAATTTCGGAGGAACAATGGGAATTGGCTTGTACAGAAGCTCAAACCAAATCAATAAATGCACGCCTTAAATTGATACATTTCAAATGGTTAATGCGGATGTATGTTACACCGGAGGAGTTAAATAGATATAACACAAATATACCAGATACATGCACAAAATGCATGGAAAGTAAAGGAACCCTATTTCATTGTTTATGGGAATGTAGATTAATAAGAATGTTTTGGGAAGAGGTGAGGGTAACAATTGAAAAAATAATCTCAAAACAAATCATACTGAATCCTAAACTGTTTTTGTTGGGTCTGTACCCAGAAAAGCATAATTTTAATAAAAGTGAAAGAACATTCATAGACCTCAGTTTGCTTAATGCCAAAAAATGTATTGCACTATTATGGAAAAAGACTCATAGACCAGATGTGACTCAGTGGTTAAGACAGATGTTAACAAACCTTCCATTAGAAAGAATAACATATATACTGAAATCAAAGGAAATTGTGTTTGAGAATATATGGAGAACCTTTTATTGATTATGTAAAAAATTTAAACATAACTCTTGAAGAAGAAGGTGAATGATGTGTGTGGACCTTGTAAATTCCAAACTGGTGAACATAATATGTATACTTATGTATTGGATTGTCTAGACTAAACAGAGGAGCATTGTTGAAGACTTGATTTTGTTGGTGGTTGTTGGTGTTTTTAGTGCATTTTTTTTTTTTTTGTAGTACTTTAGCGTTAGTGTTTGATTGTTTGTATCATGTTTGTTAAAAAAAAAAAGGTTCAATAAAGATATTGTGGAAAAAAAAAAAGAAATGCACTGAAAGAATGGATACCTATTGCCTCATTTCTGCTTTAAGTACTTGGAAACATTTAGATGGCTGCCTGTGTTTGTGCCTTCTTCCTGACATTCTTCAGGATTGAGCAAAATTTAATTTATTTATTATTATTATTATTATTATTATTATTATTATTATTATTATTATTATTATTATTATTTTAAAGCTACATTTGCAATCTTACATGGATCTTTATTTTTCTTTGGTTACACATACTCTGTTTTCATTTCTTTTTCCATTTCCATCTCAAAACCAAAAATATTTTCTACGTTTGCTAAATCCACAGTTCTCTCTTCCCTTACGTACTTTTTCCAACAGAAACACTCGATTTTTACCATCCACTATCCATCTGTGTACAAGACCTCACCTTTCCCTGGACTAGCTGATGAAGCTGCACATCTCACATCTATAATCTCTTTCAGTATTAAAACTTCCTTTCATTCATCTGGTCTCGGTTCTCTTCAGCCTTCATCAACATTCTGTTACCACCTGCTTGTCTTCTTCATGATTCACTGTCCCGTCGTTCATACTACTGACCTTTCGATTTGTTTTGGTATTAAATAATGCCTCTGGGTTTGTACATCTGCCTTTTGAGGAATGTATAAAAGTAAGACGTCTGCTGATTGCTCTGAAAACTAAAGTATAACAGGGTCATCTGTACCTTGGTGTGGTGGAGTTTTCTGTCTTTTTCTCCTGAACAGATAGCTTCCAGATGAGCTAACACCATGCCTGCAAAACTACCCTTTGGATAAGACCGGTGCGCACACAGTTATTTGTATGTATATGCTTCATTCTTGACTCTACTCGGCCGAGTGTTTGCTGCTTTTACCTCAAATTATCTTCTTGTTTCTCTAGTCTACTCTAGTCATGTTTGTTTTAATTCATCTTCTATAACGCTTTTTACTCATCTCTGGATGATCAAAAACCATCACCATTGTTAAGCTGCCATCCCCCATTCCCATACAAAGTGTAAGGAAATGTGTAAAGAATGTGACTTTCATGTAAACTTGCAGCTTTTCTCTAAATTGTCATTTTTCTCCTAACAAATTTTGGATTTTTTTATTTGTAAATTTGCAAGTTTTCTTTTTCAGAAATTTGTGACTCTTTCCAAAATATTTTTGTAAATTTGCAACTTTTCCTCAAATGTGCAATTTTCTCTGAAACTTGCACAGTTTTTTTTCCACAATATTTTTTATTGAACCTTTTTTTTTACAAACATGGCACAAACAATCAAACACTAACACTAAAGTAATTTAAAAATAATTTAAAAAAAAACACTAACTACAAAAAAAAATGTACTAAAAACACCAACAACCACTAACAAAGGCAAGTCATCAACAATGCTTCTCTGTTTAGTCTAGGTAATCTATTACATAAGTATACATAATACATTCACCAATTTGGAATTTGCAAGGTCCACACACATCATTCACCTTCTTCTTCAGAAGTTATGTTTAATTTCTTTACATAATCAATGAAAGGTCTCCATATATTCTCAAACACATTTTCCTTTGATTTCAGTATGTATGTTATTCTTTCTAGTGGAAGGTTTGTTAACATCTGTCTTAACCACTGAGTCACATCTGGTCTATGAGTCTTTTTCCACAGTAGTGCAATACATTTTTTGGCATTAAGCAAACTGAGGTCTATGAATGCTCTTTCACTCTTATTAAAGTTATGCTTTTCTGGATACAGACCCAACAAAAACAGTTTAGGGTTTAATGTGAATTGTTTTGAAATTATTTTTTCAATTGTTACCCTCACCTCTTCCCAAAACATTATGATTTTTCTACATTCATAAACATCCATAAACAGTGAAATAGGGTTCCTTTACTTTCCATACATTTTGTGCATGTATCTGGTATGTTTTTGTTATATCTATTTAACTCCACTGGTGTAACATACATCCGCATTAACCATTTAAAATGTATCAATTTTAGACGTACATTTATTGATTTGGTTTGAGCTTCTGTACAAGCCAATTCCCATTGTTCCTCTGAAATTTCAATTTGCAGGTCTTCTTTCCAATAATTCAGTCTTTTCTGTGAGTTTTCACTTGAGAATAGTGTCAATGAGTTATAAAACTCTGAAATAATACCCTTTCTCTTACTATCTTTCGTCAAAATTTTTTCCAAGGATGAATAAGTAGGTCGGGTGAGAGCATTATTTTGATTTGATTGAATAAAATTCCTAAGCTGAAGATATTTAAAAAAGTGTGTTCTATTAAGATTGAATTTGATCCTCAGTTCTTCAAAAGACATTATGTTATCTGAACCTGACAAATATAAGTCTCGAATCTTTTGAATCCCTTTTAAATTCCATACTTTAAATACAGCATCCGCTCTCCCTGGTTTAAAATATTGATTACCCCATATTGGGTTAAATTGTGACAATAAGTGTGGTTCTTTTAAATATTTTTTGGTTTCACACCATATTTTGATCATATGCTTTACAATTGGATTTTTAACTTGTTTCTGTAATTTTTTAGCCGAGTCTGAGTATATGAATAAGGGAAGAGGTAAAGGTAAATTGTATGATTCCATTTCAGTCCAGTGAGGGAGATCATTTGATGAAAAATAATATGTCATATACCTCAGTTGTGCTGACCAGTAATACAACATAAAGTTTGGACATTTCAGACCTCCACGATCAAATGGTAAATATAGTAAGGACAGACATAATCTAGCCTTCCTATTGTTCCATATAAATTCCACTAACTTTTTTTAATTCTTGAGAATAGATCTGAAGGTGGTGGTAAATGAATGTATTGAAATAAATAAAGTATTTTTGGTAAGATATTACTTTTAAGTATATTAATTCTCCCAATCATCGACATTGGTAGTGACATCCATCTCTGAAGTAACTCATTAATATCTGTCATTAAGGCTTCATAGTTGGCACTGGTGACTGATTCTAGCTTAGGCAAAATTTGAATTTCTAAATATTTAAACTGATTTACAACATTGAATTGATTTTCCTCAGGAGCTGGGTGATTTCTCTGAGTCTCATTTAGCATTAATATTGAAGATTTAGTTTTATTTATTTTATATCCTGATATTTCCCCAAAGTTCTTTATTAAATTTAACAAGGTCGGAATTGATTTTTTAAAATTCGACATAAACAAAATTATGTCATCGGCATACAGGGAGATTTTATGTTCTGTTGGTCCCACTTTAATTCCATATATTTGTGGATGTAAATGTACTGCCATCACTAAAGGTTCAATTGCCATAGTAAACAATAAGGGTGAAAGTGGACAACCTTGTCGACATCCTCTATTGATTTTTATTGATTTTGAGATATTACTGTTTGTTAGGATTTCTGCTGTAGCATTATTGTATATTATCTGAACCCATTTTATGAAATTATTTCCAAGTCCAAACCTTTGTAGGACTTCAAAAAGATTGGGCCATTCGACCCTATCAAAGGCCTTTTCGGCATCCAATGATAGGAGAGCTGTATCCGGTGCTTCTTTATTGGAATAAATAATATTAAATAGTCTTCTTACATTATGGAAGCCTTGTCTTCCCATTATAAAGCCATTCTGATCTCAGTTAATAATATTTGGTAATATTTCTTGTAGTCGTCTTGCTAAAATTTTACAGATTATCTTAAGGTCAGCATTTAATAGGCCTATTGGTCTCATGTTTTCACATTTATTAGGGGGTTTACCTGGTTTTGGCAACAGTATAATTAAGGCATTATTCATGTATGGTGGTAAATTACTATTTTGAAATGCTTCTAAAACCATTTCCAAAAGTGGTTTTATTAATTTATTCTTAAATTTTTTATAGAGGTCAACTGGAAGACCATCTGGTCCTGCTCTTTTTCCTGATTTCATATTATCAATGGCTAGCCCAACTTCTTCTTGACTAATTTTAGACTCCAGTATCTCCCTGTTTTCATTTGGAATACACGGTATAGATAATCCACCCAAAAACCCATTTAGTTTTGTTGTCAGTTTCATTTTTTGTATCATATAGTTTTTCATAATAATTTCTAAAGGCACTATTAATTTCTAAAGGATCTATAACTGCCTGTCCTTTACTTATAATACTGGTAATTGGTGTTTTAAATTCTAATTGTTTAATCTGCCATGCCAATAATTTTCCTGATTTTTCACCTTGTTCATAAAAAGTTTGCTTCAATCTTAGAAGACTCGAGGCAGCTCTATTCGCTGATTTTTTGTCATATTCAGCTCTCAGAATCAGTAATTCATTCTCTAACTGTGGGTTACTTCCTGCATACACTTTTTCTTGAAGAATTTTTATTTTACGTTCCAATTGGACTCTCTCCTCTCGAGTCTTCTTAGATTTTGAACCTGTATAACTAATAATATGCCCCCTTATAAAAGCTTTGAAAGCCTCCCACTTTATACATGCTGATGTTTGTGTAGTATTGATATCAAAAAACTCATCTATCTGTTTTTTCTTTGTACTTAACAAATTCCTCATCCTGAAGTCATTTATGCTGAAAATGCCACCTACCTGGATCCTTTGTCAATTTCTTATCTACATATATTAGACAGCAGGGTGCATAATCAGAGATCACAATGTTATCATAGAAACAGTTTTGAATCTTGGACCTTAATTCTGTGGAGATCAAAAAGTAGTCAATACGTGAGAATGTCTTATAGGTATTAGAATAACAAGAATAGGCTTTGACTTGTGGTTTCATTTCTCTCCATATATCTAGCAATCTCAGTTCTTTCATAAAATGATTAATGGTCATCCTGCATCCATTGTGCGTACAGTCCAGTCCTGTTGATCTATCTATACTGGGATTCAATGTACAATTAAAATCCCCTGCTATTATATGTTGCCCTGTAAGTGATGATAAAGTAAGAAATAAATTAACGAAGAAGTTTTGATCATCAGTATTGGGACCATATAAGTTCACCAGATTTATATTTTCTAATAACAAAGATCCTTGGATGATTAGATAGCTTCCTAATTTGTCTCCAATTACATTTTTCACTTGAAATGGGACTGTTTTATGTATGAGAGTCATAACTCCCCTGGCTCGGGATGAAAATGATGAGGTGAACACATTTCCTTGCCATCTTCTCCTAATTCTTTTTACATCCTCCTCTATTAGATGAGTTTCTTGTAAAAACACAATTTTTGAATCTCTTTTATTTTATTCATAACTTGTTTAAGTTTTTTTAGATTTTGTAGACCTCTGCAATTCCATGAAGTTAAATTAAGATTAACGCTTTGATCTATGATCAATAAGGAGTTTGAGATTACCTTGCAATATAAACATGCTCATACAGAGAAGCAAAAACATGGATGGTTGAACATTCATCCTACAAACTACACAAAAACAAATTCCCTTTCCCCACATTTGTGGTAATCCCCCCAAAATCAAAAAAATTCTGTCTCCCATTATAGCTAGTGACTGTTCCACACCTGCGAGGATCAGTCAAACCACTCTCTCTTTCTCCTCTCAATCACCCTGACTCTACTACTTTTTTAATGGTATTAACTCTCTTCTGTAGTTTTTCAAGTTTTATAGCAACTTTGTACATCATAGCTTTTTCTTTTTTTTATAATACAATCTGTATTTTGTAGACATGTTATATGTTTCAGATCAATCAGATGCCTGTACAAATGCTTAAATGTTCTACCTTTATCATGTTCATGCTTAGCTCCCACCAGTCTCCTTTTGGATCTGCTTGATGAGCTCCTGCGCCTCTTGAGGGGTCTTGAAGGTGTGGGTTCTGCCCTTATATGTGACCAGCAGTCTTGCCGGATGAATCACTCCGTGACTAATCCTGAGGTTGCGCAGCTCTTTACGGGCGGGGTCGAACTGCCTCCTTAATTGTTGAATTCCTGTGGCCAAATCTGGGTAGAACCGCACCTGTTGATCCTGGTATTTAATTTCCCCTTTAGCTCGCGCCACGTTGGTGACCGTCATCTTGTCTCTGTAGCTGAGGAACTTCATAATCAGCGTCCTCGGTGGTGCCTCGGTGGTGCCGATTCGGTGAGCACTCTCTAAGACGACCGATGACTGCAGGTCCGCGTTGTTCAGCGCTTCTGGAATCCACTTTTCCAAAAAGTAACATGGGTCCTGTCCCTCCGCTCCCTCCGGGAGACCCACCAGCCTCAAATTATTCCGTCGCGAGCGGGATTCTTTAAATCCAGGACATTATAATAGTGACATTGAAACAATACATGAAAATTGTATTGTTTGCATCAAAAGTCTGGTTTATCTGTTATGACACCGTATGAGAAAAGCCAATAATTACATACACATTCCATTCTCTGTTCACTCCACATGCTGCTGTTCATCAGGTCAGGTGTATAGCCTTCTAATGGTAATTTAATTTTTAACAACACAACGAAACGTAATGTCTTGGTAGGTTTTTTTTTTATTTTAAACAAATTTGCAGTGCTGAATCCATTTCTCTTGAACGGGTACATTTTTTAGGTTATAAGCAGTTGTACAGGTGTGCTTGAACTTGTAGACACTGCTAAAGGTAAGTACATGTAAGTTGAATGTTGCATCACCAGTCAAAATTTAATAAATTAAGAAGGAATCTAGCAAAAATTTGGCACTAATAACAGTAGACAGATTGGACAAGGATACACAACTGTGTTTTTGTTGCACACAGCTGTTGTTACCAACAAGTGCAAAATTTATATTTCCTTTTCCCAAAAATTAAAAATCAATTTGTAAGTAAAAGTGGGAGACCTTTACATGGGAAAATATGACATGTATCAGCACATGATTTATAGTTCAATTTGCATTTCCACCTAAGCAAAAGTGGCTTGTCGAGCTGGATTTTTGTGAAGATGGCCTGTGCGGTGTTTCTGCATGTAATTACATACCTGTCAAGTGATACGGTTTCGCCGTATTTTAATACGGGGAAAATGCAATTTTAGCAAATACGGGCGTATTGCCATTTCTGTACGCTAAAGAGAAAAATATACGGGAAAAAAATTTGAGAGTGTGGGGAGGAACACGTGTGTGACCCCCACAGCGTACGGGGCTGTCAGAGCGCTCAGCGTGAGCAATTATCACAACAGAAGTGTGGACTCATCATTAGGCTGATGGCTTCGCACCTTCTTAACAGATAAGCGTTATGAACAAGAGGACAGGTAGATGGACCATGCACAACATTTTATTTACAAAAAACATTTTTGAAATATGTATGCACATAAATGTGGACAAAATAGACAAGTATTGCATCGCATGTTATATTATAACGTGCAGCTCAACATGGCGACGTCCCACCGGCAGGTTTGAACTCACGCCTCTCGCTCCGGAGTCCTGCACTCTACCTGTGTCGCCAATAGGGTCAACCCACTTGTCAAGCCAAGTAGGGTGCTTATATTGAGTTCACTACAATATCACCACCCTGCTCCTCTGCTCTCTGTGCCGCTGCCACCACTGGTTCATCTATTGCATCATCCAATGTAGTGTCAAACGTCTCTCCATGACTCTCACACAGATTGTGCAGAGCACAACAAGTCAGCATCATAGATTTAACCAGTTTCATGTCACAGTCATTCCTCCTTCCTTCTCTCCTCGTCATCAGCCATGTTTGTTGTGGAGGATTCAGTCGCGTGTGTTTCACGTCACGAGGGTGTGGCGCCGCCTGCTGTTCAACAAATCCCACCCACAGCAGGTGTGCCAGCAGGTGCACCAGCAGTAGTTGAAAAGCAACTGAGGCTGAACCGAACCGAAGTGAGTAGAGCCGGGTTTGCAAACCGGGGCTGAGTGGGGCTAGTGGAAAAGCGCCTTAAGTCTCTTATTCCGGCACAGACTGCAACCGAAATTACTGGCCCCCAGGCTAATCCGGGTCCTTTAATTTGGGAGACGAACACGGTTAATCCCGTTGTTCCCTAAGTCTCTTATTCCGGCACAGACTGCAACTGAAATTACTGGCCCCCAGGCTAATCCGGGTCCTTCAATTTAGGAGACGAACATGGTCGATCGCTGATCACCGCTGTTCACTAGGTCTCGTAATTATTTCGGAACAGACTGTTCCAAAATACTTCACCTACGTGGCATCGTTCCTTAACGGCATCGAGTCGGACACTTAATTCCCCCCCAGCAACAGACTAATCCTGGATATCAATTTGGAAGGCAGGCACAGCCGTTGTCTCCTATGTCTTATTAAGTTCTGGGTACAGACTGCATCCCAAAACCTCACCAATCCGTTTAACTTTTGTTAGACATAGGACACTTTCAATGAGACCTCGGCAGGTCCCCCATTACAAGCAGTGCCGTGACTAACTCTGATACACAGAGGACACTTTCACTGGGGGCTCCTTCCAGCCCCGAGTACAAGCGGTGCCATGTGTCCAGCAGATTAAACGATCATGGCTTCGCTCCACAGCGGCATCGGGTCGAACACTTTCAATGGCTCCCCCTGGCAACAGGTTACTAAAACCTGGCTTATAATTTGGGAGACGAACCTGGGTGATTATTAGTCACCCTGGTCTCCTAGGTCTCGGTATTTTGGTTCAGACTGACTCCAAAATGTTTTAAAGTTTGGCGGACCATACACCCGTGAATTGTATGTCCATGATCGTGATCATTCTACCTCAGACTGAAAATAGAACATGTGCACTTCCCTTTTAACATTTCAAACTATTTGACTATTTGTTTAGGCTTTACATGTGACTCCCAACCAAATGATAAAATTTGGAGATCGGATATACCCCTTTATCAGACAATTGTAAATTTAATATAGCCAAACTGCAGAAATTTTGTGTAAGAAAAGGTATTCTGCTTACCTTGTTTTTTGTTCAGGCGCCACGGCTGTCTGCACAAAGGGTCCTTCCCATCTGTTGTGTTCAGGCTCATCTCGGAATAGTTCAATCCAGGTCACGACACTAATTTGTTAGAAAAATACCCAATTCTTTGATTGAAAGATCCAAAAACAAGCCGGAAATTTCTTCAATTTAAAGATGGAACATTTATTTAGAAGTCACAAGTAAAGCAAGCAGCACTGGGTGCAGCATGACGCAGCTCCCTCTGGAACGTCGCCACACTGACCACGACTTCCGGGTGTGACATACATTTATCTTTTGGCGGGTTGGCGGGTTGGACCAACCCAGTACAATAGGATGGGCTTATATGCGACTATCTGATTGGCTAATCTAACTATGGCATGAACAGGCCATCCGCTGCTCACGCCGCTGTTCTAGAATGTGCAATCAACAGTGTACTTGAATGTTGGATCCAGGCGTGCATCTAATGTGATAAACCTGACTATAAAAAGAGAGAGAGAGAGAGAGAGAGAGAGAGAGCTCTATAGCTCTGCCTAATTCCAGTTTACCAGAGTTTAGCACCACATATCATACACCACGTATTATTCTCACTTCCGGCGCCACACGAGTAGGCTGCATTTTGCAACAGCGGATCAATTTCTGCCTATTTCTGTTACTATCTGGCTCTCTTGCCAGTCTTTATGATACAGCATCACCTTTATTCCATCCGAACACGTAGATCGACCAAATGTCTCCTGAGTCAGCGGACGGAGCCACTGTTTCTGGCAGGAGGCAGTATAACAGGGACCAACTGTTAGCACTCAACCGGCCCATAATGCTAACGAAAAAACTCGACATACCGGGAGAATTAAGATGAAAACGACGTGGGTGTCGTGCTGGTGTAAGATGGCGGGCAAGGAATATAAGGTACAGACCCGCCCTCCCATCCGTTATTATGGGGAATGTGCGATCGATACTCGGAAAGACAGATGAACTAGCGGCTATCTCCCGCTACGATAGCATATACCGGGAGTGTAGCCTGTTCCTATTCTCAGAGAAGTGGCTAACAGGACTAGTAGCAGATGCTAACATTCAACTGGAGGGTTTCCGCGCAATACAGACAGACCGAACACCAGACAGTGGAAAGGCACGGGGCAGTGGGGTGATGATGTATGTCAATAACAACTGGTGCAGACCGGGACATATCACGGTTAAGGAACAGCACTGTAGCAAAGACATTGAGTTGCTAGCTGTTAGCATGCGGCCTACATATCTCCCGAGGGAATACTCACACGTGATCTGCATTGTTATTTATGCAAATCCGATGGCGAACGCTGGGACAGTGCGTGACGTCATCCACTCAGTAACTGGCAGGCTGCAGACAGAACACCCAGATGCTCTTCTCCTCATCTCAGGCGATTTCAACCATATTTCACTGTCTCCCATTCTACCCACGTTCACCCAGTATGTCACATGCCACACTAGAGACAATAAAACACTGGACTTATTCTACGCAAACACTAAGGAGGCGTACACCTCATCACAACTCCCCCCACTCGGGAGATCGGATCACAACTTGGTTCATCTCCTGCCGGTGTACAAACCCCTAGTGCACAGACAACCTCCGGTCAAGCGCACAGTGAAGTTATGATCTGAGGAGGCAATGGATGCTCTAAAGGACTGCTTTGAAACCACTGCCTGGGAGCAGCTCTGCGATCCACATGGTGAGGACATCGATGGCTTCACTCACACCATCACGGACTACATCAGCTTCTGTGTGGACAACACCGTACCCACCAAGACCATACGGTGTTGCTCGAACAACAAACCCTGGATCAACCCTGAGATAAAAACACTTCTGAGAGAGAAGAAGAGGATCTTCAGGTCGGGGAACAGGGAGATATTGAAGTCCGTACAGAGGGAGCTGAGGAGGAAGATCAGAGAAGGCAAGGACAGCTTCAGGAAGAAGATGGAGGACAAGCTGCAACAGAGCAACATTGGTGGGGTCTGGAGAAACCTTAAAACCATCTCTGGGCTCCAGAATACCTCCTCCCAGGCCATGGGGGCAGGGAGTGGGCGAACAATCTGAACCTGTTTTTTAATAGGTTTGACCAACCGCCCCCCCCCCCCCCGACTGCATAACAGGCACTGCTGCCTCTAAAGACATCGGGTCCTGCTGCCCACACCCCACTCCACCAACAACCCCCCACTCCCAACACACAGCCCCCCAACATGACCCTCACTAAGACCCAGGTGAGGACGGAGCTGAGAAAGATCAAGGCCAGGAAGGCGTCGGGACCGGACGGCATCAGCGCAAAGCTCCTCAAGTCCTGTGCAGATCAGCTGTGTGGGATTGTGGAGCTCATCTTCAACCTGAGCCTGAAGCTGGGGAGGGTACCACAGTTGTGGAAAACATCTTGTGTGGTACCTGTACCAAAGACCTCCCACCCAAAGACCTGAACAGCTACAGACCAGTGGCCCTGATGTCCCACATGATGAAGACCCTGGATAGACTGCTCCTTGCTCACCTCCGTCCCCTGGTGGGACCAGCGATGGATCCATTCCAGTTCGCCTACCAGCATGGCATTGGGGTGGAGGATGCAGTGATCTTTCTCCTTCACCGTTCTCTGTCCCACCTGGAGAAGCCCAGGAATGCGGTGAGGATCATGTTCTTTGACTTCTCCAGTGCTTTCAACACCATCCAACCGATGATCCTGAAGGACAAGCTGCTGTGCGCAGGGGTGGACCAGCACCTTTCATCATGGATCCTGGACTACCTCACTAACCAGCCACAGTTTGTGAGAACCCGGGACTGTGTGTCCGACACGATCATCGGTAGCACGGGGGCCCCCCAAGGAACGGTTTTGGCTCCCCTCCTGTTCACCCTTTATACTGCAGACTTCTCACACAACACAACACACTGCCATCTACAGAAGTTCTCTGACGACTCTGCGATCGTCGGCCTCATCTCCAACTGAGATGAAACTGAGTACAGAGAACTTATCCAGGGCTTCGTGGCCTGGTGCCATCGGAACTGCCTCCAGATCAATGCGAGGAAAACTAAGGAGCTGGTGGTGGACTGCCACAGGCAAGGACAACCCCTCACAGCACCAGTAAACATACAGGGAACAGACATCGAGATGGTGACATCCTACAAGTACCTGGGTATTCATCTGAACAATAAACTAGACTGGTCACACAATACCGACGCACTCTACAAGAAGGGACAGCGCAGGCTGTTCCTACTGAGGAGACTTAGGTCTTTTGGTGTACAAGGGGCGCTGCTGAAGACATTCTACGACACGGTGGTGGCATCAGCCATCACTTTTGGAGTGGTCTGCTGGGGCAGTGGCATTACAGCAGCCGATAGGAAGAGACTGAACAAACTGATCAAGAAAGCTAGCTCTGTCCTGGGGCAGCGCCCTGACCCAGTGGAGGAGATAGGAGAGAGAAGGATGGTGACTAAACTGTCATCTCTGCTGGAGTCCGAGTCCCACCCTATGCAGGACTTTCTGAACGCACTGAGGAGCTCATTTAGCAGCAGACTACATCATCCTAGGTGCGCAACCGAGAGGTTTCGCAGGTCCTTCCTACCTACGGCTGTCAGACTGTCAGACTGTCAGACTGACTAAGCAGGGCTGCCCGCAGAGATAGCAAAAAAACGTGACGACCTAATAGTATTGAATGCAAAAGACGCAATAGACTTACACAATGGTCACCTCCAGTATATACAACTAGGACAGTATCGGTCGCTACGGAGGGTGACAATATGTATGGGTACATATTCACTATGTAGGATAACTAAGTAGACGGTTATGCTGTTTATTCCATCTTGCTACAATGCTCCACACTTTGTATATATATTTATGGGTATATCCACTGCTCTTATTTATATCTGCCGTATCTTCTTAATTATTGCTCTGAGTGTTGCTATCCCTGTGCTGTTGCAATCCTGGAATTTCCCCATTGTGGGACTAATAAAGGCTTATCTTATCTTATCTTATCTTATATTTGTTCATAAGCATGCAAACAGAATATGTATGCAATCTGTGTAGAGCATAATGGGAGATTACCTACAGAATTATTATTTTGGCACTCTAACTTTCCATTAACCCTTTCAGATGGTAATGGGGAAAGAGACGAGAGGTGCCAGCGAAAGGCGCCACAGCGCTGGGGGGATGAAGTCAAATAAAGATGTGCCTTTCACCCCCGCTGTGCCAGGTTTACACCTGAGGACGCAGGGGCGCGACTATATTGTACTAAGCCTTAATCTGTGACGTGTATATTAATGTGTATGTTGATGTGTGTTCATGCTTGGTAACTTGTATGTTAATGTGTTTACCCTGGGTGCCAGAGGCGGGAAGAAAATCTATAAAGGAGTTTGCTTTGGCACTCACAGTTAATCTGTTCTGTGTTGGAAGAGGAATAAAGTTCTGTGTCGTCAGCTTGTGTCTCGCCTGCTCTTTCCCTCCACAATCTCTACTTTATAATGAATCTATTATGGGTTTTTTGGTGAAAAGTTTGTGGTAAAATTGTGACTTTTTCCACACTTATCTGAATGTTAACCCTTTGAGTGTGAGAATTTGCGTGCCCCTAGTGGCAGAGCGTGGCACTGTGCCTGCCTTCTCACTGACTTTGTCAAAAGTCAGTGAGAAATTTCTGGTTTTTTTTAAATGTACTGATTTCTTCATGTACTTTGAAGATAAGATGATGAGGTAGCTCTGTACAAAAAACTGTGTCAGAAGACTGAACCATTTTTTTGTGTAAATACGTCCAAAGTCCAGTTTTGACTGAGTTATGGAATTTAAAGAGGTGCCGCGACATTATGCAAATTAGATGCGTAAATTTATTCCTATCTGAAACTTTGGATCATAGGCTATTTTACATCTTTATAATTGACAGTAATCCACTATCTCTTACCACTTTCAAGTTATAGCCTTGGAAATCTGAACTATTTTATTGACAAAAAATATTTACCACTCTTGACCACTAGGGGTTATGTCGCAGTTTGGCAACATACACACTCATAGGATTAAGTTGCAGAGCCAGAACAGAACAATGAGTTTACCTCTGATTTTGAATAAAATTGTGAATAAAACTGTTTATTTCAATAAAATTCATTAAAATGACCAAAGATATAGTTGCTTCTCTTGTAATATTATGTATTAATTGTTATTCCCCCCCCACACACACACACTCCTCAGTCAAAACCTCCAAGTATCCGTTGTCTTTCAAAATAAATCCAAACAGACCCAAAACTATTCAACATTTTGCACAATAATCAAAAGCCAAGGCTGGCATCATAAATCCAAACGTGAATTAAAAGCGAGAGTTTCCTTCTGAGGAGATGCTGACTGGTGGCTGGGCCCTCTCACTTCCTGCTGTGTAGGATGACACATGATGCTGCATTCACTTACACTCAGAATACACATTTAAAAAAAATTAATAAGACAAAGTTTGACATCAAAGGCTTGGTCTGGGGTTTTGGGGGGCACAGTAACTCATTGGGGGGGAAGACAGTGTGGTGTATGGATGTGTGCACACTCACATGGGTGACATCAGCACATTGTTGTTAGGGTTTGGTGCAGTGCAGCAACACTGCTTCAGTCATGTTTGGTGTTCAAGCTAAATAAAGCTAAACTCAGCACATGGTCATTGTCTGCCCGTTTTTCAGACATAACATTGGTAACGAGGATAATGGAAACTCGACTGACACCTCTACCAACATTCCTCGCTCTGCCTGGTGAGCCACCGACTCCATGACCCCACTGGCATGAATCTTTTGAAACTTTTATGGCCGCTATCGACCTAGCTGAGGCTAGCAAGGCAAGGCTAAAGGACATGCTAGTTTAAAGCCTTGGTAGCGAGAGACAGCATATATTTCCAACTCTCAGACTTATGGACACGTATGACGACTGTGTGGCTTTGTTGGCTGGACATTTCGCTGACACATGAAACGTAATGGCCCGGTGAATTGCTTTTTGCCAACGCTGACAGCGAACGAACAAGTCAGACCAGCAGTACATCACCGACCTTTGCTGTTTGGCTAGTATGTGTGAATTTGGCCACTTGGAAGATGAGATGGTGCAAGACCAGTTAGTGGAGCACACCATGAATCCGAGGCTGCAGGAGAAGCCACTGACGGCACCGGGCGGCCTGCCATTAACCAAGGCAGTGGAAATTGCGTCCCAACTAGAAGCGACTGCCCAGTTAACATCACATCTATGGGCCCCCAACCCATGCTGTCCACATTCAGCTTCACTGGCACAAGTCATGGCCCCGGCTGCTCAGCCCTTCGACTCCACATCTCCTTGCAACAGCCTCAAGGTGAATGGGATGACGAGGCACAACAGCATGTCAGCTCTACAGTAACTGCAGTTCTTCCTCGCACCATGCACGTGCACCTGTCTGTCCAGCCACAGGATGGAGGTGCCACTGCTGCAGTAAGCTCAACCACCTCTCCAGAGTGTGCCGCTCGGTTCCTGCAGGCTCACCGCCTCACCCGCCCAGTCGGTCCCATCCAACCACTATCAACTCAGTGGGCGCCAGCAACAGATCATTCAAGTGGTGCACAGTGGAGCTGGATGGTGTCAGGTTGCCACTACTGCTGGACACAACTGCCTCAAGATCCCTGCTAAATGAGTCCACAGTTACAAAGCTGTTTTCTTGGAAGACGATTAGGGCAGACACGAAGGAACTGTTTGGCTATGGGCATGTTAAAATTGGCATAGTGGGCACGGTCATCTTCCCAGTACACTATGGCTCAAGAGTACTCCCTGCATTCACATTCCAAGTGACCCACCAAGGTGCCAATCTCCTGGGCACTGACCTGATCAGCGAACTGGGCTTCTCCATTACAGACCACATGGGTTCCCCTGTATTGACTGTCACCTCAACTTGGGAACATCGCTGGCCAGCACTTTTCACAGGCCTGGGCTGCCTCACTGGATTCAACCACCAGCCACTCATCGACTTGGCAGTGTCCCCTGTTATTCAGCCCCTTCGCTGACTGCCCCTCGCTCTATGGGATGATCTCATAGCAGAGCTGCAAAAACTCATGGACGTGGGTATCATTGAGCAGGTCAATGCATCCCCCTGGATCTCCAACCTGGTGGTAGCAAAAAAACAAACAAAAAAAGCGGGTGGTTTGTGGCCCTGTGTAGACCTCAGAATGGTAAATAAAGCAGTAATCCTTGACAAATACCCCCTGCCCACGGTGGAGGAGGTAGCAGTTATGTGCGATGGCTCAAAGATCTTCTCCAAACTCGACCTTTGCCAGGGTTATCTGCATGTTCCTCTACACCTGGACAGCCACAACCTTTGTGACCCACTTGGGGGTCTTTCGCTACACACACATGCTTTTTGGCCTCAGCTCCACTCCTTGCTGCTTCCAGAAGATCATGGCCACCATCTTTGCTGGTCTCCCGGGTGTGATGGTATACCTGGACGACATTGTGGTGCATGGTGCAACGACATCTTTACATGACGTTCGTTTCTCCAAAGTGATGGAGGTGCTCACCAGCCGTGGCCTCACGTTGAAATGGGGAAAAGAGCATCTTTGCAGCATCCGCTATCGAGTTCGTGGGGTTCCGTTTGACCGCCGATGGCCTGAGCCCACTACACACAAATGTTGAGGCAGTATTATGCCTGCCTGAGCCATCATGCCCCACCCAGCTCTCTTCCTTTCTGGGAATGACTGCCTTCTACCTGTGTTTCCTTCCCCACTACTCGGAGACAACAGCACCACTGCACACCCTCCTGAAACAGGATGCGCTCTGGTCATGGACCCCGGCATGCTCCACTGCCATCCGCCAGATCAAGACACAGCTCACTTCCTCGCCCATGCTCACCCACTTTGACCTACAGAGCCCCACATTTGTAACCTGTGACACCTCCAATACTGCTGTAGGGGCAGTTCTGTCCCAACTCTGCGAAGGGGTTGAGGGTCTGGTGGCATTTGCATCAAGGTCGCTTACATCAGCTGAACAGAAGTACTCGGTGGGGGGGGGGAGTGCTGGCTTGTGTTTGGGCATGCAAACGGTGGCACATGTACCTGTATGGATAGCATTTCACACTCCGAACAGACCACCAGGCTCTCACGGTCCTGCTAGCAATGAAGGGGTCAGGACACAAACCACTATGTATCTACAGGTGGACAGAGAGGTTGCAGGCGTACAACTTCACCACCCAGTTCACACCTGGCAGAGAAAACATGGTAGCGGAGTTTTCCCGAGCTTTCCCAAGCTACCCCCAGCCCCTCAGCAGACACCAATCGGGACCCCTTAGAACCGGAGCTGATCCTCATGCTGCACGGGCCTCTCCAAGTTGCCGTCTCACTACAAGAGCTCAAAATTGCATCTGAACAGGAACCTACACTGGCTCAACTCCGCACTTTCATACGGGAGGGCTGGCCGTCAAGGATCCCAGAGGAGCTAGCACCTTTTCACAGAGTCAAGGATGACCTCTCATGCTGGAATGACGTCTATAGACGTCTATAGAAAAATTTACAAAGCAAATTAAAAGTAGACAACAGAAGATTAACCTACCATGGTTAAATAATGAAATAAGAAAACTTATGAAGAGGCGAGACTCTGCATTGAAAACATCATTAACCTCTAAACTACAAAATGATCACCTTGTGTACAAAAGTTTAAGAAATAAAGTGGTACAAGAGCTGCGAAAATCAAAAGTATCTTATTACAATAAACTGATAGATCACGCAAAGGGTAACAACAGTTCCCTATGGAGGCATTTAAATAACTTAACTAATAAAAAAAATGTTCAGAAGGGGGTAAAGGAACTCAGAATCCATGGCAAGACCATCAGTGACAAGGCTACATTGGCAAATGAATTTAATTCATATTTTGTGGACTCTGTGGAAGACTTAACAAAAAACTTTGTGCTGCCAAATGTGCTCAACAACACAAAATCAATACTTTCAACAGATTCTTTTCACATCGATGAGGTAAATGAGGAGTTAATTGCTGGTATTGTTAAAACACTGTCAAACTCAGAAACTAATGATATCTACAATATGAGCACTTCCTTTCTCAAAACGCACAGCAAAATATTAATCAAACCACTGACTCATCTCATTAATCTCTCCATTAGGTCTAGTACATTTCCATCTGGTTGGAAAAAAGCTGTCGTCATACCAGTTCATAAATCAGGCAGTAAAGACAATATATGCAATTACCGCCCAATCTCTATTTTACCAGTCCTGTCTAAGGTTCTTGAAAAAGTTGTAGCTACACAGCTGATAGACTATTTACAAGACAGTCAACTTCTTCATCCACATCAATTTGGTTTTAGACCAGGATACTCAACAGAAACAGCAAATTGTTGCCTTATTGAAAATGTCAAACAGTCCTTGCACAGGGGTAATGTGGTAGGGGATGTTTTTCTAGATCTCAAAAAGGCTTTCGAGGGGGCGCTAGTGAGCCATGCTGGAGTAAAGACGTGTCCCTCAGTGCTCCCGCAGACTTTTGGACATTTTACTTTTAAAAACGAAGTTTCTTTGGTAAAGCTCAATGCAGACTCGTCACCTATCATTGTCGGACTCTCCTACCCACTTTTATCGTCATGATGGATAAACTTCAGAAGTTTAAATTCGACGCTACCGACAAACCCAATAGGCCCAACACGAGGCTGCAAGCCGAGCTGGAAAAGAATGACGAACCACAGAGCGCAGTGCCAACGTTGACCACGGACGAAGGCTTTAAAACTCAGATTTTGGCATCCTTAAGAGAAGACATCACACAAATTATACGGGAAGAATTTAAGAATGCCTTAGCTAACGATTTTGCCTCTCTCAAAGCCGAAGTCCAGGCTGTACGTTCGGAAATAGCTAGCAACGCCACCTCCGTTAGCGCACGATTTGGCACAATTGAAGCTAACATTAAAGACGTGAAAGACGGCTTGTCTACTTGGTCAGATGATATAACTGGGCTTCAGAGCTCGGTGAAAGAGCTCCAAAGTGAAGTGAAGTCACTGCGGAGCAAATGTGAGGATCTGGAGGGGAGAATGAGACGTGGAAATATCCGCATTGTCGGTGTCGATGAGCAAAACCCCTGCAATCCAAACGAGGTGGTTAAAATTATTAAACAAGCCTTATCCATGGACCGAGAAGTGAAAGTTGATCGATCTCATCATACACCAGCACCACGGACCGCGGGAGCAGACAGACCCCGAGTGATAATCGCCAAGATGCACTATGATGGAGATGCAGCGGATATTTTGAGAAGAGCCAGGGAAAAGGCACCTTTGATGTATAACGGTAACAGGATCAGCATCTTCCCTGACTACACGGCAGGTGTTGCTAAAGCCCGGGCTGCCTTTTCAGATGCACGGAAGGCGCTACGAGGCCGACGTGATGTGCGCTTTGTTTTTTTTTTACCCCGCAAGATTCCGGATCACTTTCGGGATTGAGAGTCAGGACTTTAATGATCCAACAAAGGCCATGGACTACATAAAGAACAATATCCTGCCCGAAGCTGATGATCCTTGAGGTACCATGTTTGGATTATATAGCGTGAGTCCGCAGGTTATGATTGCAGTGGGTGCGTAATCTGTTAAAATATGTTTGTTTGTTTTTTTTATGGTGACGAGAATAATACTTTTTTTATTTCCTATCCTGTATTGTTATAGTGTATTGTGTTGAGTATTTTGAAAATTTTCATTTAATGTTGTTCCTTATCGTAATTTAGTCTGCAGGGGCCTGAGCTCCTTTAGTAAATTTGTTTTGCCGATTTAATTTCTGCTCCTTTTTTTTTTTTTTTTGCTGTGGACACAGCCTACCATAGTAGGTTGTGTATTTAGCTGCTAACACACAGTGGCTAGGGACTTAATCCCACCCTTTAGTATTTCGCTTGTTCGATATACATTTTGTTTTTGTGTTTCTTGCGTTCTGATCCCTTTGTTCCCCGGGGATCACATATTATTTAAAAGAGCAACAGAGTCACTATTTGTTACTTACTGGAACCATATTCTCTCAGTCATAAAGTCTTTCCACTTCGATGCAACATTCCTATGTGAAGTAATATTCCCTATGTTGTTTCTGCTGTGCTCTCGATCATGGGCCCGCCTCTGCCTCAAAACAACTTTTATGATGCCCTATACTGTAACTATCTGCACCACAGTACTTAAGTTATGAGTCCATTGACAATTATACGTTATAATGTGAAGGGTCTAAATAGCCCCATTAAAAAGAAGAAAATATTATTACAGCTTAAACGTTTGAAGTGTCAAGTAGCACTATTACAAGAAACCCATTTGTCCGATGATGAGCACCTGAAATTAAAGAAATCCTGGGCAGATAAGGTGTATTTCTCATCTCACCGCTCAGGTAAAAGAAGAGGGGTAGCAATATTAATACATAGACAAGTTAATTTTGTTGATACATTTGTACATGCAGATGGAGAAGGTAGATTTATTCTGGCAAATGGGCTGCTTGATGGCATACCTGTCTCCCTAATTAATGTGTATGCCCCAAATGAGGACCAACCAGGCTTCATCAAATTACTATTTAACAGAATCACGGAGTATAGTGTTGGTCTTTTACTCATGGGGGGAGACTTTAATTGTGTAATGTCACAACAAGATAGACAACCTCCACCTAAAGCATTCATATCCAAGATGGGCAAGATGCTTAAATATTTGACTGCTGAAGCAGGAATGGTTGATGTATGGCGATCAAAATTTCCAAAAGAAAGAAATTTTACATTTTACTCTAACAGTCATGCATCCTATTCAAGGATTGATTATTTTTTCACTTCTAAAGCTGAACTCCACAGAGTTGAAGACATAACCATCATGCCCATTACAATCTCTGATCATGCCCCAGTGGTTCTTCAGTGGGACATGGGATTGACACCAACTTATAAACAATGGAGATTGAACGCCTCTCTTCTTAATGATAAAGATTTCATTACTCTCATTAAAACAGAGCTCAAGAACTATCTTGATATAAATGATACACCTGGCATGTCTCCTCTTGTACTTTGGGACTGTGCAAAAGCCTATTTAAGAGGCTGTATAATTTCTTATGCTACTGCAAAAAGGAGGCAAAAAATGGCTAAACAAACAGAATTGGAGCATAAAATTAGGGAGCTCGAACATAAGCATAAACGAGGGATGGCGTCTAATCTCTTAACTGAACTCAAAGCAGCCCGCTCAGAGCTACAAGAGCTACTATCAGAGAAGATCGAGGGAACTTTACGTTTTGCCAAGCATCAGCATTATGAACATGGAAATAGAGCGAGCAGGCCTCTGGCTTTCAAATTACGTAAACAACAATCTTCTAATATTGTACATAAAATAAAATCTGGACACAAATATATAGTAAAGCCTAAGGAAATAGCTGAAACATTCGGAGAATTTTATAAATCTCTCTACCAAGATACTGATACATGCCCCGATGAGTCCAATATTGCTCAATTCTTACAGGATATTAATATACCTCAGTTATCTGGCGAAATTGCTGCAAATTTGGATGAACCAATCCAAGATTGGGAAATAAAACAATGTATTTTATCTCTCAAAAATAATAAATGTCCTGGTCCAGACGGATTTATCAATGAGTTTTATAAATGTTTCCATGAAGAACTTATTCCACTCCTCTTAAAAGCTTATCACCATTCATTAGAAACAAAAACAATGGCTGTGTCATGGGCAGAAGCTACTATAGTGGTATTACAGAAGGAAGGTAAAGATCCCACTGATTGCAGCTCTTACAGGCCATTGTCTATGTTAAATGGAGATGTTCGTATCTTGACGGGTGTATTGGCACGGCGACTAAATGACATAATAACTAACATTATTCATCCAGACCAGACTGGGTTTATTGTCGGGAGACATTATGCAAATAATTTACGTTGTTTGTTTAATATCTTATCATACCAAAAACAAAGCAAAACCAAGACAGTTGTATTATCACTGGATGCCCAAAAGGCTTTTGATAGAGTGTCATGGAAATATCTTATTCAAACATTAAAAAGATTTAATTTTGGCCCTAAATTTATCGACTGGATTGAAACCATATACTCTTCACCTCAAGCAGCTGTGAGAGTTAATGGGTTTCGATCTACAAGGTTTAACTTGGAGCGTGGTTGCAGACAAGGGTGTCCTCTGTCACCCTTGCTCTTTGCTTTAAGTATAGAGCCAATGGCCCAACTCATTAGAGATGACAATAATATTAAAGGGGTGCTGATTGGCAAAGAAGTACATAAAATATCACTGTACGCGGATGATGTCCTACTGTATCTGACAGAGCCATCCTGTACAATTCCATGTTTAATGAAAATTATATCAACATATGGATATTTCTCAGGATATAAAATTAATGTTGATAAAACTGAGGCAATGGACATTTTGGACAATATTTCACCAGAGTTTAAACAACAAAGTGGCTTTCGTTGGCCTAAAGAAGGTATAAAGTATTTGGGTATCTATGTTCCCCTTTCATTAGACAAGATATTTGATGCAAATTATGGTAGGATAATTAGTACTATAAAAAATGACCTAAACCGTTGGTCATCATTGCCTTTGTCTCTCCTTGGTCGCATAGAAGCCATTCGTATGAATGTTCTGCCTAGGCTTTTATATCTGTTTCAAATGTTACCAATACTAATACCTAAGGCAACATTTGAAGAAATGGACAAAACATTCTCAAAATTTATATGGCAGGGCAAGCGCCCTCGGATAAAATATAAAACACTTCAAAGACTTAAGGAAGAAGGGGGGCCTAACCTGCCAAACTTGAAATATTATTTTTGGGCTTCACAATTAAAACCATTGATTTCATGGATGCAGAATGACATTCATACGAGATGGGTGGACACTGAACAAAACCTGAGCCTCAAATCACTACAAGCTTTGCCTTTTGCTAATATTCCAGTAGTGGGCTTATCAAGGTGGACTAAAACCACACTTGATATCTGGAAGAGGGTTGGAATTGCCTTTAAGTTACCAACTAGTCTATCTGCCTTGTCTAGTATCGGGCATTTAAAATCCTTTATACCAAGCAGATTGGATACGAACTTTCTCAAGTGGGCTGATCATAGGCTTATTTACATACATCAGTTAATCGATAAGGATGGTTTTGTATCGTTTGAATATTTGAGAAGATGCTTCCAACTCCAAAAAAATGATTTTTTCAGATATCTGCAAATACGATCTTTTTTGGTTTCTCATAAAGAGTGGGATAAAGTGCTAGACCCATCACTCATTGAAGATTTTTTAATTCAAACTCAAAAACACAAAGAGGATAAAAAAGTGATCTCAAAGTTATACAAAATATTTGGTTTAATGGCTCAAAATAAACCTATTCTGGCAAAACAAAGATGGGAGGCAGAGGCGGGTCAAATTTTCTCTGATCAAATGTGGGAAGAGGTATGTACAGTGGCGCATAAGACCACAAATTCAAATACATGGAGGGAATTTAAATGGAAGATATTTAGTAAATATTTCAGAACACCAGATATTGTGGCCAAGATGACACCAAATGTTCCAAGCCTGTGTTGGAGAAATTGTGGTACAGAAGTGCCTAATCACACACACATTTTCTGGTCGTACCCTAAAATACAAACATTTTGGGATGAGGTATACAAGGCAATAAATCATATGTTTCAAGTTACAATACCAAGGGACTTGGCAGTAGCAGTTCTTGGCATCACCCCTCCGGAAGTGCATGGGAGAGCACCAGCATACCTCCTAAACATACTTTTTGTAGCAGCCTTGAAATGTGTCACTGCCTCTTGGATGAAAACAGACCCACCCTCCTTCAGTGCATGGCTTCAAAAAGTACAAGAACTTTATCACATGGAGAAGATTACTTACGCACTGAGACTCCAATTACCTACTTTTAAATCAAGATGGCATCCAGTAGAAGTCTCTTTATTGTAGTTGCTCAAGGTGGCTATTAAGCGCTTGGTTTTATTTTTTTTGACAGATGCTGTTTCTCTTATATTGATGTGGAATTTGTGTATTAAATAATCTTGACTACATATGGTAATTATATCTGTAATGACTCTGTTGTTAAAAATTTTAATAAAATATAAGTTCTAAAAAAAAAAAGGCTTTCGATACTGTAAACCACAGTTTGCTCTTATCCAAAATGGTATCTTTATGGCACATATTTAGGGCGCATATATGGCATTCATATTCACCCACATATACCTAGTAGGCATGACGGGGCATATTCTGGAAGCTTCACGTCTCAATGGCCAAAGAGGACCTGACCCTGTAGAGACCTACAAGAGGTGTGAAGTTGGTCTTTTAGGAGACGGGAAGTGGGAGAGAATGTCCCAGCAGGAGCCCCGGAGGCTAGAAGGATGAGAGAGACAGTGGAGACGCCAAGGAGCCTCGGGGGCTGTATGTTTACTCAAGGACTGTGGGTTGGGGGTGTGTTATTTGATGTTGGGGTATAAGAACTGTGAAGGATGATTGTTCTGCCTCTTTTCTGAGATTCTGTTCTTGTTGGAGGATGTGACCTCTCAATAAACCAACCCTGAGAAATAAACTCAGTCTCGTTTGTGAAAGGCATCCTCTACACTGGTGACCTACGACAAACTATGGCCGGTGGCGACGATCTTCCCGCACCGGACTCTTCAGGAGCCAACCGGGTTAACGCAGCTACCACACTACAGCTGCCCGATTTCTGGCAACACAACCCGCACTCCTGGTTTACCACTGTGGAAGCGCAGTTCCACCTTCGGGGAATCTCAGCGGACGCAACGAGGTTCTACCATGTCGTCGCAAAGCTGGACAGCCTCACAGTGCAGCGGGTGGAGAGCCTGACCAACCACCCGCCCCAGGACGACAAGTATGGCGCACTGAAAGCCGCCCTCATTCGAGCTTTCACTCCCTCACAGGGAGAGCGAGCAGAGAGACTTCTGGCGCTGACAGAAGGGGAAGCAGACAGGCCGGCAGATCTGATGGCGAGGATGATGAACCTGAGAGGCGAAGATGATGACAGTTTTATCTTCGCCCACCTCTTTCTCAGAACACTACCGCCAGCAGTGAGAGTCACCCTGGCCAGCTCACAGCTGCTCAACGACCGCGACTACCACGGACTGGGCCAGGAGGCGCAGCGGCTCGTCGACGCCCATAGACGACACACAGCCACGACGGCGGCAACGGAGCTGAACGCACCCCCGCGAGACGAGGGGAGACCAGAGGCCGCAGCACCGGACCCACTGATGTCAGCAGCGGCAGAGACCAGGAGAAGCGGAGCAGACGGCACCCTCTGCTTTTACCATCGACGTTTCGCCGAGAGGGCGCGCAGATGCATCCCACCGTGCCGATACAAGTGCCAGGGAAACGCCAAGACCGAGAGTCAGTAGCAGCTGCTGCTCTCGGCGCGAAGAACAAGCTGCTTTTCGTGACGGACGCGAATTCTGGGAAGGATTTCCTGGTGAACACAGGCTCCCAGCTGAGTTTTGTCAAGCCTTCCTACGCGGACCTGCTGGCGCCTTCCAGCGGACCCCTGGTGCTAGCGGCAAATGGCTCGACGATCAAAACCTATGGGGAGAAGACGCTCCTTCTATCCTTCCACGGGCGCACCTTCGAGTGGACTTTCGTCGTAGCTGCAGTTAGCAACAACATGTTAGGTGCTGATTTTTTATGCTCAAACAGTTTATTAGTTGATCTTACTAATAGACATATGGTAAATGCAAGTTCTTTCCACTCTATCTCCTGTACAGCTCGGGTGGCCCCGCCTTCTGCACATCCTAATGTCACAGCTGCGGGTGGTAAGTTTCATGTACTACTCAATCAGTTCCCAGCACTTACGGTCCCAACATTTTCAGCGTCAATAGCTAAACACGGGGTCGAGCACTTCATAACTACCTCCAGCCCCCCTGTTTTTGCAAAAGCTCGGCGTTTGGACCCAGCTAAACTGGCCATCGCGCGCAAGGAATTCGCCAACATGGAAAAACTGGGCATTGTTAGACGCTCTAACAGCCCTTGGTCGTCACCCCTGCATATGGTCCCCAAGGCTGACGGCTCGTGGCGGCCATGCGGTGATTTCCGCAGGTTAAATAATGCTTCAGCACACGACTGCTACCCGATTCCGCACATCCAGGATTTTTCGGCGCATTTGGCGGGGGCGCGCATCTTTTCCAAAATAGATTTGGTCCGCGGTTATCACCAAGTCCCAGTCCGCACTCAAGACATACCCAAACGGCAGTAATAACCCCCTTTGGGCTTTTCGAGTTTTTGCGCATGCCTTTTGGCCTCAAAGGCGCCGCACAGACGTTCCAACGCATGATGGATGCGGTGTTGCGTGGCCTCCCTTTCGTGTTCGCCTATTTGGATGATATTTTGGTAGCCAGTGCATCCGAGGTCGAACACGAGCACCACCTCACAGCGGTTTTTCAGAGGCTGACAGAGCATGGGCTGATAATTAACCCAGCGAAATGTCAATTCGGGGTAGCGCAAATTGATTTTTTGGGCCACCGCGTTTCTCCAGAAGGAGCGGTCCCGCTGCCCGATAAAGTACGCGCGATAACGGAGTTTCCCCAGCCACAGACAGTTAAAGCATTGCAAGAATTTTTGGGGATGGTCAATTTTTATAACCGTTTCCTCCCCAGCGCGGCACAGCTCATGCACCCACTGTACGCGGCACTAAAGAAACAAAAACCTGCAAATAAGGTCGAGTGGTCCCCGGAACAGGAGCGCGCTTTCTCCCAGGTCAAGTCGGCCCTGGCGAACGCTGTGCTGTTGGCACACCCCGTGCCAGCAGCTCGCATGGCACTAACCACGGACGCTTCCGACGTAGCAGTGGGGGCGGTTGTCGAGCAACTGGTAGCAGGGAGCTGGCAACCGCTTGCGTTTTTCAGCAAAACATTGCGCGATAACGAGCGGAAATACAACGCGTTCGATAGGGAGCTTTTAGCCCTGCATCTGGCCATCCGCCACTTCCAGTTCTGGCTGGAAGGGCGCCGTTTCACCGCGTTTGTAGACCACAAACCGTTAACATTCGCAATGGCCAAGATTTCAGAGCCGTGGTCGGGCCGACAGCAGAGACAGCTGGCTGCGATTTCAGAGTTTACCACCGACATTCAACATGTGGCGGGCAAACACAATGTAGTGGCAGATTGCCTCTCGCGCGCAGTTGCAACGCCAGGCCCCCAGGGGGCAGACACGGTGGCCGTGGACACGGGCCAAGCTTGCGGCACGGAAGCGCTCGCAGCCCCGGTCTGCGTAGGCTTAGATTATGCAGCCATGGCCGCCGAGCAGGTTAGCGATGCGGATGTGCGTGCGCTCCAGTCTGGGCCAACAGGGCTAAGGCTGGAGCACAGGGTGCATCAGACAGGTATGCCTCCTCTAATCTGCGATATCTCCACGGGGCGCCCCTGCCCCGTGGTCCCAGCAGCATGGCGCCACCGCGTTTTTGATTTAATCCATTCGCTGGCACATCCGGGAGTTCGCGCTTCGATCAAAATGGTGGGAGAAAAATTCGTTTGGCCGGGGCTGCGTAAACAGGTCAAAGAGTGGGCCGCAGCCTGCGCAGCGTGTCAAAGAGCAAAGATACACAAGCACACGCGGGCCCCCTTAGAACCTTTTCACATCCCGGCCAAATGCTTCGACCACGTGCATATCGACTTGGTGGGACCCCTCCCGCTGTCGCAGGGTTTCACACACCTTCTAACCATGGTAGACCGCACAACACGCTGGCCAGAAGCGGTTCCCCTGGCGTCAACTACAGCAGCAGACGTGGCGCGCGCGTTTTTAATGGCTTGGGTCGCGCGTTTTGGAGTCCCGTCAGACATAACGTCTGACAGGGGTCCCCAATTCGTTTCCGAGCTCTGGTCATCCATGGCCCTCAGTCTGGGGGTGAAAATTTACCGCACTACAGCTTATAACCCTCAGGCCAATGGTTTGTGCGAACGCTTTCACCGGTCATTGAAAGCAGCCCTCAGAGCGGCTCTCACGGACACAAAATGAGGTTGATAAACTTCCATGGGTTTTATTAGGGTTGCGTTCAGCACCTAAGGAAGATTTGCAAGCCTCTCCGGCTGAGCTAGTTTTTGCCCAACCCCTCTGGTTACCGGGCGAATTCCTTCCAGAGAATCCTGCACCAAATCGCCCACCCGCTCAGCTGCGGCAGAGCGACACGGGATCAAACACCCTCCCCGGCCCAGTTCATCACAGTTTCCCACGCGTTTTTGTGCCTAAAGCCTTAAAGAACGCAGAATTTGTCTTTGTCAGACACGACGCTCAGAGGCCAGGTTTAAGGCCGCCTTATGATGGACCGTTCAGAGTGTTGGAAACTGGGGAAAAACATTTTTTTGCTCGATTTGGGTGACAGGAGAGAATTAGTCTGCATTAACAGACTCAAACCCGCTTTTGTGTTGGCTGATGAACAAATGCAGTTAGCCAGGGCCCCCCGTCGCGGCAGGCCACCGGGGAGACACTGTTCTAAGCTTTCACAAGGATGTACTAATGACTCTAATCCACAGATGCAAGAAACAGCTACAGGCAGATCGAAACCTGCTCACAGCAGATATGGCAGGAGGTTGAAGCCCAAGCAGTTGGAAGTGTGATATGTTATGCCATTTTGCTGTTCTGTGTGATATGACATGTTTCTATGCATTTTGGGGTGTACTTTGTCCTTATTTAGACGTTTGGGGGGGTTATATGGCGCATATTTAGGGCGCATATATGGCATTCATATTCACCCACATATACCTAGTAGGCATGACGGGGCATATTCTGGAAGCTTCACGTCTCAATGGCCAAAGAGGACCTGACCCTGCAGAGACCTACGAGAGGTGTGAAGTTGGTCTTTTAGGAGACGGGAAGTGGGAGAGAATGTCCCAGCAGGAGCCCCGGAGGCTAGAAGGATGAGAGAGACAGTGGAGACGCCAAGGAGCCTCGGGGGCTGTATGTTTACTCAAGGACTGTGGGTTGGGGGTGTGTTATTTGATGTTGGGGTATAAGAACTGTGAAGGATGATTGTTCTGCCTCTTTTCTGAGATTCTGTTCTTGTTGGAGGATGTGACCTCTCAATAAACCAACCCTGAGAAATAAACTCAGTCTCGTTTGTGAAAGGCATCCTCTACATCTTTTAACTTCTCTCCAGATACATTAGAATGGTTTGCATCTTATCTCCAGAATAGAGAACAGTGTGTAAAAGTTCACCAGGATAAATCCTTATTTTTAAACAACCGTATGGGTATCCCACAAGGGTCCATTCTTGGTCCTTTACTTTTCAGCATTTTTATTAATGACTTGCTGCTACACTGCTCAGCTGCAACATGTCAACTTTATGCAGATGATGCAGTTATTTACACAGCTGCCAAGACTCCAGCACAGGCTGCAGATGTACTGTCCACAAGTATGGTTGATGTCCAAGAGTGGCTCTTCCAGAACCATCTATTGCTGAACCTTCAGAAAACAGTTTCAATGTGCTTTTCAATCAAAAAATGTAACCTGCAACGTTTTAAAGTTAATATGCATGATCAAGACATCAGTTTAGTTACAGAATTCAAATACCTTGGCATTGTACTAGATCCTCAATTCAAATTTAATCTTCATATAAAGAAAATTTCTAAAACAGTAAAAAAATCTGAACTGCTTTAAATTAATTAGATATTACATACCATATGAAGCAGCTGTACTGTATATGCATTCTATGTTTTTTTCTCATATATCATACTGTTTGACAGTCTGGGCTCAAGCAGCCCCTTCCACAATAAAACATATAGGTTCATTATATAATCAAACTCTAAAAATCTTGGACAAAAAGCCCATTAGGTGGCATCACTGTTATATTTTAAAAAAAATACAATCTATTGAGTTTTGAGAGTTTCATTGACCTCTGTTTTCTGAAATTAATTTTCAAATGTTTCCATAAATCAGCGCCTGAGCCACTTGCTGGTTTCATCCAAAGACAGGACAGCAGCAGAGCCACCAGGAGTTCTGTTAACAATAACTGTAAAATATTCCACCGCAGAACCACATTTGGACAAACAGCTTTCTCTATAAAGGGCAGTCACATCTGGAACACAATGCCAAATGAAATTAAAATAATAACGGACTTTAAAACATTCACTACAAAGGTTAAAAACTGGCTGAAAAATAAACAAGAATGTACCCATGTATGAATGATTGTCTGCAGGGTGAGAGTGAATGAAGGGAAGGAATGAATGTGTTTGTTTATAGTGAGTGACGAAGGGAGGGAGGCCTGAAATAGGCAAATGTGAGTCAGGTTTTTATATTGTGTATTTATAATATTTATAATCTTTATAATATTTATAATTGTGTATTTATAATGTATTTATAATCTTTTTTGCATTGATGTATGTGGTTATTGTTTATTCTGTTTTCATTTTTTCTTTTCCTTATCCTTTTTTCTTTTTACCTGTTTCTCCTTTCTAAAGCCCATCCAGGGACAAGAGTTGCAAATTAGCTAATAGCTATACACTCTTTGTGCAACACATCAGATTAATTGTCATTTGATTAATTGTCTATGTTTATTGCACTGTCCCTGTCAAATAAACAAATAATCTAATCTAAATCTATGTGGCCAGGGGGCTCTGCACAGTGGACCCTGAAGCTTTGAGGGCCCACGTTCCGACCATGGTACATGAAGGTCACCTGGACGTCATAAAGGTCAAACAATGCTGCAGAGGCTCAGTCTGGTGGCCAGGTATCGACAGGGACATGGAGACTATGGTGAAGAACTGTATGGCCTGCCTCGCCAGCGGCAAGACCGGCCCGCCATCACCCTCACCTCTACAGCCTCTGCTGTGACCCCCCACTCCGTGGACACATATTCAGCTGGACATCTGCGGCGAGCTCCATGGTGCCCCCCAGCACCAACCTTTGATCCTAGTGGCCGACAACCTCCATTCCAAATGAACCAAGGTGCTACCCACCGGCTCCGTTACTACTGAAGTGGTCACCGACTTCTTCTCTTCCCTGTTTGCCCGCTGGGGCATGCCTGACGCTATCACAATGAATAATGGGCCACAGTTCATCTCGGCGGACTTCAAAGCTTTTGTGGAAGGAAAGGGGATTAAACATATCAGAACCGCTTTTTACCACTCTCGAGCCAATGATGGAGTGGAGAGGTTCAATCAAACCCTCAAAAACTGGCTCAGAGCACACCTGGTGAATGGGCCCCTTTCTCCACAGCACTTCAGTGCACCATGCTGCACTATAGGGCGATGCCGCACACCACAACGGGCAGCTCTCCAGCTCTCCTTATGCTGGGACATGAGATACGCCTTCTCCTAGACCACCTGCACCCCCCACCAGATGACACTCCTGTGGTGGTTCCCTCCCCTAGCATCAGGGTGGCCAAGCACCAACACCACATGAAGCAAAGGTTTGATAAGAAGCGCCCCTCATTCATGGTGCTTGACCGGGTCCTGATTCGCCGACCCAATCGCTCACACAAACTGCACTCATTCTGGACAATGCCGATGGAGATCAATGCTCAGCTAGAACCAGCCACCTTTCATCTGACTGATGGGTCGTGTTGGCACGCCAGCCATCTCAGAAAGTTAACGCCACCTCCCACTTCGGATCAGGAGACTGCGGCTGATCCGACCAGTTCAGACTGGGACTTCACGGACGCATGGTCCGCAACTCCTGCCGGGTACCCGACAGAGCCAGTTGATCCAGCGCAGCCTGAGCGTCGCTCAGCCAGGGCCCGACAGAGGCCCCTTTATCTTGAGGACTTTGTGATGAACTTTTGAATACACATTGGTAGCTAGAGCATGGCCTGTCAAATGTCAGAATAACCCACATGACCAAACGGGCACACCGGCAGTCTACCTGGTTGCCCAATTAGGAATGTTATGGTTGAAATGTGCTTGGGTGGTTCTCTATACCAGCCTGTTCGGCCAAGTTGCGTATACAGTATGTTCAATTTTATTTTAGCCAATACACTAATGAGCCTGTTTTGATAGCAAAGCAGGTTATTGTTCTGAGTTTCTTGGGGGGAGTAAATATGGTGCATGGATGTGTGCACGCTCACGCAGGTGATGTCAGCACATTGTTGTTGGGGTTTGGTGCAGTGCAACGACACTGCTTCAGTCACGTTTGGTGTTCAAGCAAAATAAAGCTAAACTGAGCATATGGTTGTTGTCTGCCCATTTTTCAGACATAACAGAGATGGCCCACAAATGACACCCCTGTGGTGTTTTGGACGTGGTGGCTCACCGTAGGTGACATCATCATGTGGCGAACTGGCTGTGGCGATATACGGCACCACCCTTCTGTATATAGTTAGTTGTGAGTTGAATAAAGGAGAGTTTGGTTCATATCCATTGTCAGCGCCTCATTTCTAGACATGACAAATGACAACGAGGATAAACCCTGATAACTTCGACATGAATGCATGGTTGGCACCCCTACAGCTGTTCCTTGCTCTACCAGGTGAGCCACCAATCCCCTGGCCCCGCTGGCACGAGGTATTCCAGAGTTTTATTGCTGCTGCCGGCTTAAACAATGCTAATGACAAGAGGCTAAAGGGGATACTAACCTACAGTCTCGGCTCTGAAGGCATGTGCTTTAGACCCTGGGCCCTGTGAACATATACAAGGACTGTGTGGCTGTGATGAACATGTTTTTCACTGACACACGCAATGTAACGGCACGAAGCATGGTTTTTAACCGACACTGTCAGCACGCGGATGAGACAACCCTACAGTTTGTTACAGAGCTCTGGGCCCTAGCGAGCATGTGTGCTTTTGACCACTTAGAAGATGGACTAATACATGACAAGCTAGCAGAGAATACTAACAACAAGTTGCTGTGGAATAAGCTATTTTTGGCAGAAGATGGTCTAAAACTACACGAGGCTGTGAGAATGGTGTCCCAAATGGAAACAGCTGACCAGCTACTATCGCAGCTAACACCGCCTAGCTAACACCACCTAGCTAACAAGCCCCTCATCCGGCCCCATGAGCACAGGCCATCACTGCCACCGCCCAGCGTGCTAGCTCCACTTCTCCCCGCTACAACCAGAAGAAGAAGGGTAGGAAGCGGGACAACGCGGGTGAGTGCCTGCCCTGCGACGGCTGTGGTTCATCCAGACATCAGACCCAATCAACCGCCTGCCCAGCCAGGGAGGTGAAATGCTACCGCTGTAAGAAGCTAAACCATTTTGCTACAGTTTGTCATTCAACCTTCACAGATTCAATGGCCCGCTCACCACCAGGCTTAGCCACCGTTTACTTAGTTGGCACCAAAAGCTGGCCATTCAGGTGGTGCACAATGGAGCTGGATGGCATCGGTCTGCCGCTGCTGCTGGATAGAGCAGCCTCAAGGTTCTTTCTGAGTGTGTCTACATTCAGGAAGCTGTTCCCTCGGAAGACCATCACAGCTAATGCGGAGGACTTATTCAGTTATGGTCACGCGAGAATCGGTATTTTAGGGACGGTCGCATTTTCTGTGCGATACAGCTCTAAGGCCATTCCATCGTTCACCTTCCAAGTGATGCACCAGGGGGCCGACCTGCTGAGCATCAATGTGATCAGCGAGCTGGGTTTCTCCATCACCGACCCAATGGGCACCACCATTCTGGCAGTCACCTCATCCTGGCAGCACCACTGGCCAGCGCTCTTTGCAGGACTGGGCTGACTCACTTCTTTCAACCACCCACCGCTCAATGACCCAATGGTGTCCCCGAAAATTCAGCCTCTCCCCTGGCTACCCCTTGCACTACGGGACAACGTCACAGCAGAACTGCTGAAGCTGTTAGACGCTGGCATCATTGAGCGGGTCAACGCATCTCCCTAGATCTCAAACTTGGTGGTGGCAAAGAAGAAAGCAGGTGGCCTACGACCATGTATTGACCTCAGAATGGTGAACAAGGCGGTGATCCCCTACAATGCTGCTGCAAGAGTTTTAACAGGTACTAGAAAGAGAGATCATATCTCTCCGGTTCTGGCCTCCCTTCACTGGCTTCCCATAGAGTTTAAAATTAAGTTTAAAATCCTTCTTCTTACTTTCAAAGCTCTAAACAATCAGGCCCCTTTTTATTTAAAAGATCTGATATTACCCTATTATCCTAACAGAGCACTACGTTCCTAAAATGCTGGATTATTTGTAATACCTAGAATCTCCAAAAGTACAATGAGGGGCAGAGCCTTCAGATGTCAAGCTCCTCTCTTGTGGAACCAGCTTCCAATCTGGATTCGGGAGTCAGACTCGATCTCTGTTTTTAAGAATAGGGTTAAAACCTTCCTTTTTGATATAGCCTACAATTAGGGAGGGATCATGTGTTTCTGAACCCTCTCTTAGTTATGCTGCTATTAGGTTTAGACAGTCGGGGGACCTCCAATAACTGCACTGGGCTTCACTCTTTTCTTCACTCTCAATTATTATTTTTTTTTTTTTTGCTGGTCATTAACATCTGTTTGTTCTCTCCCATAGATTGAGTCCCCATCGTGCTGTTTGCTCTCTACATGTCTGTTCTTTTCATCTTCTCTATCCCCTCACCCCCCAGCCAGTCGCAGCAGATGACTGCCCCTCCCTGAGCCTGGTTCTGCTGGAGGTTTCTTCCTGTTAAAAGGGAGTTTTTCCTCTCCACCGTCGCCAAGCGCTTGCTCATGGGGGATCGCCTGATTGCTGGGGTCTTTCTGCAATTGTGGGGGTTTCCCCTACAGTTGAAAGTGCTATGAGATGACTCTTGTTGTGAAATGGCGCTATATAAATAAAGTTGAATTGAATTGAATTGCGGGGGGGGGGGCTGGAGCCTATCCCAGCATCTTTGGGCGAGAGGCAGGATGGATGGATGAATTGAACTGAACTGAATTGGAATATCCCCTGCCCACAATGGAGGAGCTGATAGTGGCATTTCATGACTTGAAGGTTTTTTCCAAACTGGACCACCACCAAGGCTACCTGCAGGTCCCCCTTCAACCAGACCCTCAAGAACGGTCTCAGGGCACACCTGACGGATGGGCTTCCATTCTCGGCCACATTACAGAGCACCCTGCTACATTACAGAGCGACGCCTCATGCCACAACGGGCTGTTCCCCGGTCCTACTAATGCTAGGATACGAGATGTGCCTTCCACTGGACCAACTACGCCCTCCATCAGAGGCTACCCCAACAGAAACACCCTCACCTAGGGCAGGGTGGTTGAACAACAGCAACAAATGAAACAGAGGTTTGACAGGAAACGCTGGGCGAACTAACCCGAACTCATAGTGCTGGATTGGATTTGTATCCGGCGCCCCAACCACACCCACAAGCTGCAGTCATTTTGGACAACGCTGATGCAGATCACAGCGCAGTTGGGCCCAGCCATATTTCACCTCGCTGATGGGTCACGATGGCACACCAGCCGCCTCAGTAAAGTGGCACCAACTTCAGCCCCGGATCAGGAGACAGCTGACGACGAGATTAGGCTGGGACTTCAGTGACACAGGACCTGCAGCTCTTGAGGAGCGCCCGCCGGAGCCTGGGGCGGCAGTGAAACCCGAGTGCCAATTGGCCCGGGTTCGGCAGAGACCCCACCACCTAAAGGACTTTGTGACTACCTTTTGAGTGTAGCCAGAATGTGACCGACAACAGTGGCAGAATAATCCACTTGGTCACGCGGGCATACCGGTAGTCTACCTGGGTGCCCAGGTAGTCGTAAAAAGTTCCTTGGGGTTTTTCAAGGGGGGGGTTTTGGATGTGGTGGCTCACTGTAGGTGACGTCATCACGTGGCGAACTGGCCGTGGTGCTATACGGCGCCACCTTCTCTATATAGTTAGTCAGTTGAATAAAGGAGAGTTTGGTTCACGTTTGTTGTCAACGCCTCATTTCTAGACGTAACACCTCCCCCATGGCACCAACTTTGCCTGTGTGCCTCATTTGCAACAAAACAATTCCTGAATTCAGTATAGCTAGTGCATGCCCGTAGAATGCAAGTATTCCTGTCTGAACCAGGTTTCCCAATCAGGCTTTACAGGCCCAAATGTAGGCTGTGTTTGAAAGTGGAATACAAAGAGGTGTAGCCTATATGTAGGCAGTCACACATGCTAGACTTTGACAAATATGAAAGGGACTGAACTGAAATTTATTTGAGTGTGTGAATATTAATTCCAGAATAACTGAAAATGAATGGGACATCCAATATTAGCTACTGTTTAAGAACCGCTTGTTTATTTTTTTGTCAGATCACTTATTTGTGTTGTCTTCTATGAGTTATTGAGCGTTTTTGTGTGCAGTTTGGTGATGGTCGTCGTTTAGTCAAACCGTGCATGTGGCCACATATGATATGCAGTTGATCTGGGCATTCTGCTCCACAATTATTTTAATAATTGTGCGAGCACGCCGAGAGGAGCACCATCATGCCCGTAGAAAGCAAGTATTCCTGTCTGAAACAGGTATCCCAATCAGGCTGCAAAGGGACTCCTGTGTACCGCTGACTGGGGAAGGCTGGGTGTGCCTCCCTGCAAACGATCGTGGAGTGGCCGGTCGGACACCGGTGGGAGAAGCAGCAGCTGAACCGGTGGATTGCAGTGCTTTGTAGGGAGCCAAGCTCAGCCTGCTCGGTTAATGGGAGTCTCAGCTGTTGCTTTTTCTGTGGTCCCAGCGGTTCAGCTGCTGATCCACCCCCACTTCTCCCAGCACACCTACCACCTCGTGTTCTCCATGCCAAATTACCCATTAGACCTATGCAATCACAGCAACTTTATGGTAAAATTTTTTAAGCATTAAATCTTAAGTATTATCTTTTTCTAGTCAAATTTGTCACGTTTCGCTTCCTTGTTTTGCACACAGAGCACTGTGGCTGTTTTGCACATGGAGCGCTGTGGTTACTGATGCCGTAACGTGTGTATTATCCAATCAGGAGGAGTCAATCTGAACCCAAACCCCGCCCACACTTCTAGAAGCCTGGGCATGAACCACAGCGGTGGTTAAACTTTTAGTGATAAAAATGACATATTTTGACTGAGCGACTCTATATTCGGGGATGCACACCCTCGTAACCTCAGGAAACCATGTTTAAAATCTGAGGCCAGTCTAACAAACGGCTCAAGAGATATGCATGGAACAGACACACAGACAGAGATTTCATGAATTTATAGACAGACTAGTGCATTGCCCGTAGGATGCAAGTATTCCTGTCTGAAACAGGTATCCCAGTCAGGCTTTACAGGCCCAAATGTAGGCTGTGTGTAAAAAGTGGAATACAAAGAGGTGTAGGCTATATGTCGGCAATCACATGTTAGACTTTGACAAATATAAAAGGGAGTAAATGGCACTAAGATTTATTTAATTGTGTGAATATTAATTACAGAATACCTAGTTATTGAAAATGAATGGGACATCCAATATTAGTGACTGTTTCAGATGCCTTGTTTATTTGTTTGTCAGGTCACTTATTTGTCTGATCTTTTATCACTTATTCAAGATAATAGTGTATCTTGCACTTTGGTGAATGGGAGTTGTTGAGTCATCATTATAATTGTTTTAGTTTATGTCACTGTTCAGTGATGGAGTTCAGTGTAATATTGAATTTCTTCTGTGTATCGTCAATAAACTCATGCAGTACTATTACAGGACACGTTGACAAATAGTTGAGATCCATTGGCTGCTGCTTTACCTGTGTGCCTCCGAAGGACTGCGATCCACCGGTTCAGCGGCTGCTCCCCCCAGCACACCTGGTGTTCTTCATGCCGAATTATCCATTAGACCTACGCAATCATAGCAACTTTATGGTATAATTCTTCAAGCATTAATCCTTAAGTCTATCTTTTGTTGCTATTTGCACTACAGGTAGCATTACTGTACATGGACTGCTGTTGTTTTTCCAGCCTTATTCCTTTTCATTTTTTATATTGAGCACACCACTGAAGAGAGAGAGAAACGCCGTTTCAGTTCTCCTGTATGTCCTGCACGTATATCAGCTGTTCTGATAGATATGCTGTCAGAACACCGATGGATCTAATCAGCTGATCGCTCGAACCACAGAGCTCAACTGTTTTCCATGATAAATCAGCCTCTGGGAAAAAGCACACTCCATGCATTATCTTTTTTCACTTTATTGAAAATAACTTTTTTTTTAAATCGCCATCAGTTAGCGTGCCTTTGAGGCAGGTCTGGCCGCTGCTTCTCCCGGCATGTTCTATTTTGATTTGTCAGACCTGGTCCCCGCTGACCCTCTGCCCAGTCTGCTCACACACCTCATTCTCCACATATGGTGAATTATCCTTTAGACCTACACAATCACGGCAACTTTATAGTATAATTTTTTTAAGCATTAAATATTCAGTATTACCTTTTTCTATCTTTCTAACTTTCATTTCCTTGTTTTGTCCCGGGGACACTGTGGTGACTGATAGGTCGTGATGCTGTGTGTTATCCAATCAGCATGGTCGTGATTCTGTGTATTGTCCAGTCAGCACAGAGTCAATCTGAAACCCTGCTCACACATCTTAACAGCTCATGAAGAGGTACACAGCAGTGGCTAAAACATTTGTTGATAAAAATTACATATTTTGATTGAGCGACTCCATATTCAGGGATGCACACCCTCGTAACCTCAGGAAACTGTCACGACTCGCCACTCATCAGCTGCCTCAGCTGCGCGCACACCTGCGCCTCGTCAGCAGCAGGCTATTTAGCCCACTCAGCCCAGTGCAGCGGTCTGGAGCCGTCTGTTCGCATCGGCACTTCTTCGCTCGTGTATCAACCCCTGATTACCAGCGAGACTTCAATCCTACGTAAGCATACCTTACCTTTCTCCAAGTCTTCACCCCTGTGCACAGGTGGATTCCCTGGCGGCAGATTCCCCCCTCATCGCCACCCAATCCTCACCATCGTCGCAGGCTCTGCAGGACGCTGTCTTCCGAGCTTCTCCCTTGGCCAACGCCAGCCACCTGCACCCACAAGTAAGCAACACACTACTCATTATCCCTGTCCAGGTGTGGTGCCCTTTACCCTTGTCCTTTGCTCTCTCCATAGGGTTGTCCGGCTGTACGGCGCGCTGCTCTGCTTCCTGCGCATCGGCGTTCACTCCCATCACATACACATACCTCACACATCCATTCAGACACACCTGCTTGTTGAATAAAGCTGTTAAATCTATCCTGAGCCTGCATGCGTGTTTCCTGGGCCAGACATTATGTCAGTACGGCTCCAGCAGAGCGGCTCAGCAGACAGCGGGCTCGCATGCCGTCTTTCCACCCTCGAGGCTCGGGTGGATTTAATAGCCCATCAACAGCAGGTGATTTTGAACCAGTTAGTCAACATCACTCACCGGTTAGACCGCTTGGACCCCCAGCAGGTGTTCCCCTCGGCTCATCGGTGGGGGGTAGCTCCTGCCACTCCGGTGCCCGGTCAGTCTGCCACGGGGACACCCACTCGACTCACACCGATCCCAACCCCCGCCCGCTTCAGCGGGAAGCTCGGCGGAGCGCGGGGGTTCATTATGCAGTGTGAGTCAGTGTTTCTGCGCGTTCCCGGGGATTTTCCCTCAGACCACAGCCGAATTGGCTACATTGGAAACCTTCTGGAGGGGCGAGCGCTAACTTGGGCTTACGCCGTTATGGTGAAGCCCAGTTACGCAAACCTCTCCTACAGCCAGTTCGTGCAGAGCTTTCTCGAGGTGTTTGATCATTCCCGGCGTGATAGCGTCCTCACTGACTGGCTCCTTGGCCTCCAACAGGGAAGCCGGTCAGCGGCGGTTTACGCTATCGACTTCCGGGTCGCAGCTGAGGAGGTAGGCTGGGACGAGGCGTCACTGTGTGGCATCTTCCTCCGCAGCCTCAGCTCTGGTCTGACGGATGAGCTGGCCAGTTGAGATCTTCCGGAGACGCTTGCGGAGCTGATCTCCACAACCATTAGTTTAGATAACAGGCTGCGTCAACGGTCCACCGAGCGGAAGTCTATCAGCCACTCGCGTGGAGGCCCCGTCCGCACGCCTCAAGGCCGCTCCCTGGCGTTACCTCCACCAGAGTCTTCCGAGGAATCGGAGGCGATGGTGGTTGGTCGGTCAAAGCTCCCCCTAGCGGAGAAACAGCGCCGCCGGGAGTTGGGCCTCTGCATGTATTGCGGAGGAAATCAACACACCGTGGAGCATTGCCCGGAGAAGCCAAACGGGGAGGTCCACGAGTCACTGTAGGGGGCCTCGCGGACTCTAACCGGTCAAATCCCCTCACAAGTCTATCCTTGCCCATCCAATTTTGTCACAATGCCACGGGGCATCTCACACACGCACAGGTGGACTCAGGAGCAGAGCAGAGCTTCATTTCAAAGAGCCTGGCAACCCAATTGGGCATCCCCTGCCACCCTCTGGCCGCTCCTCTCAGCCTGATCACCCTTTCCCGTGCGCCCCTCGGACAAGTGACTCATCGCACGCAACCAGTCCCTGTCATAATCTCTGGTAACCACCGAGAGGACCTCACCCTGTACGTCCTGTCCTCCTCTGTGTCGCCTGTCATCCTTGGGTACCCCTGGTTGCGTCTGCACAACCCCGTGCTGGATTGGCAGACAGGAAGAGTCGCCGCCTGGAGTTCCTTCTGCATGGGTACATGTTTACAATCCGCAGCCTGCGCCCCGTCTTCTCCTCCCCCGGCTAAGGACGCCGCGCCTCCGGATCTCTCTCTGGTGCCCTCGGAGTTCCATGACCCGGGTCTCGTATTCAGCAAGTCCAGGGCGATGTCTCTTCCTCCTCACCGGCCCTACGACTGCGCCATCAACCTCCGCCCGGGGGCGCCCCTGCCTTCCGGATGCCTCTACAGCTTGTCAGCGCCAGAGCGAGAAGCTATGGATAGTTATATCAAGGAGTCACTCAACGCGGGAATCATCCGTCCCTCCTCGTCTCCACTCAGCGCAGGGTTCTTCTTCGTGTCAAAGAAGGATGGGTCACTCCGCCCATGTATTGATTTTCGGGCCTTGAATGACATCACGGAAAAGGACCGTTACACCCTGCCACTAATGGACACTGCCTTCCACTCCCTTCAGGGGGTGACCTGGTTCACCAAATTGGATCTCCGCAGTGCATACCACCTCGTCCGGATCAGGGAGGGGGATGAGTGGAAGACGGCCTTTAGAACGCCTAGTGGGCACTTCGAGTACCTGGTGATGCCCTTTGGACTGACCAACGCCCCTGCTGTATTTCAACGCCAGATCAATGACGTCCTGCGTGATTTCCTCGGCCTCTTCATGTTCGTGTACCTGGATGACATCCTCATCTTCTCCAGGTCACGGGAGGAACACCAGGTCCATGTGAGGCGGGTCTTACAGCGGCTGCTGGAGAACAGGCTGTACGTCAAAGCCGAGAAGTGTGAGTTTTACGCCAAGACCACCTCCTTCTTAGGATTTGTAATCTCCCACAATCAGGTCCTACCTGACCCCGCTAAGGTTAAAGCGGTGGTTGAATGGCCCACGCCGACCTCCAGGAGGCAGGTTCAGCAATTTATTGGGTTTGCCAATTTCTACCGCTGTTTTGTGCCTAATTTCGGTGCCATCGTTGCCCCACTGACCCGTCTCACTTCCCCCAAGAACCCCTTCCGCTGGACCGAAGAGGTCGCTGCAGCGTTCCAGGCGTTGAAGACGGAGTTCTCCTCCTCACGAGTCCTGACTCAGGTTGACCCCGCACTGCAGTGTTTGGTGGAAGTCGACGCGTCTGATACGGGAGTGGGGGCGGTGCTATCCCAGCGATCACCCACCGATGGGGTCAAGCGACCCTGCGCCTTCTTCTCACGGCGTCTGTCTCCGGCCAAGCGGAACTACGATGTCGGGGACAGGGAGCTTCTCGCCATCAAGCTCGCCCTGCAGGAGTGGCGCCACTGGCTGGTGGGGGCTGCGTTACCATTCGTAGTGCTGACGGACCACAAGAACCTGGAGTACCTTCGATCTGCCAGACGTCTGAATGCCCGCCAGGCGCGCTGGTCCTTGTTCTTTGCCCGGTTCCGCTTCACCATCACCTATCGCCCTGGCTCCAAGAACGGCCTGCCCGATGCCCTCTCCAGGCAGTTTGCCCCTGAGACGTCAGAGGAGCCGGGTCATACCATCCTGCCCAGCTCGTGCGTGGTAGGGGCGATTTCCTGGACCATCAGGGACAAGATCCGGAGGGCGCAGGAGACCGAACCGGACCCTGGCGGCGGACCGGAGGGAAGGCTGTTCGTTCCATCTTCTGTCCGGGGGGAGGTCATCCATTGGGTCCACACCTCCAAACCCTGGCGTATCCCGGCTAGTGGATCTCCTCCAGCGTTCCTTCTGGTGGCCAGGTCTGCAGAAAGACGCCACCAACTACGTCCGGGCGTGTCCTGTGTGTGCCACCGGCAAGTCAGGAAATTCTCCCCCCGCGGGTCTGATCCAGCCCCTGCCGATCCCTGGCAGGCCCTGGTCTCACATAGCCCTCGACTTCGTCACCGGTCTCCCGACCTCTAACACCTATGACGCCGTCTTGACCATCGTGGATCGATTCTCCAAGGCCGCTCACTTCGTGCCACTTCGGGGTCTTCCAACGGCATGGGAGACAACGGACCCTCTGGTTCAACACGTGGTCAGGCTGCACGGGATACCGGTGGACGTCGTCTCAGATCAGGGGCCTCAGTTTGTCTCAGAGGTATGGAAGTGTTTCTGCAACGCCTTGGGGGCCACAGTTAGCCTCTCCTCCGGTCACCACCCGCAATCCAACGGGCAGTGCGAACGGGCCAACCAGTAGCTGGAAGCTGCCCTACGCTGCGTCACTTCCTCCAACCCATCTTCCTGGAGCACGCACCTGGCCTGGGTAGAGTACGCCCACAACACGGCTCGGTCTTCCGCCACAGGGATGTCCCCCTTCAAGGTGTCCTTGGGTTATGATCCACCTTTGTTCCCGGAGTAGGAGGCTGAGCTGGCGGTTCCTTCCATCCAAGCGCACCTGAGATAGTGTCGGGGTCTGTGGACCAAGGCGCGCGACGCACTTTTACGCACGGCGACGCGCAACAGCACCACGGCGAATCGCCACAGGAGACCGGCCCCTGCCTACCAGGTGGGTCAACAGGTCTGGTTGGCCTCTCAAGACATCCATCTTAAGGCTGAAAAGAGGAAGTTGGCCCCACGCTTCATTGGCCCCTTCACCATTTCTAAAATTGTTAACCTGGTGGCTGTGCGTCTGGCCCTCCCCCCCGCCTCCGCATTTGTCCCACCTTCCACATGTCCAAGATTAAGCCCTTTGTCTCCGATCCCCTCTGTCCCCCGCCCGCAGCGCCGCCCGCGCCTATGATGATTGACGGCCACCCGGCCTGGAGAGTCGCCTCCATCATGGACTCCCGGCGCCGAGGTCGCGGGCTGCAGTACTTGGTGGACTGGGAGGGATTCGGCCCTGAGTGGAGGTCCTGGGTGCGCTCTTCTTTGGTGTTGGACAGGAGTCTCATCACGGAGTTCCACCGGGCGTACCCGGACAAACCAGCGCCAGGAGGCGGTGCTGGGGAGGGGGGGGAGTACTGTCACGACTCGCCGCTCATCAGCTGCCTCAGCTGCGCGCACACCTGCGCCTCGTCAGCAGCGGGCTATTTAGCCCACTCAGCCCAGTGCAGCGGTCTGGAGCCGTCTGTTCGCATCGGCACTTCTTCGCTCGTGTATCAACCCCTGATTACCAGCGAGACTTCAATCCTACGTAAGCATACCTTACCTTTCTCCAAGTCTTCACCCCTGTACACAGGTGGATTCCCTGGCGGCGGATTCTCCCGTCATCGCCACCCAATCCTCACCATCGTCGCAGGCTCTGCAGGACGCTGTCTTCCGGGCTTTTTCCCTTGGCCAACGCCAGCCACCTGCACCCACAAGTAAGCAACACACTACTCATTATCCCTGTCCAGGTGTGGTGCCCTTTACCCTTGTCCTTTGCTCTCTCCATAGGGTTGTCCGGCTGTACGGCGCGCTGCTCTGCTTCCTGCGCATCGGCGTTCACCCCCATCACATACACATACCTCACACATCCATTCAGACACACCTGCTTGTTGAATAAAGCTGTTAAATCTATCCTGAGCCTGCGTGCGTGTTTCCTGGGCCAGACATTATGTCAGAAACCACGTTTAAAATCTGAGGCCAGTCTAAAGAACAGTTCAAGAGATATGTGTGGAACAGACAGACAGACACACAAACACACAGACAGAGATTTCTTGTATTTATAGATAGATATTCTAGGGGCTCAATGGAAAGCTCTGGTGGACTGGATGTGGCCTGCAGGCCGCCAGTTGAGTTCATTGATCTAAACAATGAGCTGTTTATTTTTTATGTTTTTGTTGGGAGGAGAGAGATTTTTTTATTATTCTTATTTTAAAGGGTTTGAACTCTTCATTACAAAATACACCCCCCCCCAAAAAAACAAACAAACCTAGAAACAGCCCTGATTACAATAATACTTATAGCGCCCCTGCTATGTTCATAATCTGTAACTCAATGACGAGGCTGGAGGTGCAATGGAACTGAACTTTACTGTGCAAACTCACAGACACCAGGCGCTCCTATACAGGCAGAGGCGAAAGTCAAAAGAGACCGTACCACTTCCGCCTTGGCCTTTCATACTCAGGGTGGTGGCGGAACCGGAAAGGTGGAGCCACCACCCTCATCACACAATAACACAATATTTTAATATATAGCATTCCTCCTCCCCCCCGTAGAAAAGTCCAAAACACATACACACTGATTAGACCCTCCCAAATTTAGTACCCGAATCACACTCTAATAGCAAACAAATAAAACAGGTCTATCCATGCACACAAAAAAACTAAATTAGAGGGGGACAGGTAGACTGCAGTCTCACCTCCACATGGCCAGACGGATTATTCTGCCGTTTTTGATATTAAAGGTCCATAAAATGAAACAATGCTGTGTTCCTAATATAAAACCAAAACAGTCCCATGAACTTATGTACATAAGAAAAGAACACACCATTCACTGCAATTAAACACACACACTCAGTCAACATACACCTTCATACACCGCTATAACATCCAGTGTTGGGCAAGTTACTAAAAAAGTAACTAGTTATATATTTAGAGGATTTACTTCCATGAAATAGTTGCATATCACAACAGCATGTAAATAACTGAGGTAAAATAAAATGGAAAGCACAGACAAATGAAAGGTCACCGCTTAGAAGAAGCTGTTCTTTACTGCAACAAATCACAGTCACTTTTTCTCTGTGCGTAAGAAAACTTTAAATGCATTTAATGCAGACATTAAATGTGAGCTTCTTGCTCAAAAATACTCATATTTAACCACAGAGGTGGGAGCTGTTGGGGGGTCTACTTACCGCTTGGACAACAGATGATCAGAGCTAGATATGAGAAGTCGCCACCACCACGGCATTTCTTTACCGGGTTGTGATGTGAACTGGGGCAGGACAGGAAACGGACCCGCAGAGGAGACTGTGTAACGGCTGTGTCAGTTATGATAGGGTCAGTTTATATTTATTTGTTTATTTATTTGCTTGCCTTTGCCTTTGCCATGACAACCTCCAGTGGCTTGAGGCCGCTGGTGGCACTGGGGATGGCAGTCCCGCCAATAGCCACCGAAACTGTGTATTCATCCCCAGCTGGCAGCTGATGAGGAGGGTGTCTGGCAACTGCAAGTTGTATGATTGTCTGTTTGGCTAAAAATATCTATCCCTATTAATAAAACGAGTACTGCAAGTAACGTATCTGATCAAATTTCAGTAACTGTAACGCATTACTGGATTATTAAACAGTAATTTTGTTACACAGCACATTACTGCAAAAGTAGTGGCGTTACTCCCAACACTGATAACATCCCCAATAAAACCACCCCAACCCGGGCAAACCCCACAGTAACCCGCACCCCTAAACATGGTGACCAGTGTTGGGCAAGTTACTAAAAAATAGTAACTAATTACAGTTACTAATTACTTCTTATCAAAAGTAGCTGAGTTACTTTTGAGTTACTGCATGATTAAAGTAACTAGTTACTTGAAAAAGTAAATGCATACTTAAATCATCTTGCACACATAGCAAGATCAAGGCCCCCTTGCTCTCATCAGAAAAAAGAAGAAGAAAAACCTGATGAGAAAAAAAGTCTCATCTTACAGATAAAAAATGTTGCAGATTTACACAAACTATTGTAATCAGTAGAAAGTCAGAAATTTACTAGAAATAAAGCTATAAATTCACAGAGAAACTTTTGGACCCCCTGGTGGGCCGTTTTTGGCCCAAGGGCCCTGTGTTTGACAACCTTGGACCAGCCCATAAAAAACGCATATTTAGAGGATTTACTTCCGTGAAATAGTTGCATATCACAACAGCATGTAACTGAATGAGATAAAATAAAACAGAAAACACAGATAAATGAAAGTTCACCGCTAACAAGAAGCTGTTCTTTACTGCAACAAACCGAGTCACTTTTTCTCTCTGAGAAAACTTACAATTACTTACACAATTTACACATTTACACAACTGTGGACAGATGTGAGCTTCTTGCTCAAAAAATACTCATGTTTAACCACAGAGGTAGGAGCTGTTGGGGGGCTACTCACTGCTTAGACAACAGGTGATCAGGGCTCCCTATGAGAAGTCGCCGTGGCATTTCTTCCCACCGCAGGACAGGAAACCAGCCTGTGGGCGAGGAGACTGACGACTGTGCCAGCTATGGTAGGGTCAGTTTATTTGCACTAAAATATCTATCCACATTAATAAAATGAGTAATGCGAGTAACGCACCTGATCAAATTTCAGTAACTGTAACGCATTACTGACATTTTAAACAGGAATTTCGTTACAGAGCACATTACTGCAAAAGTAGTGGCGTTACAGTAACGCGTTACTCCCAACACTGATGGTGACACACATTATATGTTTTTTTTTTTTCCACATGGGCACCTGTTATAGCAGTCCATCATGAGAAACATGCCAACAACATAGCCCGGGCAATTCCACATTTAACCCACACCATCACCCCTTGCTATCGTACAGTCTCGATAGAGAAGCCACCCCTCGGGGACTCGTCTGGCAGGTCCTGCCCAGAGCTCCTTTGTTTCTTTGTCCCTGGAGAAGAGCCTCGTCGGGGCCCCGACACCTCCTTTTCCTCAGTAACGCACTGCAGCTCGCTGGGGTGTCTCCATGAGTTATCTGACAGCCGAAGGTACCCATCCTCCCGAACAGCCGCCACCTTCAGCCACCCCTGGTCATCACGTCGCTTCCTCTTTCCATGGGCACCTCTCAGCTGAGCTTCCTCTCTGGGTCGAACCACGTCACCGACTCTCGAAGGAACTCGCCTCGGCTTCCCATGTCCACGATGTTTCCCACGAGCTTCCTCACCGGGCAGCGCCACACTGGCGGCCCTCTGTGAAGCCTGACTCGGCCTACAGTGTTCCTGTGTGGCACGCTGATCACCCGTGCCAGCCGGTCCTGCCCTGCTCTCTTTCATTTTAAACGTTGGCATAGCCGTAACAGCCTCATGCTTCTCGGTGTCTCCAGGCCGAATCCCGGAAGCAGAAGGGGTTGTCTTCACAGCCTCACCCGCCATTACAGGCGTTTCACCGTGCCGCTCAGTTCCCTCACCTAGGGTAACGTGAGCCCTGGCACCGGAACCCTGCCCTGATGGCCCTGGGTGGAAATTGCCCTGTTCATTTCCCAGAATACTAGGCCAAGTGTTGTCCCAAACCGCATTGTCGACCACTCACAGAACCGGCCGTTCCCACAAACCATGGCCTAACCATTCCTCTCCGCTGCTGGTGACTGAGAAGCCCAGTCCATAGAACAGATCACAGCTCATGACATTTGACCCACTCTCGGACACCACGAACTGTATATTGGACACCACCGCTGTCTTGTACCTCGCCGTCAGCTCCAGCGAACCCACGATGGACAGCCTATTACCGCCATACCCACAAAATGGTGTCGTCATGCCTCTCACATGATGGTAGGGGAAATAACTCTTCACAGTAGACCAGTTCGACATGGACCTCACTGCGCCCGTGTCCACCAACAACAGCACGTACTCACCATCCAGCGTAACAGTCAAATATGTACGGCCTTCTGTGCTTGGTGATACAGTGTGAATAACCGTAGGACTTGTGGCAGGGGAATCCATTTCACGTCGTTGCTCCCCTCGCTCAAACCTTTTACAGGCCCTGGCGAAATGATGTAGGAGTCCACACTTGCCACAGCGTTTGCTTTTGCCGGACACTCTCTCGCCTTGTACCGGTGCTTGGTAGACCTGCAGCCAAAACATCTTGGCGACCTTGGGGCGGACCTGAATTTTATAGCGGTAGCGTATTCTTCTTTATCTTCCATGCTATCATCGCTATCCGGGTCTACAGCCTGCGCTGCTGATTGTGAGTCGGGTTGCCCCAATGCCGTTCTCTCACCAAGGTCCTGTGACAGTTTATCCGCTTCTTCAAACTGCTGGGCTATCTCCACCGCTTTGGCCAACGTCAGCTCACCGGAATGCGTAAGGAGTCTTGACCATGCTGCTGCACACAACGTGTGCTCCGCCAACTGGTCGCAGACCATTTCTTCTTCCAAGGTCCCAAACTGGCAACCCCCAGCCAGTTGGCAGGTCAGCAACATACCACTGCACTAATTCTCCAGACCGCTGGCGGCGCTGTTGGAACTGGATCCTCCAGACTATGACGTTTTCCGGGGCGTGAAAGTAGAGCGCAATTAGCCCAACCATGTCCTCAAAACTGTCGCTCACTCCTAGTGTGCTAAGAATGTGCTGTCCCTCCATGCCAAGATTATGGACTAAAATTGCTCACGCACGCAATTTCTCCAACTCACCAAGGTTCAGGCTCGAATGCTCAAAGGCTCGAATGCTCAAATGCTCGAAGGCTCAAATGCGGCAAACCACCTCTAGCATGGCACCAGCGGCTCGCCAGGGAGCTCCAGAAATGGTCGAATGGCCAAAATGCCTTTATCCATTCTTTTATCCTTGTCGCCAAATGTTATGTTCATAATCCATAACCCAATGACGAGGCTGGAGGTACAATAGAACTGAATTTTATTGTGCAAACTCACAGACACGGTCTAAAGAGACCGTGCCTCTTCCGCCCTGGCCTATTATACTCAGGGTGGTGGCAGAACTGGAACGGTGGAGCCACCACCCTCATCACACAATAACACAATATTTTAACATTTTAATATACAACAGCCAATATTTTCTCTTAAGAAAATGTTCTGCTAACTGACCCACCAACAGTGAAATGAAACCTCTGCTCATGCTCGTGGCCTACAACGGGTTAATCCACTTTATTAAGTTCTAAATTCTGTACAACAAAATGGACCAATGTCATGGACCGAATCTCGCAAACGTGACATTATCATTGCAAAACTGACGGGATGAATCGGGTGAACGCTGTGAAAATCATCCTGGCAGGCCTGCAGTGCTCAGATAATGCGTGACAGCAGAGGATGAGTTCCGAGATGCTGCAGCCTCCGCCCTGCAAAACACGTAGCACGCGGAAATAGGAAGTTATGCACCTGTAGCTGTTTTTGTAGCAACTTTCCAGCTCTTGTTGTACACCGACTACCGGTGGTAAGTAAACCCCCGTTTTCACCACGTCTAGGATCAACTCAGATTTCATCACAGGTGTCTGTGGTGGTGGTGGTGGTGGGGGATTCACGTGGTGAACTGAAGTGAAAGTTTGTGTTTTATTTTACTTAATTTAAACGTCACAACTGATGTCGGTTCCCGTTTTAATCAGAATCGCCGTGACGAGTCATGATGACAGAGGAGGAAGGGGTTCCAGCTGAAGAGCTGCAGCACCCCCTCAGCCCATCTCTGGAAGATCCGGAAGAGACAGCGGAGTCCCAGACGGCTCCTACCCGGACAGAGGACACCAAGGAGCGGCCAGCTGAGAGCGGAGCGGTCCGCTTCCTTCCCAGCGCCTTTGTGGACTCCTCCCCGAATCTGTTTAAAACCAAGAAGTTCTTTGTGTTGAGGGTAACAGAACACGTTTTCATGGGGTAATGTTTAGTGGGGCTTCGTGAAGAATTACTAATGTAGACCAACACTGTTCCAGAATAAAAGCATGAGTCTGCCACAAATACTGTTTGAGTATAATGAGGAACTCTGATCTAGTTTCTTCTTTTGAAACCATAAATGAAACAGGGCCGTTTCTAGCTTTTGGGGGGGGCTCTAGGTAAGCTCGTGCTTTTGGGGGGGGGGGGGGGGGGGGGGGGGCTTTAGGCTACGGTCACACTGCAGGTCTTGATACTCAATTCCGATTTTGTGCTGAGATCTGATTTTTTTTGTGTGTGTGGGCATTCACATTACAGCTGAAATGTGACCCCCATCACATTCCAGTGTGAACAGTCTGCAGCGATGAAGTGACCTGCATGCTCAGAAGGAAACCTAATGTGTGTGTGTGTGTGGGGGGGGGGGGGCAGAACTTCTTAACCCTGATGCAGTGCAGCAAAATAAAATGTTAAAATCATAAATATGAGACCAGCTTCATTCCTCTATAGGCCAGATGACCGCTGTGATCAGCTCTGCTTTAACAGAACTGATCGATTAAGCAGCCCTTAAATGTGTCGTTACTGTGCGCCTGTAATGTCTGACAGTTTCAGCCCCGAACACCCCCCCCCCCGAAATTTTGAAGTTATTGCGCGGTCGGAACCAACAAAATTACAATCCAGTGATAAAGGGAAGGAGACTGATTTAAAAAGAGAGCACAGCTCAGCTGTGTCTGCCATGCTGGCGGCATCCTCCACCTCAGAAACGTCGCGTCTGTCTCACTTCAATGAGGGAGAAAGTCGGATGAAATGCAACATGACCATTCAGACGGAGGTCGCTTTGGAAAATATCAGATGTGTATCCGAATTAGGACCACATATGAAAGTGGCCTGGGTCTGGTGTGAAGAAAAAAAAAAAAATCGGATATGTGTTGTTCAGACTGTCATTTAAAAATCAGATATGGGTCACATTTGTGCAAAAAAAATCAGAATTGAGCATTAAAACCTGCAGTGTGACCGTAGCCTAAGTCACGCCCCCTCTTCTTCCGCATATGGGACCTTATTTCAGAAAAAAAAAAATCTCCATTGAAATGAATGGCAAGAGAGAAATTATCTTTCGATCCTGACTGAGTTTTTACCACAAGTTACATATATGATGTTTGTCAATTTAAAGATAATTTTCCACGTAATTAAAGTTTTAGGTTGTTGTATAATAAAAGAATTATTTTTTTAAAAGTAGTTTTTTTTTTAAACCACTTAATGGACTACATCCCCCTGTCTCGGCCTACATACGTCACCAAACACGGTCATGGCAGTTCCCCTCTCAAAACTCACCTCCCGTTTTGTCACCGATGAAAGGAGCATCCAAAGAGGAGAAGAACAACGCAGCTGTATTGTGTTGTATTTCGAGAGCTGCAGCTGATCCAGAGGACTGCTCGTTGGGCGCTCTTTGAACGATGACGTAACTCGCATGAGTCTGTGTTTGTAGTCTTTCAATTTCTGTATTTTCACAACCTTATGCTTTAAGTTAGACAACAGCCTACACTGTTATTGACGTGGAAAATTATCTTTTAAATTGACAAACATCATATGTGTAACTCGTGGCAAAATTTGATTAAGATCAAAAGATCATTTCTCTCTTGCCATTCACTTCATTGGAATTTTTTTCTGATTTAAGGTCTTCTCTACGTAAGTAGAGGAGGCGTGACTTAGGCTCTCTGTTTTTGTAATTGGGAAGCGTTCATGGCCATTAGAATGGGAGGGGAGGGCAAAAGGGGAAAAGTTACCAATTTATGAGGAAAAAAGTTTCAAATTTATAAGTGGACAAGTTAAATATCTCAGGGTCTTATTCACGAGTCAGGGGAGAATGGAGCAGCATCTGCAGTGATGCGGACATTGAATCGGTCTGTTGTAGTGAAGAGGGAGCCGAGCTCTAAGGCAGAGCTGTCGATTTATCGCTCAGTCTGAGGTGGTTTGTGCATCTGATCAGGATGCCTCCTGACCTGGACACCTCTACTTGAGGTGTTTTGGGCACATCCCACTGGGGGGAGACCCCGGGGCAGACCCAGGACAGTGTCTCCTAGCTGGCCTGGGAACGTCTTGGTGTCTTCCATGAAGAGCTGGAGCAGGTAACTAGGGAGAGGGAATCTGGGCTTCTCTGCTTGGACTGCTGCCTACACAACCTGGATTCCTGGAAAAGCGATAGAGGATGGAGGGATGGAGGGTCTATATTAGGCACAGCCCAATTTTTAATGATTCTCTTGGATGGACTGGCCAGATTTAGTCCAAAAAGTGGCTAAATTGCACCTGGTGCTGGGAGGTTTCATGCAGCTTTATTGGCTCGTGGAATACAAAGTTACACACAGAGCCTTTAAAAGTTTTATTTTAACTGAAACTGTGTACCTGCCAACTGTAAGGAAGCTACAAGGACCACAGAGGTACTGTTTATTGCAGTTTGTATTGGATTACGGTAGGGAAACCAGTCACATGTATACGTTTCTGCTGGGCCAGCTCAACACTAGCCTCAGATTACAGTAAGACTGTCAAGAGCCCTCAGTATGAACTCGTAATCTTTTTAAGTGTTCCAACTTGGCATTGAAATAATAAAACATGAAGTGCAAGGATGGAATAACGCTGGAAAGTGTAAAGTATTGTGCACCGGAGCTTCCCCCCCCCCACCCCCCGTGTCTTCAGATACCCGAGTTACTCCGATTCCTACACGCTCAGCTCAGCTCAGCTCATTTCTCCATGCCTGTTCTTGGTGTTTTTGTTTACCGTGATTCTGTTTGACACACAGACACGCTGACATTTTACCAGTCCCAGCTGCACAGCTGCCTCAAAGATTACCCCTTAAGCTCCTCTGTACGCGCGTTGTGATTGTCACGATGGAAAATTAGAAAGTGACACCCGTGCATTTCTTGTCTCCGCAGCCTGGCACTCTGAATCAGGCCATCAAAGACATCGAGGTCCTGGTGGATAAGGAGGAAGACGGCAGCGTTCGCAGTGTCTGGCTGATGGCAGAGTGAGTTCACCTGATCACCATCTCTTACTCGTCTTCACGTCTGCCTCGAGTGAAAAGCTTTCATCGTTTCTGACAACGCTTTTCCACGACACCAAACACAACATTAAACATGCAGTCAGTTATTAAAAATTCACTGTAATGCAGTTGAATTTGTGTACAAAGAAAAGATTTTTAAATGTTTTTGTTTCTTCAAAAGAAGGCTGGACAGTAGGGGTATGATATATCTACTGTATGTGGGCAAGATTTCAGTGACCTAGGCCAGGGGTCTGCAACCTGTGGCTCTTCTGCCCGCAACTGGAGACTCCCGGCGGCTTTGACAGTTAAAAAGAATCCCACATTTACAAGAAATTATATAAAATTGGTACTTGTAGGAGAAAGAAAAGTCCAAAATTTCTGAGAAAAATGTTTCAGATTTATGAGGAAAAAAGTCACAAATGCATCATTAAAGATTTTTCAAAAGAAATATGCAAAATTATGTAAAAAAAAGTCAGAAATTGATATAAAGAAAAAAATTGCTAATGTATAACAAAAGCTGCAACTTTAAGAGAAAAATGTCAAAAATTTCACTAAAAATCAACAAGGAAACAAGTCACAGATTTGCATGAAAGTTTCAAATTTATGATTAAAGTCATGAATCTGATTGAAAAATGTACACATTTGAGAAAAAAGCCCCAAACTTCTGAGAAAAAGGTGCAGATTTGAGGAAAAAATCATGAATTTATAAGAAAAGTCACAAATATATGAATAAAAAGTTGCGCATTTAACAAAGAAAGATGCAGATTTATGTAAAAAGTCACAAACATATAAAGAAAAATAATTGCAAATATATGAAAAAAGCTGCAACTTTAAGAGAGAAAAAAATCTGCAAATTACTAAAAGAAAAAACGTACAAAAAAGAAGACACAAATTTAAAAGCAAGTTTAAAGTTTATTATTAAAAAGTCACAAATCTTCTAGAAAAAGCTACAAATTAATGAGAAAACTGCCCAAAATTTCTGAGAAGGTGCAAATTTATGAGAAAGAAGTCACAATTTAAAAAAAAAAGTCACAAGTGCATGATTTAAAAGTTGCAAATTTAAGATGCAAAGATTTTTAAAAACTCACAAAATTTATATAAAGAAAAATAATTGAAAATATGAACAAAGCTGAAACTTTAGGAGAAAAACCTCAAAAATGTACTGAAGGAAAATGGCAAATTTATAAGGGAAGATAATTAAATCTACAAGAAAAGAAGTCACAAATTTGCAAAAAAGTTTCAAATTTATGGTAAAAATGATGCAATTATGACAGCTGCAAATTTATGAAAAAAAAACTGGTAAATGTTTAGGCTGTGGAAATGTGAAAGGACGAGACAGAGTTTATCTCACGAGTCAGGTTTATTCACATTCTCCAACATGAGCAATACAGGAAGAGAAAGAAACCCAGACCTTCATCCCCTTTTTATACCCCAGGAGCTTCAAAGCTCCAGTCACAATGCATTTAATCCCAAATAACAATGCATGCCTTTCAGATCTTATCACCCCCACTCAAAGTCACTGTCAGCCAGGAAATCCCCCACGGCCATCTCTTTGCATATCAAAGACCACATTTCACATCCTCCTGTTATCTCTGAGGAGGCTCAGTCCTTTGTTCATCTGAGACACGAAGCATACAGTAAGCATACAGTGATATACACATGAAGCATAAGGTGGTATACATTTGTGCATATGAAACCCACATATGTGTGCCACATGACCCCCCCCAAACGTCTAAGATGTAACAACAGAATAACGGTCAGCCTGTCATGATAAAATCATTACACATCAGCCCACGTGTTGCTTGGGCCTCAGTTTCCTCCCGTATCTGCTGTAAGCCGGCTTCAACACTTCCGTGGCGCCATCCTGCTGGGGGGCTGCTGTCTGAGGGTGAGAATTGTTAGTCAATCCCTGTGGGTGTTCTGGGGGATTTTCTCTAGGGGGTCTGCCGCATCGAGGAGCCTTGGCCAACAGCACGTCGTCGTCCGCCACCACAAAGACGGGTTTGAGCCTGTTAATGCCAATCTTCTCCCTCCTGCCCCCAAATCTAGCAAAAAATGCTTATCCCCTGTTTCCAGCACTCTAAATGGCCCATCATAAGGTGGTCGTAACGGCGGGCGATGGGCATCGTGTCTGACAAAAACAAACTCCGCGTTTTTTAAAGCCTTAGGTATAAAAACACGCGGAAAACTGTGGTGCACGGGGCCAGGCAGCGCGCCCGATTCCATGCCACGCTGCAACCACTGAGCCAGGGAACATTCTGGCGCAGGATTATCTGGGAGAAACTCCCCGGGCAGCCGAAGTGGCTGCGCAAAAACTAGCTCCGCCGGGGAGGCTTCTAAATCCTCTTTAGGTGCAGAACGCAACCCCAATAAAACCCATGGTCTGTCCACCCAATTTGCATCCGTAAGCGACGCTCTGAGAGCCGCTTTCAATGACCTATGAAAACGTTCGCATAACCCGTTAGCCTGCGGATTGTACGTGGTTGTGCGGTGGATCGTTACCCCCAGGCAGCGGGCCATTGCTGACCAAAGTTCTGAAACAAATTGAGGGCCTCTGTCGGACGCAACGTCCAACAGGACTCCAAAACGCGCTACCCATGCTGTTAAAAACGCGCGCGCCACCTCCTCGGCTGTGGTTGACGCCAGTGGGACCACTTCCGGTCAGCACGTGGTGCGGTCTACCATTGTCAGAAGGTGTGTGCACCCCTGTGACGGCGGAAGGGGGCCTACGAGGTCCACGTGAACATGATCGAACCTCTTAGCCGGGATGTGAAACGGCTCCAAGGGAGCTCTCGTGTGTCTGTGTACCTTGGCTCGTTGACAGACCATGAAGGCTGTTGCCCACTCCCTAACTTGTTTGCGCAGGCTCGGCCATACAAATTTCTCTCCCACCATTTTGACTGACGCGCGCACTCCTGGGTGCGCCAGAGAATGAATAGAGTCAAAAACGCGGCGGCGCCACGTGGCCAGTACCACAGGACGCGGTCGCCCAGTGGAGACATCGCAGATTAGGGGGGGGCATATCGTCTTGCAGCACCCTGTTCTCCAGCCTTAACCCTGTTGGTCCAGACTGGAGTGTGCGCACGTCCGCGTCGCTAACCTGATCCGCGGCCATGGCTGCGTAATCTATCCCTACGCGGACTGGGGCCGCGCGCACTTCCGCGTTGCTAACCTGATCCGCGGCCATGGCTGCATAATCTACCCCCACGCGGACTGGAGCCGCCACGGCGCGCGAGAGGCAGTCTGCCACTACATTAAGTTTACCCGCCACATGCTGGATATCGGTAGTAAACTCTGAGATCGCGGCCAGGTGTCTCTGCTGCCGGCCTGACCACGGTTCTGAAACCTTGGCCATCACGAAAGTCAGCGGCTTGTGATCAACGAACACGGTGAAACGGCATCCCTCCAGCCAGAACTGGAAGTGGTGAATGGCCAAGTGGAGAGCTAACAACTCCCTGTCGAATGCGCTGTATTTTTGTTCACTATCGCGCAAGGTCCTGCTGAAAAAGGCGAGTGGTTGCCAAGCCCCGGCTACATGCTGCTCCACGACCGCCCCTATGACCACATCTGACGCGTCAGTAGTGAGCGCTATGCGGGCCATTGGGTCTGGATGTGCTAACAATGCAGCATTTGCCAGGGCTGTTTTGACTTCCGAGAATGCTCGCTCTCGCTCCGGAAACCATTCGATTTTATTTGTGGGTTTTTGTTTTTTTAGTGCGGCATATAATGGTTGCATGAGCTGCGCTGCGCGGGGGAGGAAACGGTTATAAAAATTCACCATTCCCAAAAACTCCTGTAATGCTTTGACCATTGGTGGCTGGGGAAAATTTGTTACCGCGTGCACTTTGTCAGGCAGAGGAACCGCTCCTTCTGGAGAGACGCGATGCTCCAAAAAATCAATCTGCGTCACCCCGAACTGACACTTCACTGGGTTGATTATTAACCCATGCTCTCCCAACCTCCGGAAAACTGCCATGAGGTGGTTTTCGTGTTCGTCTTCGGATGCGCTGGCTACCAAAATATCGTCCAGGTAGACGAACACGAAGGGGAGATCGCGCAACACCGCATCCATCATGCGTTGGAACGTCTGCGCCGCACCTTTAAGCCCAAACGGCATGCGCAAAAACTCGAATAGACCGAACGGAGTTATTACCGCTGTTTTGGGTATGTCCTCAGCGCGTACTGGGACCTGGTGGTAACCGCGTACTAAGTCTATCTTAGAAAAAACGTGCGCCCCCGCCAAATGAACTGAAAAATCTTGGATATGCGGGATTGGGTAGCGGTCGTGCGCTGTAGCGTTGTTCAGCCTGCAGAAATCTCCGCAAGGACGCCACGAGCCATCAGCTTTCGGGACCATGTGAAGCAGTGAAGCCCATGGGCTTTTCGAACGCCTGATGATGCCCAACTTTTCCAGGTTGGCGAACTCCTCGCGCACTATGGCCAGTTTAGCTGAATCCAAGCACCGGGCTTTTGCAAAAACGGGCGGTCCGGTGGTAGTAATAAAATGTTCCACCCCGTGTTTAGCCACAGCCGCCGAAAATGTTGGGACCGTGAGTGCTGGGAACTGAGTGAGCAGTGTGTGGAACTTACCACCTGCAGCTGTGACGTTGGCTTGTGCTGTTGGCGGGGCCACTCGAGCTGTACAGGGAATAGAATATAAAGAGAGTGCATTAACCAGGCGCCTGTTAGCAAGATCAACCAACAAACCATGTGAGCACAGAAAATCAGCCTCTAACATATTGAAATTCACTGCAGCTATGACGAAAGTCCACTCAAATGTACGGCCGTGTAGGGACAGAAGCAGAGTCCTCTCACCAAAGGTCTTAATCGCCGAGCCGTTCGCTGCTGATACCCCCGGACCACTGGAAGGCGCCAGCCGGTCAGCGGAGGAAGGTGTGATGAAACTCAACTGGGAGCCTGTGTCCACGAGGAAATGCATCCCCGAGCACGCATCCTTCAAGTAGAGCAGCTTGTTCTCCTCCCCGAGGGCCGCAGCTGCTACCGACCCCCGGTCTTGGCGTTTCCCGAGCGCTTGAAATGGCACGGTGGGGATACATTTGCGTGCCTTCTCTGCAAAGCGGCGATGGTAGAAACAGAGGGTGTCTCCTCCGCGATCCTTGGCCACCGCCGCCGCCGTCGTCGGTGGGTCTGCTACCGCCGTCTCTGGCCCCTCATCGTCTCCGGCTGTCGCGCCGCACCCCGTCGCTGCTGCATTGGCTGCGCGCTGTTTGCTGGCATTGAGAATCCGGTGCGCCTCCTGGGCCAGCGCGCGGAAGTCCCGCTGGGCCAACAACAGCGAACCGGCCAGGGTCGCTCTCGTGGCCGATGGTAGGGTTCTCAGGAAAATGTGGGAGAAAAGGAAATCGTCGCCGTCTGAGCCCCTCAACCTCAGCATGTCCTCCATCAGGTCAACGGGCGTGCCATCTCCCAAGTCGTTCAGAGCCAGGAGTCTCTCCGCTCTCTCCTGGGCTGAGAGAGTGAAACGCTGGATGAGCGCAGCCTTCAACGTGCCGTATTTGTCGTCGGCCGGTGGGTTCACCAAAAGGCTCTGCACATGCCGAGACGTGCGGTTGTTGAGCTTGGCAATTACATGGTAGAATTTCGTCTCATCTACCGTTATCCCCCGGAGGGCGAACTGTGCTTCGACCAAGAGGAACCAGGAGCACGGGTTGTCTCGCCAAAAGTCCGGTAGCTGGACGGTAGCGGCATACGCCTGGCTGGGAGCTCCTGACCCAGCTGGTTCGGGGGAATTTCTTTCACTCATTGTCTTAGGGTCACCAGTGTGGAAATGTGAAAGGACGAGACAGAGTTTATCTCACGAGTCAGGTTTATTCACATTCTCCAACATGAGCAATACAGGAAGAGAAAGAAACCCAGACCTTCATCCCCTTTTTATACCCCAGGAGCTTCAAAGCTCCAGTCACAATGCATTTAATCCCAAATAACAATGCATGCCTTTCAGATCTTATCACCCCCACCCAAAGTCACTGTCAGCCAGGAAATCCCCCACGGCCATCTCTTTGCATATCAAAGACCACATTTCACATCCTCCTGTTATCTCTGAGGAGGCTCAGTCCTTTGTTCATCTGAGACATGAAGCATACAGTAAGCATACAGTGATATACACATGAAGCATAAGGTGGTATACATTTGTGCATATGAAACCCACATATGTGTGCCACAAAGCAATTTTACATGAGAGCGAGTGCAGCATTGATGAATATTTTAACTGGCGGTGATTAGTAGTACGCCCTCCACTCTGCGTCGGACGTACAACAAATCACCGCCAGTTAAAATATTCATGATACCGCAATGAGCTCGAGTGTAATATTGCTTTTATACAACAGTTCCGCAAGCACAATTATTAAATGACAGCAATACTAGACACAATATGATGTTTAACCAGTTATTTTGTGCAACATTAAAAAAAGTCCCTTCTAAATGTAGCCAGTAACTGTCGCTAAACATCTCAACTAGCGTCTATTGTCATTTCACACACATGTAAACAAATCAAATATTATCAAGTGCAAAAGTCAGTGTTTATAATACATACCGGTCACCTGTTGAGTCGGTTGTGCAGAAGGGCCGAGATCGAAAAGTGGCAAATACCGGTGGCTAGTTAGCATGCTAGTGATTTGTTTTCGGCACATTTTGCTCGCTTTTTCTTGGTATTTTCAGATGAAATAAAGAGTCCATCACCACAAAGGTATTGTGGTTTGTTAATTGAGACGATGAATCCAAGTCTAGCGCAGCCTATTTTTTTTTTTTTAAACATACGTGAAATGACTTAACGATGTTCCCACAAGGGCAGACTTTGTAAACTCAAAGTTTTTTTTCAAAAGGGTGGAACTTCTGGGTCAGAGATGTATAATTTCTTTTCAAACAGTGCCTCACTATGCAAATTAAGGTATCCAACACAGTAGTGCAATTCTCAAGTCTGCAGACTTGACAGTAAATTACTATTAATAATTAACGGTTACTAGAACACCTTAGAAGCAGAGTGATGCATATCCAGTGAAATGTTGGAGTGCAGTTATCGTAGAACGTAGTAACTCCTAGAATCCCTATTGTCCAATCAAATTACTCAGTCGGAACCAGCAGTTGTATAATTAAGAATAACTAAAAAAAAAAAGAAAGAAAAATACTAGAAGCAAATGGAAAATTCATCAGAAAAAAAGTGAATCTCCAAGAAAAGGAAGTCACAGATTTATAAGATGGTTTTAAATTGATGATTGAAAAGTCACACATCCGACAAAAAGGTATAAATTTATGAGATAGAACTTGCGAGAACGTTACAAACTTAGTCGTGTGAAAAAATTAGGACACCCTGTATAAGCCTGTGGGGGGGTTGTTGTTTTTTTTTAACATATTTGGACATATGGATATTTAATATCAATGTTAAAAATACTGGGAGATTCATGTAATGCAACTAAACAATTAAAAATGAATTAAAGACTTTTTTTTTTTCAAATTTTCTGTAAAATGTAATTCTAACCAAATAGTGAGGAATAAATTAGGACCCCCCCACCCCCCAGTCTTTTTAGGACATCCCCACATTCATTCCCACTTAAAATGGCTAAAATAAATGTTAAAAAATGTGAATAAAAACAAAAACAAGGTTAGACATAGATATGTGAACATTTCTTAATAAAGAACTGAATATTTAATTGGGCGTCCTAATTTTTTCACGATATATGAGAAAGATCTTTACAAGAAAATTGAAACAAAATGGCAGCTTCTTTAAAAAGAACTAAATTAAAAAGAAAAAAATAAATTAAATTAAAATAAATTAAAACAAAAACTAAGAATGAGAAGACTCATAATAAATAAAATTGTGAAATTCCTGGCTAATAATTTGATCAAAAAAGTTCATAAAATGCAGTTTAAAGAAAAATCTCATGAATGTACAAGCTGAAAATCACTAATTTTGGGGGGGCAGGAGTTTAGTTTCCCTGCCTTTGCTATTTCTGAAGAAGCAAGTTGATTTTATAAACCTATATGAGAAATAAAATAAATGCAGCAGAAGCCTAGTGGAAGAATAAGAGTGGTACTGTCACCCTCTTATACTGTGTAATGGAATCACATCAGAGACTTTCGGTGTAGTTTTTACATTGAAAAACATGCTTCCTCAAAAGATTTTGCTACTCTGAATCAGCTTGGCATTGCTGCAAGCGTTGCACCAACACAGCAGGGTTATGTTGGGAAATGCTCTACCAGTTTGTCTGCATTGTGTTGGGGCTGGACCTGGAAATGGTAACCTGAAGGACCATTAAAGTCGTGACTTCACCAATCAAGTTCCTTCACAAACAGCCCAGCCTTGAGTGTGACACTGCTTTGTATTTATAACTTCACACAGTATATTTTACTCATTATGCACGCTTGGTTTAAATGAACCATAAAAAAATCATTGTGTGGCAGAAGATGTCAATATGCCTTTATTCTACATGTTGACACGGTTCCAACAGGTGAGGTCGGTGACGTGCTTTCATCAGAATACCTCAGGGTGTAACTACTACAGCACCATATTCTACTCAGATTAAACACCCTTCTTCATAGTGACCCTTTCTAGTGTCTGTTTCTTTAAATGCTAATGAGCCCCAGATGACCCCACCTTCCCTCTTCTACAGTGGTGTAAAATCCTGGCTCCAGAAAACAAAAGTTCTAGCCCAGATGATTCTGATGAGCACAGCTCTCAAACCCAGCCATTCACTAACCCAGCTGACTCTTAACTGAATCAGCTGAGTTAAAGGGGTCATTGACTGAAAAATGGTGTGTTTGTAGGTTTTAACTGTCTGAAATGAGTCTACTGGTCACCTGATTATCCAAAAAAATTTCTAAACAGTCAATTCTCTTAAAAAAAAAAAAAAAAAAAAAAAAAAAAGTGCAGCCTTTATCTCGTATTTTTCTCCCAGAAACGTTTTTGACTTTTTTGTGGAAATCGTTAACGTCACATTTTGAAAAAAACGACCCACTGTCGTCCTTGAGACCAGCCCACCGCTCTATTATTGGCCCACCTAACTGTCATGTACGTAGAAGTGTTGCTAAAAGTAGCCTGTTAGCCCCCAAGCTAACACTGGTAACAGGAAGCTCAAACGGAGCGTGGCTTATATTGTTATTTTCTTCAGATCTTAGTCGCCCTAATAACCATCCCTTTTACCACCTGGTTCACCGGTCCACAGTCCACAGTGTGCCTCGCATTGCTCCAGCCTGTCTCCTGGTGGTTTTGTGGCGGGTCGCCGACATGTCGATCACAGAGAGCTGAGAGCCAGCAGCCCCAGGCAGCATCCCTGGGTCATGGCAACTGCCTGCCCCGACACCCAGAACGCGGCACAGGCAGTTGCTGTGACCCAGGGATGCTGCCTGGAGCCGCTAGCTCAACTCCCTCACTAACTTCTGGACATACTCTCACGGGTAGTGTGGGGGATCCGCTTCATGGCAAGGCAGACCCCCCCCCCCCCCGGCTGCCCATGGGAGAGGAGCGGAGTACCGCGAAGTGAGACGTTGCCCTTTGAGATCCTGTGGCTCGGCCACCAGCCTCAGTTTGCAGCAATCGGTGGAACACGTGGTGCTGGCGATTGAATATGGCGTCTCGGCGGGGTTGTTGGGGTGTGGGCCGGGATGACATGAGATGCACAAACAACAGCCGGTGGCAAAACATTGACTAGAAGCTACTCAGCTAATGGCTAACTGGCATAGGAGGGAGGGCGGAGTTGAACAGCTGAAGTCTGTTTATTAAAGTGACAGACTATAAATCAGAGTGTTTGAAAAAAGCTAAGAAAAATAAAAACTGATTTGCTTCAATAATTAAAAAAATAAAGAAAATGTGTCCTGTTACTTCTGTGGATGAGGCTAATATTAGCTGGCTAGCTCTTGTCATTGGACACAGCCTGAGCTAAGTAAGGCAAAATTAGCTGAATGGGAGGGGGTAAAAGCCCAAATAAAATACGACCGGGGTCAGGGGTCTGTAGTTGGAGTGACCAATAGGATAGGATCAGTTCCTGGAGCATAATAAGCACAGAAATGACCCTGAATGAGTTAGTAGCTGGAGCTGCTAAATTCACACTGCAATGTTTGGACCAACTTTTACTGACGTTTTGGCAAACGTCTGGCTCTGCTGGCAAAAGTTGGTAAAAGTTAATGATGGCACACGGTTACAAAAATAATTTTTTTGTAAGTTGTCTGTGTTTTTTCAACTGATTTAAGACAATTTTGCACCGCTGAATCCGAAAATAACATCCGTTTCTCTCGATCAGGTCAGGTTTTATGCGAAGTTGATTTTTTTAAAAATCTGATCTTCTGACTAAATCGATTACATTTTTGTGACATTATCGGTTGATTTTTGTTAATATTTCTCATCCGAAATAGATTTTTAAGAGAAAAAATCATTTTCTAACACAATTTATTAATTAAATTTTACAAACTTCGATTACTGTAAATTGAATAGTAGACATTGATAAAGGTAAGTACATGTAAATTGAATGTTACGTAATCATTGTTCAAAATTCAGAGCTTCAACTTCCGTTTATTCAAACCTCTAGAATGCTCAGCGGCAGGGATGTCTCTCTTCAGAGTCCAACAGTAATCGGCCATCATGACAATATGACATCATGTCATAAATTGGCACATGTAAACTCTTCAGAGTTCGAGAAATTTCAAGAAATGAAGAATTTTCCATCATATAAAGTGAAAATACCCGTACATGTAAACAAAAACGTAAAAACAACATGTGGCCATAGTTCAAAAAGTTGACCTGATTGAGCAAAATCAATGTGATTTTTGGATTCAGCACAACAAAATTGTCCTAAATCAGCTAAAAAAAATTGGACAATAAATTTGGTGTTGACCAGTGTAGTTGGTGTTTGTTGGCAAATGCTGGCGAAAGTTGTTCTTTGAAAATTTTCAGCATGCTGAAAGTTTGCCGACGTTTGGAAATGCACGTTGGTGAAAGTTGTGCTCAGTTTGTAAAAGTTCCTGAGCACTGGGCTAAGTTATGCAGAGCTTGCCTAAGTCGGCTGTATTGACAAATGTCGACTGAAATGCTGGTGGAAGCAGATGTTTTTAGACCGAAACTCACTTCAAACATGCACGGACGCAAGAGACATGTCGAAGAAATGTTGCTGTCCATGGTGCTGGAATGCCAAAAGCCGAGAGAAGGAGGAATTTACAAACAAAAAGAAAAACTTATATAATACCAGAAAAACGTGACAGCCCAAAATAAAAAAAAAAAAAGTCTCATTGTGACATTTACTGTTCTCAATTTTCTGCTCCATGTGTAATCATTCTCCAGGTTTAATTGGTTTGGCTTCCATTGTGGGGAATCAAACAGCGCTGATGTGGTGTCAAAAAGTAAATGACATTTAACGGAATTTTGTTATTTTAATGGAGAGAGTTGCAACAGTCAAAATATATTCACCACTCATTTATATGATGATAGACTAATTAGTTTTTTTTTTTATTCCATCTACATTCTCATTTCAAATGCGGAGTCTATAGATGGGTATTGTATTTTTTTTTATTTTTTTTTACAGGAATGAATGAATGAACAGGGAGCCTGTGTGCATTCTGAGGGTCTGGTGCACGGGGGAGGTGGTGGGATAGGCTATGCTGTCAGTCTGGGGCTTTTAAACTACAGACCTTTTCTGTGAAAACGTTCTGTCCACTAATCTGTTGTGTGTTGAGTCATCATATCACATCATCGTATCTCATGCCCGTTTGTGCTCATGTGTCCCGAGTAATGAAAAACCCACTCAGCCCATGTTTTCTGTTCAAAAAGGAGCGTTAAACTATTTGAACACACAACAGGGTTTTTCCACTTCAGAGAGGAGGAAAAAAAACCTTGCCAGACCAGTCTGCCCTACTGGGAAAACGGCTGCTGTTCTCCACGACCCCGGAGAAGGGCAGGTTACGTGCACACAAACCCAATATTCATTATCTAATGACAGTTTTTACAATGTTAACCTCATTCACTGTCATTCTTTTGAAAGAATGATTCAAAATGAAAATATCCCGACAGTTGTTTTGAATTCAGTCTACAATTTTGCATTCACCAGAGCAGATTAATAGAACTCGTGCCGAGATGAAGGGCTCGCTCTTTCTTGGTTTAAAAGAGAAGCTCGGATGAATGATAATATAACTGAAGGAAATTTTACTACTCTCAAACTCCTGGACAAAGAGAAAGACTGGCATCATCTATGAACTGTAGCAGACAGCTCTCATCCATGGCCAAGTAGCATTATTATTATTTTTTTTTTAATTTAACCAGGCAAGACAGATTAAGAACATATTCTTATTTACAACTGTGGCCTGGGGGAAGGGACGGGGGCAAACTAGCACTAGACAGATATATTAAAAGAAACATTTATGAGGACATGGTTAAAACACAGTCATAACAACAGCTAAAACAAAACACTATCACAACACATTACATAGACATAGCTAAAATATACATACATAAAGGCAGCCAAAGAGGACAGGTTGGTTGATGACCCTTATCATATTATGTCTAGCAGTTCATGTGACAACAGCATTCTTCCTTAACATAGTTTGTAATCATAGTTTTAAAAGCTGCTTTAGAGATGAAAGCATCCAACTTGAGTGTTTTTTGTAGGTCATTCCAGTCTTTGGCTGCAGCAGGCTGAAAGGATGACAAACCTATTGATGATTTTGTTTTGGGGACTGTCAGCCAAATTAAATATGCAGAATGGGTGTTGTATACAGAGGATGGAGTGTGCAACAGCTGATTCAAATAGGGGGGAGTCGGGCCAAGGAGAGTTTTGTATATTAACATAAACCAGTGAATTTTGCGGCGAACATATAATGATGGCCAATTAAGAGAGGAATATAAAGTGCAATGATGTGTTCTGAAGGGAGCATTTGTTACAAACCAGATGGCAGAGTGGTAAAGGGCATCAAGCTTTTGCAGCGAGCCCTTGCATGCCATTCTGTAAATGATGCCACCATAATCAAACATGGGAAGGATGATCATTTGAACCAGTGTTTGCCTGGCATAAAAAGTAAAAGAGGAATGCATTCTAAAGAGAAAGCCAATCTTAGATTTGGCCTTGGACTGTAGCTTGTCAATGTGGTTTGAAAAGGACAGAATGTTATCTATCCAGATTCCCAAGTATTTATACTTTGCAACCTTGTCTAGAGGTGTCCTATCAATGGTGGAAATGCTTGGGGTATCTAAGGAGACATAGCCCTTTTTGCTAAACTACATGACTTCAGTCTTGGAAGTGTTCAACTGGAGATGCAATCTGGAGAGGGCCTGCTGGAGTCTACTAAAACTAAGTTGAAGTTGTTGACAATCTATATCTGGGGAGGGGCCAGTGGAATAGATAATTGTGTCATCAACATAGAGATGGATGGATGAATCTGTTACAGAGTTTGCTATGTTATTAATGTAAATTGAAAAAAGGGTGGGACCAAGGATTGATCTTTGCGGGACACCTTTAGTGGCAGGGAAGGACTGAGAGAAATTGCTCCAATTTCACACACTGAACTCTTTCTGAGAGATAGTTTGAAAACCAGGACAAAGATTTACCAGAGACACCAATGCTGCTAAGCCTGTCAATAAGACGAGCATGATTCACTGTATCAAAAGCCTTAGCCAAATCAACAAAAATTGTAGCACAATGCAGCTTAGGCAGAGGTGATATCATTTAAGACTTTAAGGGTTGCAGCTATACATCCATAGCCCTTTCTAAAACCAGACTGAAAATTTGATAAAATGCTATGGGCTTCCAAGTAATCAGCTAATTGATTATTTACAAGTATTCCAATACCTTGTACAGATATTGCAGAATAGAAATAGGTCTATAACAGTTAAGATCAGCCTGGTCTCCGCCTTGAAAAAGAGGACACACAATAACCGATTTCCAGGCACAAGGAAGTTCAACAGTGTGTATGGACAAGTTAAAAATATCCTTAATGGAAGCAACGATAACGGGGGCTGCAATTTTGAAAAAGGATCAAGCTCATCTGACCCTGCTGTTTTTTTTGAGTCCAACTTACATGGTTCATCCAGAACCTCACACTCTGAGACCGCCCATAAGATAAGGCTATGAGTCAGGGGTGGGCTGGTTTGAACTGGGAGGGAAATGGAGGGGAGTGCAAGTGAGCAGGTTGTAGGATTTGTAGAAGAGAAATCATCATTTGCTGAATTCAGAATAGAGCCTGACTTTATAAAATGTTTATTAAAAAGGTCAACCATACACTCCCTGTCTGACACTAGTGTGTTGTCAACAATAAGTGATGGAGTCAGACTGCAAGATGGTTTATTTTCTAGGTCTTTCATTGTTTTCCAGAATCTTTTTGGGTCAGAACTGCAGAGAGTGAACTGCTCTTTAAAATAATCTGATTTCGTCTTGTGAACAGCTTGCAAAGATGTATTTCTGATTTGCCTGAAAGCCAAGATATCTGCCGTGGATTTAGAAATCCAAGCCTTGTGCCAGGTGGTATTTTTTGTTGAAGTACCACAGTAAGCTGATGGTCAAACCAGGGGGTATGCTGACCCTTTACTCTAAACCTTTTAAAAGGGGCATGCTTATTAACAGCGACGTTAAAGAGCTCACAAAACAAATTCCATGCCTCATCTACAGTAGGGATCAGGCTGATTCTAGACCAATCCACATCTACCAAGTCATGTAAAAAGGCTTGAGGGCTGAAAACACGTTTGCAACTAATTTGAGCCAGTTGCTTAACAAATTAGCCTTTTCGGGCACATGCAGTAAAACAGTGATCATTGATATCTGCACAAAACACTCCAGAATGATACCTGTGAGAGACATTTGTGAGGATAACATCCATCAGAGTTGCCTTGTCTGGGGAATTTAATGTCATATCGGGTGGGTGAACAAATGATCTGATGTAAATTTAGTGCATCAAATTGTTGTATAACCTTGTCAGGTGGCTTAATCGTATCCCAATTAAGATCACCAAGAAGTACAAATTCAGCCCTAGTTAAAGGGGGCCAGTGCACTGCTCAGGGTCATTAAGGTACAGGCTGGGGCTGATGGGGGTCGCTAACAGCCAGCCACTGACAAGGAATAGTTATTAGCAAGCTCAATGTGAAGAATGAGCAAATCAAACTGCTTTGGAATTGATTTGGCCAAGGCAATTGAGCATTTGAGATGTTCTCTGGCATACATTACCACACCTCCACTTTTTGAAGATCTGTCCTGTTTAAATAGATTGTAACCAGGTAGATGTAACTCAGGGTAGGAGGTGGACTTTTTTAACCAGGTCTCTGTAATTATTAAAATCTCTGAATTTGAGCCCTCAACCCAAACTTTGAAATTTACCATTTTCAGTAGGAGGCTCCTAGCATTTATGTGCAGGAAGCCCAAGCAATTTTGAGCACAAAAGTCATTAAGAAGTTGACCTCTGGTCTTCAGTAGTTGTAGACATTCGGAGTTGAGCCATGGTAAACTGATTCTTCTGTTGTTTCCTTGTTTGAAAATGCCATAATAACCTCTTTGATTTTCATTATAAAAAATTCATTGCTGTGATTTATGTCATTTGAGGTGATTTCCTTCCATTCAATTTTGTTTATTGTCATTGTTATATTTTATTGTTGGTTTTTGGGGATTATATATTTTACCATGTTACCTGATGACTTCTTGAATGGGTTTGAAAGCCGTTTCCATGGAAGTTTTCTTGTTGCTAGTATTATATTGTGGCCAGACAGTCCTGTTAAAAGGTTATAAGTCTAGGAGATTCTTTCAGGTCTATTTCTAAAAATTCAATTCAATTCAACTTTATTTATATAGCGCCATTTCACAACAACAGTCATCTCATAGCACTATCAACTGTAGGGGGAACCCCCACAGTTGCAGAAAGACCCCAGCAATCAGGCGATCCCCTGTGAGCAAGCACTTGGCGACGGTGGAGAGGAAAAACTCCCTTTTAACAGGAAGAAACCTCCAGCAGAACCAGGCTCAGGGAGGGGCAGTCATCTGCCGTGACTGGCTGGGGGGTGAGGGGATAGAGAAGAAGAAAAGAACAGACATGTAGAGAGCAAACAGCACGATGGGGACTCAATCTATGGGAGAGAACAAACAAATGTTAATGACCAGCAAAAAAAAAAATATTTCATAGAGAGTGAGGAAAGGAGTGAGGCCCAGTGCATTACTGGAGGTCCCCCGGCTGACTAAACCTAATAGCAGCATAACTAAGGGAGGGTTCAGAAACACATGATCCCTCCCTAATTGTAGGCTATATCAAAAAGATAGGTTTTAGCCCTATTCATAAAAACAGAGATCGAGTCTGACTCCCGAATCCAGATTGGCAGCTGATTCCACAGGAGAGGAGCTTGATAACTGAAGGCTCTGCCTCCCATTGTACTTTTGGAGATTCTAGGTATTACAAGTAATCCTGCATTTTGGGAGCATAGTGCTCTGCTAGGATAATACGGTAGTATCAGATCTTTTAAATAAAAAGGAGCCTGATTGTTTAGAGCTTTGTAAGTAAGAAGAAGGATTTTAAACTTAATTCTAAACTCTATGGGAAGCCAATGAAGGGAGGCCAGAACCGGAGAGATATGATCTCTCTTTCTAGTACCTGTTAAAACTCTTGCTGCAGCATTTTGGATCAGCTGAAGACTTTTTAAAGATGTTTTAGGACAGCCTGATAATAAAGAATTACAATAATCTAATCTCGAGCTAACAAAAGCGTGGATCAGCTTCTCAGCATCACTCTGAGACAAGATGCTCCTAATCTTGGCAATATTACGCAAATGATAGAAGGCAGTCTTAGAAACAAATTTAATATGTGAATTGAAGGACAAATCCTGATCAAAAATAACTCCAAGGTTCCTCACAGAGCTATTAAGAGAAAGAGTAACTGCATCCAAACTGAAAGTTTGATTTGGAAAGGAATTTCTAAGGTTTTTTGGACCAACAAGAATGACTTCAGTCTTATCTGAATTTAATAGCAGGAAATTACAAGTCATCCAAGCTTTGATTTCCTTAAGACAGGCTTCTAACTTGGCTAATTGATTAGTATCATCTGGCTTCATTGACAGGTATAATTGTGGTATAAAAAGTAAATCAATTTTGTTTTTTGACTGGCTTGTGACTCTGGTTTGTTTGTCTATTAATTGAGTTAAGTTGTAGTGATCTGTAATGATTTTTAGATTTTTTTCTGTCTTTTTTGTCATCCCAGTTTATATTAAAATCACCCAATAAGATTAATTCATTTTTAGGATTCCACTGATTAAGAAGCACTTTAAATTGGTCATAAAAATCTGCTTTAGAAGAGGGTTTGTGGTAGGGCTGTCACGGTAGAGGAATTTCCCCTGAGGTGACAGTGGATTGCTCAACACCATGATATGCGGTATTATTGCAAATGTTTTTAGGACCCTGTGGTCTCGTAATTTAAACAGGGTCCATAACTTATGTGGCAAACGATGGAAGCTGTGAGAAACTTGCTGCAGCTCCACTCTCAACTTTATGTGCATGTGTGACAATTGTGCAGAGCTCAGGTCTTTCTAGGCAGGAACTGCTGATTCTATAAAAAAAAAAACAAAGATCATTTTCATAAAGCAGTGGTGGTAATTCCAGTATTTCTGCTACGGGGTGTGTGGACTGGAGACTGTAGCATCATTCAGCTTATTTAAACCGGACAGCCTCCGTACAGGACCCTGTGTGGCTCTTGTCTCCGTGATTTTTGAATTTTTGCTGCTGCCCGAAAAATCACGTTCAAACAAGCAATGCAGTAGTTGTTTTGCTCGTGGAACTCAATTGTCAGGACCATAAACACTCTGCTCAGAAGGAAATAACAGGCTTTGTGCCCTTTCAGTGCTCACCGTCATGGCTGTATTTAGCAATGTGTCCAAACGCTTCTGCCGCTAACTGCCTGCTGGAGTCCGTCTGGAGAGAGAGTGCCCCACACGGTGCCGCTGCCACCAGCACCTGGTGCTATGGAAGCTTCCACAGTACTGGGTGCAAACATGCTGTTGGCAATAAAAATACACTTAACATTTAACAATTCATTTAATAATCAATAGGGGCACATCAGTGAACAACGAGATTTAGCCACACACAAACAAAAAAAGTGAACACCACGGTTGTTGCGGTTGCTCGTTATCCTCCGTGGTAGGCTTGTCCGTAGCATGGTATTACATAATTGTGGTCATCGCGACAGCCCTAGTTTGCGGTATAAACAAATAACAGAGAAGGTCATATTGGCTGACAACTTAATGGTAACTCCTACACATTCCAGACTCATGTCTTTTGATCATTCAATTTGATTACATTTTAAGGTGTTTTTAACATATTGTAAAACTCCTTCACCTTTTCCTTGCTCCCTGTCTTTCCTATACACATTATAGCCAGGCATGGTAACAACAGTTTCAGGTGACGAAGATGATAACCAGGTTTCAGACAGACCCATAAAATCAATATTAGAGTTTATCAGCAGATGTTCTAGTTGTTCACGTTTGGAGATCATACGCCGTACAATTAAGGGCCCCCCAAGCAGACCTTTTTTTAACTTTGAGGATCCCAAATTCATTTTACCTGGTTCAGAGTTTGAAAAACTTTGAGCGATCTATGTTTTTTTAACACAGGATTTTTCTGAATGTTTTACACTCACTGCTGGCTGGTTGTTGCATTGCCGCTGTGGTGGAGTCCGATCACTGGGCTGCTGCAGCGGAGATCGTCCGTTGAGTCACGGTGCAGAGAGCCAGCTGTAGAGCCACAATGTCTCGCCGTCTGGCGATGTGGGTTCTCCGCTGTACCGTGGTGGGTAGAGCTGGTTGCTGTGTTACTGGGACGAGGGTCGATCGTCAGTCCACCCTGGCTCTGTTCCGCTGTTGGTCCATGACGACACCATCAGGCTGCCACACCATGGTGATGTTGGTGGGCTGCAGGCCCGCAGCGGTGCTGGTTGGTGTGGGTTGCCTTAACGCATCCAGTACTAGTAGTGGACACGGCATTAATTCTGCTGGCAGTAGTGCTCATGTCCATGCTGGTCCTGCAAACAGTTGTGGTCTTGATGTTTCCGCTGATGATGGAGGTGCTAGCTGTGCTTTTCCTGTTTGCATTGGTGGCGTCGTCCTGCACACAGGTCCGTGGCCACCTGTCCTGGGTTTATTTCCACGTCACCCGCCAGGAGAAGATAACGCTGAGGTGGAATAATCTCTTGAAGCTGTTGACTGTGCAGGATTGCCTGTGGTAAGTTGGGGGTCTGGCGCGTCCTTTGTTCAGATAACTCATATACAAGAGATACTGACTTCCTTTACCTGTGCAGTGGAGTTGTTCTCCGCATTTTGTTGTTGAAGGCTGATGTTGTACTGTACTTAGAATTAAGTACAGGAGTAAGGCAACAGTGAGCAGGTGGGATTGTAAGAGACGTAGAGGTTTTGCTGTAGTTTTAGCTGTTTTTTTGAGCTTACATGCACGACCCGCCACAATGCGTGCTCGCTCTGTATCGGCCATCTTGTTCTGTTTGCTCTGTCTCCTCCTTAACATTATTGGGTCTCGCCACTGCTTCACACTGCCTGTTCACCGCGGCACAACTTCCAAGGCAAGTCGGTTAAACAGCGGTCCAAATTCAAAAGAATATTGAGCTAGTAAGCACATACAGAATATTTTGTGGCTCGTCATAACCCCAGTAATTACACAGATTGTCAAAACGGCAGTGGCGGTGGTCACACACCGTTTTCGCCGACTTCTCTTTTTCTCTGTGCAACAGTTGAATTAAAAGTTACATTTTCTTAACATTTTTTTTAGCTCCAGCTCCATGACAATCTGCTCTTGTCCGTCGCTATTTCATAAACAAAAACACACGACTAAGTTGTGTGTTCTTGAAAAGTAAAGGCAACATTTTCTCACCAAACTTATCTGTATTGTGGTTTTCCAAAATTAAATCACATGGCATATTGTTGAATTACAAGCCCACATCACCACACTCCCTGTTAAGCTGATGTGGCATCCATTTGGATGATAGTTATCATTATTGTGCTTGCAATCACCGCATATGCTGTCACTGAACAGAACACTTGGCAGTTAAACACTGAGTGGCAAAAATGAGTGGCAGCATTAGATGGTATGTTTTAAAACACAAAAAATACACACAGTATTCAACCACAGCAGTACACAGAGTACCTGCTTGCATTGTGGAGAGCTAATCTTATCATTCCATCTTGTATTAATTGGCAAATAAATAAATACATACATAAAGGCTTTGAATCAGTTCTTCACTTTCCATGTACTCCTTGGTCTTTACCCACGCACCACTACAGTCAAGTAAATGGTGTGGTATTAACATGTAAAGTTAAAAAAGGAACTCTGTGTACTACTGTGACTAAATATGTTGTGTGATTTTATGTTTTGCTGCATACAAACTAAAGCTGCCACGTGTTTGCCACTCAGTTCTGGGTAACTATGGTAACTGCCCTGCAACTGCCAAGAATTCTGTTCCAGTGCATCCCCTCTATAGCCACACTGTGTGCCACTGTCAGTGACATACCTGGAAACGGTTGTATCAGATTGCTGTATAGGGAAAAGGCAGCATCACCAGCGATCACATGGGGAACTGTGACTGTTGTCCCAGGAAGATTGGCGGGCAGTGGTACATTCAGTTTGTTTTCCAACAGCATCGATCCAAATTGGCTCTCTCTGAAGATGCCACCGTTTCTTCATCTGTGTGTCTCAGTGGCTGAATTAGCATGGGAAATTCACCCTGTGTCTGTCTCTGTTGATTCAGTGGTCACACAGACCATCTCCTCCGCCTTCTCTGGTTTCTGCGTTGCATTGCTTGTAGTAGAACGAGCTATTGTTCAATATTTATAAGGGCCATCTGCATCAAAATTCATTTTTGTGCGGTCGCCATCGCTTGCACTGGCAAAAACAGGAAATGTGCGAGAAAATGGGGAGCACTCTACACATCCGCTGAGACCCCGCAACCGCCTACCGTTTGGGTGGTGAATTGCAAACTGACACTGAGAAACTAGCGCGGAAGTAAATTTTGCAGAGGACTGCATAGGCGTCGTCCGTCAGCAATGGCGTTGACGTGATGCGGGTGCATAAACCCACGCTTTAGTCTGGCTCAGCCTGAAACTAGTCTGACTGCTGCTGCTGCCAGTGTCAGCCCAGCTCAGCCCGAAACCGGATACTCTCCACTCCTCATTAAAGGTGAAAACTGCTCCGTGTTGCAATCAGCAAAGCTCAGTGTCCTCACTGGTGTCCGGCGCCACTGCCCAATGCAGGCAATTGACCCCGGTGCTTCAGAACCACTGCTCCTCTTGGCAACCCGCACGGGTGCAGCTTCTCCAGTGATTGACCACTGCCCAGGTGTCACCACCACACCTCTCCAGCAGCTCGTCCAGGTGAGCAGATGCCACAACCACGTCCCTCTCCCTGACTCCAATGCTACCAAAGCGCCACTGGCTCTCCGGCGTCCTTGGCTCCTGCAGTACTCTTGCTGTCCAGGACACCTCCACGCCACCCCACACTTTAGAGTATCACCAGCGATGCTTAGAGTATCTCCAGCTTAGTTTTTTAAAACCAAGCTTGACATGTTTCGACTGGCATCTGCAGTCTGCAGTCTCCACAGTCAAGCAAGGCTGTGGAGTTAAAAAGCTCCTTTTAAAGTTTCTAAAAATTGGTGTGTGCTCAATTTATTTAAAAAAAAAATGCCACAAATGTAATTTCACCGACGTTTGGACTAATTTCTCTGATTTTTCAAAACATCTGTAAAAGTCAGGCCAAATGCTATAGTGTGAACCCAGCTTAATTGTTGCTAGCTGCCACTGGTGAATAACCCAGATTGGTCAGAATATAATAAACTATCATAAAACAAGCTAAAAACAAAACATGTCTAGGAATGAGATATGCAGCGGGGAAAATAAGTATTGAACATATCAACATTTTTCTCATTAAACACATTTCTGATGGAGCCATTGACTTGAGATTTTCACCAGATATCAGGAACAACCCAAGTAATCCATACATACAAAGAAATCAAAGGAACTGTGTTCACAAAACAAGTTATATTTAATAAATTGGATTGATATGGGGAATAAGTATTGAACACATGAAAAAAGAGGGGCAAAAAGGCATAGAAAGCCAAGAAACCAGCTGAAATCCATCAGAATTTAGGAAGCCATCCCATCACCCATCAGTGCTAATTAATTTCAGCTGGTTAAGTTCTGACTGATAGCTTTTTAAAAGGTCTGTGAATGTCAGATTGTCACACCACAAAGAACTCATGATGGGTAGAAGCAACGAGCGCTCTCTAGACCAGGGGTGTCAATCATGTGCCATAGAGGGCCAAGACCCTGTAGGCTTTACCTCCAACCAGTGTCTTCAACAGAAGATTTCACTGAATTTCTTCCCACTAATTGCTGCTAAGTGAAAACACCTGCTGAAGAGACTGGGTAAAAGAGAAAACCTGCAGGGTCTTGGCCCTCCATGGCACATGATTGGACACCCCTGCTCTAGACCTTCACAATCTTATTGTTACAAAATATAATGATGGAATTGGTTACAGGTGCATTTGTAAACTGCTGAATGTTCCAGAGAGCACTGTTTGAGCCATCATTCATAAGTGAAAAGAACATCATTTTAGCATAAACTGGCCATGACCAGGAGTTCCTCGCAAGATTTCTGACAGAGGAGTCAAAAGAATTATCAGAAGAGTTATTCAAGAGCCAAAGACCACTTGTGGAGAGCTCCAGAAAGACATGGAGTTAGCAGGTACTGCTATTTCAAAGAAAACGATAAGTAATGCACTCAACCAAAATGGGCTCTATGCCCGCTCACCCCGTAAGACTCCATTGCTGAAGAAAAAGTATGTTGAAGATTGTTTAAAGTTTGCTGCACAACATTTGGGCAAGCCAGTAAAATACTGGGAGAATATAGTCTGTTCAGATGAGACCAAAATTGAACTTTTTGGATGCCACAACACACAGCATGTTTGGAGGAGAAATGGCACTGCACATCCCATCATGGGTGTGGGGGTGTTTTTCAGAACATGGTACAGGCAAACTTCATATAATTGAAGGAAATATGAATGGACAAATGTACAGCGACATCCTCGATTAAAAATGTGTTGCTATCTGTCAAGATGCTGAAGATGAGATGGGGTGGACATTTCAGCAAGACAGTGATCCCAAACACACAGCCAAGGAAACTCTCAACTGGCTCCAGAGAAGGAAAATAAAGCTGCTAGAATGACCCAGTCAGTCACCTGACCTGAATCCAATTGAAAATCTATGGAACGAACTGAAGATCAGAGTTCATAGAAGACACTCACAGAACCTTCAATTTCAAGATTCAGAGGCTTTATTATCATGTGCAGTTAAGAAATGCAACATTTCCTGAGCAATGAAATTCTTCCTCTGCTCTCCGAACGAATGCCAAGGTAACAGATACACATCAATACTAATAAGGTAATAACACCTAATACTAATGAATACTAATAACTGAGTGCTCTTAGCACTCAACCGCCACTCAGTGTTAACGAAAAAACTCGACATACCGGGAGAAATAAAGCGAAAACGACGTGGGTGTCGTGCTGGTGTAAGACGGCGGGCAAGGAATATAAGGTACAGACCCGCCCTCCCATCCGTTGTTATGGGGAATGTACGATCGATATTAGGAAAGGTAGATGAGCTAGCGGCTATCTCCCGCTACGATAGCATATACCGGGAGTGCTGCCTTATATTATTCACTGAGTCGTGGCTAAATGAACTAGCAGCGGATGCTAACATTGAACTGGAGGGTTTCCACGCGATACGGGCAGACCAAACACCAGACAGTGGCAAGGCAAGGGGCGATGGAGTGATAATGTATGTTAATAACAACTGGTGCAGACCGGGACATATCACGGTTAAACAACAACACTGCAACAAGGACATGGAGTTGCTAGCTGTTAGCATGCGGCCTACACATCTCCCTAGGGAATACTCACACGTGATCTGCATCGTTATTTATGCAAATCCGACGGCGAACGCTGGGACAGCGCGTGACGTTATCCACTCAGTAATTGGCAGGCTGCAGACAGAACACCCAGATGCTCTTCTCCTCATCTCAGGCGACTTCAACCATGTTTCACTGTCTCCCATTCTACCCACGTTCACCCAGTATGTCACATGCCACACTAGAGACAATAAAACACTGGACTTATTCTACGCAAACACTAAGGAGGCGTACACCTCATCACCACTCCCCCCACTCGGGAGATTGGATCACAACTTTGTTCATCTCCGGTCGGTGTACAAACCCCTAGTGCACAGACAACCGCCGGTCATGCGCACAGTGAAGTTATGGTCTGAGAAGGCAATGGACGCTCTAAAGGACTGTTTTGAAACCACTGCCTGGGAGCAGCTCTGCGATCCACACGGTGAGGACATCGATGGCCTCACTCACACCATCACGGACTACATCAGCTTCTGTGTGGACAACACTGTACCCACCAAGACCATACGGTGTTGCTCGAACAACAAACCCTGGATCAACCCTGAGATAAAGACACTTCTGAGAGAGAAGAAGAGGATCTTCAGGTCGGGGAACAGGGAGATGCTGAAGTCCGTACAGAGGGAGCTGAGGAGGAAGATCAGAGAAGGCAAGGACAGCTTCAGGAAGAAGATGGAGGACAAGCTGCAATAGAGCGACATCGGTGGGGTCTGGAGAAACCTTAAAACCATCTCTGGGCTCCAGAATACCTCCCCCCAGGCCACCGGGGGGGGGGGGGGCAGGGAGTGGGCAAACAATCTGAACCTGTTTTTCATTAGGTTTGACCAACCGCCCTCCCCGCCGACTGCACAACAACCACTGCTGCTTCTGAAGACATCGAGTCCTGCTGCCCACACCCCACTCCACCATCACCCCCCCACTCCCAGCACACAGCCCCCCCAACATGACCCTCACTAAGACCCAGGTGAGGACAGAGCTGAGGAAGATCAAGGTGAGGAAGGCGTCGGGACCGGACGGCATCAGCGCAAAGCTCCTCAAGTCCTGTGCAGACCAGCTGTGTGGGATTGTGGAGCACATCTTCAACCTGAGCCTGAAGCTGGGGAGGGTACCACAGTTGTGGAAAACATCTTGTGTGGTACCTGTACCAAAGACTTCCCACCCCAAAGATCTGAACAGCTACAGACCAGTGGCCCTGATGTCCCACGTGATGAAGACCCTGGAGAGACTGCTCCTTGCTCACCTCCGCCCCCTGGTGGGACCAGCGATGGATCCACTCCAGTTCGCCTACCAGCATGGCATTGGGGTGGAGGATGCGGTGATCTTCCTCCTTCACCGTTCTCTGTCCCACCTGGAGAAGCCCGGGAATGCGGTGAGGATCATGTTCTTTGACTTCTCCAGTGCTTTCAACACCATCCAACCGATGATCCTGAAGGATAAGCTGCTGTGCGCAGGGGTGGACCAGCACCTGTCATCATGGATCCTGGACTACCTCACAAACCGGCCATAGTTTGTGAGAACCCGGGACTGTGTGTCCGACACGATCATCGGTAGCACGGGGGCCCCCTAGGGAACGGTTTTGGCTCCCTTCCTGTTCACCCTCTATACTGCGGACTTCTCACACAACACAACACACTGCCATCTACAGAAGTTCTCTGACGACTCTGCGATTGTCGGCCTCATCTCCAACGAAGATGAAGCTGAGTAGAGAGGGCTTATCCAGGACTTTGTGGACTGGTGCCATCGGAACTGCCTCCAGATCAACGCGAGGAAAACTAAGGAGCTGGTGGTGGACTGCCGCAGGCAAGGACAACCCCTCACAGCACCAGTAAATATACAGGCAACTGACATCGAGATGGTGACATCCTACAAGTACCTGGGTGTTCATTTGAGCAATAAACTAGACTGGTCACACAATACTGACGCACTCTACAAGAAGGGACAGCGCAGGCTGTTCCTACTGAGGAGACTCAGGTCTTTTGGTGTACAAGGGGCGCTGCTGAAGTCATTCTACGACACGGTGGTGGCATCAGCCATCACTTTTGGAGTGGTCTGCTGGGGCAGTGGCGTTATAGCAGCCGATAGGAAGAGACTGAACAAACTGATCAAGAAAGCTAGCTCTGTCCTGGGGCAACGCCTTGACCCAGTGGAGGAGATGGGAGAGAGAAGGATGGTGGCTAAACTGTCATCTCTGCTGGAGTCCGAGTTCCACCCTATGCAGGACATACTGAATGCACTGAGGAGCTCATTTAGCAGCAGACTACATCATCCTAGGTGCACAACCGAGAGGTTTCGCAGGTCCTTCCTACCTACGACTGTCAGACTGTACAACCTAAGCAGGGCTGCTCGCAGAGATAGCAAAAAGACATGACAACCTAATAGTATTGAATGCAAAAGACACAATAGACTTACACAATGGTCCCCTCCGGTATACAACTAGGAAAATACTGGTCGCTACGGAGGGCGACAATATGTATGGGTACATAATCATTCCATGTAGGATAACTAAGTAGTTGGTTATGCTGTTTCATTCCATCTGGCTACAATGCTTCGCACTGTTGTGTGTTTATATATTTATATATTTATTCCATCTAGCGACAATGCTCCACACTGTGTGTGTTTATATATTTATATATTTATTCCATCTAGCGACAATGCTCCGCACTGTGTGTATTTATATATTTATGTATTTATTCCATCTAGCTACAATGCTCCGCACTGTGTGTCTATATATTTATATGTACGTACAGTGGGGCAAAAAAGTATTTAGTCAGCCACCAATTGTGCAAGTTCTCCCACTTAAAAGATAAGATAAGATAAGATAAGATAAGCCTTTATTAGTCCCACAACGGGGAAATTCCAGGATTGCAACAGCACAGGGATAGCAACACTCAGAGCAACAATCAGAAGGCAAGAAAAAAAAAACAAGCAAGCAAGAGCAGCTAATAAACATATGTACGTATTACTATAAAATATATATATATACACACACACACAGACACACAGTGCAGAGCATTGTAGCTGGATGGAATAAATATATGAATATGTGAACACACAGTGCAGAGCATTGTAGCTAGATGGAATAAATATGTAAATATATAAACACCCACAGTACGGAGCATTGCAGCTAGGTGGAATAAATATGCAAGTATATAAACACACACAGTGCGGAGCAATGTAGCTAGATGGAATAATATGTAGATATATAAATATATAAACACCCACAGTACGGAGCATTGTAGCTAGATGGAATAAATATGCAAATATATAAACACACACAGTGCAGAGCATTGTTGCTAGATGGAATGAAACAGCATAACCGTCTACTTAGTTATCCTACATGGTATGATTATGTGCCCATACATATTCTCACCCTCCATAGCGACCGGTATGTTCCTAGTTGTATGCCGGAGAGGACCATTGTGTAAGTCTATTGCATCTTTTGCATTCAAAAAACTATTAGTTTGTTACGTCTTTTTGCTATCTCTGCGAGCAGCCCTGCTTAGGTTGTACAGTCTGACAGCCGTTGGTAGGAAGGACCTACGAAACCTCTCGGTTGTGCACCTGGGATGATGTAGTCTGCTGCTAAATGAGCTCCTCAGTGCATTCAGTATGTCCTGCATAGGGTGGAACTCGGACTCCAGCAGAGATGACAGTTTAGCCACCGTCCTTCTCTCTCCTATCTCCTCCATCGGATCAAGGCGCTGCCCCAGGACAGAGCTAGCTTTCTTAATCAGTTTGTTCAGTCTCTTCCTATCTGCTGCAGTAATGCCACTGCCCCAGCAGACCACTCCAAAAGTGATGGCTGATGCCACCACCGTGTCATAGAATGACTTCAGCAGCGCCCCTTGTACACCAAAAGACCTGAGTCTCCTCAGCAGGAACAGCCTGCGCTGTCCCTTCTTGTAGAGTGCATCAGTATTGTGTGACCAGTCTAGTTTATTGTTCAGATGAATACCCAGGTACTTATAGGATGTCACCATCTCGATGTCTGTTCCCTGTATATTTACTGGTACTGTGAGGGGCTGCCCATGCCTGCGGCAGTCCACCACCAGCTCCTTAGTTTTCCTCGCTTTGATCTGGAGGCAGTTCCGATGGCACCAGTCCACGAAGTCCTGGATAAGCCCTCTGTACTCAGCTTCATCTCCATTGGAGATGAGGCCAACGATCGCAGAGTCATCAGAGAACTTCTGTAGATGGCAGTGTGTTGTGTTGTGTGAGAAGTCCGCAGTATAAAGAGTGAACAGGAAGGGAGCCAGCACCGTTCCCTGGGGGGCCCCCGTGCTACTGATGATCGTGTCGGACACACAGTCCCGGGTTCTCACAAACTGAGGCCGGTTCGTGAGGTAGTCCAGGATCCATGATGACAGGTGCTGGTCCACCCCTGCGCGCAGCAGCTTGTCCTTCAGGATCATCGGTTGGATGGTGTTGAAAGCACTGGAGAAGTCAAAGAACATGATCCTCACCATATTCCCGGGCTTCTCCAGGTGGGACAGAGAACGGTGAAGGAGGAAGATCACCGCATCCTCCACCCCAATGCCATGCTGGTAGGCGAACTGGAGTGGATCCATCGCTGGTTCCACCAGGGGGCGGAGGTGAGCAAGGAGCAGTCTCTCCAGGGTCTTCATCAAGTGGGACGTCAAGGCCACCGGTCTGTAGCTGTTCAGGTCTTTGGGGTGGGAAGTTTTTGGTACAGGTACCACACAAGATGTTTTCCACAGCTGTGGTACCCTCCCCAGTTTCAGGCTCATGTTGAAGATATACGTCACAATCCCACACAGCTGGTCTGCACAGGACTTGAGGAGCTTTGCGCTGATGCCGTCCGGTCCCGGCGCCTTCCTCGCCTTGATCTTCCTCAGCTCCGTCCTCACCTGGGTCCTGGTCAGGGTCAGGATGGGGGGCTGTGTGTTGGGAGTGGGGGGGTGTTGGTAGAGTGGGGAGTGGGCAGCAGGACTTGATTTCTTTAGAGGCAGCAGTGGTTGTTGTGCAGTCAGGGGGGAGGGCGGTTGGTCAAATCTATTGAGAGAGGTCTCCAATTTTCATCATAGGTATACCTCAACTATGAGAGACAAAATGAGAAAAAAAAATCCAGAAAATCACATTGAAGGATTTTTAATGAATTAATTGGTAAATTCCTCAGTAAAATAAGTATTTGGTCACCTACAAACAAGCGAGATTTCTGGCTCTCACAGACCTGTAACTTCTTCTTTAAGAGGCTCCTCTGTCTTCCACTCGTTACCTGTATTAATGACACCTGTTTGAACTCGTTATCAGTATAAAAGACACCTGTCCACAACTTCAAACAGTCAGACTCCAAACTCCACTATGGCCAGAACCAAAGAGCTGTCAATGGACACCAGAAACAAAATTGTAGACCTGCACCAGGCTGGGAAGACTGAATCTGCAATAGGTAAGCAGCTTGGTGTGAAGAAATCAACTGTGGGAGCAATTATTAGAAAATGGAAGACATACAAGACCACTGATAATCTCCCTCGATCTGGGGCTCCACGCAAGATCTCACCCTGTGGGGTCAAAATTATCATGAGAACGGTGAGCAAAAATCCCAGAACCACATGGGGGGACCTAGTGAATGACCTGCAGAGAGCTGGGACCAAAGTAACCAAGGCTACATCAGAAACACACTACGCCGCCAGGGACTCAAATCCTGCAGTGCCAGATGTGTCCCCCTGCTTAAGCCAGTACATGTCCAGGCCCGTCTGAAGTTTGCTAGAGAGTATTTGGATGATCCAGAAGAGGATTGGGAGAATGTCATATGGTCAGATGAAACCAAAATAGAACTTTTTGGTAAAAACTCAACTTGTCGTGTTTGGAGGAGAAAGAACACCATATCTACTGTGAAGCATGGGGGTGGAAACATCATACTTTGGGGCTGTTTTTCTGCAAAGGGACCAGGACGACTGATCCGTGTAAAGGAAAGAATGAATGGGGCCATGTATCGTGAGATTTTGAGTGAAAACCTCCTTCCACCAGCAAGGGCATTGAAGATGAAACGTGGCTGGGTCTTTCAGCATGACAATGATCCTAAACACACCGCCCGGGCAATGAAGGAGTGGCTTCGTAAGAAGCATTTCAAGGTCCTGGAGTGGCCTAGCCAGTCTCCAGATCTCAACCCCATAGAAAATCTTTGGAGGGAGTTGAAAGTCTGTGTTGCCCAGCGACAGCCCCAAAACATTACTGCTCTAGAGGAGATCTGCATGGAGGAATGGGCCAAAATACCAGCAACAGTGTGTGAAAACCTTGTGAAGACTTACAGAAAACGTTTGACCTCTGTCATTGCCAACAAAGGCTATATAACAAAGTATTGAGATGAACTTTTGTTATTGACCAAATACTTATTTTACCGAGGAATTTACCAATTACTGTAATTCATTAAAAATCCTTCAATGTGATTTTCTGGATTTTTTTTTTCTTATTTTGTCTCTCATAGTTGAGGTATACCTATGATGAAAATTGGTGACCTCTCTCATCTTTTAAGTGGGAGAACTTGCACAATTGGTGGCTGACTAAATACTTTTTTACCCCACTGTATGTATACTCGCTGCTCTTCTTTTTTCTTGTCTTCTGATTGTTGCTCTGAGTGTTGCTATCCCTGTGCTGTTGCAATCCTGGAATTTCCCCATTGTGGGACTAATAAAGTCTTATCTTAACGCACACTAATAGCACACATTAGGCAATTAGGACACCTTAAACACACCTTAAAACTAAGTAGTAATACTAATGAATACTAAGAACGCACATTAGGCAATTAGGACAGTTAAAGGAGATAAAATAGAGGAAACAAGAAGAATGAAAATCAAAAATTCACTGGATGACTATAATGGACAATGTATATTAATATCAGAGATGATATGAACCTGAGATGGCATAAGCCTATGTACAGTGTGCAAATGACAAATTAGCACCCAGTATGAGAATTTCTCTGTAGTGATAATACCCAGTAGATTGTACAATGACAATTTAGCAGCAGAGATGATATGTACATTAGACAGGGTGAGACTATGTGCAAGTGAGCAATGTGCAGATTTAGCAACTAGTGTGTGAATTCCTATTTGCAAAGCTGTGACGGTGTTTGTTATTTATTCAGGAGTCTGATAGCAGTGGGAAAGAAAGAGTTTTTTAGTCTGGTTGTCCTGCATTTCACACTTCTGTACCTCCGGCCTGAGGGTAGACGTGTGAACAGTCTGTGCTGGGGGTGGGTGGGGTCCTGGAGGATGGCGGCAGCTCTTCTTTGGACTCTGCGGTGGTAGCTGCTCTGCAGAGAGGGGAGTGGAGTCCTGATGATCTTCTCCGCTGTCTTCACCACACTCTGCAGGCATTTGCAGTCGTACCATGCAGTGATGCAGTTGGTCAAGATGCTCTTGATGATGCAGCTGTAGAAATTATTGAGGATCTTGGGGGACATGCCAAACTTCTTAAGCCTCCTCAGAAAGTACAGCTGCTGTTGAGCTCTCTTAACCAGCTCTGTGGTGTTGAGTGCCCACGTAAGGTCCTCGCTGATGTGGATGCCCAGGTATTTAAAGCTGCTCACCCTCTCCACCTCAAGCTTCCGGATGAATCAGAATCAGAATCAGGTTTATTGCCATTGTTCATGTAGTACACAAACTAGGAATTTGTCTCGGTGCAATGCTGCAACATTAAACATGATAAGATAAAAGAAATAAACTATACATGCAATAAAGTGTAGAATAAGAGTAAGTGATACTGGTCAGCAGTTAAAATATATTAGCGAGCAGCAGATACTGTGGAGAACTATATAGTGCAGTCGGTAATGCAGGAAGAAAACAGTGATGATTGACATGAGTCTGGTTGAGCTGCTGTACATAGTGCACGAGAGTCAATAAGTCACTTAGTGTTCAGCAGTCTGATGGCAGAGGGGAAGAAGCTGTTCATGTGACGGGAGGTTTTAGTCTGGATGGACCGAAGTCTTCTACCAGAGGGGAGGGGGGCAAACAGTACGTGACCAGGGTGTGAGGGATCGGCTATGATCCGGCCAGCACGCCTCCGGGTCCTGGAGATGTACAGATCCTGGAGAGATGGGAGCTTGCAGCCGATCACCTTCTCAGCAGTGCGCACGATGCGCTGCAGCCTTAGTCTGTCCCTGGCAGTGGCTCCTGCGTACCACACGGTTATGGAGGTGGTGAGGATGGACTCGATGATGGCTGTGTAGAACTGCACTAACATCTTGGTGGGTAGCTTGAGCTTCCTCAGCTGCCGCAGGAAGAACATCCTCTGCTGGGCTTTTTTGATGAGTGAGCTGATGGTCGGCTCCCATTTGAGGTCCCTGGTGATGGTTGTGCCTAGGAAGCGGAAGGAATCAGCAGTGGTGATGGGAGAGCCTGAGAGGGTGAGGGGGGGCAGAGGGGTAGTGACTTTCCTGAAGTCTACAATCATCTCCACTGTCTTCAGAGCGTTCAGCTGCAGGTTGTTATTGTTGCACCAGGACGCCAGCTGGGCCACCTCTCTCCTGTAGGCGGACTCGTCACCGTTGGAGATGAGCCCGATGAGGGTGGTGTCGTCCGCAAACTTGATCAACTTGACAGACTGAACCATTGGCCACTGTTCATTGGCCATGAACAGTGGCCAATGGGGTCTCCTCCTTTTCGTCATGTCCACTATCATCTCCTTCGTCTTGTCCGTGTTGAGGGTGAGGTTGTTGTCCTCACACCATGACACCAGGCTGGCCACCTCCCCTCCTTAGGATGCTTCATCACCACCAGTGATGTGTCCTGTCACTGCCATGTCATCCGCAAACTTTAATATGATATTGTCCTTGTGGGAGGCAACACAGTCATAGGTGAAGAGGCTGTAGAGGATGGGGCTGAGAACACAACCCTGTGGGACATCTGTGTTCGTGATGATGCTGGCTGAGGTCCTGTTACCCATCCTGACAGACTGGGGCCTGCCCGTCAGAAAGTCCAGTAGCCAGTCACAGAGGGTGTGGTGCAGGCCAAGTGAAGACAGTTTGTCGGTGAGTTTGTGGGGGATGACCATGTTGAAGGCGGAGCTGTAGTCGACAAAAAGCATCCTAATGTAGGAGTCTTTATCTTCCAGGTGAGAGAGAGAATAATGGAGTGCTGCAGCAATGGCATCTGAGGTGGACCTGTTGGGCTGGTAGGTGTACTGCAGGGGTTCCAGGGTATCCGGTATGCTGTCCTGAATGAGGGGCAGCACCACTCTCTCGAAGCACTTCATGATGATTGGAGTGAGTGCTACTGGCCTGTAATCATTCAGACAGGTCGGCGGGCTCCTTTTGGGGAGGGGGACGATGGTTGTGGTTTTGAAGACAGTGTGTTTGGAAGAATGGGCTAAAATCACTCCTGAGCAATGCCTGCGCCTAGTTTCTCCATACATGAGGTATCTGGAATCTTTTATTACCAACAAAGACTTTTCTGCTAAATATTAAATGAATTTCACCAAGTGTGTTAAATACTTATTCCCTGTGTCATTCCACTTTATCAAATATAACTTGTTTTGCGAACACGGTTGCCTTGATTTCTTTGTATGTATGGATTACTTGGGTTGTTGCTGATATCTGGTGAAGATCTCATGTCAATGGCTCCATCAGAAATATGTTTGAGAAAAATGTTGACGTGTTCAGTACTTATTTTCCCCGCTGTATGGACAGAAGGTGATTGTGGATGATCTGGATGTTGGATAGGGTCGATGAGTTATGTCAAGGACCCCTGCAAGTGGTAGGAAAGCTAGGCTAACTCAACTAGCATGTCTATCCATGCATTTACAGGGTCATTCCAGCCAAAAGATAATAATCCAGAAAATACCTGTAATTGAGAAATATGATTCAGTGTGGAATTCTGAACCAACTGGGAACATGGAGGTCTGGTGGTGGTGGTGGTGGTGGTGGTGGTGGTGGGGTAGCTTATATGGAAAGTAGCCATAAAAACTGCAGTTGCTCTGCTAAGCTAACTAGCTTAGCTGTGCTTTCAGTGTGTGGTTTCAGAACTCCACAGGGATACATCTACTCCCATTTTTTTTAAATGGGTGGAAATAAACATGAGGTGGCATCATTCCAATGAGCTCTGATTGTTACGTCAAATTGGCATATCAGCTCAGTGATTGAGATGTAGTGAGAACAAGGAAGACCCTAACAAAGTGACAAGGTTGTGTTTTTTTTTAATTTTTGCATTTGTATTCTACTTTAAATAAAATGAATGCAGGCTGCTGTATATTTGCTGCTTAGACAGCTTTGTCTGTTTATCCATAATTCTTATGGTTTCATATTGTGTGAAATTTATAGAAATGTCCATTGGGACACAGTTGCTACTAGCCAGAAATTGTAAGTACAGTATGCATCATATTTTTATCAGTCTTAGAATACCCCGTAAGTTCAGTCAGAGGTGATCAAACCCAGGAGAAAATAAAGTGACAGCAGGACTATTACAGAGTGCGCTTGATGTGGTACCAGCTTGTTTCACTCCAGCACAAGCTTTCAGGAAACATTTAAAAGACTGCCCATATGAGAATGAATAATACATCCAGATTTATGTAGCTCTGGACACACAGTCTCACGTTAACGCCTGTCCTACATTCGGCCCGCTGTTATCACTGCCACAGAGCAGGTTTAGGGCTTCCTGTAACAGAAAGAGTGCATTATAGGGTAATTTTGTTTCTCTGCTGCTGGATATCCCTGGGGGGTGGGGGGGGCATGAAAAATTCCTCAAATCTGGCTTTGCTGAAGGATGTTACTAGCTTTCAATCATTTCTGTCCCTTTACATTGTAGGCCTCATATCCTAAAAAGTAAAAGTACTGTAGGCAGTTTTGATTATTTCAGAAGGATCAAAATGGAGTTTAGTTACAGTAATGTTTATCATTGTTAGTCAATGGGATAATACTATGTTATTTAGAAAATCTGATTAAAGTTAACTGGGAAGCAAACATGAGCATGCTGGAGTGTGTCTTCCTGTTTAGAATAAAGGCACTGCAGTGATATCTGTCTGTGTTTGTCCTACTATTGTACAGGTCGGTCAGGCCACTAGGCCGACAACAGAACAAGAAGAAGTGAAGCTCAAGTACAGCAATCAGCCTTGCACTTTGTTCATTATAAAATACATTTATTGAGTCCATCTCACCTTGTGATCACTTTCTTTATAAGTGTTTTTTATGGAAATAACCAGCTGAAAATCTTGCATCATGAAAAAATGAAATGACCAAAGGTTTGGTATGCAGCTTTTGCCACTAGATCTATATTTATTTTAGGGGAAACCAAATCATCTAGAGTATTTCCTGACTTTTTTTTTTATTATTTGAGCAAGAGTAAGGATAGCTGTTTGTTTTTTTTCTTCACTTCTGTTTATGCTAAGGCGGCCTTAGCATAAACAGAGGCCGCCTTAGACACCTCGCCTTAGCCATGCTAGGCTAATGAGGTACAAGTTGTCATATGTTTTGCTTTATTTTTTACATTATCACAGTCCATTGAAAAGGATGTATTTAACAGTCATTTTAGAGTTCAGTTGTTTTCACAGTTTTCACTATTCTTGTCTAAGCTAACTAGATGCTTGCTGGCTTTTTCATATTTATATTGAAGGTATGATACTGGTGTTAATCTTGCTATTCAATTATGTAGCTCCAGAACGTGTGTATATTATCTTTAACCTTTAGGCAGAGGAAAACTAACTGTCCTCCCCATTTTAACTTTTACCTTCATGCTAAAAGGGAGTTTTTCCTCTCCACCATCGCCAAATGCTGCTCACAGGGGATCGCCTGATTGCTGGGGTCTTTCTTCAATTGTGGGGATTTCCCCTACAGTTTGAAGGTGCTATGAGATGACTGTTGTGAAATGGCGCTATATAAATAAAGTTGAATTTGTAAGCTAGGCTACTCCAGCGCTAGTCATCAAATGCTTGTACAATAGCTTTAGATTTTTCACAAGGAATAATTGGTTGTCTGTTTTCACAATTTTCACTATTACTAGGATAAGCTAACGAGGTGCTAGCTGGAACATGCATTCATATTCAAATTAAGGGTATCCTGGTATTTATCTTGCTAGCTAATTGTATAGCTCTACAGTGTCTTTATCATTTTTAACCTTTAGCCACAGGAAGGCTAGCTGTTTTCCCCATTTTCATTTTTTATTATAAGCTTGAAACTAATTCATCGTGAGTCATCTTATATTTTCGTATCAAGACTAAAAACAGTCTCTGACAAACTATTTTACATCAGTAGTTATCCACGTTATTCCTAGCCCCATGATACCTTGCGTGAATTATGGCTGCAACTTCCAGTACTAGTTTAGAAAATGGGGTTGTCACCGAAACGGGACACTTTTCCTTGTTAACCGCTTGCACTCTGGGATACCGCGGACGGTCACGTCTCTGTGTCCTAGTGTGCACTAGGATGCACACTGTGCGTCTCAGAGCGCACTGAAAAAAAAAAAGCTGCATTTCCATTCTTCCACTACAGACACAGCCACGAACAGAAAGCCAGAGGAGTGCTTTGATTGGTTTAGATTTCATTGACCTCTCATTCGACTAATAAGAGCCTTGAATTGGGTTTCTGAAACCTTGAAGAACCAATGACTGAAAACCTAGCAAGAAGGACCTGCCTACCATCGGCTGCAAATACAGCGAGCCAATTGAAGCAGAGAAGTTCGACAATTGAAAGCGTACGTCCCGTGCGTAAAATCTGTTTTGTGTAAGCCGCTGGGTGACACACACGCGTTCGCCAGTCTTTTTTTCTTACTACTGTTCTTATTTGTTTTGAAAAATCGTTCGCCAAAACCGCAATCATGGAAGCGCAAAACCGCAATAACGGAATCATGGTTTGACAGGGTCACGTGACCAGAACCACAAGTCGTAACAAGCGGACCAGCATCATGTTCATGTGACAATGAGGAAGAGATGTTCGCCAGCGACACTGCTGTTGTGGACAGGTAAGTGTTATAAGCTAAATTATTCTTTATCCCTGAAAATTGTAATCAAAATGACTTTTGACCGATCGGTAAATTACAACTGTGCGTCATTGCCGCATGACGGACCGGTCCGTGCACCGCGTCCGGACCGTGAAGCCCCCCCCCCCCCCGCTACTCTTCTGTAGCAGATTGCAGATATATTGCAGATATTTTAGTACAACTGTGCGTAGTAGACCGCGGCGCACCGTCACCGCGATCCATCATGTAGCGATGGGCGATGTCCGTCCTCTGTAGCAGGGGGTGGGGTGGGGGTGGGAAATGTTATCTTCTACATTACAGATATTTTAGTATAATTTTTAGTGCACTGTAGGTTATTTTTTTCTTGTAAAAAAAAGCCACACATTTTTTACGTGGCATGCTTCTTTGTGTGTGGGGGCTTGTTTGTTCATTCATTCATTCATGAATGAATAAACACCCCCCCCCCCACACACACACACACACACACAGCCCTGAGTGTCACCTTTCATTAGAGCCCAACATCAAGCTTCTATATTGAATCATTCAAAAGTTACAGACGTTTTTCCAAACTGTGCCATTTGGCACAGTTCAAAAACGCCTGGGAACAACCTGACAAAAAAGCTGTGTAATATATTTATTTTTTGTGGTTTTGTTACAAAATTTTGACCTCAGCTGGATAACACGTGGTTCTACATTTCTGTTGCATTTTCCAGCCCGGATCTGACAGCTGTGTGTTATTTGCAAGCATTTGTATCCAAAAAAACACCCAGGCGAAATTTATTTTCTTTAAGTTCAGTATGTTTAGATGACTGTTACTCAGTGGCAGGAGCACTTAGAGAGATTATGACTGTTTTGCCAAAAAATTCAAAGTGTTTTCTTTTAAATGAGACCAACCCCATGAAGATGCTGCAAAGGGTTGAAGAACAGCTTTTGATTTACTGTGGGTACGTTATTTTTAAGTATTTTTAGGGAAATTGACCAGAGTGCAAGGGGTTAAAAAACAATGACTTCGGCATCAAAAATGAGGGAACGTGGTCTTTTGCACCTCAGAAGAGTAATATAATCATACCACTTCCCACGACTATTGGGGGATGAGAAGATGACCTTGAAAATTGGCCTGGCAGACAGTAGCTCCGTTAGTTAGCTCCGCTGCTAAGATGCTAACGCTATAAACAGCTGCAGCTGTCTGTTTTACCCCAAAATTAACATGCTCATGCTGCTGTCATGCCATGAATGTTTATTTAACTTAACACGTACAGACCTTTTCTGACAATTGTTCAAAAATTTATTGATCTATATTTTGTGATAATTTAAAAATTAATGGAGGCTGAAGCTGCTAATATCAAGTCCATATCATTCCAATGCAGTGCAAGGAATGCAAAAAAAAAACAAACAAAACACCTATTTGATATCTTTCTTAAATTGTTAAGCCTTAGGAAGCAAACTGTTACAATGTTTAAATCCCCCACTACGCCACTCTTGCTGACTGATTTAACACTGCTTCAGCCGAAACCGGAAGTTGTGCCCATAATCGTTTCTGCAGTGGCGCCCTCAGGAATAAGGTGGATAGCTTAGCTATTTTTACACTTTTCAGTCTTCATGCTAAGCTAACCTAACCAACCATTAGCCATAGCTAAATAGTTAGCATGCAGATCATAGACATGAAAACAGAATCAATTTCACTACAACTGGAGGCAACAAAAGACAAATAGGACTTGTTGTTTCTATTTTAAAGCACTGAAAACAATCCTGCTGCTTAGTTCTTCCATGAAAAGAGCCATTTTAGAAATTTTTGGTCAAAATTAGTTATAAAAAATAAACTTGTGCAAAATGTTCAGTTTGTAACATCTTTCTTGTAAATGTGGACATATTTTTGTCATGAATTAGTGACTTTATTTATGACTTTGGTTATCTTTTTTTAATTATTACTATTGTTCTCTGGTAAATTTGAGAGGTGTTTTTTCTCATAAATGTTCATATTTTCCATACATTTCAGATTCTTTTAAATATAAGATAAGATAAGCCTTTATTAATCCCACAAGGGACTAAGGGAGGGTGACAATATGTATGGGTACATAATCATACCATGTAGGATAACTAAGTAGACGGTTATGCTGTTTCATTCCATCTAGCTACAATGCTCTGCACTGTGTGTGTTTATGTGTTTGCATATTTGTTCCATCTAGCTGCAATGCTCCACACTGTGTGTTTATATACTGTATCTATATATTTATTCCATCTAGCTGCAATGCTCCTCATCGTGTGTCTATATATTTATGTTTATATGTACATATGTATACTCGCTGCTCTTGTTTGGTTTTTTTTTGTTGCCTTCTGATTGTTGCTCTGAGTGTTGTTATCCCTGTGCTGTTGCAATCCTGGAATTTCCCCGTTGTGGGACTAATAAAGGCTTATCTTATCTTATCTTATCTTATCTTACAATAGGGATATTCCAGGATTGCAACAGCACAGGGATAGCAACACTCAGAGCAATAATTTAGAAGACAAGAAAATAAGAGCAGTGAATATACATATGTACACATAAATATATATACACAGTGCAAAGCATTGTAGCTAGATGGAATAAACAGCATAACAGTCTATTTAGTTACCCCACATAGCATGAATATATACCCATACATATTGTCACCCTCCGTAGCGATTTATGTTGTCCTAGTTGTATACTGGAGGGGACCATTTGTGTAAGTCTGTTGCGTCTTTTGCATTCAATACTATTAGGTCGTCACGTTTTTTTGCTATCTCTGCAAGCAGCCCTGCTTAGGTTATAAAGTCTGACAGCCGTAGGAAGGAAGGACCTGCAAAACCTCTCGGTCGCGCACCTAGGATGATGCAGTCTACTGCTAAATGAGCTCCTCAGTGCGTTCAGTATGTCCTGCATAGGGTGGGACTCGGACTCCAGCAGAGATGACAGTTTAGCCACCATCTTTCTCTCTCCTATCTCCTCCACTGGGTCAAGGCGCTGCCCCAGGACAGAGCTAGCTTTCTTGATCAGTTTGTTCAGTCTCTTCCTATCGGCTGCTGTGATGCCGCTGCCCTAGCAGACCACTCCAAAAGTGATGGCTGATGCCACCACTGAATCGTAGAATGTCTTCAGCAGCGCCCCTTGAACACCAAAAGACCTGAGCCTCCTCAGTAGGAACAGCCTGCACTGTCCCTTCTTGTAGAGTGCATCGGTATTGTGTGACCAGTCTAGTTTATTGTTCAGATGAACACCCAGGTACTTGTAGGATGTCACCATCTCAATGTCTGTTCCCTGTATATTTACTGGTGCTGTGAGGGGTTGTCCTTGCCTGCGGCAGTCCGCCACCAGTTCCTTAGTTTTTCTCACTTTGATCTGGAGGCAGTTCCAATGGCACCAGTCCACGAAGTCCTGGATAAGCCCTCTGTACTCAGCTTCATCTCCGTTGGAGATGAGGCCGACAATCGCAGAGTCGTCAGAGAACTTCTGTAGATGGCAGTGTGTTGTGTTGTGTGAGAAGTCCGCAGTATAAAGGGTGAACAGGAAGGGACCAAAACCGTTCCCTGGGGGGCCCCCGTGCTGCCGATGATCGTGTCGGACACACAATCCTGGGTTCTCACAAACTGTGGCTGGTTTGTGAGGTAGTCCAGGATCCACGATGACAGGTGCTGGTCCACCCCTGTGCACAGCAGCTTGTCCTTCAGGATCATCGGTTGGATGGTGTTGAAAGCACTGGAGAAGTCAAAGAACATGATCATCACCGTGTTCCCGGGCTTCTCCAGATGGGACAGAGAACGGTGAAGGAGGAAGATCACTGCATCCTCCGTCCCGATGCCATGCTAATTGGCGAACTGGAGTGGATCCATTGCTGGTCCCACCAGGGGGCGGAGGTGAGCAAGGAGCAGTCTCTCCAGGGTCTTCATCAGGTGAGACGTCAGGGCCACTGGTCTGTAGCTATTCAGGTCTCTGGGGTGGGAGGTCTTTGGTACAGGTACCACACAGGATGTTTTCCACAACTGTGGTACCCTCCCCAGCTTCAGGCTCAGGTTGAAGATGTGCTCCACAATCCCACACAGCTGGTCTGCACAGGACTTGAGGAGCTTCGCGCTGATGCCGTCCGGTCCCAAGGCCTTCCTCGTCTTGATCTTCCTCAGCTCTGTCCTCACCTGGGTCTTAGTGAGGGTCAGGTTGGGGGGCTGTGTGTTGGGAGTGGGGGGGGGGGGGTGTTGGTGGGGGGGGGGGGTGGACAGCAGGTCTCAATGACGGTAGAGGCAGCAGTGGTTGTGCAGGCGGAGGGGAGGGCAGTTGGTCAAACCTGTTAAAAAAAAACAGGTTCCGATTGTTCACCCACTCCCTGCCCCCCGTGGCCTGGGAGGAGGTATTCTGGAGCCCAGAGATGGTTTTAAGGTTTCTCCAGACCAACCTTTGCAATATGTAATCTTTTCACATAAATATGCTTGTTTTTAAAGTGTAAATTTCCTGCCTTATCTTTAAAATTAAAAAATTTTCCCCCTCAGCTACCTGGCTCCTAACTGTAATTTATTGACAAAAAAGAGCTTTAGAAAAATAATCTGCGGTGTGACCTGTAAAGGCGTCGCCTCAGCTCTTGAGTGTTTTTTTTTTTTTTTTTCCCTGACCGGTGCTGTGTTGTGTCAGGTTCCAGCACGATGATCATGTCAGCCCACCCACGGTCTGATGCCGGATCTCTGCATCACATCTGTACCACGCTGGGTGCCCATGCCCAGTCAAGGTTAACTTATTTCATCAGCACCGTCAAAGCTCTTCACCCGCACCTTCCCCATGATGCTTCGGCTGTTCACTGAACTGTTTTTCTGGCCTACAGCTGCCAGCAACAATCAGGAGTGTTTCTCTCCGAGTTGGCCATGTGAACCCGGCTCAGTGGGCCATAAAAAAAAAGAGAGCGAGCCACTCCGAGTGAATCTGTGCCACCATGAATTAGCACTGTAGTGAGGGATGGAGTGTTTGTTTGTGAAATTATGTCTTTTTAAAAAAATAGTTCAGTTAACCCAGCAAACATTTTTGGACTCATTTTGAAGACATGCCCAAAGCAGTCTTGGGTTATGTGCCTTAAATGTGTCGTCTTTTTTTGTGGGATTTAGAAAAGCTTAAATGCATTTTGTATGAACCTTGCCAGAGGCATTTTTTTGGAAATTGTGAACTATGGTACATAATTGAGCAGCTTTGCAATACACAGTTTTTTATGTCAACTTTAAATGACCTCCTGTGGAAGCCTGATTATAGCTGGTTCATTGCCGTATTCATTAATTCTTATTAATGGTTAGAAATGTAATCGTATCATCACATATCATCAGATTTCTTCATGTGTGTTGAGCTGTGCTTCCACTGCAGGAATTTTTTGAGTAGAAGGGACCATCTGGCAGCAGTTCCCATATGTTCTGCCTGAAACGTGTTACACCTAAACCTATCTCATAAAAGTGAAACAGTGGCTGCACGTTGATTTATTTGAACAAGACTTTGTCATTGCAAAGATGCAACTTAAAGAATGTGACTTTTGTATTAAGCTGTTGATTGGTGACCTTGAAATTTAGTTGGGTTATAACATTTTTTAAATGTTTCCAGGGTTTCATTAAAAATGACCAACACATTCACATGCACATGATCTCCACTGTAATTAACTTTGGTCACTGTCTGCCGTTTCAGGGTGGATCACTGGAACAATGAAAAAGAGCGGATCGTTTTCATCACTGACAAGACTATGCTGGTCTTCAAGTACGACTTCATCATGTTCAACTGTGATCAGATGCAGAGGATCCCGCTGAACTACATCGACCGCATCACTTATGGCAAATTCACTTTCCCAAAACGGTCCCTGCTTGAGTGAGTCCCCTCATCTCCTTTAATATTAAACCTGCTGTTTCATTTCTGTCTGTAGCTTGGAGCTCAGAAGGTCTCTTCCGGACGATTCCTCAATTTCTTACTTTTCCCCAATTTGTTTAAGACGGGGATCTGCAACCTGGAACCACTGTAGCAAACTATAAAACCTCACAAATTTATACAAAAAACTGCAAATTCACAGGAAAAAATAAATTACACGGCGGGTACATTTTGATGGATGAAGTCATAAATTTGTGGGAAAAAGGTAGTAAATTTCCAAGATAAAGGTTGTAATCGTTCAAAGTAGAAGTTGTAAAGAGTCTTAGACTTTTGTGAAATACGGTGCAAATTTTTAAGAACTCCTAAACATATATACAGTATATACGTATATATATATATATATATATATATATATAAATAAAAAAATTCACACATTTACAACCAATAGTTCAAATTTTTGAGAGAACTGTTGCAAATACATAAAATAAAAACTGCACATTTTTTAGATAAAAGTTGTGTATTATGGAAAAATGTTACAAATGTAAAGAAAGAATTCTCAAATTTGTATTAAAAATTGAAATTTATGTGAGAACAACTCACAAATGTACAAGGGAAAAAACCTGCAAATTTAATACAAATTATATAGTTTTCCAAAGAATCTTAAAAATTTACAAGAAAAAATGTTAATTGGTTAGGGGAAAAAATACAAAATTTGCATACATAAAGTAGAAAATATGCAAGAATAAAATTACAAATGTTATGTGCAAAATATTTTTTTGAACTCCTCCATTTTTGGCTCAGATGCTCTGCTCTGCAGATTGGTTTGGACAGCATTTGCTCAGAATCGCTTTTGCTGACACCTGTTATAGTGGTATGCAAAAATTTGACCACGTCTTAACAAACAGCATGTTTTGTTTTTTTTTTCATTGAAACGAACAGCCCACGTGGCTAACCGTTAGGCCACCACTGCCCCCAATAAAATGAACAATAATAATAAAAAATACTGCTTTGAAATGTAACATGGTAATAATGAGAAAATGCACCACCACCATTTGAGGCAGCTATTTTGTTAATGCACAATTAATGTGAAAGCGTGTTTTTGATCCCGAAGGCTTTCCACACTTAAGGCTTTTAAGGTGGATTTATGCTTTGTGGGTCTGTGATGTGCCTACGCTTCAGACAAGGCCGGTACGCCCACGGCTGTATATATGCTTCACTTGTATCTACTGTTCGTCCAAGCGTTTGATGCGTGTGCAAAACCATCATCTGCAGTTTCACAACAGCCCAACAGGTGGCGCAAATTCACCGAGGTACCAGTTTAAAAGAGGACAAAAGCAAAAGCCACACACATTTTAGCAACGACAATAGCAACTGCACAAAGGCAAGAAAAGGAACTCCTGTGTTTACTACTTTTACTGCTAATCGTCTTTTATTTTTCTTTCTCTGGTCTCGTCTTGCCACATTTCTCTTTAATCCTTCTTCTTCTTCCCCTTCAACTTTGTTTGGTCTGTCAGTGGTGCCACCTTTTGAACGGGAGGTAGCATCTTGCACATGCGTGGTCAACGCACACAGTCACCGTGGTCGCAGAATTTCAGTTGCACATTCACAGCTGCGGAAGGACCCAGCAGAGCCTAGCAGACTGAAAAGGCTGACGACATTTATGCCACACAGGCCTCACGCTTGAGCGGATGAGCAGAGCATGAATCAAGCTTTAGCCCATGCTGCTGTTCGAGGAATTGGGAAGCAAAAAAGAAAAGGCCATTTTGAACAACGTTTAACTTACATTTACATGCTAACAGACAGAAAGTGTGATTAATCAGGAGTTAGCTATGGACATCATGTGATTAATCTTAACTAAATATTTTAAGTGACTGCCAGCCAGGACTTGACATTAGCACCCGCCCACCCGCCACTGGCAAGTAGATTTCGCCACTGGCGGGTAAGACTGCGACTCCCACTAGCCACTTTGGCAGGCTGTAGTTTTCTTAGACAGTATCTAAAATAAAACCTATCTGCAATGTGAGACTATGAAACTACAACTCCCAGAAGCACTATCTGCACACAGTGTGTGCTCACTGGTCCACTGTCACCTTGGACGGAGCCAGGCTGCACCCCTGTAAAGCCGCAGACAGCCTGCTCCGCAGGTCCGTCTCCTGTCCTGCCCCAGTTCACACCACAACCCGGTAGGAAGAAATGCCAGGGTGGGTGGTGACTTCTTATATTGAGCCCAGAGCGGAGCCAGACTCCGTTGCCGTTTCTCCAGACTAGCTCCAAAGTGAACTTGCCGTGGACGAACAGACGGCAGCCGGCAGGACACACCTGTCCCCGCTCTCAGCCATCAGATCATCGGGACAGCTGACCCTGACCTGTTATCCAGCGGTGAGTAGGCCCCAACATCAGCTCCTACCTCTGTGGTTAAACATGAGTGTTTTTAGAGCAAGAAGCTGCATTTAATGTCCGCACTGGTGCAAATGTAAGTTTTCTTACCGCACAGAGAAAAAGTGACTTGATTTGTTGATTTGTTGCTGTAAAGAACAAATGAAGCTTCTTCTCAGGTGAACTTTCATTTATCTGTGTTTTCTATTTTATTTTATCTTATTCATTTACATGCTGTTGTGATATGCAACTATTTCATGGAAGTAAATCCTCTAAATATGTCTTTTTAATGGGCTGTCCAGGGGTGTCCAACATATGGCCCATGGGCCAAAAAACAGCCCACCAGAAGGTCCAATTTTTTTCTCTGTGAATTTACAGCCTTATTTCTAGTAAATTTCTGACTTTTTCTACTGATTAGAATAGTTTGTGTAAATTTGAGACATTTTTCTCTGTAAGGTGAGACATTTTTTCTCATCGGTTTTCTTTTTCTTCTTTTTTCTGATGAGAACAAGGGACCCTTGATTTCAGGGGCAAAGGGGCAGGGGTACACATGAGAATTGGGATGGACCCCAAATCTACCTGTACTTCATTCTCACATTGCAAATATTTTTCTCGACTGTTTCACAGTATTTACTGCTGTTATTAACTACATAAACAGTGTTTCTGTTGCTATTTTTATGTACGTATAAGGGTCATTACATTTAAAAAGGTCGTACATTTAATTCAACTAAATTTTAGCAAGTGATAGTAAAATTTGATCATATTAAACATTCTACAAAATTGTGGCTAGTGAAAAGGCTGAGTGGTTGGTAACTTTGGAAAATCACTCGTCACGGTGGCCGGTGAGCAAAAAAGTTAATGCCAAGCCCTGCTGCCAGCACTTAAAACACAGTTGGGGCTTGTGAAAAAGTCTAGGCGCCGTACACTTACTTAATGAAGCACACCAATTTAAACAAACACCAAAATATGCTGTCTGCCAAGTGGTGGTCATATTTTTGCATGCCACTCTTTGTGAGATTTTCTTTAAGTCCATATATAACACAGTTTGATTTAAATAAACTTAAAGCTAATGAAAAGCGTTTAGGCACTGGTGGGCGAACAGAAATGGCAGAATTGAAGCCAGAGTGGCAGAGAGAGAGCGCCGTACGGAGGTTTTTGGGGCTGCAGAGCTGTCACTTGGAGCTGTCACTTAACTGATTAGTGGCAAAATTAATGTAGTCCTTTCATCTAAACCTTTTAAAGACGGCTCAGGGGATAGCAAACCAACTAAAACTAATTTGATGAATAAAGCGTAATGTGCTGTGAAGAGCTTAGAGAGCGTGGCCTTTATTGGAGGTTTTATCTCGGCGCATTACGTTGAATTATACATAAAATGCTCGTGGAAGCCACCCGGGAGTCCGACAGTAAAGAGACGCTTTCAAATAAGAAAGACGGGAGCCTCAAACATTTCCTCTTTCTGTCTTCATCCTCGGCGCTTGCTCCTTTTCATTCCCCGTCTCCCTCTCCCTCAGGAAGTGTCTCCTTTTTTCGTGGAGGTCGTTCTTATTTCGGTAGAAAGTGATCTACGGCGAAGCTCGTGCGTATATGGAAATGAATCATCTCTGCTGCTTTAACAGTACACGCAACTCCAGTTTCCACATCACAGAATACGTGTGAGAGGAAAACTAAAGTCAGCTGAAGGAATTTGCAGCTGTACTAATGCTGCATTAATGTTTTATTTGAAATGATTCTTAAAGGCAGAGCTCCGTGACATTTTCTGTTTTATTAGAGAATAAAGTAATAATCAGCTAATTTGTTTCCCCAGAGCTGATACCAGTGTTTACTGTAATGAGGCTGTACTCAAATATTCAATCACGTACTGTACACACAATAATATTCAGCTTATTTATTTTAAAAAATGCTAAAAATCTCACATTTTTGCCTACTGGAGGGGAGACTCATGTGGCTCTTTGTCTGGTCCTTCACCCAGGACCATCTGGTCTCGAAGACCCTACCAGCGTAGGGCTGGGCGATATAGCTAAAAAAAATATATATAGCAATATAATTTATCCATATCGTCATCTATATTTAGTCCATTGAATGCCCTTTAAAACTTGGTTTTACTTATATTTTTATAACACGCGCACACACACACACACACACACACACACACACACACACACACACACACACACTAGTGCAAGGGTCTGCAACCTGTGGCTCTGGAGCCACATGTGGCTCTTTACTCCATAGTCAGTTTCTCCCTGTGGCCTTGAGAAAAGAACTCACAAATTTCCAAGAAAAGAAGCAACAAATTTTCATGAAGAATGGTTGCATATTCACAAATAAAATATCATCAAAAGCAGAAAACATGAAATTTTATGCAAAAAAACCCCTTGCAGATTTAGAGAAAATGTTGCAATATTTTTTGCAATTTTCTGAGGGAAAACGTACCCACGATTTACAAGAAAAAGAATCCAAAGATTTAGAAGGAAAAAAATTACAAATTAACAGGAAAAAGTTGGAAATTTATGAAAAAAAATGTAACAAATTTATGTAAAAAAATGCAGCAGTTTTACTCATGAAATGCAATAAATTTACAAAGAAAAATGTAATAAATTTATGAGAATAGTTGAGAATTTATGCCAAAAATAATCAGTATTTATAGGAAGAAGTTTTGCTGCAATAAATGAAATGAATTTGCATTAAGTCTCCAATTTTACTCGACAAATGTATAAATGTTGCAAAGAAAAGTGTGCCAGATTTATGAAAAAGCAGAACACATTTATGCCAAAAAGATGACAAATTTGGGGAAAAAAAAAACATTAGTGTAATTAGGAAAACAACCACACAAACTCAGTTTTTGCAAATAATCAAAACTTTACCATAAAATGTAAGTTTGTGAGAAAAGGGTAACAAATTTGCAGTGAAAAAGCTGCATATTTATGTGAGTCTTGATGCTGTCATGCCAGATTGTGGTTGTAAAACTGCTGTTTCACCTTAGTTTTCAGACTCAGATATTTGTGGATCCATGCAGATTTTTTTTTAAAGACAGAAGTCACTCAAAGCGGCTCTTTGTGTGGTCCAGGTTGCTCACCCCTGCACTAGAGGGATAAAATAAAATGGAAGCCCACCTCAGAGGAAGTTCTTCACAACAGTACGAAATAATAATAATGGATTAGATTTATATGGCATTTTACATGTCAAATGACATCTCAAAGCGCTTGCATTGAGTCCATTATTCATTCACTTCAGACAGACATTGATAGTGGTAAGCTACCTCTGTAGCCACAGCTGCCCTGGGGCAGACTGATGGAAACGTGGCTGCCAGTCCACGCCAACGGCCTCTCCGACCACTACCGAACATTTATACACATCCATACCCAGTGTCATGGACACTGGAGGCAAGGTGGGTAAAGTGTCTTGCCCAGGGATGGGAGAGTGGGATTCGAACCGCCAACCCTCTGGTTATTGGACGGCCCGCTCTACCTCCTGAGCCATTGCCGCCACTAGTATGTAAGCACGTCTTTTTTTCCCTCAGCAAACTCACATTATCAGAATTCAAGTTTATCCACACAGATTGAACGATTTCATTTCATCACACATACTTGGTGGTCTAATAACAAGGAGCAGAAGTATAATTTGTTGCTTAAATGGTACTTTCTGCCTTCTAGCTTGGTGCTCAGCATAATCGAATAGGGGAAGGAGACGTTGTTTGTGGCGGCGCCTTGCATGGCAGCAACCCCTCTGATTGTAGATGTGATTAACATTGTAGATAGGAGAAACATAATTTCGTTCTACTGTACGTGATTGGCTGTATGGACTGAATGACAATGGAGATGACTTCTTATTATTTTTGTTTTTAATGGATGGATTGGACGGCGTATTTTTCTGCAGGATTGCCTTCCATAGGAACAGGAGTGAGACGTTTGCTCAGTAGTTCAGGTGGTTGGATTGGGGGGGGCACAGGACAGTCTGACTGTTCCCTCACAGGTCGGTGTCATGAAACACTTCTAACATTAAAAAACTTGACAGCGTGAATGTGCGAAAGTAATTTTCTGAAGAGTGATTATCCCTGCCCTGCAGTTTAAAATGTGCCCGAAGCTTTTTTCTGGCTGGAATAGCTGAGGGTGGGGGAATAAGCTGCTGCAGCAGGAGACAGAGAGGAAACGGGATGGGGGTGGGGTGGGGGTGGGGATAAGCCGAGTTACATTAACGCGGTACATTATATTTGATAGGTGCGATATAAGCATTTTATGTATCATGCACGGACAGATGTATCGATACATCGAGTATATTTGGTGTATCACCCAGCCCTATACCAGGGGTAAGTTGCCCCCGACAGCATAGCTCCTGGGACCATTAGGGCTAACTAAAAAAAAAAAAAAAAAAAAAAAAAAGTTGAGTTTATTTGATAATAATAATAATAATAATAATAATAATAATCCAACCTGGATTTTGCCCATAACCACTGGTTCCCTGTAGATTTGACAAAAACTCAAAAATTTGTGAGAAAAAGCATTTAAAAAGTTGCAGATGTGCACAAAACAGTCTCAGAATTACAGTATTTTCAAATGTATAAAAAAAAGTTGTAACTTTTTTAATGCAAAAAGTCACAAATATTTGTGAGAAAAGTGGCATATTTAAGTATTTCAAGTATATTTTAGTTTATAACTGACTGGATTAAATGAAGCTTTTATCTCTGACCCCCCCAGGCTTCACGGTCTCATTCTTCACTCTCATTAGTCTGACATGTGAAGGTTGTCATCTGACCACTTGATGTCAGTGTGCACCCTCGGTACGGGGAGGTTGGCGGCAGGAGCGCGCCACATCAGACAGCTGTGTGTGTGTTTGTCATGGGGGAGGGGGATGATGAGGAGGGGGTGGGCAACGTATTCCTCACAGAGCCACACTGACATGGAAAAGTGAGTAACAAAACAGACATTTGGTAACGGATGAAAACATGGTTAGAGAAAAATACTCTCACTGGCCACTTTATTAGGTACAGCTTGGTATAGTAGTGCAGAGTTGGGCCCCGTTTTGTTTTCCTCAGAACGGCCTTGATTCTTGGCGGCATAGATTGAACAAGGTGCTGGATTCCTCGTAGGTATTAGTGCATCTTGACACAATAACATCACTCATTTGCTGCAGGTGATGCATCGTGGTTTAATGTTGTCTATGCAAAATTCAGACCCAAAACATCCTAATGATCGGAGTGGTGCTTGCTGCCGTCTTCTGCCGTTGTAGCATATCTGTCCCTCGATTTCTACTGGGTGTTCTCTTCTGTGAGGTTATCACGTCATTACTCAACAGACCTGCTACAGACCCGCTGCCTGGCTTGTCTGGCATACCTTTGACACAGAGGAGAAGAGGGAGGGACATTTTTTTCACTGAAGCCCATAACTTAGGTAGTTGCAGATCAGCTAGCCTAACTAGTGTAACAGCTCAGCTCGTCTCTTTAAATTCTAGTCATCCCACTAGACATCTGTGGTCCCAGCTCATTCATTAATCCACAGTCAATAATTTCTCATCTCATTCTGACCTTTTTTTCTGTCATGACATGGGTACTGGGTCCGTTAGCATTGCTACTTTTGCAACAACAATTAGTGCAGCCAGGGATATTATGGTTCCTTTTTGAAAACTGCATCACCATACTAGACCAGTTCGTTCATTAATCCACAGTTGATTATATATGTTCTGCAATTCTGGCTTATTTTGTTGTATTTTGGCCATAATAGATAGTAAGTTTGGCTGCTGATATTAGCTGGTCTGAGCGTCCATGGTCAGGATCTTGGACCAACTTCAAGGTTGACCTGCTGGGTACAAACTGAGAGAGGAGTCCTGTAGTGTAACGGGTCGACGTCTGCTTATGTCTGTTTTCTCCAGCCCGATCATCTATCAGTCGTCTGTATATTTCATTCATATGTTATTTTAACTGATTTTATAGTGTATTATACTCTGGAAGGAGCCCCTCCATGATTAGCAGAAGTCAGCTGCAGTTAGCAGAGTTAGCCATTAACTCATTCAGGGATGTTTCTGTGCTTATTTCCACCCCAGGGACCAGTCATATTCTGTCAACCCTTCAACCTATCTCCAATAATGCTTTATTTGGCCTTTTAAATGCTAACATTCAGCCAATATGTGTTAATATGTTACTTAGTCCAACATCAAACACTGTGCTACCGTCAAAACAAAGCTCTCAGAGAAATGATGAAAGATGAACTGAGGCTAAAGCAATATGCCATAAAACAGCCTGTTATGAGGAGAGCTCCATCTCTGTGTGTAAAATGATACTGCAGTAATTAAACCCTGAGGTGTTTGACCAAAGCATGTCACAGACGTTTTATTAACACCTCTGGGAGCTGTGTCAGCATGTGGAAAAAGAGAATGATGGCGGCTCTTTAACTTCTCTGATTTCTCCTCTCCTAATCTTTGTTTCCCCGTTTTTCCTTTTCTACCTCTTTCCCTTGCCTCCGCCCGTTGTTTATCTCTTCTCCTTCTTCCCTCGATTCTGCTTTCTTCTTAGTATTTAGGTATTTGACATCATTTATCGTTTGTTATATTTCTGTTATATTTGGCTGAATTGTACAATCATGCTGTCAAAGTTAGATTTTATGCCATCCCAGGTCAAAAACTTAGTTTGATTGCTGGTATTTGTCTGGATTTTTTTGTGGGAGATATTAACAGTTTATGACAAAGACTTGTAGATTTCAGAACTAAGAATGCCAAAGTTCCTCTGAGAGGTTTATTTGGCATCAGTACGCTCCTCCGTATGTGCCCCATCAGCCTCCCTAAACCTCAGCGATGCCAGTAGAATCTGTGGAGGGAGTGTCAGTATTTTTAGTCCTGATAATGTTGTTTTCTTCGCACATTCTCCAGGTGCAGCCGCAAAGGGAAAAGGCTCAGAGTATTCAGCATCTGTGGGGGGAAAGATGTGTTTTAAGTGCCTTCTTTCCAAACTGTCTAGACAATCTAATTACCCAGCACATCATCTGCTTTTTTTCCCTCTTTTTTCTGAAAGAGTTGGGTGTGGAAGTTTAAAGAAGCCCCACTAGCGGTTGCTTCAGTAACTTTTGTAAGAAATATAAAAATTCATGAAAGTTTGAAATAATCCCAGCTCTGCTCTCCTCTGTTGGGTGTAGCCTCATTTAGCTCCAATCTCTGATCAAATCATTGATGAAAAAACCCTTCTCCATACTTGTTAAATTAGGGTCATACTACTGAGCACAGACTGTTGTTTTCCAGACGAGTACATTGACAAAGCTCACCTTCTCATTTGTTCATTTGGGTGGTTTGTGTTGCATTAGTCCTCGTTTTTTTTCTTCTTCTGCCACATCTTTATCAAACAAAGCAGTGTTGAACCAGAAGGGGGCAGTCACCACAAAGTTAGCAGTTGTCTAACCTGTCATCAAGTTTATATCTGGAGAGATGAGCTTTCAGGGAGAGTTGCACAACTATTGCAGATATTTTTTTATTTCAAATGGAAGAAAACTCTGTGCAACACAGACTCCACCCACATCTGGTTCTGCCCAGTTCCACAGGCTTCAAGTGAGGAGTACCAAAAAAAGACACACTCTCTTAAATTTCATTGGACTTGAGCCTGTATCTTTGATTATGGGGTGGTGATGTATGGTTCAGGTTAGGAGGTGGGGGTGGGGGCTGGGGGTGTTTTCCAATCGTAAAGGTTTAGTCAGATGTCTAGCCATGCCAATTTATCTGATGCTGCCTCGTTCTGCAGGCTGCAGTGGAGGAGCTTTTCCTGTTTTGATGGGTGGACTGTTTATGTGAATGAGATGCATTTCAGTTAACCACCACAAGATGTCCCTAAAACCCAAATTTCCAAGATTTCCATACAGTATCTTCAGGAACTCCCAGGCAAGTCACTAAATATGCTGGATATGCTTTGGGCTGTTGAGCGTCAAATATGCAAATGTGTGCAGGTGCATCTTAATAAATTAGAATCATCAAAAAGTAAATTTATTTCAGTAATTCAATTAAAAAAGTGAAACTCATATATTATATAGATTTATTATACACAGAATTATATTATACAAGTGTTTGTTTTAATTTTGATGATTATGACTTGCAGCTAATGAAAACCCAAAATTTAATTTCTCAAAAAAATTAGAATATTGCATAAGATCAATTTAAAAAAAAAAGTTTTTTATAGAAATGTTGGCCTACTAAAAGTATGTCCATGTACACACTCACTACATAGTCAAGGCTCCTTATGCATGAATTACTACATCAGTGCAGCGTGGCATGGAGGCGATCAGCCTGTGGTGCTGCTGAGGTGTTATGGAGTCCCAGGTTGCTTTGATAGCAGCCTTCAGCTCGTCTGCATTGTTGGGTCTGGTGTCTCTCATCTTCCTCTTGACAATACTCCATAGATTCTCTGTGGGGTTTAGATCAGGAGAGTTTGTTGGCCAATCAAGCACAGTGATGCCATAGTCGGTAAACCAGGTTTTGGTACTTTTGGCAATGTGGGCAGGTGTCAAGTCCTGCTGGAAAATGAAATCAGCATCTCCATAAAGTTTGTCAGCAGAGGGAAGCATGAAGTGCTCTAAAATTTTCTGTTAGGCGGCTGCACTGATTTTACTTACTTACTTACTTACTACTCCTGCGGGGTGGGGACTGGGTGGCCATCACCATGCATAGAGCCAATCAGGTTAACCAGTGCGTGCCAACATTGCCGATTTTGGGCCAGCTCCTCTGCGTCGTCAGCAGCGACTCCGAGCCAACCATCTGGTGCATGGCTTGCCCCAAGGTCTTTTCCACCCTGAGGCGCTGGGGTTGAACATGAGGACATGGCCAAACCAGCGCATACGCCGCTGTGTAATAAGGTGGGATGCTGCAGGCTGATGTGTACGGGCTCAGAGCACGTCATTAGATGTGCACTGGGGCCACCTGATGTTCTCGATGGTTCTGAGGGCCCAACTATCAAACCCATCCACTCTCGAGGCCAGAGTCTTTTTCAAGGGCCATGTCTCCGACCCACAGAGTAGAATGGAGAGGACTGACACATTGTATACGCGGAGCTTCGTCTTTCGGGAGATTGAATGATGGCACCAGAGAGATTTCCATAGTGCTTGCAGGGCTGATGCAGCGAGGCCACGTCTGCGGTTGATCTCTGGTTTCATGTCCCCGTTGTTGGTCACTGTGGAGCCCAGATACACAAAGGAATTGATTTGGACTTGATAAAGCACAGTGGACCAGCACCAGCAGATGATTTGGCTCCTCAAATCAGGTGCCAAGTCCTGTCATTTCGATATCAAGATCCCAGAGTCTGGAGGAAGAGTGGAGAGGCACAGAATCCATGTTGCTTGAGGTCCAGTGTCAAGTTTCCACAGTTGGTGACAATTTGGGGAGAAAAAGTCATCTGTTGGTGTTGGTCGTCTTTGTGATGATATTCTAATTTATTGACATGCACCTGTATTGTGAGTTTCATGGAGGCACATCCTTGTTATTTGTCTCCACTGCAGTGCATAGTTCATGGCTTCATATTATCCCTGTTTATCCGCTTCTGAGCATTTCCGCCATCATGCTGGCAAATTCAAAGCTTATACAGCAGGTGGGAGCCCTAAGGTGCTTTGAGTCAGAAGTGAGATGACCAAATTGAAGATATTTCTTCTAGTGACTGGCATAAGTTTAAAAAAACAAACTGTCTGAAACTGAGCATTAAAAGTAGTCTGGACCCTGAGCTTTTGGCTTTATATAGATTTTCTGGTGCATGGACTGACCTCATTATTTGAGCGCTGGTCATGTTGATTATGAATTCAGTTTTATTTGCTATATACAACATCAGTCAGAGCAATATGGTTTATAAATTAATGTTCAACTTGTGTAGGTAGGTTTATTGAAAACTAAGGTCAGACTGGGTTTTCAGGCAATGGCTGCCCACTACATAATGTATAAAAAATGACATGTTGCACTGACCTTAAACTAACACCCTCTTTGACTCCACAGCAGTGATGTGCTGTCAGATATTGTAGATCCACCTGTGACTCCAGTCTTGTTTTAACCCTACAACCGGAATGAAAAATGCTATCAAGCCTCAAAAACAAAGCCTAGATCAAGAGTGGATTCTCCACACAGGCAGCTCCTGTGGTGTATGCTGTGAATTAATAAACGACAATAAGTCATGCTGGTATGGGGCCTGCTGCTGTAAATTTATGCATCTTGGGAACAGCTTGTGGACTCTGCCTTTGCTCGGTGGAAATATCTTTTGCCAACAGCCTTCAGCTCTTTGCATCATATCATCAATGACTGCTCTACCTTGCAGGCTTCAGAGGTTGCATAAGCAGCTTTATCATGATTAATGCAAATGTTCCTTTTCTATTTTTCTTTGTTTTTCCAGTCCCAGCTCCACCTTTTTTTTTTTCCTCTCTTTTGAGTCCTTGTTGGATGGATACATGTATGGATGGCTGACAAACCTGCAGGCAGTGTTGAGCAATCGGACCAGATTTGTTTGTGCGCTCTCAGACAATGTGGGACACTTGCCATGACAACTGGAGCTGGAGCTTGATATTTATCTTTGTGTGTTGACTTATGAGCCTGAAGCGCTTGAAAGCCCAGGGAGTATATTTTTTTATTATTATTATTTGCCGTTGAGCTGAGAATACAGTGTTTCTCTTGTGCATCTGTGTCTTTTGTGTAAACACAGTGGATTAGGAGGAACGCCGCTGGAAAGGTCAGATGAGTGCGGACGTCCTGGAACTGATTTTGATGCAGGTTCTAATTGCATCGCCGATAGCTTTCACAGTGTTGGCGTACCTGTTGGCTTCATGGCGCCGAGGTGCAGTGAAAGTCCAAACCCCGGCTCTGCCACATAAACGCACAAAAACTTTCAAGGCCTCTGGCTGGAAGGCCCAGCCCTGTTCTGCCTGTTTGGGCTGGCCTCCCGCTCGGTGATAGCTTACCTGTGGAATTCTCCAAAGCTTTTTTATATCCTCATTGATACTAAGGCAATAGGTGCGCGCTCTTACAAAGGGGCAGTGTGTACAAACCTAACTCCACCATCCTCACCCACCTCAGCTGAAATATAAGCAGTCTTCTTTAGCCCAGGCTTTGCTTTTGTATGTCCCCCCCCCCCCCATCTTCCACTCCCCCCACACACACAACATTTGCTCAGGAGGAGGCACAAAATGTTCAGCAGTAGTATTGTCATTTTGAAAGCGCTTGGGTAAACAGGGCTGGGAGATCGCATTATGATGCAGCCCCTCCCTTGGACCGTGACATATCAACAGCTACACTGCTATTGTTTAGCCTCAGGTGTTTAATTCTGGTTGTCAGGAAGTGCTCCGTTGCACAAGACATGTGGTAAAATGAGCACATCTGCATGACAGGTCATTAAGGAAATCAGAACGCTATTGGGAAATCGCCCGCATCCTGATTTATTCGTCTTCTTTGTCGCATTTTATTTAATGAGAAAGCAGCAAGTACTGTTTTTTTTCCCCCCACACACATAAACTCCGACCACTAACGCCAACATGAGCAGTGACAGCTGCTGACAGAGGCGCTGAGTGCGTTGCAAGCTCAACTTTACTTTATGGGCACTGCTTGCACAATTCTAATTTGTTGAATTGTGCAAGTTGTCTCTTGAAACCTGTCTTCTCTTCAGGGTCTCTGCACAGCATAGGAAAATAAATAAACTGGAGTGTTTGTACATCCACTCATCCATGCTGCATAAGCAGGGGTGACTCATGTGTGGGGTTACTGGTATGTTTCTTTCCTGATTGTCAGCATTCAAAGTGTGCAGAAGGTGAAAGACTTGTATCACAGTGTGCTACAGTTTCCTAAAGCCACACCGAAATCTCAGAGGTGACTAAGATATGAGTAGTGTGTTCAGAGCCTGGGGGTTCAGATTGAATTTTGACATGTTTGGGGTATTAAGAAATCCTGAAGATAAAATTTTCAGTACTCTTTCTAAAAAAAAAAAATCAGGTACCCCTTCTTTACCCTGCTTTACTTTCAAAGCCGCCACCAGAGAGCAGTCTCTGTTGGTGGACAGACAGCTGAGCTCAGTGACCTGTGAAATATGGCGATGGCCAGTACAGTAGCTGACAAGTATGCCTTCAGGAACAATGTGATAGAATGGGTCCGTTGTTTCTTTATCGTGACTACCTATAACACACTGACGCGGAGGAGGCTGGGGTCTGCGACAGGCCGGCTGACCATGTCCGTGCTCTAACTTGACAGGAAATGAGGCTACAGCCACCAAACGTGGTACATATTTTGAGCTTGGGACTAGCACCTATGGCTATACTTTTGGGGTCATAGGGTCAGAGGTCATGTCGGAATACCAAATAAACTATATGTCAACAACAAAGACAGCTAGGGCCAACAAGCTTGGTACATAGGTTTACCTTGGGATCCTGACCTAGAACTATGGTTTTGAGGTCAGACGGTCAAAGGTCAACATTTGCATTTACTGTGCCCTATTAGTATAGAATGAGGGTCACCAAACTTGGTACCTGTGTTTACCTTGTGACCCTGAACCATTCCTACTGGTTTGGGATCGCAAGGTCAAAATGCCATATAAATAAACTATATCTCAAGAACAACGAAAGCTAGGTTAGCCAAACTTGGTACACAGGTTCACCCTGACCTCTGACTATGGGTTTGGGGTGAAAGGTCATGGTTTTAAATCTATAGGGCTGCAGAGGGCGTGGGTTTGCATCTTGGTTGAGTGCATCCTAGTTTGTTTGTGCAATGGTTGAAACTTTTGTCTCACAGTGAACCGTTTACATATGCAGGTTTGGTTTTTTTTTTTTTTACCTGCATGGTAATCCAAAGATGTGTATACCAGGTCAAATTATAGCTGTGGAGGAATGGTTTATGTCGTGGCCAATTTACCAATTAAAGTAATCACTACTTTACTTTAAGCCATACTTTCAGCCTGTGTGATATGACCAGAATTTCATATCACGATATAAGTAATCTTTTTTTTTTGTACTTATATATATGATATACATTTTCTGTAAATTCTATAGTTTATATATCACAACCAAGAAAAAATACCATCTCTTTTTCTACATTTTAAATTACATAGTGAAAGAAATCAATTGTACACATTTATCTGTCATTAATATTATGCACCCTTTTTCCTCTCTTAATTTTTCAGTGTTGTTATAAAATAGTTTGTTTTAAATGTGCATTTGAGGGCTTAAACTTTATTCATTATCGCTACTTGACTATTTAAAAATGATTAGAAATCAAGTTACAGTTAAGAGTCAGTTTGTTCCTCCAACATATTTAATTCATTATTTAGTGTGTATGCGGCCGCTGTCACACACCTTTGCAGCTTTAGTAACATTTTTTCAGACAAAATTAAGAAACTCGGCAGTAATTTAAAGCAAAGAAACGATGTAATGTTTCTTATTAGCAACAAGTTAGTGTCGTCATTTAGCATTTGCTGTTTTATAATTAGAGAGAGATGGCATTAACGTTACTTACCTCCAATTAAAACGAGGTTAGAGGACTATCTGATGCAGCACGGTGGGAAAAAGTCCCACATCCCTGGCAGACAGAAGTAGCGGCTATATGACCAAAACATTAGCTTGTGGTTAGCTGCAGTGCTATCCTCCAGAACCCACTATTGCACACACCTGGCACACTGCGGGGGAGAAGCGGGGCGGTGACGAGTAGAAACGGGTTATGTGTCTTTTAAATCCTGATATAAATGATACAGTTTTATATGAAAAGTCGGACGTTTTTTATCGTGTCACCGATATATATGTCATACCGCACAGCCCTATTTCAGACATGCACAAAGTCCACAACAGTCTTTACCATCGGCAAGATTTTTATTCCACGAGCCGATTCCAGTAACCAGTAAGCAAAGGACATCTTCCACCGTCTGTTATGGCTTGTTGTGATGGTCCAAAAACTGTTTGCTCTGACTCCACAAACAATTACCTGAGTCAGGTGCATCCCATTTAAACCTATTCCTCTATTTCCACTCACACTCCTACTCTCTCTAGTGGTAGGAGGCTCAGTAAACGTAAATACAGTTTGAACCAAAGAGATGCATAAATAACACCAAAAACAAATTGCAAACACATGAAAATATTGGTATTGTCCCTGGTTATCGGTCCAGAATGTCGGGGCATCTCCATCTTTTAGGAAGATAGTTCATCATAAGATATTTTTGTACAGTATGTGTAGCACTCAACCCATGTAACTATTTAATTAAAAGGAAATAAACCAGTATTAAAGTTGTAGTACTATGGGTGGGGCCCTGGGTTCTTTAAATTTAGACTTTAATATTTTCGGTGCCTCCACTTATTGAGAAATAAACCAGTGAAGATGTATATATTTTCCCAATAAGGAAAAAAATAATAATTTACAGCAAGACACAATTTAACTAACTTGTATGGAATGACTTTAAACAAAATGACTTAAAACAGACACAAAAACAGCAATTTTAAAGTCAATTGAACTGATTTAGTGAGATTTCAACATTTAAACGATATTTACAGCAGTCTTAAATTGGAGTCACTCATTCACACACATCAATCACACACATCAGCCCTATTTTCCTAAAAGTCTGAAAATACTGAAATAAATTTTAAAAAAATCCCTCACCGTTGCAGGCCTGATAGTCTTCAAATGGAAATGTTGGAGTAGCGATTCAGTTTTATTGAAGGTCAGAAAAGAAGGATCGGCGGGGTTAAAAAACATCACCTGGAATGTTAGCTGAGGAGAAGCATTGGTGGGGAAAACGTTGAGGGAGAGAATGACCGTTGGTGGAGTACAGCCATTGATGGGGAAGGAGCCCGTCGTTGGAGAGTCAAACTGCCGGACTGAGCCGTTGGTGTGGAGAAGAACAGTGGGTGATGACAGAGCTGTTGCTGGGAAAAAGAGATGGGGATCTAGGGGCCCTAGACAAGCAATGAAGTCCGTCTTCTTGAAAAAAACGGTCCGGTCGGGGTCCAGATCGGTCTCTTTTATCTCTCTTCCTTTCTGAAAAAAAAAAAAAATACATTTGCCTCTCCAGCCAGCTAATAACTTACTGAATGATAGCTAGAGTCCATTTCTATTTGAACTAGGCCCACTTTAAACATTTCAATGTTAACACAGTCTGCTAATATTGCAAACTGACAAGAAAAAAAATGACAAATGTAATATTTGCTATTGATACTTTGTTATAAAATGAAATTAATTACTCATTAGCGATTAAAAGAATTTACCTGGCTGTCAGCAATCAAGCTTTTCTAATCAGGTTGTAACTTTGCGTTTTCCCGATGACGCAGAAAGACCAAATCACCTTCAGCCTTCTGTTACCAACTGCTGCATCTCCCTGAGACTCCAGCCTTTCAAGGCGCAAAACTTGTAACCGTTATTAATTGCTCTGCCCATCTGCCTTCTGGACAAAAACTGATTGGTTTCCCAAAACTTACATTCCAAAGCACTTGTCAATCAAAATACCAGGTTACATCGTAAATGAATTATTAACAGCTTTTTATACAGATATACCACTCAAACTCATTAGAAAATTATTGCAAAAATACAATAACAGCTTTAAAAAAAAAAAGAAAGAAAGAAAGAAAAGGAAGAAAACAACCACTATCATTTCACATTTTAAATTAAATTAAACCATTTACAAAGATTACATTTACAAAAAAACACTGTTGTGTCTATAAATAATTATAGACAGGGCTACATCCTCCCCCTTCTAAAAGTCTAGATGTCCTTATCAGACTTCTTTCTTAAAGTGGATAGGTGTTTCTTTTTAGTCTTACATGATGAGTTCTTGAGAAAGTTATGGCTTTGAATGGTCTGGCTCACATCTTTATTCCTATGCACTGAGGTTCAACTGAATAACCAAGCCCTGATGTACTATGGTTACAGGCTCCTCAGTCTGATTACTATGTTGGTCATATGTTAGACGAATAACAGGTTTTATTTCTCTTTGTGACTTTCTAATCAGTGATACTTCTTTCTGTTTTCTGAAGTTCTGGGAGTCACAGGAATGTCTGGGTCTGATTCAGCTGCAGTTTCTGAAACTGCTCTGATTCAGAGGGACTGGCTATATTCTGCTCTAATTTTTCTTCAGATGACTGAACTTTCAGTGGCAGAATCTGTAACATTTTCAGAATAGTGAACTGGACTAGAAAGATATCTCTTGACATCTTCCATATCAATGAATGGAGTTTCACGTTCAAACTCAAGCTCTGGTTGGGATGAGTCTGTTTCACTTTGTACGATTTGAGTTTTAGAGTGTCTGTAGCTTTTCTGTTTGTGTTGCAACCTTGTGACAGGGAGCTTTGTAAGAGGTTCTGGCTCTTCATAAGATATAGGCAACTTTACAAGATACCCATTAGGTAAAAGATGATCTCTATGCATAGTCTTGATAATTCAATTCCCATATTCAGCTTTAACCTGATAGACAGGTAAGTTGGGCAACTTTTTGACTATGACATATGGAGTAGACCTCCAGCGATCTTGTAGTTTGTGTTTGCCTGTCAAACCAATATTTCTTAGCAAAACTCATCATCATCATCTTCTGCCAATGGCAGGTCTTTCACATGTAGATCATAACGTGACTTGTTCCTCTTGTGGCTTTTGTCTGCTGTCTCTGTTGCCAATTTGTAAGCTTTCTGTAAATCTTGTCTCATTTGGTTTACATACTGTTGATAAGATAATTCATTCTCTCCATCAGGTGAGGAGCCAAAATAAATGTCAACTGGTAACCTAGCATTTCTCCCAAACATTAGGAAGTATGGTGAGTAGCCTGTAGCTTCATTTTTAGTGCAGTTGTAGGCATGCACTAACCGACTGATATGTTGGCTCCAGTTACTTTTCTTTACAGTGTCCAGGGTACCAAGCATTGATAGAAGCGTTCTGTTGAAACGGTCTGGTTGGGCGTCACCTTGGGGATTGGTAGGAAGAGGTACGGGATTTACGAATCCCAAGCATGGAGAGAAGTTACTTAATTAAACGCCTCTCAAACTCTCTTCCTTGGTCTGAGTGTATTCTTGCTGGTAATCCATAATGCACAAAGTATTTGTCCCACAAAATTTTAGTAACTGTTATGGCCTTTTGATCTTTGGTAGGGAAAGCTTGTGCATACCTTGTGAAAGGGTCGGTCACAATTAAAACATTTCTGATGGCTTTGGAGTCTGGTTCAATCTGCAAGAAGTCAGTACAGACTAAATCCAGAGGACCATTGCTAGTCATTTGGTTTAGTGGGGCTATTTGCTGTGGAATTGTTTTCCTGGAAATACATCTCCCACAATTTCTGATATATTCTTCAATCTCAGCAGTCATGCATGGCCAATAAAACCTATCTTTGATCAGCTCAGAAGTTTTTTCAACTCCTAAATGCCCACACTCATCATGAAGGAATCTCATCACAATGGGTCGTTATGGCTCTGGTAACGCAAACTGTCTAATCTCTTTACCAGACAGTGTTTTCCTCACTCTGTACAGAAGTCCATTTTTTGCCTGTAGTTTAGTGCACTCTCTGATCAGGACTTTAACATCATTAGATGCATTTTTATCATGAACAGGTGTTTGAGATTCAACAGCCCGTTTTACTGATCCTATGACTGGATCTAACTCTTGAGCTGTTTTTAGATCTTTGGGGCTCATCTGATCTACTGGGTTTGTGCCAAGGCTTACAGGACTAACATAGACCTCAGGGATCGCTGTTGGCGGTGCTCCTAACTGGTCCAGAAGTCTAATTGGAGCACTAGCGATTTCAAGGGCACAGGCTTGCTTGCAAATAGTTTTAGTTCCTAAATGTGAAATATCCATCCAGGACAGGGTAAGTGGAAGAAGATGGATGGATGGATGGATGGATGGACAGGGTGTCTTCCCTGTCATTCTGTCTTGACAGCAGGTCTGCATCAATGTTGTGACATCCTGGACGATACTGAATGTTGAAGTCATAGGTGGCCAAGGCAATTAACCATCGATGGCCTTTAGCATTCAGTCTTGCGGAGGTAAGTACATATGTCAAAGGGTTATTATTGGTTCTTACTGTGAACTTTGCTCCATACAGGTAGTTTTTTTTTTTTTTGTTTGTTACTTATTTGTACCCGTAGATAGACTTGGTTTGCAGTCTGGTGACAAGCCACCGGCTGCTGGTCACTGCGTGCGCGAGCGCCCTAAACCTACATGTTTTTGGTGTGCAGGAGGAAACCGGAGAAATCCCGGAGTAAACCCACGCAACACGGGGAGAACATGCAAACTCCACACAGCTCACTGTTGGTCGGAGGCTGGGATCGAACCCACGATCTCATGATCCCCGCGATCCCCCGGCCGAGGGTAAAACTGTGCTGCCACAGTGCTAAACCACTGCGCCACCGTGCAGCCCATTTTAATGCTAGGAATTCTAGCTGATGGACAGGATATCTCTGTTCAGAGGTGCTAAGCTTTCATCTCGCAAAGGCAACAGGTCTAAGGCCTTCTGGATACTCTTGATTTAGTACAGCACCTAAGCCATGCATACTGGCATCAACATGCAGTATGTATGGTTTTGTTGGGTCAGCGAAAGCCAGTACAGGAGCATTTATGAGACAGTCAATGATTTTATGGAATGCATCTTTACAGCTTCCATCACAACGATCTCCAAATGGCTCCGATGTTTTGAAGTAGCTCTTGACTGAACCTCTACTTTGTAACCTCCTTTTCTGCTGAGTAGGGGGATAGCCTTTTGTGAGTTCTATCAGTGGACACACAATGGAGGAGTAGTTAGCAATGAATCTCCTATAATATCCACAAAATCCAAAGAATGACTTCAGTGACTTTAGATCTATGGACTCTTTCCAGTTTTTCACAACTTCGACTTTTTCTGGATCAGTGGCAATTCCTGACTCTTGACACAATGTGACCTACATACTTGACTCTGGGCTGACAGAATTGACACTTGTTGATGGACACTTTGAGACCCACTTCTTCCAGTCTATCGAGAACTTTCAGTAGGCGGTGTTCATGCTCTTCAAGACTTCTTCTGAATACAGTAATGTCATCTCAATTGACGATGACTTGAAGAAGGTGCATGTTTCCAACAGCTTTCTCCATAAGCCGTTGAAAAGTTGCTGGTGCTCCAGTAATACCTTGTGGCATTCTCTCAAATTGGTAAAAACCAAGGGGGCAGATAAATGCTGTTTTCTCTTTATCTTCCTCAGACATGGCTATTTGGTAATAACCGCTTCGAAGCTCAAGCACTGAAAACCACTTACTGCCTGAGAGACAACCAAGGGCATCCTCAATGCATGGCATGGTATACTGGTCTGGAATGGTACGACTGTTAAGTGTTCGATAATCAACACACATCCTGATGCTGCCATCCATTTTACGAACAACTACGATAGGAGATGCATATAGACTGTGGGACTCCTTCACAATTCCAGCTGTAAGCAGTTGCTGAATGTGTTTTCCCACATTGTTTATGTCAGCAGGTGCCAATCTGTGAGAGCTCTCTCTGAATGGTTTTGGGTCATTTAGCTTTATGTGATGTTGCACACCTTCTGCTAATCCTACATCCCACTCATGTAAGGAGAGCACCTTTTTCTTTTCAGCTAACTTTTGACATACAGTGGTACCTCTACTTACGAACGTCTCTACATACGGAATTTTCAGGTTACGAGACGCCTCAACGGGAAAATATTGCCTCTAGTTACGAACGAAATTTCAGGATACGAAAGGCAAAAAAGTACGCGCTCCTCGCAGCTTCCGTAGTTTACCGAACGTAAACATACCTGTAGCTGCTCTGCCATTGGCTATCGCCTAGCATCTTCCTGGTATCCCATTGGCCACGAAGTTTTTTTTTTTTTCCAAAACTTTATTAAGAACAAGGTGAAAGTTTTACGTGTGTGTACAGTACAGAATTAACATTTATTCGCTATGGGCCCCAAGAAAGTGACGGAGATAAGTGGAAAAGGAGAAAAGAAGAGTTTTTTTGTCCATACAAACAAAGAAAGGAGATAATCGAAAGGTATGAAAAGGGGATGCGTTTGGTTGATCTCGCCAAAGAATATGGCCGTAATACATCAACGATCAGCACGGTATTAAAACAAAACGAAGCCGAACGCACTTACAAGCCGACAAAAGCAAACGTCCTTGGATCAGAACATGAACCAAAGAAGGCAAAAGGTGACGACGTCGACGACGATAGCAGTTAAAGGGTAAATGAACATAATTTTTATTATTCTTTCTCTTTTATTATTCTCTTTTATTATTCTTTCTCTCATTTTAAACTCTCATTTTATGTTTACTGTGCAGTAATCTAATTGTAACATGTATTTGTTACATGTTTTGATGCGTTTTTACGATTTATAAAAAATTTATGCCCGAATTTTGGGGGCTTGGAACGGATTACGGCATTTACATGTAAAACGCGCCTCTACTTACGAATTTTTCACGTTACGAGAATTCTTCCGGAACGAATTAAATTCGTAAGTAGAGGTACCACTGTAGTCTGTTCTTCCAGTGTTCCGGTACTGGGGAGTCTCCAAAATCAAATAGCTCTGGATCTAAGCTGTCGGAGGGATGGCTGTTTGGCTGTGGAAGAGTAACTGTTTCAACAGCATACATTTCTGCAATGACGGTGCCAGCTAGTATAGAGGCAAATTTTTGGGACTCATTCTGTAGTAGCACTGTGAAATTATCAGCATCTATTTCATTGCTGGGGAGTACACTGGTCTGCAGTAGTAAACCACCAGGAAGTGACTGCATTGCAGGTTTATCTACAAGAACAATTTCTTTGGGCAAAGGCATTTGTGGTTCTACTTCAAAGGTGACATAACATCTCTCACCAGGGGCCATTGAAAGGTTACCAGGACCTTGCCACTTGACATGTCCAATAATTTCATCCACTCTTTCTGACTGAATTTTGACTTGGATTTGGTCATACACAGCCTGTATTCTCATGGAGCACAGTTTAGCTTGGTTACTATTTTCATTTGAAAGTTCCCATAATCTGTGGAACAAAAAAGCATTTGTTCCCACAATAACAGGTACTTGGTGGCAGTGTTGTGGCTGTGGGCAAATGAGAGCTATAACATTAACGGGTCCTTTAACTCCTGCCATGTCTTCTGGGAATTCCATCTCCACTATAACATAGCCTCGGTAGGGGTATGCACTTTCTGCTAACCCCCACATTGCTAGAGATGCAACAGGTTGAATGGGAACATGGGGCAAGTGCGTTTTGTATCAGTCTTCAAAGACTATAGTCACATTTGACCCTGAATCTATAAGAGCTTTACATGCCATTTCATTGACTTTGATGGTAAAGATTGATGAAGGACCCACTAAGTCTTCAGGTGTGCCTGTGTTAGTCTTAAAGGTTTGTATTTTGTTGATTCTACCAATAACTTCTTTTTCTGAAGTGTCTTTAGGGCTTTCTTTTGTTCCTTCAGAGGCTCCTCGTACTTGGTGAATCAGTTTTTTTGTTTGTTTTTTTTAAACTTTCTGAGCATTCTCTGGGGCTGTGCACCTTGGTGCAATATGGCCACTTTCTCCACATCTGTAGCAGAAGTATTCATCTGCGTCTTTGGTTGCCCGAGCTTCAAATGAAGCATTTTTGTGACTTGCAGTGGCTTTGGGTTTAGGAAACTGGTTGGAGATCTCTTGTGAAAGATGCGATGGATGTACAGTAATAACACTAATTTGCTCTTGTAAAGCTTTCACTTGCTTTTTGAGTGACTGTATTTCATTAATTGACTCACTTTTCTGTTTCTTTTTAGCCTTGGACCCAGTGAAGAAATGAACATTGGCTGCTGGCTGAAGCTGCATATTTGTGTCGTTCTCTTCTTCCACTTTGAAATCATTTTGCTGGATTTCAACTATTTCTCTGTGTGTGCTTGGACTGCGTGCACATGCTGGTGGGGAACATGTGTACTTAACTTGTGTCTAACTGCTTCATGTTCTTCTAATTCTCGGATCTCCTTTAGTAACAGAAGAAAAGTAGGCGGATCAGATTTCCTTTCTCTTAATTTCAACTGGAGTAGCATTAGGTCTGATTCCATAGCTCCTCTGAGAAGTTGCTCAACCCTTGCTTGGTTCGCTGCACTTGCAGGAAGACCACCTCTCTGCACTACTTTACTAAGGGACCTCTCTATTTTGTGTAAAAACTCTGACAACTTTTCACCAGGTTGCTAAGTAACCTGAATGACAAATACAGGTCCTCACCAGACTCTGAGCTTGTAAATGTGCTTTCTATAGCCTCAGTGTATTCTAAATAGCAGGCACCTGGAGTTGCCATGCGTACAGCCTTCATAATTTTGAGAGCAGGGCCTTTCAAACTTTCTACTATTCTCTTCTCTCGGTCTGAAAAATCACATTCGTCTGACATGATTTTTGCCTGCTCAATCCAGTTGTCAAGATCTTCTTCTGCTAGTGGAGTGGGGTATACTCCTGAAAATGTCCTTAGACGCCTATAAGCATGACTTTCTGGCTGTTTTGAATTTTTACATAAAACCTCCCCAACTGCACGAATGGTAGACTCAGGACTATAATTATGTACATTGGGTGTGTACAATCTCTGAACATCATCTTGTGTTTTTCCCTCTTCCTGAAGAAATTTAAGGAATTTCTCTGAGAAATTACTGGGATCATTAGAATTGGGCTCTGACACCACTGTTATCCATGGACTTCCACCCATAATAGGTATTATCTCTGGTGGGATTTTTGAGGGGTTTATCATTTCACGACACTTGCATAACAATGGTTGCAGCACGGGTGTCAAGCCCAAGACAAATTTCCACTTGAGGGACAATAAAGTTTATCTTATCTTATCTTATAACACTTTTAATGACTGGTGTTTAGTGTCAGTAATTTTTCCTCAAACCCTCACTTTACCAACAGCTTTTACAGTTTCTTCAATTTCCCCTGTTTCTGTATTCTCAGGTACACCACATAGCATAAGGGCATGAGGTATTTCAACAGCTTCTCCTCTGCACCAATTAGTCAAATTTCAAAGGACTGCTCATTTTGCTTGCAATGGGTTGAAAATAAAATAAATCTTATCTATTGCCTGTCAATAAGGAGCAAAAAAAAAAAAAACAACAAAAAAAAACACACCATACAAGGCCTGAAATTGCAAAAAATATATCCCAGCGGTGCCTCCAAATTTGTGTAGCACCCAACCCATGTAGCTATTTAATTAAAATTTTAAAATCAATTGAACTGATTTAGTAAGATTTCAACATTTAAACGATATTTACAGCAGTCTTAAATTGGAATCACTCATTCACACACATAAATCACACACATCAGCCCTATTTTCCTAAAAGTCTGAAAATACTAAAATATTTTTTTTTTAAAATCCCTCCCACCGTTGCAGGCCTGATAGTCTTCAAACGGAAATGTTGGAGTAGCGATTCAGTTTCGTTGAAGGTCAGAAAAGAAGGATCGGCGGGGGAAAAAACATCACCCAGAATGTTAGCTGAGGAGAACCGTTGGTGGGGAAAATGTTGAGGTAGAGAATGACTGTTGGTGGAGTACAGCCGTTGATGGGGAAGGAGCCTGTCACTGGAGAGTCAAACCGCTGGACTGAGCCGTTGGTGTGGAGAAGAACAGTGGGTGATGACAGAGCTGTTGCTGGGGAAAAGAGATGGGAATCTAGGGGCCCTAGACAAGCAGTGAAGTCCGTCTTCTTGAAAAAAACGGTCTGGTCGGGGTCCAGATCGGTCTCTTTTATCTCTCTTCCTTTCTGAAAAAAATACATTTGCCTTTCCAGTCAGCTAATAACTTACTGAATGATAGCTAGAGTCCATTTCTATTTGAACTAGGCTCACTTTAAACATTTCAATGTTAACACAGTCTGCTAACATTACAAACTGACAAGAAAAAAAATAAAATGACTAATGTAATATTTGCTATTGACATTTTGTTATAAAATGAAATTAATTACTTATTAGCAATTAAAAGAATTAACCTGGCTGTCAGCAATCAAGCCTTTCTAATCAGGTTGCAACTCTGCGTTATCCCGATTGTTGTGTATAGTTTAGGCTCTTATTTGTAAGGTACAGGGGGTGGCTCGACCTCCCGGTTCTGCCACCACCCGTGGCTATAAGAGGGCAGAGGGTAGGAGGGGCGGTCTCTCTGCCACCTCTTCTGCCTGACGGTGATGCCTGTTTTGTATAGTGCCTCTCTAATAAATATGTTCAGTTCCACACCTGACCTCATCCTTGGCTCCATATACAGACGTAACATTTGGCATTGAGGATAAAAGTGGATTAAAACAAGGTATGGAAGCGTGTGGATTTGAAATTCGGCCGTTTTTGGAGCTCTCTGGCGAACCACTGTTCCCCTTGCCAAGGTGGTGCACCGTTTTCCCGACGTACATAGTGGCACTGGACCTTGGGAATCTGGAGAAGTTGTGAGCATGTGAGTTGTTGGTGCACAATCCTGGAATGGAGAAACGGCGTGTTCTGAGCATACTGAGTGACTGTGATAGCTTTGCTGCAGTGGTTGAGCTAATGGCGCGCTATTTTCGCGCCCTGGAAAACGTCATGGTTTACATGATTCGGTTTTGACAGTGTCACCAACGGGTAGGCAAGTCTATTCAGCGGTTTGTGACAGACTTGGAGCTGTTGGTCAGCGGGTGCCCGCTTGGACTACTGGAGAAGGGGATGATTTGCGACCAGATGGCGGAGTATACCAACGGCACTGCAATAGGGTCGAAGCTGCTTATGTTTTCGGGCGAACTACCGCTGCCCACAGTCACTGAGTTAGCTCAACAGCTGGAAGCTGCGGATAAACTGCTACAGGAGCTGAGTGAGTGCTAATCACGCCGACATCTGGGATCACCACCGACCACGCATGCAGTGGACCCGGTCAGCGTGAAAAGCGTGGAGGACAACGCTAGCGCTGTGAGTGTGAGGTCCGCCCCGGGAAAGCCCAAAGGTGAGGGCTGTGGGTCCACAAAGCACTGTTTCATAGACAGAGATTGTTCAGCAAGAGCGGAGCGCTGCGGCACGTGGGGCCGCTTGCTTCATGCCACCAAGGGATGCCACAGATCCGAGCAAGGAGGTCCATGGCACGAGGAGGACTCTCACGCCCTCATGGTTGTTCATGCTGTGTCTCCAAGCACCAACCACATCTACCACCTACCGAGACTGGTAGACGGCGCGGTGCAGGATGAGGAACTGCCTGGCACCCTGGAGAGTGAGCAAGACCAATATCACCCAGGGCCATCACAGGAGGGTTCCTGTGCTAGAGCCTAAGTAGCCCAGGATGAGAGAACTGGGCAGGACGCCTGTGACAGCGGGTGGCGCCAAGTGGCTAGCTCCATCTGTTCCCGGATTTTGGCTGGAAGGTACCAGTGAAGCAGGGGTCACAACAGTGATGGTGGCGGCGAAGTTAAGAGGTCGGCACAGGACCGGCTGGCACAGTAGAACGACATGCCAAGCAGAAACACTGCAAGCTGAACAGAACCCCTCTGGGAACCGCGGACTGGATTCAGGCCCCGGGGGTTGTGGAATCACTGCAGTTCAGGACCAAACGGCAGATGGAGGAGCACCAGGGATGGCTGTGTGTCATGGCCAGACGGGAGGATGCTTTTCCCCAGCAGTCGGATGGTTCGTGGGGGCACCCGAACGAGCTGCAGTGTGCCTGGGAGGAGACTGTGAGTGATGTGCCTGGATGAGTGAGACATCCAGTGGTGAAGAAGAGGAGGCGCCCCGGTGCCGAGGCAACTTGCTGCGGCCCGGGAGGCAGTTCGCTTCCAGGGGTGGACTGGTGATGGGACGGTCCAGGGACACCCCACGGGCTTATTTATCCTTCAGCCGTGCGTGTATAGTTTAATTATTGTGCATGTGTGTGGTGTATTATTGTGTATATAGTTTGGGATTAATACGTGTATTTTAGTTTAGTTTAGGAACATGGCAGTTATTTTAGTTTACAAATGGACTGTTTATTATTTAGCACATGCGGCAGAATAATCCGCCTGGCTGTGTGGGGGTTGGACGGCAGTCCACCCGTCCCCCCTATTTTTAATTGTTTTGGTGTGAATGTGTTGGGCCACTTATGATATATTGTTTTTCTCATTTTAGTGTGTGATTCGGGTCCTAAATTGGGGTGGGTCTGAATTGTGTACGTGTGTTTTGGACTTTTGTGAGGGGGAGGATGTTGTGTATAGTTTAGGCTCTTATTTGTGAGGTACGGGTAGAGGCTCCACCTTCCGGTTCTGCCACCACCTGTGGCTATAACAGGGTAGTGGGCAGGAGGGACGGTCTCTCTGCCTCCTCTTCTGCCTGACGGTGATGCCTGTATTGTATAGTGCCTCCCTAATAAACGTGTTCAGTTTGACATCTGGCCTCGTCCTTGGCTTCATATATAGACATAAAGCTGGATTCATGCCACACCTCTGCTGTCCACGTATGTGTAACGGAAACCTCGCATGATGAAATTTACGTCATCGTCTCCACTCCGCTAGTGTCTGCAGTGCTGGACTGTGGATGACCGCGTGCAGCCCAAATTTTGTGACTGTGCCGCCTGCCCACGACCTGAATGCGTTGAAAAGCGCATGCGCAAGACTGAACGCCCCATTCAAGAGGTGGCGATATCGTCACAGCATACTAAGACAAAGTAGACGAAGAAGACGAGGAAGTGGAAGACGAGAATAAACGTACATGAATCATACGTAAATACTTCAGCAGCAGCAGAAGCAGCATCTTCATGGAAAAGGAGTGAAAACCGGGAAGTCAAGCAGCAGAAAGCAAGCAGCGTTTCTTTGTTGGTGAAAATCCTGGCGCGTCAGCGCATTGGCGCTACCTATCGGGTGGGAGTGAAACTACAAATGATGGTTGTGCGCATGCGTCAACCACTTGGCCTGGGTAGATGAAAAAGGTGAGCATGAACAGCACCACGTGCGTGCCGGTCTCGTCCAAAGCGCACGTGGACCAAAGCGGGCTAGAGGGGAAATGCAGCATGAATAAGGCTTAACACCAATGACACAGAAAGACAAAATCACCTTCAGCCTTCTGTGACCAACTGCTGCGTCTCCCTGAGACTCCAGCCTTTTAAGGTGCAAAACTCGTGACCATTATTAATTGCTCCACCCATCTGCATTCTGGATAAAAACTGATTGGTTCCCCAAAACTTGCATTCCAAAGCACTTGTCAATCAAAATACCAGGTTACATCGTAAATGAATTATTAACAGCTTTTTGTACAGATATACCACTCAAACTCATTAGAAAATTATTGCAAAAATACAATAACAACTTTTTTAGAAAAGAAATAAAACAAGTATTTTCAATTTCACATTTTAAATTAAACCATTTACAAAGATTATATTTACACAAAAAACACTGTTGTCTATAAATATTTATAGACAGGGTTACATATGAATTATTTTTTCAATATGCCAATTATACTTCCGCAACTGTTTGTTTTGACTCTACTACAAATCCAATTACAGTATGTCAGTAGTAAAACCTGTCGCAACACGTTTTTCAAGCCACTGCTTTGAGTAAAGGTTTATGTGGTAGTTATATCTGTTTTGTTAGCCAAAAGCACAAAGGGAAGGAGGCGTTATATAACAGCTGAAAATCAGTGGTCCAAAGCCTAGTTTGTAAGCTCAGACTAGCTAAATAATAATAACAATCAACTGTAATTGTCCAACAGCTAGAATTATTTTAATAAAATTTACATTGTGTGTTATTTTTACAACCCTTTATAAGCCTTCCAGGGTCTGCTGTCAAGAAGCATCCATCTAACATGACGCCACCACCATGCTTTGAGGTGGGGATGGTTTGTTGCCGATGATGTGCAGTGTTTGGTGTCTGCATAGCTTCTAGTTTGATGGCCAAAAAGTTAAATTTTTGTCCTCAGATGAATGATGTGTCCCACATGCTTTTGGAAGAAAGTCTAGTCAATATTTGATATGCGCTTTCATCAACAGTACCTTTGACTGGTGAAGAACCTGGTCAACAGTTGTTCCATCACCGTGACCCCCATATCAGCTGCTGAAGCTTTCAACTCCTTCAGAGTAGTCATAGGTGTCTCGTTGACCTCTCTCACTTGTCTTCTTCATGCACAGTCACTCAGTTTGTGAGGATGGCTAATTTACACGTGCTATATTTACTATATACTTTGCATTTGATTTATGGTGGGCTCCTCCTTCAGTCCCGGGTTGCAAACCAGAAGCTAAAATGATATCACATCCAATTGTTGCTCAGATGTTTACTGTTGGAAATGTCAAGTGAAAAAAGCAGTATGCCTCAACTTGCAAATAACGGCACCACAGTGTCATGTCCATTATTAGAAGTTAGGCAGTGCTGTGTGTACGACTGACTACAAGAGAATGTGAAACAGAAGAGCTAATAAGTAGTACATTTTGACTGCTACAATAAACACATTTTCTCGAGAGTAAATAGTGAGTGGGCAGTAAGTATTGTTGTAGTAGTAAATGTGCTTTACTGTATCTACACAAATGTATACTCAGTGAGGTACTGCCTTTAGTAGTATCTCACTGGGCTGCGACAGCTCATGGCTGTTGGAGAACGGCATTCGTGAGGGGCAGGGCTTGACATGAACTTTTTTGCTCACCAGCCACTGTGGCTAGTGATTTTCCAAAGTTACTAGCCACTCAGCCTTTTCACTAGCCACAATTTTGTGGTTGGAAAATTGTTTAATATGATCAAATTTGACTATCACATGCTAAAATTTACTTGAACTAAATTTACCTTTTTAAATGTAAATGACCCTTGTACATACAGTCATGTGAAAAAATTAGGACACCCCTTTACATATTCAGTTCTTTATTAAGAAATATTCACATATCTATGTCTAACCATGTTTTTGTGTTTATTTGCATTTTTTTTTTCCACAATATCTTTATTGAACCTTTTTTTTTTTAACAAACATGATACAAACAATCAAACACTAACACTAAAGTACTACAAAAAAAAATGCACTAAAAACACCAACAACCACCAACAAAATCAAGTCTTCAACAATGCTCCTCTGTTTAGTCTAGACAATCCAATACATAAGTATACATATTTTGTTCACCAGTTTGGAATTTACAAGGTCCACACACATCATTCACCTTCTTCTTCAAGAGTTATGTTTAAATTTTTTACATAATCAATAAAAGGTCTCCATATATTCTCAAACACAATTTCCTTTGATTTCAGTATATATGTTATTCTTTCTAATGGAAGGTTTGTTAACATCTGTCTTAACCACTGAGTCACATCTGGTCTATGAGTCTTTTTCCATAATAGTGCAATACATTTTTTGGCATTAAGCAAACTGAGGTCTATGAATGTTCTTTCACTTTTATTAAAATTATGCTTTTCTGCTTCCGGTTATGGCTGCCACGTAGGACGGACGTGTCTCGCTCTGCTCTGCTCCTGGAGAAAAAAATCGGCAAATAACTCTCTCATTTGGGACAGAACGTATCCCAGCATTTGGGCGAGGATATGTCGGCGAAGCCTAAGGCTGGAAAACCAGGAAAAGGAAAAAGCGAGCCGCCGAAACAGTCCAAATTAACGGACTTTCAGGTCTGTGACGCAGCAAACAAGGCTCCATATATGGCGGAGGAGGCTGGCGGCGGTGCGATTTCTGCGGGGAATGGCGCAGATGCGCTGATGGCTGCCATGAGTTCAATGAGAGCGGACTTTTCCTCTAGATTTGATGGGATTATGACAGCGCTGGAAGGAATAAGAAAGGAATTGGGTGACTGTGTAGAACGAACGGCGCAGATGGAGCTCCGTCTCGCTAGTGCTGAAGATGACGTCACCCGTCTTCAATTAAAGGTGCGCACTTTGGAAAAAAAAAATAAATCTCTGGAAGATAATATTTTGGATTTGGAATCTCGGTCGAGACAGAATAATTTGAGGCTGGTGGGTCTTCCAGAGGAATCAGAAGGTCGGGACGTATGTTCCTTTCTGGAAAAGTGGATTCCGGAGGTGCTGGGCAGCGAGGAGTTGCAATCAGCAGTGGTTCTGGAAAATGCACATCGTATTGGCCCACGGAGAGATAAGGGACCGCCGAGGACCTTAATTATGAAGTTTCTTAGCAACAGAGACAGGATGAAGATCTTCAACGCTGCACGTGCTAAAGGAGAGATTAAACACCAGGACCAGCAGGTGCGGTTCTACCCAGATTTGGCCACAGGAATCCAGCAATTGAGGAAGCAGTTTGATCCCGTACGTAAGGAGCTGCGCAACCTTGGGATTCGTCATGGTGTAATCTATCCTGCGAGACTGCTGACCACGTATGAGGGCAGAACCCACATCTTCAAGACCCCAGAGGAGGCGCAGGAGTTCATCAAGAAGATCAAAGAAGAAGAAGAGACTGGTGGGAGCTAAGCATGAACAAAATATAAGGTAGAATAATTAAGCATTTGCACAGGCATCTGACTGACTTGAAGTAAATAGTAAGTTTACAAAATATAGATTGTATTATATATTAAAAAAAACAAAACAAAAAAAAAAAAAAAAAAAAACTATGATGTACAAAGTTGTTAAAAATTTTGGAGTTAAGTTGGAAAACTACAGAGGAGAGTTAATGCTACGTCATTAAAAGCAGTAGAGTTAGGGTGATTGGGAGGATGAAGAAGGAGTGGCTTAGGCTGTTCCCCGTGGGTGTGGAACAGTCGATGGCTATATCGGGAGACAGATTTTTCTTTTGATTTTGGGGGGTTTGCCACAAGTGTGGGAAGGGGAAATTTGTTTGTGTGTAGTTTGTAGGATGAATGTTCAACCACTCATGTTTTTGCTTCTCTGTATGAGCATGTTTACACTGCAAGGTAATCCCAAACTCTCTATTGATCATGGACCAAAGTGTTAATCTTAATTTAACTTCATGGAATTGCAGAGGTCTACAAAATTTAAAAAAACTTAAACAAGTTATGAATAAAATAAAGGACATGGGTTCAAGAATTGTGTTTTTACAAGAAACTCATCTGATAGAGGAGGATGTTAAAAGAATTAGGAGTAGATGGCAGGGAAGTGTATTCACCTCTTCATTTTCATCCCGAGCCAGGGGAGTTATGACTCTCATACATAAATCAGTTCCTTTTCAAGTGAAAAATGTAACTGGAGACAAATTTGGAAGATATGTAATCATTCAAGGTTCTTTGCTATTAGAAAATATAAATCTTGTGAACTTATATGGTCCCAATATAGATGATCAGAAGTTCTTTGCTAATTTATTTCTCATCTTATCATCACTTACAGGGCAACATATAATAGCAGGGGATTTTAATTGTACATTGAATCCAGGTGTGGATAGATCAACAGGACTGGATTGTACGCACATTGGATGTAGGATGACTATTAATCATTTTATGAAAGAATTGAGATTGTTAGATATATGGAGAGAAATGAAACCACAAGTTAAAGCCTATTCTTGTTATTCCAGTACCTACAAGACATTCTCACGTATTGATTATTTTTTGATTTCCACAGAATTAAGGTCCAAGATTCAAAACTGCTTTTATGATAACATCGTGATCTCTGATCATGCACCCTGTTGTCTAATATATGTAGATAAAAAATTGACAAAGGAATCAGGTAGATGGCAATTTCAGCATAAATGGCTTCAGGATGAGGAATTTGTCAAGTATATAGAAAAACAGATAGACGAGTTCTTTGACATCAATACTACACAAACATCAGCATGTGTAAAGTGGGAGGCTTTCAAAGCTTTTATTAGGGGACATATTATTAGTTATACAGGATCAAAATCTAAGAAGACTCGAGAGGAGAGAGCTAAATTGGAACATAAAATAAAAAATCTTCAGGAAAAAGTGTATGCAGGAAGTGACCCAAGGTTGGAGAATGAATTACTGATTTTGAGAGCTGAATACGACAAAAAATCAGCGAATAGAGCTGCCTCGAGTCTTCTAAGATTGAAACAATCTTTTTATGAACAAGGTGAAAAATCAGGAAAATTATTAGCATGGCAGATTAAACAATTAGAAATTAAAACACCAATTACCAGTATTATAAGTAACGGACAGGTAGTTATAGATCCTTTAGAAATTAATAGAGCCTTTAGAGATTACTATGAAAAATTATATGATACCAAAAATGAACCTGATTTAACAAAACTAAATGGGTTTTTGAACGAACTATCTATACCGTGTATTCCAAATGAAAACAGGGAGATATTGGAGTCTAAAATTAGTCAAGAAGAAGTTGGGCTAGCCATTGATAATATGAAATCAGGAAAAAGTGCAGGACCAGATGGTCTTCCAGTTGACCTTTATAAAAAATTTAAGAATAAATTAATAAAACCTTTTTTGGAAATGGTTTTAGAAGCATTTCAAAATAATAATTTACCATCATACATAAATAATGCCTTAATTATACTGCTGCCAAAACCAGGTAAGCCCTCTAATAAATGTGAAAATATGAGACCAATAAGCCTATTAAACGCCGACCTTAAGATAATCTGTAAAATTTTAGCAAGACGAATACAAGAAATTTTACCAAATATTATTAATCGAGATCAGAATGGCTTTATAAAGGGTAGACAAGGCTTCCATAATGTAAGAAGACTATTTAATATTATTTATTTTAATAAAGAAGCACCGGATACAGCTCTCCTATCATTGGACGCCGAAAAGGCCTTTGATAGAGTTGAATGGCCCTTTCTTTTTGAAGTCCTACAAAGGTTTGGACTTGGAAATAATTTCATAAAATGGGTTCAAATAATATACAATAATGCTACAGCAGAAATCCTAACAAATAACAATATTTCAAAACCAATAAAAATCAATAGAGGATGTCGACAAGGCTGTCCACTTTCACCTTTACTGTTTACTATGGCAATTGAACCTTTAGCGATAGCGATACGTTTACATTCACAAATATATGGAATTAAAGTTGGACCAACAGAACATAAAATCTCCCTGTACGCCGATGACATAATTTTGTTTATGTCGAAGCTAAAAAAATCAATTCCAACCTTGTTGAATTTAATAAAGAATTTTGGGGAAATATCAGGATATAAAATAAATAAAACTAAATCTTCAATATTAATGCTAAATGAGACCCAGAGAAATTACCCAGCCCCTGAGGTAAATCAGTTCAATGTTGTAAATCAGTTTAAATATTTAGGAATCCAAATTATGCCTAAGCTAGAATCAGTCGCCAGTGTCAACTATGAAGCCTTAATGTCAGATATCAATGAGTTAACTCAGAGATGGATGTCACTACCAATGTCGATGATCGGGAGAATCAATATACTTAAAAGTAATATTTTACCTAAAATACTTTATTTATTTCAATACATTCCCTTATCACCACCTTTAGATCTATTCTCAAGAATAAAAAAAAAGTTAGTGGAATTTATATGGAACAACAGGAGGGCTAGATTACGTTTGTCTTTATTATATTTACCATTTGATCGTGGAGGTCTGAAATGTCCAAATTTTATGTTGTATTATTGGTCGGCACAACTGAGGTCTATGACATATTATTTTTCATCAAATGATCTCCCTCACTGGACTGAAATGGAATCATACAATTTACCTTTACCTCTTCCCATATTCATATACTCAGATTCAGCAAAAAAATTACAAAAACAAGTTAAAAATCCATTTGTAAAGCATATGATCAAAATATGGTGTGAAGCTAAAAACTATTTAAAAGAACCACAGTTATTGTCACAATTTAGTCCAATATGGGGTAATCAATATTTTAAACCAGGGAGAGCGGACGCTGTATTTAAAGTATGGAATTTAAAAGGGATACAAAAGATTCAGGATTTATATTTGCCATGTGCAGACAACATAATGTCTTTTGAAGAGCTGAGGATCAAATTTAATCTCAATAGAACACATTTTTTTAAATATCTTCAACTTAGAAACTTTATTCGATCAAATCAAAATAAAGCTCTCACTCGACCTATTTATTCATCCTTGGAAAAAATGATGATGAAAGATAGTAAAAGAAAGGGTATTATTTCAGAGTTTTATAACTCACTGACACTGTCTTCAAGTGAAAATTCACTGAAAAGATTAAACTACTGGAAAGAAGATCTGCAAATTGAAATTTCAGAGGAACAATGGGAACTGGCTTGTACAGAAGCTCAAACCAAATCAATAAATGCACGCCTTAAATTGATACATTTCAAATGGTTAATGCGGATGTATGTTACACCGGAGGAGTTAAATAGATATAACAAAAATATACCAGATACATGCACAAAATGCATGGAAAGTAAAGGAACCCTATTTCATTGTTTATGGGAATGTAGATTAATAAGAATGTTTTGGGAAGAGGTGAGGGTAACAATTGAAAAAATAATCTCAAAACAAATCATATTGAATCCTAAACTGTTTTTGTTGGGTCTGTACCCAGAAAAGCATAATTTTAATAAAAGTGAAAGAACATTCATAGACCTCAGTTTGCTTAATGCCAAAAAATGTATTGCACTATTATGGGAAAAGACTCATAGACCAGATGTGACTCAGTGGTTAAGACAGATGTTAACAAACCTTCCATTAGAAAGAATAACATATATACTAAAATCAAAGGAAATTGTGTTTGAGAATATATGGAGACCTTTTATTGATTATGTAAAAAATTTAAACATAACTCTTGAAGAAGAAGGTGAATGATGTGTGTGGACCTTGTAAATTCCAAACTGGTGAACATAATATGTATACTTATGTATTGGATTGTCTAGACTAAACAGAGGAGCATTGTTGAAGACTTGATTTTGTTGGTGGTTGTTGGTGTTTTTAGTGCATTTTTTTTTTTGTAGTACTTTAGTGTTAGTGTTTAATTGTTTGTATCATGTTTGTTAAAAAAAAAAAAAAAAGGTTCAATAAAGATATTGTGGAAAAAAAAAAATTATGCTTTTCTGGGTACAGACCCAACAAAAACAGTTTAGGATTCAATTTGATTTGTTTTGAGATTATTTTTTCAATTGTTACCCTCACCTCTTCCCAAAACATTCTTATTAATCTACATTCCCATAAACAATGAAATAGGGTTCCTTTACTTTCCATGCATTTTGTGCATGTATCTGGTATATTTTTGTTATATCTATTTAACTCCTCCGGTGTAACATACATCCGCATTAACCATTTGAAATGTATCAATTTAAGGCGTGCATTTATTGATTTGGTTTGAGCTTCTGTACAAGCCAATTCCCATTGTTCCTCTGAAATTTCAATTTGCAGATCTTCTTTCCAGTAGTTTAATCTTTTCAGTGAATTTTCACTTGAAGATAGTGTCAATGAGTTATAAAACTCTGAAATAATACCCTTTCTTTTACTATCTTTCATCATCATTTTTTCCAAGGATGAATAAATAGGTCGAGTGAGAGCTTTATTTTGATTTGATCGAATAAAGTTTCTAAGTTGAAGATATTTAAAAAAATGTGTTCTATTGAGATTAAATTTGATCCTCAGCTCTTCAAAAGACATTATGTTGTCTGCACATGGCAAATATAAATCCTGAATCTTTTGTATCCCTTTTAAATTCCATACTTTAAATACAGCGTCCGCTCTCCCTGGTTTAAAATATTGATTACCCCATATTGGACTAAATTGTGACAATAACTGTGGTTCTTTTAAATAGTTTTTAGCTTCACACCATATTTTGATCATATGCTTTACAAATGGATTTTTAACTTGTTTTTGTAATTTTTTTGCCGAATCTGAGTATATGAATATGGGAAGAGGTAAAGGTAAATTGTATGATTCCATTTCAGTCCAGTGAGGGAGATCATTTGATGAAAAATAATATGTCATAGACCTCAGTTGTGCCGACCAATAATACAACATAAAATTTGGACATTTCAGACCTCCACGATCAAATGGTAAATATAATAAAGACAAACGTAATCTAGCCCTCCTGTTGTTCCATATAAATTCCACTAACTTTTTTTTTATTCTTGAGAATAGATCTAAAGGTGGTGATAAGGGAATGTATTGAAATAAATAAAGTATTTTAGGTAAAATATTACTTTTAAGTATATTGATTCTCCCGATCATCGACATTGGTAGTGACATCCATCTCTGAGTTAACTCATTGATATCTGACATTAAGGCTTCATAGTTGACGCTGGCGACTGATTCTAGCTTAGGCATAATTTGGATTCCTAAATATTTAAACTGATTTACAACATTGAATTGATTTACCTCAGGGGCTGGGTAATTTCTCTGGGTCTCATTTAGCATTAATATTGAAGATTTAGTTTTATTTATTTTATATCCTGATATTTCCCCAAAATTCTTTATTAAATTCAACAAGGTTGGAATTGATTTTTTTAGATTCGACATAAACAAAATTATATCATCGGCGTACAGGGAGATTTTATGTTCTGTTGGTCCAACTTTAATTCCATATATTTGTGAATGTAAACATATCGCTATCGCTAAAGGTTCAATTGCCATAGTAAACAGTAAAGGTGAAAGTGGACAGCCTTGTCGACATCCTCTATTGATTTTTATTGGTTTTGAAATATTGTTATTTGTTAGGATTTCTGCTGTAGCATTATTGTATATTATTTGAACCCATTTTATGAAATTATTTCCAAGTCCAAACCTTTGTAGGACTTCAAAAAGAAAGGGCCATTCAACTCTATCAAAGGCCTTTTCGGCGTCCAATGATAGGAGAGCTGTATCCGGTGCTTCTTTATTAAAATAAATAATATTAAATAGTCTTCTTACATTATGGAAGCCTTGTCTACCCTTTATAAAGCCATTCTGATCTTGATTAATAATATTTGGTAAAATTTCTTGTATTCGTCTTGCTAAAATTTTACAGATTATCTTAAGGTCGGCGTTTAATAGGCTTATTGGTCTCATATTTTCACATTTATTAGAGGGCTTACCTGGTTTTGGCAGCAGTATAATTAAGGCATTATTTATGTATGATGGTAAATTATTATTTTGAAATGCTTCTAAAACCATTTCCAAAAAAGGTTTTATTAATTTATTCTTAAATTTTTTATAAAGGTCAACTGGAAGACCATCTGGTCCTGCACTTTTTCCTGATTTCATATTATCAATGGCTAGCCCAACTTCTTCTTGACTAATTTTAGACTCCAATATCTCCCTGTTTTCATTTGGTATACACGGTATAGATAGTTCGTTCAAAAACCCATTTAGTTTTGTTAAATCAGGTTCATTTTTGGTATCATATAATTTTTCATAGTAATCTCTAAAGGCTCTATTAATTTCTAAAGGATCTATAACTACCTGTCCCTTACTTATAATACTGGTAATTGGTGTTTTAATTTCCAATTGTTTAATCTGCCATGCTAATAATTTTCCTGATTTTTCACCTTGTTCATAAAAAGATTGTTTCAATCTTAGAAGACTCGAGGCAGCTCTATTCGCTGATTTTTTGTCGTATTCAGCTCTCAAAATCAGTAATTCATTCTCCAACCTTGGGTCACTTCCTGCATACACTTTTTCCTGAAGACTTTTTATTTTATGTTCCAATTTAGCTCTCTCCTCTCGAGTCTTCTTAGATTTTGATCCTGTATAACTAATAATATGTCCCCTAATAAAAGCTTTGAAAGCCTCCCACTTTACACATGCTGATGTTTGTGTAGTATTGATGTCAAAGAACTCGTCTATCTGTTTTTCTATATACTTGACAAATTCCTCATCCTGAAGCCATTTATGCTGAAATTGCCATCTACCTGATTCCTTTGTCAATTTTTTATCTACATATATTAGACAACAGGGTGCATGATCAGAGATCACGATGTTATCATAAAAGCAGTTTTGAATCTTGGACCTTAATTCTGTGGAAATCAAAAAATAATCAATACGTGAGAATGTCTTGTAGGTACTGGAATAACAAGAATAGGCTTTAACTTGTGGTTTCATTTCTCTCCATATATCTAACAATCTCAATTCTTTCATAAAATGATTAATAGTCATCCTACATCCAATGTGCGTACAATCCAGTCCTGTTGATCTATCCACACCTGGATTCAATGTACAATTAAAATCCCCTGCTATTATATGTTGCCCTGTAAGTGATGATAAGATGAGAAATAAATTAGCAAAGAACTTCTGATCATCTATATTGGGACCATATAAGTTCACAAGATTTATATTTTCTAATAGCAAAGAACCTTGAATGATTACATATCTTCCAAATTTGTCTCCAATTACATTTTTCACTTGAAAAGGAACTGATTTATGTATGAGAGTCATAACTCCCCTGGCTCGGGATGAAAATGAAGAGGTGAATACACTTCCCTGCCATCTACTCCTAATTCTTTTAACATCCTCCTCTATCAGATGAGTTTCTTGTAAAAACATAATTCTTGAACCCATGTCCTTTATTTTATTCATAACTTGTTTAAGTTTTTTTAAATTTTGTAGACCTCTGCAATTCCATGAAGTTAAATTAAGATTAACACTTTGGTCCATGATCAATAGAGAGTTTGGGATTACCTTGCAGTGTAAACATGCTCATACAGAGAAGCAAAAACATGAGTGGTTGAACATTCATCCTACAAACTACACACAAACAAATTTCCCCTTCCCACACTTGTGGCAAACCCCCCAAAATCAAAAGAAAAATTCTGTCTCCCGATATAGCCATCGACCGTTCCACACCCACGGGGAACAGCCTAAGCCACTCCTTCTTCATCCTCCCAATCACCCCAACTCTACTGCTTTTAATGACGTAACATTAACTCTCCTCTGTAGTTTTCCAACTTAACTCCAAAATTTTTAACAACTTTGTACATCATAGTTTGTTTTTTTTTTGTTTGTTTTGTTTTTGTTTTGTTTTTTTAATATATAATACAATCTATATTTTGTAAACTTACTATTTACTTCAAGTCAGTCAGATGCCTGTGCAAATGCTTAATTATTCTACCTTATATTTTGTTCATGCTTAGCTCCCACCAGTCTCTTCTTCTTCTTTGATATTCTTGATGAACTCCTGCGCCTCCTCTGGGGTCTTGAAGATGTGGGTTCTGCCCTCATACGTGGTCAGCAGTCTCGCAGGATAGATTACACCATGACGAATCCCAAGGTTGCGCAGCTCCTTACGTACGGGATCAAACTGCTTCCTCAATTGCTGGATTCCTGTGGCCAAATCTGGGTAGAACCGCACCTGCTGATCCTGGTGTTTAATCTCTCCTTTTTTAGCTCATGCAGCGTTGAAGATCTTCATCCTGTCTCTGTTGCTAAGAAACTTCATAATTAAGGTCCTCGGCGGTCCCTTATCTCTCCGTGGGCCAATACGATGTGCTTTTTCCAGAATCACTGCTGATTGCAACTCCTCACTGCCCAGCACCTCCGGAATCCACTTTTCCAGAAAGGAACATACGTCCCGACCTTCTGATTCCTCTGGAAGACCCACCAGCCTCAAATTATTCTGTCTCGACCGAGATTCCAAATCCAAAATATTATCTTCCAGAGATTTTTTTTTTTTTTTTCCAAAGTGCGCACCTTTAATTGAAGACGGGTGACGTCATCTTCAGCACTAGCGAGACGGAGCTCCATCTGTGCCGTTCGTTCTACACAGTCACCCAATTCCTTTCTTATTCCTTCCAACGCTGTCATAATCCCATCAAATCTAGAGGAAAAGTCCGCTCTCATTGAACTCATGGCAGCCATCAGCGCATCTGCGCCATTCCCCGCAGATATCGCACCGTTGCCAGCCTCCTCCGCCATATATGGAGTTTTGTTTGCTGCGTCACAGACCTGAAAGTCCGTTAATTTGGACTGTTTCGGCGGCTCGCTTTTTCCTTTTCCTGGTTTTCCAGCCTTAGGCTTCGCCGACATATCCTCGCCCAAATGCTGGGATACGTTCTGTCCCAAATGAGAGAGTTATTTGCCGATTTTTTTTTTCCAGGAGCAGAGCAGAGCGAGACACGTCCGTCCTACGTGGCAGCCATAACCGGAAGTCCTATTTGCATTTTTTTAACATTTATTTTAGCCATTTTAAGTGGGAATGAATGTGAGGGTGTCCTAAAAAAGATGGGGGTGTCCTAATTAATTCCTCACTATTTGTTTAGAATTATGTTTTACAGAAAATTTGAAAAGAAATCTTTAATTCATTTTTAATTTTTTAGTTGTATTACATAAATCTCCCAGTATTTTTGACATTGATATTAAATAGCCATATGTCCAAATATGTTATAAAAAACACACACACAGGCTTATACAGGGTGTCCTAATTTTTTCATGACTGTACATAAAAATAGCAAGAGAAACACTGTTTATTTATGATCAGCAGTAAATACTGTAAAACAGAGAAAAATATTTGTAATGTGAGAGTGAAGTGCAGGTAGATTTGGAGTGTGTCCCAATTCTTAATTGTACCCCTACCCCTTTGCCTACCCCTATGAATTGGGACACCCCTTCAGAGTTGCACGACGTCATTAGTAGTTGCTGATGGATTTAACCTAACCTGTTTTCACCAGAAAAAAGAAGAGAAAGAAAAAAAAAAACGATTAGAAAAGCATCTCATTTTAAGGAGAAAAACATCTCAAATTTACATGAACTATTCTACAGTAATCAGTAGAAAAGGTCAGACATTTACTAGAAAGAAAGCTGTAAATTCACAGAGAAAAATTTGGACCCTCTGGTGGCCAGTTTTGGCCCGAGGGCCAAATGTTTGACGCCCCTGGACATATTTAGAGGGTAAACAAGAGTTTCTAGCTCCAAAAAAAAAAAAAAAAAATCATGTTTAACCACAGAGGTTGGAACTTATTGGAGGGGGGGTGGCACAGGGATTAGCTACTCACTGCTGGAACATCAGGGGCAGTCAGCTGCTGTCTGTTCATCACCATTTCTCCAGACTGGCTGCAAAATGAGCTTGCAGTGGGTGGAGTCTGGCTCCACTCCGTACATGGTACAAGTGAAGCCGCCACCCACCACGGCATTTCTTCCCACTGGGCTGAACAGGGGCAGGACGGGAGACCAACCTGTGTAGTAGACCGTCCGTGGCTTCTCCAGACTCCATCCACAGTGACAGCGGACCAATGATCATACACTGTGTACAGATAGTGCTTATGGGAGTTGTAGTTTTGTAGTCTCACACTGCAATAGGTTTATTATTGTTATTATTATTTTATATGCCTTTTGAGAAAACTACAACCTGCCGGAGTGGCTGTTTTACCAGCCACTGCTGAAATCCAACAGCAATTGGCCGGTGTTAATGTCAAGCCCTGGTGAGGGAGTTTCCATAATCTCTCTAAGCATCCGTGGAGGTTTGTGGTTTCCTCTATGGGTCACAGGCCTCGCTCTCATGTTACGGGAATTTTGAATATGTTCAAAAAATTTTGTGCAACAGATTTTCTCTCAAAATAGAGTTGTCGCGGGTGTCTTAAACCCATCTAGAATCTCTCTCAAACCCTTCTCAATTTAGTTTCCATAAGTCAAAATGTGCGAGAACAGTTTGGGAGGGGTTGGGGACCTTTGAAACTAAATTGTGATTGGCGAGAAAAAGGACAAGACATTCCTCATGTGAGACGGGCACGAAAGGCCTGGTCGTTTTCTAGCACACGCCCGACAGAGCTGCGACCGACAGTGTCACCATGCCATCCAGGGGCAAGAAAGGCAAGGCTAGGGATTAGAGGGCTGCTGGCCCTGCCCCACAAGCCCCTACAGAGGCCCGATGTGGAGGACTCTGAGGTAGCCTCCTCATCCAGCAGTCTCTGCTCTTCTTCTGTGCGGTCAGTCTTGCGTGATGAAAAAAAAATGACTGCTAGAATGGAGAGATATGATCCAAATTTCACAACTGTTGATAACGGTCATGCAAGCGTAGAACAGGATTTACACGGTCCACAAATATGCCAATTGACTGTGATTCCAAGTGAAAATTGTTGCTAATTTGTGGCAAGTTTTTTTTTTTTTTTTTTTTTTTTAATCTCCAACAAATCGCCTGCTGTTGCAGCCCGGTGAGATACTACCTTCACAGCCTGAACATCTCAGCATGCTGTAGGCTACTACTGAAAGCTGCCATAGGGATTTGAAGGGGAAGGAGCAAGGGTGGAGATTAGTGGAGACTGCTGGTGGCGCTTTGTGGACCGAACCGTCTATTTTAAAATGTGTTTATGCTTAACATAGCTGCTTTAAATGCATTTTATTAAATTATGTAGAATAACCTAGAAAGGTTTCTGATGATATGTTGGAACACAATTCATTTTTTTTCCAGGTGGAGAGGGGAATGCCCCCCCCCATTCTCCCAGTTAATTTACGGCCATGTGTTAAAGGGTAAAAGGGCCCCGCGGTGAGCTAAGCCAACCAAAATATGTAAAGGGGGAGTTTCTTGCAAGATTGATGCAGTTCTTATAGTTATTTTATTTTTATTTTTTTTAAAAAATAACATGTCATACATCCTTATTTTGCCCTGAGAGAAAACACAACAGGGTTTTTGTTGATGAACTTTCTGTGACCCTTGCACCATTTCAGCAGCAACAAAGAAAGTTTCCACCCAGCTCCCACTGTCTTAGAAGTACGAGACCTAAACCGTATTTGATGCAAAACTGTAAACAGAGAATTGTAAAGATCTTCTCAGAATACAGACCAGCGTCGGCATTATTTCAAAGATGTGATCTGCAAGTGTTTGGATGTTTGCTCTCTGACTTCAGAGGTTTCATTAGGCTGAGGAGAGACATGACCCGGGGACTTTTTCATTAAACCTACAGTATTTACTTTAAAACGACTAAAGAAAGAACAGCAGAAGAAAGAGAATATGATGAGTGCACTGTAGATTACATCTAAGCCTGTTAAACATGAGATTGCCCTCACGTTAAGTATTTACCCCAAGGACAGATCAGTGCACCATTTTTTTTTTTCATTATTCTAACGTTGTTACCATGGAGTTGACAGGTCTGACTGTCCCCTTTAGGGAAGTATGTGTGAGCCATAAATGTCCATAAAGATGTAGAAAATTTAATATCAGATAAGGTAGAGATATTTTTTTTTTTGTCCACATAGATTTATTGTGCTGTTTGCACAGGTTGTACATTAAAAAAATTCCAACAGCAAACACAAATTTATGGGGGGAGTTGTGACTTTACAAGAAAATATACAGGTGTATCTCGGCTGCACTGACTTTGGACTTGATAAAACACAGTGGACCAACACCAGCAGATGACATCTACCAGGAAATTTTAGAGCACTTAATGCTTCTCTTTGCTGACAAGATTTATGGAGATGCTGATTTCATTTTCCAGCAGGACTTGGCACCTGCTCACACTGCCCAGAGTACCAAAACTAGCTTTAATGACTATGGTATCACTGTGCTTGACTGGCCAGCAAACTCTCCTGACCTAAACCCCATAGAGAATCTATGAAGTATTGTGAAGAGGAAGATGAGAGACACCAGACCCAACAATGCAGACGAGCTGAAGGCCACTATCAAATTAACCCGGGCTTCTAACACCTCAGCTGTACCACAGGCTGATCACCTCCATGCTACGCCACATTGATGCAGTAATTAATGCAAAAGGAGCCCCGACCAAGTATGGAGTGTGTACATGGACATACTTTTCAGTCGACCAACATTTCTATTAAAAACCTATTTTTTTTTAAATTAATTTTATGTAATGTTCTAATTTTTTGAGAATTAGCTTTAAGTCATAACCATCAAAAAAAAAATTTCCACAATATTTTTATTGAACCTTTTTTAACAAACATGACACAAACTATCAAACACTAACACTAAAGTAAATTAAAAATAAATGTTCTAAAAACACCAACAACCATTAACAAAAGCAAGTCAAACAATGCTCCTCTGTTTAGTCTAGGTAATCCATTACATAAGTATACATATTATACATTCACCAGTTTGGAATTTACAAGGTCCACACATATCATTCACCTTCTTCTTCAGAAGTTATGTTTAGTTTCTTTACATAATCAATGAAAGGTCTCCATATATTCTCAAACACATTTTCCTTTGATTTCAGTATGTATGTTATTCTTTCTAGTGGGAGGTTTGTTAACATCTGTCTTAACCACTGAGTCACATCTGGTCTATGAGTCTTTTTCCACAGTAGTGCAATACATTTTTTGGCATTAAGCAAACTGAGGTCTATGAATGTTCTTTCACTCTTATTAAAATTATGCTTTTCTGGATACAGACCCAGCAAAAACAGTTTGGAGTTCAATGTGAATTGTTTTGAAATTATTTTTTCAATTGTTACCCTCACCTCTTCCCAAAACATTCTAATTTTTCTACATTCCCGTAAACAATGAAATAGGGTTCCTTTTCTTTCCATACATTTTGTGCATGTATCTGGTATGTTTTTGTTATATCTATTTAACTCCACCGGTGTAACATACATCCACATTAACCATTTAAAATGTATCAATTTAAGACGTACATTTATTGATTTGGTTTGAGCTTCTGTGCAAGCCAATTCCCATTGTTCCTCTGAAATTTCAGTTTGCAGGTCTTCTTTCCAATAATTCAGTCTTTTCTGTGAGTTTTCACTTGAGGATAGTGTCAGTGAGTTATAGAACTCTAAAATAATACCCTTTCTCTTACTATTTTTCGTCAAAATTTTTTCCAAGGATGAATAAGTAGGTCGGGTGAGAGCATTATTTTGATTTGATCGAATAAAATTCCTAAGCTGAAGATATTTAAAAAAATATGTTCTATTAAGATTAAATTTGACCCTCAGTTCTTCAAAAGACATTATGTTATCTGAACGTGACAAATATAAGTCTTGAATCTTTTGAATCCCTTCTAAATTCCATAATTTAAATACAGCGTCCGCTCTCCCTGGTGCAAAATATTGATTACCCCATATTGGGCTAAATTGTGACAATAAGTATGGTTCTTTTAAATATTTTTTGATTTCATACCATATTTTGATCATATGCTTTACAATAGGATTTTTAACTTGTTTCTGTAATTTTTTAGCCGAGTCTGAGTATATGAATAAGGGAAGAGGTAAAGGTAAATTGTATGATTCCATTTCAGTCCAGTGAGGAAGATCATTTGATGAAACATAACCATCAAAATTAGAAAAAATAAACACTTGAAATATATCACTCTGTGTGTAATGAATCTATATAATATGAGTTTAATTTTTTGAACTTAATTACTGAAATAAATTAATTTTTTGATGATATTCTGATTTATTGAGATGCACCTGTAGAGTGAGATTGTATATTTAAGGATAAAAAACACTTATTAATCTTGACAGACCAGTAAGATTAAACTTGTCTGTTTTATTTTCTGAAACATGAGTTTTGGCTATATGCAGATTTTTTTTCCTCCTAAAAAAAATGTGACCAGCCATGGAAAAACCAGAAACAAGTCTCTTGAAGGGAATTTGAGTTATTTCCAGATTCTAAAAGTGTGTAATCTAAGCTTTCCAATGATGTCTCGCACATGGAAATCCAAAAAGATTTGAAGATGTGGCCATTTGAATGTTAGCACCTCTCACACTACTTCTCTGAGAAAATCAGGTTCAAAGTTTCCAAGGATTGTCACCTTCCAGGGGAGCCAGGTGGGGGCGGTAACAAAAGCTGGTCATTTGCATGACTTAGCGTGAACCCAACCCACTTAACAGTGCTTATCAAAAGGAGCTCTGCTTAAGTAGCCTTGTGCTTCTACCTGAACCTGCTGATGATTGGCTGAAATGAATAACAAAGACGTGTGAATAGCCAAACAAACCAAATATGTAAATCAGCTGTGGTATCCATGCCTCTGAAACTAGGAAGCAGTCTCGCTGATATTTCCCTCTGAAACTACTCTGTTTCAAATACAAAGTTTATGGTTTTAAAATCTCCCACACTGTTATTTGAAACATGGAGTAGCTTTTTCCTGATTTCAACTAGCATATTTTGCAAAAAAAACCACGAAGATACAAATTTTTCAGTATTCAATATTGTAGGTGTGGAAACTTTGGTCCCGACCAAAGAGCCAAAATTTGGGCCAGCAAAAATAGGTGTTGTCTGTTCAGATCAAACTGAATCTTGGTCTTGTTTGTTTAGAGTGTGAATGCAATTTTCAGGAAGTTTCAGATTTTCAGAGCAAACGTAGGAAGTTAAGGCAGCCGATAAAGCTAGCATCTCACAGAGCAGTGAATGCTGATGAACATTGTGATTTTTGGATTCAGAAAAAAAAACCCAGTTCACCTCTGTCATTAGCGATATAAAAAGAGTGAGCAAACCCTCTGGGAGCATTCATGCAAGGATTCATAAAGGTTCTTAACAGTTGATGGTGCTTGCTACTTGGCAAACAAACAAGAACTTTAGCAGCATGTGTATTTTTGCAAACATTTGCAACTGTTTGCTGAAAGATACATTCCCAAAGAAATTTTGAACATGTTCAAAAAAACGGTTTACAAACTGTTTTGCAACCTTTTACGAAACCGAAAGATCACAGCATTGGTCAGCATTTGCCACGCTGTGAGATACATGCTTAAGAGGGAAAATGAGCCATGGTAGCGCTCAGAGAGAGGAAATATGGCTGTTAGTGGCATAAATAATCACTTCAAACAAAATCATAAAAATGCAGAAACTTAACCAGATATTTTCGGGGCATGCAACAGAGTCTTTGTCCTTCTTATCACGGCTGATGAGAAGGACAAATGTCCTTTTTATTGAAGACTTGGGTCATTTTCTAAACTTACTAAACTAGTTCACCAACTAATATGATGGAGTCTGAACCAGTTTCAGTATACAAGGGGGGGCTGAAAAGTTCATAGTGGTTAAATTTGACCAAATGTGGTTTATTTTTCAACCGCAGGGATCCAAGTGCTGCAACACAGATAGAAGAAGTGTGTGGACCGAAGGAGAGAATATTGAATTGAATTTTATTTTATTTAAATAGGGACGGTACAGTGTAACATAGTTCCAATACAAAAATGCAACTGATGTGCTGTACAGAGGGTTTATAGCTTTTGCTAATTTTCAACTCTTGTCCCTAGTTGGGCTTATACATAAATATAATTAAGACAAAATTTAAAATGATCAACATACTAAAACTACACCACATAGCACAACAAAATACAAAAACACAATCATCATCACAAGCCTTTAAATAACTAAAACTGCATTGTGCAGTAAATCAAAATACATACCACAAATTCAGTACTACATATCATCAACCATAGGTCAAATACAGTATATCCTCCATCAAAAGTTAATGGGTACAGTTTTGTTTTTCTTTCAGCCAGCACTTAATATTTGTTGTAAACAATTTTATATCTTTCACTAATTTAATTTCAGTTGGCCATGTGTTCCAAAGTTTGCAGCCCTTAATGGAGAAAGCAGACTGTCCAAATGTAGATTTACGGCGTCGTATTTTACAGTTACCGTGCAGTTGGGCTGCACGGTGGCGCAGTGGTTAGCACTGCGGCAGCACAGTTTACCCTTGGCCGGGTGATTGTGGGGATCGTGGGATCGTGGGTTCGATCCCAGCCCCCGACCAACAGTGATCTGTGTGGAGTTTGCATGTTCTCCCCGTGTTGCGTGGGTTTACTCCGGGATTTCTCTGGTTTCCTCCCACATGCCAAAAACATGCATGTTGGGTTAATTGGCTGTTCTAAATTGTCCCTAGATATCTGTTTCCTATAGGCCCTTAGAATAGAGGGTTAGTATTAATGAAAGCGCTTTGAGTGGTCTTTGTGACTAGAAAAGCGCTATATAAGTGCAGGTTAGTTAGTTAGTTAGTTACCATTCACCATGCCCCTGGTTACTCTGTTACCATCTTGTCTTTGGATGTGCCTGGAAAGAGGCTCTGGGGTTAGACTATGTAAACATTTGAAAATTAATTTGAGAAAACAAAGATTAGTGAAGCTCTCAAAGTTAAGTAAATTATACCTTTTTAATATTTGACAGTGATGCCAACGCATGGGTTGTTTATCCATTATTTTCAAGGCCTGGTTGTACAGGGATGAGATAATGCCTGGTTGTAGATGGCTGGTTGTAGATGGCGATGCTTGAGCCCAAACTGTTATACAGTAGGAAAAATGTGGAAAAAAAAAAAAAAACATAGCGTGCATAAATGTCAGAGCTGCCTGAGTAGGTATATAATTTCTTATTAATTTAAAACAGTTGAGGTTAATTTTTACTGCTTTTGAAATTTTCTTTGTGTTTATCAAATTTAAGTTGTAGGTCCTGGATTATCCCAAGAAACTTAAATTCAGTGACTTCCTGTATTTCATTATTTTGTAGAATGATTTTAAATGACTCGGGTGTAGTCGGTTTTCTGATAGAAAAACACATTGAAACAGTCTTTTTCAAATTAAGTACAAGATGATTATGTTGCAGCCATTGATGGACACCCTTCAGCACATGATTAGCACATGATTAGCACCTCAGCAGCCTTGCTAGGTGACTCGACAGATGTATATACACTACCGTTCAAAAGTTTGGGGTCACCCAGACAATTATTTTGTGTTTTCCATGAAAAGTCACACTTATTTACCACCATGAGTTGTAAAATGAATAGAAAATATAGTCAAGACATTGACAAGGTTAGAAATAATGATTTGTATTTGAAATAATAATTTTTTCCAGATACTCAACCTGCTCAAAGGAAGGTCAGTTTTATAGCTTCTCTAACCAGCTAAACTGTTTTCAGCTGTGCTAACATGATTGCACAAGGGTTTTCTAATCATCCATTAGCCTTCTGACGCAATGAGCAAACACATTGTACCATTAGAACACTGGAGTGATAGTTGCTGGAAATGGGCCTCTATACACCTATGTAGATATTGCACCAAAAACCAGACATTTGCAGCTAGAATAGTCATTTACCACATTAGCAATGTATATTAGATATTAGAGTGTATTTCTGATTAGTTTAAAGTTATTTTCATTGAAAAAAACAGTGCTTTTCTTTCAAAAATAAGGAAATTTCTAAGTGACCCCAAACTTTTGAACGGTAGTGTATATAACTGCTTCATTTGCATAATGCTTCATCTGCACTTACCCCTTGGTTTAACTCAGAAACTCGTGGCTTAAAACAGAAGACTCGTCAATTGGAAAGAAAATGGCGCTCAACTAATTCAGATGAATTCTACTCTTTTTAGTCTATATATGCTCCCATTGGGCAATATCATCAGAAAGCACTGTATACATTTTCACTGTTACGCAGATGACACACAACTATACCTGTCAATGAAGCCCGATGATTGTGATCAGTTGGCCAAGTTAGATGCCTGTCTTAAGGACATCAAAGCTTGGATGACTTGTAATTTTTTACTATTGAACTCTGATAAGACTGAAGTCATTGTTGTTGGCCCAAAACATCTTAGAAATTACTTTTGAGACTATGCCCTTATTTTAGATGCGGCCACTCTCAATCTGAACAGTTGTGTGAGGAACCTTGGAGTGATTTTTTTTGACCAGGATTTGTCCTTTAATTCACATATTAAAACTGTTTCTAGGACCGCCTTATATCATCTGCACAATATTGACAAGATCGGGAGCATCTTGTCTCTGGGTGATGCTAAGAAACTGATTCACACCTTTGTCAGTTCGCGATTAGATTATTGTAATTCGCTATTATCTGGTTGTCCTAAAGTATCTTTGAAAAATCTTCAGTTGATTCAAAATGCTGCTGCTAGAGTTTTAACTGGTTCTAGAAAAAGAGGTCATATTTCCCCGGTTCTGTCTTCCCTCCATTGGCTTCCCATTGAATTCAGAATCAAGTTTAAAATCCTTCTTCTTACTTTCAAAGTGCTTAACAATCTGGCCCCCCAATATATAAAAGATATGATATTACCTTACCATCCTAATAGAGCATGACACTCCCAAAATGCTGGCTTACTTGTGTTGCCCAGAATCTCCAAAAGTACGGTGGGAGGCAGAGCCTTCTGCTACCAAGCTCCTTTTCTCTGGAACCAGTTACCACTCTGGGTCCGGGAGTCAGACTCGGTCTCTGTTTTTAAGAACAGGGTAAAATCCTTCCTTTTTAATATAGCTTTCGTTTAAGGAGGGTTTTTGTGTCTTTTAACCCCATTCTTGTTCTACTGTTATGTGATCCATATTGCTGGTTGACCTCCAATATTGTACTTGGCATCTTACCGCTATGTTCTTTATGTCTGTCCTTTCCATCCTCCCTATCCCCTCATCCCCAGCCAGTCGCAGCAGACGACTGCCCCTCCCTGAGCCTAATTCTGCTAGAGGTTTCTTCCTTCCATATGGGAGTTTTTCCTCTCCACTGTCGCTTAGTGCTTGCTCATAGGGGATCGTCTGATTGCTGGGTCTTTCTGTGACTGTGTTTTTTTGTTTTTTTTTTCCTGCACTGTGGCGCCACGAGACGGCTTTTGTTGTGATGTGGCGCATTATAAATAAAGCTGAATTGAATTGAATAAAGCTGGCAATTTACTGCTGGGCAACTTAAAGGCAAGTCATTTATAAAAAGACTAAACAACAGTGACCAAGTATTGAACCTTGGGGTATTCCCATTTTGTTGTTCAAGAATGATGACTTTTCTTCATTAATTTTAACACATTGATCTCTAGTTTGAAGATATGACCTTGGTGCCAATTTTCAGGTGTGGAAACGGCTTAAGTCACAGACACTAATCTGATTCAGTTTAATTTATGAGACCATGAATTAACCAAAGATGTTGAACCTCACAGTTGGTTATACTCCCTTTACACAGGGGTGGAGATCATTGAGAGATCTGGCCAGTTTTTGATCTGTCATTGATCTACAATGATCTCCACAGTTCAGGGCCTCCTCAAAGTTTTGACTTGGTCCAAAACAAGCAAGGATCTCCCAAATGATCCCAAAGATCAAAAATTGGTCCAATCTCTCAACGATCTCCATGCTGTGTAAAGGGGCCCTTATCCTTTACAAAAAAGGAGATATTGACTGACCCGTCCTTTCTCTTATGTCTTGAAATCAAAGCAATAAAAAGTGGTTCTGAAACCATTTCATCCATTGAATGAGCTGTTTAGCTGCCTGCTGGTTTGAATGTTTAGTCCACTAGTTTCACTTATTTATCAATTTATTTATTTATTGGTTCCAGTTGAAAACCAATTTTTTAGGTTTTCGGGAGATTTATTTTGGATGTGAATACACCAGTCAGTTCAAAATTGGTTTCCAGAATAAGAGCAAGGGCTATGATGGTATTGTAGGCAAGACAAGGGTGTAAAAAGACCAAGACTTTAAGGGGTTGAGATCAAGTCAAAACCAAGACCACTTTAGGTCTTGGTCTCGACTTGATCTTGACCTCTTATCTTGGTCTTGGTCAACTCTGGTCTTGATGAGGCCTTGACGACAACCAGGATGTGAGAGTGAAAAACGATTTATCAACATTTTGTATTTTGATGTCTTTTCAGGAGAGAAGGGGAGGGGGTTCGAATCTACTGGGACCGCCTCAGAGAACCCAGCTTTGTCTCCAGGTGGAACCCCTTCTCCACCGACATGCCCTACATGACGTTTACCTACCACCTTGTGAGGAACCTCGGGAACATGTTCGATGATGTTTGTGACGTAAGTAGATTGATCACAGACAAAATGTTGACTCCTAAAGAACTCTCATTTGCCCCTACATTAAAAATGGATGTTGTTTCAGACGGACGCTGATCCTGCTGTACAGAACAGTTTCTGCCTATAAAGTAGAGTACACAAATGCAAGTGGACCCCTTAGCCACTAGGGGGCCCCGAGCTACAAGTTCACCCTCAATATTTTTTGGTAGGAGTATTAAATTGCCTTAAATTTTTCTTTAAATTTGCAACTTTTTTACTGTAAATTCACTACTTTTTTCATTGTAAATTTGCAACTTTTTTCTTGCAAATTTGCTACTTTTTATTGTAAATCTTCAACCTCTTTTTCTCATAAATTTGTGACTTCCTTATTTTTGAAAATTTGCAGTGTTCATTTGAATGCAGGCAAATTTTTGTTATGTAATGGTTTAATTTTTTTCTATACATGTAGATAATATAAAAGTTTCGTTTTTAATGTTTTTGTTGGGAAGGGAGAAATTTTTCCCCATTTTAAAGGGTTTGAACTCTTCACAATTCCAGAAATAAGGGCCCTCAAACACAATGTCACAGAGTGACCTTAAAAAAACCTAGAAACAGCCCCATCAGTGAAGAGAATTGAACTTGTAATGCATTTTCAAGAACAATGCCCTAGTTACTGTTTCAGTGTATAAACATCTTGTTTCTTTAGAATTTTCAGTGAAGTCTGATAGAAGCTTTAGTCAGATGTCTTAAAACAACTCAACTGAAAATACACAACTGCATGACTCCGTTCTGTGTTAGACTTTGAGCGTTTTCACACCTGAAAGTCTAGACCAAGGTTCGTGATTTGGTTCCATCTTATATATATATATATATACTGTATATATATATATATATATATATATATATATATATATATATAAAAGGGATTCTGCAGTGTGGGTATGTATGTATGTATGCATGTATGTGGCAAACTTTGTCCTCCTACTAACTCAGAAGCCACTTGACCATGGGCTCTCATCTCTTGCATGGCGATGCTACAGTACCTGAAGAATAGACTGTAATTTACCTGAAGACTGTAATTTACTGTACATACTCTGTTGTCATTGAATCCTTATTTAAATCTTATTTAAATCTTACACCTGGACAGCGAGAGCAAGTTTTTAGCCAAAGTCAAATTCCTTGTATGTGTTGTGCATACTTGTCCAATAAAGCTGATTCTGATTCTGAATGCACCTGACAACTTTCACTGACCGCTTCACCAAAAATTGATCATTTTGATCATATTTGAAACTGCATTCTTAAATGCATTTATAGTGTCCACCAGCAGAGGGAGCGCTAATCAAAACCTAGGTGATGATCTGTGCAAGCGGTCGAGCAAGAGAGCGAGTGAGAGAGCAGTGTGAACCGGAGTCCATGTTGATCGGAGCAGGAGTAAAGTAAGCATTAGTAGGCTGTAAACAACAGTAAATGTACATGGTAGGCGCCTTTTAAACAACATTAAATGCTACAGCTCTTCAGTAGTGATGGCCAACTGAAGCCTCAATGAAGCTCTGAGGCTTTCAAAGCTTCCAGGCTTCATTCTAACTAAGAACAGTGACATCTGGTGGCCGTCATGCATGTTCTTACATACTGTATTTTATTGCGGCTTTACATAATTTTCCCTTTGTTTTGACCTACTGTTATTGTGATGGGTTGTACTATAATTTGAGCTTCAGGTTTTTTTTAACTTCACCTTTCCATAATGTTGGTGTCCAAAACTCAGAACACAATATTATAAAATTACTGATCCAACAATAGAAAAAGAATTTCATAGGATTCCATGGACTGTTCTGCAGGGTAACTGATTAAGATGGGAATGACTGAAGTGAGTAAAAATTAGTCACTTAACATCTCAGCACATGTCTAAAATGTTCATTGGTGCTGCAAGTTTCTATATGATAACCTTGCTTTGCTTGTTCTGTATCATCATGCTTAATGCATGCCAGATGCATTGTGTCACTGGTGTTTGTCTGTATGTATGTGGACGAAACTTGTTTGCTATTGCTATTGTAGTCCCGCCACCCTTAACACTAGAAGACCCAGACATTAGCCCTCTTGTGGCCACTTGATGGTCCCCCTATGGGTTTTCTAGCCAAAAAGGCCAAATGGCCCCTCTCTGGGTCTTCTAGTGTTAAACACTGCATGCCATATTCAGCAGGCATCAATGCTAGTTGTATAGACAGTGTTTCCTCTGGCTTAAAGACCTTGGCGCAGTGGCAACATATTTTTCCGGGGGCAGGCGCAGAAAACACATGACATTATTGTAACCGGAATATGTTAATTTTATACTCTTTATTTCTTTTTAAAAAAATTTGCACAGTAACTTTGCATATGGAGCTTACCATTTGAAGTATTGTACAACCAAGGCTTGAATGTTGGAATATTGGGTCAGTTGGGGGTCCCACGCAGACATCCTGTGTTTGGACTTTTTACTGGTGTCATCCTTCTCTCCTTCCTCTGCTCTCATCTCTCCTGGACCCTCTGCCTGAACACTTTCCTCTCCTTGGCTCCTCTCTTCTGTCTCATCTTGCCCTCTCTGAGCCCTGTCTAATTCAGCTTCTCCCTCGGTCTATGGTGGTATACAAACAGGTTAGAAAATATCAAGTGTCATGTAAATTAAAAGTAGACAACCAAAAATTTCTAGTAAAGGGTACAAAGAGCACCCACTTAAAAACTTGAGTAATGACTTAAGTCTAGAAGGTTTGAGGTTTTTCTCCAAAATTTATAAAAATTTTCTTATAGTTTTCTACTTTTCTCTGTAAATTTATCTAAATCTGAAACCATTTTCCTCAAATTTGTAATTTCCTCTTGTAAAATTGACTTTTCTTGTACATTTGAGACTTTATTATAAATTTGTGTATTATTTTATGACTAATTTTTGTCTATTTTTAAAATAAAATTACTGTTTTTTAAATAAATTTGAAACATACTGTGGGTTTTTTTTCTTTTTCCATTTAACAATTTACATTTTTGATCATAATTTTGCAGAGCCAGAACAGAACAATAATTTAACTCTAATTTCAAAGAAAAAAAATTAATAAAATTGTATTTAATGAAATAAATTAACTTAAATGATCAAAGATGCAGTTATTTGTAATAATATTTCTATATATTTACAGTTTTTTAGAAATCTCTTCACCACCCAGACAGCAGGAAAAACCTCCCTTATTTTGAACTCCAAATGTTGGCACGTTTAGTTTGAAGACTGCTGACGGATTAAAGTCATTGACTTCGTGAATTTCAGTCAGCTTAACTTGCCAAGTGCATAATAATGAACATAAATTAGTTAATTAATATTAACTAAGGTAAAGGTAAAAGCATCTCCTTTTTATTCTTGTCTGAAATAAGAAAAACAAAAACTAACCACACGTGTTAGCTAAGCGACTCTTCCATTATTGCTCCCATTCATCGTCGGCCTCCGTCGGTCTATGATGACCATGGAAGAGAATCCTAAACGTCTACTCTGCTGGAACAGCACCGCCTGTGGCTGAACAGGCCGATGCGCACCGGTGTTCTACCTTCCAGCGTTGGGCGTTGGTAGGATTCAAGCCTGGGCAGGAAGATATGGAGGACAAGATGTTACCCATGCAGCATGTCCCCCCTCTCCACGTCACTGATGAATCCAAAGGAACGGCAGGGCTTCTATAGTTTGGCACCAGCGCCGTCGCAGGAGCTGCCAGAACGATGTTGAGCACAACAGAGAACTGCCTTAGGGGCTCCGACTCCGGATTTTTCCTCAGGGTTGACTCCCGAAGCCTTTCCCGTGACCGGGTGTGCCGCAAGGCAGCGGAGGTTTGAAATCAGGGTTTACCTTCCCCTAGATGGGCTACCTTCCCAGGTTGACGAGCCACCATCTACCCGAAGCATCTGGTTTTAAGGCGCCAGAGATCCGCCCTCGCCCCTTCTCCTATTAGTAAAAGCAGTTCCGCCGGGCTTAGAGACCAAGCCACACGGGCAGGCTAGGAGTTGGACTTAGTTGTCAGAGGCTTTTCGAGATGCACGCCGTAAGGAGCATTTTATGAGCACTGGGAGCTTAACCCCAGTGCCACTCCTGGCTATGACAACCTTGGAACCTTGGAACCTTGCTCCCGTTACCAGCGGGTTAAAACCATGATAAATGCCTTCACTGCTTACATACCTCTTCTGATTTTTCCACGTTTAAAGTACTTTAATAAGCTGGTGTTTCTCTCGAACAGCGACTCTCGTAGCGAGACACTGCTTGCTGGCCGGAAGACGCGGGCAGGACGCTTCTGAACTCCGCGCGGATGACAGTCACGCGCATTGTTCATGTGCGCACTTGCGGACCGTCATTGCTTCATATATTTTTCTTAAATTTATATGTCCTCATAGAGCGGGGGAAATTTTTCAGGTGTGGCGGGCTGCCACCCAGAAATGTTACCAGATGAAACCCTGATATATTAGGTTTGGTTTCACACTACTCCTTCTCCTAGCGAGCTAAGCAACTTTACGTGACAGCACCTTTGTCTTGTTCTATACAGCGTACAAATGAAAACAGTGGAACAAGCTTCTGCTATGTCATCACCTCATTCTGGCAAAACTGAAAGGAGCTAATTCAATTCAATTCAATTCAATTCAACTTTATTTATATAGCGCCATTTCACAACAACAGTCATCTCATAGCACTATCAACTGTAGGGAGGACCCCCACAGTTGCAGAAAGACCCCAGCAATCAGGCGATCCCCTGTGAGCAAGCACTTGGCGACGGTGGAGAGGAAAAACTCCCTTTTAACAGGAAGAAACCTCCAGCAGAACCAGGCTCAGGGAGGGGCAGTCATCTGCTGCGACTGGCTGGGGGGTGAGGGGACAGAGAAGAAGAAAAGAACAGACATGTAGAGAGCAAACAGCACGATGGGGACTCAATCTATGGGAGAGAACAAACAAATGTTAATGACCAGCAAAAAAAAAATATTTCATAGAGAGTGAGGAAAGGAGTGAGGCCCAGTGCATTACTGGAGGTCCCCCGGCTGACTAAACCTATTAGCAGCATAACTAAGGGAGGGTTCAGAAACACATGATCCCTCCCTAATTGTAGGCTATATCAAAAAGGTAGGTTTTAGCCCTATTCTTAAAAACAGAGATCGAGTCTGACTCCCGAATCCAGATTGGCAGCTGATTCCACAGGAGAGGAGCTTGATAACTGAAGGCTCAGCCTCCCATTGTACTTTTGGAGATTCTAGGTATTACAAGTAAACCTGCATTTTGGGAGCGTAGTGCTCTGTTAGGATGATACGGTAGTATCAGATCTTTTAAATAAAAAGGAGCCTGATTGTTTAGAGCTTTGTAAGTAAGAAGAAGGATTTTAAACTTAATTCTAAACTCTATGGGAAGCCAATGAAGGGAGGCCAGAACCGGAGAGATATGATCTCTCTTTCTAGTACCTGTTTAAAACTCTTGCTGCAGCATTTTGGATCAGCTGAAGACTTTTTAAAGATGTTTTAGGACAGCCTGATAATAAAGAATTACAATAATCTAATCTCGAGCTAACAAAAGCGTGGATCAGCTTCTCAGCATCACTCTGAGACAAGATGCTCCTAATCTTGGCAATATTACGCAAATGATAGAAGGCAGTCTTAGAAACAAATTTAATATGTGAATTGAAGGACAAATCCTGATCAAAAATAACTCCAAGGTTCCTCACAGAGCTATTAAGAGAAAGAGTAACTGCATCCAAACTGAAAGTTTGATTTGGAAAGGAATTTCTAAGGTTTTTTGGACCAACAAGAATGACTTCAGTCTTATCTGAATTTAATAGCAGGAAATTACAAGTCATCCAAACTTTGATTTCCTTAAGACAGGCTTCTAACTTGGCTAATTGATTAGTATCATCTGGCTTCATTGACAGGTATAATTGTGTGTCATCTGCATAACAGTGAAAATGTATACAGTGCTTTCTAATAATGTTGCCTAACGGAAGCATATATAAACTAAAAAGAGTAGGGCCAAGCACAGATCCCTGTGGAACTCCATGACTAAGCTTTGAGCTGAGAGAAAACTCATCATTTACATGAACAAACTGGAACCTATCAGATAAATAAGATCTAAACCACTGCAACGAAGTTCCATTAAGTCCAACATAGTGTTCTAATCTATCAAGTAGAATATTATGATCAATAGTATCAAAAGCTGCACTAAGATCTAAAAGGACAAGTACAGAAACTAGTCCATTATCAGATGCAATGAGGAGGTCGTTAGTGACCTTCGCTAAGGCTGTTTCAGTGCTATGATGGATTCTAAACCCAGACTGAAACTCCTCAAATAAACCATTTCCCTGCAGGTGGTCAAATAATTGCGTAACAACAACTCTTTCTAAGATTTTTGAAATGAAAGGGAGATTAGAGATTGGTCTATAGTTAGCTAAAGCTCTGGATCTAGCGTTGGCTTTTTGAGTAAGGGTTTAATTACAGCCGTTTTAAAAGCCTGCGGTACATGGCCTAAAGTTAATGAAGAATTGATTATATGAAGAATAAAGCTACCAATAAGTGGGAAGACTTCTTTAAATAACCTGGTAGGAATAGGGTCTAAAAGACAAGTTGAAGGTTTGGATGAGGAAACTATTTTGTCTAACTCACAAAGGTCGATTGGAGTAAACTCATCAAGACAGACATCAATAGAAGGAGTTGTAGTAGTTACAGTATTTAAGTTAACTGTGGGAAGAATCTGATTGATTTTATCTCTGATGGATGAAATTTTATTATTGAAAAAGTTCATAAAGTCCTGACTAGTAAGCTCTAAGGGGATGCTAGGATTGACAGAGTCCTGACTCTTTGTCAACCTGGCTACAGTACTGAAAAGAAACCTGGGATTATTCTTGTTCTCTTCTATTAATGCAGAGTAATAACTCGTTCTAGCTTTTCTAAGAGATTTTTTATAAATTAAAAGATGATTTCTCCAAGCTAAATAGATTTCATCTAAATTAGTAGAGCGCCATTTTCTTTCTAATTGACGAGTCTTCTGTTTTAAGCTACGAGTTTCTGTGTTGAACCAAGGAGTTAAAAATCTCTGATTAGACTTTTTCTTTTTTAAGGGGGCCACCAAGTCTAGAGCCTGATGCAGAGAAGCTGAAACACTATCCACCATGTTATCAATTACAGAAGGAGCAAGCTGTCTATAGCTTATTTCCGTTGTGTTGACACATGGCATAGATGAAACAATCTGCATAAATTTGGAAACAGCATCATCTGAGAGGCATCTACTGTGATAATATTTTCTTTAGGAGCCAAATAGTCAGAAATAGTAAAATCAAAGGTTAACAGACAATGGTCTGACAGTACAGGGTTATGAGGAGACACTACAAGATTTTCTATTTCTATGCCATATGTCAGAACAAGGTCCAATGTATGGTGGAGGTATGAGTAGAATTTCCTACTTTCTGAGAAAACCCAATCGAGTCTAATATTGAATTAAAAGCCACATTAAGGCAGTCACTATCTACATCCACATGTATATTAAAGTCCCCTACTATAATTATTCTATCAGATTTCAGCACTAAATCAGCTAAGAAATCAGGAAATTCGGATAAAAATTCTGAATAGGTTGATGGGGGACGATAAAACTATGGCAAATAAAATTGGGTTTAACCTGGAATTGCTAAAGTGGCCCAACACTGAGGACCAGGCCCTCAAAGGAATTATAACATGTTTTTTGCTTTACATTAACTAGTAATTTGGAATGGTAAATTGATGCTACTCCTCCTCCACGACCAGAACTTCTGGGATTTTGACAGTTTAAATAACCAGAGGGAGTTGATTCATTTAAACCAATATAATCCTCTTGCCCTAACCAAGTCTCTGTAAGGGAAATTAAATCAATCTGATGATCAATTAACAGATCATGGACTAACAGAGACTTGGGAGTTAGAGACCTAATATTTAATAAACCACATTTAATTTTTAAATTATGAGGAGAACAGAGGCCAAATCATTCAATTAGAGGCTTTATGTTTAATTGAGTTTTACAGTATTTTGCTTTATCACTTTGGGATGCTTATACATTATATTTTTATTTACTTTGGAGGGAGCAGACAACGATTCTCTGATGGGGAAGTCAGGGGCTAAGCTGCGGGGTGGCGGATTGAAGAGGAGCTGCAGAGAGGCGTGTAAGACTGCGACTCTGCTTCCTTGGTCCCAACTCTGAGTAGTCATGGTTTTGGAAATTTGGATAAAAAAGATGCCCGATTGGTTAGATAATGAGAAGCACCATCCACAGTGGGATGAATGCTGTCTCGTCTCATAAGACCAGGTTTTCCCCCAAAAAGAGCTCCAATTGTCAATGTAGCCCACGTCATTTTTAGGACACCACACAGACAGCCAGCGGTTCAAGGATGACGAGCGACTAAACATGTCATCACTGGTCAGATTGGGGAGGGGTCCAGAGAATACTACAGTGGTTGACATCGTTTTTGCAAAGTCACACACCGATTCTATATTAAGTTTCGTGACTTCCGACTGCCGGAGACGGATGTCATTAATGCCGGCGTGAATAACAATTGTGGAATATTTACAGTTACTTTTAGCCAGCATTTTCAAATTTGACTCGATGTCGCCTGCTCTGGCCCCAGGAATGCATGTGACTATGGCCGATGGAGTCTCTAGGTTCACGTTTCTGACTACAGAGTCGCCAATGATCAGAGTTTTTTCCTCAGCGGGTGTGTCGCTGAGCGGGGAAAAACGATTAGAAACGTGAACAGGTTGGTGGTGAACCGGGGCTTTGCGACTAGGCTTCCTTCTCACCGTCACCCACCCAGTCTCCTCGCTGCTGAGGAGAGCCGGGGAACCACTGATAGGGGGGCCTAAGCTAGCTAGCTCCGCTGCAGCTAATGGCCGTCCGTCGAGATTAACTGGCGCAGACGGTGTTTCAATGCAGCGGAGCCGGGATTCCAAATCAGACAACCTCGCCTCGAGCGCCTCAAAAAGACAACATTTATTACATTTACCGTTATCACTAAAAGAGGCAGAGGTGTAGCTAAACATCTGACAGAGAGAGCACACCAGAGGAGGAGAGGAAAGAGAGCTAGTAGCCATAGCTAGTGGCTCGAGAGCTGGAGAGCAAACCACACAGGCAGACAGCAAAACAGGAAGTGACGATACGTTACCACAAGGAAGTGACGATCAACCTCCAGTATGAACTGATCAACCTCAAAGTTGATCAACCAACGTGATGATCAATGTGATGATGCACCGTCCATGTGTCCGCCTGTCCACATTTCATGGAAAGAGCTACTCCTCCTGGGCATTTGCCCCGTTGCTCACCAAACTCACTCACAATGATCTTTAGGAGGGGCTGCATCCAGGTCAAGGTCATTGTCAACGGTCAAGAGATCTGGGTATTTATGATTTCACAAAAAACATTACTTCTCCTAGGCCAGTGATCCAAGCACTCTCGGGGTGCTCTCGCCAGGCCAGAATGAGCTACTCGGTCATTGACGGTCTGGTTTTAAATACTATCAGGTTGGTGCACCCCCCGGGCCATTCCCATGGTCCATAATTTTTCTCAGATCCATGTGGATGTGCACCACACACATGCTCTTTTTAAGTAATAAAATTTAATTGTCCTCATGGCTTTTGAATTTATCATGTGGTCGGTGACTCATCGCTCAGAAATGACCTATGGGAATTAGGCATCAGATAAAATTCATGCATCACCATTAGTCATTTTCAGAAACTTAATAAAACACTAACATTGAATTTATCACATCTGGATTCATATATCTTCGTTTTAAAGTCAAACTGTCTTTTTTTTTTTTTTTTTTTTTTGACAAATTCCAGTCAGGGTTTCCTAGCAAAAATAGTAAACTTAGACCTGATTTCACAACTTTACTCAGAATTTCAGCTTAACCAAGATGTGTAAGATAAGTTTTCAGTTCACATTCCTTTGTTGCTTCATAGCTGCACTTTATAACTGTCGAAAGGTATAGATTTCATGGGTGCCTCTGTTGCTCACCATGTCTCACAGGCCTTGGTTCAGCTGCACTGTAAAAACCACAGAATACCATTTCAGTCCTTCCTAGAGTTACAGTGTTTGTTGCAAAGTTGGTACACTAAATGAACACATCAGTTTTATTCTGCTCTTCTACCGCTGATTGAAAGGATCCAAAAGTTCCATATTACTAATAGGCGATTTATTATGTTTTAACAAAGGGGATGGGAGGCATTCACCAATTTAGCACAAGATACAAATGTATAAATGTAAATTAGGTACTAATTTGCAAGAATAAAGGTGAAAAGATACAATAAAAGATGGCAATTTAACAATTAAAAAAGTTGCAAATAACAATTTAATTACACAGGATAAAAATTTTACCAGCATACAGATGAGCATTGCAAATTTATTCAAAAAAAGCTGAAAATCTACAGGAAAAAAAAAAGTTAAAAAGTTGCAAAATTACAACAGAAAATTTGTAAATGTTTGCCCAAAAAATGTACACATATCTGAGAAAAAAGTTGGAAATTTACAAGAAAAAAGTTGGAAATTTATGGGAAAAAAGCTGCAAATTTTTGAGAAAAAAAAAGTCACAGATTTTTGAGAATAAAGTCACAAATTTATGAGAAAAAAGTTGAAGATTTATAAGAACAAGTTGCAAATATATGAGAGAAAAGTTTCTTGCATTTCTGCTTAGAACTGGTGGTTCAAAGTCAAGTTATTCAGTAATGTAACATGGTATAGAAAGGTTTATGATGATACTGCGGGGGCAGTTCTCTTTTTTCAGGTTGGGAGGGACAGTGTCCCCACTGCCCTCCCTGGATTTACGCCAATAAATTGGGGAGGGGGGGGTGGCTGGTTAAAAATTCTGATGGTTTTGGGTCATTTGCTATTAAGGAGGATGGCATCGCCCCTCATATCACCTTCTGCGTATTACTAAATACAAATAGAAAAACTTGCATAATCAAGTCATATAAGTGTGCAAATAACTGGTAACAAATGTATTTCTTCTCCCATCCCCGTGTCCTCAGATCCACAAGTTTCGTGAGCAGCTAAAGACGGCGGCGGAGAAGGCCCACGCCGTGATGCCCATTCCCGGGAAAGCCAATGGCGTGATGAGCATCAACCAGTCAATCCTCATCGAGGCATACGTCGGCTTAATGTCTTTCCTGGGGAACGAAAACCACATGGGTTACTGCATGGCCCGAGGAAACGTCGGCTTCTAAACTCCAAAACGTTTGCCGTTATAGCGTCACTGTTCATATTGTTGAGTTGTTTACATATATAGTTCCACATAAGTTGACCAACGCTTTTTAATCAATGTTCTGCTTTAGTCTCCCGTGTTTGTCTGTGTGAGGTTTAAACCACTCTACGATCACCCCCACTGCTCATTACCAGTGTGTGTGGAGTCTAGGCACTCAGAAATATCCACATTTCAACACAGCTCTTCAGTGGATGACGGATCCCCCGCTGCTCTCAAGCAGCTTTGTATTTGCTGCTCAGTGATATGGTAATTCAACTCTTTTGCAGCGGGACTGTTTTCTTCCTCCCCCAGTGTGTCTGTTAAAAGCTCATTCCCAAGCCATTCAGCCCTTAGAGATTCACTGGAGCATGGGGGCACATTTGTCAGCTTAGCTTTATCATTTGCTGTGGGGTTTTTTTTGTTGTTTTCAGCGTATACAGTGGTGGGATTTCCCCTTGATTTGTGTGTGCTGTGTGGCGCTCCGCCTTGTTTGGCATTATGTGTTTGCCTCGTTAGGCTGTAATTGACGGGAAAACAAGAACATGACATAGTTGATTATATTACCTGTTTAGTGGTGTGCAATATACAACGGTTTTAATGTAAATTCCCACATTCTTCAGTATGTTTCTGTCAACATATAGACACCTTGATTTATTAAAGGAAAAGGCTGTCCTGGTGGATATAGTGACACCTTTGGTTACTGCTGGCTACTACAATTGGTTCTATAAAGCATTCAGTAGAACCTGCTCCAGCTAACTCTATAGGTGTACATACAGGAGGTGAATTAAGGGGGATGGGGGGGGATGCCATCCCTCTTATTATCAATATGACACAAAATCACCCCCTTCCTTTTTAACCTGCCATCCCCATTCATAGGTGTAAATCGTGGGGATTTTCCTACTTTATTGTAAATTGCCAACTTTTGTTCTCATGAATTACAATTTTTGTCATAAATTTGCAATTTTTTCTCATAAATTTCCAACTTTTTCTCATAAATTTGCAATTTTTTTTCTTGTAAATTTCAATTTTTTCTGATGAATTTGTAACTTTATTCTAAATGTGCAACTTTTCATTGTAAATTGCAACTTTTTCCTCATAAATTTACAACTTTTTCTCAAAAATCAACAACTTTTCTTCCCTGTAAATTATCAACATTTTTCTCATAAATTTAAAAAAAAATTTCTTGTAAATTTTGCAACTTTTTTTGCATTTTTTCTGATGAATTTGCTACTTTTTTTATTTTGCTTATGTTTTTATTTTTCTCTTAAATTTGCAAGTTTTTTCTCATAAATTTACCAACTTTTCTCAAAAATCAACAACTTTCTTTCCCTGTAAATTATCAACATTTTTCTCATAAATTTAAAAAAAATTTTCTTGTAAATTTGCAACACTCATCTGAATGCTGAGTAAATTTTATTCTTTGTAATTACATTATAATTTGCAATTTTTTTATTCTTAAACTGGCATCTTTTATCATATTTTTGCACCGTTATTCGTGCAAATTTATACCATATTTATATTTATACATTTGTACCTGGGCAGTACAGTGGTGCAGTGGTTATCACTGTTACCTAACAGCTAGAAGGTTCCAGGTTCGAATCCCCAGGCTGGCAGGGGTAGGAACCTTCCTGTGTGGAGTTTGCATGTTCTCCCTGTGCTGTGTGGGTTTACTCTGGGGGCTCCGGTTTCCTCCCACAATCCAAAGACATGCATGTTAGGTTAATTGGTCGTTCTAAATTGTCCCTAGATATATGTCTCCCATAGGCCCTTAGAGTAGAGGGTTAGTACTAGTGAAGCGCTTTGAGTGGTCTTTGTGACTAGAAAAAGCGCTATATAAGTACAGGTCCTTATCCCTTACCTCATGCTAAATTTGTAAATACCCCCATCCCCCTTGTTAAAAAAAATAACAAATTACCTACTGGGTTTATAGTGGTCCACAACCTTCTTCCCCCTCACGGACCGGTTACACATTAAAAAAAATGCAGGTGGGCTATAAATGAACAGAATACATCAGAAATTAAAAACAAAGTGTGTGATTAAAAAAAAACCTCACCTTCCTGTAAGCCCTGAACATGCTTCTCTGCAAGAAGACGGTCCCTGCACGGGCAGGGTTGACTCACGTGGCATGCTCATAAAAGGGTCGTGAATCCACTCCTTCGCAGACCATCGGGAAGTTAAACTCAAACTCTTTTGAAAGCAAAGGTATGTAATCGCACACCAGCTGGTAGAAGGAAGGGCTCAGTTTCTTCCAAAACCCCCACTAATGTTGGAAACATGTCACATATCCCCCTTCCACTTGTCTCCACAGCCTGAGTTTGGCTTTGAATGTGGGTTTAGTTTTCGAGCATCACCACTATTCTGAGACTGGTGTGTGTGTGTCAAGCCCACACAGGACAGGCATGGGAAGAGAGAGAATACACCGTAATTTTTCGAAATAAAACACGTGGCAGACTTGGTCAATACAGAGGCAGAAAATAAATGATTTATTTTTTCTCTTGCTCTCTGCGGCCCCGGTACCAAATGGTTTGTGAATTGGTGGTTGGGGACCACTGCTATAAAGCAATCACTAGAGCGTGCTTCAGCTAACTGCATAGGGTTTGTAGGACAACTAAAAATGCTTTAAAAGTACAATATAAAACTTCTAGAAACTCTGGTTTTACCATCACCTTGTGGTTGCAAGTGAAGTGCAGCGCCATTCACTGTATCATTGAGGGCATCAAATGGTTAATTTGGCTGCAGTTTGCATAGCAACCACGAAGTGTCACTAAAACTCAAGTTTCCAAACATTCATACAGCACCGTAAGTTAAAGCAGCACTACGTAACTTTCCTGCTCCTGTTAGGAACATTGAGAAGACTATGCTTGGCATGTTTCACAGCCAGAGTCCCAATAGCCAATCACAGGGCAAGTTGTTAGTTTGTGGTTGAAGTCGCTGACTGTGATTGGCTAATGGGAGTCAGGCTGTAAAATATGCCAGCTGTAGTCTTTTTGCTTGCTTTGGTGTTGCTACCAAGTATAGGAAAGTTACAAAGTGCCCACTCAGGCTATGGTGGAAGCAACAGTCACCTGATCAGAGGCTAATGGACCATCAGAATGATTTTGGAAACGTAATTTTAAAGGTGAAAATCATATATATTGTTGAGCAGTGAAATATGAAGTTACCATAGACTGTATATGAAGAGAGACAGCATGGGAGCAAAGTGAAGCTCCTTGAACCTCAGGTGTTTATCCCATTATTGTGTGCAGCATTTTGCCAAACGCCAACTAAAACCACTCCTTGAATAATTTATTTTCAAAAGATTGTTTCCGTTCTCGTCTATTGCACCAATGTACATTTTAATAGTCATTTTTCACTTCAGTTTGGGTTTAAGTTACTCGATGCTATGAAAACGGGGCGTAGTCGTGATTGAGGTTGGTTATGATTGGTCATGTTTGAGAGAGCTGCTAATGGGCGGCTGTTTTGCCTTATTTTTGTTACTGTGCAGACTGGTTGTAAATGACGTCACCAGCACGAGATGGCAGCACCCTAAATTCAGGACACACAGCAGCACTTTTCTATAATGAGACCAACTGTCCGCACACTGTCCAACTTTATATATATGCACTCATAATTACATTCTGATTTTCAGAAATTGTGTCATACACTACCCGTAGTGAAAATGTTATCCTTTATTTTATATATGTATATTGCGTTGATTTGTGCTCAGTTTAATGATAAACAGAAAATCTTTGTGCTTCAAATTTAAAGCTGCCACTGGTGTATGGAGCAGCAGGATGTCTGGGTTAGCTAAACAATTCTGATTTTCCATGAAGGGAGTGGTTTTTGTTTATTTAATATTCTATATTAAAGTGTTTAAATGACTTTAAAACAACACAAGTTTTGCATTGTCCTTGTTCCCCAGTAAATTTATAAAAAAATCCTTAAACAAGTTTAGCACACTGGAAATTGTCCTGTTTCTTTGATTCAGTTAAACACACACAACCTTACAGCTGCCCCTCTTCAGGGTCGTCACAGTGGATCATGGCGTCCACATATTTGATTTGGTTCGGATTTTTTATGCCAGTGCCCTTCCTGACACAACCCTCCCCATTTTACCCGGGCTTGGGACCAGCACAAGGAATACACTGGCTTTGGTGCTTCCTGGGGCTGGCTAACCAACTTTTCTCACTCTCTTTATGCTGAGCACCAAGCTAGAAGGCAGAAAGGGCAATTTTTATGGTCTTTGGTATGACCCCGGCTGGGGCTTGAAAGGGATTTTATGTGATTTTGAGAAAAACTGCTACTACTCCTAGGCAATTGCCCAGATTTTCACCAAACTCACACAAACATCCTCAGGTGGGTCTGGGTCCTGGTTGTGCTAAAGGTCAAGGTCAATGGACACGAGATGTGGTATTATGTAATTTCAGAAAAATGGCTACTCCTATTAGGTGACTGCCCCAATGCTCACCAAACACACGCGCGCGCGCGCACACACACACACACACATACACACAATGATCCTCAGGTGGGTTGTGTTCAAGGTCAATTTCATTTGTCATTTGGACGACAAGGGTGCAAAGCGTGAAAATGAACAATACGCTGAAAGAAATGACCAAAAATACTGGCAGAAGGTGCAGTTTGCAGCATAAATACATGCTTTTGATTGTCATAATAGGGACCTAGATGTGATAATTTTCTATGGTTCCAGTGGTTACCATGCATGGTTGTACCAGCTCTGATCTCGGGAAGGGGCCAAATCCCCTTCCATGAAGAAAAATCTTACCCAAGTTCTACCTGGATGCCCATTTCTCCACTTCCCAGTCATTGCTTATGTAAGGTCTTCACAAGGTATTCTGGTTGTGGTGTAGTGAATGTTGAGAGATGGGATATTTGATTGCCCCCATGTTCATTTGCCTGAAGTTTAGGTCCTTTCTGCCTTATGTATGCAAATGAGATGCATGTATTTTGAGGGGCCGTGCACACAACAGCATTTTTACCCCAAACTGTGGAAGTTCGTCTACAGTTTAGCTGTCCGTGCATATGACGCTGGGTATTTGGAGGTGTGAAAGTGTAGCAATTTGAAACCATTCTCCAGAGTGGAGAGGTTTTCTCAGCACTGTTTTTTCACATCCGTGTGCACAGAAATAAACCGTGATTAAACTTTAAGCTTGATGTGTTTAGACTTAGGATTAAGTTAAAAAACAAAAGGGGGGCTCTTAACAGTATACAGCAGTGTGAAAAAGTGTTTGCCCCCTTCCCGATTTCTCATTTTTTTGTATGTTTGTCACACTTAAATGTTTCAGATCATCAAACAAATTTAAATATTAGACAAAGATAACACAAGTAAACACAGAATGTAGTTTTTAAATGAAGGTGTTTTAATATTAAAGGTAAAAAAAAAAAAAAAATTCAAACCTATATGGCCCTGTGTGAAAAAGTGATTGCTGTATGGATAATGCTTCTCCCCTTTACAACAGAAGCACCCTTATAGATAAAAATAATCATCAAATTTATAACCAGGGGGATTTACAGACTGAAATACATCCCAAAAATGTTACTTACCGTTACTGAATGATGATCACAGTGGAACAGCTGAGGTTTTAAATCCAGTTTTGTGCAGCCGCTCAACCAGCTGACATCACATCATATCCCTATTTTTCTTACTTGTAATGCTTTTGTAAAAGTTATGACTGAAGACTCATCAAATATTCAAACCAGCTATCAGTAAGTCAGATTTTTTTTTATTGCCCTCAATTAGTTTTTTTTTTATTTATGACTCCCTCATTCTTTAAACTTAAAAAAACAAATATAAATGTTTCTTGCAGGTGAGGTCTGGCATTTATAATTATAATGCAAAGTCCCTAGTAAAATTTGTCGTCCGTTAGTTACAATGGTAGTTTTCACACCTTCGGTGGATCCATGTGCATGCATGGTTACTTCTGTGACGTGTCGTGTGCACGCAGATGCTTCTCTCCCAGCCTAAACAAAAGCATTGTCACATGCACCAGGCCAGAGACAACTGCTTCAGAGAACATGTTCTGAACTTTTAAAGTAGCTGACTGACCCAGCAGCTAAATAATCTTTTGCCTCTAATGTTTCAGCAAACATGTTTTGTTATTCAGTCTTGAAGAAAGGTGAAAATTTACAGGCTGGCTGCCATCTTGAACTTAGTGGACCTGCTTGAACAGACTGCCACTGGGTGGATGCGTCATCAATGGGGTGCAGCCTGTGTGCTCTGCAAAGTAGCGGACATTATATGGCAATCATTTGTTGCAACTCCTTTGGTTATATCCAGTGTTTAATTTGTAAAATCAGAGGCAAGAGCCACGAGTGACTTCAAAGTTACAGCATAGTGCACAGAGCCTTAACTAGTGAGCCAAACGGATAAGGGTTATTTGGAGAAAACTGTGTGCAGTGTTCAGAGCTATATCTCAGAGATACAAATGTTCTGTGTACAATGTTCAAAGCTGGTTATGTTTTATTGGAAAGGTGAGTGTAATGCCATTTAGGTGACAGCAATAAAAAATCCACAACAGGCCCACGGTCTTTGGGCTTCAGAAGTTGTGCGTCATTTTATAATCCGTGAGTCCACATATGGAATGAAGTTGGGAGGCTGACGAGGCAAAAGAAGGAGTCTGTCCATTGCTATTCTCTGTTAGCAACAGGTACGGCCAGGCTAACTTCTACCACACTGCTACCTGTCCTCCTGTCTCCATGGTGCTGTCAACATCCTCCAAAGGTTTGTCCCCCCAAGAATCATCTTCTTCTTTTCGTTTACGGCGGTTGGCAGTCAGCTTACTGGTGCATTACCGCCACCTAATGCTCCAGAGTGTGTGCCATAGGCAGGTTCACAGACTAACATCCGGGGGGGGGGGGCATCTACCTTTCAGCCTCTGTCTCAACCAACTTCCTCTACTTTTACCTACTCCTTATATCCTATTATAAACCCCAGTGTCCTTTAAAAATTCCACCAAAACCCTAGCCTGTGCTCGCTCAACCACATTCAGTAGTCCACTCAGTGTAAGTTCCTGCACCCCCAGCTCCCTCAACATTGTCTGTAGCACTGCCGTCTGTGCGTCATACCCTTTGCACCTTAAAAGAACGTGTTCCACCGACTCCTCTTCAAAGCACCTTTCACATATACCTGTCTGATCTTTCCCAAGTAGTCTCAGTGTTTTGTTTAACCCACAGTGCCCCAATCTCAGCCTTATCAACACAAATTACTTTATCCTGTCACCACATCCCACTCATGGAACACGGTGAAGACAGTCCTCATCAAGTGGAGAAAATATGGCATAACAGTGACATTACCAAGAACTGGATGTCCCTCCAAAATTGATGAAAAGAAAACTGGTCAGAGAGGTTGCCAAGAGGCTGACAACAACACTGAAGGAGCTGCAGGAATTTCTGGCAAGTACTGGCTGTTTAGTACATGTGACAACAATCTCCTATCTTCTTCATATGTCTGGGCTATGGGGTAGGGTGGCAAGATGGAAGCTTTATCTTACAAAGAAAAACATCCAAGCTCTGCTACATTTTGCAAAAACACATTTGAAATCTCCCAAACATGTGGGAAAATGTGTTATGGTCTGATGAAATCAAGGTTGAACTTTTTGGACATAATTCCAAAAGGCACAAACACAACACTGCTCATCACCAAAAGAACACCATACCAACAGTGAAGCATGGTGGTGGCAGCATCATGTTTTGGAGCTGTTTTTGTTCAGCTGGAACTGGGGCCTTAGCCAAGGTGGAGGGAGTTATGAACAGTTCCAAATACCAGTCGGTGTTGGCACAAAACCTTCAGGCTTCTGCTAGAAAGCTGAAGATGAAGAGGAACTTCATCTTTCAGCACGACAATGACCCAAAGCACACATCCAAATCAACAAAAGAATGGCTTCACCAGAAGAAGATTAAGGTTTTGGAATGGCCCAGCCAGAGTCCAAACCTGAATCCAATCGAACATCTGTGGGGTGATCTGAAGAGGGCTGTGCACAGGAGACGCCCTCGCAATCTTACAGATTTGGAGTGTTTTTGCAAAGAAGAGTGGGCAAATATTGCCACATCAAAATGTGCCACGCTGATAGACTCCTACCCAAAAAGACTTCAGTGCTGTAACAAAAGCCAAAGGTGCTGCTACAAAGTATTAGTTTAAGGGTGTGCATATTTAAGCAACCGGGTTATTGTCCATCTATCCATCTTCTACCACTTATCCAGGGATCCGGGTCGCAGGGGCATCAGACCAGACAGAGTAGCTCAGACTTTCGCCCGGTTCACAAAGCAACATGATCCCCATTATCCCTCCTACAGGTGGTGAGCCCACTGGAAAACCAGGTTATTATAAGTTTTTTAGTTTTCCTCTTAAAAGATTTCAGTTTGTTTTTCAACTGCATTGTACAGGTTATTGGTCACATTAATGGTGGAAAAAGTTTTGAAATTATTTATCTTGGTCTCATTTTTCACACCACAAAAACTTGGCATTTGAACAGAGGTGTGTAGACTTTTTATATCCACTGTAAGTATGATAACCTAATAAGTTCAGACAGCTGAGGTCTGTTTGATGGAGGACTACAGAATTAATTACTGATAAAAGAATGAACAGTAACTGAATAAACAGCATTACCAGTGCATCTCTTAACATCACTTAGTCTTTTTCATTTGATTTTGATGATCATGGTTATATTTTGTACCAGCCTTAACACCTTCATGACTATTCCTACCAAACTAAATTACTGCCTTTATTACAAAGCCTGTTGTAATGAATAAAGCCATGACAGACCTCTGTTATAATAATAAAAAACACAATCATTTACCAAAATGTAAAATGATTCTGCCTGCTTAAGTCTTACTGTAGTCAATTTTCCTGACAGAAAACATCCAAAAAGTTAACCTGACTCAGGTTAATGTGCCTCAGAATGCATTAACATCATGTTAGTGTCTTAACCTGAAACGTTAGCTTACTTAACCGTTAATATTATGGCAGACGCCGTGCATAAAACGTCAGTTTATGATGCATCTTTCCAGTTTTTCCTACCAGTGAGCTGCTGTTGCTGAGACTTTTATCTTCACTAAATTACATAAACAACCAAGTGACTGAATATTATTGCGGGCATATCAGCGTGACTTCCCCGCTGATATTATAGCTTACCTTTATCAATTTGTGAATCGAAAAGCCATTGCCTGCAGCTGCTCTGTTTTCAAACGTGATGGCTGGCTACCGGATGTGTGTGTACATTTGTGAGATCCGATGGGGCAGCGTAACCATAAATAAAGGTTCTGCTTGAGGCAAATGCAGCTCTTGTTGCTGCAGTTGATAAAGTGGCCAAGATTACGCCAAGGGTGGGCATGGCTACTCATGGCCTCCCCCTAGCTCCGCCATTGCCACTGAAGAGGTGCTGGATATTGTTCCGGCAGAATCCGGATCAAATTAAGCCTTGGCTATAGAGAATGGGCACGTGGCTTCACCCAATGGAAAAATTGCAAGGAATTGTGGGAAAAGTGGTCTGCCTGTCTTTGTTTCGTAGTGAGCAACGGCAGCTGTTAAGCTGAAGTTTTTGAGAGGGTTGCTTCAGTGTGGTGTTATTCAGCTGGATAGTACGCAGCGTTAGAATGGGGAAGTTTTGCTGTGTTATCAGATGCAGCAACCACTCTCATGATTGCCATGGGGAAAATATTGACAACGCATATGCTTTTTTTTTTTTTAACTTCCCCACTTGGAAGAAATGTGGAAATAATTGGGTCTCCGAGCTAACAAAGAGGCGTCAGATGGAATGGATTGCAGCGGTCAAAAGGAAAGACATCAGCTTTGACAATATTCCTGCACACGTGGTCGTATGTTCACGGCATTTTCACGAAGGTAAGTTGTGATTTAAACAAAGATTACTTGTACGCGCGTGGAGATGTTGCAGCTGTAACAGAGGCGCATGGAGTTGTTGCCAACTTTTAACAAGCCGGCTGCACATCTACATATCTAATCAAAGTCATAGTTTCTTGTACAGGCAAACCAGGCTATGAAATGTTCTGTTGCCATTACGATTGGATGCCATCATTACATCTCAGTCATGAAGTGAAAAAAAAATGCACACTGAGCGGTCAGAGATGACTGAAGCTGCACCACCTTCATTACGCCTGGATTTAAAATCAGCTGGGGACTGAAGTCCATAGAATATTTAGTATCGTTAGATTCAGCAGCTTCTCCTCTTTCAGGTGACTATAAAAACATCATGTCCTGATTTAGTATGTTTTTATAGTGGCTAATTATACCGGTAATTTTTTCGGTGTGCCAGCGGGAGTGTTGGGCTTTTCACATTACTTGATTAGTATTTCATGTCCAGTTGTGTAATAATGTGTATATACTTATCAAGCATCATATGACAAATTTGAACATAAACTCAACATTTCATCACTGGGACTTAGAAATGCCTGTAGTTGCAAAGACACATGCTAGTGCAGAAACCTGTGTAGAAACAATGATTGTGTAACATATAGACGAGGGGTAATTAGTGGAGTAATTAAAAACAAACTGCAAGGTTCTTTAAAACCAGGTGAAGAGTCATAGGTAGCAATCAAAGGGGAAACCTTAAAAATGAGGATGTTTAAAGGAATTTATTTACATAAAATATATACAAATGCCCACCAAAAAATAAAACCTAAGTTTAAAAAAGAAGACTAAAAGTGGGCTAAAAGGCATGGCAGATTAAACAATTAGAATGTAAAACACCAATTACCAGTATTATAAGTAAGGGACAGGCAGTTGTAGATCCTTTAGAAATTAATAGTGCCTTTAGAGATTATTATGAAAAACTATATGATACAAAAAATGAAACTGACTTAACAAAACTAAATGGGTTTTTGGATGGATTATCTATACCATGTATTCCAAATGAAAACAGGGAGATACTGGAATCTAAAATTAGTCAAGAAGAAGTTGGGCCTAGCCATTGATAATATGAAATCAGGAAAAAGAGCAGGACCAGATGGTCTTCCAGTTGACCTCTATAAAAAAAATTTAAGAATAAATTAATAAAACCACTTTTGGAAATGGTCTTAGAAGCATTTCAAAATAGTAATTTACCACCATACATGAATAATGCCTTAATTATACTGTTGCCAAAACCAGGTAAACCCTCTAATAAATGTGAAAACATGAGACCAATAAGCCTATTAAATGCTGACCTTAACCCCTTGCACTCCGGTCAATTTCCCTAAAAACGCCAAAAAATAACGTGCCCAAAGTAAATCGAAAGCTGTTCTTCAACCCTTTGCAGCATCTTCATGGGATTGGTCTCATTTAAAAGAAAACACTTTGAATTTTTTGGCAAAACAGTCATAATCTCTCTAAGTGCTCCGGCCACTGAGTTACAGTCATCTAAACATACTGAACTTGAAGAAAATAAATTTGGCCTGGGTGTTTTTTCGGATACAAATGCTTGCAAATAACACACAGCTTCAGATCTGGGCTGGAAAATGCAACAGAAATGTAGAACCAAGTGTTATCCAGCTGAGGTCCAAATTTTGTAACAATACCACAAAAAGTGAATATATTACACAGCTTTTTCCTCAGGCTGTTCCCAGGCGTTTTGGAACTGTGCCAAATTGTGCCAAATGGCACAGTTTGGAAAAACGTCTGTAACTTTTAAATGATTCAATGTAGAAGCTTCATTTTGGGCTCTAATGAAAGGTCACACTCAAGGCTGTGTCTGTGTGTGTGTGTGGGAGGGGGTTGCCCCCCCCCTCGCTACAGAGGATGGACATCGGCCATCGCTACATGACGGATTAGCCTCATGTGGGATGTGGGACAGCAGCTCAGTCACCGCGGCTTCCCCCCCCCTCGCTACAGAAGAATAGCGGGGGGGGGTGGCGTTCACGGTCTGGACGCAACGAACAAACCGTGTACCACGGCGCACGAAGTCTGAACTTCGTGCGCCGCACAGTTGTAATTTACCGATCGGTCAAAAGTCATTTTGGATTACAGTTTTCAGGAATAAAGAATAATTTAGCTTAAAACACCTTACCTCTTCACAGCAGTGTCCTGGCGAACTTCTCTTCCCCATTGTCAGACGAACGCGACGCTGGTCCGCTCGTGGTTCTGGTCTCGCGACCCGATCAAAACATAATTCCATTATTGCGGTTTTGTGCTTCCATGATTGCGGTTTTTGGCGAACAATTTTTCAAAACAAATAACAGTAGTAATTAAAAAAAGACTGGCGAAGGCGTGTGTGTCACTCAGCCTTTGTCGTCAGCCTCCGTCGGTCTATGACTATGGAAGAAATCATAACGTCTACTCTGCTGGAACCAAAACAAAATAAGCACCGCCTGTGGCCAAACATGCCGATGCGTGAATGGCACTCCCTGTCACACAGGTTGCATTTGTGGATGGTCTCCGTGCTGCTGGGTCTGTGGGGTTCTTCCTGCGGGTCCTTTTTTGATCCGCTGCAGCAGTCTTCACCCAGCCTTAAAAAAAACAGCTCGCGAACTTCTCTGCTTCAATTGGCTCACTGCATTCACAGCGTTGGTAGGCGGGTCCTTCTTGCTAGGTTTTCAGTCATTGGTTCTTCAAGGTTTCAGAAACCCACTTCAAGGCTCTTATTAGTCGAATGAGAGGTCAATCAGATGAACTAATCTGTTCGCGGCTGTGTCTGCAGCTTTTATTTTCAGTGCGCGCTTGGACGCCATACACCACCTACATCACCATCTCCATCATGCGTCCTAGAGCGCACAAGGGCGCTCTCGTGCGCCCTCGTGCGCTCTAGGACGCAGAGACTTGCCCGTCCGCGGTACAACGGAGCACAAGAGGTTAAGATAATCTGTAAAATTTTAGCAAGACGACTACAAGAAATATTACCAAATATTATTAACCAAGATCAGAATGGCTTTATAATGGGAAGACAAGGCTTCCATAATGTAAGAAGACTATTTAATATTATTTATTCCAATAAAGAAGCACCGGATACAGCTCTCCTATCATTGGACGCCGAAAAGGCCTTTGATAGGGTCGAATGGCCCTATCTTTTTGAAGTCCTACAAAGGTTTGGACTTGGAAATAATTTCATAAAATGGGTTCAGATAATATACAATAATGCTACAGCAGAAATCCTAACAAACAGCAATATCTCAAAATCAATAAATATCAATAGAGGATGTCGACAAGGTTGTCCACTTTCACCTTTACTGTGTACTATGGCAATTGAACCTTTAGTTTTGTTTTTTTTTTGTTTTGTTTTTTTGTTTTTTTTTGAATGCAAAAGATGCAATAGACTTACACAATGGCCCTCTCCGGCATACAACTAGGAACATACCGGTCGCTATGGAGGGTGAGAATATGTATGGGCACATAATCATACCATGTATGATAACTAAATAGACGGTTATGCTGTTTCATCCCACCTAGCAACAATGCTCTGCACTGTGTGTGTTTATATATTTACATATTTATTCCATCTAGCTACAATGCTCTGCACTGGGTGTGTTTATATTTATATATCTATATATTTATTCCATCTAGCTACAATGCTCCGCACTGTGTTTTTATATATCTACATATTATTCCACCTAGCTGCAATGCTCCGTACTGTGGGTGTTTATATATTTACATATTTATTCCATCTAGCTACAATGCTCTGCACTGTGTGTGTGTGTGTGTGTATATATATATTTTATAGTAATATGTACATATGTATATTAGCTGCTCTTGCTTGCTTTTTTTTTTTTTTTTTTTTTTTTTTTTTTTTCTTGCCTTCTGATTGTTGCTCTGAGTGTTGCTATCCCTGTGCTGTTGCAATCCTGGAATTTCCCCGTTGTGGGACTAATAAAGGCTTAATAAAGGCTTATCTTATCTTTAGCGATGGCAGTACATTTACATCCACAAATATATGGAATTAAAGTGGGACCAACAGAACATAAAATCTCCCTGTATGCCGATGACCTAATTTTGTTTATGTCGAATTTTAAAAAATCAATTCCAACCTTGTTAAATTTAATAAAGAACTTTGGGGAAATATCAGGATATAAAATAAATAAAACTAAATCTTCAATATTAATGCTAAATGAGACCCAGAGAAATCACCCAGCGCCTGAGGTAAATCAATTCAATGTTGTAAATCAGTTTAAATATTTAGGAATTCAAATTGTGCCTAAGCTAGAATCAGTCGCCAGTGCCAACTATGAAGCCTTAATGACAGATATTAATGAGTTACTTCAGAGATGGATGTCACTACCAATGTCGATGATTGGGAGAATCAATATACTTAAAAGTAATATCTTACCCAAAATACTTTATTTATTTCAATACATTCCTTTACCACCACCTTCAGATCTATTCTCAAGAATTAAAAAAAAGTTAGTGGAATTTATATGGAACAATAGGAAGGCTAGATTACGTTTGTCCTTACTATATTTACCATTTGATCGTGGAGGTCTGAAGTGTCCAAACTTTATGTTGTATTACTGGTCAGCACAACTGAGGTCTATGACATATTATTTTTCATCAAATGATCTTCCTCACTGGACTGAAATGGAATCATACAATTTACCTTTACCTCTTCCCTTATTCATATACTCAGACTCGGCTAAAAAATTACAGAAACAAGTTAAAAATCCAATTGTAAAGCATATGATCAAAATATGGTGTGAAACAAAAAAATATTTAAAAGAACCACACTTATTGTCACAATTTAGCCCAATATGGGGTAATCAATATTTTACACCAGGGAGAGCGGATGCTGTATTTAAAGTATAGAATTTAAAAGGGATTCAAAAGATTCAAGACTTATATTTGTCACGTTCAGATAACATAATGTCTTTTGAAGAACTGAGGATCAAATTTAATCTTAATAGAACACATTTTTTTAAATATCTTCAGCTTAGGAATTTTATTCAATCAAATCAAAATAATGCTCTCACCCGACCTACTTATTCATCCTTGGAAAAAATTTTGACGAAAGATAGTAAGAGAAAGGGTATTATTTCAGAGTTTTATAACTCATTGACACTATCCTCAAGTGAAAACTCACAGAAAAGACTGAATTATTGGAAAGAAGATCTGCAAATTGAAATTTCAGAGGAACAATGGGAACTGGCTTGTACAGAAGCTCAAACCAAATCAATAAATGTACGTCTTAAATTGATACATTTTAAATGGTTAATGCGGATGTATGTTACACCGGTGGAGTTAAATAGATATAACAAAAACATACCAGATACATGCACAAAATGTATGGAAAGTAAAGGAACCCTATTTCACTGTTTATGGGAATGTAGAAAAATTAGAATGTTTTGGGAAGAGGTGAGGGTAACAATTGAAAAAATAATTTCAAAACAATTCACATTGAACCCTAAACTGTTTTTGTTGGGTCTGTATCCAGAAAAGCATAACTTTAATAAGAGTGAAAGAGCACTCATAGACCTCAGTTTGCTTAATGCCAAAAAATGTATTGCACTACTGTGGAAAAAGACTCATAGACCAGATGTGACTCAGTGGTTAAGACAGATGTTAACAAACCTTCCACTAGAAAGAATAACATACATACTGAAATCAAAGGAAAATGTGTTTGAGAATATATGGAGACCTTTCATTGATTATGTAAAGAAATTAAACATAACTTCTGAAGAAGAAGGTGAATGATGTGTGTGGACCTTGCAAATTCCAGATTGATGAATGTATAATATGTACACTACCGTTCAAAAGTTTGGGGTCACTTAGAAATTTCCTTATTTTTGAAAGAAAAGCACTTTTTTTCAATGAAGATAACTTTAAACTAATCAGAAATACACTCTATACATTGCTAATGTGGTAAATGACTATTAGAGCTGCAAATGTCTGGTTTTTGTGCAATATCTACATAGGTGTATAGAGGCCCATTTCCAGCAACTATCACTCCAGTGTTCTAATGGTACAATGTGTTTGCTCATTGCGTCAGAAGGCTAATGGATGATTAGAAAACCCTTGTGCAATCATGTTAGGTCTGCAATGCTGTAATTGCTGCAAATGGAGGAGTCTTTGACGAAAGCAAAGTTTGAAGGAAAAAATTATTTCAAATACAAATCATTATTTCTAACCTTGTCAGTGTCTTGACTATATTTTCTATTCATTTTACAACTCATGGTGGTAAATAAAAGTGTGACTTTTCATGGAAAACACAAAAATTGTCTGGGTGACCCCAAACTTTTGAATGGTAGTGTATACTTATGTAAAAGATTACCTAGACTAAACAGAGGAGCATTGTTGATGACTTGCCTTTGTTAGTGGTTGTTGGTGTTTTTAGTACATTTTTTTTTGTTTGTTTTTTGAAGTTAGTGTTTTGTTTTGTTTTTTATTTTTAAATTACTTTAGTGTTAGTGTTTGATTGTTTGTGCCATGTTTGTAAAAAAAAAAAAAGGTTCAATAAAAAATATTGTGGAAAAAAAAAAGTGGGCTAAAAACAAATAGAAGTCCATAAAAGCTAAGGAGGAGGATCCACTCTTCTAGGCCAGGCTCCAGCTGCCACCACGACACCGATACCCTCAGGAAACCTGTACAGGGGAAGACACTTGCCAGCAGTATAACCATATTTCTATTGCCGCCATCATCATCACCATCATGGTCATGGGGTGCTGCTATCTGGAAACCAGATACAGTGGTACCTCTACTTACGAAATTAATTTGTTCTGGAAGTATTTCTGTAACGTGAAAATTCCGTAAGTAGAGACGCGTTTTACATTTAAATGCCCTAATCCGTTCCAAGCCCCCCAAAATTCGGGCATAAATTTTTTATAAATCATAAAAACGCATCAAAACATGTAACAAATACATGTTACAATTAGATTACTGCACAATAAACATAAAATGAGAGTTGTAATTTTAAAAAACAAAGACTAAAGTATAAAGTAAAGAATAATAAAAATTATGTTCATTTACCTTTTAACTGCTATCATCGTCGTCGTCACCATCGAAATGACAGAGAGGCCTTTGGAAGGAGTCATAGCTTTTAGGGCTTCCTTTTGTTTTAATACCGTGCCGATCGTAGATGTATTACGGCCATATTCTTTGGCGAGATCAACCAAACGCATCCCCTTTTCATACCTTTCTATTATCTCTTTCTTTGTTTGTATGGACAAAAAAACTCTCTTCTTCTTCTTTTCTCCCTTTCCACTTATCTCCATCACTTTCTTGGGGCCCATAGTGAATAAATGTTAATACTTTACTGTACACACACGTAAAACTGCCCGAACACTTCGTGGCCAATGGGATACCAGGAAGATGCTAGGCGATAGCCAATGGCAGAGCAGCTACAGGTATGTTTACGTTCGGTAAACTACGGGAGCTGCGAGGAGCGCGTACTTTTTTGCCTTTCATACCCTGAAATTTCTTTCGTAACAAGAGGCAATATTTTCCCGTTGAGGCGTCTCGTAACCTGAAAATTCTGTATGTAGAGACGTTCGTAAGGAGAGGTACCACTGTACAGTGAAGGCAGAGTTCCTCACTCTGCCTCTTGCTGTCTCTCACCTGCAGCCCCCCAACTGCTCTACATGGAAGTGTCCTCCCCCAAATGCTGGCATCATGGTGGTCCTGGCCGTTATTGTTCCTCCTCCTCAGTCATGCCCTCCTAACATTTTCCTGGGACCAGCAGCCTCCTCTCTTCAGCAGAGCTCTTATCTGGCCGGCTGTCCTGGCAGGACTCTCCTCTGGCCGGGGCTTCGCCTCAGGCAGGGCTCTCCTCCAAGCAGGCCCTCATTCAGCCGGGGCTCTCCTCCCCAGGCAGGGCTCCTTCCTCCTGGCATAAAAGCTCGTCTCTGGACTGCCAGAGCACCTCTTATGTGCAGCCACAGGTGCTGCTGATTACTAATTAGGGGAAGCACAGGGTAGAAGTAGACAACATTTCCAATTTAAAAACACACTGATTAAATATAAAAACAACAAAACATGCAAATTATAAATAAACATGCAACACAATCTTAAAAACCACATAAAACCAAAAAACACAATAAAATACTTCCACCCTATGGCAATTGCTTACCTTTGTGCAAACAACGGTTTTCTGGCCGTTCACCCGGAAGATTTGAAGCGGCTGGACCCATCCATTGGTGAATTGAACATGAGATTCTAACGATTTATAGTTCTTAAATTGCTCCTGGGTGTATGCACTCACCCCACAAACCAGGTAGGCAAACACATCTGACAGCGTGACTCCAGGCAGTTGGTCGGGATCAGTGGCCCATTTCTTGTGTTCAGACAGACCAATCCCGGATCAATTTATTTCTTTAATTTTTTGGAGGTAGCGCTCCTTTGCTTCCTTATTCAGCTTCTCTGAATAAGGAATTTTAATTTTCTGTTTGCTGCGCTCCAGCGAACGTATGTCTGTTTGCATTAGCAGTTGCCATAGACTACAGGCAAACAAAGAAGCCAGACCTCAAAAATGGCGACGACAGCCCAGAATGCAGTGTGGCATGACATCAGTGCCCATTCTCTATACCCTCACGCTTGTGCTACCAGGACCAATCTTACGAAATAATGCAATCTCTATTATTGCTAATTTAATGCTAATTCCTAGTAATGTTGCTTTTATTTCAGTACATTTTCTGGATCGTTCTACCCACCTCAGCCTAGGATTGTTTAGTCTGTGTTGGGGCTTTGTCATCAGGAAATGGGGTTAAGTAGAAACTGTCTCTTGGGTGCTCACAGCTGTAACTCAGTTAGGTAAAGCAGATGACTGAGTTCAGCACCTCTGGTATCATGTATCGTCACCTCAGGGTCTGAAGGGGTTAATGCGTTTCCTTGCAGATTGAGTACATGTCTCTGATCCTGGATCAAGTGCCCGGAGCGAAGCACCTCTTCCATATTTCTGCTCTCTAGGTTGTAAAAGACATTCAGAGGACAGGATTAATGGCCAGATGAGCGTTCATAAAGTTCTTTGGCCCCTTGGGCCTTTTAAGTCACCCAGACAGTTAAAGGATGACATTTGATTTAAGTTACAAATGCCTTTGCCTGACTCTCTGTGTGTGTGTGTGTGTGTGTGTGTGTGTGTGTGTGTGTGTGTGTGTGTGTGTGTTTTGTTTTGTTTTGTTTCCATGGATTAGCTTTTGTGTCTGCTATCATTTATCCTCCAGGTTGTTGTGACTTTATCGTAACAGTGCAGCAATCATAGCCTGACATTTGGAATAATGAAGGATTTGCTAATTCTAATTGATTGTGACTATAGAGTTTGTTGTTGCAGTTTACGTGTTGTATCACGTTTGAATGAGGCTTTAATTTCACCCTATTTTGTCTTCTGTTAAACTTTATCTTCCCAAGAGTAATGGGCAGGGTCTCTAACCTTTGGCTCCAGAGTCACAAATAAGTTTGTTGTTCATAAGCAAGAAAGAAAGAAGGATACAAGAATGAAAAAAGAAAATGTTAAAGAAAAAAGGTAAAACTGAGTTAAAATTTGTAAAATTGCAAGATAAAAAGTTATGAAAACCTATGTTATAAAAGTCAAATTTACAAAAGTCTTAAATTTATGAGGGAAAAGCAGGAAATCCAAAAGAAACACTTTAGTTTTGGGTTTTGTTTTGTTTTGTTTTTTTTTGAGAAATGTCAACTGTACAACAAAAGTCCCAAATATGCAAGAAAGAAGAAACAAATTTAAGAGGGAAAAACCTTATTTATTTTTCAGAAACAAGGGTAAGAGGATGTCTACAGGAAAAGATGTCTGCGCCGGGCACGCAGTATTCTTAGGGACTCCAACCATCCTGCTCATGGACTGTTCCAGCTTCTCCCCTCCAGAAGGCGTTTCAGAAGCCTTCGGACTAGAACCAGCAGGTTTAGGAACAGTTTCTTTCCAACAGCTGTCATGTTATTGAACTTAGTTCCCCGCTGACTCTCTTACCATCATCTCTTACCATCCTCACCTGTACATTACTGCCCATCTAACTTATTGTACATTATTTGCACATAACAGTACTCTTAACTTTCTGCACTGCTGCATATATTTGCATATATTTGCTTAAATTGCACATACTGTTAATTACTGTATATACTGCACTGCTGTCCTTTGCACTTCTGATTGGATGCTAAACTGTTTCGTTACCTTGTATTCATACATGTGTAATGACAATAAAGTTGAATCTAATCTAATCTAATCTAAATTAATAAGAAAAAATAAGGATAAGCCAGCTTTATTGTCATTCAATCCATACAGCAGAACAAAATAATGTTTCTCTTATCTACAATGTTAATCACACACATATAGAATCAGAGGGGTCGCTGCCATGCAAGGCACCGCCACAAATTTCCCTCCTCCATTCCATTATTGCTGAGCACCAAGCTGGACAGCAGGAAGTTCCACTTTTATATGGTCTTCGGCATGACCCGGCCTGGATTTGAACCCCTGCATCCCGGGTGTGGGGCGGATGCTCTACCAACTGAGCCAACACTCTGGTGGTGTCACCCGTTTAAAGGTCTGATGACACGTTTTTGACTTCATCTAATTTTTCAACACAATACAATATGACGAAATAGGTTGGTCTGTGCAGTTCTAAGTCAAACAGGCTTTTTTTTCACACGAATATCCAATGTTTTCATGAGCACCACGTCACCAATTGCGTCAGTGGCTGGAAAACCCCATGGCCATGTTGTGATGTCATCGACAGAACACAGCGCTTGGCTGCCCATTGTACACACAGGATGGAAGCGGTTGAAAACATCGACGATGGTTCCAGCACATGTAGTCTGGAATTGGTTTGTGTTGTTCAATCTTCAGACGATTATAGTTCCAAAGAATGGGATGACGATGAAGAATCTGGGGGCATCAGACCGTATAGATTTGAGCCGTGCCAAGCGGGCATCGTGCCTAGCGAGTCACACTGAGAGAGTGACAGTGGAGAGGCACACATGCCCGCCACAGCAGCAGCGGCAAACACACAGCAGGGGAACACCGAGTGTTATTCTTTTGTTACAGATATTGAAACAAATTATTGGTTCATAAATGTACCTGTATTTTATTTAAACCCAATTTTTCAATAAAATCATAGCAGTGTATTCTCTGTGGCTCAGGCATCGGGTTTATTATGGATTATTTTTTGAGTTCTTATTGTTTTTGTTTTGTACATGTGGTTTATATGTGCGTTTTGAATCACTTTCATGTGGGCACCGTCCAATATTCGCCGGTCTGAACACACGCGCCCTCTCTCTTTGACAGTCAGCTGTTCATGGTTTGTGTACATCATCTGCCATGTTGTTAGCCAGCCAATATTGCCAACACTATCACAACGTGTTAGCCACTCCACACAGCTGTGGTTCTGTTGCGCCCCTTGAAGCGATGTCGGCCTGGGGGGGAAACTGTGGTTAACACGTCTCCTCTCCATGTTCGCTGGGCAATGTCGGCCCCGATCGCCAACTGTAAGTGTTTCTGTTTATTTTTGTAAGTCTTCACCTTTTTGGGAACTGTTGTCATCATTCTTATGTTCAATACATGTGCTGTGGTGAATCCTGTGCGTAAATCCATTCATCATGACCCTCTGTGCGTTCTTACACAGCACACGGAGAGGGAGGATGAAATAACAAGGATTTACGTGCAGGGTTCACTACAGCACATTTAATACAGAAAGACAGACAATTCCCAAAAAGGTGAAGACATACAAAAAACACAAATGCACTTACTGATGACGTTCGGGGGCCGGCATCGCCCAGAGAACGAATGAGAGGAGACGTGTTAGCCACAGTTGCGCCCCAGAGCCGACATCGCTTCAAGGACGCACAAGAACCATGGCGAACATGGAGTGACTAACACGTCATGCTGAAAATACTGGCAGACTAACAGCACAGATGATAATACTATGGACCAGCAGTGTGTGACTGGCAAATGGCCGCTAAGTACACGCACTGCTGGTGATGGTGTGTAGAGAAGCACCTGGGCGAGGACTGGGAAACATAATCAGCGGGAGTTGGAATCAGCTGATGATAATGATAGAGGGGACGTGGCCGGACTGGCGAGAGTAAGCACACGATTACAGAAAGTAGGTCAAAGCTGCGTGTAAATCCATTCATCTTTCCCCTCCTTGTGCGCTCCTCCTGCATAAAAGCACACAAGGAGGCTTATGACAGTTAGAGCTGAATTGTATGATGTGGTCTTTCACGGCCTGCTGTTTATCTAAGCCTGTGACACAACACGAAGGCATAGCCGTAAAATTAAAACAAGAAACCAGAGAAACTGTGAGCTACAAAGCTGCTGTCATTCCAGCATTCCAGTCAACAACACCGGAGTCTGTTCCTTCGCTTACGTCATGGGGGTGCCGCCCTTAATTTGGTGGGTGGCACCACAGTCCAGTCGGCGGCTGCGGTTTTTTGATGATAACTAGTTTATGCAGGCACAGTTGTAAATGTTATATTGGTCATCGACGACAACTTTTGGGTTTACACAACATGCTAAAAAATGTCAAAATCGTGTCATCAGCCCTTTAAGCGATCTACGAAAATGCTTGCATAACCCGTTAGCCTGGGGGTTGTATGCGGTAGTGCGGTGAATTTTGACACCCCCCCCCCCCCAGGCTGTGAGCCATCGTGGACCAGAGTTCTGCAACAAATTGTGGACCTCTGTCGGGCATGATGTCCAATGGAGATCCGAAACATGCAACCCATCCATCCATCCATCTTCTACCGCTTAATCCTTTTTGGGTCGCGGGGGGGCTGGAGCCTATCCCAGTATCTTTGGGCGAAAGGCAGGGTACACCCTGGACAGATTGCCAGTCCATCGCAGGGCCAACACAGAGAGACAGACAACCATTCACTCTCACAGTCATACCTAAGGACAATTTAGAATCCCCATTTTTTTATGCCAGTTAACCTAACTTGCATGTTTTTTGGCATATGGGAGGAAACCCAAGCCGATACAAAAGCACACGCCACTTCTGCGGACATGGTACAAGCCAGAGAGACTACTTTAGGCCAGCGCATGGTGCAGTCCACAATTGTTAAGAGGTGTGTAAAACCTTGCGACAGTGGGAGGGGTTCCACCAAATCCATATGGACGTGGTTGAACCTCCTAGCTGGGATTTGGAACAGCTCGATGGGGGCTCTGGTGTGCTTGTGCACTTTGGTCCACTGTCATGCGACGCAAGCTGCAGCCCACTCTTTCATGTCTTTGCGCAAGCGCGGCCAGACGAATTTCACCCCCACTAGATTCACCAAAGCGTGCACTCCCGGGTGCGAAAGGGAGTGGACCGACTCAAAAATACGATGGCGTCAAGAGCTCGATGGAGATGTCGCAGAGCAAGGGAGGGCACCCTTCCTACACCACCCTGTTCTCCATCCTTAACCCAGTTGGCACAGACTGGAGCGCGCAAATGTCCGCATCCCCAGCTTGTTCCCCAGCCATGGCAGGGAAATCAATTTCCTTGTAGACCTGTCGGTCTACAAGGGAATTGCAACAGGCAATCGGCCATAACTTTGAGTTTACCAGCAACGTGTTGAATGTTGGTGGTAAACTCCAAAATTGTGGCCAGCTGCCGTTGCTGCCAAGCCAACCATGGTTCCGAGACCTTGGCCATTGCATACGTCAGTGGCTTATGGTCCACGAATGTGGTGAACTTGCGCCCCTCCAGCCAGAACTGGAAATGGCGCATCGCCAGGTGGAGAGCCAGCAATTCTATATCGAACACGCTATACTTGCATTCGCTGTCACGCACTGTTCCACTACTGCCCCTATGGCAATGTCAGACGCGTCTGTAGCGAACGCTATCCGTGCAGACGGGTCCAGGTGAGCCAATAACGCGACATCCGCAAGCGTTGTTTTGGCTCTAGTAAAAGCCTGAACTCGCTCGGGAGTCCAGTCAATGGCTTCCGTAGGTTTCTTTATTTTAAGCGTGTCGTACAATGGCTGCATCAGCTAGACCGCCGGGGAAAGAAGCAGTTATTAAAAGTTAACCATGCCCAACAACTCCTGTAGTGTCCTCATGGTCTGCGGGTGCAGAAAGTCTGACACAGCGCACACTTTGTCCGATAATGGGATCGCACCCTCCGGCGAAATGCAGTGGCCCAAAAAGTCAATCACAGGTACACCGAACTGGCACTTCGCCGGGTTAACTATCAACCCGTGTGCTTCCAACCTCTGGAAAACTGTCCTGAGGTGGGTGACGTGCTCCTCCTTGGACATGCTGGTACCAGAATGTTGTCTAAGTAGACGAAAATGAAGGACAAGTTGTGAAGCACTGCGTCCATCATCCTGTGAAAAGTCTGCGCCGCCCCTTTTAATACGAACAGCATGCGTAAAAACTTGAAAAGGCCAAAAGGAGTTATTTCCGCTGTTTTTGGAACGTCTTCTGCGCACACTGGGACCTGGTGGTAACCTTGGACCAGATCCACTTTGGAAAAAATCCACGCCCCGGCCAGGTGCACGGAGAAATCCTGGGTGTGTGGAATTGGATAGCGATCGTGTTCCGTAGTACTGTTCAAGCGCCGGAAATCACCACATGGTCGCCACGACCTGTCGGTTTTAGGCACCATGTGTAGTGGGGATGCCCACGGGCTGTGGGAGCGCCTGACGATGCCCAACTGTTCTAAGTTGGCAAACTCCTCTCATGCGCTGGCCAGTTTAGCTGCATCCAAACACCGAGGACGAGCGAACACCAGCAGGTCTTTCGTCATTATAAAGCGCTCGATCCCGTGTTTCATTACCGTATCTGAAAAAGTCAGGACCATGAGTGCTGGGAACTGTGTGAGCAAATGTTGATACTTACCCCCTGGAGCTATAACGTTAGCCAGTGTTGTTGACCCAGCTCCCCGCGCTGTGCAGGGCAGTGAGGTGAAAGAGATAGCGTTCACTAGTCTCCTATTAGCAACATCGACTAACAATCTATAAGTGCATAGAAAATCTGCTCCTAAAATTGGGCCGGAACATGCAGCTATCATAAAGTCCCACTGAAAGTTGCGTCCATGTAAGTATATTGTCAGTGTCTGCTCACCAAATGTCCTGATGGTGGATCCATTGGCGGCCGTGAGCTCGGGACTGCTGCGTCCTGCCACTCTGTCTGTGTTGACCGGCAGGATGAGGCTCTTCTGGGAGCCGGAGTCCACCAAAAAACGTCTTCCCGAACGTGTGTCCGTGACATAAAGCAGTCTGTTCCTGTTAGGAGACTCTCTGCTCTCTCATTACCAGAAAGGGTGTAGCGCTGGAGAAGCATCCTCTTGAGCGCCTCATATTTTCCTTGGACCGGCGGCTCCTGGAGCAGCCTTGTCACCTGTTGTGTGGAGCGCACATCCAGCGCAGCAACCATGTAGTAATACCTGGTATCGTTCGTTGTTGTCCCGCGGAGTGCAAACTGGGCTTCTGTGTGTAAAAACCACGCGGTCGGGTTGTGAAGCCAGAAACCTGGGAGCTCGTTTGGGACCACGCACGCGGTGCTTATGCTCTGCCTCCCGGCAGTCTCCGGTACAACACTCGGCTTGCCTTCCATGGCACATCAGGGTCACCAGTGTGGAGGAAGGAAGCAGGCAAGACAACGAGCTGGGATGGCACAATTACTTTATTCTTCCTCCAACATATTTTACAGCAAAAGAATCTCTCGGGCCTCTGTGCATCCCTCTTTTATACCTTTATTCCCATGCATAGAGACCCACACTTCCAACCATAACCACTGTTGTCTGAACAAAGAATTATGTGGCACATTATCATAACACCGGCTCTGCTCCAACACCCTTCTTCTCTCCAGCATTTACTCCTGTCTCCAGGGGGCGCACCGTTCTTACTGTCCCCTCTGATACCCCTCAGTGACACCTCCTCCTTCGGTCCATTGTCCCCTGGGTGGAGAAGTCCAACACCATGACCCCACACTGTGATAATTAAATCCAGAGGCATTTTCAGCTAAACATATTCAGATATTTCATTAAGACCTGTGGGAACTGTGTCAACATGCGGAAAAAATGCATTATATGTCTCCTTGAAGGCTTGAATATGCTTTGTGGCTCCATGCAGATTGTTTTTTTTTTTCTGGACAAAAGTGCCTCTTTGTGTAATAGAGGTTGCTCATCTCTTCACTTCAGTCTTGAGTTACTGCTTTTAATGCCAGTATACAGGATAAATATGGTTGTGTGTGCAGATGTGCGTGCAGAAGATGGGCGGGAGCATGGGTGTGTTGATCCACCTTTGTCCTCAGATGATCCTTTTTTCATTAGGGATCATTATGTGAAGGCCTCAAGGTAAAACAACTGAATTAAAGCTGGAAAAAAAGCTCCCAAGGTTGTGCTTTGTTCTCTTTAAGGCAGCATTCAGGATGGCCAAGAATCAATACACATAGACACACAAAGTGATTTAAAGCAATGCAGAAAACACACAGTTTGACCATAAAAAAACTGAAAATGACTCCAAAAAGAAAAACCAAAAGGTATTTAAAAATAGTTCCATCTACCCAAGAAAGTTGCAAATAAAACGACAAAAAAATCATGTTTATGTTTTAAAAGTTGTACATTTAATTGAGTGAAAACACAAATTTGCAATAAAAATTCTGCAAATGAATTTATGAAAAAACTATAATTTGACAAGAAAAAATCTTGTTTGGAAAAGACAAACATTACTAAATTACAATGAAAGAAATATGAGAGGAAAAAAAATCACCAAATTGCACATTTATATGGATAATCAAGAGAAAAACCTCACTGAGTGGCAGTGTTAAGATAAGATAAGCCTTTATTAGTCCCACAACGGGGAAATTCCAGGATTGCAACAGCACAGGGATAGCAACACTCAGAGCAACAATCAGAAGGCAAGAAAAAAAACAAGTAAGCAAGAGCAGCTAATATACATATGTACATATTACTATAAAATATATATATATACACACACACACACACACACAGTGCAGAGCATTGTAGCTGGATGGAATAAATATATGAATATATGAACACACAGTGCAGAGCATTGTAGCTAGATGGAATAAATATGTAAATATATAAACACCCACAGTACGGAGCATTGCAGCTAGGTGGAATAAATATGCAAGTATATAAACACACACAGTGCGGAGCAATGTAGCTAGATGGAATAATATGTAGATATATAAAAACACAGTGCGGAGCATTGTAGCTAGATGAAATAAATATATAGATATATAAATATAAACACACCCAGTGCTGAGCATTGTAGCTAGATGGAATAAATATGTAAATATATAAACACACACAGTGCAGAGCATTGTTGCTAGGTGGGATGAAACAGCATAACCGTCTATTTAGTTATCCTACATGGTATGATTATGTGCCCATACATATTCTCACCCTCCATAGCGACCGGTATGTTCCTAGTTGTATGCCGGAGAGGACCATTGTGTAAGTCTATTGCATCTTTTGCATTCAAAAAAAAACTATTAGTTTGTTACGTCTTTTTGCTATCTCTGCGAGCAGCCCTGCTTAGGTTGTACAGTCTGACAGCTGTTGGTAGGAAGGACCTACGAAACCTCTCGGTTGTGCACCTGGGATGATGTAGTCTGCTGCTAAATGAGCTCCTCAGTGCATCCAGTATGTCCTGCATAGGGTGGAACTCGGACTCCAGCAGAGATGACAGTTTAGCCACCGTCCTTCTCTCTCCTATCTCCTCCATCGGATCAAGGCGCTGCCCCAGGACAGAGCTAGCTTTCTTAATCAGTTTGTTCAGTCTCTTCCTATCGGCTGCAGTAATGCCACTGCCCCAGCAGACCACTCCAAAAGTGATGGCTGATGCCACCACCGTGTCATAGAATGACTTCAGCAGCGCCCCTTGTACACCAAAAGACCTGAGTCTCCTCAGCAGGAACAGCCTGCGCTGTCCCTTCTTGTAGAGTGCGTCAGTATTGTGTGACCAGTCTAGTTTATTGTTCAGATGAATACCCAGGTACTTATAGGATGTCACCATCTCGATGTCTGTTCCCTGTATATTTACTGGTGCTGTGAGGGGCTGCCCATGCCTGCGGAAGTCCACCACCAGCTCCTTAGTTTTCCTCGCGTTGATCTGGAGGCAGTTCCGATGGCACCAGTCCACAAAGTCCTGGATAAGCCCTCTGTACTCAGCTTCATCTCCGTTGGAGATGAGACCAACGATCGCAGAGTCATCAGAGAACTTCTGTAGATGGCAATGTGTTGTGTTGTGTGAGAAGTCCGCAGTATAAAGAGTGAACAGGAAGGGAGCCAGCACCGTTCCCTGGGGGGCCCCCGTGCTACTGATGATCGTGTCGGAAACACAGTCCCGGGTTCTCACAAACTGAGGCCGGTTCGTGAGGTAGTCCAGGATCCATGATGACAGGTGCTGGTCCACCCCTGCGCGCAGCAGCTTGTCCTTCAGGATCATCGGTTGGATGGTGTTGAAAGCACTGGAGAAGTCAAAGAACATGATCCTCACCATATTCCCGGGCTTCTCCAGGTGGGACAGAGAATGGTGAAGGAGGAAGATCACCGCATCCTCCACCCCAATGCCATGCTGGTAGGCGAACTGGAGTGGATCCATCGCTGGTTCCACCAGGGGGCGGAGATGAGCAAGGAGCAGTCTCTCCAGGGTCTTCATCAAGTGGGACGTCAAGGCCACCGGTCTGTAGCTGTTCAGGTCTTTGGGGTGGGAAGTTTTTGGTACAGGTACCACACAAGATGTTTTCCACAGCTGTGGTACCCTCCCCAGTTTCAGGCTCATGTTGAAGATATACGTCACAATCCCACACAGCTGGTCTGCACAGGACTTGAGGAGCTTTGCGCTGATGCCGTCCGGTCCCGACGCCTTCCTCGCCTTGATCTTCCTCAGCTCCGTCCTCACCTGGGTCTTGGTCAGGGTCAGGATGGGGGGCTGTGTGTTGGGAGTGGGGGGGGGGGGGTGTCGGTGGAGTGGGGAGTGGGCAGCAGGACTTGATTTCTTAGAGGCAGCAGTGGTTGTTGTGCAGACAGGGGGGAGGGCGGTTGGTCAAATCTATTGAAAAACAGATTCAGGTTGTTCGCCCACTCCCTGCCCCCCGTGGCCTGGGGGGAGGTATTCTGGAGCCCCGAGATGGTTTTGAGGTTTCTCCAGACCCCGCTGATGTCGCTCTGTTGCAGCTTGTCCTCCATCTTCTTCCTGAAGCTGTCCTTGCCTTCTCTGATCTTTCTCCTCAGCTCCCTCTGTACGGATTTCAGCATCTCCCTGTTCCCCGACCTGAAGATCCTCTTCTTCTCTCTCAGAAGTGTTTTTATCTCAGGGTTGATCCAGGGTTTGTTGTTTGAGTGACGCCGTATGGTCTTGGTGGGAACGGATTTGTCCACACAGAAGCTGAGGTAGCCCGTGAAGGTGTGAATGAGGCCATCGATGTCCTCACCATGTGGATCGCAGAGCTGCTTCCAGGCAGTGGCTTCAAAACAGTCCTTTAGAGTGTCCATTGTCTCCTCAGACCATAACTCCACAGTGTGCATGGCCGGAGGTTGTCTGTGCACTAGGGGTCTGTACACCGGTCGGAGATGAACCAAGTTGTGATCCGATCTCCCAAGTGGGGGGAGTTGTGATGAGGTGTACGCCTCCTTAGTGTTATATATATAGTCTCCTTAGTGTGTCTTATATATATATATATATATATATATATATATGTATCCTGCTTTGAGAGCTCTTATTGTGGGGAAAAATGTGAAGAAAATCAACACGATATTGCCAATAATGTCCTCATTTTGGCATGAGAAATAGGGTTTGTGAAGTAAGGGAGAGGGGAAAAAGGGTGAGAATCACTCCAAAAGAGTGAGAGTTGGCAACACTGCATAAAGCTGTCCATGTTTATTTTACCTTTGTGATTCATCATTCATGATGGATTCATCTGATGTGCAGCGATCCAAAGAAAATTTCCATTATCCACAGTCCAAATGTCTGCTGTGACAAAGACATGATCCAGTCCCTCAAATTTCTTTTGGAGATCAAAATCCATTTTTGAATAATCCTTATCCAGGGAGCAAGTAAATGCATTTTAACTTCAGTGGCTCACTGTCCAGCTGTCCGATGGAAAGTCACTGTTTATATCACGTCTTCAGTCTGTAATGATGTATGTGGCAATCATTTGGTTTAATTCTTGCTGGTGTCATAATAAATAAATAGTGAAGATTAGTTAATTAGATATTACACAAAGTGCTTGTATACACATATCTTTTAAACCCACACATACACCTTTCATACATGCACACATACACACACATACAAACTCCATAGGAAAGTCTCTGTTTCTGTTTCCATATATGGGCATGGGGGTGGTGTAGGACTAAAAAGTAGACGTATGGACGGTGAGAGGAAGCCATGAAGCCATAAAGGCAGGAACCAACAAGATAGAAGCCATAAAAACATGGAGACCCTGGGAGCCATCTGGACGCTAAGAGGACCGTTTGGACAATGAACATGTATTGTTGGAAAGTTACTGGGAAACGCCCACTAACTGGAAGTCTTTTTATAGCTGTGAATTCCTTTGTGCAGGGTCTTTTCCAGGAGTAGGGAGCTGGGAGGATCCATGGCCATGTAAACTGACTCCCTGCGTGGTTCAATAAAAGTAAAGCTGAGAAATAGTATTTCTTCTGTGATTATTGGTTGGTTAACTGAAAAGATTCTGCTAACTGTCCAAAAATTAATTTTTACACTGGGTCACAAACTGTCCAGATGCATACCTGTGCTTGAAATCCAGCTGTGGGTGTTGAAATGAGTATTTCCACTTTACATCCAGCCGTGGCTGTTCAGAATACAGTCAATCCACTAACACGGTGTTAGTTGTTAGCATAGCATAGCACTAGCTTTGTCTGAGCTGAAGATTGCTGTAGGTCTCAACCGGCACTTAGTTTGCAACCCACCAATATGCTTTTGTCTTTAACTGCGACAAAGGAAAAATAATCTATTTCCACAAAAACAAAGTAGCTTCATCTTTTCCTCCACCCAGCAGTGAAGACTCAGGCTCTGTTCAACAGGTCACGTCGACTGATGGCTGCATCAGCTACAGTAGGGTCAGTTTGTATATTCATTTATTTGCGCTAAAAATATCTATCCATATTAATAAAATGAGTAACGAATAATGCATCTGATCAAATTTCAGTAACTGTAACGCATTACTGAATTTTTAAACAGTAATTTCGTTACACAGCGCATTACTGCAAAAAGAGTGGTGTTACAGTAACGCGTTACTCCCAACACTTCTAATTAGTAATGTTGACACACAGCTGTTTCTGGCTATAAAGCAGAGTGCACAAATGCATTGGGCCCCCTCAGCCACAAGGGGGCCCCCAAGCTACAAGTTCACTCTTGAGATCTTTGGGGGAAGAATAGAGAGCCTAATGCTACGTGCCCACTGGTTCCATCGTTTTTCTGCTTCCCATTCATTGTGTATTGGAAATGCAATGGAAAGTATTTGGGTCTAGACTGGTGAAAACGGAAGGCTATTTACATAGCCAGTGTTCCCTGAAGAAGGGAAACGAGGTACAACACATCAGTATGGGATTGCTCCCCTCGCGTTACCAAACCTGAAGAGTATTTATCAACACGCCTGTCAAGGCCAATGAGACTACAGCATTCCCAGGGAGGTCTGCCCTCCTCTGAGGGTATAAATTATGCCATCCAGTCTCATATCCTCATTCTAAACTGCACTTCTCCGAGCCCTTAGGCAGTGGGGGCCAACCTGTGTTATACTTTGTTTCCCTTCCTCGGGGAACACTGGCTACATAAATAGTCTTCCATTCCCTGTTGGTTGGTTCACTCGGTACAACACATAAGTATGGGGGCATGGAACACGCCCCGAGTCACTAGTGCAGATAGAGTAAGGAAATGTGGCCATGTTGCAGCATTCATTCATTCATCTTCTTCCGCTTAATCCTTTTCGGGTCGCGGGGGGGCTGGAGCCTATCCCAGCATCTTTGGGCGAAAGGCAGGGTACACCCTGGACAGATCACCAGTCCATCGCAGGGCCAACACAGAGAGACAGACAACCATTCACTCTCACAGTCATACCTAAGGACAATTTAGAATCCCCAGTTTTTGATGCCAATTAACCTAACTTGCATGTTTTTGGCATGTGGGAGGAAACCGGAGAAATCCCGGAGTAAACCCATGCAGACACGGGGAGAACATGCAAACTCCACACAGATCACTGTTGGTCAGGGGCTGGGATCGAACCCAGGATCCCCCGGCCAAGGGTGAGTTGCTGTGCTGCTGCAGTGCTAACCACTCCGCCACCGCGCTGCCCCCATGTCGCAGCAGTGATAGTGATAATGAGAACATCAATTTTACGCTGACAACACTACCTGGGTTAGGCTCTGCGCCATCACATCCAGGGAGTACAAATTCACAAACGTATTGTGGGAAGCCCAGGTGCCTGCTGAGCATATCTCCCCTACAGGAAACCCTTTAAACAGCGCCTAAGATGCAGCCATGCTCTGGGTAGAGTGGGCCCGCACTCTGCCTGGCATGTCGACTCCCTTATTGATGTAAGCCTGTGAGATAGGCTCTACAATTCAATGAGACAGGCACTGCTTTGACAGGGCATTCCCCACCACCGAACTCGCAAAGCAGACAAACAGCTGATCTGTTTCCCACACCACTTGGGTCTGGTCGATACACGTGCATAAAGCACGCACTGGGCAGAGAAGATTTGATCCCTTTTGTGCTGGCAATGTAAAGGGGGGGAGGCAAAAACGCTGCCAGTTCCAGTGGCATGGATTTATAGGCGACTGGCACCTTGGGTACATACGCAGGGTTTGCGCGCAGAACTACCTAGGAGCCGTCCAGGCCAAATTGGATGCATGAACGGTGAACCGAGAGCGCATGAATGTCACACATGCTTGGCCCAGCATAGAGCCAACAGAAGCATGGTTTAATATGAGAGCATATCAGAGCTGATAGACTCAATCAGTTCAAAAGGTATTTCACATAGAGCATCCAGGCCTAGAGATAAGTCCCAAGGGGGAACTATCTCCTTAGATGGAGGTCTGTTTTGGAGAGCGCCCTTCATAAAGCAACTAATGAGGGGGTGAGAACCGGGAGATTTCCTGTCCCATCCCACATGGCAGGCCGAAATAGCAGACAAGTAGACCTTTAGAGTAGAGAAAGCGAGGCCTTTATCCAGCAGTTCCTGCAGGAAGGTCAATATCTCTATTAAAGAGCTTTGGAAAGGAATCACATTTCTTTTTTGACACACTATTTTGAGTGCTTGAAAACACGCCATTTAAGTATGTACAGTGCATCCGGAAAGTATTCACAGCGCTTCACTTTTTCCACATTTTATTATGTTACAGCCTTATTCCAAATGGGATTAAATTCATTTTTTCCTCAAAATTCTATACACAATACTCCATAATGACAATGTGAAAAAAGTTTGAGTTTTTTTAGATTTTTGCAAATTTATTAAAAATAAACTAAGAAATCAAATGTACGTAAGTATTCACAGCCTTTGTTCACTACTTTGTTGATGCACCTTTGGCAGCAATTACAGCCTTAAGTCTTTTTGAATATGATGCCACAAGCTTGGCACACCTACCTTTGGGCAGTTTCGCCCATCCCTCTTTGCAGCACCTCTCAAGCCCCATCAGGTTGGATGGGAAGTGTCGGTGCACAGCCATTTTCAGATCTCTCCAGAGATGTTCAATTGGATTCAAGTCTGGGCTCTGGCTGGGCCACTCAAGGACATTCACAAAACTGTCCTGAAGCCACTCCTTTGATATCTTGGCTGTGTGCTTAGGGTTGTTGTCCTGCTGAAAGATGAACTGTCGCCCCAGTCTGAGGTCAAGAGCGCTCTGGAGCAGGTTTTCATTCAGGATGTATCTGTACATTGCTGCATTCATCTTTCCCTCTATCCTGACTAGTCTCCCAGTTCCTGTCACTGAAAAGCATCCTCACAGCATGATGCTGCCACCACCATTGGCGTGGTTATGCGTGGTGCCTGGTTTCTTCCAAACATGACGCCTGGTATTCACGCCAAAGAGTTCAATCTTTGTCTCATCAGACCAGAGAATTTTGTTTCTCATGGTCTGAGAGTCCTTCAGGTGCCTTTTGGCAAACTCCAGGTGGGCTGCCATGTGCCTTTTACAAAGGAGTGGCTTCCGTCTGGCCACTCTACCATACAGGCCTGATTGGTGGATTGCTGCAGAGGTGGTTGTCCTTCTGAAAAGTTCTCTCTCCACAGAGCAATGCTGGAGCTCTGACAGAGTGACCATCGGGTCACCTCGCTGACTAAGGCCCTTCTCCCCTGATCGCTCAGTTTAGACGGCCGGCCAGCTCTAGGAAGGCCACTGTGCTCATTTTTCTGTACCCTTCCCCAGATTTGTGCCTCGAGACAATCCTGTCTCGCAGGTCTACAGACAATTCCTTTGACTTCATGCTTGGTTTGTGCTCTGACATGCACTGTCAACTGCGGGACCTTATATAGACAGGTGTGTGCCTTTCCAAATCATGTCCAATCAACCGAATTTACCACAGGTACAGTTAAACTATAGAAACATCTCAAGGATGATCAGTGAAAACAGGATGCACCTGAGCTCAATTTTGAGCTTCATGGCAAAGGCTGTGAATACTTAGGTACATATGATTTCTTAGTTTTTTATTAATTAATAAATTTGCAAAAATCTAAAAAAAAAAATAACTTTTTCACATTGTCATTATGGGGTATTGTGTGTAGAATTTTGAGGGAAAAAATGAATTTAATCCCTTTTGGAATAAGGCTGTAACATATCAAAATGTGGAAAAAGTGAAGCACTGTGAATACTTTCCGGATGCACTGCAAATGCTCTGAGTAGCTGCCGCTCTGCCACCTTTGATGGTATCAATAACATTATCAGGTAACCCTGTGGACATCAGCCTCTCCCTTTTAGGGGCCAGGCCCACAGGTCCCAGATCTCGGGGCACAGGTGCCATATCTGGCCTTGTGCCTGATTCAGCAGGTCTTTGCGCACCGGGAGATGCCAAGGATCTCCATGCAACAGTGACACTATTTCCGCAAACCATGTTTTCTTGGGCCAATGAGGCGTGATCAGGATCAGCAAGTGTTCTGCCACACACACCCGTTCCAGCGTGGCTCCTATTAGTGCCACCAGGGGAAATGCGTACAAGTACACCCGTGGCCAGATGTTGGACAGCGTGTCCAGCCCTAGCAGTGCGCTCTCGTCCTGTAGTGAGAAGAATATAGGACAGTGTTCTCTGGAGGCGAACAGATCGGTGTCAGCCTTGCCAAACCAATCCCAAATTTGCTGTACCACCTCCAGGTGCAGCCTCCATTCTCTTGCCAGGGGAAAGCCCCTGGAGAGCAGATCTGCTCCATGGTTCAGAGCCCCCGGGACATGCGTTGCCCTGAGTGACTGCAACTGGGGGCCGCACCACTCCAACATTTTGCGAGTGAGGGACAAAAGGGGGAGGGAATGTGCCCCCCCCCGTCTGTTTATATGGGCCACCACACATGTATTGTCGCAGCACACCAGAACATGCTTGTAGGCTAGAAGACCCACACTGTAGAAATGTTTCAGTGCAAGAAAAACTGCTAGCAGTTCCAGCAGGTTGATGTGCCACTGTCTCTGCTCATCTGACCACACCCCGTTCGTGTGCATGTTGCTGCAGATACCACCCCAGCCCCAGTTTGAGGCATCTGTGGTGACCATTACATGCGATGAGACTCTCACCATGGGCATCCCGGAACAGAGATGCTGTTATGACCCACTTTCTGGGCCAGTGCCAGAATTACCTTTTTCTGTTTCAACCCACTTCTGGGCCAAGGCCAGAACTGCCTACCTCAGCATGGGATCACAAATCACAAAGCACAAATCACTAAGTACAAATTCCAATTTGACCCCCCCCCCCCCCCATCAAGGTGGACAGACCTATGTCACTTTCACCCTCAGGCAAGGTGGACACACAACTCCTAATATCCCAGGCTGAGTCTCAAATCCATGACACCATGATCTGAAAACCTCTTACTCTACCACTGAACCAAAGAGGAATTTCTTCACTAGCTCTCAGCTAGTAATGGAGGTGTACTCTAAGGTGTCAGGGACTGCACCACTGACTAATTCCCCATGGAGGGGGCCATCACAGACGTGCTGTGTCTGTCCAGGGGAGCAGCGCGTGCACACAGGCTGGGAAGACCCCAACAAGACCTGTTGGGTTTGGGGAGCATTTCTGTTTCAGGAGAAACCATCTCTGAAAATCCCTCATCATAAGCAGGCCTAATGGGACTGCTGCTATCATAGAAGCTATGTATCTCAGCAGACGCTGGCACTGGCATAGAGATACAGTGCAGTCCATCTGGAAGTGTGAAAGGCATCGATAAAAGGCTGCTATCCTCTGCTTGGATAACTGAGCCCAGTTTTGCACTGAGTCCAACTCCAGACCCAGAAAGCAGATTTTCTGGGTGGGTGTGAGGTGACTTTTCATGTCAGGTCAGGCATTGGTTTGCTTGCTACCAGATAACCATGAAAACCAGTACTACCTGTCTCATGGGTCGGGCTGTCGGTGACTCAACCGGCAACCCCGCCCTTCCGAGGACATGGAGGGTGAAACTGGGCATCCTGGCAGAACTAAAAACAATATCTGTCACAGGTCTGTGGTGGACCACTCCCAGTTACACAGGGTGAGACTGGACATCCTGGCAGATAAGCACATCTGTCACAAGGTCTGTGGGGGACTTTTGCCAGTCGGTGCATCGTGACATGCACTACACAAAGAGCAGAGATAAACAAATCTATCATCTGGTCAGTTACTGCAACAGATACTGGAGTCAGTTTGTCTTGGCCTGTTCTTGCCACTGATAATACCTCTATCTGCCAAGAATGTGCCGCTAGTCCAGCAAAAGCTAGCGGTACTCAAATACTTTGCAAGCAGTTTCATGAAATGGTCAGTCAGAAAGCAACTCATACCGGCTCGGACGTCGTCCGGGTTAACAAGGTCAGGAGTTCCTGGCAGCAGAAGGCGAAGGACATAGCTGCGTGAAGGAATCTGATCAGACCTAAATGAAACAGTTATTGTCGCCCCCGACAGACTGCTATGATGATGATGATGTGAGGTGACTCTTTTCTCCATTTATAACAAAGCCCAGGGACTGTAGGTGCATCATCAGGAGCGCTGTGTGTGCTTGGGCTTGATAAGTGGAGTTTGCCAGAATTGATAAATCACCCAGGTAATCAAGGACCTGAACGCCCTGGCTTCTGAGGGGATTTAAAACCACCTCCAGACATTTGGCGAACACCCGAGGGGCAAGTGACAGGCCGAAGGGAAGTACTTGATACTCGAATGTTACCCCCTCGTACACAAAGCACAGAAACTGCCTGTGCTTGGGACAGATTGAGATGTGGAAATAAGCATCTTTTAGGTCCATTGTAGTGAACCACGCTTCTGCCTGTACCACCTGAATGATCTGACGTACAGTAAGCATTTTGAATTTGAATGACCTCAGGCATTTGTTTAACACCCTCAAATCCAAAATGGGACGGAGACCCCGTCTCTCTTTGGAATGACAAAGTAGCGACTATAGTAACCTCTGTGGGCATCGCTTAGAGGTACAACTCTTATTGCTTGTTTCTCCAAGAGAGAGCTAATCTTCTCTCTCTTAACTGGAGCAGAAACTGGCGGTACAATTGATGTTGTAATGCCTCTGAATGTAGGCGGGCGTCTTTTGAATTGGAGACTGTAGCCGTTGACTACAATTCCCATCACCCATTGGGGTACCGCATATGCTTGCCACATTGCTTCCCTGAAGGAAAGCCTGCCGAGCATGGGCAGTTGCTGGCCAAGGGCACCCCCTATTGGATGACTGGGGCCTGAAACAGCGATGTTCCGAACACATTGTGATTTTTCCCCACCTAATGTAGCTGAGTGAGGTTTTATAATGGAGCAGAAACTGCCCTTTATTAAATTCACACCAGGGGAATGTTTTCCTTTTATTTTGTGTGCCAGTGAGCGGAACTGTTTTGTGCTTAAGTGCAACTGACCGCATAACTGAGGTCTCTTTGACTTTGGTGCCAGCTGGAAAAAGAGAGGCTTCCCGTTTTACCCTGTGGGTTGAGAGGCTCTGTGACAGAGGGAGACGGTGGGCCGCTCCTGATTCGGCCTGGGTGCAATCAACTTATCTGGGAACAAAACGACTTTTGGACCATGCCGATTGTCCTGTCTGGGGACAGAACCGATGGTCTGAGGCAGGTGCGTGAGGAGGAGGAAGGATAGTCTCCACAGAAGGTCTCTTTTGGGCTGTGCGCCTGTAGACTGAGTGAAACTGGGGACGCATACGTCCCACTCACCAGTGGCTCTAGGCTGGGAGTAAACTCTCCTGGGCATGCTGAGCCTCAGAGCTTCCTCCTGCTTAATCCCCTGGTCACAATGGAACTGAATCTTCTCCAGAGCCTGTCCGAAGAGCCCTGAGGGATCAATGGACTGATGGAGGAACTTCGATCGGTGCGCTTCAGGTAGCTCCGTGAGAGTGAGCCAGAGATGCCGTTTGGCTATCATGTTCTCTGCCATTCCTTTCCCCAATGCCATGGCCATAAAGCTTGACAACCTCAGAATAAAGTCAGCTCTTCTGCGAATCCCATCCAGCAGTCCAGCCGGGTTGTCTTTTATGTGCAAAGCATCTCTCGTAACTTCTCCACCTGATAAGCCTGCAGTATAGATGTCGTGTTTAGCGTGCAAGCGGCCAGCCCCTGAGTGTGGCAAATTTTCTCTAGCTGAGAGGCTGAGAAATGGAATTGTTTGCTGGGGAGAGTGGGTCTGCTGGTGGATATTTTTGGTTTAGGAGCCAAATGAACCGCCAGAGTCTCATCCATTGAGGGCATGTTAGTGAGCCCCGCCCGCTCCATGTCCCCTAGATCCAGAAAGTGTGAGAAGGGCAGTGATAGCTGTGCCTTGGGGGACACCCAGGACCGAATGAGCTCTGCATGGAAGTCCGGGAACACCGGTAACTTATGCTTGACTGTGGACTGTTGCTTCGGGAGGAAATAATTCCCTGTAAGCCTAGTCTAGGGCTGACGGGGTGGAGGAGTGTGCCCTGGCACCTCAAGTCGCTCGGTCACCCTGCGACACAACTCAGTAAGGGCAGGAGTGGAGCCATCTACCTCCGCTGGGGCGTCAACAATGTCAAACAGATGTAGCGGTTCCAGATCCTCCTCCTGAGCATCCGCTTCACCTTCAAAAAAGGCACCGGAGACTGTGAGGGAAATTTCTTCATCTGCAGGGGTACGAGGGTCCCCAGTATGGATGGTAATGGACAGGTCGGACTGCTCCTCCTCTGTGATATCAATAGGGAGAACGTGTTCCATGTGGTCACCCCATGAATGCCCCACTTCATCTTCCATTCCCTCAAGCTCCACTTCAAGGGGCTCCTGGGCTTGGGACAGAAGGGGGTCGTTCGCTGCAGCTGAGCCTCCCAACACCTCTGACAGAAAAGTGAGGCATTTTTCCAGGGTCAGCTTCCTGAGATGGCAGCAATGCACACATGTCTCAGGATTGGCAAGTGCAGCTTTCTCATGCAACATGCCAAGACACACCAGGCAGGCCTCGTGGCTGTCTGTCTCGGCGAGGGAGAAGCCACAACCACTGGGGCACGGTTAAGAACCAGGGTTACCAGACCTTCTGTTCTTGCTAGACAAGCTGGCGGTTGTCTCAATTTTTCCTCCTTTTCCCGAAGCCATTTTGGATGGCGGGAATGTTAGAAAGCTAAACACTTGACAAGAAAAAGGGGAGAGCCATTCGCACACTAAACAGGTGGGAAACTGTTAGCTAGGCTAAACAATAATGTAACGTTAGCAAACTAAACGTTGGCGGATGCGACTAGTTAGCAAGCCAAACAAGCGCAAAGTAGGAACAGAATCTCAGTGACGCCCTTGGCGGGGAGCTAGCTCACCTCCAAGGTGGGCAGTTAAGCCACTGACAAGGGTCCTACTACACAGGTTAGCAAGGTGAAGTGCAAGACAGAATGAGGATATGAGACTGGATGGCATACCGTATTTTTTGGACTATAAGGCGCACTTAAAATCCTTTAATTTTCTCAAAAATCGACAGTGCGCTTTATAATCCTGTGCGCCTTATGTATTAATTCTGGTTGTGCTTACTGACCTCGAACCGATTTTATGTGGTACACGGCGCTCAAAAATCTGTCAAAAATGTTTTAGTACGACTTTGGTAAGCTACGTAGCCGAACCGCTTGATGGATTGTCGGAGCATTACGGTAGTCAGGAGCCTCGCGGAGTAATATGTGCTTCAACATAATGGCCGGATGGCTTTTTCCACAAATCTCCGTCCCAATTGATCTGCTGCTCCATGCGCGCCCATCTCACCGATACTGTCAAAACCCAAGTGAAGCAAACTAATTCAGAGCTTGCCATCATTCCGGGTGGATTAACCAAAGAACTCCAACCGCTATATTGGTGTGAACAGGTCGTTCAAAGTTAAATTGCTAGCGAGTTACGCCACTATCTGCCAATGGATCGTGGATCGAAACTGCGCCTGTTTAGCTGTAATTAACATTCAAAAATGATATTTTCGGGACGAAAGAATTCAAGCGTCCCAGCATTTGTTTGCATTGTTTACTTCTCGGGGCTGCCGCCGGAGAGTGAGCCGTATCGAGTACTGAGCGAGTACCGAGAGAGTATTCTGGCCAGTATGGCAATGTAAACAGCCACGGACCAAAAAACGTACATTTGCTTGTGGAACAGGTCATTCACACTAGTAGACAATCGCGCTATATGTGTCTATAATGACTATAGATAGGATTTTCTTTCCATGCATGCAAAAAAAAAAAAAAAAAAAATTCCCAGATCCGATACCCAAAAGCCGATGGTGTATAGAACACGTATATTAGGATTTGTATGTGAAATTTCAGCATCGAAACTAAGTAAATACGGCTGTAAATATGTATTTATGGCTGTAAATATGGCTCACTCTCCGGCGGAGAGCGAGCCGTATCAAGTACCGAGCAAGTACCGAGCGAGTATTCTGGCCAATATGGTGATGAACAGCCACGGACTAAAAACGTTCCGCCTGCTCGTGAAACAGGTCATTCACACTCGCAGACAATCGCGCTATATGTGTCTATAATGACTATAGATAGGATTTTCTTTCCATGCACGCAAAATATTTTTTTTTTCTCGGCTCCAACTACCTCGCTTTAATGCGCCTTATAATCCGGTGCGCCTTATGTATGAAATTAGACCATCAAATAGACCGTTCATTGATATTGCGCCTTATAATCCAGTGCGCCTTATAGTCCCAAAAATACGGTAATTTATACCATCAGAGGAGGGTGGAGCTCCCCGGGTATGCTGCAGTCTCACTGGCCTTGACAGGTGTGTTGATAAATACTTTTCAGGTTGGTAACACGAGGGGAGTAATCCCCATGCTGATGTGTTGTACCGAGTGAACCGACCAAAAGAGAACCGGACTGTGGCGTGCCAAATTGCTCGTGGGTTCCCTTACAGCTCATTTGCATAAACATTACGATCGGTTATGATTTTTTTCCCTACGGTCATGCACCGGAGGCAGCGCTCTCGTCCTGAACTTTTAAACCAGCGGTTTTTGATGTCAAATAACAGCAGATTCATTAACTGAACCTACTATTTGTTGCACGAAGTGATGTTAGAAATACTTTTTGATGGTTTGTTTTAAATATATGGAGACCAACGACACCATATTGTCTGGGAGCAGCCGGAAGCTGAAGATCGCCCACAGACGGATTCCTCGACCAATTCAGTGAACGAAGGCAAAGACAAGATGGGGGGGATAGAGAAGAGAAGCAGATCTGTACGTTACCTGTTGTTATGAAGACATGAAGGCAAAATTAATAACCGCTGTTTCAAGCTACTCGTTACTATATGACCAGTCCTTGCCGTCATGTAGGAGAGCAGTGGAACACGGACTCATCCAGCCAAAGCTCACAAACCAGGTGGTCAAATTTGCCATGCATTGTGTGAGTCTGTAGGATTGGGTGAACCAAAAACCAGCCGCGACAACGACAAAGTAACCGCTTTTTGTAGGACAAATATACCAGCACTATTAAAAACTGATTTATCAATCTGCTCATGGTTAATAATATTACTATTTAGTATAAATAGTATTTCTTCCCTCATTGCTCTGACTCCACCTATCCGAGAACTCTACCGGCCCCATGCCCATGCCCCTTCCCGCACCTCACCAGTTCCAGTGACCAATTCCTTTCCAAAAAATCGGACCAGTGGACACGTAGCATTAGTCACGCCCCCTCCACTTAGCATATGGGACCTAAAATCAGAAAAATTCTCCATTGAAATGAATGGCAAGAGCAAAATTTTCTTCTCATCCCGATCGAATTTTGCCACGAGTTACACATATGATGTTTGTCAAATTAAAAGATAATTTTCCGCGTAAATAATGGTGTAGGTTGTTGTCTAACTGTTACGGTATAAGGTTATGAAAACACGTAAATTTAAAAAAAACTATAAACACAGATGGATGGAACTTATGTCGTCTTTTCAAAGTGTGCCCAGGGTGAAGTACAGTCCTCTGGATCAGCTGCAGCTCTCACAATACAAAACAATACGTTTGTGTTGGTTTTCTCCTCTTGGGATCCTTCTTTCACCGGTCAGGAAACAGGAGGTGAGGTTTTACTAATCTCCCGCCATGCTCATGTTTAGTGATGTGGGATGATGGGAGTTGTTGTCCGCTAATCGTTTAAACAAAAACTAAATATTACTCTGTTATTATACAACAGCTGACAACTTTAATTACGTGGAAAATTATCTTTTAAACTGACAAACATCACATGTGTAACTCGTGGTAAAATTTGATCGGGATCAAAAGATAATTTCGCTTTTGCCATTCATTTCAGTGGAGAATTTTTTTTGATTTAAGGTTCCATATGCGGAAGTAGAGGAAGCGCGACTTAGGCTCTCTATTGGGAATACCCATAGCCATACCCTAAACTTTTTTTCTTGTAAATTTGTAACTTTTTTCTCACTTGCATCCTTTTTTCATAAATTTGTGACTTTTCCTTGTAAATTTGCAACATTTTTCCTCATAAATTTAAATGAATAAATAAATACAATAAAATAAATTTAAATAAATTCTTTTCTCATAAAATTGCACTAATAAATGTGCAACTTTTTCTCATAAATGCAATTTTTTCATGAAAAAAATGACATTTTTCTTTTAAATTTGTAATTTTTTTTCTTGTAAATGCTTATTTTATTCTCAACATTTAAACTTGATTCTCAAACTTGCAACTTTTTCGTTGTAAAATTTGACATTTTTCTCATGAATTTGTAACTGTATTCTCATAAATTTGATTTTTTTTCCTTGTAAATTTTCACCCTTTTTTCCTCATAAATGTTCAACTTTATTCACGTAAATTTGTGACTTTTTCTTGCAAATTTTAATTTATTTTTCATAAAGGATTAAGCGGAAGAAGATGGATGGATGGATGGATGGATATAAATTGTAATTTTTTTCATGAATATGATCTTTTTCATTATAAATTTGCATCTTTTTCTTATAAGTTTTCTAACTCATTTCTTGTAATTTTTAAACTTTTTTGCTGTAAATTTTTCTTTTAAATTTTTATTCTATGTAATCATTCAATTCCTTTTTGTGTTCATCGAGATAATGACCCAAGTTTTTTTTGTGTGTGTATGTGTGTGTGTGTCTGCACGTGTGTTTTCACTTAAGACTTTGAACTCTTTCTCATTACAAAAATAAAAAAGACCCAAAAAGCCTGACCCAGGGGAGTCCTAACCATCACCCTAAAGTTACAGCAAGTCATTTATATTACCATATGTTTAAATAAAAAGGGTAAAATGATTAAAAGTTCACTTTAATTTGAAAAGGGACCATCTACTGAACGATGTTGTGTGAATTTAAGCTATTTATTCCTCACATTTTGCCTTCCTTTCACAGTGGCAGTTCTCTGATCCACATCTATTACTTTGTCAAGAGAGGTGCTCAGACTCACAAGATATAATGACTATCAAAGCGAATATCATTGCATTCTTTTGTGAAAATGTAAGCTGGTGCCCCCGGGCTAGACAATATGACCTTGTGGCTTCACTAGTTCAAATTATTTTTCCCACCAGTGGATCATCAAACTGATCAGCTGGAACATTTCTGGCTGAACAAAGCAGCAGGAGTGAAATGTGTTTGGTTTTAGTGGCGGTTCTCTAGTGAGCCGTTTTCTGTTCTAGAAAATGAAGAAATCGGTCCTGAACAGTGCTTTTAGCTCTGAGTATAAATGTGCATTCTTCGGAGATGGTAAGTCATAATGCTTCCATTGCTTCGACTGGCCTTTAATCTCTGAATCATAGTGATGGACCCATGTTTCATCCTGTGTGATTAATCTGTTGAAGAAGTCCTTCTGCTTTTCTTGGCACATGGCCAAAAGAACCCGGGACACATAACTCGTTCCTGCTTCTGGAAGGTGTGAGCAACCAAGGAATCATCGTGCATACAACCTCTGCATGTGCAGATGGTCATGGATAATTTTTTTCCACAGACCCCAAACTGATCGTGACATCTGGTATTGATTGATTGATACTATTTATTTCGAACAAGATAAACATAAAAACAAGAATAAAATTGGTGAATGGTTATGCAGCCATCTTCCACAATGGTGGCCTCCATTTGCCGGATGGTGTCTTCATCAAAGGGTGCACTGTGGTTCCTTGAAAATGGGTCTGTTTCCACCAGTGTCTGACCACACTTGAACCTTTCATGCCAGTGTTTGACTATGTCACACAATGGGGTATCCTCCCCATAAGTCTCTTTCATCTCATCGGACATCTCTTGTGGTGTGCGGCCTCTCAAGTACAGGAACCTGTTGACCACTCTGCATTCAACTGGTTCCATTATCACGCCTTACTCCACTTTAGCACCTGTAAAAGAGAAACTCTGAAGACTTCAGAGTTGCAAATTACCACGTGACCTATAGAGATATGTCTTATTATACATGGGCAATTTCAGCTTCCTGCAAATCTTTAATGAGAAATCATTAATGAGCAGCCCGCATACACACAACTACAATTGTGCGAAACATGACTGACTTGACAGTTGTCCAGAAGGCAATCATGGACGCACTCCACAAGGAGGGTAAGGCATAGAAGGTTATTCCTGAAAAGGTTGGCTGTTCACAGAATGCTGTATCAAAGCAGATTAATGGACAGCTGCTGGAAGTAAAAAAAAATATGGTCGAGAAAGGTGCACAACAAGGATAATTGAAACCCTGAAAGGATTGTCAGAAAAAGTCAATTTAAGAACTTGGGGGACCGTCACAAGGAATGGACTGAGTCTGGTGCCACTGCATCAAGAGCCACCACATACTCTTGAATCAGAGACAATATCAGGTGTCTTAACTGTGCTAAAGAGAAAAAGAACTGGACAGTTGGTCATTAATCCAAAGTCCTCTTTTCTGGTGAAAGCAAATTTTGCATTTCATTTGGAAAACAAGGTCCTGGAGTTTGGAGGAAGAGTGGTGAAGCACAAGTCACAACAGTGTTTAAAGTCCAGAGTAACCTTGGATTTACACTGACTCTGGATGCAGTACATTACTGCTGCGATTCGGCCTCGGCAGCAAACAGTTCCCATTCTCGTCAATTATCTAATCCCCACCTGGTCCGGACCACTGTGGAACAAATCCGGCTCGTCAAATTCGGCTCGCTAATGAAAAACGCAACAAGTCTATTTTTGACAGATGCTGGATCCAATCCGCAAGAAAATCCCACGGTATCTTGCAGTATTTAATAGCTGTTTGTTCATTAAAAATGATTTAAGGATCATCTGTTATTTTCTGAGGTCTGCTCTTCCACCACTGTGTCAGAGAAGGTAAAAACTTGACTCAACATACAAATGCTTCATAGAATTAAAATTAACGGGCTGCTTACATTTTATTTAGGGTCCAAAATCCAGGTGGGGAGGCACTACATCACACTTCCTTGTTTGTTATCACGTGATCGCGATCGGTCCATCTAGGTCACTCTAGGGTCTTTCTCGAGATCTCGTGCTATTTTGTATAATTTTCACATGACCTTGTGTTTCAGACTCTGCTCTCATCCATGCCACTGCAAAACACAAAGGGAGCTGGTAGGGACGAACACAAGGAGCCATCCACACTGCATCTGCAACGGACTGCATCCGGAGTCAGTGTGAATCCTGGGTAAGCATCCAGAGTCTGTGATGATTTAAGGCCTGATCAGGGTCCCTCCAAGGGGAAAATGTTTGCATTCTGTAGACTGTTTGCATACACAGCAATATTCAGAGTGGTTTTTGAGCCACTGCAGCTGCTGCTCAGCAGCCAAATTTCACGCATGCGCAGTGAAAAGAACCTGCAGTTCACATGCCCGTATTGTTGGTGGCAGCTAAGAGCCACCAAGCTGATTTGAACAACTGCAATCCAAACACAAAAGAAGAGCACAGTGGTGTTTTATATGGTTATTGTTATGTCCCAAATAATGAGGAGGCGAGGTGACGTTCATAATGTTTATTAGACCAGAAGTACTGAGGATCTTCTGGCCCTCCATGCCCAGGTTATGGACAAGGAGAGCCCTCGCACGTTTGTCAGGTCGCCGAGGTCCAATGCGAGTAGATAATTTTGGAAGGCCGCAAACCACCTGGTCCACGGGAGCAACAGCTCTCCCGGAGCCTCCAAAAAAGGTCGAAGGGTGGCTGCAGCTCTCTCCATCTCCAATTATCCTCGTCGCCAATGTTATGTCCCAAATAATGAGGAGGCGAGGTGACGTTTATAATGTTTATTAGACAAGAACTATAACACATATAGGGAGACCCTACCGCGAGGACGGGCGTGTGGCAAGGAGACCAAAGGTCTCCTGCCTCAGGCTTTTATAGTACAGGTGGCGCTGCCTCCTATAGGCGGGGCCTCACCCCTCCCAGCCTAGGGCACCGTCATACTAATATATTATATGATATTCCTATCCTGCAGTTATATTAACATCAGGCATGTCGTGGATGTGGGGACGCGCACACGTCGTGACGTCATCACGCCGTGGCTATATTGGGGATCCAACGGCAGGAGACTGCCTCTTTGGCGCTCCGCCTCTACAGTAACACCAGCCTGTATCCCTGCACCCTGCCAACATTAGCTTGTATGTATGTTGGTCACTCACTTCCAGACATAACAAATGGTGATGAGGTGAACAATTGGCCTTCTGGAGGGAAACTTGACATTTCTCCTGAAGATGGATGCGTGTCTGGCATCCTGGTCAGAGAGTGACATGGCTGGACGAGCCGGACTCCGCTGTCTGGCGAGCAGGTGCAGGTTTGGCCAACTAGAGGAGGAAATGGTGAGGGACCAGCTAGCGGAGCACACCAGCAACCCGCAGCTGCGGGCAAAACTAATCAGGGTGCCCGACGACCTATCACTGGCAAAGGCGGTGGAGCTGGCATTCCAGTTGGAGTCTGCCGACAAGCTAACATCACAACTAGGTGAGCCACAACAACAAATTTCGCTAGCTTATGCAGTTACCCCAGCAGAAGTACCCGTTAACACCGCAACTCGGTTGGAGGATGCCGAGGTGAATGTTATAGGACAACGGAACCTCATGGAACACCATTCACGCAGTAACTGCGGATCCCCAAAGTACCAAGAGCGAGCGTGATCCTGCCCGACCAGGGGGCAGCAATCCATATGCTATGGCAAGCTCGATCGCTTCACCAAGGTGTGCCGATCGACACCACTGACATCAAGCCCACCACCCCGTTCAGTAGATCCATCAACAACAACCATCCATGCAGTGGGCTCCAGAGGGGCAGTGTACAAGTGGTGCATGGTGAGGATGGACGGCATTGGATTACCGTTGCTGCTGGACACTGCCGCTGTGAGGTCAGTGATGAACTGGATTACAGTAAAGAAATTCTGTTCCAACCGTCCTATTGAGAAGAATCCAAGTAGGGCTGTATGGCTACGAGCACACACACATCACTGTAGTAGGGACCGTATCACTGGCGGTTCGCTACGGGTCAAGAATCCTCCCAGTGTTTGTTTTCCAGGGGCTCTGTGGGAATGCTGATGTTGGGAGCACAATACACCCGGACGGGGATACAGCCACTCCGAGCTTGACACTACAAGGAGAGGACAGCGAGGGAAAAAGGCAGAAACCAGACTCATCCATTATCCATGCCCGGCATCAGCAGCAAGGAGCCGCCGCAGTGCTGTGCGATGGAGAGTTCATGGCCCAGCAGGATCTAGCGGGACAACACCAACCAGGAGCACGTCTTGCCGCCGGTGTGAAAGTCATGCCACCGCAGCAGCAACCAGCATCAGGGACGAGAGAACAGCAGCACCAAGTGCAGCCGAACAGATCGCGACTCACGGTGCTCGATTGGGTTCGGGTCCACCAATCCAAATGCCCAGACGGCCTGCAGATGTTCCTGTCCCGGCTGATGTAGATTGCCTTGCGGTTGGGGCCAACCACCTCCCAGGTGACCGATGGTTTGGTATGGCACCCAGGTCCGTCACAGCTAGCGCCTCCAGGGCCACACCCACCGTGGGCTCACCAGAGGCCCCCTGAACTCAAACCACAACAGTGACTATTTTAATGTGTTTAGCAGAGCACAACTGGTTCACGGTGGCAGAATAATACACCCAGTTGTGCAGGGTCAACTGGTGGTCTACCCGGTGCCTCAGGTTCTGTTTTCCTCTGCTTGTTTTTTTTTTGTTTGTTTTTTTTTTTTTTAAAGAGAGGCTGTTGTGAGGGTGAAGAGTTTAAATGTTGATAATGTTTTGGGCTTTTCCAGGGGGGCGGTAGCTGTTATACTGTATATGGTTATATTAACACCAGGCACATCGCGGACGTGGGGACACATGCACGTCGTGACATCATCACGCTGTGGCAAAATTGGGGATCCAACTGTGGGAGACTGTCTCTTTGGTGCTCTGCCTCTACAGTAACACCAGCCTGTATCCCTGCACCCTGCTAACATAAGCTTGTAAGTATGTTCCATGTGCTACTAGCTGTTTGTTCAATAAACCATTGTTCAGTTCAGCCACCGCCTCCGTAGTCACTCATTTCCAGACATAACAGGTGGCAGACATTTTAAATGGCGGAAGTGATGGAGGTATTTGAATACAATAACAATCAAGACAAACAGGAGCTTTTGCTGTTTAGTGGCAGAGGAAGAAAACAAACGGGCAAGAAGACAGACATATGTTTCCCCAGTTTCGGCAGATTGCTAAGTACTTCCCCCTGGTGGGAATTTCCGGGTGCATGCGCAATTCACTCCAACCATTTGCATACTTAAGAAGAAGAAGCCAATTTTATTGTTATTCAATCCATACAGCCAATCATGTACAGAAGAATGAAATCACTTTTCTCCTATCTACAATGTTAATCACATCTAGAATCAGAGGGGTTGCTGCCATGCGAGGCGCCGCCACAAACAACTTTTCCTTCTCCCATTCTATTATGCTGAGCACCAAGCTAGAAGGCGGGAAGTACCATTTTTATATGCTCTTTGGTATGACCCAGCCAGGACTTGAACCCCCAACCTCCCGGTTGTGGGGCGGATGCTCTATCAACTAGGCCACCACTCCGGTCTTGTGCGTGCATTCATTTTTTGGGGGCTCCATGGGCTCAGTTAGTGCTCACCTTCTGCGTAGGGTTTGCACACAAATATGTCCACTGCACTCACTCGTGTACCAACGTGTTTTCGTCACTATGATTTGGGCTTTAAGGTGCCATGTCCTCTGCTGGTGACACCACTGTCTACTAGGAAACTTTGGAGCGCTTCATGCTTCCATCTGCTGAAAAGCTTTATGAAATTTCTAATTTCTTTTTCTAACAGGACTTGGCACCAGCCCACAGCACCAAATTGTTTACTGACCATAATATTAGTGTACTTTTTTTTAGCTCATTTAGCTCATTTAGCAGCAGACTACATCATCCCAGGTGCACAACCGAGAGGTTTCGTAGGTCCTTCCTACCAACGGCTGTCAGACTGTACAACCTAAGCAGGGCTGCTCGCAGAGATAGCAAAAAGACGTAACAAACTAATAGTTTTTTGAATGCAAAAGATGCAATAGACTTACACAATGGTCCCCTCCGGCATACAACTAGGAACATACCGGTCGCTATGGAGGGTGAGAATATGTATGTATGGGCACATAATCATACCATGTAGGATAACTAAGTAGACGGTTATGCTGTTTCATTCCATCTAGCAACAATGCTCTGCACTGTGTGTGTTTATATATTTACATATTTATTCCATCTAGCTACAATGCTCAGCACTGGGTGTGTTTATATATTTATATATCTACATATTATTCCATCTAGCTACATTGCTCCGCACTGTGTGTGTTTATATACTTGCATATTTATTCCACCTAGCTGCAATGCTCCGTACTGTGGGTGTTTATATATTTACATATTTATTCCATCTAGCTACAATGCTCTGCACTGTGTGTTCATATATTCATATATTTATTCCATCCAGCTACAATGCTCTGCACTGTGTGTCTGTGTGTGTGTGTATATATATATATTTTATAGTAATACGTACATATGTATATTAGCTGCTCTTGCTTGCTTGTTTTTTTCTTGCCTTCTGATTGTTGCTCTGAGTGTTGCTATCCCTGTGCTGTTGCAATCCTGGAATTTCCCCGTTGTGGGACTAATAAAGGCTTATCTTATCTTATCTTATCTTACTTGACTGACCGGCCAAAAGGCCTTACCTGAACCCCATAGATTCCCTATGAAGTTTAGTCAAGAGAAAGATGAAACACCAACCCAACAATACAGATGAGCTGAAAGCTGCTATCCAAAGCAACTTGGGCTTCAGTAACACCTCAGCAGTGACACAAGCTGATCACCTCCATGCCATGCTGCATTAATGCTTTTTTGTATTTCTCTTTATTGTATTTCAGTTATCTCGGCAGTTTGGCTTTTCCTGGCCAATTCCTTTTTCTATTATGCTGTGTGTGTTTCTGTCGTTTTGGTCGTCTACTGTCATGCTGCTCTTACACTGTAATTTCCCAGTTTGGGATCGATCGATCTAGCTGTCTATCTGTCTGTCTGTCTGTCTGTCTGTCCATCTATGCAGAGGAGGTAATGTGATCGAGGTGGTTTGCCTGTTTGTTAGCAGGATTACACAAAAAATACTGGACAGATTTTGATGAAATTTTCACCAAAGATAGCCCTTGGGCCAAGGATGAACCCATTAAATTTTCGAGGTGATCCATGAGAGACGGAAGGAGCCTTGGCGGAGGTATGCGCTCTCTGGGTGATTTTCTAGTTTTTAATCATTTTATCACGAATGTGCAACATTTCTTGAAATTTTATGCAACTTTTCATGTAATTTTACATTTTTGCCATAAAATTGCTAGCTTATGATCATATACATTTGCAACATTTTACTTTAAATTTGAAATATTTTGCTCCTACATTTGTGACTTTCCTTTCCAAACTTTACTGCTTTTTTCCCTCATAAATTTGCCATAATTTTTCTCTTGCACAAAGAAGGTTGGATATAGGAGCCTTTATTGGAGGTCAAGGTCATCGTGGTCCACGGCGGAAGTCTTCATGTCTGCCTCGACAGGTCCAAGTGGTTATTTTGCTTGATTGTGACAAGAGATGATTTTACCCCTGCCCTCCAGTGGAATGTGATCAGCAAAGTGAGGGGTTTAAAAAGTGCCCATCGGTGCCTGTGACCCCGGATGGCCCTGGCTAACACCCAGAGCTGCCTGGAATGCCTTGGGTGAGTAACATAAGACAAATTCTGCCAGACACCCTTGCAATCCTGGTGTGGCACGCAGTCTTCTCATCTCTCTGAAATGCCTTCAAAGGCTTCATAGATGTGCCAGCTCGGATACCAAACTCTCCTTTTGCAGGTCGTGCAGCCTCAAGTCCCCCTTTCTATTTCTCTGACATGTGCGTCGCTTGTTTGTTTGGTAAGCATGTTACACCTGTCAGAGGAATGCTGGTTGCTAACGGGCCAAGTCCAACAGCATTTATTATACTGCGTGGCGTTTCTTCTCACCTCTCTCGTTTTTTTCCATCTGTTGCTCTCGGCAGTGGCGATCTGGTAAGTGTGAGGCAGTGAACGCGTGAGGGAAGAAGCGCATGGAGGCTACTGGGCTGTTGTTTGGGGGTCTGCTGTCTCCTAACTGGGTTAGAGACACTGTTTTTATTTATCCGTCCCCCAGCTGTCACTGTTGTGTCTGGAGCATGTTTGCTGAACTCAGGGCGATGAGACACTTGGAGAACTGTCAAATCCACCAGCGCTCCCAGCTATGCAGAATGTTACGGCTTCAAACACACCCCGAATTTCTGTTATGGAAAACAAAAGCTGAGAGGGACGGTTAAGAAGTGTGCAACCTCTGTCTGACTCTCCTATTAGTATAATTTTTTTTATCCTTTCAAATATGTCATTGGGATAAAAGCTGAAGATAATTTTTCATGCATTGCGAGCATCTCACCGCAACCCTGCTAAACACTTGAGAACAGGCCCGACTCTCCCCTCCCAACAAAAACATCAAAAGATAAATGTTTTATCATTGTCTAGATGAGCAGAAAAAAAATAAACAATTAAAATTAAAAATTTTTATCAACATCTATATGACTGTTGCAAATTCACAAGGAAAAAAAAAAGCACAAATTTATGAGAAAGTTTTGCCAGTGCCACTGTCTCCAAAGATAATGCACCTCTCTTGTGCATTGTCTATAGCAGGGGTCACCAACTAAAACTGCAAAAGATCCGATAAGTCGGTCCTCCTCCCCAGCCGAGGTCCGAACTAGGTGTGGGAATCTTTAGGCACCTCATGGTTCGATTATGATTAAGAACTCCGACTTGATTCTAAAACCATTCTCAGTGCATCTTGTCACATTTTTTTTCTATTCTAGATTTTTCCCTCCCACTGTGTGACAACTTGGCCCTTTTAAAGCAAAGTATTTGCAATGACCCATGAATTTACTTCCAACATCTTTTATTACAACAAATGGAAGAGAAATCTGACACATGGTGGGCAGTGGTGCCCTAATGGTTACGGATGTGGACTGGTGAGCGGAGGGTTGTGGTTTCGATCCCTGGACCTGCAGGATTAGATCTGGGTGGGACAGATAACATAGCAGTGTTTGTCCCACCCTCCTTAACCCCATTGTGGTGCCCTTGAGCAAGGCCCTTAACCCCAACTGCTCCAGCGGAGCTGCTCAGTGGCCACAGGTCAGTCTGTGGTTGTACTGGGCAGTTTCCTGGTGTGAGTGTGAACAGGGTGTCCTTGAAAAAGAGAGGTTCCTCTCACTAAAACTACATGCATGTGAAAAAATTAGGACACCCTGTATAAGCCTGTGTGTGTTTTTTTTTTTGTTTTTTTTTACATATTTGGACATATGGATATTTAATATCAATGTTAAACATACTGGGAGATTCATGTAATACAATTAAAAATGAATTAAAGACTTTTTTTCAAATTTTCTGTAAAATGTAATTCTAAACAAATAGTGAGTAAAAAATTAGGACTCCCCCATCTTTTTTAGGAAACCACCACATTCATTCCCATTTAAAATGGCTAAAATAAATGTTAAAAAATGCAAATAAAAACAAAAACAAGGTTAGACATAGATATGTGAACATTTCTTAATAAAGAACTGAATATTTAATGGGGTGTCCTAATTTTTTCATATGACTGTACCCTGTATAAATAAAGGTTAAATAAAAAACATGGACAAATTTATCTCAAAATGTGCTTTTAAGAACCATCATCCTTTCATTGACATTCTTTCAGAAGACCACAGCTGTCTCCAGACAGGCCAGGATCATTTAACTTGCTTTCACACATTATTTTATTCAGCTCATGTTTTAGCTGATTTTAGCTCTACATTAGTTTTTAAACAAAAAATATATTAAAATGAATTCTTTGTTCAATTTCAAACAAAACGTCATAAAATCCTAAAATTGGTTTACAGGAGAACACAAACTAATTTGTATTGCATTTTTAAACAAGATTAATATCTTTAAAAAAAAAACAAAATTTCAGAAAAAGTCCACCTCTCTACAATATTTTCAGTGCAGAAAAAACTGTTTCAAACTAAGACAGGAAAAAAACTGGACTCAAAATATGATTCCACAGGACAGAATTCCTCTGACATTTTTTAAAATCTCCACAGTAAACTCTGTTACAGCATGGATGGAGCGATAACGCCATGGTTACAGGGAGAGGGGAGGTGGAGCTTTTTATGTTCAGTAACACACGGAGCTTTTACAGAGTTTTTAGAATCAGAATCAGAATCAGAATCAGGTTTATTGCCATTGTTCATGTAGTACACAAACTAGGAATTTGTCTCGGTACAATGCTGCAACATTAAACATGATAAGATAAGAGAAATAAACTATACATGTAATAAAGTGTAGGATAAGATTAAGTGATACAGAAAAATGTGATAACATGTTTATGTGATAACAGCGAAGGTACTGTACATTCAGTTTCACAACAGCACTTCTTTTTGTGGGTACAGACCTGAAAAATCTGTCCGGGGTGGATGTCCTGTCTGTCATCCTTGTGTGTGTGTGTGTGTGTGTGTGTGTGTGTGTGTGTGTCCCTGCAGCGAATCTGATTTTGCAACCCGTTGAGTCTCTGGAGGAGTTGGCGCCGCAGAGTCTCTGCAGAGAGTGGCATTCGTGGGACAGCGAAGAGGGAGTCTGCAGCAGGAGGAGCACGCCCAAGCACCCATGCTATAATCTGTCGGATGGTCACCGATGCAGCAGTCCAGTTCCGCTTTTTCCGCCTTCTTTCCCCACCAAAATAAAAGTCTCCCTTTTCCCCAAATTGTATCAAAAGGCTTCGGGCTCCAGACGGAGGACTCTCCGGGTCCGGATCCGGACCGGAGTCTGCCAGTTGGTGACCCCTGGTCAATTGTTTTGGATGGCTGACCCCAGGTATTTAAACTCATCTATCAGGCTTTACTACCTCCAATTCCTGCATCTTCACCATTACATCTGCCTCCCTCTCATTCATACACATATTCTATCTTGCTTCTACTGACTTTCATTCCTCTTCTCTCCAGCGCACACCTCCACCGGCCCAGGCTCTCTTCCACCCTATTTTAACAACAGACCACAACATCGCCCGCAAATGTCACAGTCCATGGAGACTCCCACCTGATCTTCGCCGTCAGCCTGCCCATCACCACTGCAAATAAGAAGGGGCTCTGAGCGGTCCTCTGATGTAATCCATCTGCCACTCTTCAGCACACCTCACTACTGTCCCACTGTCCTCACGCAAGTCCTGCACCACCCTAACATACTTCTTTGTCACTCCTGACTCCCTCTTACTGTATTACAGTTATTCTCTTTGCACCCTATCTTTCTTTAGGTCCAAAAAGCATATGATGGGGTGCCAAGATGAGAACTGTAATTTACATGAAAAAAAGCAAAATTACAAGAAAAAGTTCCAAATTTACAACTGAATAAAAAGTAGTGAATTTTTGAGAAAAGTTGCAAATTTACAAAAGTACTCTATCCTCTGACTCAAAGAGAAATCATAACCTACATAATTATCACAATTTTTTTTTTTTTTTTTAATTTTGCAACAGGGAGTTTAAATAAAACTCCCTGTTGAAAGTTTGCAGCCTCAGGGATCACCATCTTCTGGTCAGAGAAAAAACTGGATTGTTAAGGTTTTTCTCCTCTGGCTTCACTTTTTGAATCATATTTTGGCTATGAGTAGGTCAATCTCTGTGATCCCAACATCTTCACACTGCTCTTAAACTACTGCTCTTTTAGTTTTTCTTTTCTTTTGATTACCAATTTATGTTTAAATTTATTCACATTGATTATCAGTTAATTTTTTCCATCCATCCATCTTCTACCACTTATTCAGGCCGTAGGGTGCGGGGTGGGGGGGGGGGGGACTGGAGTCTATCCCTGCGTATTTGGGTGAGATGCAGGGTCCACCCTGGACAGATCACCAGTCCATCGTAGGGCCAACACAGAGAGACAGACAACCATTCACTCTCACATTCATACCATAGACAATGTACATTTTTTTTATTGGGGATTTATATCCACTGGAGTGAGTCTTTAATTATTGCAGCAAATTTGTTTTTGTGGTTGATAGGATATGACCGGTGCCTGAAGCGTTGAAACATTCGCAAATGAGTGGTTAAACTGCTAGCTTCAACACAACTAGCTGCACATAGCAGCACAAAATAACCTCTAAAAACAATGTATATGGTCAAGTTGGCAGATGAAGAAGGATTCCAGTGGGGGTGAATAGAATTCCTGAATAGAACACCTAGCCAAGTTAATGCTGACAGAGCACAATGTAGCATCACAGCAAAGATGTAACAAAATAAGCTACAATAGCAAGGAATACATGATCGGCTGTGGATTAGCGAACAAGCTGAAAACAGTGATTGCTATTAAGGTGACTCCTTAAAAGATTATTGTTACTCAGAATGTACAAGAATATTCATGCCATAAAAGTCCAGTGAAAGTGTGCTGAGCTCCAGTTCCAGTCTGTACTTGCAGCTTTTGCAACTGATGAAAATCACCATACTGGCGTGTATTCAGCATGAGATGAGTGCTGTTCACTGGGCTGATGAGCACTCAGATGATGATGATGATGATGGCGGCCACATTCCCGGCCATATTCTGAATGTCTCACAGCATACAAGAGTGAATCTGTGTTGCCTCGTCAGTCATCCTGCCTCTTGTTTTAGGAGTCCCCCCCCTCCTCCCCCATTAGGCGAAGGGCAGACGGTCAGCTCTGGTGGGACTAAGCATCGATGACAAGCTTCTGGAAAGGCTGCGATGGAGGAGGATGAACAGAGGCTGCGGTGGGACCGGCCCGGCCTCAAACATGTACACACACACACACACACTAAGCTACACTGGTATTAAACTCCTCATACACATGCCCGTCATAGCTGTCTGCAAGCTGATGCCCATGGTAACATTTTAATGCAGCTGTGGTTTGACTTATGTTTTCTGAGATATGATATACATTAGTTTATCATTGGCTGTAATTAATGCTTAATTCCAGTCATTTTAGCTTTTTTTTTTTTTTTACCTTTTTAACATTCACTTGCTTGCCAACAGGGGGAAACAAGCACTTATTTCTTTCTACACAGGACAAATAAGGCCCACCAGGGGGTCCAAAACCTGCAGCTGAACATAACCAGGGTTCTCTGTGGCTTAGACAAAATTTTAAGACAAAGAACTCACAAGTTTATTTTTTTTAATTAATGGAAATGAGTTTATTGCAGTTTATCGTATTTGTAAATTTGATCTTTGTTCTTCTTTAGTTGCAGACTACATTCACATCACCAGTGACTCAAATTAGATTTTTTTTTAGTGTTGACATGACACAGATCCTTTTTTTTTTAAGGGTTGTCTGAATGTACAAATAGAGCCTTTTCATGCTGCGTGTCAGCGGTACAACAATAGCTGCCGTCTAGACGTACAGCACAGAAGGGTTTGGAAAGGTCTGCTGGGTTTTTACATCAGCTCTTCAGATCCAAGTCACTGAGATACTATCATATGTGGTTCTAGATCAGATATATGTACAGCGCTGTGAAAAAGTATTTGCCCCCTTCCTGATTACCTCTTCCAAGGAGGTTATGTAATTGGTGTGGTTTGTCTGTCTGCTTGTTTTTTTGTTTGTCCGTCCATCCGTCTGTTTGTTTGTCTGTCTGTCAGCATGATTACCCAAAAACTACCAGATGGATTTTGATGAAATTTTCACCAGAAGTAGCCCTTGGTCCAACGATGAACTTATTAAATTTTGGTGATGATCTGAGAGTGCATACTGTAGTGTATCAAATGTGATACATTTGTTACTGAGTGTACTCTCGGTGTACTGGGGGTGACGGCTCCACCTTTTCGGTTCTGCCGTCACTCTGGGGTATAAAAGGCATAGGCGGAAGAGACTCTGTCTCTTTCGTCGTCGACTATCCGCCTGTACGGAGCACTTGTGTTCTTGTGGTTCAACCAATAAAGTTACGTTCAACTGCACCTCCGACATGATTCTTAATAGTGTGAGTTATGGACATAACATTTGGCGACGAGGATAAAGGTATGGAGAGAGCTGTTTCTGGTATCTGACCATTTTTGGAGGTCCGGGTGAGCCGCCTGTTCCCTGGGTGAGATGGTATGCGGCTTTTCAGAATTACTTGGTGGCCCTGAACCTTGGTGAATTAGAGAAAGAGTGCGAGAGCTATTTTGGTCCATAATCTTGGCCATGGAGGACAACGGATTCTCCAGCCACATTGGGGAGAGGAGTGAATATTTTTGACGACGTGGTCAGGCTAATGGTGCGCTATTTTCGCGCTCCTGGAAAACGTCATAGGTCCGGAGGATTCAGTTTCAGCAGCGCCACCAGTGGACTGGAGAGTCAGTGCAGCGATACGTCGCAGACCCGTGCAGTCAGCAGGTGGGGGCGTGCCAGTTTGGAGCTTTAGAGGAAGAAATGATCCGTGATCAATTGGGTGGAGCCCGCACTTTGTTCTGCGACATGGTCAAAGCCCTAACATACTCTGGGAAAACTGACCTTAGCCACGGCCAGTTGAGATCGTGCAGCAGTTTGAACGCAGCTGAAAGAGACTATCCAGTAACATTATTACTAACAGATTTTTCTATCAACTCTCTGACAATTGCAGTACTGTTTTGGATACCTTAATTTCCACAGGTAAGGTGCTTGTTGACAAGAAATTATACATCCTTGACCTGGAAGTCCCACCCTTTTGAAGAGGTCACTTCCGTCTACCCCGGCCCTGCTGTCATTTTAAGCTCATTAAGCGATTTCATGTCTGTTTAAAAAAAAATAGGCAGTGCTAGAGTTCGAATTTACTGTTTCAATTACAAACTACAATATCTTTGTGGTGATGGACTCTGCTTTATCTGAAAATGCAAAGAAAAGCAAGGAAAATATGCTAAATCGCTAACATGCTAACAACTTGCTACCGACTGACTACCAGTGATTCTGGCAACTACTGACTCTCATTCTCTTGTTCTCATTTTTTGTATGTTTATTCACACTTAAATGTTTTCAGATCACACGGCCCTGTGTGGAAAAAGTGATTGCCCCCCTGTTAAAACATAAATTAACTGTGGTTTATCACATCTTTGAAAGCTGAGTTCAATTTTCTAGCCATTTCTCAAGCTCTGGAATTCCAGCGAACCACAGTGATAGCCATTATCCACAAATTGCGAAAACATGGAACAGTGGTGAACCTTCCCAGGAGTGGCCGGCCAACCAAAACTACACCAAGAGCACAGCGATGACTCATCCAATAGGTCACAAAATACCCCACAACAACATCCAAAGAACTGCAGGCCTCTCTTGCCTCAGTTAAGGTCAGTGTTTATGACTCCACCATAGAGACTGGGCAAAAATGGCCTGCATGGCAGAGTTCTAAGACAAAAACCACTGCTGACCAAAATGAAGATAAAGGCTTGTCTCAGTTTTGCCAGAATGCATGTTGATGATCCCCAAGACTTTTGTGAAAATACTCTGTGGACTGACGAGACAAAAGTTGAACTTTTTGGAAGGTGTGTGTCCCATTACATCCAGCATAAAAGTAACACAGCATTTAAGAAAAGGAACATCATACCAGCAGTAAAATATGGTGGTGGTAGTGTGATGGTCTGGGGCTCTTTTGCTGCTTCAGAACCTGGAAGATTTGCTGTGGTAAATGGAACCATGAATTCTGCTGTCTAGCAAAAAATTCTGAAGGAGAATGTCCAGCCATCTGTTCGTGACCTCAAGCTGAAGCACACTTGGGTTCTGCAACAGGACAATGATTGAAAACACACCAGCAAGTCCACCTCTGAATGGCTTAAGAAAAACAAAATGAAGATTTTGGAGTGGCCTAGTCAAAGTCCTGACCTGAATCCGATTGAGATGCTGTGGCATGACCTTAAAAAGGCGGTTCATGCTCGAAAACCCTCCAATGTGGCTGAATTACAACAATTCTGCAAAGATGAGTGGGCCAAAATTCTTCCACAGCGCTGTAAAAGACTCATTGCCAGTTATCGCAAATGCTTGATTGCAGTTGTTGCTGCTAAGGGTGACCCATCCACTTATTACATTTAGGGGGCAGTCATTTTTTCACACAGGATCATGTAGGTTTGGATTTTTGTTTTCCCTTAATAATAAACACCTTCATTTAAAAACTGCATTTTGTGTTTACTTGTGTTATCTTTGTCTAATATTTAAATTTGTTTGATGATGTGAAACATTTAAGTGTGACATACAAAAAAAAATGAGAAATTAGGAAGGGGGCAAACACTTTTTCACACTACTGTATATGTTTTATAACCACATTACTTTTGCACTTGACGATATTTAATTTGTTTACATGTGTGTGAAATGACAACAGACGTCTTCATGCTGATTGAGATGTTTAGCGGCAGTTACTGGTTACATTCAGAAGAGACTATTTTTTTTCTCAGCTGCACAAAATAGCTGATTAAACAAACAAATCATAATATTTTGCCCAGTATTAAGGGATAAGGACCTATACTTATATAGCGCTTTTCTAGTCTCAAAGCCCACTCAAAGCGCTTGTAGTAGTACTAACCCTCTACTCTAAGGGCCTATAGGAGATAGATAGTTAGGGACAATTTTGAACAACCAATTAACCAAACATGCATGTCTTTGGATTGTGGGAGGAAACCGGAGCCCCCGGAGTAAACCCACACAGCACAGGGAGAACATGCAAACTCCACACAGAAAGGTTCCTACCCCTGCCAGCCTGGGGATTTGAACCTGGAACCTTCTAGCTGTTAGGCAACAGTGCTAACCACTGTACCACTGTGCACCAGTATTGCTGTTAATTAATTTGTGCTTACGGAACTGTTGTATAAAAGAATTATTACACTTGAGTTTGTTACGGTATCATGAATATACTAACTCTGGGTGAGATGCTCCTGTGCCCTCCGCTATTCATGATACCGTAACTTACTCTCGTGTAATATTGCTTAAGTGTCTGCCTCAGTGTAAGCTGCTGTACAGTTTATATGATGCTGAGTGTAAGTAACTCTGTAAAGCACATGCGGCCTTATTTTCACTTCTTTATTCAGTGGTGTAAAAACATTACACTCACTATTTATGTTGGTAAAATAATTACTTTAGTTTGCACGTTCTCCCCGTGTCTGCGTGGGTTTACTCCGGGATTTCTCCGGTTTCCTCCCACATGCCAAAAACATGCAAGTTAGGTTAATTGGCATCAAACTGGGGATTCTAAATTGTCCTTAGGTATGACTGTGAGAGTGAATGGTTGTCTGTCTCTCTGTGTTGGCCCTGAGATGGACTGGCGATCTGTCCAGGGTGAACCCTGCCTCTTGCCCAAAGATGCTGGGATAGGCTCCAGCCCCCCCGCGACCCGAAAAGGATTAAGCGGAAGAAGATGGATGAAAATATTATTTTAGTTACTGTGTAGTTGTACAGTGAATGCACTTCATTTTCACGTGATCCCTGTGGACACATTGCGTTTATCTGCATGTTTCCTCTTGTCCTGGTTGTCAGGACTGTCACAGTAACAGTGTCCTCCAAGCCTGTTAAAATGAGAAAGTTAACAGCTCTGTTGAATGTGTCACTAAAAATAAATAACATGTATTTATTTTCTTATTAAGTTGAGGTAATTGTCTTACTTTCCTTGGGGAATGTGTCTTTACATGCCAGTTAATCATCACTGCAAGGCAAAAGAGATGTAAAATGGTGGAAAAATATGTGCATATATCGGTATCAGCATTGGCAATCAGCAAAAAATACTGTTTTCAAACTATCAGTAAATCAGTTACTGGGAAAAAATAAAATAAAAAAATAATATTATGCATAACCAGTTCAAACGCTTTAAAACTGGGGGAAAAAAATCTCTTCACTTCCCACAAAAACATAAAAAATCAACTTGGCTCATTGTCTGGAGGAACAGTAAAAAATCAAACCACTGCATAGAATAAAAATTGAATCAGCATCCATATTAATGTAAATTTACAAGAACAAAGTTCCAAATTTGCAGGAAAAAAGTCACAAAGTTATGAGGAAAAACCTTTCAGATTTCAAAGAAAAATTACAAACTTGGAAGAAAAAAAGTCACATTTACAACAAAAAAGTAGCAAATTTACCAAAAAGAAGTCACAAATTTACAAGAAAAAAGTATCAAATTTGAGGAAAAAAAGTTAAAAACTTATGAATCAAAGTTTCAAGTTTCAGAGAATAAAAGCTGGAGGTAATTTAATTCGCCTCCCAAAAATATTGCGGCTGAACATGTAGCTTGCAGGCCCCCTCATGGCTGACAGTGCTCATTGCATTTTGCACACTGGAGTGACAGACCAGATGATGAGTTATATTTAGGGACATTTGTTTTAATGTGAAGAGATCAACTTTGCAGATAGTGGTTCCAGCAGCCCATTTAAATGAGGAGAATTACAAATTAGAGCGCCACCAGTGTTTTCATCATAACTGTTCTCAAGAGTTAAAAGTATTCCACAACAAAACTACTCAGTAAAGTACAATTGTGTTAAAATGCTGCTTGAGTAACTAGTTACTACCTGCCTCTGTGTTTCACTGCATTTTCTGTAATTTTATTAATATTTCCTCTGATTTTTTTTTTTAAAGTTCAATCTGCCTGAAAATATCAGGAACGCCAAACTTTTGACTGCATCCTACCGCACATGACCTACATGTCAAAATAGTGTTATTATCCTTTAAGAATGTTAACCACACTGGTCTGAGCCAGTGGCCGTTTCTGCCTGCAGGGCCTGTTTCCTCAGCGAGTGGAGGAGCAGTTTATGAGCGAGGTTAAGATGTCAGCGTTAGCCCGGTTAAACGCAGCCCTCCTTTAGCCGTCCCCCAGCCTGACCTCCAGCGCAGGAGGGAAGAATGTGACGGTTTGACCCTAAACAAGTGCCCCTAATCTCACTCCCACCACCTCCTCCTCCGTCCCAGCAGCAGCCTGTGGGGCTTCTTGTGTCAGCCGCCGTGTCCCCAGCAACCTCCTGCTCCTCCTCCTTCGACATGGCTGGCATGTCCCACGCAGATGTCCCCGTGGCGGGAGATAAATTTGAGAGCAAGGAGATGTCAGGCCGGCAACAGCTGTGGGCTACAGTTTCACCAGATGTCTGCCATTGCTAACCTTCAGCAGACACCCCTGAATGCACTTTACACGCACAGTAAACATTTTCTTAACACGGAGCGCATAGGAGGCGCAAAGCAGAATTTGCTTGTGGCGGTCCACATGGCCGGACCCTTCAGGAGGATGATTTATTCACTGATCCGAGGCATGCAGTCAGAGCTGTTTCTGACTATGAAGCAGATTATGCAAATGCAATGGGCCCTCATAGACACTAGAGGGCCCCCAAGCTACAAGTTCACCCTCAACATTTTTGGGGGTAGAAAATTAAAATTGTCTTCATTGTTTTTCTTCTTAATTTGCAACATTTTTACCATAAATTGACTAATTTTTCTTCTTGCAAATTTGCAGCTTTTTTCTCATGAACTTGTGACTTGTTTTTATTGTAAATGTGCATGATTTTCCACATAAATTTGTCCCTTTTTTCCTTGTAAATTTACCTTTTTTTTATATTTTCAACTTTTTTCTTGTAAATTTGCCCTTTTTTCCTCATAAATTTGTAACTTTTCTATTGTAAATACCTTTTTCTCAAAAACTGGCAACTTTTTTCTCTCATAATTTTTTTTCTCTCATAAATCCACTACTTTTTAATAAACCCAAGTTTATTTTTTATGTTATTTTTTTAAAATATTATTTTAACCATTTTAAACTCTTCCCCAATAGGACCCCCCACCACCACCCCCATCACCACCCCAAACACAATCATGCATAGGGCCCCCAAAAATCTAGAAATGGCCCTGTTTGTTTGTGGCAGCTCACATGGCCAGAGCCTTCAGGTTGATGATTTATTCATCGAAGTGAGGTACGTGCTGAAGAGAAGCTGCCGGTGTTTTATGTGACGAGGGTCACAGCTGGAAGCCTGACAGAATGGCAGCATTTCCAAGTTCTCTCTGTGCTCATAGGAATTGTGATGGAATTAACAGCGAAGAAGACCCAAGATTTTCTTTTTTTCTTTCTTTCTGACACGGGGCCACCTTCCCATGAGTCAAATAGGCAGTGGTGGAGGAAAAGTTCAGCTCTTTTATTTAAGGAAAAGTACTAATTCTGCGGTAAAGAAATACTTTATCAACGGCATAGTGTACTTATATTTACACTGCCACTCATGAGCAGATACTCCATTTCACTGTTGGGGGGACAATAAACAGAACATTTTCTCCAGAGTAAATATTAAGGGAGCACTATAAGTGTTATTGTAGTCAGGTCCGTTTCTTGCTTTTTGGGGGGCTTTTTTGAAAAGATTGTGTTTGGGGGTCTCTATTTTTGTAATGGGGAGGAGTTTAAAAAAAATTTTAAACTTCACCTGGGTCATTATAGAAGTTGCGTTTAATGAAAATTGTCCTTCATTGACAGATTTTTTCCCAGCAATGACAGAAAAAGCTAAAAGCTGTGTAGCAGCCCCTGTAGCTCCTAGCCGGCCCCACCTCAAGAAGCACTAGACATCTCTCTAGGTTGGTTAACAGTGACTCTAGCACAGGGGTCACCAACTGGCGGACTCCGGTCCGAATCCGGATCCCGAAAGTCCTCTGTCTGGACCCTGAAGCCTTTTGATACAATTTGGGGAAAAGGGAGACTGCTTTATTTTGGTGGGAAAAAAGAAAAAAAACGGAAAAAGTGGAACTGAACTGCTGCATGGCGACCACCTGACAGATTATGGCAAGAGCCCTTGGGCGCTCTCCTCCTGCTGCAGACTCCCCTCTTCACTGTCCCACTAATGCCACTCTCTGCAGACTCTGCGGCTCCAACCGCTCCAAGAGTCGGGGTTGCAAAATCAGGTTTGCTGTGGGCGCACCCTCTCCCCCCGCCCACACACACACAAGGCCGACAGCAAGGACATCCACCCTGGACCAACCGTTTAGATCTGTGCCCACAAAAAAGAGCACTGTTGTGAAATTGAATGTATTTATCTTCTTCGTCTATTCTGCTAAGAGTAGTCCATGCTGGGATGCAGAGGTGAGGTTGCAGGTTATGGAGGCCCTTTTTGTAGCCTCCGATATCACTTAAAAACTCTGTAAAAGCTCCGTGTGTTACTGAACATAAAAAGTTATACCTCCCCCCTCCCTGTAACCATGGAGTTACAGCTCCATCCATGCTGTAACAGAGTTTACTGTTGAGATTAAAAAAAAAAAAAAATGTCAAGGAATTCTGTCGTGTGGAATTATATCTTGTGTCCTGGAATTATAGCTTGAATTATGTGGAATGCCTTATGTCCATGGATCGCCACCTTATCGGGGTGGGGAGTTTGCGTGCCCTAGTGATCCCAGGAGCTATGTTGTCCCGGGCAATTTGCCTCTGGTAGGGTCTCCCAAGACCCTGGTCCTGGGTGAAGGGCCAGACAGAGTGATCCAGTAGACATCCATGATGAATAAAAAAATCAAGGATTCAGTTTACCCCACCCAGTATGGGGTTACCGGGGCCCCACCCTGGAGCCAGGCCTGTGGAAGGGGCTTGATGGCTAGTGCCTGGTGGCCGGGTTTCTGCTCATGAGACCTGGCTTGGGCTCAGCCCGAAGGAGTTACATGGGTCTGCCCTCCAGTGGGCTCACCACCTGCAGGAGGGACTATGGGGATCCAGTGCTATGCGGATCAGGTGGCAGGCAAAGGCAGAGACCTTCGCGGTCTGATCCCCGGCTTTTGAAACTGGCTTTTGGGACATGAAACATCACCGCTCTGGTGGGGAAGGAGCCTGAGCTGGTGCACGAGGTAGAGAGACACCGGCTAGATATAATTAGATTCACCTCAACGCACAGCTTCGGTTCTGGAGCCAGTTTCCTGGAGAGGGGCTGGAGCTTGGCCTACTCTGGAGTTTCCCCAGGTGAGAGGTAACAGGCAGGGGTGGGTATTCTTGTATCCCCCCACCTTGCTGCCTTGACACAGGAGTTCTTCCCAGTGGATGAAAGGGTAGTTTCCCTGTGCCTTCAGGTTGGGAAACAGATCCTGGCCATCATTTGCCCCTATGATGGTTCAGATGGTTCAAATGATCGTTCAGAGTACCCACCCTTTTTGGAGTCTCTGACTGGGATGCTCGAGAGTGCTCCTCTTGGAGACGCCATTGTCCTACTGGGGGACTTCAATGCGCATGTGGGCAACAACAGTGAAACCTGGAGGGTCGTGATTGGGAGGAACGGCCTGCCCGATCTGAGCCTGAGTGGTGTTCAGTTATTGAACTTCTATGCCAACCACAGTTTGTCCATAACGAACATCATGTTCAAGCATAAAGGTGTCCATATGTACACCTGGTACCAGGACACCCTAGGTCGCAGGTTGATGATCGATTTTGTTATCGTGTCATCAGACCTGCGACCACATGTCTTGGACACTTGGGTAAAGAGAGGTGCAGAGCTGTCAACTGATCACCATCTGGTGATGAGTTGAATCCAATGGCAGGGCAGACACCACTCAGACCTGGTAGACCTAAATGTATAGTGAGGGTGTGCTGGAAATGTCTGGCTGAGGGCCCTGTCCGGGAGGTCTTCAACTCCCACCTCCGGAAGAACTTTGACAACATTCTGAGGAAGTCTGGGGACATGGAGTTTGAATGGGCCATGTTTTCCACCTCCATTGTTGAAGAAGCTGCCCAGAGCTGTGGCTGCAAGGCTGTTAGTGCATCTCGTGGTGGCAACCCATGTACCAAGTGGTGGACACCAGTGGTGAGGGGGGCCATTAAGCTGAAGAAAGAGTCCTATCAAGTTTGGTTGGCTTGTGGGACTCCTGAACCAGCTGAGGTGTACCAGCAGGCCAAGCGAAGTGCAGCTCGGGTGGTTGCTGAAGCAAAAACTCGGGTGTGGGAGGAGTTTGGTGAGGCCATGGAACAAGACTTTCAGTCGGCCTCAAAGAGATTCTGGTAAACTGTCCGGCAATTCATGAGGAGGAAGCAGCTCCCTGTCTACACTGTGTATGGTGCGAATGGGGCACTGCTGACTTCAGCTGGGGACATCCTCGGGTGGTGGAAGGAATACTTCGAGGATCTCCTCAATCCCACTGACACACCTTCCACAGACGAAGCAGGGCTTGAGGACGAGGGGTACAACTCACCCATCACAGGGACTGAGGTCGCCAAAGTGGTTAAAAATCTCTTTGATGGCCGGGCTCCGGGGTGGACGAGGTTTGCACTGAGTACCTCAAAGCCCTGGATGTTGTAGGGCTGACATGGTTGACACGCTTCTGTAATGTTGCATGGAGGCCGGGGACAGTGCCTTTGGCATGGCAAACTGGGGTGATGGTTCCTCATTTTAAAAAGGGGGACCAGAGGGTGTGTTTCAACTTTAGGGGGATCACACTTCCCAGCCTTCCTGGGAAGGTCTGTGCCAGGGTACTGGAGAGGAGAGTCTGACCGCTGGTCGAACCTCGGATCCATCAGGAGCAATGTGGGTTTTGTCCTTTACTTTATTATTTATTTTATAAATAATAAAGCATTATTATTTTTATTAGTACTTTATTTGTACCTGTAGGTAGATTTGTTTTGCTGTCAGGTGACATCCTTTTAGACACATATTTACAAAACACAATTACATGCATGGGAGCAGCTCTGTGATCCACATGGTGAGGACATCGACAGCCTCACAGACTACATCAACTTCTGTGTGGACAACACCGTACCCGCCAAGACCATACGGTGTTGCTCAAACAACAAACCCTGGATCAACCCCGGGATAAAGTCCCTGCTGAAAGAAAAGAAAAGGATCTTCAGGTCAGAAAACAGGGAGAAGGGATTAGGGATAAGGACCTATACTTATATAGCGCTTTTTCTAGACTCAAAGACCACTCAAAGCACTTCACTAGTACTAACCCTCCATTCTAAGAGCCTATAGGAGACGGATATCTAGGGACAATTTAGAACAACCAATTAACCTAACATGCATGTCTTTGGATTGTGGGAGGAAACCGAAGCCCCCGGAGTAAACCCATGCAGCACAGGGAGAACATGCAAACTCCACACAGAAAGGTTCCCATCCCTGCCAGCCTGGGGATTCGAACCTGGAACCTTCTAGCTGTTAGGCAACAGTGCTAACCACTGCACCACCATGCTGAAGTTCGTACAGAGGGAGCTAAGGAGGAAGATCAGGGAAGGCAAGGACAGCTACAGGAAGAAGATGGAGGACAAGCTGCAACAGAGTGACATCGGCGGGGTCTGGAGAAGCCTCAAAACCATCTCTGGGCTCCAGAATACCTCCTTCCAGGCCACGGGGGCCAGGGAGTGGGTGAACAATCTGAACCTGTTTTTTAACAGGTTTGACAAACCGCCCTCCCCTCCGCCTGCACACCAACCACTGCTGCCTCTACTGTCATCTAGTCCTGCTGTCCACCCCCCTCCATCAACACCCTCCCCCACTCCCAGCACACAGCCCCCCTGCCCCAACCTGACCCTCACTAAGACCCAGGTGAGGGTGGAGCTGAGGAAGATCAAGGCAAGGGAGGCCTCGGGTCCAGACTGCATCAGCGCAAAGCTCCTCAAGTCCTGCGCAGACCAGCTGTGTGGGATTGTGGAGCACATCTTCAACCTGAGCCTGAAGCTGGGGAGGGTACCACAGCTGTGGAAAACATCTTGTGTGGTACCCGTACCAAAGACTTCCCACCCCAGAGACTTGAACAGCTACAGACCAGTGGCCCTCACATCTCACCTGATGAAGACCCTGGAGAGGCTGCTCCTTGCTCACCTCCGCCCCCTGGTGGGACCAGCGATGGATCCACTCCAGTTTGCCTACCAGCATGGCATCGGGGTGGAGGATGCAGTGATCTTCCTCCTACACCATTCCCTGTCCCACCTGGAGAAGCCTGGGAGCATGGTGAGGATCATGTTCTTTGACTTCTCCAGTGCTTTCAACACCATCCAACCGGTGATCCTGAGGGATAAGCTATTGTGCGCAGGGGTAGACCAGCACCTGTCATCGTGGATCCTGGACTACCTCACAAACCAGCCACAGTTTGTGAGAACCCAGGATTGTGTGTCAGTCATGATCATCTGCAGGGCCCCCCCAGGGAACAGTTCTGGCTTCCTTCCTGTTCAACCTTTATACTGCAGACTTTTCACACAACACACCACACTGCCATCTAAAGAAGTTCGCTGACGACTCTGCGATCGTCAGCCTCATCTCTGATGGAGATGATGCGGAGTACAGAGGACTTATCCAGGACTTCATGGACTGGTGCCAATGGAACTGCCTCCAGATCAATGCAAGGAAAACTAAGGAACTGGTGGTGGACTGCTGCAGGCGAGGACAACCCCCCACAGCACCAGTAAACATCCAGGGAACAGACATTGAGATGGTGACATCCTACAAGTGCCTAGGTGTTCATCTGAACAATAAACTGGACTGGTCACACAATACCGATGCGCTCTACAAGAAGAGACAGCGCAGGCTGTTCATCCTGAGGAGGCTCAGGTCTTTTGGTGTACAAGGGGTGCTCCTGAAGACCTTCTACGACTCGGTGGTGCCATCAGCCATCACATTTGGAGTGGTCTGCTGGGGCAACGGCATCACGGCAGCTGACAGGAAGAGACTGAACAGACTGATCAAGAAAGCTAGCTCTGTCCTGGGGCAGCACCTCGACCCAGTGGAGGAGATAGGAGACTAATCTGTCATCTCTGCTGGAGTCCGAGTCCCACCCCATGCAGGACATGCTGAAAGCACTGAGGAGCTCATTTAGCAGTAGGCTGCACCATCCTAGGCGCGTGACCGAGAGGTTTTGCAGGTCCTACCTATGGCTGTCAGACTTTATAACCTAAGCAGGGCTGGTCATAGAGGCCATAAAATTTTTAAAAAAAAAACTTCACGACCTAATAAGTACTGAATGCAGAAAAAGTAACAAACTTGCACAATAATGGTCCCCTAGGCTAACTCAAATATGAAATACAGTGATCCCTCGCTACTTCGCGCTTCACCTTTCGCGCCCTCAGTGCATCGCGGATTTTTCAAAAATATTCATCAAAAATTCAAAATTGAGAAATAATGGGCGGGCGCTAGCAGAAGGCAGGGAGACTAGTTACTTAACTAGTTCCTGCTGAGGAGACTCAGGTCTTTTGGTGTACAAGGGGCGCTGCTGAAGTCATTCTATGACACGGTGGTGGCATCAGCCATCACTTTTGGAGTGGTCTGCTGGGGCAGTGGCATTACTGCAGCCGATAGGAAGAGACTGAACAAACTGATTAAGAAAGCTAGCTCTGTCCTGGGGCAACGCCTTGATCCGATGGAGGAGATAGGAGAGAGAAGGACGGTGGCTAAACTGTCATCTCTGCTGGAGTCCGAGTTCCACCCTATGCAGGACATACTGGATGCACTGAGGAGCTCATTTAGCAGCAGACTACATCATCCCAGGTGCACAACCGAGAGGTTTCGTAGGTCCTTCCTACCAACGGCTGTCAGACTGTACAACCTAAGCAGGGCTGCTCGCAGAGATAGCAAAAAGACGTAACAAACTAATAGTTTTTTTTTTGTTTTTTTTTGTTTTTTGAATGCAAAAGATGCAATAGACTTACACAATGGTCCTCTCCGGCATACAACTAGGAACATACCGGTCGCTATGGAGGGTGAGAATATGTATGGGCACATAATCATACCATGTAGGATAACTAAATAGACGGTTATGCTGTTTCATCACACCTAGCAACAATGCTCTGCACTGTGTGTGTTTATATATTTACATATTTATTCCATCTAGCTACAATGCTCTGCACTGGGTGTGTTTATATTTATATATCTATATATTTATTCCATCTAGCTACAATGCTCCGCACTGTGTTTTTATATATCTACATATTATTCCATCTAGCTACATTGCTCCGCACTGTGTGTGTTTATATACTTGCATATTTATTCCACCTAGCTGCAATGCTCCATACTGTGGGTGTTTATATATTTACATATTTATTCCATCTAGCTACAATGCTCTGCACTGTGTGTTCATATATTCATATATTTATTCCATCCAGCTACAATGCTCTGCACTGTGTGTCTGTGTGTGTGTGTGTGTGTGTATATATATATTTTATAGTAATATGTACATATGTATATTAGCTGCTCTTGCTTGCTTGTTTTTTCTTGCCTTCTGATTGTTGCTCTGAGTGTTGCTATCCCTGTGCTGTTGCAATCCTGGAATTTCCCCGTTGTGGGACTAATAAAGGCTTATCTTATCTTATACATTAGACCATCAGGTGTCAACACGGAGAGCAGCACAACTCTCTGTTCGCTGTTCTCGTGTTTGCTCGGCTCGGAAATCTCGCAAGCTGATTGGCCGAGACGTTTCACCCCGCAAGCTGATTGGCCGAGACGTTTCACCCACCTCCTCTCCCTGCCAAGCACCCATGAAGGGAAGGAAGACCGCATTTATTACTTTTTATCGCTCGTGTTACTTAGTCTCGCCGCGTGGAACTTTTTGCTGTTCTCTTGTGCCATTTTGTGCGAAATAGTCTTCCCGTCGAGCCACTACGCCGCCTCCTGCAGCTTCAGCTCTATCGGAAGCTGCCCTCGATGATCCTGAGCCTCCAGCACCTCACGATGAGGCGTCACCTGAGGAGCAGTAAAGCTCTCATTAACCTGTGCAGTAAATCATTTTCATCTTGAGTTACGTATCTTGTTATAAGAATAAAAGAGTTCTAAAAACATTTATGTACACTTTGTTTACATCTACGTATGTATGTACACGTACACACACACACACACGTATCATATGAGAGAGAGAGAGTGGGAGAATGAACGTACGTATTATTTATGGATGACGTCATTAGGGGTGACGCTACTTCGCGGTTTTTCACTTTTCGCGGTCGGTTCTGGAACCCATTAACCGCGATAAGTGAGGGATCACTGTATGCTGTATGTGGGGTAACTGAATAGACCGTTATGCTGTTTATTCCATCTAGCTACAATGCTCCGTGCTGTGTATATTTCTGTGTACATATGTATATTCACAGCTCTTATTATCTTATCTTCTAAATTATTGCTCTGAGTGTTGCTATCCCTGTACTGTTGCAATCCTGGAATTTCCCCATTGTGGGACTAATAAAGGCTTATCTTATCTTATTCAACATGAACACAAACACAGGCACACATGAAGCTGACTATAAACACGATAAAAGTACTCAAGGTTCCACCAATCGGGACATAAGACAAAAAAAAAGAGAACAGAAAAAAAGAGAGAAGGGTCATAGTTAAAAAAAAAAAAAAAAGTCAGTTGGGGTTAAGGCAAACACTACTATGTTACCTGTCCCACCTAGATCTAATCCTGCCAGTCCAAGGATCAAACCCTCAACCCTCCACTCACCAGTCCACATCCCTAACCATTAGGCCACCACGTGTCAGATTTCTCTTCCATTTGTTTTAATAAAAGATGTTGGAAGTAAGTTCATGGGTCATTGCAAATACTTTGCTTTAAATGGGCTAAGTTGTCACACAGTGGGAGGGAAAAATCTTGAATAGAAAAAAATGTGTCAAGATGCATTGAGAATTGTTTTAGAATCAAGTTGGCATTCTGAATCATAAGGTGCCTAAAGATTCCCACACCTAGTTCAGACCTCGGCTGGGGAGGAGGACCGACTTACAGTATTGGAGCTTTTGCAGTTTTAGTTGGTGACCCCTGCTCTAGTAACTCATGGAGAGTTGCTATAGGTTGAACAGGTAACACTTTCATTTACAACAGTTACTCAGACATTAACACAAAACAGAAATCAAAATCAGTATCCACTATCTTATCAACTTTCGACGTGTACACAGCAACAAAAAGAAAAATGGAGCTCCTTAAAATAAATAAAACGAAAACCAAAATGAGTCTGTCTCAATCATGTGAAACACAATTGTTCCCTTGGCCAAGGAACCATGAATGTGATGACCCGCCCTCTGCCATCATCTGCCACAGCTGCGCGCACACCTGCGGTTCGTCACTCACGGCCTATATAACCTGCTATGCCTGCAAGACTGGCACGGAGCCGTCTGTCTCCCTGGCTACGTGACGCACTACGCTCTCCAGCCTAACATTCAGCCCTGGTCATCCCTGCCATGCCTGCTTCTTCCTGGAAGGATTCTCCTTAACCTCCAAGTGAGCACTGCATTCTACTAACCTGTTCAGCGTCATCCCCTGTGCACAGGTGGAACTCCCAGGCGGCGGAATCCTCTCCTCCTGGCAGCGGACTACGCACACCTCTCACCATCTCTCGTCAGCAGCGTGGGTAGCAGCCGTTGTCCTTCGGGATTGCCTCCAGGCCAACCTCCGTTCAGAATCATAATCAGAATCAGATTTATTGCCATTGTTCATGTAGTACACAAACTAGGAATTTGTCTCGGTGCCATGCTGCAACATTAAAAACATGATGAGATAAAAAGATAAACTAAAAAAACTAAAGGACTAAAAACATGCAATAAGTGTAGAAAAATAAGTAATAATAATAACAATAATAATAATAATAGTAATAATGAGTAATACTAGTCAAGGCAGTTTTAAATAAATTAGCAAGTAGCAGATAATATGGGGTACCACAGTGCAGTTGATAATGCAACAGAAAAACAGTGATGAATGTCATGAGTCTGGTTGAGCTGCTGTACATAGTGCACGAGAGTCAATAAGTCACTTAATGTTCAGCAGTCTGATGGCAGAGGGGAAAAAGCTATTCATGTGCCGGGAGGTTTTAGTCTGAATGGACCGAAGTCTTCTACCTGAGGGGAGGGGGGCAAACAGTACGTGACCAGGGTGTGAAGGATCGGCTATGATCCGGCCAGCACGCCTCCAGGTCCTGGAGATGTACAGGTCCTGGAGAGATGGGAGCTTGCAGCCGATCACCTTCTCAGCAGTGCGCACGACGCACTGCAGCCTTAGTCTGTCCCTGGCAGTGGCTCCTGCATACCACACAGTTATGGAGGAGGTGAGGATGGACTCGATGATGGCCGTGTAGAACTGCACTAACATCTTGGTGGGTAGCTTGAGCTTCCTCAGCTGCCGCAGAAAGAACATCCTCTGCTGGGCCTTTTTGATGAGGGAGCTGATGGTTGGCTCCCATTTGAGGTCCCGGGTGATGGTGGTGCCCAAGAAGCAGAAGAAATCTGCAATGGTGATGGGAGAGCCTGTGATGGTGAGGGGGGGCAGGGGGGTTGTGACTTTCCTGAAGTCCACAATCATCTCCTCTGTCTTCAGAGCGTTCAGCTGCAGGTTGTTGTGGCTGAACCAGGACACCAGCTGGGCCACCTCTTTCCTGTAGACGGACTCGTCGCCGTTGGAGATGAGCCCGATGAGGGTGGTGTCATCCGCAAACTTAATCAGCTTAACAGACTGGAAGGAGGAGGTGCAGGAGTTGGTATAAAGGGAGAAGAGTAGGGGGGAAAGTACACAGCCCTGGGGTGATCCGATGCTGATGCTAACAGAGTCCGAGACAGACTTCCCCAGCCGCACATGCTGCCTCCGGTCTGTCAGGAAGTCGGTGATCCACCTGCAGAGGGAGTCAGGCACATCGAGCAGGGACAGCTTGTCCTGGAGCAGAGCGGGGCGGATGGTGTTGAATGCAGAGCTGAAGTCCACAAACAGAATCCTGGCGTAGGTTCCCGGGGAGTCCAGGTGCTGCAGGATGGAGTGGAGGGCCAGGTTGACTGCGTCGTCCACAGACCTGTTGGCACGGTAGGCAAACTGCAGCGGGTCCAGGAGGGGAGTGGTGATGGACTTGAGGTGAGACAGGACCAGGCGCTCAAAGGACTCCGTTCACCGCCACAGCTGTAACAAGTAAGCCTCTGTCAATTCCCCAATACATCCCTGTGACGAACTGTGCTAACACCGTGCCTCTGCTCTGTCCTCAGAGTTGCCAGATTGTACGACGTTCTACTCACTCCCTGCTGTCTTGAGTCCATGGATTCATGCACTACATTCACATTATCTTGCACTCACACATCCACGCATGAACATTATTACAATAAACATTATTTTGAAACTACTCTTGAGCTTGTGTCTGTTCCCTGGGTCTATGCGTTATGTCAGTATGGCTCCGTCAGAACGACCCAGCGAACAGCACGCTAGTGCGCTAAATAAACAACTTAGAAGCTCGAGTAGATCAAATAGCTTACCAGCAACAAGTAATTCTAAATCAACTGGTCCAAATTAACAGCCGACTGGATTGCCTGATCGGACAGCAGGCGTCTCCTCTGGCTTCAAGTAACGCTCCGGCACCCGCTAGCTCTCCTCTTAGCCAGGCTAGTCCGGTTCCCTCGGCCCGCCTCACACCGGTCCCCACATCTACCTGATTTAGTGGTAAACTGGGGAGGCCCGGGGTTTTCTTCTCCAGTGTGAGATAGTTTTTCAGCGGGTTCCTGGGGATTTTCCGACCGACCCCAGTCGTATTGGCTATGTAGCTAATTTACTGGAGGGGCGGGCTCTTGCTTGGGCCTACGCAGTTATGGCTAAACCTAGCTACGCTAACCTCAGCTATGCCCAGTTTGTTAGCGAATTTAATGAGGTGTTTGACCATTCCGACCGGGATAATGTGCTCACCACCCGGCTACTAAATCTTCGACAGGGGGGCAGGTCCGTTGTGGACTATGCTGTCAATTTCTGAGTGGTGGCAGCGGAGCTCGTTATGCAGCATCTTTGCTAGGAGTCTGAACCCGAGTCTGCAGGATGAGTTAACCCGCTTAGAGAGGCCGGAGAGGCTAACAGAGCTAATTTCTTTAGCTATTAGTTTAGACAACAGGTTGAGGGAGCGGGCAGCCAAGTGGAAGACGTCCGGACGCTCAGGCGCCCAGTTTCACCGCTCCTCTCAGAGCTCCTTACTGGCCTTACCTTCGGCAGAATCAGCTGAGGAATCAGAGCCTATGGTAGTTGGTCGAACTAAACCATCTTTGGCAGAAAGACAGCGCCGTAGGGAGCTTGGTTTGTGTATGTACTGTGGTAGTGAGGAACACGACATTTTGTCCTGCCCCGTGCAGCCAAAAGGGGGATCCCGTGCGTCGCAATAGGGGGTCTCACTGGCTCACCTCAGTCTAATCCCCTCATTAAGTGTCTCTTACCCATTAAGTTCATACATAATCGCACTGAACACTGCACACATGCCTTGGTGGACTCGGGAGCTGAGCAGAATTTTATCTCGGGGGAACTGGCAACCCGGTTGAGGCTTCCCTGCCATTCTCTGGAGACACCCTTGAGGCTTGTTACCTTAACTAATACCCGTTGTCAGTGGTGCACAAGCAGACTGACCCTATCCCTGTCATCATCTCCGGGAACCATCAGGAGGATCTGAGCCTTTTTGTTCTGCCGGTTGCTGCCTCTCCTGTTATTCTGGGCTATCCCTGGCTCCGGCTCCATAATCCCTCCATCGATTGGTGCTCCGGTAAGATAGAGGCCTGGAGTCCTTTTTGTTTAAGTGCTTGTTGCAGTCTGCTGCCTGTTCGCCCTCTAAGCCTTTGGCTACCCCCGTCACCCCCCCTCCCGATCTCACCAGAGTCCCCTCTGAATATCATGATCTGGGGGCGGTGTTCAGTAAATCTCAGGCTTTGTCTCTTCCCCCCCATGACTGCGCCATCAATCTACGGGCTGGAGCCCCGCTGCTGGTGAGCTGCCTCTACAGCCTGTCTGCCCCGGAACGAGAGGCCATGGATACGTACATCAAGGAGTCTCTCAGCTCTGGTATCACCCGGCTATCATCTTCGGCAGTAGGAGCGGGGTTCTTTTTCGTCGGGAAGAAGGATGGTTCCCTGAGGCCATGTATCGACTTCCGTGCTCTGAATGACATCACCATCAAGGATAAGTACACCCTCCTTCTGATGGACACGGCTTTTGACTCCCTCCAGGGGGCCTCCTACTTCACCAAGCTGGACCTCCGCAATGCGTACCACCTAGTGCGGATCAGGGAGGGGGATGAATGGAAGACGGGCTTCCGGACTCCAAGCGGCCACTTTGAATATCTGGTGATGCTTTTTGGACTGACCAACACTCCAGCCATCTTCCAATGGCTAATCAACAACGTCCTACGTGATTTCCTGGGGTCATTCGTCTTCGTGTACCTTGATGACATCCTGATCTTCTCTCGATCATTGGAGGAGCACCGAGTACATGTGAGGTGGGTTCTGCAACGACTCCTGGAGAATAAATTGTTTGTGAAAGCCGGGAAATGTGAGTTCCATACCTCTAAAACATCGTTTCTAGGTTTCATTGTTTCCCATAACCAGATCATACCGGACCCTGACAAGGTGAAAGCGGTAGTGGATTGCCCCCCCCCCCGCTTCTAGGAAACAACTTCAACAGTTCCTGGGGTTCGCTAATTTCTACCAACGCTTCATCAACAACTACAGCGTCATTGCCCTCCCCCTGACCCGCCTCACCTCCCCCAAGAAGGCTTTCCGGTGGACTGAGGAGGCTGCTGCCACATTCACCGCCCTCAAGGAGCGGTTCTCATCCTCTCCCATCCTGACCCAGGTGGACCCCGCTCTTCAGTGCCTGGTGGAAGTGGACGCTTCGGACTCAGGGGTAGGGGCTGTGCTGTCTCAGCGTTCTCCGGTGGATGGAGGGGTCCGGCCTTGTGCGTTCTTCTCTCGTCGGTTATCTCCAGCAGAGAGGAACTATGACATCAGCGACAGGGAGCTACTGGCTGTGAAACTCGCGCTGGAGGAGTGGCGCCACTGGTTGGAGGGGGCTTCCCAGCCGTTTGTCGTCTGGACAGATCAGAAGAACTTGGAGTATCTGAGGACAGCCAGACGTCTTAACGCTCGCCAGGCTTGCTGGTCCCTGTTCTTCGGTCGCTTTAACTTTACCATCACCTACCGGCCCAGGTCAAAGAACATCAAGCCAGACGCCCTTTCCAGACAATTCGCTCCTGACACGACGGAAGCGCCCGAGCAGCCCATCCTCTCGTCATCCTGCATCATCGGCGCTCTCTCGTGGAATGTTAAGGAGAAGGTCTTGAGGGTGCAGGAGGCCGAAACGGACCCAGGCGGGCGGCCAGCGGGTAGATTATATGTTTCTTCTTCTGTCCGGGGGAAGGTCATTCACTGGGCCCACTCCTCCAGGCTTGCTTGTCACCCGGCGGGGTCCCGCACGATCAGGATCCTTCAGAGGTTGTTTTGGTGGCCATCCCTCCGGAAGGACGTTGCCAACTACGTCCGCGCCTGTCCTCAGTGCGCTACGGGTAAGACACCATCCTCTCCTCCCGCGGGGTTGCTCCACCCCCTTCCTACTCCTGGCAGACCCTGGTCGCACATTGCTTTGGATTTTGTTACTGGTCTTCCTCCATCTAATCATCACACGGTTGTTCTCACCATAGTGGACCGTTTCTCCAAGGCCTCCCACTTCGTCCCCATGCAGGGGCTGCCCACAGCTAAGGAGACTGCGGATCTGCTTGTGCATCACATGGTAAGGTTACACGGGATACCTGCTGACATCGTCTCTGCCCGGGGCCCCCAGTTTGTGTCTCGTGTATGGAAGGCTTTCCGTAATGCTCTGGGAGCTACGGTGAGTCTGTCCTCTGGCTACCACCCACAGAGCAACGGACAATGTGAGAGGGCCAATCAAGAACTGGAGGCTGTGCTGCACTGCGTCATCTCTTCTAACCCTGCGTCTTGGAGCACGCATCTCCCTTGAATCGAGTACGCCCACAACTCCACAGTGTCATCAGCAATCGGCATGTCACCTTTTGAAGCCTCCTTGGGTTATAATCCCCCGCTGTTTCCAGAGGAGGAGGGGGACATCGCATACCTTCTGTCCGGATCCATCTAAAACGCTGTCGACTGATTTGAAGGACGGTCCGAGCGGCGCTCCAGCGCACAGCGGAGCGCAACTCCAGGGTGGCCAATCGCCGCAGAAGACCAGCCCCTTCTTACCAGGTGGGCCAACAGGTTTGGTTGTCCACGCAACATACAGTATTAACCTCAAGGCTGAAAATAGAAAGCTGTCTCAGCGGTTCATTGGGCCTTTTCCTATTGAGCGAATCATTAATCCTGTGGCTGTGCGCTTGACTCCCCCCCCCCCCCGCATCTGTCCTACGTTTCATGTGTCTCAGATCAAGCCTGTCTTCTCCAGCCCACTCTGTCCTCCTCCCAGGTCTCCACCTCCACCAGTGGTGATCGACGGCGACCCAGCGTGGAAGGTCAACGGCATCCTGGACATCCGCTGCTGGGGTCGTGGCCTGCAGTATCTGGTGGACTGGGAGGGGTATGGCCCCGAGTGGCGCTCCTGGGTGCATCCATCCTTCGTGTTGGATAGTCAGCTCATCAGGGATTTCCATTGGACGCACCCAGGTAGGTTGGATCAGGTGCCGAGAGCCACCTCTCGGGGGGGGGGGGGGGGGGATACTGTGATGACCCGCTCTCTGCCATCAGCTACCACAGTTGCGCGCACACCTGCAGTTCATCACTCACGGCCTATATAAACAGCTCTGCCTGCAAGACTGGCACGGAGTCGTCAGTCTCCCTGGCGATGATCTCCCTCGCGAAGCACTATGCTCTCCAGCCTAACATTCAGCCCTGGTCATCCCTGCCGTGCCTGCTTCTTCCTGGAAGGATTCTCCTTAACCTCCAAGTAAGCACTGCATTCTACTAACCTGTTCAGCGTTGTCCCCTGTGCACAGGTGGAACTCTCAGGCGGCGGAATCCTCTCCTCCTGGCGGCGGACTATGCCAACCTCTCACCATCTCTCGTCAGCAGCGTGGGTAGCAGCCGTTGTCCTTCGGGATTGCCTCTAGGCCAACCTCCGTTCACCGCCACAGCTGTAACAAGTAAGCCTCTGTCAATTCCCCGATACATCCATATGACGAACTGTGCTAACACCGTGCCTCTGCTCTGTCCTCAGGGTTGCCAGATTGTACGACGTTCTGCTCACTCCCTGCTGTCTTGAGTCCACGGATTCACGCACTACATTGACATTTATCTCGCACTCACGTATCCACACATGAACACTATTACAATAAACATTATTTTGAAACTACTCTTGAGCTTGTGTCTGTTCCCTGGGTCTGTGCGTTGTGTCATTGAAAAGTTCAGTTCTATGTGCAGCAGTTCTGTATGGGGGTTCCTACAACTACAACTACTGGGCAAGTGTTGTAGTGCGTTCAGGGCTTATCTTGTGTTGAACAATTGGGGAATCAGATGATCTGGTGTCCTCTTGTGGATAGGTCCTACGGCTGGCCAGACTGCATCCATTATCGTCCACAAGCTCGTTGGGTTGGGCTCACCATCTCGGAATCCAGGTTCTTCCAGTGGGTGTCAAAAAAAACAGTCAAGAGCTTCCACGACAAAAAACTCAGCAGTTGTTGTCTCCCAGTGCTCACAGTTCAGCCTCAGGTCTAGTAGAGCGTGTCTGATCCCAGTGACAGAAGCGCGGAAAAGTAAGTCACGCGGCTTGCTACCTCGGTTTTATACTTGATGGCAACAGCACCCCCCCCAAAGGGATAAACAGTGTACTACAGGTCTAAATTCCATCTAAATCCCATCTCCCCAGCAGGTGGCTGGGGACAGGGAAGTCTGGGCTTTTCTGCTTGAACTGCTGCCTCTGCGACCCGGACCTCCAGAAAAGCGGTAGAAGATAGATGGATGGATGGACATTAAAATGTTTAGAAATAGGCAGAATTACTTTACATTCTACAAAATATATTGATGAAAAAATATTTAAATAATTTTTACAGGACTGAAATAATCAGAATATTTACATCTGAGATGTTGATTAATGAGACTATGGTGGTTGGTAACAGACATACGTAATACCCTAAATAGGACATGGCAAACATTTTCATGGCAAATGGAGGCGCCTTATTCTGTAGGTAATTATAATAGTTGATCACCTTCAGCACTGTGATAACAGGATACACAAACAATTGTTAATTGTATTTATGATCTGTGGCTGTAGGTATTTGATTGTTGCTTATTAATTTCAGCTGGCAGATTATTTGAGCGCTGCTCTCTGCCAGTCCTACGGCCACGCCTCCTCCTCTCACTCTTCCTCCATGCCAGACATTCACCAGCTGTGTGCCATCACCACTCACTCACACACACACACACACACACACACACACACACACACACACACATTCAGTCATGCATGCACTTGCTTAGCGATACTGCTGTGTCCACTTGCCCTCATTAGGGATCTGTGTGCTTATGTGGGGCAGTGTGATCAGTCAGTATGGCGGCTTAGTCAACATTGGGCATCCAGGCTCGCTTATTGTTGGCTCTCTTCCTTTGACTGTATGGGGGTTGTTAATTCCAGAGTTTCCTCGCTCCGACATTCATGTAAGTCCTCTTTTAATTATTGTCCTTCCTCTCCGCTCCAGTTCCACCTAGAGCGCGTGGGGGCATTTCTCCCTAGCCAACGACGTTTGTAGCCGGTGTCTCATCATTACTCAGTGTGGACTGTTAGCTGGACATTTTGTGTTTTCCCCTTTTTACAATAAACACGTTTACTTTACTGCATGTTGGGTTCAGACCAATTTATTTGTTTGGTGCACAATTACGCAGCGGGCATGACAGGGGGAAGGATGAAGTTTAAAAGAACTTTTCCTAATCTTACCCACTTTTTTTTTAACTTTTTTTAAAAAAAATGAAACTCAAATATCAGTCTCTCATTTCTATAATTTCAATCTTCATCAAACCAAAAAGGAAATACTGCACATGCAATCAATCAAACAAATAAACAAATAAAAAACAAAAGTACAATATAGAGCCAAACATTCAGGCCCAGAAGAAATCAGTCCAAACATAATTCTTGCAAGTCCATTTCATAGCTGTTGAATATATGATTTTTAAATAGTATTTTACATTTGGTGAGTGCTTAAATATGTAATTAATATCATGAAGTAATGATACTTTTACTTGAGTACAATTTGTGACTACTTGCCTGACCTCTGCCTGAATGAACAAATTCTTTAAATGAAGTAAGTTATATACTCAGAAATTATTGAGGAGTGAAAGTAAAAACAGCAAAGCTCAGTGAGTACCCTTAAGCCCTATTTATACCCCTGCGTTAAAACGATGCAGTAGGGTAGTCGGAGTAGCTGTAGACCCAACGCTGTAGCTATGTTGCACCCCACTGCATAGCCTGACATGCACCTCTCCAGAAATGTGACTACACGTTGCTGGGATGCAGGCCGCAAGAGCTGTAATTTGTCTACTTTGTCTTCTCCTACACATTTCCTGGTTCTCGTTTCTGCTCATTCATCGCAGCACCACTTCCAAAGCGAGTCGGATAACCAACAGTCGGAATTCAAAAGATTATTGAGGAAGTTAGCAGATACAGAACACTTGTCCTAACCCCATTAATTACATAGATTGACAAATGATGGCAGTGGCGGTAGTCGTATATACCATTTTCTCAAGTGCATATACAGTGGTGTGAAAAAGCATTTGCCCCCTTCCTGATTTCTCATTTTTTTCTTTGTCACACTTAAATGTTTCAGATCAGCAAACAAATTTAAAAATTAGACAAAGATAACACAAGTAAACACAAAATTCAGTTTTTAAATGAAGGTGTTTATTATTAAGGGAAACAAAAATCCAAACCTACATGGCCCTGTGTAAAAAAGTGATTGCCCCCTAAACCTAATAACTGGTTGGGCCACCCTTAGCAGCAACAACTGCAATCAAGCATTTGCGATAACTGGCAATGAGTTTTTTACAGCACTGTGGAGGAATTTTGGCCCACTCATCTTTGCAGAATTGTTGTAATTCAGCCACACTGGAGGGTTTTCGAGCATGAACCACCTTTTTAAGGTCATGCCACAGCATCTCAGTCAGATTCAGGTCAGGACTTTGACTAAGCCACTCCAAAATCTTCATTTTGATTTTCTTAAGCCATGTAGAGGTGGACTTGCTGGTGTGTTTTGGATCATTGTCCTGCTGCAGAACCCAAGTGTGCTTCAGCTTGACGTTACGAACAGATGGCCGGACATTCTCCTTCAGGATTTTTTGCTAGACAGCAGAATTCATGGTTCCATTTACCACAGCAAGTCTTCCAGGTTTTGAAGCAGCAAAACAGCCCCAGACCATCACACTACCACCACCATATTATACTGTTTGTATGATGTTCCTTTTCTGAAATGCTGTGTTACTTTTACTTTTATGTAATGGGACACACACCTTCCAAAAAGTTCAACTTTTGTCTCGTCAGTCCACAGAGTATTTTCCCAAAAGTCTTGGGGATCATCAAGATGTTTTCTGGCAAAACTGAGACTGTGGCACACATATATGCACATATGCATATGATTGTATGATTCATACGTATACCACCTTAGGCTTCACATCTGAAACGGAACAAAGGACTGAGCCGTTCTGGAGATAACACAAGGGTGTGAAAGTTTAGTCTTTGGCATGCAAAGAGATAGCCTTGGGGGATTTCGCCCAGCGGCCAGAGACTAGGAGGTGGGGTGTGTTAAGATCGGGGGGAAGTTACATTGTTACTGGGATTAAGTACCATGTGACTGTATGTTTGATGTCCTGGGTGAAAAGGGACAGATGTTGAGAGATTCACTCTCTTTCTGTGTTTGGAAGATGTTGGAGAATGTGAATAAAACCGACTTGGGAAATAAACTCAGCCTCGTCCTTCACCATTCTCCACACTGGTGACCCTAAGACGTATCATGAGCGGAGACGAATCTCTCGAGCCAGACTCGTCAGGAGCCAGCCAAACGGATGCAGTCACAGTTCAGCTACCGGACTTCTGGCCAAACAATCCACGCTCCTGGTTTAGCGCAGTTGAGGCACAATTCCACCTCCGGAGGATTTCGGTGGACGCCGCAAAGTTCTACCATGTGGTTGCAAAGCTGGTCAACCACACAGCCCAGCGGGTGGCGAGCCTGATCAACCACCCGCCGGACAGCGACAAGTACAGCACGTTGAAGGCTGCACTCATCCGTTACTTCACCCCCTCAGTGGAGGAGCGAGCAGAGAGGCTCCTGGCGCTGGCTGAATTCGAGAGCGACAGACCTGCAGACCTGATGGGGAAGATGTTGAGTTTGAGAGACTCCGAAGATGATAACTTCATCTTCACCCACCTTTTCCTCAGGGCCCTACCGTCAGCGGTGAGAGTGACCCTGGCCAGTTCACCACTGTTGGCCCGATGAGACTACCACGAGCTGGGCCAGGAGGCGCAACGACTCGTTGACGCCAATAAACGGCGCGCGGCTGTGGCTGCAGCAGCGGAGCTAGGCGCATCATCCGGAGATGGCAGGGGGCCAGAGGCTGCAGCACCAGACTCACCGATGACGGTGGCGGCAGGGGCCAGGAAACACGGAGCAGACGACGTCCTTTGCTTCTACCATCGCCGCTTCGCAGAGAGGGCACGCAAGTGCATTCCACCATGCCGTTTCAAGTGCTCGGGAAACGCCAAGACCGGGGGTCAGTAGCAGCTGCGGTCCTCGGAGAAGAGAACAAGCTGCTCTTTTTGAGGGATGCGCACTCGGGGAGGCATTTCCTCGTGGACACGGGCTCCCAGCTGAGTTTCATCACACCTTCCTACGCTGACCGGCTGGCACCTTCCAGCGGTCGCCGGGTGTCAGCAGAGAACGGCTCGGCAATTAAGACCTTCAGTGAGAGGACTCTGCTTCTGTCTTTACACGGCCGTACATTCGAGTGGACTTTCGTCATAGCGGCAGTCAATTTCAACATGTTAGGGGCTGATTTTTTGTGGTCACATGGTTTGTTGGTCGATCTTGCTAACAGACGCCTGGTTAATGCACTCTCTTTTCATTCTATTCCATGTACAGCTCGAGTGGCCCCACCGACGGCACAAGCCAACGTCACAGCTGCGGGTGGTAAGTTCCACACACTCCTCACTCAGTTCCCAGCACTCACGGTTCCAACATTTTCGGCGACCGTGGCTAAACACGGGGTGGAACATTTTATTACTACCACCGGACCGCCCGTTTTCGCGAAAGCTCGGCGCTTGGATGCAGCTAAACTTACCATAGCGCGTGAGGAGTTCGCCAACCTGGAAAGGTTGGGCATCATCAGGCATTCAAAGAGCCCTTGGGCTTCACCGCTTCACATGGTCCCGAAAGCTGATGGCTCGTGGCGGCCTTGTGGTGATTTCCGCAGGCTGAACAACGCTACAGCGCACGACCGCTACCCGATCTCGCACATCCAAGATTTTTCAGTTCATTTGGCGGGGGCGCGCGTTTTTTCTAAAATAGACTTGGTACGCGGTTACCACCAGGTCCCAGTGCGCGCTGAGGACATACCCAAAACAGCGGTAATAACTCCTTTCGGGCTTTTCGAGTTTTTGCGCATGCCGTTTGGGCTTAAAGGCACGGCGCAGACGTTCCAACGCATGATGGACGCGGTTTTGCGCGATCTCCCTTTCGTGTTTGTCTACCTGGACGACATATTGGTAGACAGCGCGTCCGAAGATGAACACGAAAACCGCCTCACGGCAGTTTTCCGGAGGTTGGCAGAGCATGGGTTAATAATTAGCCCAGCGAATTGTCAGTTCAGGGTCACGCAGATTGATTTTTTGGGGCATCGCGTCTCCCCAGAGGGAACGGGCCCTCTGCCTGACAAAGTGCGCGCAGTAATGAATTTTCTTCAGCCACAAACGGTCAAAGCGGTACAGGAGTTTTTGGGAATGGTGAATTTTTATAACCGTTTCCTCCCCCGCGCAGCGCAACTCATGCAACCATTGTATGCTGCACTAAAAATACAAAAACCCACAAATAAAGTCAAGTGGTCTCCCAAGAGAGAGTGCGCATTTTCTGAAGTCAAAACAGCCTTGGCAAACGCTGTGTTGTTAGCACATCCAGTCCCAGCGGCCCGCATGGCGCTCACTACTGACGCGTCAGATGTGGCCATAGGGGCAGTCATGGAACAGTTTGTAGCCGGAGCCTGGCAACCGCTCGCCTTTTTCAGTAAGACCCTGCGCGACAGCGAACGAAAATACAGCGCATTCGACAGGGAGTTGTTGGCTCTCCACTTGGCCATTCGCCACTTCCAGTTCTGGCTGGAAGGACGCCGTTTCACCGCGTTTCACGCGTTTCACCGCGTTCATTGACCACAAGCCACTGACTTTCGTGATGGCCAAGATTTCAGAACCTTGGTCGGGCCGGCAGCAGAGACAGCTGGCCGCGATATCGGAGTTTACTACCGATATCCAGCATGTTGCGGGTAAACTTAATGTAGTGGCGGACTGCCTCTCACATGCCGTGGGGACTCCAGCCCGCGCGGAGGTAGATCCTGCAGCCATGGCCGCGGAGCAGGTTAGCGACGCGGAAGTGCGCGCGGCCCCGGTCCGCGTGGGGATAGATTATGCAGCCATGGCCGAGGAGCAGGTTAGCGACGCGGATGTGCACGCGCTCCAGTCTGGACCAACAGGGTTAAGGCTGGAGAACAGGGTGCTGCAAGACGGTATGCCCCCCTAATCTGCGATGTCTCCACTGGGCGGCCGCGTCCGGTGGTTCCAGCCGTGTGGCGCCGCCGTGTTTTTGACTCAATCCATTCTCTGGCGCACCCGGGAGTGCGTGCGTCGGTCAAAATGGTAGGAGAGAAATTTGTATGGCCGAGCCTGCGCAAACAAGTTAGAGAGTGGGCGGCAGCCTGCATAGCTTGTCAGCGGGCCAAGGTTCATAGACACACGAGAGCTCCCTTGGAGCCGTTCCACATCCCAGCTAAAAGGTTTGATCATGTCCACGTGGATCTTGTAGGCCCCCTCCCGCCCTCACAAGGGTACACACATCTTCTGACAATGGTTGACCGCACCACGCACTGGCCGGAAGTGGTTCCGCTGTCGTCAACCACAGCCGAGGAGGTGGCGCACGCGTTTTTAACAGCATGGGTAGCGCGTTTTGGAGTCCCGTTGGACATTACGTCTGACAGAGGTCCGCAATTTGTTTCCAAACTTTGGTCAGCGATGGCCCGCAGCCTGGGGGCAACGATCCACCGCACAACCGCGTACAACCCGCAGGCTAACGGGTTATGCGAACGTTTTCACAGGTCACTGAAGGCGGCTCTCAGAGCGTCGCTTACGGATGCAAATTGGGTGGACAGGCTACCATGGGTTTTATTGGGGTTGCGTTCTGCACCTAAAGAGGATTTAGAAGCCTCCCCAGCTGAGCTAGTTTTCGCACAGCCACTTCAGCTGCCCAGGGAATTTCTCCCAGATAATCCAACGCCAGAGTGCTCCCCGGCTCAGCGGTTACAGAATAGCACGGACTCGAGCACGCTACCTGGCCCCGTTCACCACAGTTCTCCGCGTGTTTTTGTGTCTAAGGCTTTAAAAAATGCGGAGTTTTTTTCGTCAGACATGATGCCCATTGCCCACCTTTACGCCCACCTTATGATGGACCATATAGAGTGCTGGAAACAGGGGATAAGCATTTTTTGCTAGATTTGGGGGGCAGAAAAAAAATGATTGGCATAAACAGGCTCAAACCCCCTTTTGTGGTAGCTGACGAAATTGTGCAGTTGGCTAAGGCTCCTCGGCGCGGCAGACCCCCTAGAGAGCATTCCCCAGAACACCCACAGAGATTGACTAACAGTTCTAATCCTCAGGCAGCAGCTCCACAGCAGGAAGACGCCACGGAGGTGGTAAAGCCCGCTTACAGCAGATATGGGAGGCGACTGAGGCCCAAGCAACATGTGGACTGATGTGTAATAATTTTACCATGACTTGCAGACTGTTATTACGTTTGTTCCATCTTAGACGTTTGGGGGGGGGGGGGTCATGTGGCACACATATATGCACATATGTATATGATTGTATGATTCATACGTATACCACCTTAGACTTCACATCTGAGACGGAACAAAGGACTGAGTCATTCTGGAGATAACACGAGGGTGTGAAAGTTTAGTCTTTGGCATGCAAAGAGATAGCCTTGGGGGATTTCGCCCAGCGGCCAGAGACTAGGAGGTGGGGTGTGTTAAGATCGGGGGGAAGTTACATTGTTACTGGGATTAAGTACCATGTGACTGTATGTTTGATGTCCTGGGTGAAAAGGGACAGATGTTGAGAGATTCACTCTCTTTCTGTGTTTGGAAGATGTTGGAGAATGTGAATAAAACCGACTTGGGAAATAAATTCAGCCTCGTCCTTCACCATTCTCCACAAGACAAGCCTTTATGTTTGCCATGTAGGCCATTTTTGCCCTGTCCCTTTCTTATGGTGGAGTCATGAGCATTGACCTTAACTGAGACAAGTGAGGCCTGCAGTTCTTTGAATGTTGTTGTGACGTCTTTTGTGACCGCTTGGATGAGTTGTCGCTGCGCTCTTGGGGTAATTTTGGTCGGCTGGCCACTCCTGGGAAGGTTCACCACTGTTTCATATTTTTGCCATTTGTGGATAATGGCTCTCACTGTGGTTTGCTGGAGTCCCAAAGCTTTAGAAATGATTTTATAACCTTTTCCAGACTGATAGATCTCAATTACTTTGTTTCTCATTTGTTCCTGAATTTCTTTGGATCACAGCATGATGTCTGGCTTTTGAGGATCTTTTGGTCTACTTCACTTTGTCAGGCAGGTCCTATTTAAGTGATTTCTTGATTGAGAACAGGTGTGGCAGTAATCAGGCCTGGGTGTGGCTAGAGAAATTGAACTCAGCTTTCCAAAGATGGGATAAACCACAGTTAATTTGTTTTAACGGGGGTGGAGGTGGGGGGCAATCACATTTTCACACAGGGCCATGTAGGTTTAGATTTTTTTTTACCCTTAATAATAAACACCTTCATTTAAAAACTGCATTTTGTGTTTACTTGATTATCTTTGTCTAATATTTAAATTTATTTGATGATCTGAAACATTTAAGTGTGACAAACATACAAAAAAAAGAGAAATCAGGAAGGGGGCAAACACTTTTTCACACCACAGTACAAGCCAGACTGAACTTTGATTCCCTTCTTTCAACTGACAATAGCACTTTTTTAGAATAGACTTTTATTGACATTACTGACATTGACCATAACCTTTTCTGTAACTGCTGCTTCTTTTTGAGCCTAATGTAAAGTTAATCTGCCTCTTTTCAAAATATTCTTCCAAAAATGATTGTTTAACTTTGCTTATTAATGACCAAATTCTTAAGCTCAGTTATTTATCTACTGAGTTCTTATAACTCTGTAAATTATAAGTGGTGCCCCGCTAGCGTTAGAATAAGGTAATTTAACAATTATTAATTGTTAATTATTAATAATTATATTTTTACATGATTATTGCATAACCCTACAGTCTTCTATCTTTTCTCTGTTGCAGTGATCATATGAAAAGTTGCTTTTTAAACATTTATTAGCACCAGCTCCATCACAATCCGCTCTTGTCTGTCACTATTCAACAAACAAAAACACATGACAAACACAAATCACTCTATACATCAGCAGGAATCCTTTTAGGCAACGCAACAACACATTCAAACCATTGCTCAAGTAAATTTGCTGATAACAGTGTGGGCTACATGAGTAGGCTATGACAGGGTTGACTCAAAGCATAAACTGGGCTTTAGTTCACATGCAGTTCTGCACATATGCTGATGGCTGTAATGTCAGTGTGTGGACAGAGTTTACATTCCAGCATCCTTCACTCTGCCATCACACACACTGTGGACCAGCGCCGGTCTGGCATCTCCACCTCTTGACAGCCACAGGCGTGTTGTCCTGATTTGAGCCAAGAACCAGAATGACTTCAGCCACATTTCTGTCCTTCCTGGCATGGAGGAGATCTGCTCAAATGCTTTTAAAATTGTTTTGATAAGTGGGATGGTGTGGTGCTTTTTTTTAAAGGCCGGCTGTGTTGAAAGATGAGCTTCTTTCTTTTTCTTTGTGCGATGACTGTGTGTGAGTAATACTGACACAGGCAGGGGAAGGTGTGATGACGCCTCTGTGTGTGTGTGGGGGGGGGGGGGGGGGCAGAACTTTAACAGAATTGCCTAACAGTAACTTTGGCACTTGAACTATCTGTCCGAGTTCACCCCAACGATAATCTCGTTCTCACCTCTGCTATGCTGTGAAAAAAAGAAAAACCTTGTAAGCTCTCAAGCCCTTGGCGATTGTTAGACTTTTTCTCTGAAAAAACAAATTTATCTGTAGCAGCTGCAAAACAGTCAGGCTGGAAGGAACAACCTTCGGCTCTACTCATGATAGACACTTGGCAAAATTTTAAATGCAAAAAAGTTTCCTCATTCTTTTGCAGCAGTCATATTTACAAAACTTTATGTCTTCCTGTTTAAAGCTGTCAATTACAGAGTGAATGGGCAGCACAGTGGTACAGTGGTTAGCACTGTTGCTTCACAGCTAGAAGGTTTCAGGTTCAAATCCCCAGGCTGGCAGGAGTGGACACCTTTCTGTGTGGAGTTTGCATGTTCTCCTTGTGCTGTGTGGGTTTACTCCAGGGGCTCAGGTTTCCTCCCAAAGACATGCATGTTAGGTTAACTGGTGACTCTATCAGTCTCTGATAGGCCCTTTGAATAGAGGGTTAGTGTAGCTACTAGTTAAGCGCTTTGAGTAGTCTTCATGACCTGAAAAAGTGCTATATACAGTTGAAACCAGAAGTTTACATACACTGTATAAAAAGACACATGACCTTTTTTTCCTCACTGTGTGACATTAAATCAGACTGAACCTTTCCTGTTTTAGGTCAGTTTGGATTACCAAAATTATTTCTAATTTGCTAAAAAAAAAAAAAAAAAAATTCTATTTGCTAAATTTTTTTTGAGAATTTTTTGTATTACTTTCTTCAAAGTCAGAAGTTTACATACACTAATATCAGGAAGAGAATTGTGGACCTCCACAAGTCTGGTTCATCCTTGGGTACAATTTCCAGATGTCTGAAGGTGCCACCTTCATCTGTTCAAACAACTATATGCAAGTTAAAACATCATGGGAATGTCCAGCCATCAGACTGTTCAGGAAGTAGACAGGTTCTGTGTCTCAGAGATGAACATGTTTTGGTGCAAAATGTGCATATCAACCCCATAATTAAAGCAAAAGACCTTGTGAAGATGCCGGCTGAAGCTGGCAAAAGAGTGTCATTATCCGCAGTGAAATGAGTCCTGTACCGACATGGGCTGAAAGGCCACTCACCAAGGAAGAGGCCATTACTCTAAAAGCAACATAAAAAAAACCCGCTAGATTAGTTTGCAAATGCACACAGGGACAAAGACCTTAATTTTTGGAGACATGTCCTGTGGTCTGATGAAACTAAAATTGAACTTCTTTTTCTTTCGGCTGCTCCTTTTAGAGGTCGCCACAGCAGATCATCTGTCTCCATCTCACCCTATCCCTTGCATCTTCCTCTGTAACATGAACCCTCTCCATGTCCTCCTTCACTACATCCATGAATCTTCTCTGTGGTCTTCGTCTTCTCCTCCTGTCAGGCAGCTCCATTTTCAACATCCTTTGTCCATTATATCCACTATCCCTCCTCTGCACATGTCCCTGTTTGGCCATTATGATCATTGTTACATTTGGAGAAAAAAGGGGGAAGCTTGCAAGCCTGAGAACACCATCCCAACTGTGAAGTACGGGGATGGCAGCATCATGTTGTGGGGGTGATTTGCTGCAGGAGGGACTAGTGCACTTCGTAAAATAGATGGTATCATGAGTAGGGCTGAAACAATTGGTCGACGTTATCAATAACATTGATAATAAAAATTTGTTGACACAGATTTTTATTGCCGGCAAATTGTTTAATTTTAAAGTTTATATGCATGCCGCCGAAATGTTCAGTTGTAACTGCAATACACGACCAGAACTGCTGTGGGCAGTAGCGCCTCCGTTGTCCGGCATGCGTGAACAATTTCCAGTGAAGAAGAGGAGCACAGCATGGTGAAGCGAAAAAACTAACAAGTTGAAGTGGAGCTAAAAAAAAAAAAAAAAAAAAAGCAGACCCAAACTTTCTATAATATGGGAACACTCACAGAAAACAAAAAAACGAAATAAGTAAAATGCAGACTCTACAAAGCAGACTTATCTTATCATGGCAGCACTAAAGTGATGCATGAGCATCTGAAATGGCGACACCCCAGAACCGCGACGTTTACTTCCTGCTTCTGCTTGGTAAGTTTTAGCGAGTAAAGAAAGTTAGCGCTGCTTATTTTCCAACTGTTTCAAGCTTTAGAAAAATGACAATGCTGTTAGTACATGCTGTTTATCTCTCATTTTCTTTATTCATTAGCTCTTCAAAGTACTCCTCCCACCTTCTCAACACACTCTTGTCATTTGTTAGTACATTACCATTTCTGTCCTTTAATCAACCGAACCTGCTGTACATCTTTTCCAGCTTGATCTCTCTGTCTAGTCAGTCAATACAAGTCCTTTTCTCCTTCCTTAGTATCCAGCCTCTCATACAACTCACTATATGTCTTTTCCTTTGCCTTTGCCACCTCTCTCTTTGCCATCTGCCTAGATTCCAAATACTCCTGTCTACTTTCTTCATCTCCCTGACTATCCCACTTTTTCTTTGCTAACCTCTTCCTTTGGCTATTTTCCTGTACCTTCTCATTCCACCACCAAGTCTCCTTGTCTTCCTTCCTCTGTCCATTGGATACACCACATACCTTTCTACCCGTTTCCCTCAATACTTTTGCTGTACTTTCCCAGTCATCTGGTAATTCTTCCCTACCACCCAGAGCCTGTATTGTCATTCCTGAACTCTGTGCAACCTTCTTCCTTCTGTAACTTCCCCCACTTAATCTTTGGCTCTGTATTCACTGTTTTCCTCTTCTTGCTTTGCAAAGTCATCCTACAGACTACCATCTGATGCTGTCTCGCTATATTTTCCCCTGCCACCACCTTGCAGTCTCATTATCTTCATCATCCATATTTATTTTGACAGGACACAATTAGTCCCTCAGTTGGGGTGGGTCCTCTTACAGTTGAAGCTGAGTTTTTACGCTGGATGCCCTTCCTGATGCAACCCTGCCCATTTTATCAGGGCTTGGGACTGGCACAGGAAGTACACTTGACTTGTGCACTCACTGTGGCTGGGTAACCAACATTTCCCTCTTCCGTTCCATTATTACTGAGCACCAAGCTGGATGGCAGGAAGTTCCACTTTCACATAGTCTTTGGCATGACCTGGCCGGGATTTGAACCCCGGCCTCCCAGTTATGGTGCGAATGCTCTACCTCTAGGCCACAACTCCGGTAAGTCTCCTATGTCTTTCAGATTTCTCCTTCTGCATAAGATGTAGTCTACCTGTGTGCACCTTCTTCCACTCTTGTAAATCGTCCTATGTTCCTCTCTCTTCTTGAAGTTTGTGTTCACCACAGCCATTTCCAGGCTTTTAGCAAAATCCACAACCATCTGTCCTTCGATAGACCATACCTACCCAGGACCTCCTCATCACCTCTGTTCCCTTCACCTACATGTCCATTAAAGTCCACTCCAATCAACACTCTCTCCCCCCCTGGGAACACTCTCTACCACTTCATCCAACTTACTCCAGAATTCCTCTCTCTCTTCTACCTGACATCCAACTTGTGGGGTATACGCACTGACAATATTCAACATCACACCTTTGACTTCTAGCTTCAAACTCACAATTCTGTCCGAGCCCCTCTTTACCTCCTGAACATCCTTCACATACTCTTCCTTCAAGATTACTCCTACTCCATTTCTCTTCCTATCTACACCATGGTAGAACAGTTTAAATCCCCCTCCAGTGCTCCTAGTCTTGCTTCCCTTCCAACTGGTTTCTTGAACACACAGTACTGTATATCTACTTTTCTTCTATCCATCATATCAGCCAACTCCCTGCCTTTACCAGTCATAGTCCCAACATTTAACAGGTTCAGGTTCAGGTTACTTTTTTTGTACCCGTAGGTAGATTTGTTTTGCAGTCTGGTGACATCCATATTTACAAGCCACAAATTGCATTCAACATAGAAACAAACACAGGCACATATGAAGCTGACTATAAACATGATAAGAATACTCAAGGCTCCATCAATCAGGGTATAAAAAGACAAAGAGATGGGAGAAAAAACAGAGGTAAGGGAGAAGGGTCATATTAAAAGTTAAAAACTAGTCAAAGAGGTTAAAAACTCAAAGGTCTAAAACCCAATAAAATATTTAGAACCCAAGCAACATCCTACAAAAATAAGTAAATGTAAAATGGAGTTAATAAATAGGTACCTAAATTATGTGCAATATATTGTTACAGCTTGTTCAACTCTTTGACAGCAGCAGGGACAAAGCTGTTTTTGTAGCGCTGGGTTCTACTTTTTTTGACAGCAAACCTCCGTCTCGAGGGAAGAAGCTGAAAGTGGCAGTGCAAAGGGTGGGAGTCATCATTTAAAATGGAGGTAGCCATCCTCTGTACTTGTCTGGTGTACAGGGATGTCAGGCTCAGCTGTGGCTCACCAAGCAAACGACTGGACCATCTAACTACCTGAGCCAAGGATTTCCTCTGTTTCAGTTTTATCTGACCAAACCATGACACTAAAGAAAAGGATAAAACAGATTCAATAAAAGCCCGATAAAACATTGTCATTATGGTTCGGTCAATTTGGAAGCATGCAAGTTTTCTCAAGCAATGCAAATGTTGCTGACCCTTTTTGCACACCCTTTCACAGTTCTCTTCAAAGTTTAAATTACAGTACTATCAATAATCGTCCCAAGATATTTGTAGGATTGTACACATTCAGTGGTCTGGCCTTTTAGTACGGTGACTTTGTGCCTGGGATTTTTCCTCCTAAAGTCAATAATCATGTCTTTAGTTTTTGTCGTATTCAGCTGCAGGTAGGAATCCTCACACCAGTGAACAAAATCATCAACTACTGGGCCGTGGCCACTCTCACCATCCTGGAGGAGACTGACAATAACTGAGTCATCAGCATACTTTATAATGTGTCTGTTGTCATGTCTGCTCCGACACATGTTTGTGTACAGGATGAAGAGTAGTGGTGACAACACACACCCTGAGGAGAGCCAGTAGAAGAGCACTTTAGGTCAGACAATGTACCATTGACCCTTACTCTCTGCGTCCTGTTGGTTAAGAAATCCAGAATCCAACCCACCAGATTATTGCTCAAATCAAATTGTTGCAGGAGCCTTTCAACTAAGATTTGAGGTTGGATTGTATTAAAGGCAGAGGAAAAGTCCACAAATAAAAGTCTGGCGTGTGTCCTATTAAAATCCAGATGTTTAAAAAGCATGTTAAACAGAGTGACAGTGGCATCCTCCACTCCTCTGTGAGGCCTATAGGCAAACTGCAGAGGATCCAATGCATGCTCAGTCTGCTTTAGGACCTCACATCTGACCAGTTTTTCAAAAATTTTCATTAAAATTGAAGTCAAAACAACTGGTCTAAAGTCGTTTACCATTTTAGGACAGCTGGATTTTGGAACAGGAACAACCACGGCTTCTTTCCAGATCTTAGGCACATGTTGTTTCTGTAAGGACTTATTGAAAATGTAATGAAGTATAGGACTCAGTTCATGTGCACAGGACTTTACCAAGCGCCCACATATACTATCAGGGCCCTGACTTTTGTTCACTTTTACAGCGCAGAACTCCCTTTTAACATCCTGCACCTCAATATTAAAGAGCTGATTGTCTTTGAGTTTCTGTTTCAAATCTTGGGTTTCTGTGCTAAAATCAAAGGAGTCAAAACAACCATAAAAACAGTAAAGAGCATTAGCCAGCTCTGTGTCTGAATTAAAACCATCTAAAAACACACGATTACTGCGCTCTGTGCTCTGAAGGCCTGCAATAGTTTTCATACTGGCCCAGGCTGAACCAAGTTTCTTTGTTGCCATCTTGCTTTCCAATTCTGATTTATAATTCTGTTTTGCTCTTAAAATTTCGGACTTCAGCTCTTTTGTGGCAACCTGTAGCTCAGAAACAGACCCCTGTTTAAAGGCAAGTGCTTTCCTCTGTCAGCAGGATTTAACTGATTTTGTAACCCATGGTTTGTTGTTGGGATATATTTTGACACGTTTATGTGGAACGATCTTATTTTTACAGAAAGCCATGTATGAGCATGTGACGTCCACCAAAGAGTCCAAATCATCCCCGCAGGCCAGTGTGAACATCTCCCAGTCTGTACAGTCAAAGCATTCCTGGAGGCTGTGCACTGAATCTTCTGTCCACACATCAGTGTCTCTCGTCTCCACCTTGCCTCTTCTGAGAGCAGTTTTATATGTGGGCAGCAAATGTACACAGTTGTGATCTGAGGATCCTACAGGAGGAAGGGGAAGTGATTTATAGGCCCTCTCTATGGATCCATAGCACAGGTCCAATGTCTTTTTTCTCCTGGTTGGGCAGGAGACATATTGATAAAAGTTTTTAAGTTTAACATCTCTACTTTCAGCTCCACATTTCTACCTTTCCTTTTCTCTCCCTCCTAATACGCGTGATATGGCATCAAAAATATTTTCCCACAGGCATTGAAAATACAGACATGTCACTCATTCACATCTCTGATACACAAGACCGCGCATGATTTGTGTTGGTGTTACACACCCATGTAAATTGTTGCAAACATGCATGTTTACCCTTCCCTTTCAAAGTTTTATTTCATTTCATTTCATTGTGTTCTAGCAGGGGATGGCGTCCTTTCATATGGGGAAAAAAGTTTTTGCATGTTTGTAAAAAAACACGAAACTGCAAAATACTGTAGGTTTGAGTCTTTAAATGAAGGTAAAATAGCCACTTTATAATGGCCTGTCAGTGTTAAAGGCAAGTATTTTCCCCTTAACTATGCACCTTCCTTGTAAATTAGTTAGTAGTTTTACATTTGCAACATAAATTTTTCTCAGGAATTTTTAATTGTTTTCACAAATGTGTAACTTTCATATGCAAATTAACAACTTTTTCACATGTAAAATGTGATTTTATTTTATTTTTTTAGGTTTTTGCAAGACAGAGAGTCATTGTTTATTGGTAAATCTTGATCTGCAGGCTACAGAGGAAAGGTCCTTATGAGAAAAGATAGAGGCAAATCTGTTTCTGCCTATAAAGCACAGTATGCAAATGCTGTGGGGCCCCTTAGCCACTAGGGGCTTCATACTACAAGTTCACCTCCAACATTTTTTAGGGGGATAATTAAAATTATCTTCAGCCTTTTTTCTTTTACATTTGTGACTTTATGCAAATTTGCAGTTTTATTCTCATAAATTTGTAATTTCTTTTCTTGTAGTTACTACTTTTTCCTTCCTCATACACCTTCGGTTGTACTTTTTCTTGTCAATTTGCTACTTTTTCTTGTAATTTTTGTACCTTTTTCTGTGTAAATATAAAACTTTTTTCATGTAAATTTGTAGCTGTTTTTCTTGTAAATTTGCAAATTTTATCTTGTAAATACACCTTTTTTTCTAGTAAATGTGCAACTTTTTTCTTGTAAATATGGAAGTGTTTTTCTTGTAAATGTGCAACTGTTTTTGTAAAAGTGCAGCGTTTTTCTTGTAAATATGCAGCTGTTTTTCTTGAAAATCTTCAACTTTTTCTTGTAAATGCAATTATTTCTAGTAAATTATTATAAATTGTCTACTTCCGGCGCCACACAAGTAGGCTGCCTTTTTGCAACAGCGGATCAATTTCTGCTTATTTCTATTATCTGTATAATCAGAGGAGTTATTGCCTAATTTGACCTTGTTGGATTTTATTTCCCCCCTTTTGCTATACTATTCAGTTCCTTTTAACCTGTACTATCCGAAATAAAGATTCATTCATTCATTCATTCATTTACTATCTGGCTCTCTTGCCAATCTTTCTGATCCAGCGTCACCTTTATTCCATCCAAACACGTAGATCGCCCAAATGTCTCCTGAGCCAGCGGACGGAGCCACTGTTTCTTGCAGGAGGCAGTACAATAGAGACCAGCTGTTAGCACTTAACCGGCCCACGATGCTAATGCAAAAACTCGACATACCGGGAGAAATAAGACTTAAACAGCGTGGATGTTGAGCTGGAGTAAGACGGCGGGTGAGGAATATAAAGTACAGACCTGTCCTCCCATCCGTCATTGTGGGGAATGTTCGATCGCTACTCAATAAGACTGATGAGCTAGCGGCTATCTCCCGCTACGACAGCGTCTTCAGAGAGAGTAGTTTGATGTTGTTTACTGTTGTTTGGTTGTTGTTGTTTGTTTGTTTGATGTTGTTTACCGGCAGGCTGCAGACAGAACACCTAGATGCTCTTCTCCTCATCTCTGGTGATTTCAACCATATTTCACTGTCCCCCATTCTACCCACGCTCACCCAGTATGTCACATGCCACACTAGAGACAATAAAACACTGGACTTATTTCATGCAAATACTAAGGAGGCGTACACCTCATCACCACTCCCCCCACTCGGGAGATCGGATCACAACTTGGTTCATCTCCTGCCAGTGTACAAACCCCTAGTACACATACAACCTCCAGTCATGCGCACGGTGAAGTTATGGTCTGAGGAGGCAATGGACGCGCTAAAGGACTGTTTTGAAATCACTGCCTGGGAGCAGCTCTGTGATCCACATGGTGAGGACATCGATGCCCCTCACTCACACCATCACAGACTACATCGGCTTCTGTGTGGACAACACCGTACCCACCAAGACCATACGGTGTTGCTCGAACAGCAAACCCTGGATCAGCCCTGAGATAAAAACACTTCTGAGAGAGAAGAAGAGGATCTTCAGGTCGGGGAACAGGGAGATGCTGAAGTCTGTACAGAGGGAGTTGAGGAGGAAGATCAGAGAAGGCAAGGACAGCTTCAGGAAGAAGATGGAGGACAAGCTGCAACAGAGCGACATCGGCGGGGTCTGGAGAAACCTTAAAACAATCTCTGGGCTCCAGAATACCTCCCCCCAGACCACGGGGGGCAGGGAGTGGGCGAACAATCTGAACCTGTTTTTTAATAGGTTTGACCAATCGCCCTCCCCCCTGACTGCACAACAACCACTGCTGCCTCTAAAGTCATCGAGACCTGCTGTCCACACCCCACTCCACCAACACCCCCCCACTCCTAGCACACAGACCCCCAACCTGACCCTCACTAAAACCCAGGTGAGGACAGAGCTGAGGAAGATCAAGGCGAGGAAGGCCTCGGGACCGGACGGCATCAGCGCGAAGCTCCTCAAGTCCTGTGCAGACCAGCTGTGTGGGATTGTGGAGCACATCTTCAACCTGAGCCTGAAGCTGGGGAGGGTACCACAGTTGTAGAAAACATCTTGTGTGGTACCTATACCAAAGACTTCCCACCCCAAAGATCTGAACAGCTACAGACCAGTGGCCCTGACGTCTCACATGATGAAGACCCTGGAGAGACTGCTCCTTGTTCACCTCTGCCCCCTGGTGGGACCAGCGATGGATCCACTCCAGTTCGTCTACCAGCATGGCATTGGGGTGGAGGATGCAGTGATCTTCCTCCTTCACCGTTCTCTGTCCCACCTGGAGAAGCCCGGGAATGCGGTGAGGATCATGTTCTTTGACTTCTCCAGTGCTTTTAACACCATTCAACCGATGATCCTGAAGGACAAGCTGCTGTGCATAGGGGTGGACCAGCACCTGTCATCATGGATCCTGGACTACCCCACTAACCGGCCACAGTTTGTGAGAACCCGAGATTGTGTGTCCGACACGATCATCGGTAGCACGGGGGCGCCCCAGGGAACGGTTTTGGCTCCCTTCCTGTTCACCCTTTATACTGCGGATTTCTCACACAACACAACACACTGCCATCTACAGAAGTTCTCTGACGACTCTGCGATCGCTGGCCTCATCTCCAACGGAGATGAAGCTGAGTACAGAGGACTTATCCAGGACTTTGTGGACTGGTGCCATCGGAACTGCCTCCAGATCAACGCGAGGAAAACTAAGGAGCTGGTGGTGGACTGCCGCAGGCAAGGACAACCCCTCACAGCACCATTGAGATGGTGACATCCTACAAGTACCTTGGTGTTCATCTGAACAATAAACTAGACTGGTCACACAATACCGACACACTCTACAAGAAGGACAGCGCAGGCTGTTCCTACTGAGGAGGCTCAGGTCTTTTGGTGTACAAGGGGCGCTGCTGAAGACATTCTACGACACGGTGGTGGCATCAGCCATCACTTTTGGAGTGGTCTGCTGGGGCAACGGCATCACAGCAGCCGATAGGAAGAGACTGAACAAACTGATCAAGAAAGCTAGATCTGTCCTGGGGCAACGCCTTGACCCAGTGGAGGAGATAGGAGAGAGAAGGATGGTGGCTAAACTGTCATCTCTGCTGGAGTCCGAGTCCCACCCTATGCAGGACATATTGAATGCACTGAGGAGCTCATTTAGCTGTAGACTACATCATCCTAGGTGCGCAACTGAGAGGTTTTGCTGGTCCTTCCTACCTACGGCTGTCAGACTGTAAAACCTAAGCAGGGCTGCTCGCAGAGATAGCAAAAAAACGTGACGACCTAATAGTATTGAATGCAAAAGACGCAACAGACTTACACAAATGGTCTCCTCCAGTATACAACTAGGACAATATCAGTCGCTACGGAGGGTGACAATATGTATGGGTACATATTTATACTATGTAGGATAACTAAGTAGACGGTTATGTTGTTTATTCCATCTTGCTACAATGCTCCGCACTTTGTATATATATTTATATATTTATGTGTACGTATGTATATCCACTGCTCTTATTTATACTTTTCATATCTTTTTAATTATTGCTCTGAGTGTTGCTATCCCTGTGCTGTTGCAATCCTGGAATTTCCCCATTGTGGGACTAATAAAGGCTTATCTTATCTTATCTTAAATGTGCAACATTTTTCTTGTAAATGTGCACCTGTTTTTCTTGTAAATGTGAAACTTTTTACATGTAAATTTACAGCTATTTCTTGTAAATTAGCAACTTTTTTCTTGTAAATGTGCATTTTTTGTAAATATGGAACTGTTTTCTTGTAAATTTGCAATGTTTCTCTTGTAAATTGAAATTTTTTTCTCTTAAATGGGCAACTTTTTTCTTGTAAATTTGCATTTTTTTTCTTGTTAATGTGCAACTTTTTTCTTGTAAATATGAAACTCTTTCATGTAAATTTGCAGCTATTTTTCTTGTAAATGGACTTTTTTACTAGTAAATGTTCAACTTCTTTTCTTATAAATGTGGAACTGTTTTCTTGTGAATATGCGACGGTTTTTCTTGTAAATCTGCAACTTTTTTGTAAATATGCAGCTGTTATTTGTAAAGTTGCAACTTTTTTCTTGTAAATACAATTTTTTTTTTTGTAAATGTGGAACTTTTTTCATGTAAATGTGCAACTTTTTCTTGTAAATTAGTGACATCTTTTGGTAGATTTTCATTTTTTTCTCATAAATGTGTGACTTTTTCCTTGTAAACTTGCAATGTGCATATGGATGCTGGTTAATTTTTAAAAATTTTTATTTAATGGTTTACTTTTTTCTGTTCATTTCTAGATATTGACCAAAGTTTATTTTTAATGTTTTTTAAGGGGATACCCTTTTTTAATTTCCCCATTACAAAAATGGGGGCCCCAAACACAATCTTGCATAGAAACCCCTCCAAAAGCTATATGAATCTGGATACATATTAGCTGTTTTTACAGTATATTGAGAGGTCACCTGAGGGTGTGTATGTGTGTGTGAGTGCAGTCACTTGGCCGTGTTGGGGTGGGGCTGAAAAGGAGCAATCTGCTGTCTGAAGATTTCATGGAAAAAAACTGACTGATGACATATGACACATTTTCCACCCACTCCATTCTTTTCTCCTTTCCTTCTTCCAAAGAAAAAACTGAGGAATAACAGATGATAAAAAGCACAAAAAAAATGCATCTCATGAGGCACTCAAAACACCACAGGATATGCATTTGTTTAAACTTGATGATGTGTTTGCTTTGAGAGTGAAATTTCAGAGATTTGTCATCGGGTGGGATTTTGCTTAAACACATTCTCTGTGAGAGTGACGAGGCTGTCAGAGCTTTTGGGACCATATGTGCCATAGCCAGGGCAGTCTCTGCCTATAAAGGAGAGTATGCAAAAGCAATTAGCCCCATCAGCCACTAGGGGATCCCCAAGCTACAAGTTCGCCCTCAACATTTGTGTGTGTGTGGGGAGGGGGGGGGGTAAAATTATGTAAAAATAGCTATCCATCCATCCATCTTTTACTGCTTTTCCGGCAGTCCGGGTCACGGAGGCAGCAGTTCAAGCAGAGCGGCCCAGACTTCCCTCTCCCCAGCCACCTGCTCCAGCTCTTCAGAGAAGATACCAAGGTGTTTACAGTGATCCCTCGCTACTTCGCGTTTCACCTTTCGCGCCCTCAGTGCATCGCGGATTTTTTCAAAAATATTCATCAAAAATTCAAAATTGAGAAAAAAATGGCACGAAAGTTGCCCGGGCGCTAGCAGAAGGCAGGGAGACTACATTAGAACATCAGGTATCAACACGGAGAGCCCGCACAACTCAAAATCCACCTCTCTGACCACCGCTCCACTCCTCTCCGCCCACCTCTTCACCGCTCGGGAATCTCGCAAGCTGATTGGCCGAGACGTTTTACCCAGCTTCTCTCCCTGCAGAGCACCCATACTCAGCGAAGGAAGACCGCATTCGTTGTTCTTTATCGCTCGTGTTGCTTAGTGGCACTTTTCGCTGTTCTCTTGTGCCTTTTTGTGCAAAATAGTGCTTGTGACACCCTTGGGGGGGGGGTGACGCTACTTCGCGGTTTTTCACTTTTCGCGGTCAGTTCTGGTCCCCATTAAACGCGATAAGTGAGGGATCACTGTATAGACCAACTGGGAGACGTAGTCACTCCAGTGAGTCCTGGGTCTGCCCCGGGGTCTCCTCCCAGTGGAACATGCCTGAAACACATCAAGTGGGAGGCGTCCAGGAGGCATCCTGATCAGTAAAGATGTAAAAATAAATAAATTTTCTTGCAAATTTTTTTACTTTTGTTGTAAATTTGCAACTTTTTCCTCATCAACTTGTAACTTTTTTCTCATAAATTTCCTGCTTTTTTCATTTAAATTTTGCATTTTTTCTGGTAAATTTGCTACATTTTTCTTGTAAATTTGCAGTTCTTTTCTTGCAAATTTTGCACTTTTTTCTTGTAAATTTCTGACTTTTTTCTTGCAAATTTAACACTTTTATTGTAAATTTCCAACTTTTTTCTTGCAAATTTGCAACTTTTTTCCTGCAAGTTTACAACTTTTCTTGCAAATTTACATTTTTCCCCATAAATTTCCAACATTTTTTCATCAACTTGTAAGTTCTCTTCTTCATAAATCTTTTTTTCATCATAAATTTGCTATTTTTTGGGTTAAATTTTCAGCTTTTCCCTCGTAAACCTGACCTTTTTCTTGCAAATTTGCAACTTTTTTCTCATAAATTTGCTGTTTATCATTTTAACTTCGCAAATAGTTTCCTGTAAACTTTCAGCTCGTTTCTCATAAATTTGTGACCTTTTTGATTGTAAATTTGCAGTTTTTTTAAAAATGTAATGTTTTTTTTTTCTTTTTATCTAATGACCCAAGTTTATGTTTTAGTACTTTTGTTGTGAGCAGAGAATTTTTTTTTCCAGTTTAAAAACAAAAATTTAACTTTTCCCTACTACAAGCACAGAGTTGCACAGGGTCCCCTAGAAAACAAAAAACAGCCCTGACTGGTAACTACTGTAGGAGCAGGAAGAGCATAAAGGCTGAGTGTAGGAGCCAAACGGGATTCTTGGGGCCCCGAGGCTCAACAAACCTGTCCTACAGCATCCTTAGTCAGCCTGCTGTGGTCTTAGGTTTGAAAGAGAAAAACAGATTCGTTTTTCAGACCTGTTATTTTCCTGCTTGGTTATGACTTCTTGTTTTACAAAGTAAAAACAAAGAAGTCAGCTACAGTGTATTTGGTGGGGACAAAGAAACACAATCAGTGCTTCTCATTAACCTCCTACACCCTGATTGGTCACACTTTGTGTTTGTGTTAGCATTTGTTGGCAAAATGGCATGAATATTTTCCCATGAGTTTCACCATCTTGTAAAAATTAATTGTGTATATTTATAGCGGGAAAAAAAGAGCAAGATATATTGTTATTCCCTGCAGTGTAGTACACACTATATTTTAAAGGATCGGGGCTTCTGGGTTATACAATACCTTCATAGTTTAAAAACAAGCAGTGAGCTTTTTAGAAAAAAGAATAAATGAAAAGCAGTTTCCCATGCAAAAAGCAGTTTCCCTTCATATTGTATATGGCAGCTGTTAACATTATACAACAATTTAAAGGTATAGATCAATCTGGCAAAATTTTGAAGAAAACAAACCGCCATTATTACGGAGAGCGCTTCCAGAGATATATTTTATTTAGGAAAATGCTTGAAATGAAAATGATCTCTTTTACGAGCATGGCCTGACCAAGATGGCAGTATTTACACAGGACAATACATTACACAATACACAACATTAATAAAACATAAAAGCACACAGTAAGACACCATGACCTATGCTAAAAATATATCAAATGTGGAAATGATGCAGCATAACATTTGCACGCTCCCATATCTACTATTAAAAAGTCGATGACAGGAGTTTTAAAAATCAGGAAGGCAAATGAGGGACTGAAGTTTGAATAATTTTTGAAGTCCATTCCAGTCATTGGGAGTGGAACACATAAATGCCCTCTTCCCAAAGACAGTGCGAGTTCTGGGGACTGCGGCAGAGAGCTAGTCCTGGGATCGTAGACTGTGAGAAAGATTCTGCGAGAAGGTCAGGTAAGTACAGAGTGTCATGGATGACCCTCATGAGCCATCATAAGACGCCACTCAGCCGGTGAGTTTGCACAGTTTATTAAAGGAAAAGGTGAAGATGACAAAATAACAAGCCACGAGGGGCTAAAACACACTGTAATGAGCACTCAGGCTATGACAAGGGAGAACAGGTTCACAATGGAATAAACTTACGATAATAAACGAAGGGTAGATAACGTCTGACCAGGAGGATACTCGAAGATGTCAGACAGGAAATATCGACTGGGAATATCTGACGAGACTGCCGCACTTTTCGCCTCACAGCTGCCCTCTTAAGTAGGACTCCAGGTGGAGCCGCTGATGAGGCAATTAATGCGGCTCAGCTGTCAGAGCCTGACAGCAGGAAGCCCCTCCGAGCGCTGTCACAATAAAAGCTCGGAGAGCCAAAAGGGACACACACACACGCCAGATGGGGAAAAAGTACTGCATGGCCCGAGCGCGGACGAGATCGGCGCTCGAACCATGACACAGAGTAGTGATGTTGAAACTGAGGCCTTATGAAACAATAAGCAACTTTGAGACAATTGCTTCATGAGCGACACACTGTTATGAAACATCTCATAAAAACTGCCATCTGGTGACTGACTGTCAGAACTGCATCTGAGTGGAAAACCTGAAAAAAAATCTCAGTACTTTTTTTTTTTTTTGCATTTGGCCATCCAAGGTCTATTCAAAATTGGATGGCAGAAACAAACAATACAAAGCAAACAAAAAAAAATTCCCTCTCAAACGTCCCGCAAGCCCTCAAGTCACGTGACATGACCAACGTCACAAGGCCTTGCTTGCTACGGTCACGTGACTGTGGGTGTGCTGAAACAGCACTTGATGCACTGCTCATGACACTTCCGCTTTATATTGCTCAAATCAGTGTCGAGTGGGCGGTGTCGAGCGTAACATCACTAGTACAGAGGTATGATGGGAGCAGTCCAATGATGGCTTTATAAATGAAAGTGTACCAGTGACAAAGACTGTAAGCAGATAGGGACATCCAACCAACCTTAGCATACAGGGTACAATGATGGGTGAGGGATTTGTAGCCAGTAATAAATCTCAAGGCAGCATGGTATAGAGGGGTTGCACGTGATGTCAGTGGTCACGTGCCACTTTGTTTTTCTGCCATTTTGGACAGCAAATAGCGTAGACCCTGTGTTGAGTATAATAATAATTCCACTAGCACCTACTCAGTCCGACTCAACACAGTGTTATTTGTTATCCATTATGACCGAATACCACCTTAAGTGAGTGAGATCTTACAGCAAGGCAGCCCGACACTCCCATGACATCATTTGTATGTGACAAGGAAAACACAAGATGGATATGGAGGCGAGCCTGCTGCTGGCTGGCTTTTTGTCAGAGTAAAGGCAAAAAAGGAGAGCCAGAGAAGGCTACAGACAGCGAGACAAAGCTCTGGAAAAGTACTGGAGAGTTCAGGAAGCCATGGGGCAGTGGAAGACGTGAGGATACGAACTAGATCACATCTGAGAGTAAGCTAATAATTGTTAATGCTAGTTAAGCACTAATAAGTCCTCTGTACTACATTGTAATCACGGCAAGTTATTGCTATTAGGTACTAAAATATGTATGCTGTGTGTGTGTGTGTTTCAAATGGCTCTCTTGTGGCAAAATTATTGCTTCAAACCATTGGTCTTCAACCGAGCCTCTCAGTGATGGGGTGTCATCCCAGCTTCACGATTGCAGAGCTTCAGAATGTCAGTAGAAACATTTAGTTTCTTGTGCTACAAACTGCTCTGATCTCTGTGAAAATTATGGAGAGACTTTTGAGACATCATGGGATGTACTTGCTCCAGCCGGTGGTGTCGTGGCAAAAAGTGATCAGCTGCCAAAAATTGATCACCAAGTGCCATATTATAGTTATGGGGTTATATTAGCTGTAAAATATATATTTGAACAGGTAAACAGTACTAAGTTAGGTATAATAAAATATATTTAACAATTATGATGCATTTTTAACCCAAAACGAACTTCTTCTAGGATTAAAAGCAATTAAAATAATGCAGTCACAAGGCTACATGGAAAATACATGGATTTACTGGATATATACATGTAGATACTGCATAAATATATATTCTGTGTGAATAATGTACTATGCACTCCTTTTGTATTGCACTAGGAATTTTTACAATAAACTTCTGTGCCTTTTGCAGATATGTCTCCACGTTTGTTTATGTTTTATTTGTGAAGGTTACCAAGATTTAGTGACATAAATTAAATGCTAAAAGATTGGAAAAGTTGTCTAAATAATCCAGTAGTTTGAGAAATCACTTTTGGTTTGGTGTAAGTCCGTCAACAGTGTTGTGTTGGGTTCTTCTATGAATAAAGACTGCTGCTTTGGGTGAACACGGAGCCTCCTTTATTAACTGGCTGGAACACATTAACACACGAACTCCGCCATATTATTATCCGTCCTGTTGTACACCTGACAACATCCGGTCTGTGTCACCCCCTAGTGGCTCCACATATGTAATCCTTAGATTACACCACATCCCCCTTACTGAAGCCAAGTTGACCCCTTTTAGCTGAAAACACAAAATATAACATTTCTTTTTCTTTTTTCTCTTCAACACTGTTTTCACAAATATTAACATGCAACTCTACAGATCCAGTCTCTTTGGTTTTATCACTTCTCTACCAGACCTGGTTCTAACAACACCTGGTGTTTCCTGTGCATTGGGCTCAGAAACAGTTTCTGTAGGAGTGTCTTTTCCATTTGACTGGGTCCGTTGTGGTTCCATCTCAGTCTCTGGTATCGACATAGGCACAAGATGAGTGCGATTCCTCCTGATTGTCCCTTGTGGTCCACTAATGACATAGGACCGTGGAGTTTTGTGGAAAGATGTCACTGTGCCCTGTGCTTTTGCATCTGTAATCCAAACAGAGTTTCCGGGTAACAGTTTATCCAAATCTCTTGTTCTGTGTCTTTTGTTGAAACATTCTGTTTGCCTCATCCGTCTCTCCTTTTCCACGTGACGAATTTGTTGCAGATTCGGCACGCATGGCTGCAAGGCCTCTGGAAGCATTGGCAGGGTGGTACGAAGCCTACGCCCCATGAGAAGCTGTGCTGGGCTGTAGCCATTTGCCAACGCTGTGGTTCTGTAGGCTAACAGTGCTCTGTATGGATCACTGGCTTTCTTGATAAGATTTTTGACTGTTCTGACAGCTCTTTCTGCCTCACCGTTACTTTGGGGGTACCTGGGACTACTGGTCACGTGCTCAAAACAGTACTCCTTTGCAAAGTCTTCCATTTCCTGACTTGCAAACTGCGGGCCGTTATCTGTGATCAGTATCTCCGGTATTCCGTGACGTGCAAACATAGACTTTAAATGCACAATGACATTGGCAGAGCGAGTTGGGCTGAGCTGGGCAATCTCTATATACCTAGAGAAGTAGTCCACTAATAACAGGTAGTTTTTGTCTTGTAGCGTGAACAAATCAGCTCCCAACTTCTGCCATGGCCTTTCTGGTAAATCTGTGGGCATTAAAGGCTCTCTCACATTAACTCTTTCCTGTATGCACTTGCTGCATTTGAGTACAATTTCACTAATCTGGTTGCTTAAACCTGGCCACCATACAGCCTGACGGGCGCGCTCTCTGCATTTAACCACCCCCTGGTGGCCCTCATGTATCTTATCCAAAACTGCATTTCTCATGTTAGCAGGGATAACTAACCTCGTGCCTCTCAGTAGTAGTCCGTTATGCACACTCAAAACGGCTCTCTCAGACCAGTAGTGCTTCACCGCTCCCTGTAGCTGGTTACGATCCGGCCAGCCTTCTGTGCAGTATTTCATGACTTGTGAACAGACGCTGTCGGACTGCAGTTGCTCTTGGAGATCTGCAAGATATTTGCTGCTTGTAGGGAGTCCCTCTAGCACAGAGTCAACATAAATGTTAGTGTCCTCCATAAGATCTGTGTCTGTGTGAGTAACACTGTTTGTGAGCGGTAAGCGTGAGAGCGTGTCGGCAGTGGTTAGACTTTTGCCAGGGATGTGCTTTATAGTGTATGAGTACCTCATTAGGCGCATACGAAATCTCTGTATACGCGGTGGAAGCGCATCCAAAGCTTGTCCTCCCAGCAGACTCACTAGTGGCTTATGATCAGTTTCTAGTTCAAAGTGCAGACCCAGGATAAAGTCATTGAATCTTTCACAGGCCCACGTGAGAGCCAGCGCTTCTTTTTCCAGCTGTGCGTAGCGCTGCTCTGTAGGTGTCAATGATCGGGAAGCGTAAGCAACTGGTGACCACACGTCTCTCTCCTTCTGTAGCATGACTGCCCCCAATCCGTATGAAGAGGCATCTGCAGATATTTTCTGTGGTTTGTTTGGGTCATACAGCTGCAATACAGGAGCAGAGGACAGTTCTTGTTTGAGATTACAAAACGCATTTTGCTGTTCATGCCCCCAGTACCACATGTTCTTTGTTGAAAGCAAGTCTCTCAATGGTTTGTCCTTTTCAGAAAGGTTCGGAATGAACTTCCCCAGTTGGTTCACCATTCCGAGAAAGCTCCTGAGCTCACTCACGTTGCTTGGCTCTTTCATGTCCTGAACAGCTTGGGTTTTGTCTGGATCTGGCCTCATTCCTTCTGCTGAAACAATAAACCCAAGAAATTTGACCTCTCTTTTGCCAAACTCACATTTTGACATATTCAACGTAACGCCGGCTTTCTCCGCGCGCTTCAAGACAGCGTGCAGTCTTGCGTCATGCTGCTCCTTCGTGGATCCCCAGACCAGGATATCGTCCATGTGACAGACGACTCCGTCGAGACCCGCTGTAATCTCTGTTACCATCATGTTTTGGAAATGTTCAGGAGCACTGGAAATACCAAATGGCAAACGGTTGAAGTGGTATCTGCCAAATGGCGTAATGAATGTGGTGAGAAAGGCCGACTCTTTAGACAGTGGTATTTGCCAAAATCCCATATTTGCATCAAGCTTTGAAAAATACTGAGCACCTGTGAGCATGCCTAGCGTTTGGTCCACAGACGGGAGGATGTATCTTTCGCGACACACTGACTCGTTTAAAGGTGTCATGTCCACACAGATACGTACCTTTTCTTTGTCCTTTTTGGGAGCTACAACCATGCCACAGCACCAATCTGTTGGCTGCTCCACGCGACTGATGACTCCCAACTTTTCCATCCTCTCGAGCTCTTCTTTCACTTTACCCATGAGCGGCAGTGGCACACGCCTTGGCACCTTGAGCGAAAAGGGCTTAGCATCAGGTTTCAGTTTAATCGTGTATGGCTTTTGAACAAGCCCAAGTCCATCGCATAACTTGGGGTACGCTTTTCTCACTGTCTCTTGGTCTATAGTGTCAACTCTGGCAATTAGTTTCAGTCTCACGGAAGCTGTTCTACTCAGTAGTGCCATGCGCAGATTTTTGACAATATAGATTTTCTCAGTAGCACTCTTGTCACCGTATGTAATAGTCTCTGTCATAGACCCCAGCACGGTTAGTGCAGTTCCACCCGGTCCGTAGAGTGGTTTTTGTGCCTTTTCCAACTGTTCATTTTTCTTCTTGAAGATTTCAAATGTTTGGTCAGAAACCGCTGTGACGTCCGCTCCGGAATCTAACTTAAAAGTCACTTTATTTCCTCTCACGTTTATGTCTGCCAGCCACGGATCCTCCCCTAGATCCACTTCACCCAGAAAAAGTCCGTCTGCATTGTCAGTGACCTCATTCACAGTTGGGTTGGACCTACAGACTCTAATATAGTGTCCACGTTTTTTACAGTTATGGCATTCCGCGTTTTTAGCTGGGCACTGTACTGCTGCATGTGCTGGTGCTTTGCCACACTTGGAACAAACTTTATTGTCTTGTTTTGTCTGCTGAGGCCTTGAGGACTTAATCTGTTTTTGTTCCTTGATTATGAACTTGTTTGGCTTGGCTTTTCTGATGTGTACCGCATCCACGGCTGTTCTGTTAATGCTAGTTTCACCTCTTAGGTCAGTTTGTTGTCGTTTTATTTCTTCAGATTGTCTTGCCATTGTTATAGCTTTAGCTAGGGTAAGATCTTTGTCAAGCTGCATTCTTTCTGACAGCGACGAATCTTTCAAACCCACTACAAGCCTGTCTCTCAAAAGGTCATCATGAAGTGCACCGTACTCACAGTTTTCTGCCAGTGCATAGAGTGCTGTTATGAACGAGTCTACTGGTTCTGCCGGCTGTTGCACTCGCTTGTTGAATTTTGCTCGTTCATAAATCACGTTCTTTCTGGGAACGAAATGTCTATCAAAGGCTGTTTTAACGGCATCATACTGCTGGCGCTGCACACTCGTTAGCTCGAGCCCTCTTAGCACGTCGTCAGCCTCATCTCCCATGCAATAAACCAGCGTATTTACTTGGTTCGCCTCAGCTGAGTTATTCAGGTTACTTGCCAGTCTAAAACGCTCAAAACGTCTTATCCACTTTTCCCACTCTTGGGGTCTCGCAAAGTCGAAGTGCTCCGGTGGTTTAATGGTGAAGGTTGCCGCTGGAGTAGCCGCCGCCATTACTGGATCAATTGGCGCAGCTGCAGTTCTTTGAACTTCGTCTGGCATAGCCGCTAGCCGGTTGCAAAGCTGACTTTTCTCACCTCAAAGCGCACCAACTTCTGACACCATGTTGTGTTGGGTTCTTTTATGAATAAAGACTGCTGCTTTGGGTGAACACGGAGCCTCCTTTATTAACTGGCTGGAACACATTAACACACGAACTCCGCCATATTATTATCCGTCCTGTTGTACACCTGACAACATCCGGTCTGTGTCGCCCCCTAGTGGCTCCACATATGTAATCCTTAGATTACACCACAAACAGAATTATGAACCATAAAGTAGTTTGTGTTAAAACACGTTAAATCCCATTAAACCTTAACTCATTATTAGGAAATACAGATGCTAATATGGCCCAGAATTCCTACATACAGTATACTGGTACTATCACTAAAGTGTGCAGTGTCTTCTGCACTGGCACATCCAACAATCCAGTCTTCAGTAAATAAAATAACTGTTTTTGGTTGCTTTTTCTTAAAAATGAGCTACTATGTTCAACATCACTGATAAATGTTTGGTTTGTACTGTTGAATCTTTCCATCGGTGTCTTAACAGACAAGAAAATCATGATGCAAACACATAAGTTACTAAATTCTTTATTACAATCACCAGCAAAATCCAGATTATTTAGAATGTGCAAAATTCAAACTTTAAACTGTAAAATAAAACTCAGAATGGGTCACACACGCTGACTCATCGCCTTCGTAAAGTGGCCCAGCACACCAAGGAATGCTTGATTGAAGGCAGCATTCTGAGCCATCTCCTCCCTTCACAAGGTAGTTTCATGGGATACAGGTCAAGTGGACCCGACCAAGTGAGCACCCCAAGTGGACCCCAGGATCCAATCTGTACATGTACAAGTACATTCTTAATCCAGTGATTTGTAAATGTGAAGAAGGAGAACAACAAGAATTTGTGTAAAACTGTTGGAAAGACTTTTCCTGGTCACCAAGAAGTGTAAAATATATATATATGTAAGATGACAACTAAGCTGACCCTGAGAAGGTTTTGGCTGTTTCTGCTTTCAAAAGACTTCTTCTCCACCGCTGCTGATCATCACCGCTGGCTTTAGATTTAGCAATACTGCTAATTTGCATCTGTAGTTCCCCGGTGGGTCACAAAAACACACGCACAAACAGTTACTGTATACACAAGAAGAATATCTACAATAAAACTGTGCAAAGTGAATATGCAAAAGTGCAAGGTGCTACAAAACAAAACATTCAAATGTCACAGAAGTGAAGTGCTGTGTATGCATACACACACATGCACCCAAGCACCTCACAGCAACAACAAACAACAAGCAACATATACTGTATGTGTGTGACGCATGGACACATATATACAGTATGCGTATGCCGCAGAGCAACCACTAGTTATGCGTACAGTTTTGATTGTTTAAAAGCCAATTTTTACAATGAGTCTTAAAAGTGTTTAGTGTGGTACGTTCTCTGATTGCAGGTGGTATATTATTCCAGATCTTGGTGCCCCTCACTAATAGCACAGATTGAGCAAATACTGTATGGTGCATCTGTGGGGGACCTCACAGTCTTCTCTAGTGATTGCTCTGGTGGTTGTGCTGGTGACAGTTCTCAGTTTAACATATTCTCCTGGGGGGGGTGCATAGCTAGTTAATATTTTATAGATTGAACAGGCAAATTTGAGAGTTTTATAATTTTCAAAAGACAGAAAATTATATTTTTTGTAAATGTGACAACAATGATAGGTGGGATCTTTCTCATCAAAGATTTTTTGTCTTTTTTGTATAAAGATTCAATGGGTTTGATTATGGTTACACCTGTGAGTGACCAGTTGGTAAAACAGTAATCGATGTGTGAGAAGATGCCACCAAAGAAGGAGGAAATTGAAGAGATCAAAAAATCTCTGAACTTCTTGTCAGAAGAAGCAGCCAAAATGGTTAGCCAGCAGGCCAAAATAATAGGCCTAATGAAAGAAGTACGAGACTTAAAATGAACAATTCAGGAAAAAGACAAAAAAATTACTGACTTGGAGCGACGCGTCGAGGATCTTGAACAAGGTTCTCGTATGGATGACCTAGTTATAAGTGGACTAGACATCAAATATCAGTCATACGCTCATGCCACAACAGGACTGAGAGGTGAGGAGGCTCCCCAGAGTGAATCAGTCTCCCTAGAAAACCAGGTGCTTCAGTTCCTTGACAGTAGAGATATAAAGGTAGAAGCAAATGCAATTTAAGCCTGTTATGCTTTACCCAGGAAAGATAATAAAACAAAGAAATCAATTGTGATGCGCTTTGTGAACAGAAGGGTAAAGAATGACATACTGAGGCAGGCCAGAAAGCTATGGGGAACAGAAGTTTACCTAAATGAACACCTAACAAAAACAAATGCTGAAATAGCACGGCAAGCACGGATGCTGAAAAGACAAAATAAGATACAGGCAACATGGACAAGAAATTGTAGAGTTTGGATCAAACTAAATGGAACACCTGAGCAAGCAAATAGTATAATGATCAGAGATGTTACTGACTTAGATAAATACAGATGAACACTGATTAAGAAAATTAAGAGACAATGATAATCCATATCCACACACATGGTAAGAATAGTTCTTTTGATATACCATGTCAATGTACTTTAAAAAAAAAAATAAGCAAAACAAACAAAAACTTATGACTGACTTGAGTAGACATCAATTATCCCCAGTTGGAGGAAGTCATTTGACACAGAGTAAGGATACTCAAACTCTGAAAATATGCCATTATGCTGAACATAAACTACAAGAGATGGAGAACGATATTGATCCTGATAACCACTTTTTCAATAATATTCATAACCATTGTGAATATTACACTGAAAAGCAATTCAAAAGTCAAGTGCAACTAGATGGTAAACTATCAATAATACACTTCAACAGCAGAAGTCTTAACAAAAACTTTCCACAGATTCAGGACTATTTAAAACAGCTAGACAGAAAATTTACAGCTATCGCAGTCTCTGAAACCTGGCTTAATGAAGATCAGGCTCCCCTGATGGCAATAGAGGGATATCAGATGTTTCATATTAACAGATCTCAAAAAAAGGGTGGTGGTGTTGCATTGTATATTGATGACCTGTATAGGTGTAAACTTGTAAGTGGAATGTCCTTTGCATTACCAGGGATTTTGGAATGTGTTACTGTTGAGATTGACCAAGATAAAACAAAAAATCTAATTATAAGTTGTATATATAGAACGATACAAATCACCAAATGCAATCAGTTCTTTTAAAGAAGACTTGCTGAAGCAACACTGGACAGAAGTCTATGTATCAGATATAAATGAAGCCTATGACACATTTATAAACATTGTAACCACTCTTTATGAAAAAAATTGTCCATTAGTAAAAAAAAAGCTTAAACATAAATTTGCCGATAAGCCATGGTTAACCAAAGGATTACAAAAGGTGTGTAAAAAGAAAAATTTATTATATAAAGCTTTCCTAAAGAAAAGGACAAAAGAAGCAGAGCAGCGGTATAAAACATACAAAAATAAGTTAACATATATAATAAGATGTAGTAAGAGAGACTATTACAGTAAAGAACTGGAGAAAAACAGAGACAATATTAAAAGTACATGGACAATACTTAACAGTATTCTTGGAAATAAAAGCAGAAATACAAGCTACCCAACCGATTTTTCAAAAAATAATAAAACGACTCAGAGTGTGAATGCAGCTTCACCTGCAGATGAATTTAATAACTTTTTTGTTAACATTGGTCCTAATTTGGCTCGAGAAATACCCATTATGGCGCCTACAGGTGATACAATAAGCAATAATACTGCTATAAAAGACTCCATTTTCATAAAGAACACAGACGAGAGAGAGGTCATTGAAATTGTTAAATCGTTTAAAAGTAAAACATCTACGGACTGCGATGGTATTGACATGCTCTTAGTCAAAACTATTACTGAATGCTTAGTGAAACCACTGACGTATATCTGTAACCTGTCTCTCCAAACAGGTATATTTCCCAATGCAATGAAAATAGCTAAAGTAATTCCGATATACAAGACGGGCGACAGAGGGGAATTCTCAAACTATAGACCAATTTCACTATTGCCGCAATTTTCCAAGATACTTGAAAAAATATTCTATGAGAGAATTGACAACTTCATACTGAAGAATAATTTATTGTGTGAGCAGCAATATGGGTTCAGACACAAGAGGACAACTGCATTCGCTCTAATGGAATTTATAGAAAAAATATCAACTGCCGTTGAAAATAAAGAGTATTCAGTTGGGGTATTCCTGGATCTTCAAAAAGCATTTGATACAGTGGATCATAATTTATTATTAAAGAAACTACAAAATTGTGGTATTAGAGGGGTAGCACTGTCCTGGTTAAGTAGTTACTTAAAGAATAGATATCAGTATGTATGTGTTGGTAACAAAAACTCACAGTTACTGAAGGTTACTTGTGGAGTCCCACGGGGTTCAGTTTTGGGGCCATTGTTATTCAATATGTATATAAATGATACAGTGATCCCTCGCTACTTCGCGCTTCACCTTTCGCGCCCTCAGTGCATCGCGGATTTTTCAAAAATATTCATCAAAAATTCAAAATTGAGAAATAATGGGCGGGCGCTAGCAGAAGGCAGGGAGACTACATTAGACCATCAGGTATCAACACGGAGAGCCACACAACTCAAAAAATCCACCTCTCTGTTCGCTGTTCTCGTGTTGGCTCGGCTCGGAAATCTCGCAAGCTGATTGGCCGAGACGTTTCACCCATCTCCTCTCCCTGCCGAGCACCCATGAAGGGAAGGAAGACCGCATTCATTGCTCTTTATCGCTCGTGTTACGTAGTCTCGCAGCGTGGAACTTTTTGCTGTTCTCTTGTGCCATTTTGTGCGAAATACATAGTCTTCCCGTCGAGCCACTACGCCGCCTCCTGCAGCTTCTCCAGCTCTATCGGAAGCTGCCCTCGATGATCCTGCGCTTCTAGCACCTGATGATGAGGCGTCACCTGAGGAGCAGTAAAGCTCTCATTAACCTGTGAAGTAAATCATCTTCATCTTGAGTTACGTATCTTGTTATAAGAATAAAAGAGTTCTAAAAACATATTTATGTACACTTTATTTACATCTACGTATGTATGTACACGTACACACAGACACACACGTATCATATGAGAGAGAGAGAGTGAGAGAATGAGCATACGTATTATTTATGGATGACGTCATTAGGAGTGACGCTACTTCGCGGTTTTTCACTTTTCGCGGTCGGTTCTGGAACCCATTAACCGCGATAAGTGAGGGATCACTGTATATGTAAAGTTTCAGAAAAAATGGACTTAATATTGTTTGCCGATGACACTTATCTATTATGCAGTGGAAGCAATTTGGAACAACTTCTGGATACACTTGGAAAGGAATTAGGAAAGCTTAAACTGTGGTTTGATTCAAACAAATTAACGCTCAATTTAAGTAAGACAAAATTTATAGTCTTTAACAACCATCACAACAACTCAGTATCTAAACTCAGTGTAAATGGTGTAGAGATTGAAAGGGTATCTGAAACTAAATTTCTTGGAGTAATAATTGATAATAAACTGTGTTGGAAGTCACATATTAATTATATTAAAGGTAAAATATCCAAATCAATTGCAATACTACACAGAGTGAAATATTTGCTGAATCAACCCACACTATATACCTTGTATCATTCATTAATACTCCCATACATGACATATTGTAATGAAGTATGGGGAAATACATATAAAACAAACATATATCCACTCTTTATGCTTCAGAAGAGAGCTATTAGAATAATAAACAAAGCAGCTTACAGGGAACCAACAAACCCACTTTTTCTTAAATTAAAAGCTCTCAAGTTGAAAGATCTGGTTGACTTTAAAACTGCAATAATAATGTTTAAAGTGAAGAATCTATCACTGCCCGCAAATATCCAAAAGTTGTTCCAAATAAGGGAGAAACAATATCATTTTAGAGGAACATGTATATTTCAAAAACCTTCAGTGAGAACTACCACCAAGCAACACTGTGTTTCAGTGCAAGGAGTCAGATTATGGAATGATTTTGGACCTGAATTAAAATCATGTACAACGCTTGGACAATTTAAACAAAAACTAAAGGAAGAAATACTCCAAACATATATACAAGATGACATGTAAAATCACATAAGGATTGTCATATCCAGTCTGTGTTGTGTTGTAGCTTAGTTTTGTTTTGTTTTTTTTGTCACATTTTGTCTTAGCTTCGTTCTGAATTGTAATCGCTCTTGTTTTGTTTTTTCTTTTGAATTCTTGGATGGAACATGGGTGGGCAATACAAGCTGCGGCTTCAGCCATCACCCATTTCAGATAACTTATGTTGAACTGTATAATCAGAGGAGTTATTGTCTAATTTGACCTTGTTGGATTTTCTTTCCCCCTTTGTTATATTATTCAGTTTCTTTTAACCTGTACTATCCAAAATAAATAAAGATTCAAAGATTCAAAGATCATTGCATGCAGAAACATTTTGGCCGCATTAACTGTCAGTGATGGTTAGGGCTGGGCAATAAAATGATAATGATAGTTATCGCGAAATAACTTTCCCTCTTACACATAATACATTTTCGATAGAAAGTCGATAGAACTCATTCATTCTGTGTTTTGACAGACAGCACGAAAAGTCAATTAAAATGAGAATGCACTGCACTGAACCAATCATGTGGCTGGAAGTCACGTTGGACTGACGCACACAACAGCGTGAGTAGGTGCGTGGGAGCAGCTGTCATGGTTTGCCCCAGTGGGGCATAATGATGGACCCACACGCCAGACAGAAGTTTGCGGTATTTATTACTGAATAAACAGCCCGGGGGCTGGAAAATACAAATGCCGGTAATGGCAGACACTTAGAATAACTGGAGACACCAAGGCAGTGGCGTAGAGCGAAACATGACGTGGGTGAAACAACTAAAGATGCCGCAAGGAAGGACTGGAGGCGGCAGAATAGAGTGACTACTGATTAAGGATGCATGTCCACCAAACGCGTTTTTTGTTGCCCAACCGCCCTGAGCGTTTTTTGTTGTTGTTGTTGTTGTTTTTCCCCAGTGTTTGAGTGCTGCGCTCTGGGGGGAAAAAAAGTCTGTGCCCCGTATCCCAGCAACAGCTTGTCACTCTCAGCTCAGCACTTCCGCGTTTCCTATGGTCAGACATTCTACTGATTTTTTTAATAGCAGTCTCTATATAACAATGGACAGGGAATGTATTCTAGCAGCTCTGGATGTAAAATATGATGACACGGAAAGCAGGAGTCTCAATAGAGACTGTATCAGCGTCCTATGTCCCGCCCTTCCTTATTCTGATTGGCTGATTAGAAAGGTCTGACTGACAAGCTCAGCTGCAGTCTGAAAAGTTGAATTTTTTTCAATGCTGAGCACTCTGAGCGCCGCACCAAAAAACAGCCACCACTCAAAGTGTTTCAGTGCCGAGGGCACTCAGCGCTGTAAACGCTGGACTACCTAGAGAATGAATAGAAAACTGTCGCCTAGAGTGGAAAAAATACATTTGGTGGACACACAGCCTAACAAATAAAGCACTGCTGTGATAAATTAACAACGTAACAGAGAACGAGTTGGAGGAAAAAATGCATTATGCTAGAAACGAAAGTAAACAAAGAGCGCTGTCAAAATAAAAGCCAACTCAGAAACGATGATAACGAGAGAGACAACAAAATATAAACCTTACCAACATAACTGAAAAGATAATAATAATAAGAGTAATAACTAGAAAAGCACTCATAGAGCACATACCTCCGCCAAGGCTCCTTCCATTTGTTATGGATCACCTCCAAAATGTAACGGGTTTGTGTGTGGGCCTATAGCCGCTTGTGATGAAAATTGCATCAAAGTCTGTCCATCAGTTTTGGAGTATTGTTGCTAACACACTGTGAGAAGATAAGAGCCTTGGCTGAGGTATGACTTCTCAGATAATTACCAAAATATAATGGGTTCCTCTCTAGCCCAAGAACCAGCTCTGGTGAAAATGTCATCCAAATCCATCCAGTAGTTTTTGTGTAATCCTGCTGCACAAATACAAACAAAGCCCTTGGTGGAGGTATGCACTCTGAGATCATCACCAAAATCTAATCATCTGTTCCCCGTACCATTACACACCTTTCCTGAAAATTTCATCAAAATCCGTTCATAACTTTTTGAGTTGAGACAGACAAACAACCAGACAGACAAACAGACAAACCCCAGTAAAAACATTACCTCCTTGGCAGAGGTAATAATAACAATAAGGAAAGTCCAAAAACAACCAAAAGCAAGAACATGGTCACGGCCATGTCCTGACCATGACACCAGCAGCTGGGGTTTAGCACACCTGCTTATGTTTGGTCTAGCGCAGTTGTGTAGGAGTTGGAGCGTGGTTCAAAAGAAAATGACAGAAAACATTAATGAAAAGTCCAGTAACAGTGTTACCAAAGAAGACACCAAAACAGAGGCCGCCCAATGCTCCATAAATGAGGAAATTGTTACAAAGAAAGATCTGAGGAATTCAGTAGTGCAGACAGAATGTCGGATTTAACCCCTTGCACTCCGGTCAATTTCCCTAAAAACGCCAAAAAATAATGTGCCCAAAGTAAATCAAAAGCTGTTCTTCAACCCTTTGCAGCATCTTCATGGAGTTGGTCTCATTTAAAAGAAAACACTTTGAATTTTTTGGCAAAACAGTCATAATCTCTCTAAGTGCTCCGGCCACTGAGTAACAGTCATCTAAACATACTGAACTTAAAGAAAATAAATTTCGCCTGGGTGTTTTTTTGGATACAAATGCTTGCAAATAACACACAGATTCAGATCCGGTCTGGAAAATGCAACAGAAATGTAGAACCAAGTGTTATCCAGCTGAGGTCAAAATTTTGTAACAATACCACAAAAAATGAATATATTACACAGCTTTTTTTCAGGTAGTTCCCAGGCGTTTTTGAACTGTGCCAAATTGTGCCAAATGGCAGTTTGGAAAAACGTCTGTAACTTTTGAATGATTCAATATAGAAGCTTCATCTTGGGCTCTAATGAAAGGTGACACTCAGGGCTGTGTGTGTGTGTGGGGGGGGGTTGTCCCCCCCTCGCTACAGAGGACAAACATCGCCCATTGCGCCGCGGTCACGGTGCGCCGCAGTCTACGACACACAGTTGTAATTTACTGATCGGCAAAAGTCATTTTTGATTACAATTTCCAGGGATAAAGAATAATTTAGCTTATAACACTTACCTCTTCACAACAGCAGCGGAGCTGGCGAACTTCTCTTGCTCATTGTCAGACGAACGTGACACTGGTCCGCTCGTGGTTCTGGTCTCGTGACCTGGTCAAAACATAATTCCATTATTGCGGTTTTGCGCTTCCATGATTGCGGTTTTGGCGAATGATTTACGACCTTCGTCGTCGGCCTCCGTCGGTCTATGATGACCATGGAAGAGAATCCTAAACGTCTATTCTGCTGGAATAAAAAAAAGAAGCACTGCCTGTGGCTGAACAGGCCAATGCGCGAATGGCAGTCCCTGTCACACAGGTCGCACTTGTGGGTGGTCTCCGTGCTGCTGGGTCTGTGGCAGGTTCTTCCTGCGGGTCCTTTTTTCATCTTCTGCAGCAGTCTGTCTTCATCCAGCCTTACACAAAACAGCTTGCAAACTTCTGTGCTTCAATTGGCTCGCTGCATTCACAGCGTTGGTAGGCGGGTCCTTCTTGCTAGGTTTTCAGTCATTGGTTCTTCAAGGTTTCAGAAACCCAATTCAAGGCTCTTATTAGTCGAATGAGAGGTCAATCATATCTGATCTGTTCGCGGCTGTGTCTGTAGTGGAAGAACGGAAATGCAGCTTTTTTTTTTCAGTGCGTGCTTGGACGCAGCGCCCTCGTGTGCTCTGGGACGCAGAGATGTGCCCGTCCGCGGTACACCGGAGTGCCAGAGGTTAAGCAGCTGATTAAAGTAATTGACCCTCGCTACCATCTCCCTAGCTGTAAATATTTCTCCCAGACGGCACTTCCCCAGCTGTACACGGAATGTAGAGAAACGGTTGAAAAGGAGCTGCAAAGTCTGCCATACTTCGCTGCTACGTCAGATTTGTGGTCAAGTCACGCATCTGAACCATATATGAGCCTCACTGCCCACTTCATTGATCAAGATTGGAATTTGAAAAGCAAATGTCTTCAAAGTTTCCTAAAGACCATACAGGTGAAGTCATTGCTTTAGGACTGACAAAGCATCCTGGAGAGTGAGTGAAGACAAACAAGTCTGCATCACGACAGTGTGACAAATACAGTGAAGTTAAATTCCTCAACTAATTGCAGCTCCTCCCCTTTTAAGAAAATGTTTGAGTTCGTAATATTTGATGGTTGTTTGGAAAACATCATCCAAACATTTTTTTTAGTGTTTAGTAGGGACATGATTTATTAGGCCAGTTGTGGATTTGCGTCATCGCTGTTGTAAGAATACAGGTTGCTTCTTGTGTGTTTTTTGTAGGTGTGAATATTACCGTGTCATCTGCATACATTTGTATAGGAATGTTTCTGTGGTGATCCGTGCTGTGTGTTTTCTCTGTTCACTAATTATCTTCCACAGTTGCGGTTGCATCCACACCTGCTCCTACTAAATAGGCTGCCTTTTTTAGGAGTGGAGCCCTGCACTCCTGCACGGAGACGTCAACGCTCCAATAGGGTGAAAGAATTCCTCAACTCGAGTTTACCCTTCTCTTCAGCAGGGAGTTTCGCCTCCCTTTCATCCAAGTTATCTGCACCTCATCATCTGGGAGTTTTGTCTCCCCAACTCAGCTGTAACCTACCTCTACTGGATTTAATCTCCTTCTTCTCCTGCCTTCTCCTGCTTCTCTTCCCTGTTCATAGGTGGCCCAACCTTCAGGCGGACCTTCCCCAGCTCCAGGCGGCGGACCGGATCTCAGCCCGTGTGCTAGAGACCCCTCCCTTTCTCCAAGCTCAGTAAGTGCCTTCGCTTCCCTGGACTGACTCTCTCCTCTTTCCCCCTCAGCGGAGGTTTTCACCTGCACCCAGCACTGTAATTATCAGCACGGGCACCTCTTCACCTCAGCAGGACCCTGGTAACCTGGAAAAGGACAGAGCTGCTTCTTTGTGCTTCTGCTACTTCCCCTGCTCCGTAAGATTATTAATTATTCAGCCAATTCAGCCTATTGTTGCAGAGAAACTCATATTCTCTTCTCCCCTCTCTCTCTGCAGGGTTGCCAGACCTCTCCCGCTCTGCACGCACACACTTCCACACACATCCACTTTATCAATAAAGATCATTGTGATTCTAATTGAGTCTGTTGTCTGCTCTTGGGTTTTTGTGTAATCATGTCAGTTTCTGCATGCATTTGGTAAATCATTTATGTGCATATAGGGAGAATAATATTGGTCCAAGTATGGAGCCCTGTGGGACTCCCATTTGACAGTTCAGATATGGCGATTTGACTCTGTTGACCATTGCACATTGCTGTCTGTTGGTTAAATAGGATTTCATCCATTTGTTAGCATGTCCTGAAAAATTAAACTGAGTAAGTTTGGTCAAAAGGATGTTATTGTCAACAGTGTCAAATGCCTTCTTCAGATCTAAGAACACAGCACCTACACAATCGCACTTATCTTAAAAAGATTTAGTTTTCTCTAAAAACACGCTTATTGCAGACTCTGTTGAATGGTGGGCACGGAAACCAAACTGTGTGATGCAGGGGGGTGTTCCCATTATTCAGATGTTCCCATAATAATGTAGCCACCCATTTTTCAATTATTTTGGAGAAAACATGTAAGAGCAAAATTACATTGGTTTTATGTCTTGATTGTCGGTTTTAGTTTTATTTCAGTTAATCACCCAGCTTTAGTCACCAGTCCAGGCTCCCATCCTGCTGTCAGAAAACAGCAGTCAATCATCTGCCACTGGCCACCGCAGTAATGGCGACATCACAAGATGATCCAACACATAAATCAGATGCCACTTTGGTCTAGTGCAGTCCTTCTCAAATAGTGGGGCGCGCCCCCCTGGGGCAGTAACGAAAAGAAAGGCGGAGAGCGACACAGGTAAAGAGACAAATGAAAGTCTCCCAAAAGCTAAGACAAGGAAATATGACGAAGCTTATCTAGCGCTTGGCTTCACTCTGACTACGGTGGGAGACGAGGAAAGACCGGTGTGTTCACTGTGTCTGAAAATGTTTGCAGCGGACAGCATGAAGCCAAATAAATTAAGACGTCAGCTACAGACATTACATCCTCAACACATTGATAAGCCGCTTGATTTTTTTCAGCGAAAACGTGCGGAGTACGGCCAACAATCATCCCACTTTGTGAACGCTACATCAGTAAACCAGCGAGCACTTTTAGCATCATTTAAAGTGGCGGACCAAATTGCGTAGTGCAAAAACCCCACACAATTGTTAAATATATTGGTGCTCCTGTGTTAATGTTCCAGATCAATTTACATTTAATATTATTTATTGATTGAATTATTTTTCTCAGCATCAAATGGTTCAGTTGGTCAAAAATGTTTCTAGTTTAAATAAGGATTGACATATTTTTTATTTCAGGCACTTTGATGCACTTTAAGTTTTTTTTTTCTGTTTTAGACTATAACAGGGTTTCTGTGTGGCATAATAAAGTTAATATTTGTTGAAAGTTGATTTATATTGCTTTTTTTCTTTTGTTAATGTTAAAAAGGATACAATTTTAGGTATACTTATACAATTTTTATAGATAATGATCTTATTTATAGTCACCGCGGCGAGTGGGGGTGGGGGCGCAAAATATTTTCTCTTTCCTAGGGGGGGCTTTGCAAAAAATAATTGAGAAGCACTGGTCTAGTGTGTGTGTGTGTGGGGGGGGGGATTATAACTGAAGGCAGGGCTTTCTTTTGGTGAAGTACTACCAGCTCCTGCCACAGTTTATATAGTGGATATAAAAAGTCTACACACCCCTGTTCAAATGCCAGGTTTTTGTGATGTAAAAAAATGAGACCAAGATAAATCATTTCAAGACTTTTTCCACCATTAATGTGACCTATAACCTGTATAACCCAATTGAAAAAAAAAACTGAAATCTTTTAAGGGGAAAAATATAAAAAAAATTACAATAATCTAGTTGCATAAATATGCACACTCGTAAACTAATACTTTGTTGCAGCACCTTTGGCTTTTATTACAGCATTCAGTCTTTTTCGGTAGGAGTCTATCAGTGTGGCACATCTTGATGTGGCAATATTTTCCTACTCTTCTTTGCAAAAACACTCCAAATCTGTCAGATTGCGAGGCCATCTTCTGCGCACAGCCCTGTTCAGATCACCCCACAGATGTTTGATCGGATTCAGTTCTGGACTCTGGCTGGGCCATTCCAAAACCTTAATCTTCTTCTCGTGAAGCCATTCTTTTGTTGATTTGGACGTCTGCTTTGGGTCATTGCCGTGCTGAAAGATGAAGTTCCTCTTCATCTTCAGCTTTCTAGCAGAAGCCTGAAAGTTCTATGCCAACATTGACTGGTATTCGGAACTGCTCATAAGTCCCTCCACCTTGAATAAAGCCCCAGTTCCAGCTGAAGAAAAACAGCCCCAAAGCATGATGCTGCCACCACCATGCATCACTGTGGGTATGGTGTTCTTTTGGTGATGAGCAGTGTTGTGTTTGTGTCAAATATACCTTTTGGAGTTATGGCCAAAAAGTTCTACCTTGGTTTCATCAGACCATAACACATTTTCCCACATGCGTTTGGGAGATTTCAAATGTGTTTGTCATGATCTGAATGCGGGGGGTTCCGCCGCTCTCAGTCTCATTGTCTTTTTCTGTATTTGTATATTTGTTGTATTTTTGGGTTCTGGTCATTTTATCCTTGAATGGTTTTCATATATCTTGTATTATTTCTTAGTTCCTCTCATTCTCCTGTTTACATTCATTGCAGTCTTGTTATTTATATATTTGGTATTATCTGTATTTATCCTTCAGTTATTATTTGTCCTTATTGTACTTCTCTCTCTCTCTCTTTCTCTGGGACTGCAGCTGTCATTGGCACTTCTGGGTTTTGCGCTGATTGTGGGCGGTGCTCCTGTCAAGCTGTCAGTCCCGTCTCCTCTCCTCTCACGACTCACAGCTGGTTCATATCGTGTAATCACCTTCACTGCCTACTTGAACCTTGTTCCACCGTTTGTTTATCGCTGGTTCAGTATTCATCTGTCCTCATCCTGAGATGGCGTCCCCATCTCTGTAAACTTCGATAATCGTAAATCCAGCTCAGCTGGGAATTCGTAGTTTCTTCACCTTTCTCCCCGTATGTCCAGCTCCGCTGGGAAATCATAGTTTTTGTCTGTGCTGTGGTGTGTGTTTTTGTATGTGTGGTTTATTAAATTTGCAAACTCACTGCTCTCATTTGGTGTCTTCTGTTTGTCCCGTGAACAAGCAGTTCATGACAGTGTTTTTGCAAAATGTAGCCAGGCTTGGATGTTTTTCTTCGTAAGATAAGGATTCCGTCTTGCCACTCTACCCCATAGCCCAAACATATGAAGAAGATGGGAGATTACTGTCACATGTACTAAACAGCCAGTACTTGCCAGAAATTCCTGCAGCTCCTTCAATGTTGCTGTCGGCCTCTTGGCAGCCTCCCTGACCAGTTTTCTTCTCATCTTTTCATCAATTTTGGAGGGACGTCCAGTTCTTGGTAATGTCACTGTTGTGCCCTATTTCTCCACTTGATAATGACTGTCTTCACTGTGTTCCATGGTATATTTAATGCCTTCGAAATTCTTTTGTACCCTTCTCCTAAGTGATACCTTTGAACAATGAGATCCCTCTGATGCTTTGGAAGCTCTCTGCGGACCATGGCTTGTGCTGTAAGATGCAGGGTTTGCTCTGGTAACATTTCCTGGTGGCGGCCCGCCATGCTTGAAAATTTCCCACCACTCTATAAGGAAATATAAATTTAAGAAAAAAATATGAAGGAATGACGGTCCACAAGCGCGCACACGAACAACGCGCATGACCGTCATCCACGCAGAGTTCAGAAGCACCACGCCCGTGTGACCGCTCCAGTCGCCAGGCAGAGTGTCTCAAGTAGGTCTCACTACTAGCGTCACTGTCCGAGAGAAGCATGAGCTTATTAAAGTACTTTAAACGTGGAAAAAAAGCAGAAGAGGTATTTAAGCAATGAAGGCATTTATCATGGTTAACTGGTAACGGGAACAATAATGGAAGAGTCGCTTAGCTAACAGATGTGGTTAAGAGCTTGAGTTGGTTCATTTTGACTTCTTTATAATCATTAGATGTTTTTATTTTTCTTATTTCAGACAAGAATGAAAAGGAGCTGTTTTTACCTTTACCTTAGTTAATATTAATGAACTAATTTATGTTCATTATTATGTACCTGGCAAGTTAAGATGACTGAAATTCACAAAGTCAATTACTTTAATCCGTCAGCAGCCTTCAGACAAACTAAACGTGCCAACATCTGGATGTCAAAATAAGGGAGATTTTTCCCCTGTCTGAGTGTTGAGATTTAAAAAAAAAATATATATTTAAAAAAAAAAAAAAAAAAATATATATATATATATATATATATATATATACAGTATATATATATATATATATATATATATATATATATATATATATATATATATATATATATATATACAGTGGGGCAAAAAAGTATTTAGTCAGCCGCCAATTGTGCAAGTTCTCCCACTTAAAAGATGAGAGAGGTCTCCAATTTTCATCATAGGTATACCTCAACTATGAGAGACAAAATAAGAAAAAAAAAATCCAGAAAATCACATTGAAGGATTTTTAATGAATTAATTGGTAAATTCCTTGGTAAAATAACTATTTGGTCAATAACAAAAGTTCATCTCAATACTTTGTTATATACCCTTTGTTGGCAACGACAGGTCAAACGTTTTCTGTAAGTTTTCACAAGGTTTTCACACACTGTTGCTGGTATTTTGGCCCATTCCTCCATGCAGATCTCCTCTAGAGCAGTGATGTTTTGGGGCTGTCGCTGGGCAACATGGACTTTCAACTCCCTCCAAAGATTTTCTATGGGGTTGAGATCTGGAGACTGGCTAGGCCACTCCAGGACCTTGAAATGCTTCTTACGAAGCCACTCCTTCGTTGCCCGGGCGGTGTGTTTGGGATCATTGCCATACTGAAAGACCCAGCCACGTTTCATCTTCAATGCCCTTGCTGGTGGAAGGAGGTTTTCACTCAAAATTTCACGATACATGGCCCCATTCATTCTTTCCTTTACACGGATCAGTCTTCCTGGTCCCTTTGCAGAAAAACAGCCCCAAAATATGATGTTTCCACCCCCATGCTTCACAGTAGGTATGGTGTTCTTTCTCCTCCAAACACGACAAGTTGAGTTTTTACCAAAAAGTTCTATTTTGGTTTCATCTGACCATATGACATTCTCCCAATCCTCTTCTGGATCATCCAAATGCTCTCTAGCAAACTTCAGATGGGCCTGGACATGTACTGGCTTAAGCAGGGGGACACGTCTGGCACTGCAGGACTTGAGTCCCTGGCGGCGTAGTGTGTTTCTGATGTAGCCTTTGTTACTTTGGTCCCAGCTCTCTGCAGGTCATTCACTAGGTCCCCCCATGTGGTTCTGGAATTTTTGCTCACCGTTCTTGTGATAATTTTGACCCCACGGGGTGAGATCTTGCGTGGAGCCCCAGATGGAGGGAGATTATCAGTGGTCTTGTATGTCTTCCATTTTCTAATAATTGCTCCCACAGTTGATTTCTTCACACCAAGCTGCTTACCTATTGCAGTTATGCTGCTAATAGGTTTAGTCAGCCGGGGGACCTCCAGTAATGCACTGGGCCTCACTCCTTTCCTCACTCTCTATGAAATTTTTTTTTTTGCTGGTCATTAACATTTGTTTGTTCTCTCCCATAGATTGAGTCCCCATCGTGCTGTTTGCTCTCTACATGTCTGTTCTTTTCTTCTTCTCTAGCCCCTCACCCCCCAGCCAGTCGCAGCAGATGACTGCCCCTCCCTGAGCCTGGTTCTGCTGGAGGTTTCTTCCTGTTAAAAGGGAGTTTTTCCTCTCCACCGTCGCCAAGTGCTTGCTCACAGGGGATCGCCTGATTGCTGGGGTCTTTCTGCAACTGTGGGGGTTCCCCCCTACAGTTGATAGTGCTATGAGATGACTGTTGTTGTGAAATGGCGCTATATAAATAAAGTTGAATTGAATTGAATTGAATTGAATTGAATTGAATTGAATTCACTCTTCCCAGCCTGGTGCAGGTCTACAATTTTGTTTCTGGTGTCCTTTGACAGCTCTTTGGTCTTGGCCATAGTGGAGTTTGGAGTCTGACTGTTTGAGGTTGTGGACAGATGTCTTTTATACTGATAACGAGTTCAAACAGGTGCCATTAATACAGGTAATGAGTGGAGGACAGAGAAGCCTTTTAAAGAAGAAGTTACAGGTCTGTGAGAGCCAGAAATCTTGCTTGTTTGTAGGTGACCAAATACTTATTTTACTGAGGAATTTACCAATTAATTCATTAAAAATCCTTCAATGTGATTTTCTGGATTTTTTTCCTCTCATTTTGTCTCTCATAGTTGAGGTATACCTATGATGGAAATTGGAGACCTCTTTCATCTTTTAAGTGGGAGAACTTGCACAATTGGTGGCTGACTAAATACGTTTTTGCCCCACTGTATATATACACTACCGTTCAAAAGTTTGGGGTCACCCAGACAATTATTTTGTGTTTTCCATGAAAAGTCACACTTATTTACCACCATGAGTTGTAAAATGAATAGAAAATATAGTCAAGACATTGACAAGGTTAGAAATAATGATTTGTATTTGAAATAATAATTTTTTCCTTCAAACTTTGCTTTCGTCAAAGAATCCTCCATTTGCAGCAATTACAGCATTGCAGACCTAACATGATTGCACAAGGGTTTTCTAATCATCCATTAGCCTTCTGACGCAATGAGCAAACACATTGTACCATTAGAACACTGGAGTGATAGTTGCTGGAAATGGCCCGCTATACACCTATGTAGATATTGCACCAAAAACGAGACATTTGCAGCTATAATAGTCATTTACCACATTAGCAATGTATAGAGTGTATTTTTGATTAGTTTAAAGTTATCTTCATTGAAAAAAAGTGTTTTTCTTTCAAAAATAAGGAAATTTCTAAGTGACCCCAAACTTTTGAACGGTAGTGTATATATATATATATATATTTTTTTTTTTTTTTCCCATTGTATATGGCTGCAATGCTAAATGAAATACCACCAACAACCCCTGGTATCAATCTGCGATACCGCTTGGATGGGGGGCTTTTTAATCTTGCTCGCTTTTGCGCGAAATCACAATTCGGGCAAAATCCAAAACCTCAGTCACCAGTGTTCATGAATTGCAGTTTGCAGACAATAATGCCACACCAGCTCAGACTATTGATGACCTCCAGAGGATAGCTACCATTTATAATGACTCTTATGAGCATTTTGGAATGGAAGTTAACACTGACAAAACCAAAATCCTCAACCAACCAGCACCTGGTCAAACTTCCTCAAGGATCAGCCTTAAGATTAACGGAAATCCTGTCGATGAAGTGGAGCATTTCTCTTACCTTGGTAGCATCCTCTCAAAAATACCAACTTGTGCAAAGGACATCGAAAACCGCATAAAAGCTGCACACTCCGCATATGGATGCCTTTGTCATTGAGTCTTCAATAATCATGCAATAACTATCCGCACCAAAATCATGGTTTTTCGGGCCGTTGTTCTTTCCACCCTTCTTTACGCCTGTGAAGCCTGGACCTTGTATCGTCGTGATATCAAGCGCCTTGAGAACTTCCAACAGAGAAAGCTCAGACACATACTTGGCATTCGTTGGGAGGATTGACTTTCAAACAATGAGATTCTCAAGCGTGCTCTGCTGCCTAGTGTGGAAGCTACCATCTTGCAGCACCGCCTTCGATGGACAGGACATGTCGTACGGATGGACTCCACCAGACTACCACGAATCATGCTCCGGGGGAGCTTGAGACAGGAAAAAGACCACATGGTAGGCCAAAACTGTGCTTCAAGGACCAGCTAAAATGTTCCCCGAAGCAAGCCAACATAGACAAAAGATCTTGGGAACAACTTGCCACCGACAGAGCAGCCTGGAGAAGAAGAACTTGGGAAGGCACAGACTCATTTGAGAGGCACAGAAAACAACAGGATGATGATAAACACAAACGAAGACAAGAAAAACAAAACTAACCACGTCCCCCACCCACAGTAAAATGTGACTTCTGCCCACGACAGTTCTATCATAGGCTGGGCCTTCAGAGCCACATCCACCATCGACATTGATCACAGATGGCAACGTCCTGAAAACTAAGACGAAACCAATGCTCGGACACGAGCTGGAGCCGCCGCCGCCGATATATATATATACATGGAAATATTATAACAGAAATAACGGCATTTTGGGGCATTTAAGTTTATTTATTTCATTAAATACAACTTTATTAATATTTTTTTCTTTGAAATCAGAGTTAAATTATTGTTCTGTTCTGGCTTTGCAAAATTATGGTTAAAAATGTAAATTGTTATAAGGAAAAAGTAAAAAAAAATACCACAGTCTGTTTCAAATTTATTAAAAAAAACAGTAATTTTATTTTAAAAAAATAGACAAAAATTTGACATAAAATAATCCATAAACTTAGAATAAAGTCTCAAATGTACAAGAAAAATCAATTTTACAAGAGGAAATTACAAAGTTCAGGAAAATGGTACAAATTTAGATAAATTTACAGAGAAAAGTAGAAAACTACAAGAAAATTGTTATACATTTTGGAGGAAAAACCTCAAGCCTTTAAGACTGAAGTCATTACTCAAATTTTTAAGTGGGTGCTCTTTGTACCCTTAACTAGAAATTTTTGATTGTCTACTTTAAATTATTAATTTCAAAGCACTGCTTTTACATGAGTAGAATTTCTGGCTACTATACCCACCTCTGATCATATAATTTGTAGTGTTAACCCCTGGGTTCCGATTTATACCATCATTCTTTGCTGAGGAGAAATTGTTTCACCCCAAAAGCCTGGTCATGAATTGCTTTTCTCACCCAAGACCAAAGCTGTACACTACCCATCAGCCATAAAAGTGGAAGTTAATCCCTTCTTCAAGACCTGGAGTCACCCCACCCCTCCAAATGGCAGGTTTGTGGTTAATATTCCACAGGCGCTTGAAAGGCAAGATTCCTCATTAAAACTCAGTCTTACATTGCCCTCCGGTGGACAACTCAGGAATATTTCATTTTTCGCTCTCTGCGGTTGAAATTATGAATTGTGGACAACGAATTAACTCATATTCTTCTCTCAAGACAGTATCCGCTATTGAAGACATGGCCGGACTCTGTGATGGACAATTGTGGTTTGAAATGCTTTAATTGCTATGATTTGATATGTGTTGCTTTATTTACAGGAAGAAATTAAATCTTGCATGCCTACCATCAAGAAATTAATCACATGTACAATGTAGACACATTGTGTTCCTTTATTAAGTAGAATATGTTAGTCACTAAAGCTTTAAAGAATTGATGCTTTAATGGGAGGATATACTGTACATGTTTTAGGATATCAAATTCTCTCTCCTCTCTCTCTGGAAGATCCCCACCCCCCACCCCCAGAACTTTGAATGGACCAATCGGCCCCCAAACCTATCTTCATTGCCTTTTTGGTCAGTTTACGACTTCTGCTGAACAAAGAAACTCAATGTAATTGGTCAAGTCCAGTTGTCATGAAGTTCTTGTACCATCCTGCCACACCCTGAAATAACTTTCCTTTGTCTTCAGTTGGGGTGTTGGTAAGTTGAGTTGCAGTTGGGGTGACCCTTGAAGGAGCAGATTTTCTGCTCTGCCATTTTTTTCCTTTCCTTAAGAAGGCCCAGAGCCTATCCACGCTCTGTGAAAATTCTTTTCCTTTTCTTTAAAGTTCACTTTTTCCTATTTTACTCCTTTTCCTTAAACTACCATGTTAAGAAGATTTTGTTTGATTTTTACTAAGCTTAAACCAACTTTTTCTGACCACAACACATTGGAAGAAATGGATTTGTGGTGGGGGTTTTTTCCAGTTTGGTTTTCTGATTGGACTTTGAACAATAAACAAATATTATCTGGAATATGACCACATGGACAAATTCCCTTTACTGTAGATAAAAAAGACATTGGCAAGCGTCTACAGCTGTGATCTCTGGAGAATGCCTGAGCTGTGGGATAGAACCTGTCTGTCAGTTTTCTCAACAGAATCTACGCTCATTCAGATGGAACAAGAGCCAAATGGACCGCCTGCTACCATAGGGGACACAATCTGACTCTGCTGTGCTGAAAGTCTGTTATCCAATTTAAACTTAATTGTTCAGAATATTCCTAGTATAGGTTCTTTAAACCAAATATCTGCAAACTTCTATCAGAACTTCAGATGCATTTGTTTTTTTATTAATCTCTGTTCCTTTTCAGAGTTAACACCAATTTTCCTTTTGATAAAATAGTTTACTTGTGGAGATATGTGGAAGGACGAGGCTGGGTTTATTTCTCAAGTCCGGTTTTATTCACATTCACATTCTCCAACATCCAAAAACAGAAAGAGAATGAATCCCCCACATCTGTCCCTTTTATACCCCAGGACATCAAAGCACATAGTCACATTGTCTTTTAATCCCAAATCACAATGCATCCCCCTCCAGGTCTTCTCACCTCCACCTAAAGTCCTGGTGGTCAGGAAATCCTTCAAGGCCATCTCTCTGCATACAAAAAGGCCAGATTTCACATCCTCCTGTTACCCCTAGGAGGTTCAGTCCTTTTGTTCCTCTGAGACGTGAAGCATACAATAAGCATACAGTAATACACATGTGAAGCATATGAAACCCACATATGTGCACCACATGACCCCCCCAAACGTCTAAGATGGAACAACATAACCACAGATTGCATGTCATAATAAAATCACTACATATCAGTCCACGTGCCGCTTGGGCCTCAGCCTTCTCCCGTATTTGCTGTAAGCAGGATGTGCCACCTCCGCGGCGTCTTCCTGCTGTGGAGCTGCTGCCTGGGGATGAGAACTGTTAGTCAACCTCTGTGGGTGTTCTGGGGAATGCTCTCTAGGGGGTCTGCCATGCCGAGGAGCCTTAGCCAACTGCACAACTTCGTCAGCTACCACAAAAGCGAGTTTGAGCCTGTTTATGCCAATCATTTCTTTTTTGCCCCCCAAATCTAGCAAAAAATGCTTATCCCCTGTTTCCAGCACTCTATATGGTCCATCATAAGGTGGGCGTAAAGGTGGACGATGGGCATCATGTCTGACAAAAACAAACTCCGCATCTTTTAAAGCCTCAGGCACAAAACCACGTGGAAAACTGTGGTGAACGGGGCCAGGTAGCGTGCTCGGGCCCGTGCTAGTCTGTAACCGCTGAGCCGGGGAGCACTCTGGCGCTGGATTATCTGGGAGAAATTCCCCGGGCAGCCGAAGTGGCTGTGCAAAAACTAGCTCAGCTGGGGAGGCTTCTAAATCCTCTTTAGCTGCAGAACACAACCCCAGTAAAACCCATGGTAGCTTGTCCACCCAATTTGCATCCATAAGCGACGCTCTGAGAGCCGCCTTCAATGACCTGTGAAAACGTTCGCATAACCCGTTAGCCTGCAGGTTGTACGCGGTCGTGCGGTGGATCGTTGCCCCCAGGCTGCAGGCCATCGCTGACCAAAGTTCGGAAACAAATTGAGGGCCTCTGTCGGACGTAATGTCCGACGGGACTCCAAAACGCGCTACCCATGCCGTTAAAAACGCGCGCGCCACCTCCTCGGCTGTTGTTGACGACAGCGGGACCACTTCCAGCCAGCGCGTGGTGTGGTCAACCATTGTCAGAAGATGTGTGCACCCTTGTGAGGGCGGGAGGGGGCCTACAAGGTCCACGTGGACATGATCAAACCTTTTAGCTGGAATGTGAAACGGCTCCCACTTCCAGCCAGCGCGTGGTGTGGTCAACCATTGTCAGAAGATGTGTGCACCCTTGTGAGGGCGGGAGGGGGCCTACAAGGTCCACGTGGACATGATCAAACCTTTTAGCTGGAATGTGAAACGGCTCCAAGGGAGCTCTCGTGTGTCTATGAACCTTGGCCCGCTGACAAGCCATGCAGGCTGCCGCCCACTCTCTAACTTGTTTGCGCAGGCTCGGCCATACAAATTTCTCTCCTACCATTTTGACCGACGCGCGCACTCCCGGGTGCGCCAGAGAATGGATCGAGTCAAAAACGCAGCGGCGCCACGCGGCTGGTACCACAGGACGCGGCCGCCCAGTGGAGACATTGCAGATTAGGGGGGGCATACTGTCTTGCAGCACCCTGTTCTCCAGCCTTAACCCTGATGGTCCAGACTGGAGCGTGCGCACATCCGCGTCGCTAACCTGCTCCGCGGCCATGGCTGCCCAATCTATCCCCACGCGGACCGGGGCCACGTGCACTTCCGCGTCGCTAACCTGTTCCGCGGCCATGGCTGCAGAATCTACCTCTACGCGGGCTGGAGCCGCCACGGCGCGCGAGAGGCAGTCCGCCACTACATTAAGTTTACCCGCCACATGCTGGATATCGGTAGTAAACTCCGATATCGCGGCCAGCTGTCTCTGCTGCCGGCCCGACCAAGGTTCTGAAATCTTGGCCATCGTGAAAGTCAGCGGCTTGTGGTCAACGAACGCGGTGAAACGGCATCCTTCCAGCCAGAACTGGAAGTGGCGAATGGCCAAGTGGAGAGCTAACAACTCCCTGTCGAATGCGCTGTATTTTCGTTCGCTGTCGCGCAGGGTCTTGCTGAAAAAGACGAGCGGTTGCCAGGCTCCGGCTACATACTGTTCCACGACCACCCCTATGGCCACATCTGACGCGTCAGTAGTGAGCGCCATGCGGGCCGCTGGGACTGGATGTGCCAACAACGCAGCGTTTGCCAGGGCTGTTTTGACTTCAGAGAATGCGCGCTCTCGCTCCGGAGACCATTCGACTTTATTTGTGGGTTTTTGTTTTTTTAGTGCAGCATACAATGGTTGCATGAGCTGCGCTGCGCTGGGGAGGAAACGGTTATAAAAATTCACCATTCCCAAAAACTCCTGTAACGCTTTGACCGTTTGTGGTTGGGGAAAATTTGTTACTGCGCGCACTTTGTCAGGCAGAGGAACCGCTCCTTCTGGGGAGACGCGATGCCCCAAAAAATCAATCTGCGTCACCCCAAACTGACACTTCGCTGGGTTGATTATTAACCCGTGCTCTGCCAACCTCCGGAAAACTGCCGTGAGGTGGTTTTCGTGTTCGTCTTCGCACACGCTGGCTACCAATATGTCGTCCAGGTAGACGAACACGAAAGGGAGATCGCGCAAAACCGCGTCCATCATGCGTTGGAACGTCTGCACCGCGCCTTTAAGCCCAAACGGCATGCACAAAAACTCGAAAAGCCCAAAAGGAGTTATTACCGCTGTTTTGGGTATGTCCTCAGCGCGCACTGGGACCTGGTGGTAACCGCGTACCAAGTCTATTTTAGAAAAAACGCGCACCCCCGCCAAATGAACTGAAAAATCTTGGATGTGCGGGATCGGGTAGCGGTCGTGCGCTGTAGCGTTGTTCAACCTGCGGAAATCACCGCAAGGTCGCCACGAGCCATCAGCTTTTGGGACCATGTGAAGCGGTGAAGCCCATGGGCTGTTCGAACGCCTGATGATGCCCAACCTTTCCAGGTTGGCGAACTCCTCGCGTACTATGGTCAGTTTAGCTGAATCCAAGCGCCAAGCTTTTGCAAAAACGGGCGGTCCGGTAGTAGTAACAAAATGTTCCACCCCGTGTTTAGCCACGGTCGCCGAAAATGTTGGGACAGTGAATGCTGGGAAATGAGTGAGGAGTGTGTGGAACTTACCACCTGCAGCTGTGACGTTGGCTTGTGCTGTTGGCGGGGCCACTCGAGCTGTACAGGGAATAGAATAAAAAGAGAGTGCATTAACCAGACGTCTGTTAGCAAGATCGACCAACAAACCATGTGAGCACAAAAAATCAGCCCCTAACATGTTGAAATTGACTGCCGCTATGACGAAAGTCCACTCGAATGTACGGCCGTATAAAGACAGAAGCAGAGTCCTCTCACCGAAGGTCTTAATCGCCGAGCCATTCACTGCTGACACCCCGGGACCACTGGAAGCCGCCAGCCAGTCAGCGTAGGAAGGTGTGACGAAACTCAGCTGGGAGCCTGTATCCACGAGGAAATGCCTCCCCGAGCTCGCATCCCTCAAGTAGAGCAGCTTGTTCTCCTCTCCGAGGGCCGCAGCTGCTACCGACCCCCGGTCTTGGCGTTTCCCGAGCGCTTGAAATGGCACGGTGGAATGCACCTGCGTGCCCTCTCTGCGAAGCGACGATGGTAGAAGCAAAGGACGTCGTCTGCTCCGTGTTTCCTGGCCCCTGCCGCCGCCGTCGTCGGTGAGTCTGGTGCTGCAGCCTCTGGTCCCCTGCCCTCTCCGGACATTGCGCCTAGCTCCGCTGCCGCAGCCGTAGCCGCACACCGTTTATTGGCGTTGACGAGTCGTTGCGCCTCTTGGCCCAGCTCGTGGTAGTCTCGTCGGGCCAACAGTGGTGAACTGGCCAGGGTCACTCTCACCGCTGATGGTAGGGTCCTGAGGAAAAGGTGGGTGAAGATGAAGTTATTATCTTCGGAGTCTCTCAAACTCAACATCTTCCCCATCAGGTCTGCAGGTCTGTCGCTCTCAAATTCAGTCAGCGCCAGGAGCGCCTCTGCTCGCTCCTCCACCGAGGGGGTGAAGTAACGGATGAGTGCAGCCTTCAATGCGCTGTACTTGTCGCTGTCCGGCAGGTGGTTGATCAGGCTCTCCACTCGCTGGGCTGTGTGGTTGTCCAGCTTTGCAACCACATGGTAGAACTTTGTGACGTCTACCGAAATCCTCCGGAGGTTGAACTGCGCCTCGACTGCGTTAAACCAGGAGCGCAGATTGTTCTGCCAGAAGTCCGGTAGCTGAACTGTGGCTGCATTCGTTTGGCTGGCTCCTGACGAGTCTGGCTCGGGAGAATCGTCTCCGCTCATGATACGTCTTAGGGTCACCAGTGTGGAGATATGTGGAAGGACGAGGCTGGGTTTATTTCTCAAGTCCAGTTTTATTCACATTCACATTCTCCAACATCCAAAAACAGAAAGAGAATGAATCCCCCACATACTCATCATTTTCTTCATAAAATTGCATCCGCTTTTCTTAAGCAATGCTATTTTATGGTTTTCCATTTTCCATCATATTGCCAAGTTAATCTATGGTTTCTTTGGTCCCACAAATGTTTGACAATACATGTTATGCTCAGTAACAGTCTATGGTGCTCATGATACATGTTGAATTCCTTGTCTTAAAGTCATCCGAATGTATTAAGCTATTTTGACAATTCTTTTTAAACTATTGAAAGACAAATGGGAGTTATTGTTTGATTTCCTGTCCATCTTATTGATTAAAAGCAGACAAAAACTCATAGGGTGTTTGAGACTGATTCATTATTGGTACAAATACAAAATTATTAATAAAATTATCCATTCTTTTGGACTGGTGCCCCAACAAGCTTATGTGTGTTGGTAATGAAAAGAAATCTTCATTCCTACTCACATTCATATTTACATTAACACATGTACCAACAATAAAATACCTATAAAACCCAATAGCAGTAAAGTTACTACAAATTTAAGTATGCATGAGTAAACTACTATTATGAATGTTTTTTCCCCTTCCTTACTCTCTCAACGGAAAAAAAAAGAAACACTAGAATAAAAATACAAAAAAATACACATATTTTTGTCATTTATGTAAACCATGACAAAAAAAAAAAAATCCTGCAGGACAAAACATGACACTTGATATTTTCTAACCTGTTTGTATACCACCATAGACAGAGAGAGAACCTGAATTAGACAGAGCTCAGAGAGGGCAAGATGCAACAGAAGAGAGGAGCCAAGGAGAGGAAAGTGTTCAGGCAGAGGGTCCAGGAGACGTGAGAGCAGAGGAAGGAGAGAAGGATGACACCACTAAAAAATCCAAACACAGGACGTCTGGGTGGGACCCCAACTGGCCCAATATTCCAACATTCAAGCCTCAGTTGCACAGTACTTCAAATGGTAAGTTCCATATGCAAAGTTACTGTACAAAATAAAAAAAAGAGAAAGAAATAGTATAAAATTAACATATTACGGTTACAATAGTGTCATGTGTTTTCTGCTCCCCCCAGGAAAAACATGTTGCCACTGGGCCAAGGTCTTTAAGCCAGAAGAAACACTGAGATGTGACTACAAAAATGTCAGGAAAAGAAGAAGAAGCCATCTCTATTGTCATTCAGTCCATACAGCCAATCATGTACAGTAGAACGAAACTATGTTTCTCCCATCTATTATGTTAATCACAGGTAGAATCAGAGGGGTCACTGCCATGCAAGACACAGCCACAAACAACTCCTCCTTCCCCCATTCTATTATGCTGAGCACTTAGCTAGAAGGTGGGAAGTACCATTTTTATATGGTCTTTGGTATGCAACTCATACCGGCTCAGACGTCGCCCGGGTTAACAAGGTCAGGAGTTCCTGGCAGCGGAAGGCGAAGGACAGAGCTGTGTGGAGGAATCCATCTATCCATCCATCTTCTACCGCTTTTCCGGAGGTCCGGGTCACGGAGGCAGCAGTTCAAGCAGAGAAGCCCAGACTTCCTTCTCCCCAGCCACCTGCTCCAGCTCTTCAGAGAGGATACCAAGGCATTCCCAGACCAGCTGGGAGACATAGTCTTTCCACCGAGTCCTAGGTCTGCCCTGGGGTCTCCTCCCAGTGGGACATGCCTGAAACACCTCAAGTGGGAGGCGTCCAGGAGGCATCCTAATCAGATGCCCATACCACCTCAACTGACTCCTTTCAATGTGGAGGAGCAGCGGTTCTACTCTGAGCCTCTCCCAGATGACTGAGCTCCTCACCCTATCTCTGAGGGTGAGTCCAGCAATCCTACGGAGAAAGCTCATTTCAGCCGCTTGTATCCGCGATCTTGTTCTTTCGGTCATTACCCAAAGCTTGTGACCATAGGTGAGAGTAGGAACGTAGATTGACTGGTAAATCAACAGCTTTGCCTTAGAACTAAGCTCCCTCTTCACCACAACAGACCGGTACAACGTCCGCATCACTGCAGATGCTGCTCCAATCCGTCTGTCAATCTCTCGCTCCATTTTCCCCTCACTCGTGAATAAGACCCCAAGATACTTAAACTCCTCCACTTGGGGCAGGAGCCTGTCCCCAACCCAAAGAGGACAATCCACCTTTTTCCGGCTGAGGACCATGGACTCGGACTTGGAGGTGCTGATTCTCATCCCAGCCGCTTCACACTCAGTGGCAAACCATCCCAGCAAGAGCTGTAGGTCACTGCTGGATGAAGCCAACAGGACAACATCATCTGCAAACAACAGAGATGAGATCCTGTGCTCACCAAGCATGACACCCTCCATTCCTTGGCTGCGCCTAGAAATCCTGTCCATAAAAATTATGAACTGGATCGGTGACAAAGGGCAGCCCTGGTGGAGTCCAACTCTCACTGGGAATTACTCCGACCGAGTTTTGGCAATACAAACCAAACTCTCACAACGGTCGTACAGAGACCAAATAGCTTGTCACAACAAGCCCGACATCCCATACTCCCGAAGCACCCCCCACAAAAAACCACGAGGGACGCGGTCAAATGCCTTCTCCAAGTCCACAAAACACATGTAAACTGGTTGGGCAAACTCCCACGAACCCTCAAGAATTCTCGAAAGGGTAAAGAGCTGGTGCGATGTGCCACGACCAGGACGAAAACCACATTGCTCCTGCTGAATCCGAGGTTCAACCAACGGCCGGACTCTCCTCTCCAGTACCTTGGCATAGACCTTCCCAGGGAGGCTGAGGAGTGTGATCCCTCTAAAGTTGAAGCACACTCTCCGGTCCCCTTTTTTGAAGAGAGGAACCACCACCCCAGTTTGCCACGCCAAAGGCACTGCCCCTGACCTCCACGCAATGTTGCAGAGGCGTGTCAACCATGACAGCCCAACAACATCCAGGGCCTTGAGGTACTCAGGGCGAATCTCGTCCACCCCCGGGGCCCGGCCACCAAGGAGATTTTTAACCACCTTGGCAACTTCAGCCCCTTTGATAGGCGAGTCATCCCCCTCGTCCCCAAACCCTGCTTCCTCTGTGGAAGGCATATCAGTGGGATTGAGGAGATCCTCAAAGTATTCCTTCCACCGCCCGACGATATCCCCAGTCGAAGTCAACAGTGCCCCATCCGCACCATACACAGTGTGGATAGGAAGCTGCTTTCCCCTCCTGAGCCACTGGACAGTTTGCCAGAATCTCTTCGAGGCCGACCGAAAGTCTTGTTCCATGGCCTCACCAAACTCCTCCCATACCCGGGTTTTTGCTTCAGCAACCACCAGAGCTGCACTCCGCTTGGCCTGAACTCAGAACTCAGAACTCAGAAAAGATTTATTGCCAAGTACATTAACAGATAACTGATAACAGATAACTGATAACGTACGAGGGATTTGACTTGACACAGAAAACGACCTGCATTTCCGGTGACACGGCAGCATCTGTGAACGCGCCTGTCAACAGAAGGGTACAGGATGCGTAGGGAGAAAGGATAATACAATAGGAAGGAGCAAAAAAATCATTGATTGTCAGAATAGTGGTCATATATGATCAATATTATGATTACAAGAAAAAAAAGCCCTCAATGCACAGTTAGCAGACAAAAAAGTTCACAAGGACACAGAGAGAGCAGTGAGTGAATCATCTTTATCATCAGTTTTTGAATCAGTGTGGGTGTAATGTTGAATGTAGGTGTCTGTATCAGTTATGAGCAACAAGGTCTCTTTGGCAGGAGATGTTTTGTCTAGCTGCTGGCATTGTCCTTGGGCCATGCAGCTGCTGGCTGTCCGAAAGGCCGTGAGCTCAATGTTTTGAAAACAAAAAAACTGCAGATAATCTGGAGGATTTGTATGAGGGGAGTCAGATTCGTCGAATAGTACTGATCTCAGAGAGAAAAAACTTTATATTCTCTTACAGATTCAGTACTTAATCCTTCATTGCTGGACGTTGAATCCTTCATGGATGGCTCTAAGCGTAATCATGATGTAATCCACCTTCCTAGACAGTTCTCCGTTTGCCGCTATCAGAGTCCTCTCCCTTTTTTCAATTTGATGGTTGAACCTCGCCTGGCCAGCGTTTTGATAGGTCGTGTCCATCTTCATCAATTTGCGGTACACCAGGACAATCCCAGATCCAATCAGAACGATCCCAATCACCATTATTACGAAGACGTACAAATCTTCTACATCTTCGATGGAAAGATCAGACAGGCACAAGAGTTTCCAATTACTTGTGTCCCTCAAATAGCCCGCAGCAGCCGTTCCTGTGGGGCAAACAACCTCCCCCGGGGCACTTTTCCTCGTTGAAAAAATAGTGTCAATTGCGTTCAAAGCCCAGCTTATTAATTCCATAATTTCTTTCGATAATCAGCAGTAGAGACACGCAGACAGACGATAGCAAGCTGGGATCCAGTTAGTTAGGGGAGGAAGGAGATATCAGAGCAGGAGAGAAGAAAAAAGCGTCTGCTCTCTTTGGAGGGCGGAAGTGAAGAATCAGTGCCGTCACTGACACTGTCAGTGCCTGCCGGTACACCTCAGCTGCTTCGGGAGTCCCACAAGCCAACCAAGCTTGATAGGACTCCTTCTTCAGCTTAATGGCCCCCCTCACCACTGGTGTCCACCACTTGGTTCGGGGGTTGCCACCACGAGATGCACCGACCATCTTGCGGCCGCAGCTCTGGGCCACCGTTTCAACAACAGAGGTGGAGAACATGGCCCATTCAGACTCCATGTCTCCAGACTCCCTCGGAATGTGGTTGAAGTTCTTCCGGAGGTGGGAGTTGAAGACCTCCCGGACAGGGGCCTCAGCCAGACGTTCCCAGCACACCCTCACTATACGTTTGGGTCTACCAGGTCTGAATGGCTTCCTCCCCTGCCATCGGATCCAGCTCACCACCAGGTGGTGATCAGTTGACAGCTCTGCACCTCTCTTTACCCGGGTGTCCAAGACATATGGTCGCAGGTCTGATGACACGATAACAAAATCGATCATCGACATGCAACCTAGGGTGTCCTGGTACCAGGTGCACATATGGACACCCTTATGCTTGAACATGGTGTTTGTTATGGACAAACTGTGGTTAGCACAGAAGTCCAATAACTGAACACCACTCGGGTTCAGATCGGGCAGGCCGTTCCTCCCAATAACCCCCCTCCAGGTTTCACTGTCGTTGTCCACGTGCGCATTGAAGTCCCCCAGTAGGACAATGGAGTCTCCAGGAGGAGCACCGTCCAGCACCCCAGTCAGAGACTCCAAAAAGGGTGGGTACTCTGAAACATCATTTGGTGCATAGGCACAAATGATGGTCAGGACCCGTTTCCCAACCCGAAGGCGCAGGGAAGCAACCCTTTCATCCACCGGGGAAAACTCCAATATAGAGGTAGCAAAGTGGGGGGATACAAGAATACCCACCCCTGCTCGTCGCCTCTCGCCCGGGGCAACTCCAGAAAAGGCCAAGCTCTAGCCCCTCTCCAGGAGACTGGTTCCGGAACCGGAGCTGTGTGTTGAGGTGAGGCCGACTATATCTAGCCGGTATCTCTCAACCTCGTACACCAGCTCAGGCTCCTTCCCTACCAGAGAGGTGACATTCCACGTCCCAAAAGCCAGTTTAGAAAGCTTGGGATCAGTCCGCCAAGGTCTCCGCCTTTGACCGCCATCTAATCCACATAGCACCGGACCCCCATGATCCCTCCTGCAGGTGGTGAGCCCACTGGAGGGCGGACCCATGTAACTCCTTCGAGCTGAGCCCGACCGGGTCCCATGGGTGGAAACCCGGCCACCAGACACTAGCCATCGAGCCTCTCCCCCAGGCCTGGCTCCAGGGTGGGGCCCCAGTAGTCCCATACCGGGCGGGGTACACTGAATCCTTGATATAGAATTTATCATGACAGTCTGTTGGATTGCTCTTAGTCTGGCCCTTCACCCAGGACCAGTTTGACTTGGGTGACCCTATCAGAGGCAGTTTGCCCCGGCAACATAGCTTCTGGGATCACTGGGGCACGCAAACCCCACCACCACGATAAGGTGACGATCCATGAGCGGGTGGAGGAATCTGATCAGACCTAAATGAAACAGTCATTGTCGCCCCCGACAGACTGCTATGATGATGATGATGATGATGATGGTATGACCTGGCTGGGAATTGAACCCCCAACCTCCCGGTTGTGGGGCGGATGCTCTGTCAACTAGGTCGCCACTCCCGGTGGCCTACTGAAACAACTGAACTTTATTTGGGGTTAATCAGAGGCACTTTAAACGGTAGCAGGTGTGTGCTGACTCCCATTTACCATGAGTTTGAATGTAATTGGTTAATTCTGAACACAGCCACATCCCTAGTTATAACAGGGTGTGCATATTTATACAACCAGGTTATTGTAAGTTTTTTTTATTTTTTATTTTTCCTCTTAAAAGATTTCAGTTTGTTTTTCAATTGGGTTCTACAAGTTATAGGTCACATTAACGGTGGAAAAAGTTTTGAAATGATTTATCTTGGGCTTTTTTTTTTTTTTTACATCACAAAAGCCTGGCATTTGAACAAGGGTGTGTAGACTTTTTATATCCACTGTATAAATTGTGGCAGGAGCTGGTAGTACTTCACCAAAAGAAAGCCCTGCCTTCAGATATAACCCCCCCCCCCACACACACACACACACACACACACACACTAGACCAATCTGGTCAACATTTATCTGTTGGACCATCTTGTGATGTCACCATTACTGCGGTGACCAGTGGCAGATGATTGGCTGCTGTTTTCTGACAGCAGGATGGGAGCCTGGACTGGTGACTAGAGCTGGGTGATTAACTGAAATAAAACCGAAACTGACAGTCAAGACATAAAACCGATGTAATCTTGCTCTTACCTGTTATCTCCAAAATAATTGAAAAATGGGTGGCTACATTATTATGTGAACATCTGAATAATGGGAATACCCCACTGCATCACAGTTTTGGTTTCCGTGCCACCACTCAACAGTCTGCAGTAAGTATGATTTTAGAGAAAACCAAATCTTTTTAAGATAAGTGCAATTGTGTAGGTGCTGTGTTTTTAGAGCTGAAGAAGGCATTTCACACTGCTGACCACAACATCCTTTTGACCAAACTTACTCAGTTTAATTTTTCAGAACACGCTACCAAATGGATGAAATCATATATAACTATAACTATAACTATATATATATACTGTGTATATATATATATATATATATATATATATATGGATTTTTTTTCCCTTAATAATAAACATACAATATGAATGGGGCCTTTGACAAAGTTTTACATCCCCTTTCAAAGAAATGAGTCACTGACATTTCTCTCCCATGGTGGTGACAAGGTAAGGGTCAACCAGAGCATTCTGTGTGCCTCAAAAAAAAAAAAAAAAAAAAACTTTTTAAATACATAGAATAGTTCAGGACTGGGGTCAGATATGAAGGCATGTGTCAGGGCAGTGCTAGCTTCTACTGAAACACCAATGGTCCCTTCCTCTGTCATTCCCTGACCTCAGCTGTTTAATTCTCTAGTTGGACTGTAGGCTGTTCATAATTTGCTTTACGCATTATTTGAGAAAATACTGTATTTCAGTAAGGCGTGCTGACTGAGCTCAGTGTCTCCACATCAGTTTCACAATTTTGAGACCAGTGGTTTTATTTTTTCAGATTTTCCTGGTTAAAACCATCCAAAGGTGTTTGAACTCTATGTCCTTGCTGAGCCAGGTGTCACTCAGAAGGTCTGACTCAGACCCCACTTTCGTTGTGTGATGTGAACCTGGACTTTGACACTGACACCGCCGGTTAGCAGATGCCACTTATGAACTTATCAGACGTGCAGATCTGTTCTCCTCGGTCAATATAGGTACACTGAGCTCCTTCTTTACACTATACATCACCTGCTGAGAAGGCTTATTGCAGCTCTGGCATGATTTGGCAGCAGATAGATACATCATGTACGGCTGTAGTCGGAGTAAGTTGAGAAGAGCGGAACTGACGGCGCCATGTCTGTTTCACACAAGCTTGCCCTGCCATGACACCTTAGCAGATGTTTAATCGCAAACCCTCTCACTAATGGAGATGGATGTGTGACGTTATCTTGCTGGAACCTGCTCTACCTGACACTGCACACATTCCCTTCCCACTGCCTCCTGCTCTCCCAGATCAGCTTTCATATGCGGTCATAGCGGTTTAAATTCTGTAAGCCTATCAATTAGCAAAAAAGGATTACATGGTTCATCACTTGGAGTTGAGCTCATGGCAGCAAAAAAGAGGAATGAAAAACTAATAAAAATCAAGGTCATTGTTGAACGGCGAGGGCCGTGGCGATTTAATGGGCTGTGACTCATGATGGGAATTCAGCAGTTAAATCACCACCATTAAAACAAAGCCTGGACCATATGTTCTCTACTGAATTGAGGATTTTTTCCGGTAAAGGTCATTCACTGCGCTTTTCCCACATATTGACAGCTCCCACAGCTCTTAATGAAATGTCTGTCACGTATTTTGGTCAAATTGCCTGTAATTATTTCATTATTGCAGCATCATTCTGAATCATCTATTGCAGCCTTCCTCAGAATGGTTCATTTCAGTACATGTCTCTTTAAATAGTCCCCATTGTGGGACTAATAAAGGCTTATCTTATCTTAAATACAGCATCACTGGTGGACAAGGGTGTGTGGTTTCAGTAGTCAACAAGATATGACCGGTCCCTGGAGTACAATAAACAGAAACCTTCACGAATGAGTGAATGGTGGCCCATGATGTCTAAAAGTGATGTATAGAATTTAGAGAAAATAATGATCAAAACCGGCTGGATCGACAGTTACACAAACAGTTACGCTTCAAGTTGTAATACGGTTAGATTATTCAACTCCGACCACCTAGCTAAGCTAATGTTAACTGTTCAATGTAGCATCACAGCAACAATATAAACCAGAATGAGATATATTGTCGACTGTGGATTAGTGAACCAGAGGAAAACGGGGATGTCTATTAGGGTGACTGAAATCTGAAGAAAATAATAATATAAATCACACATGGTAAGCTAACTCCCTAGTAGCATTGTTAACTCTGAAGCTGATGCCTTTGGCTTCCCGCTCATCTCCATGAACAATAAATAGTCTGGCCAATAAGAGAGCAGCGGGTAGGTATCAAGGATGGGTTTACTTTTTCATCCATCCATCCATCCATCTTCTACCGCTTTTCCGGAGGTCCGGGTCGCGGAGGCAGCAGTTCAAGCAGAGAAGCCCAGACTTCCCTCTCCCCAGCCACCTGCTCCAGCTCTTCAGAGGGGATACCAAGGCGTTCCCAGACTAGCTGGGAGACATAGTCTCTCCACCGAGTCCTGGGTCTGCCCCGGGGTCTCCTCCCAGTGGGACGTGCCTGAAACACCTCAAGTGGGAGGCGTCCAGGAGGCATCCTAATCAGATGCCCATACCACCTCAACTGACTCCTTTCAATGTGGAGGAGCAGCGGTTCTACTCTGAGCCTCTCCCGGATGACTGAGCTCCTCACCCTATCTCTGAGGGTGAGTCCAGCAATCCTACGGAGAAAGCTCATTTCAGCCGCTTGTATCCGCGATCTCGTTCTTTCGGTCATTACCCAAAGCTCGTGACCATAGGTGAGAGTAGGAACGTAGATTGACTGGTAAATCGACAGCTTTGCCTTAGAACTAAGCTCCCTCTTCACCACAACAGACCGGTACAACGTCCGCATCACTGCAGATGCTGCTCCAATCCGTCTGTCGATCTCTCGCTCCATTTTCCCCTCACTCGTGAACAAGACCCCAAGATACTTAAACTCCTCCACTTGGGGCAGGAGCCTGTCCCCAACCCGGAGAGGACAATCCACCTTTTTCCGGCTGAGGACCATGGACTCGGACTTGGAGGTGCTGATTCTCATCCCAGCCGCTTCACACTCAGCGGCAAACCGTCCCAGCAAGAGCTGTAGGTCATTGCTGGATGAAGCCAACAGGACAACATCATCTGCAAACAACAGAGATGAGATCCTGTGGTCACCAAGCATGACACCCTCCATTCCCTGGCTGCGCCTAGAAATCCTGTCCATAAAAATTATGAACAGGACCGGTGACAAAGGGCAGCCCTGGCGGAGTCCAACTCTCACTGGGAATGACTCCGACCGAGTGTTGGCAATGCGAACTAAACTCTCACAACGGTCGTACAGAGACCGAATAGCTCGTAACAACAAGCCCGATACCCCATACTCCCGAAGCACCCCCCACAAAAATCCACGAGGGACGCGGTCAAATGCCTTCTCCAAGTCCACAAAGCACATGTAAACTGGTTGGGCAAACTCCCACGAACCCTCAAGAATTCTCGAGAGGGTAAAGAGCTGGTCCGATGTGCCACGGCCAGGACGAAAACCACATTGCTCCTCCTGAATCCGAGGTTCGACCAACGGCCGGACTCTCCTCTCCAGTACCTTGGCATAGACCTTCCCAGGGAGGCTGAGGAGTGTGATCCCTCTAAAGTTGGAGCACACCCTCCGGTCCCCTTTTTTGAAGAGAGGAACCACCACCCCGGTTTGCCATGCCAAAGGCACTGCCCCCGACCTCCACGCAATGTTGCAGAGGCGTGTCAACCATGACAACCCAACAACATCCAGGGCCTTGAGGTACTCGGGGCGAATCTCGTCCACCCCCGGGGCCCGGCCACCAAGGAGATTTTTAACCACCTTGGCGACCTCAGCCCCTGTGATAAGCGAGTCATCCCCCTCGTCCCCAAACCCTGCTTCCTCTGTGGAAGGCGTATCAGTGGGATTGAGGAGATCCTCGAAGTATTCCTTCCACCGCCCGACGATATCCCCAGTTGAAGTCAACAGTGTCCCATCCGCACCATACACAGTGTGGACGGGGAGCTGCTTTCCCCTCCTGAGCCGCCGAACAGTTTGCCAGAATCTCTTTGAAGCCGACCGAAAGTCTTGTTCCATGGCCTCACCGAACTCCTCCCATACCCGGGTTTTTGCTTCAGCAACCACCCGAGCTGCACTCCGCTTGGCCTGCCGGTACACCTCAGCTGCTTCGGGAGTCCCACAAGCCAACCAAGCTTGATAGGACTCCTTCTTCAGCTTAATGGCCCCCCTCACCACTGGTGTCCACCACTTGGTTCGGGGGTTGCCACCACGAGATGCACCGACCACCTTGCGGCCGCAGCTCTGGGCTGCCGCTTCAACAACAGAGGTGGAGAACATGGCCCATTCAGACTCCATGTCTCCAGACTCCCTCGGAATGTGGTTGAAGTTCTTCCGGAGGTGGGAGTTGAAGACCTCCCGGACAGGGGCCTCAGCCAGACGCTCCCAGCACACCCTCACTATACGTTTGGGTCTACCAGGTCTGAATGGCTTCCTCCCCTGCCATCGGATCCAACTCACCACCAGGTGGTGATCAGTTGACAGCTCTGCACCTCTCTTTACTCGGGTGTCCAAGACATACGGTCGCAGGTCTGATGATACGATAACAAAATCGATCATCGACCTGCGGCCTAGGGTGTCCTGGTGCCAGGTGCACATATGGACACCCTTATGCTTGAACATGGTGTTCGTTATAGACAGACTGTGGTTAGCACAGAAGTCCAATAACTGAACACCACTCGGGTTCAGATCGGGCAGGCCGTTCCTCCCAATCACCCCCCTCCAGGTTTCACTGTCGTTGCCCACGTGCGCATTGAAGTCCCCCAGTAGGACAATGGAGTCTCCAGGAGGAGCACCCTCCAGCACCCCAGTCACAGACTCCAAAAAGGGTGGGTACTCTGAAACATCATTTGGTGCATAGGCACAAATGATGGTCAGGACCCGTTTCCCAACCCGAAGGCGCAGGGAAGCAACCCTTTCGTCCACCGGGGAAAACTCCAATATAGAGGCAGCAAGGTGGGGCGATACAAGAATACCTACCCCTGCTCGTCGCCTCTCGCCCGGGGCAACTCCAGAAAAGGCCAAGCTCCAGCCCCTCTCCAGGAGACTGGTTCCGGAACCGGAGCTGTGTGTTGAGGTGAGGCCGACTATATCTAGCCGGTATCGCTCAATCTCGTACACCAGCTCAGGCTCCTTCCCCACCAGAGAGGTGACATTCCACGTACCAAAAGCCAGTTTAGAAAGCTTGGGATCAGTCCGCCAAGGTCTCCGCCTTTGACTGCCACCTAATCCACATAGCACCGGACTTCCATGATCCCTCCTGCAGGTGGTGAACCTACTGGAGGGCGGACCCATGTAACTCCTTCGGGCTGAGCCCGGCCGGGTCCCATGGGTGGAAACCCGGCCACCAGACGCTAGCCTTCGAGCCCCTCCCCCAGGCCTGGCTCCAGGGTGGGGCCCCGGTAACCCCATACCGGGCGGGGTACACTGAATCCTTGATATACAATTTATCATGAGAGTCTGTTGGATCGTTCTTCGTCTGGCCCTTCACCCAGGACCAGTTTGTCTTGGGAGACCCTATCAGAGGCAAATTGCCCCGGACAACATAGCTCCTGGGATCACTGGGGCACGCAAACCCCCCCACCACGATAAGGTGACGATCCATGAGGGGGGGGTTTACTTTTTCATGATGTACAGAAAAAAACTCCGGAAGAGTTACATCGGCTTTTCAAAGACAGAATCGACATAAAACCTGCGTGTTTTTTAAAGAAAAGTGAGCATTTTGATTTTTTCAATAATCGCATGACCAATAGGTGCATTTCAGAAGGTTAACGACTACAAAACACAACTTTTCAGTGAATGGGTCCTCTAAGAATAAGAGAAAAGAGGCAGTCAACTTCAGATGATGTTCCAGTTTTGTGGATAGCGGGTATACATGGATTTTTTTCCCCCATAATGTGATGAATGTGACACGCAGCATGTTGAACGTGTTATTGTTTGATATCTTTGGTATGTCACATAAGAACTATATCTATCCACTCATTAGAGACTCGAAGAAATGCCTCTGAAATATCCACTTTCATTCAAGCGTCCCAGCACAGTACGTCGACAGCGCGTTTTATTTTTAAAGTGTATCCAGTGACAAAGGACACTCTAACCCCTCACTTAGATTACATGCAGACGGGGTGCAGGCATCATTATATTCTATGCATACATGCTTTTTAATAGGTTGAGGCACAGACCAATCACACTTGTCAACCTGTTGCCGGGATACCGGGCGGTGTGGTGTGCTAAACACCGCTCCACAACTTTTACATCATGGACTATATTTCTGAAAGTTGGAGCATGAAAGTGTATTGTATTACCTCAGAGAAGTGCTGAAGCAGGTTGTGGCGACACCTGCTCTTTCAGGGTAAAATATCATCACCCCGCTGCTCCTGCGTCCGGACAATTTCCTCATTTAATACCGGCACTCAATTGAGGAGATGATCACCATCTAATCCTGATAAATCACCCATGCTGGAATGATTACCCAGGCAGGGGAGCATGTTTAGGAGCAGCGGGCATCATGTAATCCATCTGTGGTGATAATGGTTCAGTTACATTTTATCTTTGCTTTGCTAATGATTAAAATTTAACAGTAATCTGAAGCGCACATTTATTTTAGTTCACCTCTTCGAATGCCACATTATAACATGATTATTTATGTAATTATGCTGTAATAGTGAGCTTCTGTTTCAGTTTGGCTCCACCTACATTTCTGCTTCTTTTTAAATGCAAAATTATTAGCGTGGCACTATGCTAACAGTGCGCCATGAGTGATGTCGACCGACATCAAACAGCAGCAAAGGCAGGTTTAGAGTTGGATTAGCCGTGATTGATGGTTTGTGGTTCACTGGTTGTCTGCGTCTCAGATCTGGGACCGGTTGTTGGAAAGCTTTGATTGTGTTTACCAAAAGTGCTCCGCTCCAGTCAGTGAAGGGATTCTGTCCCCTGGGAAAAAAAACAAAGCGATCCAGTCGTGCTCGTCTGAACTGAAGCGGGTTGTAATCCACAGTTTTATGTTTTTGTTTAGTCTCCAATCCCCTTGTGACCTGCTGCTTATCCGTATCTATAAACTGTACACAGGCTTCTGTTTGAGGAACCACTGTGTGTCATGTTTGTGTGTGATAGCTGGTAATATTTATTTATAACCTCTTTTTTGTCAGACAGCATATGAACATTTTACAAACGACAGATTTCAGCTGGGTGGGGTTTAGGCACAACTAATGAACTGAATTTCACCCAGCATAAAATGGCATTTTAGCATGATTTTTAACAACACCTAGCAGATTGTTTTGGCTGTTTTTTCCCCTACCATCTGGTAAAATCTGTGTAGGTGAAATGGTGTGTAGGAATATTTCCACACTAAACTGTTGACCATTCCTGTTTTTCTTTCTCTGTACTCTAGTTTTGTTTTTACTCACTAAACACCCCCCCCTCTGACTTCATGATTCCAACATTGCTTTGATTATGACATTTCAGCTGCAGCTGTCGAAAATGTTTCCAAGTTTTACAGGAACAAATTCCTTGCTCAATGGGAATGTACTTTTTTCCCGTCTGGATAGGTTAAGGGGTCATTCACTGCATTCTATAACTGTGCTGCCATGCTGCACCTTGCACTCTAATTGGTACTTCACATTTCAGCCTGTACCTGATAGTCCTGCATTGTACAGCGAGTATGATTCATGCTGTAATTTCCCAGTTTGGGATCAATAAAGTACGCCTATCCATCCATCCATCCATCCATCCTGGCCACCCCACTGAAAATTTCCTGGCTCCACCACTGGCTGTATAATATGAAGTGTTTTGTCTTCTTTGTCTGTTGGCTCAGCTTCAGTGAATGTTGGTTGCAAACTGATAAAATCTTGTAATCAGCTGCTGGGTCTCCGTTGGTATGGTTAAAACTGCAGCACAGCACACTATTGTGCATAACAATACCACACGTTGCAGCAGGAGTTATTATGCCATTATAAACTGTGATGTGTGAACATGCATGTTAAGGTCATTTAGTGCTTTTAAGATGCAATTGTGGGCGGCACGGTGGCGGAGTGGTTAGCACTGTGGCATCACAGCAACTCACCCTTGGCCGTGGGATCCTGGGTTTGATCCCAGCCCCTGACCAACAGTGATCTGTGTGGAGTTAGCATGTTCTCCCCATGTCTGTGTGAGTTTACTCCGGGATTTCTCTGATTTCCTCTCACATGCCAAAAACATGCAAGTTAGGTTAATTGGCATCAAAACTGGGGATTCTAAATTGTCCTTAGGTATGACTGTGAGCGTGAATGGTTGTCTGTCTCTCTGTGTTGGCCCTGCGATAGACTGGCGATCTGTCCAGGGTGTACCCTGCCTCTCGCTCAAAGATGCTGGGATAGGCTCCAGCCCCTCCGTGACCCGAAAAGGACTAAGTGGAAGAAGATGGATGGATGAATGGAAGATGCAATTGTTTCATGTTGTGACTAGGGCTGCAACGATTAGTCGACGTTGTCGATAACGTCAATCATAAAAATTTGTCAACGCAGATTTTTATTGTTGACGAGTCATTTAACGTTTATATGCATGCTGCGGGAATGTTCAGTTTAACTGTTCCAGCGAAAAAGAAGAGGAACGCATCATGGCGACACAGAGAAAAAATCATGGAGAGGGCCAAAAGTTTCCATAGTATGGGAGGATTTTCCCGAAAATAAATAAATGAAACAAGTTAAATGTAGACTGTAAAGCAGTGTTGTCATATCACAGCTGCACTACAGCGATGCATCCATTCCCTCATCCTCCTCTCCGTTCCTCCGTCTCCAGCCACCTGTCAGCAGACTAAACTGGTAATGTTAGCAAGTAACGTTAGTGTTTCTTATTTTCAATGAGCGACTCTCTCAGCTTTAGAAAACTGACCACACTATTAGTACACGCTGTTTAAATAGGTTACCTGCTGTTGGACAATAGATAGATAAAGTGGATATAAAAATCTACACACCCCTGTTCAAATACCAGGTTTTTGTGATGTAAAAATAATGACACCAAGATAAATCATTTCAAAACTTTTTCCACCATTAATGTGACCTATAACCTGTACAACCCAACTGAAAAAAAAAACTGAAATCTTTTAAGGGGAAAAATAAAAAACTTACAATAACCTGTTTGCATAAATATGCACATTCTTAAACTAATACTTTGTTGCAGCACCTTTGGCTTTTATTACAGCACTCAGTCTTTTTGGGTAGGAGTCTATCAGCGTGACACATCTTGATGTGGCAATATTTGCCCACTCTTCTTTGCAAAAACGCTCCAAATCTGTCAGATTGCGAGGGCATCTCTTGTGCACAGCCCTCTTCAGATCACCCCACAGATGTTCGATCAGATTCAGGTCTGGACTCTGGCTGGACCATTCCAAAATCTTAATCTTCTTCTGGTGAAGCCATTCTTTTGTTGATTTGGATGTGTGCTTTGGGTCATTGTCGTGCTGAAAGATGAAGTTCCTCTTCATCTTCAGCTTTCTAGCAGAAGCCTGAAGGTTTTGTGCCAGCACTGACTGGTATTTGGAACTGTTCATAATTTCCTCCACCTTGACTAAGGCCCCATTTCCAGCTGAAGAAAAACAGCCCCAACACATGATGGTACCACCGTCATGCTTCACTGTAGGTATTGTGTTGTTTTGGTGATGAGCAGTGTTGTGTTTGTGCCAAATATACCTTTTGGAATTATGGCCAAAAAGTTCTACCTTGGTTTCATCGGACCATAACACATTTTCCCACATGTGTTTGGGAGATTTCAAATGTGTTTTGCAAAATGTAGCCGGGCTGTCACAAATCGCCCTTTTCAAGGGCAGCAGAAGACACCAGATGCCATCTGTGAGTTTGCACATTCATTAACATAAACGCAAACATAGTACAAAAACACTGCACTTACACAAAAGGAAATGATGAGATGCACAGGAGGAGAATGGGACTCTTGCCGAGGGGGAGAAGAACAGTCTGGATGGAACAGGCTGAGGCGTGAGGGAACGCCAGGGAACAGGAGACAAACCAGCCGGAGTCATACCCAAAAGGAAACGGGGCTCACGGCTGAGGGAACCGGGGAAAAGAGTCAAATCCTGAACAGAGCGCACCTGTTCACCTCTGCAGGGAAAAACACTTTCATTCAGAGCTAGACTGGAGCTCTGAGGAAGCAACAGTAGGACATGGCAATGGGGAAAATGTTGCCGTGTCCTTAAATAGGTGTGTGGAAAAATGATATTGAATGGCAGGTTTGGGTACATGAATCAGAATCAGAATCAGAATAAGATTTATTGCCATTTTTCATGTAATACACAAACTAGGAATTTGTCCTGGTGCAATGCTGCAACATTAGACATAAATTAACACAAGAGATAAAAAAAAAATAGAAAACTATACATGCAATAAAAACAGAATAAAAATAAATGATGCTATTCTATACGATTTTTAAATATATTAAAAAACAACAGATATTGTGGAGTCCCACGTAGTACAGTTCAGCAGTGTTAAAAAGAATGATAATTGTACATGAGTCCAGTTGAGCTGCTGTACCTGGTGCACAAAAGTCTAATAAGTCACTTAGAGTTCAGCAGTCTGATTGCAGAGGGGAAAAAACTGTTCATGTAACGAGAAGTTTTAGTCCGAATGGACCGTAGTCTCCTACCTGAGGGCAGGGGAGCAAACAGTGCGCATCCAGGGTGTGAAGAGTCGGCTGTGATCCGACCTGCACGCCTCCGGGTCCTGGAGATGTACAGGTCCTGGAGGAATGGAAGCTTACAGTCGATCACCTTCTCAGCAGTGCGCACAACGCGCTGCAGTCTTAGTCTGTCCCTGACAGTGGCTCCCGCGTACCACACGGTGATGGAGGTGGTGAGGATGGACTCGATGATGGCCGTATAAAACTGCACCAACATCTTGGTGGGGATCTTGAGCTTCCTCAGCTGCCACAAAAAGAACATCCTCTGCTGGGCCTTTTTGATAAGGGAGCTGATGGTCGGCTCCCACTTGAGATCCCAGGTGATGGTGGTACCCAGGAAACAGAAGGAATCCACAGTGGTGATAGGAGAATCTGTAAGGACAAGGGGAAGTAGAGGGGCTGTGACTTTCCTAAAGTCCACAATCATCTCCACTGTCTTCTGAGCGTTCAGCTGCAGATTATTGTAGCTACACCAAGACGTCAGCCAGGCCACCTCCCTCCTATAGACGGACTCATCGCCGTTGGAGAAGAGCCCGATGAGGGTGGTGTCATCTGCAAACTTAATCAGCTTGACAGACTGATGGCTAGAGGTGCAGCAGTTGGTGTACAGGGAGAAGAGCAGGGGAGAAAGTACACAGCCCTGAGGTGATCCGGTGCTGATGCTAACAGAGTCCGAAACAGTCTTTCCCAGCCGCACATGCTGCCTTCGGTCCGTCAGGAAGTCAGTGATCCACCTGCAGAGAGAGTCAGGCACGTTGAGCTGGATCAGCTTGTCCTGGAGCAGAGCAGGGCGGATGGTATTAAATGCAGAGCTGAAGTCCACAAACAGAATCCTAACATAGGTTCCCGGGGAGTCCAAATGCTGCAGGATGGAATAAAGGGCCAGATTAACTGCATCATCCACAGACCTATTGGCTCTGTAGGCAAACTGCAGCGGATCCAAGAAGGGAGTAGTGATGGTCTTAAGGTGGAGTAAGACCAGGCGCTCAAAGGACTTCATGACTACAGAAGTAAGCGCTACAGGTCTGTAGTCATCAAGTCCAGTGATCCGTGGCTTCTTGGGAACAGGGACGATGGTAGAAGTTTTGAGACAGGCCGGCACATGGCATGACTCCAAAGAGGTGTTAAAAATGTCTGTAAAGACTGGAGTCAGCTCCTCCGCACAGTGTCTCAAGGTGGAGGGAGACACGCCGTCCGGACCGGGGGCCTTGCGCGGGTTCAGTCTAGAGAATTGTCTGTGCACGTCCTGCTCACTGATGACAAGGGCAGGGGGGGAAGGAGAGGGGAACCACCTTTGATAAAGTGGGAGCCATGTAGGCAGTGACGCAGGGGGGAGGGGGGATATTGGGCACAGCTGACTAGGTGTCAAAACGGGCATAGTGTTGGGACAGTCTTTGACAAAGGACTTTGTCATCCTGTCCCTTAGAAGCCTGAGGCTGATAGTTGGTGATTTGCCTCAGTCCTTTCCACACAGAAGCAGAGTCGTTAGCAGTGACCTGCTGCTGGAGTCTCTCAGAATACACAGATTTAGCTCTCCTCAGCTCTCTGCTAAACCGGTATTTGACCTCCCTGTAGCAGTCCCTGTCTCCACCCTTCAACGCCGCTTCCTTCTCCTTCCTGATCTGTCTGAGCTTAGCTGTGAACCAGGGCTTGTCATTAGAGTAACTCACCCTGGTGCGCGATGGAAGAATGCACTCCTCACAAAAATGGATATATGAGGTCACAGTGTCCGTATACTCATCCAGCTCATGCGTAGCACTTTTAAACATGTCCCAGTCAGTTATTTCCAAGCACGTGCGCAACTTCTCCACAGCTTCACTGGTCCATTTCCTCGTAGTGCTCACAACAGGTTTTGTGAGCTTCAATCTCTGCCTGTATGTGGGAATCAGATGAACCATCACGTGATCAGATAGTCCAAGCGCAGCGCGGGGAATAGCACGGTACGCGTCCTTAACTGTAGTGTAACAGTGATCCAGCGTGTTCTCCTTTCTGGTAGGACATTTAATAAACTGTTTGTACCGAGGAAGTTCATGGCTCAGATTGCTCTGGTTAGAGTCGCCAAGCACAATAACCAGAGAGTCCGGAAAAGTCCGCTCCACTTGCTGAATGTGATCCGCGAGTGCACGCTGAGCCTCGCGCACATCCGTGTCGGACGAGATATAAACAGCGACCAGAATGAATGAAGCGAACTCGCGTGGAGAATAAAATGGCCTGCAATTGATGAATAAATATTCCAGAGCAGGAGAACAATATTGGGAGATCACAGTCACATCGGTGCACCAGCTGTTGTTGATGTAGATGCAGACTCCTCCCCCTGTGGTCTTACCGGAGAGCCCCATATCGCGGTCAGCACGAAACAGCTGAAATCCCTCAAGGAGGAGTGCGCTGTCAGGTATCTTTTCCTTGAGCCAGGTCTCAGTAAAGCAGAGGGCACACGAGGCGGAGGAGTCCTTAATTCGCATTAGCAGTTTCAGCTCATCTACCTTGTTACAAAGTGAGTTAACGTTGGACAGAAATATCCCAGGTAAAGCCGTGCGCGTGCCTCTCCTGCGAAGCCACACCAAAGCGCCCGCCCGTCTACCTCTTTTTCGCCGTCTCACTTTTTGGGCTAATAAATAAACCAGATCAGCAAGAGCTAAAAAAATGGAGTAGGTCCGTGGGAATAATAGTCCTAATACTTAGTAGCTCTTCACAAGTGTAAGAGCAAGCAAACACACAATTAAAGAACAAAAACAAACAAAACAAGACACAGCGAAGCACCATGTCGACCGCTGTGGGCGCCATCTTGATGAGGAAATAATCAAACAACAAGTGACAGCTGTGCAGCCCGCAAAACAGAGTTTGACAGCTGGAGGCTGCATAGCACTGTCAAAATAAAAGTACAGACCAGAAACTAAATAACAATACAAGAATAAGATAACACAATCCCAAAATACCATAAATACAGAATAATACACAATAAATAGAAAATAGCACAACAAGAACAAAACTATGAATACAAACACTCCATAAATAAACAGAGACCAAACACAATAGACCAGGGGTCACCATCCTTTTTGAAACTGAGAGCTACTTCAAGGGTACTGAGTACTACAAAGGGCTACCAGTTTTATACACATGAAAAAAAGTTGCACCATTTAAGTTTATATATTGTTATTAATGATTACTGATATTCATCTATGTGAAGATACTGATCACATTAATGAATTCCCACAATATTTTTTTTTAAAAATGATTTAACAAGGTAGGAAACAGATACATTTCAACATACAACACTTTATTTCTAATCTCTGTAAATGTCTCATTTTCAAATGATCACTTCTACAACATTTTGTAGGAAATCTTCATGTCCCATTTTTAACAAATTTTGAACCATGTTTGTACAAGTTATCAATTATGTAAGACTACAAAAATCAACTCTCAGATTTTTAAATCTTATCACATTTTGTAATAATCACCAAATCTACAGCATTTTAACAAAATTATATCTCTCACACTTTATGAAAATATTTGAAACAATTTTTTAACGTTTAAATTTAATTTTGTCATGCCACTACCATCATGGTCTGTTTGTCAGTTAGTGAGAAGCCTGGCATTGCATGCAGTAATCTGGGGTGTAGCTTGACACTGCAACTCTGAGGGAGTCTTGCAGATCTGCATCAGTGAGGCATGTTCTGTGTTTGTTTTTGATGAAGTTCATGTCAGAAAAGGCTGATTCACAGAGATAGATTGAACCAAACAGGCTGGCAATCTTCATGGCTGCTGTGCATATTACTATTGTACTTTTCTGTGTCCACAAGGCATCAAAAGTTTGGTGCAGCCTGCTAGGCTTTGAGGTGGAGGTCTTTTTGCAATGTTACAATTTCAATCTCCAGCTGTCCAGCATGCAAGATGAATGTTGCACTTAGTTGTTCAGCAGTGCATGTTATGTCTGCTTGCATGAAAGGATTGGAAATGAATGACACATGGCTCAAGTTGATCGAAGTCACAAAACCTGTTTTCAAACTCTTGAGAGTACTTTTCTACAACTTTGTCAAAAATCTCAAATGCACAAGCATTGTCTTTCAGCACTGACTGCACGGAGGGAAAGTGCAGCACTTTTTTTTCTCTGTAATTGCACAGAGAAAATGTTCATCTTGGCTTTAAATGCATTTACAGCACTTATCATGTCAGCAACAGTCTTACCTTTGCCTTGCAGCTCACAGTTCAAAAGGTTTAGTTTTCGGGTGATGTCCGTTAAAAATGCAAGGTCAAATATCCACTCAGGGTCCTCCAGCACTGAGACGTCTTTGCCTTTGGATTGCATGAACACTTTGATTTCACATAAAATGGCCAAAAAAAAAAATGCTGCAAAACTCGTCCCCTCCTGAGCCATTGGTTTTCTGTGTATAATAAAAGATCACCATATTCAGCTGATAGCTCCTCCAATAGCACCTTGAATATCCTGTGTTGTTTGGGTTTGGTGTGGATTTCATTTATGATTTTAATGACCGGAGTCATCAGATGCTTAAATCCAGTCACTTTTGCACATATGGCCTGCTGATGAATGATGCAGCGGTAATGCAGGAATGGTGGGAAGCCTGTGTCACCTTTACAGCGCACAGTGAATCCTGCATGTCAGCCAGTCATAGCAGGAGCCCCGTCTGTAGTCATTGATACCAGCTTTTCCAATGGTACCTTTTTCTCCGCTAAAAACTCCTTCACCGCATTATAGATTTCTAGTCCCCTTGTAGTCGTTTTAAGAGGCAGTAGTGTCAGGAGTTCTTCTTTTGTGGAGAAATCATCAAACACCATCCGAATGAAGATCATCAGCTGCGCTGTACTGCTGCTGTCCACGGACTTGTCACACTGGATGCTAAACCATCGGCACTTTGCCAGATCCCGGTCCAGCTGCTCGGTCAAATATTATTAAATATCCATACCACAGTAGGGTTTAATAATTTAGTTTCTTTTATTTTGTGTTGTTTACATTTTAACTACAAATTAACTTTCAATTTTTGAAAAGGGTTTCAAATCATTTCCTGGGAAGATTTGTTCATTTCATTTTAGTTCTATTGAGTAAAAATGGCTTGTACTGCAGTCTTTATTAATTCTGTCATTTTCATTTTATTGTGATTTATCATTATCTTCAAATCTCTCACTTAAGTGCTAGAAGTCCATAATCTCATAAAATATACCTTTATTCTGCTTTTATTCACAGTGCTTAACCAACAGTTAACTACTGTATCCATAGTTTGTAAAAGAAAACACCATCATGCTAGATAAATTAATTTACAACACAAATGTTAAAACAAACAAATGATATTTTACTTACAATCTCAGCAGCTCCAAGTCTTCCTTTGTTCACGAGCTTCAGCCAGTCTCCGTGCGTTTTGAAGTGTTTATCAATCGTTGACTTTATGTTCCAACTCAGCGCTGCACGTAGTACAAATCGTTTATCCCCGCTTTATGAAAAATATTTGGAAGCTGTTGAGGACAGTCTTTAGGGGACTTTTGTTGATAAATTATTACAAGACACGCACGTTAACAACTCTGCTCATGTAAAGACGTGTGCATGCGCCACAGGGAACTCTTGCCAGATGAGAACCGTTTTAACACCACAGAAGAAGAACTAGCATATCCATTAGCTTGTTAGCTGTTAGCTCCGTTAGCGCTCCAGGTGTTTCTGGTTCTTTGCCGCTGTTCCTGGCTCACTGACCCAGTTTTGACCTGATCAGACGCGGCAGACGTTCACAGACGTTAAAGAATTATATTAAAAGATCGATCTGCAGATTTTGTGGATCTATATCAGCTCAGTCAAACGTGGATCGATCCAGATCGTTGTATCAATCTTTTGAACCCACCCCTACTCAAGGGCGACTCATGCAGTCCCTGCAGGCGACCTGGTGCCCGCGGGCACCGTGCTGGTGACCCCTGCAATAGACCATAATGTCTGCAACATAAACAAAGAAGCAACAAACAGAAAAGGACTAAACTTAAACTGGAGACTGAGCACGGCACCCATCCGTGCTCAGGATCATGACAGTGCTTCCCCCCCCCCCCCCAAGGGTGGATTCGAGACACCCAGAAGTAACATTAAAAAAGAAAAAAGGACCTGCCCACAAGAAAGACACAAACCCCCCCCAAGAGGAAAAAAACAACCCACCCCAGGCGGGAGGAGGGGGAAACCAGGCATGGAGGGAACAAAACAAACCAAAAAACAAGAAAACACTCATGACCCACGACACTGAACAAAAGACGTGAACAGAACTCTGAGACATTCAGGTGACACAATAAAGCAGTCCAGGTGGTTTGTGAGAGTCCCAGAGCCACCCAATCCCATGGTGGAACAAATTGGGTGGCCTCCCAGAGTTCCAGAGCCACCCCAGCAGACAGCGTAATCCACTGGGTGGTCTCCCAGCATCCCTGAGTCAGCGGGCCGCGAGGCACAAGCACCCCCCCCCCCCCCCAGGTGGCAATTGGACCCAGTGCTTACCACAGATCACAGGAGCTGAGAGATGAAAACCCAATGAGGAGGGTGACTGATAAGATAAGATAAGATAAGATAAGATAAGCCTTTATTAGTCCCACAACGGGGAAATTCCAGGATTGCAACAGCACAGGGATAGCAACACTCAGAGCAACAATCAGAAGGCAAGAAAAAAAAAACAAGCAAGCAAGAGCAGCTAATAAACATATGTACGTATTACTATAAAATATATATATATACACACACACACAGACACACAGTGCAGAGCATTGTAGCTGGATGGAATAAATATATGAATATATGAACACACAGTGCAGAGCATTGTAGCTAGATGGAATAAATATGTAAATATATAAACACCCACAGTACGGAGCATTGCAGCTAGGTGGAATAAATATGCAAGTATATAAACACACACAGTGCGGAGCAATGTAGCTAGATGGAATAATATGTAGATATATAAATATATAAACACCCACAGTACGGAGCATTGTAGCTAGATGGAATAAATATGCAAATATATAAACACACACAGTGCAGAGCATTGTTGCTAGATGGAATGAAACAGCATAACCGTCTACTTAGTTATCCTACATGGTATGATTATGTGCCCATACATATTCTCACCCTCCATAGCGACCGGTATGTTCCTAGTTGTATGCCGGAGAGGACCATTGTGTAAGTCTATTGCATCTTTTGCATTCAAAAAACTATTAGTTTGTTACGTCTTTTTGCTATCTCTGCGAGCAGCCCTGCTTAGGTTGTACAGTCTGACAGCCGTTGGTAGGAAGGACCTACGAAACCTCTCGGTTGTGCACCTGGGATGATGTAGTCTGCTGCTAAATGAGCTCCTCAGTGCATTCAGTATGTCCTGCATAGGGTGGAACTCGGACTCCAGCAGAGATGACAGTTTAGCCACCGTCCTTCTCTCTCCTATCTCCTCCATCGGATCAAGGCGCTGCCCCAGGACAGAGCTAGCTTTCTTAATCAGTTTGTTCAGTCTCTTCCTATCGGCTGCAGTAATGCCACTGCCCCAGCAGACCACTCCAAAAGTGATGGCTGATGCCACCACCGTGTCATAGAATGACTTCAGCAGCGCCCCTTGTACACCAAAAGACCTGAGTCTCCTCAGCAGGAACAGCCTGCGCTGTCCCTTCTTGTAGAGTGCATCAGTATTGTGTGACCAGTCTAGTTTATTGTTCAGATGAATACCCAGGTACTTATAGGATGTCACCATCTCGATGTCTGTTCCCTGTATATTTACTGGTACTGTGAGGGGCTGCCCATGCCTGCGGCAGTCCACCACCAGCTCCTTAGTTTTCCTCGCGTTGATCTGGAGGCAGTGAGCAGTGAGATAAGTGAGAAGACTGGGCATAGGGATGGCTGACCAGCGTAGCTGCCCGATGCGAGGACCAGATGAGAGGAATGACTGCTTAGCGGAGCCCTCAGGTGAAGGTGATGACAGCTGACCAACAGCAAAACCTAGCCATGAGGAGTACTGATGACCATCAGCGAGACCAGACGAAGTGGACTAACGACCCTCAGTGAACCCAAACGAAGTGGACTGAAGACCATCAGCAAACCCAGACGAAGTGGACTGACGACCATCAGCGGGACCAGCCAAAGTGGACTAACGACCATCAGCGAAGCCAGGCAGAATGGACGGAGGACCCACGGCGACCTCGGACGGAGGCGGAGGAACCTCAATGACCTCAGGTGGAGATGGAGGACCCTCGGTGATCTCAGGTGGAGATGGAGGACCTCAGGTGACAGTGGATGACCATCAGAGGGTCCAGACAAAGATTCGAACAGCAGAGGAGAAACACACACCGGGTTACTACCACCGGCAGCAGTGGAGCCCGGCAAGGAGAATTCAGGAACAGCTAATGGCTGCGACTGGTTCTCCTCACCAACAGCTAAGCAAGATTCTTCTAATACTGATAATGTGAAGACAAAGAAGAGAACTTGCCTTATCTCGAGCTCCACTGCTGTCCAGGACTCCGGCGACTCTGGCTGGGGCGTCTCAAATCCATTCATCTGGCGCTTCCACCCTGGCTCGGCCACCTCAGACAAGGAGGAAGAGAAAAACACCGGAACATAGTTACCGGCAGTGGTGGAGCTCGGTGAGGAAAATTCAGGAGCAGAGGATTTCTGCAGCCAGTTGGCCTCACCATGAACCAGACAAGATTTCTCTAGATCTGCAGGTGTTAAAACAGAACAGGGTACTTGCCTGGGAATGAAACAAATAACTGGGTGCAACGGGAGAGTCAGACAGACACCTGGGAACCTGGAGACACCTGATGAACTGAATCTGTTTTTTAATAGGTTCAATTCACTGTCTGTCACCCCCACAACACAGCCAGGTCCCCACACATCCATCCCCTTCACACTTCTGTCACCCCCACAACGCAGCCAGACCCCCCCCACCCACCCCCCCACCCTCCTGTGCAGCACCTCTCTCCATCTCCCCCCTCACCCCCTCTTCCTCCTCAGGGGACACCAGGCCCCTCCCTCACATCACTGTGACTACAGACAAGGTTAAGAAACAGCTGGAGAGACTCCATCAGTGGAAGGCTGCGAGCCCTGATGGCATCTCTGTCAGGATCCTGAGGCCCTTTGCCAACCAGCTAGCTCCAGTACTGAAACACCTGTACAACCTCAGCCTGAGTCTGGAGAGAGTACTGGTGCTGTGGAAGACATCTTGCCTGGTTCCTGTCCCCAAGAAATCATCTCCATTGGACCTGAATGACGATCGACCAGTTGCTCTCACATCTCATGTGATGAAGGTCCTGGACCCTCTGCAGTTTGCATATCAGCCCCATTTAAGTGTTGAAGATGCTGTCATTTATCTGTTGCAACAAGCCCATCTGCACCTGGATGGCGGAGGAGCCACTGTGAGAATCACATTTTTTGATTTCTCCAGCGCCTTCAACACCATCCAGCCACTGCTGCTGGGTGAGAAGCTGCGAGTGATGGGGGTTGACAGCTCTATGACCTCCTGGATTACTGACTACCTGACAGACAGACCACAGTTTGTTCGGCTGGGCAGTGTCTTGTCTGACATGGTGGTTAGTGATATGGGAGCTCCACAGAGGACTGTACTCTCCTTTTCTCTTCACCTTAAAAAACACTGACTTTCAGTACAACACCAAGTCATGCCACCTGCAGAAATTCTCTGACGATTCAGCTGTTGTGGGGTGCATAAGAGGGGGAGAGGAGGGGGAGTACAGGCAACTGGTAGACAGATTTGTGGAGTGGACAGAGCAGAATCACCTGAGGCTGAATGTCAGCAAGACTAGAGAAATGGTGATTGACTTCAGGAAGAAGAGGATGCCTTCTCAGCCATTGCAGATTAGGGGGTAGAATGTGGGGGTGGTTGAGGACTACAGATATCTGGGTGTCAGGATCAGCAATGGGCTGGACTGGAGATCCAACACTGATGCTGCGCACAAAAAGGGGATGAGCAGCCTCTACTTCCTGAGGAAGCTGAGATCCTTCAACTTGTGCAGCAGGATGCTGGAGCTTTTCTACTAGACCATTGTCTCCAGCACCATCTTCTTTGCTGCTGTCTGTTGGGGTAGCAGTATCAGAGCCAGCAACACCAACAGATTTGACAAGATTATCAAGAGGGCTGGCTCTGTAATTGGTCTCAGGCCGGAGACCTTTGAGACAGTGATGAAGAAGAGGACACTAAATAAACTGCAATCCATCATGGACAATCCTGATCACCCCCTCCATCACACACTGGACAGACAGCGGAGCACTTTCTCCAGCAGACAACTACACTTTCACTGTCAAACAGTTAGGTACAGGAAATCTTTCCTGCCGCATGCCATTTCACTGTACAATAACTCACTATGATATTGTATTCTGGTCATAACTATGCTGCCATACTGCACCTTACAGTCTAATTGGAACTTCACATTTCACTCTGCTCCTGGTAGTCCTGCATTGTGCAATGGGTATGATTCATGTGTTTATTGGGTCACCATCTATTCAGCTATGATGTATATAGCCTTTTTTTATAGTAGTGTTAGTTTTACTTTCCATGGGTAATCCCTTTGTCTGTCATGCATGTGGTTTTTTTTGTCGTTTGATTGTCTTCTGTCATGCTGCTGTTACACTGCAATTTTCCAGTTTGGGATCAATAAAGTGCATCTATCAGTCTATCTATTGCCTGGACTTGAGCTCCACTGCCGTCCAGGACTCCGGCGACTCTGCTGCGATGACCCCAGCAGCAGGCATGATAGTGGCTGCAGCCCAAGGACCCTCAGGTGTCGCGACCGATGCAGGTGGAACTCCTGGTGTGGTGGCTAACGCAGGAGATTGCCTCACCGATGATGCCGGCTAACATGCTGCTGAAACCAAGGGACACTCTCCTGTCGGTTCAGGTTTCAGGACATGGGTAGCGTACTCCTCCCATCTGGGGTGTGGCTGCAGAGGTGGAACGGAATCCTCCAGGGCCGCAGGCTCCTCCGCCATCCGGCGGCTCTATCCCAAGACTGGCGGACACTCAGGAGATATGGGAGAGGCAGGTGAGGAACCAGTGGCAGCAGCAGGCAGTGAGGACTCAGCTAATGTGGGCTGCTAATGTTGAGCCTCACCACTGGGAATAAGGCAAGACATTTCATTTTTATGTGCTGACAAATAAAACACACTTGCCTTATCTCCCAAGGCGTGATGGTATCTGCTGCTGAATAACCTCCAGACGTGGCGACCGACACTGGTGGAGCTCCTGGCATGGCAGCTGATGCTGGAGGTTGCCTCACTGCTGGTGCACAGACCTATGCAGCTGAAGTCAGGGGACACTCTTTTGTTGGCTCAGACATCAGGGCACTGGGGACGCTCTTCTCCCATCCAGAACGTGACTGTGGGGCTGGAGCAGGACTCTCCGGGGCCGCAGGCCCCTCTGTCATCCGGCAGCTCTCTCCCAGGACCGGCGAACACACAGAGGAAGACACGGGAGAAGCAGGTGAAGGAAATATAACAGCAGCAGGCGGTGGAGACTCAGCTAAATTGGGCTGTTGTTGCTGAACCTCATCACTGGGAAAAAGACAAGGCATTTCATCTAAAAGTGTTTGAGTATGGAAATGTACTTGTCTTATTTCCCGGGGCGTGATGGTAACTGCTGCTGAGGACCCAGGTGAATTCCTCTTCATGGCTGCAGCGGGCGTGGGCACCAATGTAGAAAATGGAGGAGACGGCCCTGCAGGCATGCTGATAGCCTGCCACTCAGCAGTGGGAGGTGACGTCATGGAGGGGAAGGGGACAGCAGCGGCAGACAAAGAGGAGGAGACTGACGGGATAGCCGAGGGGAAACAGTTCAGAAATGGCGAGGAGGCTGCTGCTGTGGTTCTCTAGAGTGGTGAAGAGGAGACTGCTGGGAAGGCGGAGGCTGTGAAGGTCACCGGGCGAAGAGGAGGAGGAGGCAGGCAAGACACCGTAGTCCGGGGACGTTCACTCGTTGGCACAGACCTTGGCGCAGATGGTTTACCGGAACTCCTTCCACGGAGTGGCTGTGAAGCTGACAGAGTGGGAACTGGAGCTGGGGGCTGGCGAGGAGCCGATGGCGCTGAGGTCCGGGGATGCTCTGCTCGGCACAGACCTCGGTTCACTGACAGGGCTCTTTCAGCGATACTCCCGCTACAGATCTTCCATCAGGAAAATCCTCTCCCTTCCCTTGGCATGTAACACAAGCCGAGGATGACGCTGCACAGCCACCTCCGTGAATCCCAAACACCACAAAGCATCTTGAGGGGTGGAAGATTGACATGAGTTGGCAATATGTTTGTCCATCTCCATAAGAGCTGTGCGGAGCTCCCTCCCCAAGCTCAGTGGGTCCTGTCTTCCGCCGGCTGCATCTCAGCAGGCGTGAAGTAACAAAAAAGGGGAAAAATAATTTTGAGAAAACAGAAAAAATACAACTCACAGAGGCTGGTGTCACACACTGGCTGTGTCCTTCTGTCATAAATCGCCCTTTTCAAGGGCAGCAGAAGACACCAGACACCATCTGTGAGTTTGCACATTTGTTAACATAAACACTAACATAGTACAAAAACACTGCACTTATACAAAAGGAGATGATGAGATGCGCAGGAGGAGAATGGGACTCTCGCCGAGGGGGAGAAGAACAGTCAGGACAGAACAGGCTGAGGCATGTGGGAATGCCAGGGAAAAGGAGACAAACCAATCGAAGTCGCACCCGAAAGGAAACGGGGCTCACGGCTGAGGGAACCGGGGAACAGTCAAATCCTGGACGGAGCGCACCCATTCACCTCTGCAGGGAAAAACACTTTCACTAAGAGCTAGACTGGAGCTCTGAGGAAGCAACAGTAGGACACGGCAACAATGAAAACGTTGCCGTATCCTTAAAAAGGTGAGTGTAAAAATGATACTGAATGGCAGGTGTTGGTACATGAATGAGGAAATAATCAAACAACAAGTGACAGCTGTGCAGCCCGCGAAACAGTGTTTGACAGCCTTAACTTGCACAGCGCTGTCAAAATAAAAGCACAGACCGGAAAGTAAATAATAATACAAAAGTAAGATAACACAACCCCAAAATACCATAAATACAAAATGACACACAATAAATAGGACAATAAGGACAAAACTATGAATACAAACACTCCATAAATAGAGACCAAACACAATAGACCATAATGCCTGCAACATAAACAAAGAAGCAAAAAACAGAAAAGGACTAAACTGAAACTGCAGACTGAGCACAGCACCCATCCGTGCTCAGAATCATGACATGGGCTTGGATGTTTTTCTTCGTAAGATAAGGCTTCCATCTTGCCACCCTAGATGGGAGATTGTTGTCACATGAACTAAACAGCCAGTACTTGCCAGAAATTCCTGCAGCTCCTTCAATGTTGCTGTCGGCCTCTTGGCAGCCTCCCTGACCAGTTTTCTTCTCATCTTTTTATCAGTTTTGGAGGAATGTCCAGTTCTTGGTAATGTCACTTTTGTGCCAAATTTTCTCCACGTGATGATGACTGTCTTCACTGTGTTCCATAGCATATTTAATGCCTTGGAAATTGTTTCATACCCTTCTCCTGACTGATACCTTTGAACAATGAGATCCCTCTGATGCTTTGGAAGCTCTCTGCGGACCATGGCTTGTGCTGAAAGATGTGACTAAAAAAGTGTCAGGGAAAGCCTACTAGAACATTTGAACTTTATTTGAGGTTAATCAGAGACACTTTAAATGGTGGCAGGTGTGTGCTGATTCCCATTTAACATGAGTTTGAATGTGATTGGTTAATTCTGAACACATCTCCAGTTATAACAGGGTGTGCAGATTTAGGCAAACAGATTATTGTAAGTTTTTTTTTCCCTTAAAAGATTTCAGTTTGTTTTTTAATTGGGTTGTACAGGTTATAGGTCACATTAATGGGGGGGGGGGGGAGTTTTGAAATGATTTGTCTTGGTCTCATTTTTTACATCACAAAAACCTTGCATTTGAACAGGGGTGTGTAGACTTTTTATATCCACTGTAGATAGATAGATAGATAGATGTACTTTATTGATCCCAAACAGGGAAATTACAGTAATACAATAATAATAATACAATAATCTCTCTTTGACGATGATTGCTGACAGCTGAGCTGCTTCAGTTATGCTGGCTAATATGTTAACTGCAGTAAATGGGTGAATTACATGAGCAAATTACTCTTTTTCGTATTCTCTATTATTGTCATGGTAATATCAGCCCTCATTCTGAATATTAGTGCATCTCAGTAAATTAGAATATCATAATTTGTAATTTAATTTAAAAAGGATAGCCATAATCATCACAAAGAAATTAAAACAGCTTGCTAAATATTTCAGTGTATGTGTGGTGAAGGCTGACATTTCTGCACTGATATCTAAAGTGTTTGTAAATTTATTTGGACTGGAAGAAGTTTTTTTAATTTTCATCTGAAGCCTAATCAAACTTTTAAACTTCTAGACCCAGCAAGGTTTCAAACAGGATGAACTATAGCTTGTTATTTTCTTTTTTACTTTAATGTAGTTGAATATTACTCTAGTTTGTTTTGAACGTGCAACATCACAACAGTCCTTTATGGAGTAGCAGAGGCTGCTGTTTTTGGACTTTATTTTGGGGGTTAAAGGACTGCCCTTTAGCATCGATTATTTAATTGTGTCACTATAAACACTTCTGATTAATTTCAAGTTTCCAACTCATGTTTGATGGGTCATTATTTTATTTAGCAATGGGAACTTGTTAAAATAGGCTACATTATATTAAGGCAGAGACTGGCAACAAAGTGATTTTCACAGGTATGCGGGATTAACAGGTGAGGTAAAACATGACCTGGAGTCCCGAACAGGAGCCGTGCCAACAGGAAGCAGAGATGGCGGCCATGAAAGGAATAATAATTTTGATAGATGAGTAATCTAATGACTATTTTTTTTGATTAGTCAACTACCAAAATAATTGTTAGTTACAGCCCTACTATTTATATATGTATATTTACTGTTTGTATACCTAATTCCTTTATCTTATTCATTATCTTAGTTAAATAGATAGCCTTTATTGTCATTATACAAACAAATGTACAATGAGATTTAAGTTAGTTATTATTGCTCTGAGTGCCGCTATCCCTTTGCTGCTCCAATCCTGTATATTTTCCCATTGTGGGACTAATAAAGGTTCACCTAATCTTTTTTAGTTATATATTGTGACATTAAATATGAAGAGTACTTGATTAGGGCACAAATATTTTTTGTATTGAGATAGCAAAACTCTAGTAAAACTAGAGGGCACTCAGAGAGCGCGTACCTCTTCCAAGGCTCCATCCCTCCCTCCCTTTGTCCTCCCCTCCGTCCCTTTGTCCACCCATATCGCCATCCATCTGTACATTAAGAGATAAGAGCCTTGGAGGAGGTATGCATTTTGAGATCATCACCAAAATCTAATTCAATTCAATTCAATTCAATTCAATTCAACTTTATTTATATAGCGCCATTTCACAACAACAGTCATCTCATAGCACTATCAACTGAAGGGGGGACCCCCACAGTTGCAGAAAGACCCCAGCAATCAGGCGATCCCCTGTGAGCAAGCACTTGGCGACGGTGGAGAGGAAAAACTCCCTTTTAACAGGAAGAAACCTCCAGCAGAACCAGGCTCAGGGAGGGGCAGTCATCTGCTGCGACTGGCTGGGGGGTGAGGGGATAGAGAAGAAGAAAAGAACAGACATGTAGAGAGCAAACAGCACGATGGGGACTCAATCTATGGGAGAGAACAAACAAATGTTAATGACCAGCAAAAAAAAAATATTTCATAGAGAGTGAGGAAAGGAGTGAGGCCTAGTGCATTACTGGAGGTCCCCCGGCTGACTAAACCTATTAGCAGCATAACTAAGGGAGGGTTCAGAAACACATGATCCCTCCCTAATTGTAGGCTATATCAAAAAGGTAGGTTTTAGCCCTATTCTTAAAAACAGAGATCGAGTCTGACTCCCGAATCCAGATTGGCAGCTGATTCCACAGGAGAGGAGCTTGATAACTGAAGGCTCTGCCTCCCATTGTACTTTTGGAGATTCTAGGTATTACAAGTAATCCTGCATTTTGGGAGCGTAGTGCTCTGTTAGGATGATACGGTAGTATCAGATCTTTTAAATAAAAAGGAGCCTGATTGTTTAAAGCTTTGTAAGTAAGAAGAAGGATTTTAAACTTAATTCTAAACTCTATGGGAAGCCAATGAAGGGAGGCCAGAACCGGAGAGATATGATCTCTCTTTCTAGTACCTGTTAAAACTCTTGCTGCAGCATTTTGGATCAGCTGAAGACTTTTTAAAGATGTTTTAGGACAGCCTGATAATAAAGAATTACAATAATCTAATCTCGAGCTAACAAAAGCGTGGGTCAGCTTCTCAGCATCACTCTGAGACAAGATGCTCCTAATCTTGGCAATATTACGCAAATGATAGAAGGCAGTCTTAGAAACAAATTTAATATGTGAATTGAAGGACAAATCCTGTGTTCAGTGTGCCATTACACACCTTTCCTGAAAACTTGAATGAAAGGCGCTATATAAACGCAATCCATTATTATGATTATTAACAGACAGAGAAACGACAGCAAAAACAATGACTACATTATATGACTACATAATAACAATAACAAGACTGTCATAATTATATTGACCATACATTGAGGCTGGGCAATTCCACCTTAAACCAACATCATGGTTTATTGAATCTTTCAGGTCATTTTTTTTTTCCCCTTCTCTCCTCTCCATTACAGTTTTGTAGTGATCCAAGCTGCGCACTGTTTTTTTCTCCTCTCATTACTTATTTCCCACAGCTGCGGCTTCGTCCACATCTGCTCTCTCTAATCAAGCAGCCTTTAAGTAGAGGGGCCCTCCACTCCTGCACGGAGACGTCAACTTCTGTATGTGGTCTAGAGTGCTCCTTGCCACTGTGTGCAGCTACTCCAGCTCCCCACTATGACCCTCTCCTCCTCCGTGGGACTTCGTAAGCAACCTCATTGTTCATTCCTCTTCCCCTCATTCTCCTCTGTGTTTTTGGACTTACCTGTGCACAGGTGGACCATCCTCCTGGTGGACTGGAATCATACCTGCGGCGGACCAGGATCTACTCGCTGGGCTTGGAGCTCCCACTCTCCCTTCACCTCCCTGTTAGTGCACGTAATCATTTGGACTGAATTGCTTCCCCATCTCACCTTGGCCGAGACGTTTTCCCCTGCACAGCTCACTGTAAATATCTGCTCAAGAACCCATTCACCTTCACGGGACTGCTCCAATCCGGAGGAAGATGTGGAGCCACTGGTAGCTCTCAGCCTGCTGCTCTACACTCTGTAAGACTATTATTAATATACCAATTGTCCCACTGTGTGCTGCAGACTGCTCATCTCTCTCTCTCTCTCGCTCCCTTTCCTTACAGGGTTGTCAGACTCCCCTCGCCGTTAACACTTGCTCACAATAAAATCGTTATAATCTGTAACTGAGTTTGTCGTCTGCTTCTGGGTCTGAACACTAAAACAATGTCAAGTTTACTGAAAAGGTTCATAATTATTAAGCAATATTACACAACAATGCAGTATCATACCATTTTTTTTGTAGTTGTCAACTACAAATTTACATTGTTTGATGCAGCAAAGTTCAGCCTCCACTGTTCGTCACCTACTGTTGTCATCTTCCTGTACCGGCATCCTATGTCCCGCCCTTCCTTTTGTAACGGCAGCAGCTGTGTTTGTTTGATCCATGTGAGAAACATGGCAATTCTTGTGACTGTTGCAATTTCCCCGCTATATATGTCAACAGTGACACCCTTTCTAGTATTTGACCTTTGGTTGTACAGCAATGCCTCCCAAAGATTTGTTTTGGCAGGTATATATATTCACAGCCTGGCTCTGTGTGCCAGGCAAAAGTTGTTTACTTTGTGTCTGGGGGAACTCCCAACCCGGAAATGACCTTTGACCTCTGGGGAATCCCTTGGGAACTCCCTGCCTTTTATTTATTTATTCCCTCCATATTTTCTTTTAAAACCCAGGTTTGGAAATTTGTCCTTTGAGATTTAAGAATTATTGAAATAATTTGCCATCAAAAATACATGAGGTATAAGATTATTCACAACAGGAAGTAGACGATTTTGAGACTTCCTGCCCAGCAGAATAGGACAACGGACAGATTTCAGCATGGCTGGCTAAGACAGAAATCCAAAGCCATCCAGTTGCTTACCTCAGCCCAGGTAGGGTGAAACTGTCATAATGATGAAATAATCCCTCATAGCCAATTATCTACCCGATATTTTGTGGATTGTTTGAGAGATGATGATATTTTTGAAGTTTGTTGAAGTGTGACTAGACCATGTGACTGTCAGGGGTAATCCATTGCCTATGTAACTTTTCACCTAGTCTCCATGCATGTGCAAAAAACTGTAATAGTTGTGAAAAAGTAATTTTTGAAGCTTCATTTTGTGAATAGGGATGTATTTTTGACTTGAAGTAAATGCAGTATCATTCTGGTCGATCACTGCTACAACTTCCGGCCTGCATGGCTTTGGTAGTTCATAGAAGTGCAAATCTGGCAGTCCTTATTTACTGGATGCCTAGTTCTAGTCAATTTTATTGTTATGTTTTTGAATTGACATCTTGACTTTAAATTAGCTGAAATACCAATTTACAAGGTATTTATTCCGGGCTATTAATTGCAGACAAATGTGAGAGCCTGCAAGGAATTTCTGCCCTCGGAAGGCTGCGACACGGCAAAGTGGTCAGTGAAATGTTTAACTCTGTTGAAGTTTAATGATGGTTGTTTGAATATGCACATGTTCAAAGAATAGAAACTTTTTGTGTGTGTTTCTAATATGAAAATCTGATGTGCACAAGCCATACAAATTTAAATGTGGATTTGATAATCTGTTGTATTTGTTTACAGTAAATGCTGCATAATTTTTGCTGGTAGCTTTCTTGCAACAACTCAGTAAACCTAAGAAATCTATCAATTTGAGATCATAAATGTTTACATTTGTGTGTATGCAGTATGATTTAATTTCTGTAATACTAGAATTTTGTGTCCACAGCTAAAATAATGTTTCTTGTGTTTGATATGTTTCAGTCTTTACGGTGTTTGATGCAATTAAAGTCAAAAGCAAGGACATTAAAGATGTGTCAAACATCAGTTATTGCACACCAAAATGCAGCTCATAATCTGGGGCCGGAACAGTAAAGACACTAGTAAAGACACTAGTAAAGACACTACCTCATACTCATCTGTACCAAGTCATCGTGGACGAGCGTGGGTGTGCAAGCAAAGAACGCTGCAGATTCAAGAGGTTGGGTCGTGCCGTGTCATGGAGATCGTGATGGTGACATCCTGTCGGTACCACTCACCAGTGTGCTAAGTGCTAGTATATGACAATTAAGTAAGAGACATTCACTTTTCTGCTACAGCCTGTAAGTGAAGGACATGTATCCAGTGATTGAACCTTGAGGACACATTTTAAGTCAAGTCAAGTTAAGTTCGTGTTTCTCAAGTGCAAAGTCAAGTTTATTAGTCACTGAATACTGTGTTTATTTTGTGCTGATGTTGAGAGAAGTGTTTGCATTATTCTGTTTTCATTGTACATGTACTGCTTGTGCACATCCTGTTGCTAGCGTATTTCAATCAGTATTTTTGAACATCAATTTAAATCAGGCTAGTAAGATCAAGTAAGATCAAGGGCTGAGGTAAGGGCTGGTTGAGCTTCAATTCAATGATATAAGTATATTTCAAGATTCCTCAAATTTAATTCAATTTTGAATTAATCAAATCAAGTACAAGTTCAAAGTATTTAGGGAATCATATACCCCAAAGATAAGAATTCCCTAATTCAAGTATAGTTTCCATTCAGTTATTTTGAGTGGAAATTTTGAGGTAAACATAAAAAACACATTGTGTTTCAGGTTTGCATAATATTTTTTATCTCCAGGTTTTCACTCAAGAAATCTGGTTGGTGAATTATTCAAAGAGGTAATATAAATTACCATTTCATTTTTTGTCCCATTTCCTCACTATTTTCCATAAACACTGTACTGCAACAAAATGGCTGCAGCTACCAAAAATGCAACTGAGCAAGAATTGCGAGAGCAGATCACAGCTGCCAAAGAGCAATTACAAGCCATAAATGCTGACTTGGCAGTTGAAACCTTGTCTGAGGAAGAGCGAGCTCAACTCAACACTGATGCAGAAACAGTATATGATGCAATAGAAACTCTTGAAATGGAGTTGGCTACAATCAGTGAACAAGAAAAGAATAATGGTGACAAGAAGCAACCAGAAGAAGAGAATGCGGTGGCTGGAATCCAAGAAAAAGAAGATGCAAGTGATCCAGAAGATGGCGCCACTGGCAAGACTAACCAGAACACTGCACAAACAAAACTCAGGCATGTCCCACTTCATGAGCTGAAGCAAAGACGAGAGACATGCATGAAGAGACTGAAAGAAGTCAGGCGGTTGGTGAAAGCAGAGGGAGAGGATAAGTCTGTCTCACCAGAGATTTCTGCTGAATACGACAGCCTCAATGACAAAGTTGCGACTTTAGATGCTGTCATCAGTAAAAAGGAAGAACAAGAAGCACAGGTAGACAGAGCAAACAAAAAGTTTATGCGAACATACAGTAAAGTAAAGAAGGCTGTGTTCGCTCTTTTTTATGCATACAAAGATGAGGTCTTGGACACAACTGAAGATGACTTGGAAGACCTGATTCGCCTGGACAAAGAAATGACAGCTACATATGAAGCCTGTCGAGATTTGTGCCCGCCAGACAACGAGATGCGGCGCAAAGTCGACAGCGCTAAGCAAATGTGCTCAGACATGGCGAAAGCCTTGAAACAAATTGGAGAGAATCCAATGATGGCAGACGAGGAGAGAAAAAGCCTTCTCAAGACTACTTGGGGAATGAATTATTCCAGGTCTCTCTTTGGAAGCAAGTTAGACTATGAGTCTGATATTTCTGCCAAGTCTAAAGTCTCCATTCAGTCAAAGGTATCTGTAAGTGCACAGATTTCAGAATCTTCAACAGGCTCTTCAACAAGATCAAGTAATGCCTCAGAAAAGGCCAGGAAGCTGGCTGAATTGAGCGCTAAGCGAAAGTGTGCAGAACTTCACGCAAAGATAAGGAAATACAAGGTGGCCTTGGAAAGTTGTCATGAACAATTAGAAATAGCAGAAGAAGAGGAAAGAGTCCAAAAGTCAGACGACATCTCTTGTTGCAGTGACAAGCCTAGTAAAGGTTATCTGAATCCAGAGGCACCTGCTTTTTCTCCTGAGGCCAGATCACCAAGAGCTGAAGATTGCGCGAGCCAAGTAGAGTCACAGTTGGCCTTCATCGCCCAAACATTCTCAGATAGCGTCAGCAAATCAAGGCTGCCTGTCCCCACACCTCCTGTGTTTGATGGTGACCCACTCAAGTTCATCAACTTTCGCAAAAGTTTTGTGACACTTGTTGAGAACAAGGGAATTCCACCATCAGACAAGCTGTATTATCTGCAGCAGTACCTTGCAGGAGAAGCCAGAGCGGCAGTAGAAGGTTGTTTTTTCGGAAGTGATGAAGCTGCCTACAACCGTGCATGGACCACGTTGGAAGAGCGGTTCGGACACCCCTTCACCATTCAACTCTCCTTGAGAAACAAGTTGAGAGACTGGCCCAAAGTAACAGTCAAAGATAAGAAAGGTCTTCAGGATTTCAGCGATTTCCTGAGCACCCTCAAAGAAGCTATCCCCTACGTGAAAGGTCTTGAAGTTTTGAACGATTGCGTCCAAATCCAGGAAACAGCAGCCAAGTTACCAGAGTATTGTAACACTAGGTGGACACGGCGTGTTACAGAAGACATAGATGTTGGAAAGGGCTACCCTTCGTTTCAAGAATTTGTCGACTTCGTAGCCAGAGAAGCCAGAGTGGCTAACAACCCTATATGCGTGGTCGCTCAAAACCAAGGCAAGTTGCCAACCGCGAATAGAGGAAACGAGTCTAGGGCAAAGACGATACGAGCACCTGGCATTACTCATGCCACCAACACCAGTGCTGAAAAAGAAACCCCTAAAAGTGGAGCCAAGAATTCTCCAGTTTGCACCTACTGCGACAAAGATCACCTCATCTACAAGTGCAATGCTTTCAAAGAGTTGCCTTATGATGACAAAATACAAAGCATTCAAAGCAAGGCCCTTTGCTTCAAATGTCTCAGACGTGGCCACACATCAAAGAAGTGCCTGGTTAAAGTGTCCTGCAACACGTGCAAAGGCAAACACCAAACTCTGCTGCACTTAGACAAGAAGAAAGCAGACACAAAGCATACAGAGTCAGAAGCCGACAAAGATGAAAACACATTTGAATCTATTTCAAACAAAACCAACCAAGATTACATGGAGAGTTATACTTCAATGATCGTACCTGTTTGGGTCAAGACAGGCCAAGCTGGCTTGCAAGAAGTATTGGTTTATGCACTGATTGATACCCAGAGCGACAGCTCCTATATCACAGAGGATCTGGCAGCCAAGCTGTGCATGCCACATGAAACAACAAGAATGAAGATAACAGCTATGACATCTTCATCGGTGGTCTATTGTAAGAAGTTCTCAGACATCAAACTGAGAGGATACGACTCGACTGTCGAAGTCCGAGTCAAGTCGTGCTACACAAGAGACCACATCCCTCACAACAGGGAGCACATTCCTTCAAAGGTAGCGGCAAGTATGATGCCTCATTTGGCTCGAATAGCCCCCTTCATTCCTCCTATTCAAGACTGTGAAGTGGGACTGCTCATTGGATACTCCTGCCCACAAGCACTCAGACCGGTGGAGATAGTCTCCGGAAATCCCGAAGAAGCCTTTGCTGTGAAAACAGACTTGGGATGGAGCATCATTGGAGACCCTTGTTATGAACAAGGCAACAATGGCGTATGCCATAGGATTGTCGCCAAAGAATTGATAGTGCCACCACCCTGTGAGATCCTGAAGGTTCCCGACCAAGATTTCAGCGACACCAAAGATGAAGCGAAGGAGCTAATCTGCCAGGCCACTGAAATATGCAAAAAGGGCAAAGTTAGACTCCATAAGTTCCTGTCGAACAGCATAGACGTCCTGGAATCTATACCACCTTCAGAAAGAGCCACTACCGTCTCCGAAACAAACTTGGAACTGGAACCTCTCCCAGTTGAGCGCACACTTGGAACAAGATGGGATGTTCAAAATGACTGCTTCAGGTTCAAGATAACACTACAGGATAAACCCAACACAAGAAGAGGCATCCTCTCTACAGTCATGTCAGTCTATGACCCAAATGGATTTGTTAGCCCTGTGGTGTTGCAAAGGAAAAAGATCCTGCAAGAACTGTGCAAGCAAAAGAAATCCTGGGACGAACCCGTCGAGCCTGTCATAATTGAACGGTGGGAGAACTGGAAAGACCAGTGCAAAAGGTTGTGCTCTTGCTGCCGGTTAAAGATTAGGTGACATTGTGAAAATCTTTATGTTGGCATGACTTTATAGTCTTCCATCATAAAGATTTTGGTGGGAGTGTAACGGCAGCAGCTGTGTTTGTTTGATCCATGTGAGAAACATGGCAATTCTTGTGACTGTTGCAATTTCCCCGCTATATATGTCAACAGTGACACCCTTTCTAGTATTTGACCTTTGGTTGTACAGCAATGCCTCCCAAAGATTTGTTTTGGCAGGTATATATAGTCACAGCCTGGCTCTGTGTGCCAGGCAAAAGTTGTTTACTTTGTGTCTGGGGGAACCCCCAACCCGGAAATGACCTTTGACCTCTGGGGAATCCCTTGGGAACTCCCTGCCTTTTATTTATTTATTCCCTCCATATTTTCTTTTAAAACCCAGGTTTGGAAATTTGTCCTTTGAGATTTAAGAATTATTGAAATAATTTGCCATCAAAAATACATGAGGTATAAGATTATTCACAACAGGAAGTAGACGATTTTGAGACTTCCTGCCCAGCAGAATAGGACAACGGACAGATTTCAGCATGGCTGGCTAAGACAGAAATCCAAAGCCATCCAGTTGCTTACCTCAGCCCAGGTAGGGTGAAACTGTCATAATGATGAAATAATCCCTCATAGCCAATTATCTACCCGATATTTTGTGGATTGTTTGAGAGATGATGATATTTTTGAAGTTTGTTGAAGTGTGACTAGACCATGTGACTGTCAGGGGTAATCCATTGCCTATGTAACTTTTCACCTAGTCTCCATGCATGTGCAAAAAACTGTAATAGTTGTGAAAAAGTAATTTTTGAAGCTTCATTTTGTGAATAGGGATGTATTTTTGACTTGAAGTAAATGCAGTATCATTCTGGTCGATCACTGCTACAACTTCCGGCCTGCATGGCTTTGGTAGTTCATAGAAGTGCAAATCTGGCAGTCCTTATTTACTGGATGCCTAGTTCTAGTCAATTTTATTGTTATGTTTTTGAATTGACATCTTGACTTTAAATTAGCTGAAATACCAATTTACAAGGTATTTATTCCGGGCTATTAATTGCAGACAAATGTGAGAGCCTGCAAGGAATTTCTGCCCTCGGAAGGCTGCGACACGGCAAAGTGGTCAGTGAAATGTTTAACTCTGTTGAAGTTTAATGATGGTTGTTTGAATATGCACATGTTCAAAGAATAGAAACTTTTTGTGTGTGTTTCTAATATGAAAATCTGATGTGCACAAGCCATACAATTTTAAATGTGGATTTGATAATCTGTTGTATTTGTTTACAGTAAATGCTGCATAATTTTTGCTGGTAGCTTTCTTGCAACAACTCAGTAAACCTAAGAAATCTATCAATTTGAGATCATAAATGTTTACATTTGTGTGTATGCAGTATGATTTAATTTCTGTAATACTAGAATTTTGTGTCCACAGCTAAAATAATGTTTCTTGTGTTTGATATTGTAACGTCGGGGCCATTTTAAGGGGGCCAGGGATTTCCCAGCATGCTTTGCCAGTTTGAAACGTTACTGTGTGTGTTAAATGTGTTATTTCTGGGTTATACTGCTGTGTCATTATAACTGCATTATAATGACCCAGCCGTGTTTAGCAGGATTAGGGCAAGATGTGTATCATGTGTGTGTAACCGTAATGTAAACAGAGGTCTGTGGGAATGACCTCCACTGCTCTGCGTACTAAGTGGAGGTCGGGGGTTGGTGGTGTGTAAATAAAGCCTGTTCATCACAACCATCTTGCTCCTCTTTCTTTGTGTGAACCCTGCTACGTCACACTGGTGTCAGAAGTGGGATGGAGCAAATGGAAGCGATCAGAATGGAGATCCAGCAGCTGGAGCAGGCCATTGCTCAGCTGATGATGGATGATGAGACCGAGGCATCACCACCGGGAGCCCGGAGCCGGGACGAACGGAGCGGCGGACCTGACGGGGCCAGCGCACCCCGCCTCCTGTCTTTTTCAAGACAGAGCGGGCAGAACAGAGCAAACGTTCCACCCTTCTTAGGACAGCACGGGCTGGCGACCCCACGGCGATCAAGGGTGGCGATCGATCAGGAAACGACCACCCCACCTGTTCGGCAGCGGGCCAAGATTCCCCGTTTCAACGGCGAAGCCACATTAGATGACTACCTGACACAGGTCGAGCTGACTGCGGCGCTGAACGGCTGGTCACCAGAGGAAACCGCCGTACAGGTCGCGCTGGCCTTGGAAGGGAAAGCCCTCTGCACGCTCTCTGATCTCCGGCCCGGGGAGCACCACAGCTGGCCAGCACTACAAGGGGCGCTCCAGAGACGATTTGGGAGAATAGCGGACGCTGAGCACGCCCAAGAACAGCTGACCCGCCGCCGCCGGAACCACCAGGAAAAATTAGGAGCCTATGCTGCAGATATATGGCTGTTAACCCGGCGCAGCTACCCAGAGTTCGCGCCGGAGGCAGTAGAGAAGCTCGCCCTCCGGAGCTTCATCCAAGGTCTCCGCCCGGCCCAGCTCCAGAGCCACGTACGGCTCCACGCCGCGAGCGACTGGAAGACTGCAGTGGCAGAAGCAGAGCGGGCAGAGCCGCTAATAAGTCGCACCGCTGAAGCAGCAACGCACAGCCGGAGAACCTACCAGGCTACGGTGGAGAGCGAGGGGGAGGAGGAGGAATTACGGCAGACCACAGCGGCGCGTCCACGGAGAAGATGGCCTCGGCGGCGCGAGGAAGGGTGCTTCCGCTGTGGAGAGATGGGACACATCGCGCGATACTGCCCCGCACCCACCCCACGACAAACCGGCCCCTCGCCGGCGTTAAACTAGAGCGAGGTGGCGTGAACGGGGACAGGCCACCTCCAGCAGATGTTTCCCCCGAGGAGCCGGCACCGCGCGTGGGCCGAGTTGGACACTCTCCAGGGATCTATCTACAGTGCAGCTTGGGGAAGACGTCGATCCGGGCCCTGATTGACACCGGCTCTACAATCTCCTTGGTTCGACCGGGCGTACTGCCGGGCACGAGCAAGACGGCTCCGCGGGGGTGGGAACCCACCGAGCGCTGCGTCACCACAGCTACCGGTGAGCGCGCCCGACTGAAGGGGCGGAGAGTGCTGGTGGTGGGGGTGGCCGGTCAGAACATAAGACACCCGTTCTGGCTGGCTGACATCCAAGACCCCTGTATTATTGGACTAGACCTGCTCACAGCCTGGCGTGCCAAGATCGACACCACCGGACCTTCCCTCCAGCTGGGAAACCGGACCATCACGCTCCACAGCAGAACCCAGAGAAGGGACACGGGGGCACGCACGATCGAGGGATCGCCAAGACAGACCGGACCAGGCAGGTCACCGCGAGGACTGGACACGATGACGTCACCAGCGCGGACAGAGGGAGCACGAGCACACACAGGGACAGCAAGGGGAGGGGTCAACGTGTCAGCGGAGACGCAGCAGGCAGTGGAGGAATTATTTCAGCGGAGCTGCAGCGGGCTGGACCCGGAACAGAGACGCCAGCTGCGGGAGCTATTGGACTATTACGTGGGTGTTTTTGCTGCGAAGGATGAGGAATGCGGCCGGACCGGGTTGGTGCAGCACGAGATCGACACCGGTGAGGCCAGGCCGATTCGACTCCACCCACGCCGGCTGCCCTTTTCAAGGCGGGCAGCGGCGGAACAAAAAGTGCGAGAAATGCTGGAGGCAGATGTTATTGAGCCCTCTAACAGCCCCTGGGCAGCGCCTGTGGTGCTGGTCAAGAAGAAGGACGGGTCGTGGCGGTTCTGTGTGGATTACCGACGCCTGAACGATGCCACCAGGAAAGATTCCTACCCCCTGCCCCGCATCGATGACGCACTGGACCACATCGCCGGCTCCAGCTGGTTCAGCTCGCTGGATCTACGCAGCGGCTATTGGCAGGTAGAGCTGTCACCCGAGGCCCGCCAAAAAACAGCCTTCTCCATCGGGCAGGGACTGTACCAGTTTAAAGTGATGCCGTTTGGACTCTGCAACGCTCCGGCCACCTTTGAACGCTTGATGGAGCGAGTGCTGGCTCACGTGCCGCGGAGTCGCTGCGTTGTTTACCTGGATGACCTGCTGGTGCATGCAGCTGATTTTGACAGCGCCCTGTCAAATCTCCGAGAGGTGCTGGGAGCCATCCAGCAGGCGGGGTTACGGTTACACCCTAGGAAATGCCACCTGTTCCGGCGAGAGACCACCTTTTTGGGCCACGTCGTCAGCGCAGCGGGGGTCGCCACTGACCCGGAAAAAGTGGCAACAGTGAGAGACTGGCCGGTGCCGCGGAACGTTGGAGAACTGAGGAGTTTTCTTGGATTGGCCTCCTATTATAGGAAGTTTGTGAAAGACTTCGCCACCATTGCCAGCCCGCTGCATCAGCTGACGCAGAAGGGACGCCTGTTCCAGTGGAGTGACAGCTGCGCTGCTGCTTTCTGCCAGCTTCGCGCAGCGCTCATCAGAGCCCCCGTCCTGCGGTATCCTGACCCGAGCCGCCCTTTCATTGTGGACACGGACGCCAGCAACCAGGGCATCGGGGCGGTGCTATCCCAGGAGGGAGAACACGGAGAGCAGGCAGTCGCTTTCTTCAGCCGCACTCTCAGCAGAGCCGAGAGAAATTACTGTGTGACCCGCAGAGAGCTGCTGGCTGTCATTCAAGGACTGCGTCACTTCCGCCCGTATGTGTACGGGGGGAGGTTCCAGCTCAGGACGGACCACGCTTCCCTGACCTGGTTGTTAAATTTCAAAGAACCGGATGGACAGTTGGCGAGGTGGCTGGAGGCACTGCAGGATTATAATTTCCAGATTGTGCATCGGGCAGGCCGCCTCCATGCCAACGCTGACGCGCTGTCTCGGCGCCCCTGCGCGACAGAGGAGTGTCGTCACTGTCAACGGGCTGAAGATCGGGACCAAATCGCCCCACGGGCTGCCGCTCTCCGAGCCGCTGCGAGCAGGAATCACGCAGCGACGCACAGCCCCTCCTCAGATGATCAGGCAGTTCTCCCCAGCGATGACGTCACAGAGGTTCTTGGCACGCAGCAGCTGCAGAGCGAGCAGGACAGAGACCCGGTCATTTCGCGGGTTCGGCAGTGGCTGGACGCAGGACAGCGGCCCGCCTGGGAGGTTGTGTCACCGCTGGACCCAGAGACTAAGGCCCTGCACTCCCAGTGGGCCAACCTCCGCTGTCACGAGGGCGTGGTGTATAGACAGTGGCAGACTCCAGCTGGGCAGCGGCACATTTGGCAGCTGCTGGTTCCTCGTCGACTCCGGCCCAAAGTACTCCAGCTGGTTCATGGGGCGGTAGGAGCGGGCCACTTCGGGGTGACAAAGACGCTGCAGCGCCTTCGGGCCCGGTTCTACTGGCCTGGCTGTCATCAGGACGTGGAGCTCCACGTTCATCGCTGCGACACATGCACAGCTCAGAAGGGACCAACTCAGCGATCCCATGCTCCCCTGCAGCAGTACCGGGTGGGAGCACCGATGGAGCGAGTGGGAGTGGACATCCTGGGCCCTTTCCCGACCACGGACCGGGGGAACCGCTATGTGCTGGTCGCGATGGATTATTTCACTAAGTGGCCAGAGGCGTACGCGGTCCCGGATCAGAGCGCCGCTACGACGGCATCAAAGCTGGTGGATGAAATGTTCTGTCGTTTTGGTGCACCGGAGGAGCTGCACAGCGATCAGGGTCGGAACTTCGAGGCGGAGGTCTTCGGAGAGGTCTGCAAACGGCTGGGCATCCGGAAGACCCGGACCACCCCACTGCATCCACAGAGCGACGGCCTGGTCGAACGATTCAACCGGACCCTCACCACCCAGCTCGCTATCCTAGTGGACCAGCGACAGCGAGACTGGGACCTGCACCTGCCTTTTGTTTTGTGGGCGTACCGGACGGCAGCTCAGGAATCTACCCGGTGCACCCCTGCGGCGCTCATGTTTGGACGCGAGCTGCGCACACCGGTGGATTTGGTATTCGGTTGCCCCCCCGAGCCGGAGGTGGAAGGAAAACCCGGATTGGATTATTTTTTTTGTTTGAAAGAACGTCTCCACACGGTGCACGAGCTGGCTCGAGAGGCCCTGGCAGCGGCAGGGGGTCGGCAGAAGCGGGCATACGACTCCCGCTGCCAGGGGAGGGACTTTGCACCGGGGGATCGAGTCTGGGTTTTCTGCCCTGAGAGGAAGAGAGGACGATCACCGAAGCTGGCGAGCCAGTGGTCGGGGCCATGCGTGGTCCTGGAGAGACTGTCAGATGTGGTGTACAGGGTGAGGCTTAGAAAAAGGGACCGGGTTGTGGTCCTTCATCGTGACCGTCTCGCCCCGTATCGGCCATCTGCACCGCTGGTGGACGGACCGGAGCTTCCATCCCGGCCCGATACCCCGACCGAGACCCGGATGGACACTAGGGGGCCTGTACGTGTTGGCCACCGGCGCCGAAGACCGCCCCGACACCTGGATGAGTTTGTATTGGACTTTTAAATTGGACTTTAATTTTTCTGGGGACAGAAACCAGTCCAGGGGGGGGGGCAGTGTAACGTCGGGGCCATTTTAAGGGGGCCAGGGATTTCCCAGCATGCTTTGCCAGTTTGAAACGTTACTGTGTGTGTTAAATGTGTTATTTCTGGGTTATACTGCTGTGTCATTATAACTGCATTATAATGACCCAGCAGTGTTTAGCAGGATTAGGGCAAGATGTGTATCATGTGTGTGTAACCGTAATGTAAACAGAGGTCTGTGGGAATGACCTCCACTGCTCTGCGTACTAAGTGGAGGTCGGGGGTTGGTGGTGTGTAAATAAAGCCTGTTCATCACAACCATCTTGCTCCTCTTTCTTTGTGTGAACCCTGCTACGTCACAATATGTTTCAGTCTTTACGGTATTTGATGCAATTAAAGTCAAAAGCAAGGACATTAAAGATGTGTCAAACATCAGTTATTGCACACCAAAATGCAGCTCATAATCCGGGGCCGGAACACCTTTATTCTGATTGGCTGCTTTGAAAGGTCTGACATTGACGACCGCAGCTGTACAGTAGTCTGACAAGTTGAACGTTTTTCAGCCCTGAGCACCGCGACAAAAAGCGCCAAGGGCACTCAGCGCTGTAAATGCTGGACTACATAGAGAATAAATAGAAAATAGTCACCCACAGCAAGAAAAAACAGTTTGGTGGGCACGCCCCCTAATACATTTTCTGCAGTGTTTGGCTTCTGGGTTGCCGAAGCATGTGGCCCTATGCCATGACCATGCACGTAACTGACTGGACATGTCTTAAAGGGGCAGTACATGAAAAGCGCCAGATTAATATATAAAATAATATTCAAAAAATTCTTGCATCCACATCGTGATCCGAATCACCACCAAAATCTAGTCATCTGTTCCCCGTGCCATTATACAACTTTCCTGAAAATTTCATCAAAATTTGTTCATAACTTTTTGAGTTATGTTGGTAAAGGACAAACCAACCAACAGACAAACCATCCAGCACTACCAAAAACATTACCTCCGTCCTCCCTTGGTGGAGGTAATAATAATAAGAAGAAGACCCGTTATTAATAATAAGATGCCGACGGATGTGGACATGTTCCTCCAAGCGTTTGTGTTATGTATGGATAATACCTGGGTGAAGGATGAGGCAAGATGGACTTGGCGAACACAGCTTTATTGTTGTAACTGGTATGGCAGTTACACGGCAGGCACCTGGCGAAGGGCACCGGTCAAAGAGGCCACAATATGGTCGCCCCTCCCTTATATAGGGAGTGCAGTGCAGTGATGTGACGGGAAGTGCACGTCACCACATTGCACTTCACAATAAAGTACCGTTTCTTATACGTATATCACAGTTTGTTTTCAAATTTTGATCATGATATCCTTTTCGTGTCAGATCAAAGAGTACCGGGTTGTTTGATACAGAAAAATTCAGCGTCTCCACTGTCCGTAACCTACCGTTCTCATCTTCCTGTACCGGCGTCCTATGTCCCGCCCTTCCTTAATCCTGATTGGCAGCATAGAAAGGTCTGACATTGACGAGCACAGCTGTACAGTAGTCTGACAAGTTGAACGTTTTTCAGCCCTGAGCACCGCGACAAAAAGGCGGCTACCGCTCTGAGTGTTCCAGCGCCAAGGGCACTTAGCGCTGTAAATGCTGGACTACATAGAGAATGAATAGAGAATAGCAGATAGTAGAAAAAATAAATTTGGTGGACACGGCCCCTAATACTTTTTCTGCAGTGTATGGCTTCCGCGTTGCTGAGGCATGTGACCCTATGGCGTGACCACACAAGTAACTCAGTGGACACATCTTAAAGGGGCAGTACATGAAAAGTGCCAGATTAATATATAAAATAATATTCAAAAAAATTCCTGCATCCACATCATGATCCAACTCGCCACCAAATCAGATCCAAAATCTAATCATCTGCTCCCCGTGCCAACACCTTTCCTGAAAATTTCATCAAAATCCGTTCATAACTTTTTGAGATATGTTGCTAACAGAACAACCAACCAACCAACACCACTAAAAACATTACCTCCGTCCTCCCTTGGCGGAGGTAATGAGTATTTGAATTTAAACAATGGGGATTTTTTTAAAATCAAAAGCTGCATTACTTTTCTTTTTAACTCGAATTTAGGCTGTTAAGGTTTATTTGTGCAATGAAATCAGTTTTATACTTTTGATCATGTCTGCACATCAGAATGAGTTTCATTCACCTGTAGTTGCCATGGAAATAAAGAATTGTTTTTTATTTAAAGTACTCTTCTTCTGACCCAGGAAATTGTGATGAACTCCAAGTTGCTTTAAAGCAGTCTCAAGAGAGTTTCTCTGATCATGGTCTGTGGTTGTCAAAATGTCTGACAAAGTTGGCCCCACTCTGAGTGGGAACCCCCCTCCACCGGCGGTTGTAAAGCTTAAGAGGCCTGGGCGCGTAACCAATCAAGTCAAATGCAGTATCTGGAGAAGGTGGTAATCAAAGCTTTATTCCAGCATTCATACTCATGGCCTTTTCCTAAGCCAGTCAATGTAGTGGGCCTTGGTCTCCCAGTAAATATTAATTTCAACATTGCAGCACCACTATAAAATGTGTTGCTATGAACTGCAGGAATGAGCAAGTGCAGTTTTGTTTTGTTTCAGTGATGTTAAGCATGATATGAATTTGTGCTTTTTGTCTTTAAGGATTACTACACAGTTATCAAGAACCCTATGGATCTGGGCACCATTAAGAAGCATCTTGAGAACTGATATTATTGGCAGGCAATGGACTGTTTCAACTTGATGTTCACTAGCTGCTATTTATATAACAGGCTAAGAAAAATGTGACAGAATATGTACACAATACTGCAAAGTCCATTTCAAAACACTTTTTACAGAAATAAAACAGCTGAATTCATATTCACCCACTCATGATATACAGTAAGAGTACTTTTTTTACTTAATGCATTTGCTTTCCTTTTACAGTCTGGCGATGATGTTTTTATGGCACAGAAACTGGAAAAGGTGTTTCTGCAGAAAATATCTGAAATGCCCAAGGAAGATATAGTTATAGCAGCCAGCACAAAGGAACCAGCAAAACAAATAAAGATACATGCAGGTATGTAGCGGATCAATCCATTTTAACACACCATTCACTCCAACTTTATTCCATTCATCTACCATGACTCTTTTGGAAGAGTTAATATTGTGTTTGCAATAAACAAATTACACATGAATAATTTACATAGTTAAATAAAACTGATACTATAAGGACTTTATCAAAATTCAAACCTAAATTCGACTTTCAATGACCACTGTAGTATCAAAATTATTCAACCCCCTGAATAGAGAGCACACGTGCAAATCAGGTGTGGTCTCAAGTACATGTGATGTACTGTAACCAGTCAAGGGCTTTATTAGTTGCATCAGGTATGCTTGAGATAGAACACTTCAAACACCTGGGGGATATTCCAGAAATCAGGTTTAGTGGCTTACCTGGGTAAGTTAACTCAGAGTTTATGGTAACTCTTGAGTTTTCGGTTCCAAAAAGTCAGAGTATGTTTGTAGCTATGATAACAAAGGCTGTGAACATAACCTACTCCTGACTAGGTTATGTTCCGGTTATGTTCGGGGTGTGGGGAACCCACTCAGTAGTTACTCAGTAGTTTTCCCTCAGACTGAAGTGGCAGATCAAAGGTGGGGAGTGGGGGAGTGATATGTTAATGCAGCACCCCAGGTAGCAGAGAAGTGTTAGTGCTGTGATATAAAAGAGAGTGCCTGCAACCTGGTGGTGATGTTTTTCTGATTCTGGTGAATGTGAGAGAGAGTGGAATAAAGTTTCATCTGGTTGGAAAAGTTCGGCCTGATAATTCTCTCCACACTGGTGACCCTTGATGCACAACGGAACGCGAGGCGAAAACCCCGGAGACGACCCGGACGGGAAGTGCCAGCAACGTGTTAGAAAAATACCCGATTCTTTGATTGAAAGATCCGAGAACAAGCCGGAGAGTTCTTCAATTTTAAGGACGGTACATTTATTTAGAAGTCACATGTAAAGCAAGCAGCGCTGGGTGCAGCGTGACGCAGCTCCCTCTGGAGCGTCGCCACACTGACCAAGACTTCCGGGTGCACATTACATTTCTCTCATTGGGTTGGCCAATTGGACCAATCCCCTGTACAATAGGATGGGCTTGTATGCGACCGTCTGATTGGCTAATCTACCTATGGCGGGAACAGGCCATCCACTGAACATCACTTCGTTCTAGAATGTGCTATCAACAGTGTGCGTGGGTGTTGAGTCTGGGTGTGTAGCTAATGTGAAAGACCTGACTTAAGAGAGAGAGAGAGAGAGAGAGAGCTCTATAGCTTTGTCTCATTCCTGTTTTATCAGTTTACCATAACATAATTGTTCATAAGCATGCAAACAGAATTTGTAAGGAATATGTGTAGAGCATAATGGGAGATTACCTACAGAATTATTATCTTGGCACTAACTTTACATTAACCCTTTCAAACGCGTGCGCCTTTTCGGTCAAACTCCCAGACTTTTGGCTACACAACCCGAAGTCTTGGTTCCTTCACACCGAGGCCCAGTTTGCGCTCCGGGGAATAACGGCAGATGACACCAGATATTACTACATGGTCGCAGCCCTGGACGCACGTACAACTCAGCAGGTGGCAAGCCTTCTCCAACAGTCCCCAGCCCGCGACAAATACGGTGCTCTCAAAACCGCGCTGACCCAGCGCTACACGCTCTCAGACTGTGAGAGAGCGGAGAGGCTCCTGACGTGCTCCGAGTTAGGAGACAGGTCGGCGGTCGAATTGATGAAGAAGATGTTGGCGTTAATGGACACAGATGACGGGCATTTTCTCTTCGCCCACCTTTTCCTCCGGAACCTCCCGACAGCGGCCAGAGTGGTCCTTGCCAATTCGCCACTGCTGGCCGCGCGCAACTAACGGGCGCTAGCCCAGCAGGCAGATCGGATCATCCTCACTACCAGAGCCCTCACAGTGAATGCAGCGGCATCGGAACCCTGCGAGACGGCCAGCGGAGGCGAGGAGCCAGCGATGGTGGCTGCAGCAGGGGCCAAGAAGCACCGGAGAGACACGCTCTGTTTCTACCACTGCCGTTTTGGAGAGGACGTATGCCGATGTGTGCCACCGTGCCAATTCAAGTATTCGGGAAACGCTGGGATCGGCAGTCGGTAGCAGCTGCGACCGCCGGTGAAGTAAGCAAGCTGCTCTATGTGACAGACTCACGCTCAGGGAGACGGTTCCTCGTGGACTCCGGCTCCCAAAAGAGCCTTATCCTGCCGTCCTATGCCGACTGGCTGGCAGGAACTAGTGGCCCCGAGCTGACGGCCGCAAACGGCTCAGACATTAAGACTTTTGGAGAGAGGACACTGACTGTATCCTTGCACAGCCGTACATACCAATGGACATTCGTCATAGCGGCATGCAGCTTCCCCATTTTAGGCGCTGATTTTTTGTTTGCACACGGACTACTAGTCGATGTTGCTAACAGACGCCTGATTAACACAATGTCTTTTGATTCTCTCCCCTGTGCAGCTCGAGGAGCCGGGCCAACAACACTAGCCAACATCACAGCTCCAGGGGGTAAGTTCCACACACTACTCACCCAGTTCCCAGCACTCACAGTTCCGACGTTTTCAGCAACTGTCACTAAACACGGGGTGGAGCACTTCATTACCACTACGGGGCTCCCCGTTTTCACACGACCTCGGCCCCTGGATGCAGCTAAACTGGCCATAGCATGCAAGGAGTTTGCCAACTTGGAAAAGTTGGGCATCATCAGGAGCTCAAACAGCCCATGGGTATCCCTGCTACATATGGTTCCTAAGGCCGAGGGATCATGGCGACCTTGTGGAGATTTCTGCAGATTAAACAACGCCACAGCGCACGACCGCAACCCCATCCCTCATATTCAGGATTTTTCCGTTCACCTCACCGGGGCACGCATTTTGTCCAAGATAGACCTGGTCCGCGGTTACCACCAGGTCCCAGTGTGCGCTGAGGACATACCTAAAACAGCAGTAATAACCCAGTTTGGTCTGTTTGAGTTTTTACGCATGCCTTTCGGGCTAAAAGGTGCAGCGCAGACATTCCAACGCATGATGGATGCGGTGTTGCGCGATCTGCCATTTGTGTTTGTTTACGTGGATGACATCCTGGTGGCCAGCACGTCTGAGGACGAACACGTAGCCCACCTCAGGACAGTTTTCCAGAGGTTGGAGGAGCACGGGTTAATAAGCAACCCGGCGAAGTGCCAGTTTGGGGTGATGGGGATCGATTTTTTGGGACACCGCATCTCACCAGAGGGCGCAATACCCTTGCCAGACAAGGTGTGCGCCGTGGCGAATTTTCCCCGGCCTCAGACGGTCAGGGTGCTGCAGGAGTTTTTGGGGATGGTTAACTTCTACAATCATTTCCTCCCCCACGCAGCCCAGCTCATGCAGCCGTTGTACGCCGCACTTAAGAAACGGAAGCCAGCGGACAGAGTCGACTGGACTCCTGAGCGAGAGCACGCGTTTTCCGAGGTTAAAACAGCTCTGGCGAACGCCGCACTACTGGCACACCTGGACCCAGTGGCTAGGATAGCGCTCACTACCGACGCATCAGATGTGGCCATAGGGGCCGTCGTGGAGCAGTGCGTCGCCAGTTCTTGGCAGCTGCTTGCCTTTTTTAGCAGGTCTTTGCGCGACAATGAGCGTAAATACAGCGCATTCGACAGGGAGTTACTGGCTCTCCACCTGGCCATACGCCACTTCCGGTTCTGGCTGGAAGGGCACACCTTCACTGCGTTCGTGGACCACAAGCCACTTACGTACGCGATGGCCAAGGTTTCGGAACCATGGTCAGCCCAGCAGCAGAGACAACTGGCCGCGATCTCGGAGTTTACGACCAACATTCGACATGTGGCTGGTAAACTCAGCGTGGTGGCTGACTGCCTCTCGCACACATTAGTGGCCTCAGTCTATGTGGGGATAGATTACATGGCCATGGCCGCTGTGCAGATCGGCGATGCGGACGTTTGCGCGCTCCAGTCTGGACCAACAGGGTTAAGGCTGGAGAGCAGAGTGCTGCAACACAGGGGAGGGGGGGGCCTAGTCTGTGACGTCTCTACAGGCCGCCCGCAACTGGTGGTCCCACGCGCTTGGCACCGCTGCGTTTTTGAGTCAGTTCACTCCCTGGCGCACCCAGGAGTGCGTGCATCAGTCAAAATGGTGGGTGCAAAGTTCGTCTGGCCAAGCCTGCGCAAACAGGTGAAAGAGTGGGCCGCAGCCTGCATAGCGTGCCAACAAGCCAAGGTGCACAGGCACACGAAGGCCCCTTTGGAGCCGTTCCATATCCCGGCTAAGAGGTTTGACCACGTTCACGTGGCCCTCGTGGGCCCCCTCCCGCCATCGCAGGGGTTCACGCACCTCCTGACAGTGGTGGACTGCATCACGCGCTGGCCCGGAGCAGTCCCGCTCGCTTCCACCACGTCCGCAGATGTGGCATACGCTTTTTTGACAACATGGGTGGCATGTTTCGGCGCTAATTCGGACATCACGTCCAATCGGGGCCCGCAATTTGTTTCTGACCTCTGGTCCACCATGGCCCGGAGCCTGGGTGTCTCAATTCATCGCACAACCGCGTACAACCCCCAGGCCAATGGGTTATGCGAGCGTTTCCATAGGTCACTTAAAGCAGCGCTCAGAGCTTCGCTTATGGATGCAAATTGGGTGGACCGGTTGCCGTGGGTTCTATTAGGGTTGCATGCGCTGAACACTGATCCATCCCCACGTTCAAGACATAGCGCAGAGGCAGGGACGCTACCCGGCCCGCCACTGTCTTCCACACACTTCTGTGACAAAAACCTTGAAGGACGCGTTGTTCGTATTTGTCAGGCACGATGCCCACTGGACCACATTGCGCCCACCTTACGATGGCCCGTTCGGAGTGCTGGAACCCGGGGACAAACATTTTGTGTTAGACTTGGGGGGTCACCGGGAGACAATCTGTATAGACAGGCTTAAGCCCGCCTTTGTTTTAGCAGACGAGCAGGTGGTGTTAGCCCGAACTCCTCAGCGCGGAAGACCCCCATGGAGAACTCCCCCGGTAAATGAATCATCAGATCAGTCACACGAGCATGATGAAGGTGTCCCCCCCCCATTGTCCCCCCACAGACGGACACACCCCCAGGAACCCCCCATCAGCACAGCAGCACCTCGAAGCCAAAGACCCCCCATTACAGCAGCTATGGACGGAGGCTGAAGCCCAAAGGACATGGGGGTTAAGACTCAGTCTGAGACTCTGGGGGAGGGGGGGAACCCACTCAGTAGTTACTCAGTAGTTTTCCCTCAGACTGAAGTGGCAGATCAAAGGTGGGGAGTGATATGTTAAAGCAGCACCCCAGGTAGCAGAGAAGTGTTAGTGCTGTGATATAAAAGAGAGCGCCTGCAACCTGGCGTTGATGTTGTTCTGATTCTGGTGAATGTGAGAGAGAGTGGAATAAAGTTTCATCTGCTCGGAAAAGTTCGGCCTGGTTATTCTCTCCACAGGGGTTTCTTTAGAATATTTAAACTTAAGAGGAACCACATCCACAAACAGAAGTGTCAATGCGACAGACAGACAGACAGACAGACAGACAGAGATTTCTTGAATTATATATAGAGTGAAGTACATGTAGGTGGAGGTAATGCACCTGTAAACTGGTTGCCAACTGCCAATCAAATCTAAAAGAAGTGTGAATGCAGAGAATCAGAAAACTTGTCACTCAAAATCACTTTTAATAAAACAAACCATCACTAATTTGTTAACACACCTTCATTATTTCCTGAACAAACATAATTTCCCCTCTATCATTACATGCAGATATTTAATCTCCAAATCTATTTTCTGATTTTTTTCTATTGAAATAAATTTTGTACAGCCTTCATTCTGAATATTAGTGCATCTCAGTAAATTAGAATATCATGATTTGGGTAATTTAATTTAAAAAAGATAACCATTATCATCACAAATAAATTTAAAACAGCTTAAATATTTCACTGTATGTGTAGTGAAGGCTCACATTCCTGCACTGATATTTAAGGTGTTTTTTTTTTAATTTTGGACAGGAAGAAGTTCTTTTAATTTTCATCTGAAGCCTAATTAAACTTTTAAACTTCTAGACCCACCAAGGATTCAAACAGGATGGACCAACTTGTTATTTTCTTTTATTATTTAATGGAGCTGAATACTACTCTAGTTTATTTTAGATAGATAGATACATAGATAGATAGATAGATGTACTTTATTGATCCCAAACTGGGAAATTACAGTGTAACAGCAGCATGACAGTTGACAGCCAAACAACAGAAACACACACAACAGACAAAGGGATTACCCATGGAAAGTAAAAAAGAAACTAACACGACTATAGAACCTATATGCATCATAGCTTAATATATGATGATGACCCGTATAAACACATGAATCATCCCATTGCACAAAGAGGGACTATCAGGAGCAGAGTGAAATGTGAGGTACCAGTTAGTCTGTAAGGTGCAGTGTGGCAGCATAGCTATGACCAGAATACAACATCATAGTGAGTTATTGTACAGTGAAATTGCATGTGGCAGGAAAGATTTCCTGTACCTGGCCGTTCGACAACGAAGCTGTAGTAGTCTACTGGCCCTCCACTCCATCCTGCAGCACCTGGACTCCCCGGGAACCTACGCCAGGATCCTGTTTGTGGACTTCAGCTCCGCATTCAACACCATCCGCCCCGCTCTGCTCCGGGAGAAGCTGTCCCTGCTCAACGTGCCTGACTCCCTCTGCAGGTGGATCATCGACTTCCTGACGGACCGGAGGCAGCATGTGCGGCTGGGAAAGACTGTCTCAGACTATACTAGCATCAGCACCGGATCACCCCAGGGCTGTGTACTTTCCCCCCTACTCTTCTCCCTTTACACCAACTCCTGCACCTCCAGCCACCAGTCTGTCAAGTTGATCAAGTTTGCGGACGACACCACCCTCATCGGGCTCATCTCCAACGGCGACGAGTCCGCCTACAGGAGAGAGGTGGCCCAGCTGGCGTCCTGGTGCAGCAATAACAACCTGCAGCTGAACGCTCTGAAGACAGTGGAGATGATTGTAGACTTCAGGAAAGTCACTACTCCTCTGCCCCCCCTCACCCTCTCAGGCTCTCCCATCACCACTGCTGATTCCTTCCGCTTCCTAGGCACTACCATCACCAGGGACCTCAAATGGGAGCTGACCATCAGCTCACTCATCAAAAAAGCCCAGCAGAGGATGTTCTTCCTGCGGCAGCTGAGGAAGCTCAAGCTACCCACCAAGATGTTAGTGCAGTTCTACACAGCCATCATCGAGTCCATCCTCACCACCTCCATAACCGTGTGGTACGCAGGAGCCACTGCCAGGGACAGACTAAGGCTGCAGCGCGTCGTGCGCACTGCTGAGAAGGTGATCGGCTGCAAGCTCCCATCTCTCCAGGATCTGTACATCTCCAGGACCCGGAGGCGTGCTGGCCGGATCATAGCCGATCCCTCACACCCTGGTCATGTACTGTTTGCCCCCCTCCCCTCTGGTAGAAGACTTCGGTCCATCCAGACTAAAACCTCCCGTCACATGAACAGCTTCTTCCCCTCTGCCATTAGACTGCTGAACACTAAGTGACTCTCGTGCACCATGTACAGCAGCTCAACCAGACTCATGTCAATCATCACTGTTTTCTTCCTGCATTACCGACTGCACTATATAGTTCTCCACAGTATCTGCTGCTGGCTAATATATATTTTAACTGTTGACCAGTATCACTTAATCTTATCCTACACTTTATTACATGTATAGTTTATTTCTCTTATCTTATCATGTTTAATGTTGCAGCATTGTACCGAGACAAATTCCTAGTTTGTGTACTACATGAACAATGGCAATAAACCTGATTCTGATTCTGATTCTGATACTGGAGAAAGTGCTTCGCTGTCTATCTAGTGTGTGGTGGAGGGGGTGATCAGGATTGTTCATGATGGATCGCAGTTTATTTAGTGTTCTCCTCTCCACCACTGTCTCAAAGGTCTCCGGTCTGAGACCAATTACAGAGCCAGCCCTCTTGATAATCTTGTCAAGTCTGTTGGTATCTCTGGCCCTGATACTGCTACCCCAACAGACCGCAGCAAAGAAGATGGCGCAACAGTGAGCTGTGTGGAGTTTGCATGTTCTCCCCGTGTTGCGCGGGTTTACTCCGGGATTTCTCCGGTTTCCTCCCGCACACCAAAAACATGTAGGTTTAGGGCGCTCGCGCACGCAGCGACCAGCAGCCGGTGGCTTGTCACCAGACTGCAAAACCAAGTCTACCTATGGGTACAAATAAGTAACAAAAAAAAAAAAAAAAAAACAGTCTGGTAGAAAAGCTCCAGCATCCTGCTGCACACGTTGAAGGATCTCAGTTTTCTCAGGAAATAGTCTGCTCACCCCCTTCTTGTGCACAGCATCGGTGTTGGATCTCCAGTCCAACCCGCTGCTGATCCTGACACCCAGATATTTGTAGTCTTCAACCACTCCCACATCCTCCCCCCTAATCTGCAGTGGCTGAGAAGGAGCCTTCCTCTTCCTGAAGTCAATCACCATCTCCCTGGTCTTGCTGACATTCAACCTCAGGTGATTCTGTTCCGTCCACTCCACAAATCTGTCTACCAGTGCCCTGTACTCCCCCTCCTCTCCTCCTCTTATACACCCCACAACAGCTGAGCCATCAGAGAATTTTTGCAGGTGACATGACTCAGTGTTATACTGAAAGTCCGTGGTGTATAAGGTAAAAAGAAAAGGAGAGAGCACAGTCCCCTGTGGCGCTCCCGTATCACTAGCCACCACTCCAGACAAGACACTGCCCAGCCTGACAAACTGTGGTCTGCCTGTCAGGTAGTCGGTAATCCAGGAGATCACAGAGCTGTCAACCCCCATCCCCCGCAGCTTCTCGCCCAGCAGCAGTGGCTGGATGGTGTTAAAGGCACTGGAGAAATCAAAAAAAGTGATTCTCACAGTATCTCCTCCACCATCCAGGTGCTGATGGGCTCGTTGCAGCAGGTAGATGACAGCACGCAGTTACAACAGCCTTTATACATGACCCAGAGTACCGAACAGGAGCTGTGCCAGCAGGAAGCTGGGATGGCAGACATGAGAGAAATAATCGCGATTAGTTGACTAATCAAAAAAATAGTCGTTAGATTAGTCAACTACCAAAATAATCCTTAGTTGCAGCCCTAAGTGTGACTGTGTTTTTTGTAGATCAAAGTTCTTAACTTTATTGTGAGGCCCCGAAATTGACGTGTGTGTGTGTGTGTGTCTGTTTGTCCACGGGGAAGGGGGGGCTGTACCCAAATCTCGCCTAGGGCGCCAAAACGACCTGTGTGTGTGTATGTGTGTGTGTTTTTGAAAGAGATGTGAGTGTTCTGATATTTTTCGATAATCACGTGACCAATGGATGCATTTCAAAAGGTTAAAACCAACAAAAACACAAATTTTCAATGACCAATTTAAAACACCAAAATTATGCACAGGCTTAGAAATAATTAATGTTTGAGCCACAGTCCACCATTTACAACACATGTTGCCAACTCATCTAAAGGTGATGATAGTGGCATTTATTTTTGTCCCAGCTGCTGCCAGCACATTGGAAGATTTCTATGTCACCATATGGGTGTTCACCGGGGATCTGCCTTATCTCCACTGTACTTCATTCTCATCAGTCATTATGTCGTCACTCGTGATCTCCAGCAGCCAGCACCAGGAATGCTTTTCAACACCATCGATGCCATGCTCTTACCATATTTAATTAATGAATCCAAGGTATAGACACAGAAAGGCAGGTGGGTTTCAAGCAAATGTACGCATTTATTTAGAAAAAGCAAGGACAAAGCGTTCTCTCAGGTCGGCCACCTGGACTGAAAAGATTAATCCTTCCTAGGAGAAAGAGGAGGAGAGGCTGGGTGAGTTTTAAAGCAGAGCTATTTTGGATAAATATGAAAGTTGCAGTAATTATGCATGTTACCATAGAGTCTTATATCGTTTCCAAGGAGAAGCAGGTGAGAGAAATCCAGGTAAGTTTAAAGGGTTAATAACCAGGTCATCGGGGGGAGGCAAGCAGGCAGGTAGATGACTGGGTGAGCAGAAATGGAAGTCCAGAATAAGGGACTGAGGCAGCAGCAGGGGGAGCGGTGATCAATTGGGTATTTAGGTAGCTGAGGAGCAAAAACTACAATAGGTAACAATGCTTCTCCATAAGGCAAACTTCTAAGAATCTCTGGCAGGAGTTACCACGTGAGTGCAATTCCACAATGGTCTGAAAGGTAAGAGCAGCTGTTATAACAGCTGTTATACTGGAGGAACCCATCAGACACAGGTGGTCCAAATCTCATGGCTGCTCCAAGTCAACTTGCTCTGGACTCCTGCAAACCACAGAAGAGGTAGGGGGAGCCACAAAGAACAGACCCAGAACCAAACACAACAGAATAGGCAGCACTCACCCAGAAATCGGATCAGCCATAGAAGGCAAGATGGATCTCAAGCGACAAGACCAGGGTTGGAGCACAAGACTCATACAGTTCAGGCTATAGCTTAATTAATGAATATCTCAGAATGGACTGGAACAAATGTGGAACAATCCAAATATAGGCATCAACCTACCAAAAACCAATGCCTTCAAATACCTCTGATTAAGTATTTCAGTGGATGGTACCCTAGCCAGTTAATTTAATGTACAAATAAATTCTGCCTGGCTAAAGGGGCAAAAAACAACAGACACCATCTGCAGTAGAGAGATCAATGATTTCTTACAAATCTAAAGTATGCCACACCATTGAGTGTCCCTTCATCATCTACATCACTAGTTCCTGGCCCATAGTGAAAGGAGCAGTAATGGAGACAAAGGTGCTGCACTGGAGTTTAAGGTTTTCTTTAAACCTGGGTTCTGACTACCGTATTTTTTGGACTATAAGGCGCACTTAAAAGCCTTTAATTTTCTCAAAAATTGACAGTGCGCTTTATAATCCAGTGCGCCTTATGTATTAATTCTGGTTGTGCTTACTGACCACGAACCAATTTTATGAGGTACACGGTGCTCAAAAATCTGTCAAAAATGTTTTAGTACGACTTTGGTAAGCTACGAAGCCGAACCGCTTGATGGATTGTCGGAGCATTACTGTAGTCAGGAGCCTCGCGGAGTAATATGTGCTTCAACATAATGGCTGGATGGCTTTTTCCACAAATCTCCATCCCTATTGATCTGCCACTCCACGCGCGCCCATCTCACCGATACTGTCAAAACCCAAGTGAAGCAAACTAATTCGGAGCTTGCCATCATTCCGGGCAGATTAACTAAAGAACTCCAACCGCTAGATATTGGTGTCAACAGGTCGTTCAAAGTTAAATTGCTCGCGAGTTCCGCCACTTGCCAATGGATCGTGGATCGAAACTGCTCCTGTTTAGCTGTAATTAATATTCAAAAATGATATTTTCGGGACGAAAGAATTCAAGCGTCCCGGCATTTGTTTACTTCTCGGGGCCGCCGCTGGAAAGCGAGCTGTATCGAGTACCGAGCGAGTATCCTGGCCAATATGGCGATGTAAACAACCACGGACCAAAAAACGTACATTTGCTCGTGGAACAGGTTCATTCACACTCGCAGACAATCGCGCTATATGTGTCTATAATGACTATAGATAGGATTTTCTTTCCATGCACGCAAAAAAAAAAAAAAAATTCCCAGATCCGACTACGCGAGGTAGTCGATACCCAAAAGCCGATGGTGTATAGAACACGTATATTAGGATTTGTATGTGAAATTTCGGCATTGAAACTGCTCCCGTTTAGCTGTAATTAATATTCAAAAATTATATTTTTGGGACGAAAGAATTCAAGCGTCCCGGCATATGTTTACTTATCAGGGCCGCCGCCGGAGAGCGAGCCGTATCGAGTACCGAGCGAGTACCGAACGAGTATCCTGGCCAATATGGTGATGTAAACAGCCACGGACCAAAAACATTCCACCTGCTCGTGAAACAGGTCATTCACGCTCGCAGACAATCGCTCTATATATGTCTATAATGACTATAGATAGGATTTTCTTTCCATGCACGCAAAAAAAATTTTTTTCCCGGCTCCAACTACCTCGCTTTAATGCGCCTTATAATTCAATTCAATTCAATTCAACTTTATTTATATAGCACCATTTCACAACAACAGTCATCTCATAGCACTATCAACTGTAGGGGGGACCCCCACAGTTGCAGAAAGACCCCAGCAATCAGGCGATCCCCTGTGAGCAAGCACTTGGCGACGGTGGAGAGGAAAAACTCCCTTTTAACAGGAAGAAACCTCCAGCAGAACCAGGCTCAGGGAGGGGCAGTCATCTGCTGCGACTGGCTGGGGGGTGAGGGGATAGAGAAGATGAAAAGAACAGACATGTAGAGAGCAAACAGCACAATGGGGACTCAATCTATGGGAGAGAACAAACAAATGTTAATGACCAGCAAAAAAAATATTTCATTGAGAGTGAGGAAAGGAGTGAGGCCCAGTGCATTACTGGATGTCCCCCGGCTGACTAAACCTATTAGCAGCATAACTCAGGGAGGGTTCAGAAACACATGATCCCTCCCTAATTGTAGGCTATATCAAAAAGGTAGGTTTTAGCCCTATTCTTAAAAACAGAGATCGAGTCTGACTCCCGAATCCAGATTGGCAGCTGGTTCCACAGGAGAGGAGCTTGATAACTGAAGGCTCTGCCTCCCATTGTACTTTTGGAGATTCTAGGTATTACAAGTAATCCTGCATTTTGGGAGCGTAGTGCTCTGTTAGGATAATAGGGTAGTATCAGATCTTTTAAATAAAAAGGAGCCTGATTGTTTAGAGCTTTGTAAGTAAGAAAAAGGATTTTAAACTTAATTCTAAACTCTATGGGAAGCCAATGAAGGGAGGCCAGAACCAGAGAGATATGATCTCTCTTTCTAGTACCTGTTAAAACTCTTGCTGCAGCATTTTGGATCAGCTGAAGAACTTTTTAAAGATGTTTTAGGACAGCCTGATAATAAAGAGTTACAATAATCTAATCTTGAGCTAACAAAAGCGTGGATCAGTTTCTCAGCATCACTCTGAGACAAGATGCTCCTAATCTTGGCAATATTACGCAAATGATAGAAGGCAGTCTTAGAAACAAATTTAATATGTGAATTGAAGGACAGATCTTGATCAAAAATAATTCCAAGGTTCCTCACAGAGCTATTAAGAGAAAGAGTAACCGCATCCAAACTGAAAGTTTGATTTGGAAAGGTATTTGTAAGGTTTTTTTGGACCAACAAGAATGACTTCAGTCTTATCTGATTTTAATAGCAGGAAATTACAAGTCATCCAAGCTTTGATTTCCTTCAGACAGGCTTCTAACTTGGCTAATTGATTACTATCATCTGGCTTCATTGACAGGTATAATTGTGTGTCATCTGCATAACAATGAAAATGTATACAGTGCTTTCTAATAATGTTGCCTAACTGAAGCATATATAAACTGAAAAGAGTAGGGCCTAGCACAGATCCCTGTGGAACTCCATGACTAAGCTTTGAGTTGAAAGAAAACTCATTATTGACCTGAACAAACTGGAACTATCAGAGAAATAAGATCTAAACCACTGCAACGAAGTTCCATTAAGTCCAACACAGTGTTCTAATCTATCAAGTAGAATATTATGATCGATAGTATCAAAAGCTGCACTAAGGTCTAAAAGGACAAGTACAGAAACTAGTCCATTATCAGATGCGATGAGGAGGTCGTTAGTGACCTTCGCTAAGGCTGTTTCAGTACTATGATGGATTCTAAACCCAGATTGAAACTCTTCAAGTAAACCATTTCCCTGCAGGTGGTCAAATAATTGCATAGCAACAACTCTTTCTAAGATTTTTGAAATGAAAGGGAGATTAGAGATTGGTCTATAGTTAGCTAAAGCTTCTGGATCTAGCGTTGGCTTTTTGAGTAAGGGTTTAATTACAGCCGTTTTAAAAGCCTGCGGTACATGGCCTAAAGTTAATGAAGAATTGATTATATGAAGAACAAAGCTACCAATAAGTGGGAAGACTTCTTTAAATAGCCTGGTAGGAATAGGGTCTAAAAGACAAGTTGAAGGTTTGGATGAGGAAACTATTTTGTCTAACTCACAAAGGTCGATTGGAGTAAACTCATCAAGACAGACATCAATTGAAGGAGTTGTAGTAGTTACAGTATTTAAGTTAACTGTGGGAAGAATCTGATTGATTTTATCTCTGATGGATGAAATTTTATTATTGAAAAAGTTCATAAAGTCCTGACTAGTAAGCTCTAAGGGAATGCTAGGATTGTCCTGACTCTTTGTCAACCTGGCTACAGTGCTGAAAAGAAACCTGGGATTATTCTTGTTCTCTTCTATTAATGCAGAGTATTAACTCGTTCTAGCTTTTCTAAGAGATTTTTTATAAATTAAAAGATGATTTCTCCAAGCTAAATAGATTTCATCTAAATTAGTGGAGCGCCATTTTCTTTCTAATTGACGAGTCTTCTGTTTTAAGCTACGAGTTTCTGTGTTGAACCAAGGAGTTAGAAATCTCTGATTAGACTTTTTCTTTTTTAAGGGGGCCACCAAGTCTAGAGTCTGATGCAGAGAAGCTGTAACACTATCCACCATGTTATCAATTACAGAAGGAGCAAGCTGTCTATAGCTTATTTCTGTTGTGTTGACACATGGCATAGAGGAAACAATCTGCATAAATTTGGTAACAGCATCATCTGAGAGGCATCTACTGTAATAATATTTTTCTTTAGGAGCCAAATAGTCAGAAATAGTAAAATCAAAGGTTAACAGACAATGGTCTGACAGTACAGGGTTATGAGGAGACACTACAAGATTTTCTATTTCTATGCCATATGTCAGAACAAGGTCCAATGTATGGTGGAGGTAATGAGTAGAATTTCCTACTTTCTGAGAAAACCCAATCGAGTCTAATATTGAATTAAATGCCACATTAAGGCAGTCACTATCTACATCCACATGTATATTAAAGTCCCCTACTATAATTATTCTATCACATTTCAGCATTAATCAGCTAAGAAATCAGCAAATTCGGATAAAAATTCTGAGTAGGTTGATGGGGGACGATAAACTATGGCAAATAAAATTGGGTTTAACCTAAAATTGCTAAAGTGCCCAATACTGAGGACCAGGCCCTTAAAGGAATTATAACATGTTTTTTGCTTTACATTAACTAGTAATTTGGAATGGTAAATTGTTGCTACTCCTCCTCCACGATCAGAACTTCTGGGATTTTGACAGTTTAAATAACCAGAGGGAGTTGATTCATTTAAACCAACATAATCCTCTTGCCCTAACCAAGTCTCTGTAAGGGAAATTAAATCAATCTGATGATCAATTAACAGATGATGGACTAACAGAGACTTGGGAGTTAGAGACCTAATATTTAATAAACCACATTTAATTTTTAAATTATGAGGAGGAACAGAGACCAAATCATTCAATTTAGAGGCTTTATGTTTAATTTGAGTTTTACCAATATTTTGCTTAATCACTTTGGGATGCTTATATATTATATTTTTATTTGCTTTGGAGGGAGCAGACAATGATTCTCTGATGGGGAAGACAGGGGCTAATCCGGTGCGCCTTATGTATGAAAATAGACCATCAAATAGACCGTTCATTGATATTGCACCTTATAATCCGGTGCTCCTTATAGTCCCAAAAATACGGTACATCTGAAATGATATTTAGCAGCGATGCAAGGTTTCCTCCATTTTAGGTAAAAATGAGGAAAGCTTGTTTACAGTGGTATGGCCACTTTTTATGAGGCAAAAATAATTTGCTGGTGAAGAGGGGATTACAAATAAAACATCTAAAAGAATGTCCAAAACAGCACTGGCTTGACACCACAACAGTATGAAAATTGATGGTGTCCACATGTATCAAGTTCATGAGAGACAGTGGGACAAATGCTGAAGAAAAAGAAGAGACCACTACATACTGCATTCTTATGCCAGAGTGATGGGGTAGGACACCTGCCGTACAGCCAATTCAAGTCCTAATGCCAAAGATCAAATTAAAATGGTTCCTTCTGCCTTCTAGTTCAGTGCTCACCATAAACTGAACAGAAAAAAGGAGTTTAACTCACAGAGCTACCACAAGACTGACCCCTACTGCAGCTATGTGACCTAGGGTTACATGTCCACCAAGGAAGTTACTGTATGTTTTCGGTGCAGGATGATGCAAAAACTGTCCTGGTTTAGTAATAGGACCCAATGGCAGATAACATAACAGATTCACAGACACAGGGATGTAAGGTTTTGCATATTTATTAAAATAGTAAGTGGCGGTTCTAGGAGAGATCTGGCCTACAGGGGAAGGAGAAGACAAAACGTGAGTATGCGGCAGAGTAATGACTGGTAATTGTTCAGATAAGTTTGGCTTTACGGTGGAGTAGATGGTAGTTGACTCCACTTCTGGAGGAGACGTGGATAACCTATGGTGAAGTTATGGAGTAGACGATTATTGTTTGGCCACTTACAGGAGACGGAGACTTGGAACAGGTAGGTTAGAGAGATTCTGCTGGGTAGGTATTTTGATGACAGGTGTTGTGGGTGGATCTGGTGATATGGCGTCTCCCTGTGGTGAGTATGGATGTACCCCAGGCCCGGGGATATTCTTAGGTAGACAGGGTCATTGAATGTGCAATGTTTAATCCTTGTGTTTCCAGGTGGCCGCAGGGAGAAGGTGTTCAGGAGCAGAGAAGCACTGAAGAGAGGCACAGGAGAATAACCAGGCAGGTGATAATGATCATTTAATTGTTGGGGGTTACACCGCATTCCAAATTATTATGCAAATAGAATGTTAGTGTCATAAACATTCAATTTTTTGTTTTTCAATAAAACCATGGATGGAATTGAGTCTCAGGGTTCTTTGGATCACTGATATCAATCTCAGACACCTGTCACAATTAGTTTGCCTGGTGAGCCCAATTAAAGGAAAACTACTTAAGAAGGATGTTCCACATTAAGCATGCCACAGGCTTCAAGCAATATGGGAAAGAAAAACAATTTCTCTGCTGTCGAAAAGCGTCAAATAGTGCAATGACTTGGACAAGGTATGAAAACATTAGATATTTCATGAAAACTTAAGCGTGATCATTGTACTGCAAAGAAATTTGTGGCTGATTCAGAGCACAGATGGGTTCGTGCAGATAAAGGCGTAATGAGGAAGGTTTCTGCTAGACAAATTCATCGGATTAAGAGAGCAGCTGCTAAAATGCCATTACAAAGCAGCAAACAGGTATTTGAAGCTGCTGGTGTCTCTGGAGTCCCACGAGCCTCAAGATTTAGGATCCTCCAGAGGCTTGCAGTTGTGCATAAACCTACTATTCAGCCACCCCTAACCAATGCTCACAAGCAGAAACAGTTGCAGTGGGCCCACAAATACATGAAGACTAATTTTTAAACAGTCTTGTTTGCTGATGAGTGCTGTGCAACCCTGGATGGTCCAGATGGATGGAGTGGTGGATGGTTGGTGGATGGCTACCATGTCCCAACAAGGCTGCGATGTCAGCAAGGAGGTGGCAGAGTCATGTTTTGGGCCAGAATCATGGGGAGAGAGCTGGTAGGTCCCTTTAAGGTCCCTAAAGGTGTGAAAATGACCTTGGAAAAGTATAGACTTTCTGACTGACCACTTTCTTCCATGGTACAAAAAGAAGAACAGTGTGTTCTGTAGCAAAATTATCTTCATGTATGACAATGCACCATCTCATGGTGCAAAGAATACCTCTGTGTCATTGGCTGCTACAGGCATAAAAAGAGAGAAACTCATGGTGTGGCCCCCCCATCCTCCCCTGACCTCAACCCTATCTGAAAACCTTTGGAGCATCCTCAAGCAAAAGATCTATGAGGGTGGGAGAAAGTTCACATCAAAACAGCAGCTGTGGGAGGCTGACATTTTGCAAAGAAATTCAAGGAGAAGCTCTCCAAAAACTCACAAGTTCAATGGATGCAAGAATTGTGAAGGTTATATCAAAGAAGGGGTCCTATGTTAACATGTAACTTGGCCTGTTAAGATGTTTGTGATTGCAATAGCTTTTGATTTCAGTAAATATGACCTCGGGCAGCACGGTGGCAGAGTGGTTAGCACTGCGGCAGCACAGCAACTCACCCTTGGCCGGGGGATCCTGGGTTCGATCCCAGCCCACGACCAACAGTGATCTGTGTGGAGTTTGCATGTTCTCCCCGTGTCTGCGTGGGTTTACTCCGGGATTTCTCCGGTTTCCTCCCACATGCCAAAAACATGCAAGTTAGGTTAACTGGCATCAAAAACTGGGGATTCTAAATTGTCCTTAGGTATAACTGTGAGAGTGAATGGCTGTCTGTCTCTCTGTGCTGGCCCTGCGATGGACCGGCGATCTGTCCAGGGTGTACCCTGCCTCACGCCCAAAGATGCTGGGATAGGCTCCAGCCCCCCCGCGACCCGAAAAGGATTAAAAACCCCTTAACGCCTGAATTTATTTCCAATTATGAAAAAAAAAAATCCACTTGTGTTTTTGCTTTCAAGTAGATGCTAAATTAAGTTGAGAAAGTTAATTTGACTATAACACATAAAATAGATATAATTTTATGTATGATGCAAATTAGCGACAACAGGAATCTATGGTAAAAAAGCACCTGTTCCCATCTCAAGTATGAAGAGTCTTTTATTTATGCAACAAAGTTATTTTCAGTATTTTTAACTGTCATGACTGCCAAACTATCATAAACCACTACAATGAACTATAAAAAACACATTATAAACACAAAACACAAGCAATGAACAAGAACAAAAACCTGCTGGAAACACCTCTTTCCTCCCACTCAGTTTGACTGTCCTTTCAATGCGAAGACTGTGCATTGCTTCAGTTTCTTTGTGGAACGAACTTTTGGACAAGGGGAAAGGAACCATTTGCTCATCAACACACAACATTTGTTGTTGAGGGAGAGCCTGAAATTTGGGAAGAAGCGAGTCAACAACCAGCCTGATTTTGAAAAGCCTGTCGTTATTGTCGGGTGCCATGTTGTCACTGAAATGAATGAAATGTTTGATTTCTTCCCATCTGGCTTCCCTCTTGCAGCTGCAGCACTGGTGCTCTGAGGTGCATGATGAGTCCCATCAGCGTCTTCATCACTGCTGCTGCAGTTTTCATCACCTGGTGTAGAAAAAAAAATCACTTTAGAAAAGAGCAGACATTTTTATCTATTCAATGTGTATACAGAGTTACATCCATAAATATCACAAACAGGCTGAAAATCTGCACAACATGATTTTGTAATCACCTGGTTCAGGAGTGTATTCCTCATCACTGTCCCCACTTTCACTGAGACAGCTGTTGTCACTGTCCACAGGTGGAGCCCTGGGCCAAGGTCCACCTGCTGGCTTTCCATAGAATGATGCTGCGTTCATTTTTAGATCTACAGATATAAAGAAAAATAATGGACAGAAATTACATTTATATCCCACCACATTATTTCTGTTATGATTATAGATATGAGGTAGAATGGCAGTTTCTTTTTTTTCCCTGTCCTGTTCGGCAGTTTAGGCAGGCAGTATGTAAATCTAGATGCCTAGCTCTGTTACAACAGTTTTGCTCTACAATGGGGTGATGAGGAAAAAGCTACCGCTGTGAAGTCAGCTCCAGCTCTCCTCTCTCACATCCAGCATGCTATGTTATTTATTGTTCACGTGAACTATCGTGTAGAGTTTTAGAATGGCAGTTTCTAAAGAAAATGTGTGTGAGTGTTGAACACCATCTAAATCCATCCATCCATCCATCCATCTTCTACCGCTTTTCCGGAGGTCCGGGTCGCGGAGGCAGCAGTTCAAGCAGAGAAGCCCAGACTTCCCTCTCCCCAGCCACCTGCTCCAGCTCTTCAGAGGGGATACCAAGGCGTTCCCAGACCAGCTGGGAGACATAGTCTCTCCACCGAGTCCTGGGACTGCCCCGGGGTCTCCTCCCAGTGGGACGTGCCTGAAACACCTCAAGTGGGAGGCGTCCAGGAGGCATCCTAATCAGATGCCCATACCACCTCAACTGACTCCTTTCAATGTGGAGGAGCAGCAGTTCTACTCTGAGCCTCTCCCGGATGACTGAGCTCCTCACCCTATCTCTGAGGGTGAGTCCAGCAATCCTACGGAGAAAACTCATTTCAGCCGCTTGCATCCGTGATCTCGTTCTTTCGGTCATTACCCAAAGCTCGTGACCATAGGTGAGAGTAGAAACGTAGATTGACTGGTAAATCGACAGCTTTGCCTTAGAACTCAGCTCCCTCTTCACCACAACAGACCGGTACAACGTCCGCATCACTGCAGATGCTACTCCAATCCGTCTGTCGATCTCTCGCTCCATTTTCCCCTCACTCGTAAACAAGACCCCAAGATACTTAAACTCCTCCACTTGGGGCAGGAGCCTGTCCCCAACCCGGAGAGGACAATCCACCTTTTTCCGGCTGAGGACCATGGACTCGGACTTGGAGGTGCTGATTCTCATCCCAGCCGCTTCACACTCAGCGGCAAACCGTCCCAGCAAGAGCTGTAGGTCATTGCTGGATGAAGCCAACAGGACAACATCATCTGCAAACAACAGAGATGAGATCCTGTGCTCACCAAGCATGACACCCTCCGTTCCCTGGCTGCGCCTAGAAATCCTGTCCATAAAAATTATGAACAGGATCGGTGACAAAGGGCAGCCCTGGCAGAGTCCAACTCTCACTGGGAATGACTCTGACCGAGTGTTGGCAATACGAACCAAACTCTCACAACGGTCGTACAGAGACCGAATAACTCGTAACAACAAGCCCGATACCCCATACTCCCGAAGCACCCCCCACAAAAATCCACGAGGGACGCGGTCAAATGCCTTCTCCAAGTCCATAAAACACATGTAAACTGGTTGGGCAAACTCCCACGAACCCTCAAGAATTCTCGAGAGGGTAAATAGCTGGTCCGATGTGCCACGGCCAGGATGAAAACCACATTGCTCCTCCTGAATCCGAGGTTCGACCAACGGCCGGACTCTCCTCTCCAGTACCTTGGCATAGACCTTCCCAGGGAGGCTGAGGAGTATGATCCCTCTAAAGTTGGAGCACACCCTCCGGTCCCCTTTTTTGAAGAGAGGAACCACCACCCCACCATCTAAATACGGCACCTTATTTGCGGCCGTTGTGGCCGACGGAGGTTATACATTGTGGCTGAATGTAGCGAATTAGCATCACACCGAAAATCGTCTAATATCTTCAAAAATATTCGTCATAGGTACTCCACTCCTTCGTGGTAGTGATAAAAGTACACAATAAGCCTGTACATATTTTTATTTTAGTACAACTTACCTGAGATTGGACAATTTTTCCACGATTGTCTTCTGAAAATGCAGACGTAGCACGAGGCGAGCGTAGCAATCAGGAAATGGATGATGCTCCGACTCTGACCGTTCCTACGAGAAACTAATGCTTGCAAAAGGTTCCTAGGTATGTGTTGGAAGTGCTCCAACCGGTAGTGGAGGAATACAGACTGTATTTTGGTTGCATTTGGAGCGGAAGCGGTTTGATGTGAATTTGCGACAATCAACGTCAAGGGGTTAAGCAGAAGAAGATGAATGAAAGACGAATAAATATGCCCTCCTAATGCTGCAAATTCAACAAATGACCATTTTCAATTCCTTACAACCAATAAAATATTTTGAAACTCTGTTGTGCATAATAATTTGGAACAGTGCATTTTGAGTTTTGTTTTTATTTCTGCAAAAAAATAGTTATCATTGGGAGGTTTGTTCAATAAAATTTGAATTATACTCTAATGGTTGATGACTTGAAAATTATACAGACTGTCATTTGCATCGACTATTTAGGAAAATCAGAGACAAATATCATTTGCATAATAATTTGGAATGCGGTGTATGTGGGAGTTTGGGAGAGGGGTCATCAGGAAGGTGAGAACACAGGCTGGCAGAGAGAGAGGTAGGGAGCAGGAGAACCAGAGAACACAGCAAGCTGTTATTCATTCATTCATCTTCTTCCGCTTAATCCTTTTCGGGTCGCGGGGGCGCTGGAGCCTATCCCAGCATCTTTGGGCGAGAGGCAGGGTACACCCTGGACAGATTGCCAATCCATCACAGGGCCAACACAGAGAGACAGACAACCATTCACTCTCACAGTCATACCTAAGGACAATTTAGAAGCTGTTAAGCCAAGACAATCCCATGAGGTCCTCTATACCACAGCAGCAATTAGCACAGGTGTGCTAATCAGGAGCAGCTGCAGGAAAAGAGTGATTAAGCATGCTGCAAGTGTGAACTGTGTTCCCACCTCAGACCATAACAAAAACAACTGATAATTTCTCAGTGAAGTTTGGTGGAAGGGTGGATCTTGGAAGAACCTGTTAGATTTTGGAGTGAATCCAAATCAAGAGGTAGATCCAAGATTTTCTTTTTACCTCCGCCAAGAGGAGGAGGTAATGTTTTTGCCAGCGCTGGTTTGTCTGTCTGTCTGCCTGTTAGCAACATTACTCCAAAAGTTATGAATGGATTTTGATGAAATTTTCAGGAAAGGTGTGTAATGGCATGGGGAACAGATGATTAGATTTTGGTGGTGATCTGGATCACAAGCTGGATCCACGAATTTTTTGAATATGTATATGTGTACTTCCCCTTTAAGGTGTGTCCGCGGCGTTATGTGCATGGCTACGCACCTCTGCACCCCGGAAGCAGTGCACTGTTTACCACCAAACATTGCAGAAAAAGTAAAATAGTTTGGAACGAAAAGAAATATGGTCTCCATTAGCGAGGAGCCAATCCACCGTATTGGTATCGGGTTCGATCCAGGCAGAAATGGCTGGATCGGTATCAGTAAGGAATAAAAGTAATTAACTGATTCGATACATTAATAATATTAAAATGAAGGTGTGATGATGTTCTCAGCCACATACAGCACAGCTTCTATAAACAAAAGCAATGTGTCAAATCACTGGAGCCTGTCTGTGGGAATCGTCTCAGTATGGTGCTGTGTGGTACCAGCATTTACAATTTTTTTTTTTTGTATACTTTATTGGTCCCAACTTGATAAAAGACTTGCAAAAAGTATCACGGTAAAGGAGTATGCTGAATTCTGTCAAGAACCGAGCAGAACCAAGTGTGTTGTGCAGCAGCAGCCACTGTTTTTGTCACGTTCTGAGTGCGGGGGGGATTCCACCGGGCTCAGATTGTCTGCCTTTTTTCCTCATATTTGTACTGTGTTGTCATTTTGAGTTGTCTTTTATTCTATATCACTGGTCTACACCAAATTTATTGTCTAAGTTTTTTTAGCTGATTTAGGACAATTTTGATGTGCTGAATCCAAAAATGAAATTGGTTTTGCTCAATCAGGTCAACTTTTTGAATTATGGCCACATGTTGTTTTATACGTTTTTGTTTACATGTACGGGTATTTTCGCTTTATATGATGCAAAATTCTTTTTTATGTCTTGAAATTCTCTGAATTTTGAACAATGATGACGTAACATTCAATTTACATGTACTTACCTTTATATAAAGGTAAGTACATGCACAGTACTAAGTACAGGTTTTTACTTAGCACCTGATTGAGAGAAACAGATGTCACTTTCGGATTCAGCGGTGCAAAATTGTCTTAAATCAGTTGAAAAAACACAGACAACTTACAAAAAAATTATTTTTGTTACCCTGTGTATTGTTTCTCTGTATGATTTATTTTCCCATCTATGTTCATTGTGGTTTGTTACATTTTTTAAGGTTACAGGTCTTTATTCTCTGCCATCTTATTATATTGGTCTTCTGTTGTGTTCTCTCTCTCGGGGTTGACAGCTGTCAGTGGCTTTCTGGGGTTTCGCTCTGCGTGGACGTGGCCCTGTCAGCTGTCAACTCCGATTGTTCCCTTCTTTCTCATCATTCCCAGCTGGTCTAAATTGCTTCTACCTACTCAGGTTTACCACACCTATTACCACTTACTTTATTTTGTGTCTAGCCTTATTTAAGGGGCTACGCACTTTTGTCCGGCACAGCACCCTACTTTCAACTCGCTCCTACCGGAAGTAAGTTCCTAATAACTCTCTTGTTTTTTGGGTGTTTTGTCCTTTTTGGGTGGTGCAGCGGCTTCCTGTGGTAACATATCGTCACTTCCTGTGTTGCTGGCTGTCTGTGTGGTTTGCTCTGTGGCTAGCTCTCCTCATTCTCCTGAGGATTTTGCCTTTAATTGTATTTTAATCACTTTTTTCCCATCTGCCGTTAGCCCTCACTTCTGTTTATCAAGCCTCTTGCACCTGTGTGCGCACTCAGTGTCATCTAATCACCCTCTTTAGCTTTCTGTTCACCTTTCATCTGTGTTTTTGTTAGCTTCAGGTTAGCCACTAGCTATGGCTACTAGCTCTCCTTCCACTTCTCCTCTGGTGTGCTCTCTATGTCAGATGTTTAGCTACACCTCTGCCTCCTTTAGTGATAACGGTAAATGTAATAAATGTTGTCTTTTTGAGGCACTCGAAGCGAGGTTGTCTGATTTGGAATCCCGGCTCCGCTGCATTGAAACACCGTCTGTGCCAGTTAATAATGACGGACGTCCCTTAGTTGCAGCGGAGCTCCCTAGCATAGGGAGGCCTGCTAGCGGTCCTCTGGTCCGCCTCAGCAGAAAGGACACTGGGTGGGTGACGGTGGGAAGGAAGCCTAGCCGCAAAGCCCCGGTTCACCACCAACCTGTTCATGTTTCTAATCACTTTTCCCCACTCAACAACACACCCGCTAAGGAAAAAACTCTGATCACTGGCGACTCTGTAGTCAGAAACGTGAACCTAGAGACTCCAGCGGCCATAGTCAAATGCATTCCCGGGGCCAGAGCAGGTGACATCGAGTCAAATTTGAAAATGCTGGCAAAAAGTAACTGTAAATACTCCACAAGTGTTATCCACGCCGGCATTAAAGACATCCGACTCCGGCAGTCGGAAGTCTCAAAACTTAATGTGGAATCGGTGTGTGACTTTGCAAAAACAATGTCTGCCTCCGTAGTGTTCTCTGGGCCCCTCCCCAATCTGACCAGTGATGACATGTTTAGCCGCTTGTCAGCCTTCAACCGCTGGTTGTCTGTGTGGTGTCCTGCAAACGATGTGGGCTACATAGACAATTGGAGCTCATTTTGGGGAAAACTTGGTCTTATTAGACGAGACGGGATCCATCCCATTTTGGATGGTGCATCTCATTTATCGAACAATCTGGCATCATAGTTTATAATGAAAGTGGATAGATAGAAGATAGTTTATGATGAAAATGACATAAATAGAGCATATGATAAATTTTTACAAATATTTCAATCATTGTACAATAAATACTGTCCTATAAAACAATACAGTGACAGACAACAAAAAAAAAATATTCCTTGGGTCACCAAGGGGTTAATAAATGCATGTAAAAAGAAGAATACATTATATAAACAATTCATTAAATGCAGAACAGTGGAAGCTGAGATCAAATATAAAAGATACAAAAATAAGCTTACTACTATAATGAGGACCTGTAAGAAAGAATATTACAACAGAATACTAGAGGATAACAAAAATAACATAAAAGGAATATGGCAAGTACTCAATGGGATTATTAGTAATCGTCCTAAGAATGCAAATTATCCAGAATATTTTATCGAAAATGGCAATTTGATAAATAATATGGAAGATGTGGTCAGTGGTTTCAATAAATTTTTTGTAAACGTTGGTCCTGAATTAGCAAAATCAATAGTGACACCAGAAACAAACTACAGTGGTTCTGTGAATGAAATAGAAGATAGAAATCCAAACACAATCTTTTTGGGTGCAGTTACTGAAAAGGAAATTATCGAGACTGTGAGTAAATTTAAGAACAAAAAATCAACGGACTGGAATGAAATTGACATGACAATAGTGAAAAAAGTAATTGAGGGAATTGTTAAGCCACTCACCCACATCTGTAACCTGTCATTTCAAACTGGTACATTTCCAGACAAAATGAAAATAGCAAAAGTAATACCTCTATACAAAACAGGAGACAGTCATTGTTTCACAAATTACAGGCCAGTCTCTTTACTCTCACAATTCTCCAAAATACTTGAAAAAATCTTCACTAAGAGACTGGATGATTTCACTGAAAAACACAACCTCCTTACAGATAGCCAGTATGGTTTTAGAGCAGATAAATCTACATCTTTGGCACTGATCAAACTTATAGAAGAAATTACTAGTTGTATAGATTAAAAAAATGTTGCTGTAGGAGTATTTATAGATTTAAAGAAAGCTTTTGACACCATTGACCACAGAATACTACTAAGGAAACTGGAAAGGTATGGGATAAGAGGGGTTGGACTGAGTTGGGTGGAAAGTTATTTAAGTAACAGACAACAATTTGTACAAATTGGAGAGCACAAATCACCCTTCATGGACATCACTTGTGGTGTGCCCCAGGGGTCAGTTTTGGGACCCAAACTCTTTATTTTATATATAAATGACATATGCCAAGTATCAAAAATTCTGAAATTTATTTTGTTTGCGGATGACACAAATATCCTCTGCACTGGTGAGAACTTGCAGCAGGTTTTAGAGGTGGTCACAACTGAAATGAAAAAATTAACGCAGTGGTTCAACAAAAATAAATTATCTCTAAATCTAAAAAAAACAAAGATTATGTTGTTTGGAAATTATAAAATAAATCATGAAATAATGGTAACGATAGATGATACCAGAATAGAAACAGTACAGGAAAATAAGTTCCTGGGGGTGACGCTTGACAATAAAATCTGCTGGAAACCTCACATCAGTCACATCCGGGCCAAATTAGCAAAATGTATAGGCATACTGGGGAAGACAAGACACTTCTTGGACTATAAATCATTGGTCTTATTGTACAATTCACTGTTTTTACCTTATCTTAACTACTGTGTAGAAGTCTGGGGAAACACCTACAAAACCAACCTACAGTCAATATGCACATTACAAAAAAGAGCTATAAGGATAATAAACAATGCAGGATATAGAGACCATACCAATTCGTTGTTCTTAAAGTCACATGTCATAAAGTTCATCGATTTAGTTAAATTTAAGACAGCACAAGTAATGTACAGGGCAATTAATAATCAACTACCAACTAATATACAAAAAATATTTAAAAAAAGAGACAATGATCATAATTTGAGGGGAGACTTAAACTTTACAAAACCCAAGATACGTACTACCAAGAAAAGTATGTGCATATCTGTCTGTGGGGTGGATTTGTGGAACAGTCTAGAGCCGGAACTGAAACTATGTACAAACAGAAATCAATTCAAAAAGAGGTATAAGCATCATTTGCTGAAAGGGTATATGTTAGAAGGGTAGTAGTTATATGTACGATTCATTATGTTCACTCTGGGATATTATGGGACACTATGGAATGGTGGGTAGGACAGCACTGTGTATATATGTGTTGTTTGAGGCTGGTTTTATTGTATGGACATCATTGTATGTTAGAATGGATGGGTGTTAATGTTGATTTGTAAAAAATACAGTAAATTGTTTACTTGGGGTCTTAAAGGTGGTAATTTGTATAAAATTCACATGGGTGTATCTATGGAAAAGAGGAGATGGAATTAATAAGGGTTCACTTCTTCCTTCTCCCTTTCGAACAGTGTATAATGTTACTTTATTGCATTTGCCATTTGCTTGTATTTGTTATATTTTTGTGTTCGAAATAAACTATCTATCTATCTATCTATCTATCTATCTATCATTTTTATCCAAATTTCCAAAACACTGACAACTCAGAGTTGGGACCAGGAAGCAGAGTCGCAGTCTTACTCTTCATCTTCCACCCCTCAACTTAGCCCCTGTCTTCCTCATCAGAGAATCACTGTCTGCTCCCTCCAAAGTAAATAAAAATATAATGTATAAGCATCCCAAAGTGATTCAACAAAAAGTTGGTAAAATTCAAACTAAACATGAAGCCTGTAAATTTAATGATTTTGTTATGGTGCAAGGTATGAAAGGTCATCAGCTGATTGGAATCTCGACGTTCAGCGGAGCTCCGCTCCGACAGCCAGAAGCCCCGCCAAGACGCTGTCAGAATAAAAGCCCGGCGACCTAGTGATGCGCCTGAGGAGAGAACGGAGAACAACCGGATAATCCGAGTGCCAACAAAGTCAGCACATGGACCATGACAGATTTGGCCTCTGTTCCTCCTCATAATTTAAAAATTAAATGTGGTTTGTTAAATATTAGGTCTCTAACTCCCAAGTCTCTGCTAGTCCATTATCTGTTAATTGATCATCAGATTGATTTAATATCCCTTACAGAGACTTGGTTAGGGCAAGAGGATTATGTTGGTTTAAATGAATCAACTCCCTCTGGTTATTCAAACTGTCAAAATCCCAGAAGTTCTGATCGTGGAGGAGGAGTAGCAACAATTTACCATTCCAAATTACTAGTTAATGTGAAGCAAAAAACACGTTATAATTCCTATGAGGGCCTGGTCTCAGTATTGGGCATTTTAGCAATTTCAGGCTAAACCCAATTTTATTTGAAATTGGTTATCGTCCTCCATCAACCTACTCAGAGTTTTTATCTGAATTTGCTGAATTCTTAGCTGATTAATGCTGAAATCTGATAGAATAATTATAGTAGGGGACTTTAATATACAAGTAGATGTAGATAGTGATTGCTTTAATTTGGCATTTAATTCAATATTAGACTCGATGGGGTTTTCTCAGAAAGTAGGAAATTCTACCCATTATCTCCACCATACATTGGACCTTGTTCTGACATATGGCATAGAAATAGAAAATCTGGTAGTGTCTCCTCATAACCCTGTACTGTCAGACCATTGTCTGTTAACCTTTGATTTTACTATTTCTGATTATTTGGCTCCTAAGGAAAAATATTACTACAGTAGATGCCTCTCAGATGATGTTGTTACCAAATTTATGCACATTGTTTCCTCTATGCCATGTGTCAACACAATGGAAATAAACTATAGACAGCTTGCTCCTTCTGTAATTGATAGCATGGTAGATAGTGTTACAGCTTCTCTGCATCAGACTCTAGACATGGTGGCCCCTTTAAAAAAGAAAAAGTCTAATCAGAGATTTCTAACTACTTGGTTCAACACAGAAACTCGTAGCTTAAAACAGAAGACTTGTCAATTAGAAAGAAAATGGCACAGAAAATGGCTAGAACGAGTTATTATTCTGCATTAATAGAAGAGAACAAGAATAATCCCAGGTTTCTTTTCAGCACTGTAGCCAGGCTGACAAAGAGTCAGGACTCTGTCAATCCTAGCATTCCCTTAGAGCTTACTAGTCAGGACTTTATGAACTTTTTCAATAATAAAATTTTATCTATCAGAGATAAAATCAGTCAGATTATTCCCACTGTTAACTTAAATACAGTAACTATTACAACTCCTTCAATTGACATCTGTTTGGATCAGTTTACTCCAATTGACCTTTTAGAGTTAGACACATTAATTTCCTCATCCAAGCCTTCAACTTGTCTTTTAGACCCTCTTCCTACCAGGTTATTTAAAGAAGTCTTCCCATTTACTGGTAGCTTTATTCTTCAAATAATCAATTCTTCATTAACTTTAGGCCATATACCGCAGGCTTTTAAAACTGCTGTAATTAAACCCTTACTCAAAAAGCCAATGCTGGATCCAGGAGTTTTAGCTAACTGTAGACCAATCTCTAATCTGCCTTTCATTTCAAAAATCTTAGAAAGAGTTGTTGCTATGCAATTATTTGACCACCTGCAGGGAAATGGTTTATTTGAAGAGTTTCAATCTGGGTTTAGAATCCATCATAGTACTGAAACAGCCTTAGTGAAGGTCCCTAATGACCTCCTTATCGCATCTGATAATGGACTTGTTTCTGTACTTGTCCTTTTAGACCTTAGTGCAGCTTTTGATACTATCGATCATAATATTCCACTTGATAGATTAGAACACTATGTTGGACTTAATGGAACTTCGTTGCAGTGGTTTAGATCTTATTTATCTGATAGGTTCCAGTTTGTTCATGTCAATAATGAGTTTTCTTTCAACTCAAAGCTCAGTCATGGAGTTCCACAGGGATCTGTGCTAGGCCCTACTCTTTTCAGTTTATATATGCTTCTGTTAGGCAACATTATTAGAAAGCACTGTATACATTTTCATTGTTATTCAGATGACACACAATTATACCTGTCAATGAAGCCAGATGATAGTAATCAATTAGCCAAGTTAGAAGCCTGTCTTAAGGAAATCAAAGCATGGGTGACTTGTAATTTCCTGCTATTAAATTAATATAAGACTGAAGTCATTCTTGTTGGTCCAAAAAACCTTAGAAATACCTTTCCATATCAAACTTTTAGTTTGGATGCAGGTACTCTTTCTCTTAATAGCTCTGTGAGGAACCTTGGAGTTATTTTTGATCAAGATCTGTTTTTCAATTCACATACAGTATTAAATTTGTTTCTAAGACTGCCTTCTATCATTTGTGTAATATTGCCAAGATTAGGAGCATCTTGTCTCAGAGTGATGCTGAGAAACTGATCCACGCTTTTGTTAGCTCGAGATTAGATTATTGTAACTCTTTATTATCAGGTTGTCCTAAAACATCTCTAAAAAGTCTTCAGTTGATCCAAAATGCTGCAGCAAGAGTTTTAACAGGTACTCGAAAGAAAGATCATATCTCTCTGGTTCTGGCCTCCCTTCACTGGCTTCCCATAGAGTTTAGAATTAAATTTAAAATCCTTCTTCTTACTTTCAAAGCTCTAAACAATCAGGCCCCTTTTTAGTTAAAAGATCTGATATTACCCTATTATCCTAACAGAGCACTACGCTCCCAAAATGCCGGATTACTTGTAATGCCTAGAATCTCCAAAAGTACAATGGGGGACAGAGCCTTCAGTTATCAAGCTCCTCTCCTGTGGAACCAGCTGCCAATCTGGATTCGGGAGCCAGACTCAAACTCTGTTTTTAAGAATAGGGTTAAAACCTTCCTTTTTGATATAGCCTACAATTAGGGAGGGATCATGTGTCTCTGAACCCTCCCTTAGTTATGCTGCTAATAGGTTTAGACCGCCGGGGGACCTCCAATAATTGCACTGGGCTTCACTCCTTTCTTCACTCTCAATGAAATATCTTTTTTTGCTGGTCATTAACATCTGTTTGCTCTCTCCCCTAGATTGAGTCCCCATCATGCTGTTTGCTCTCTACATGTCTGTTCTTTTCATCTTCTCTATCCCCTCACCCCCCAGCCAGTCGCAGCAGATGACTGCCCCTCCCTGAGCCTGGTTCTGCTGGAGGTTTCTTCCTGTTAAAAGGGAGTTTTTCCTCTCCACCGTCGCCAAGTGCTTGCTCACAGGGGATCGCCTGATTGCTGGGGTCTTTCTGCAATTGTGGGGGTCCTCCCCACAGTTGAAAGTGCTATGAGATGACTCTTGTTGTGAAATGGTGCTATATAAATAAAGTTGAATTGAACTGTTTTTTTCTTTATGTATTCCTAACGTGTATTCTTAGCCTTGTTCTCCAGGTTTAGCCTGCGATTTCCCTCACCTTAGCTGTTTGCTGTTTTGCTTGCCTGCATTTTCCTTGTTCTCTAGTTCTGAAGTTTTATGTTTTCTCAAATAAATTCGCAAACTCACAGCTGGCACGTGGTGCCTTTTATCCCGCCCTGAAGGGCATTTATGACAGAAGGGTGCTGCCAGTGTGGGCTCCAGCAGCTGTGAGTTTTACTTTTTTTCTCACTCAACTATTTTTGTGGAGTTCAACATGTCCCCAGCTCGCCGGCGTCTGGTGACCAAGGGGAATTCAACAGCAGGTTCCCCGAGCATGGAGGAGTGGGCCGCCGAATTCATCCAGGGCTTCGTAGATGAAGCCCTCGCCTCCCAGAGTCCTAAAAAGATCTGGGAGAAGGTGGATTCGGCAACCGCCATTGTCGAAGCACATCCTGGGTTATGGAGGCACACCCAGTTCGCTGACTTGTTGGCCACACTCTCCGCGTTACAACAGTCCTTCCCCGGGCTGGCATGGGGGCCGACTCCTGCTGCTTCAACTCCACAACACCTGTGTCATCCAGCTCTGGACCACTGGAGGAATACTCCAGCCTCTCAGACAGCAAATTCCCCCTCGCTGAGGCAGAAGCCTTCCTCAGCAGTGCGCACTTTGTGTTTTTCGTCTCCAGCTGAATTGTCAGCTCCTTCCCTCTCTGCAGCTGCTGTTCCCTGCTTCTCCAGGGCGCTCTCTTCCGCTGTCGAGAGGTTGACTGTGCTTCCCCCGGCTCCATCTGCCTTCACGTCCACTGGAGCTGCTCCTCCATGATCCTCTGAGGGGCCTATCTCCACTGTAGCCACGGAGAGGGATGACACGATACCTGCTGCAACAGGCAACATCGAACCTTGGGAAAACAGGCAAGTGTCATTTCATTCCACTTCATTTTATGATGATATGCCTTGCCTGATTCCCGGTAGTGAGGCTCGGGGTTCGCAGTCCCCTGAGTCCTCACCACCCGTTGCAGCTAATAATTTCTCACCTGCCCTCTCTGTGTCTCGTCCTATCACCCCTGAGTGTCCGCTGGCCCCAGAACAGAGCCGCCAGATGATGGAGGAGCCTGCAGCTCTGGAGGACCTGGTTCCAGCCCCACAGCCACTTTATGGACAGAGTGAGAGTGCTGAACCCAAGCTGATGCCTGCGCTGACTAAGGAGAGTCCTCAGGCTTCAGCTAAGCGGGATGCAGCGTCAGCAGGGGGCCAACCTCCTGTCGACATGAAAGGTCAGCCACCTGCGTGGGCCACATCGCTGAGGGGTCCTAGAACTGCACCGACCACCATGCCTGCTGCAGGGGCCACCCCAGCATAGTTGGAGCTGGATCTCCAGAGGGCTGGGCCCAAGATACCATCGCTTGGATTGACAGAGTTCTGGATGGCGGTGGAGCTCGAGCTCAGGCAAGTGGTCTCCTTCATTTTTCTTGTGTCTGTTTTGGAGAAATCTTGCCTGGCTTTGGTGAGGAGAGCCAGGTGCAGCCGTCAGCGCACCTCGTCGTCACCTGAGCGCACCTCGTCGGGCTCTGCTGCTGCCAGGGATCCTGACCCTGCTTCTCTGCTTGTCCTGTCCGAGTTTGTCCCCAGGGTCACCGAGGAGATCCCACCTGTGCCAGATGTCTCCGTGGGTCCAGACTCGCCACCCAAAAGCATTGTGGGTCCAGCTCCTCCCACAGAGGTCATTGCAGGCACTCCGGCCCAGTAAGAGTCCTCCATGGGTGCTGCTTCCTTTCCTGCTGAGGTCATCGGGGGTGCTCCATCCTAGCCCGGAGCCTCCGAGGGTGCAGAATTGGCCCAGTCTGGGCCCACTGAGGGTGCGGCTTTGGCCCAGTCCGGGTCCACCGAGAGTGCAGCCTTGGTCCTGTCCAGGCCCACCATGGGTGCAGCTCCACTCCAGCCTGGAGCCACTGTGGGTGCAACTCCACTCCAGCCTGGAGCCACCGTGGGTGCAGCTCCGCTCCAACCGGAAGCCACCGAGGGTGGAGCTCCGCAGCCACCACGAGTGCAACTTTGCTCCAGTCCGGAGCCACCGCGGGTGCAAGCCTGCTCCAGTCCGGGACCTCCGCGGGTGCTGCTGGCCAGTCCACGGGTGTCGTAGCCCCCCTCTCCCTTACCAGACACCATCGTGGTACCCCATCCTCTGCCAGATGCTGTCATGGTCCCCCATCCTCTGCCAGACACCGTTGTGGTTCCCCTGCCTCTGCTAGATGCCACCGTTGTTCCCCATCCTCTGCCTGGCGCTGTCCTGGTTCCCTCTCCTCTGCCAGACACCGTCATGGTTCTCCTTCCTCTACCAGTCGTCGTTGTAGTTCCCCATCCTCTGCCTGACATCGATGGGGCTCCCTCTACTCTTCGTCCTTCCTCTCCTCTGGTCATATCAGTTGGGTAGCCGCCCCCTGGACCACCATCTCTGTGGTGGTGGCTCAAGAACTCTGGCCGACGGCCTGACAGGCGTTGCCATTGGGTTGGGTGGTTTGCATTCTCCAGCAGACCACCCGACTCTTACCACCTCACCATCTGTCAGGCCTGGGACTTCGGCCAACCACCTGAACTGCTTGTTCTTTGGTCTAGGGGAACCTAGGTGCCCACTTCTGTGTGGGTCCTGAGCAGGTTTTGTATTGTTCCCCTTCAGCATGGGCCTTGTTGGGAAGCTATCCTGAGGTTTTTTTCTTGTTCCTTTTGGTTTGGTTTGGTCCCTCCGTGCCTGGGTCCCCCCCAGGGTTGTTTTCTTGTTGGGGTGGGATTTCTGTGGGGGGGGGGGGGTCTTTTCTTTTGATGTTTTCCCGGGATGTCTAGGCTCCACCCCTTGAGGGGGGGACTCTGTCATGTTCTGAGCGGGGGGGGATTCCACCGGGCTCAGATCTTTTTTTCCTCATATTTGTACTGTGTTGTCATTTTGAGTTGTCATTTATTCTATATTGTTTCTCTGTATGATTTATTTTCCCATCTATGTTCATTGTGGTTTGTTTGTTTGTTAACATTTTTGGAGGTTACAGGTCTTGATTCTCTGCCATCTTATTATATTGATATTCTGTTGTGTTCTCTCTCTCAGGGTTGACAGTTGTCAGTGGCTTTCTGGGGTTTTGCTCTGCGTGGGCATGGCCCTGTCAGCTCCAATTGCTCCCTTCTTTCTCATCATTCCCAGCTGGTCTAAATTGCTTCTTTGTTTTCTCCTACCTGCTCAGGTTTACCACACCTGTTACCACTTACTTTATTTTGTGTCTAGCCTTAGTTGTGTACTTTTGTCTGGCGCAGCACCCTACTTTCAACTCGCTCCTACAGGAAGTAAGTTCCTCATAACTCTCCTGTTTTTCTTTATGTATTCCTAATGCGTATTCTTAGCCTTGTTCTCCAGGTTTAGCTGGCGATTTCCCTCACCTTAGCAGTTTGCTATTTTTCTTGCCTGCATTTTCCTTGTTCTCTAGTTCTGTCGTTTTGTGTTTTCTTTAATAAATTTGCAAACTCGCAGCCGGTGCGTGGTGCCTTTTATCCTGCCCTGAAGGGCATTTATGACAGTTTTACTGCTGGAATATGCTAAAAGTGAAACTAAAAGAACGAAACAAAGTTAAAAACCAGAGGAGCAGGAATGAAGACATAACATGGGCTTACCTTTAGATGGCCAGTTACAACTGATGAGAGGTAGGTGACAGAAACATAAACAGCAAATTATAACTGCTGAATTGGAAACAGGACTAACAAGGCTACATGAAATGGAACAGGGATGACTTCAAAATAAGAGCAAACCTAAAAACTATAGACAGAAAATAAACTACTAAATAAACTGAGGACTGGGAGAATACTTATGAAAATAATAATATAATGGATGACAAAAATACAACTTAAAGGGTTAGTTCCTTTATTTTCAGATCTACATCATTTTTTACCTCATGCACAGTGGCACTTTGAATTTCATCTGAATGTTTATTTAAATAGTGTTAAAATTTTGCAATAAACTTGCACTTAAAACTTCAGAATACATGTTTACATGGTGGTGACCAGTGAAATGCTGCCAATGTTGCAAAGTTTAAAATTTAAAAAAAAAGCAGCAGCGTTGCTGAACTGAGTCAAATTTGTAATATATTCTTTGACTTTTAAATTTATGTTTTTATATGTGTGCAAAATGCAACCATCCATCCATCTTCTTCTGCTTAATCCTTTTTGGGTCATGGGGGGGCTGGAGCCTATCCCAGCATCTCTGGGCGAGAGGCAGGGTACACCCTGGACAGATCGCCAGTCCATCGCAGGGCCAACACAGAAAGACAGACAACCATTCACTCTCACAGTCATACCTAAGGACAATTTAGAATCCCCAGTGTGATGACAATTAACCTAACTTGCATGTTTTTGGCATGTGGGAGGAAACCGGAGAAATCCCGGAGTAAACCCACGCAGACACGGGGAAAACATATAAACTCCACACAGATCACTGTTGGTCGAGGGCTGGGATCGAACCCAGGATCCCCCGGCCAAGGGTGAGTTGCTGTGCTGCCACAGTGCTAACCACTCTGCCACTGTGCTGCCCCCAAAATGCAACCAGTCATTATCAAAGTATGTTCTGTACTGTTGTTTTAAATAAGAGACGGTATCGGGTTTGGATCGGCATTGGCTGACACTCAAAGTAACAGTATCGGTATCGGTCTTTAAAAAAGTGGTATCAGCTCATCCCTAGTCTCCATCCACATAGTATGTGATGATTTACATTATTTCATCTGAAGATGCCAAGAAAAAGAAAGCAAAGTATGCAGTTTAAGACGAGGTTTGGAGTGCATGCAGACATAACTCCGGCAGTATGTACTAGAAAACAAGCTAACGATGTCGTTGTGAGCCACATGACCCACATGGTATGTAAACACACTAACTTCAGCACTGGACAATGTTTAATTTTTTTGTTTGTGAAATCACAATAGGCCTGTTCTATTATGCTTGTTTACTACACACCGCAGTGATATGATACCGTACTATTGTGTAATATTGCTTAATAATTATGAACCTTGTCAGTAAACTGTAAAGGAGAGGAGGAAACCCCCCCTCCAAAAACCGACCTGAGAGATTCAATAAACCATGATGCTGATTTAAGGTTGAATTGTCCAGCCCCAATGTATGGTCAATACAATTGTCAATTGTCTTGTTACTATAATGTAGTCATAGGGCTGCTCGCAGAGATAGCAAAAAAACGTGACGACCTAGTAGTATTGAATGCAAAAGACGCAACAGACTTACACAAATGGTCCCCTCCAGTATACAACTAGGACAATATCAGTTGCTACGGAGGGTGACAATATGTATGGGTACATATTCATACTATGTAGGATAACTAAGTAGATGGTTATGCTGTTTATTCCATCTTGCTACAATGCTCCACACTTTGTATATATATTTATGTGTACGCATGTATATCCACTGCTCTTATTTATATTTTTCGTATCTTCTTAATTATTGCTCTGAGTGTTGCTATCCCTGTGCTGTTGCAATCCTGGAATTTCCCCATTGTGGGGCTAATAAAGGCTTATCTTATCTTATCTTATTGTTTTTGCTGCCGTGTCTCTCTCTGTCTGTTAGTAGGATCACACCAAAACTCCAATATGGATTTGGATGATATTTTCACCAGAGGTGGCCCTTGGCCCAAAGATGAACTCATTAGATGTTGAAGGTGATCTGTGAGTGCACACCTCTGCCAAGGCCCTATCTCGCAATGTACATATGGATGGCGATATGGACGGACAAAGGGACGGAGGGGAGGACAAAGGGAGGGAGGGACAGAGTCTTGGCAGAGGTATGCGCTCTCTGAGTGCCCTCTAGTTTACTCTTTTATTCACTTTTGTGCTCTAATATCTCTGAGAATATGCATGGAACTTGATTTAAAAATGGCTGCATTCCCTGATTGGACACAGGTGTCACTAAAAGAAAGGGTTTTCCAAAGTTACAAATACAGCCTTTAAGATTTCTTTGTTTTACAGGAACAACCCTTTTTGATTGAATTTTTGATCAAATTTAGGAGACTGGTGGGAAAAAAATTGCAAGTTTATTAGCGAGCCAGACAAAATGCTCTGGAGGGCCATACATGGCCCTCAGGCACTGACATTAACACCTGTGTTCTAAGACATTTCTGCGTAAGATGAGATTTTTTTTATTATCGCTCTGGGGGAAAATACAGCTGCTGAAATAACAGAAAGTTTAAAGCAAATATAATAAGATTGGTATAAATTTAAAGGCAAAACATGCATTATTTACATATACTGTACATACACTTCATCTAACTTTTTTTAAGTGACCAGGTTTACCTCCAACTGCCAGGAAAATGTGCTTTGCAAATTTTTTCACTCCTTCCCTTTATACCAGCATCATCTCCTTCTTTGCATTAATGCAGCTTTACTTATACAAATCCTTTGAAGTCAGTTCAATTCATTGTAGCAGTTATTTTTCAATTTAGAAATCCTTTGCCTTTTATTTAATCTCAGTGTAACAAACAACTAACAGACAAATCAGGTTCTAACTAAAGGTGGTTGTACTGGAGGGTTTTTAATTTTGGCTCACTGCCTTTTCATTGCTGCAGGCAAGATTGATTTTCCCAACAACCCGATCTTGGGTGTTAAAAGTCTGCGACAAAAGACATGGAAAAAAAAACTTGAATCACGTCGTGAGAACGCATCAGTAATTATCTGGGAGCCTGGATATTACTACAAATAATGAATCAGTGAATCAGTAAGAATACAGGTTTTACTGGTCACATGGGAAAGCTCTTGGCAGTTCAGTGCTGTTTATCTTTACTGCCGTTATGGAAGCTCGGGACCGGTTGTATGAGACTTAAAATATTCCACGCTCCAAGAAGTATATTTGAGTTATAACCCTCTGATGTCTAGGAGCTTTTTGGGGTTATAGGGTTGGGATCCTCTACCATTGGATCTGCAACATTCAGCTCTTTTGTCCAAAACTAGTGTCATATGATATACAGTTGAAACCAGAAGTTTACATACACTGTATAAAAAAGACACAGCCTTTTTTTTTCTCACTGACATTAAATCAGACTAAACTTTTCCTGTGTTAGGTCAGTTAGGATCCATCCATCCATCTTCTACTGCTTTTCCAGAGGTCCAGGTCACAGAGGCAGCAGTTCAAGCAGAGAAGCCCAGACTTCCCTCTCCCCAGCCACCTGCTCCAGCTCTTCAGAGAGGATACCAAGATGCTCCCAGGCCAGCTAGGAGATGTAGTCTCTCCAGCGAGTCTTGGGTCTGCCCTGGGGTCTCCTCCGAATGGGACGTGCCTGAAACACCTCAAGTGGGAGGGGTCCAGGAGGCTTCCTGATCAGATGCCCAAACCACCTCATCTGGCTCCTTTCAATGTGGAGGAGCAGCGGTTCGACTCTGAGCCTCTTCCGGATGACTGAGCTCCTCACCCTATCTCTGAGGGTGAGTTCAGCAATCCTACGAAGAAAGCTCATGTCAGCCGCTTGGATCCACAGTCTCATTCTTTCAGTAAATACCCAAAGCTCATGACCATAGGTGAGGGTAGGAACGCAGATTGACCGGTAAATTGACAGCTTTGCCTTTGAGCTTAGCTCCCTCTTCACCACAACGGACTGGTACAATGTCTGCATCACTGCAGATGCTGCTCCGATCCATCTGTCAATCTCTCGCTCCATTCTCCTCTCACTCGTGAATAAGACCCCAAAATACTTAAACTCCTCCACTTGGAGCAGGAGCTTGTCCCCAACCCGGAGAGGACAATCCACCTTTTTTCTGGCTGAGGACCACAGACTCGGATTTGGAGGTGCTGATTCTCATCCCAGCCGCTTCACACTCAGCGGCAAACTGTCCCAGTAAGACCTGTAGGTCATTGCTTGATGAAGCCAACAGGACAACATCATCTGCATACAACAGAGATGAGATCCTGTGGTCACCAAGCATGACATCCTCCGTTCCCTGGCTGCACCTAGAAATCCTGTCCATAAAAATTATGAATAGGATCGGTGACAAAGGGCAGCCCTGGCGGAGTCCAACTCTCACTGGGAATGAGTCTGACTGAGTGTTGGCAATATGAACCAAACTCTCACAACGGTCGTATAGAGACTCGTAACAACAAGCCCGATACCCCAAACTCCCAAAACACCCCCCACAAAAAACCACGAGGGACACGGTTGAATGCCTTCTCCAAGTCCACAAAACACATGTAAACTGGTTTGGAAAACGCCCACAAACCCTCAAGGATTCTCAAGAGGGTAAAGAGTTGGTCCGATGTGCCACAGCCAAGATGAAAACCCCACTGCTCCTCCTGAATCCAAGGTTTGACCAACGGCCGGACTCTCCTCTCCAGTACCTTGGCATAGACCTTCCCAGAGAGGCAGTGAGGATTACCAAAATTATTTCTATTTGTTAAATTATTTTTATACGTCCTAAATATTTTTAAGAGAATATTTTATTACTTTCTTCAAAGTAAGAAATTTACATACATTTCCTTAGTATTTGGTAGTGTTGCCTTTAAACTGTATGACATGATCAAACATTTTGGGTATCCTTCCACAAGATTCTCACAGTAGTTTACTGGAATTTTGGCCCATTCCTCCTGACAGAACTGGTGGAACTGAGTCAGGTTTGTAGGCCGCCTTGCTCACACACATCTTTTCAGCTCTGCCCACAAACTTTCTATGGGATTGACATCAGGGCTTTGTGATGGCCATACCAAACACTGACTTTGTTGTCCTTAAGCCACTTTGTAACTAATCTGGGAGTATGCTTAGGGTCATTGTCCATTTGGAAGACCCATTTACACCCAAGCTCTAATTTCCTGGTTGATGTCTTGAGATGTTTCAGTATTTTCACATAATGTTCTTTCCTCATGATGCTATGTATTTTGTGAAGTGCACTAGTCCCTCCTGCAGAAAAACACCCCCACAACATGATGCTGCCACCCCTATACTTTACTATTGGGATGGTGTTCTCAGGCTTGCAAGCATCCCCCTTTTTCCTCCAAATGTACCAATGGTCATTATGGCCAAACAGTTCCAATTCAGTTTCATCAGACCAAAAGACATGTCAAAAAATTATGGTCTTTGTCCCTGTGTGCATTTGCAAACTGTAATCTGGCTTTTTTATGTTGCTTTTGAAGTAATGGCTTCTTCCTTGCTGAGTGGCCTTTTAGCCCATGTCGGTACAAGACTCGTTTCACTGTGGATAATGACACTCTTTTAACAGCTTCAGCCCGCATCTTCACAGTCTTTTGCTTTTGTTCTGGGGTTGATAGGCACATTTTGCGCCAAAACACATTCATCTCTGGGATACAGAACCCATCTCCTTCCTGAGCGGTATGATGGCTGGACATTCCCATGATGTTTATACTTGCATATAATTGTTTGAACAGATGAAGGTGGCACCTTCAGGCATCTGGAAATTGTACCCAAGGATGAACCAGACTTGTGGAGGCCCACGATTCTCTTCCTGATACTAGTGTATGTAAATTTCTGACTTAAAAGAAAATCATTTTAAAAAATTCTCAAAAAAATATCGATCTATAAAAGCAGCAAATCTCTGTCTGTGTGTTTGTGTCTGTCTGTCTGTCTGTTCCACGCATATCTCTTGAACCATTTGTCAGACTGGCCTCAGATTCTAAACGTGCTTTCCTGAGGGTACAAGGGTGTGCATCCCAGAGGATGGAGGTGTTCAGAAAAAATATGTAATTACTATTAATAAAAGTTTTCACTTCTACCGCTGTTGTTATTATTCTGATGTAGTGCCCTCACCATTCCACATGGGGCCATACACACTATTCCACATGAGGCCGTATGTAGTCATTCATTGTTGTTTGTCAACTGGCATCTGCTGTACAAACTGAATGTTTTGTGAATAGTAGTCATTCATTGTTGTTTGTCAACTTGCTTTTGTGGAAAGTGTCTCTGGAAGGTAAGGGCATTTAATGGGCTGTGATCATCTTTTACCTGCTCTGGTTAACGCTCTTGCCGTTTAAATCACTTAGGCAAAGCCATGCTAGGTGTGGCGGTTTGGTGTAAACCCCCACAAACAGACTGGTCAAACACAGCGCTCGGCTAGGGCAAATAGCAGAACAGTGAAATGTGTATTAATGTCTACAGGCAGTCCCGCTTCGTCTGGCTCACTTCTGGGATGTTAATGTTGTCTCATGCCTGTTCTGTTATCTCTTTGATCATACCAACTGCTGTGAATGCTTTGATGTATTGTTGTAGCTGAGTATATAAGCTGTCTGAATTTCATGTTCATCCGCTCAATTCTCACTTCTACAACGGCTGCTGCTGGACACAGACTTTGTGTCCTCCTTCTCTGAGAGCCTGAGGATCCCGCTCCAGCTTGCACACACTTAGGCCGGAGCGGGGATCCCGTGACGGCGGTATGATTAATAAAACCTGCTTAAAACCTCAGCATCGCTGCCTTATTTTATCATCCGCCGCACATGAGACATTTGCATTTGAGAGACATATTGATCTCAGTCCCTAGGTCACAGTAAGGACAGGATGCATGAACACAATGCATGAAAGGCAACATTAACATCACAGAAGTGAGCCACACGAAGCGGGGCTGCCTGTAGACATTAATACACATTTCACTGTTCTGCTATTTGCTCTAGCCGAGCGCTGTGTTTGACCAGTCTGATTGTGGGGGTTTACACCAAACCGCCACATCATGCCTGTTCTGTTATCTCTTTGATACACCTAGGGACTGAGATCAATATGAAAGACATATTGATCTCAGTCCCTAGGTCACAGTAAGGACAGGATGCATGAACACAATGCATGAAAGGCAACATTAACATCCCAGAAGTGAGCCAGACGAAGCGGGGCTGCCTGTAGACATTAATACACATTTCACTGTTCTGCTATTTGCCCTAGCCGAGCGCTGTGTTTATATCACGTCGGGTCACCAGTGCGGCGGATGATAAAATAAGGCAGCGATGCTGAGGTTTTAAGCAGGTTTTATTAATCATACCGCCGTCACGGGATCCCCGCTCCGGCCTAAGTGTGTGCAGGCTGGAGCGGGATCCTCAGGCTCTCTGAGAAGGAGGACACAAAGTCTGTGTCCAGCAGCAGCCGTTGTAGAAGTGAGAATTGAGAGGATGAACATGAAATTCAGACAGCTTATATACTCAGCTACAACAATACATCAAAGCATTCACAGCAGTTGGTATGATCAAAGAGATAACAGAACAGGCATGAGACATTTGCATTTGAGAGACATATTGATCTCAGTCCCTAGGTCACAGTAAGGACAGGATGCATGAACACAATGCATGAAAGGCAACATTAACATCCCAGAAGTGAGCCAGACGAAGCGGGGCTGCCTGTAGACATTAATACACATTTCACTGTTCTGCTATTTGCCCTAGCCGAGCGCTGTGTTTGACCAGTCTGTTTGTGGGGGTTTACACCAAACCGCCATAGCTCCCCCCCAGAGGGCTCGGCAGGTGGCCGAGATCTCGATAGTGCAGTTTGGGCAGCGAGCAGGGAAAAGCTCTGTGCAGGAGGGGGGTGGGGGGTAGTAAAAGCCGGCCAGAGACGATGAAAACGTCCGGGCCGCGCAAAAATTGCTTGTGGGTCCGCGATGTCGAAGGGCTGTCCCGTTGAACGTGCAGAGGTCCACAAGAAGAAAAATTAGTCACTGGCTCCTCCCGCGATTAAGTCCTGCAAGGATTAATAGTGGCCATGAAGAAAAGACGAGGCTGCGTGGCGGCTGTGATGAGAGCAGAGGGACTGGCGTGTTGGCTTTAGGTGCGGGCACAACCTTAAAGCTCTCGGGAACCGCAAACCGCTGAATTTCCCTTGTGTGCCGTGGCTAAGACCATAAAATCCAGTGAGCAAGCTGCGTGCCTCAGGTGAATGAGCAAGCCTGAAGGGCCAGTGTGCAGCAGAAGGAAGGCGGTCAGAAAAGCCGTATTTGTCCCGTGCGTGGTGCGCCGTCCCCGTAACTCCCCGGTGCGTGCGCCGGGGTTCCGTGATGGGTGGGCCAGCTGGAGAGGAGAACCAGGGTCAGGGAGCTTAATCATCCCTGTTCAGTGTGTTGGAGCGGTGAAGGGAAGTAGACGCTCTGTCACTCGCTCGGTCATGGTGCGTTCAGGTCCAAGTGTGCTCCGTCGGCCATGGGGATCGCCGTCGTGGAGAGGGGACGAGGTGCATGCGCTCTCGTGTGGAGGAGCTGTGAACGCGGCCGGTCCAGCGTGGATGTGCCGATCTAGGCGTGCAGATCTCACCATGAAACGTTGCTCAGCTTTCCCGGTCGTGGGTGTTCTCCGGGGAGTTTCGCCTGGAAACTCCGCGTTGAGGTCTCCCTGAAGCAGAAGGGAGGGCAGATCAGTCAGGCTGCCGCGTTCGTTTGTCGTCGGAGAATCACCGCCGGGTGTTGCGTTCGCTGGCAGCGTGTTCGTTTCAGCGTCAGGTCACCAGTGCGGTGGATGATAAAATAAGGCAGCGATGCTGAGGTTTTAAGCAGGTTTTATTAATCACACCGCGGTCACAGGATCCCCGCTCCGGCCCAAGTGTGTGCAGGCTGGAGCGGGATCCTCAGGCTCTCAGAGAAGGGACACAAAGTCTGTGTCCAGCAGCAGCCGTTGTAGAAGTGGGAATGCCTGTAGACATTAATACACATTTCACTGTTCTGCTATTTGCCCTAGCCGAGCGCTGTGTTTGACCAGTCTGTTTGTGGGGGTTTACACCAAACCGCCACACTAGGTAGTCAACAGAGCTAACTGGTGGAGAACCATTCCTTGCTAGGTAAGCGCATTTAACGGGCTGTTATTTGTTTTACCGCCCTGTTTCTCCTAACTCATTTTGCCTGATCACCTTTTACCCACTGCGTCGCCATTTTAATCACAGGTGAAGCCATGCTAGGTAGTTATTAGCCAACAGAGCTAACTGGTGGAGAACCGTTCCTTGCTAGGTATCGATAATTCAATACCAGGTAGTCGATACTTTACCATTCCTTGCTAGGTAAGCGCATTTAAGCACATTTAAAGGACTTGTGGGCGGTTCGGTTAACCCCCACAACAGATTAAGGACGGTCAGCTCTCTTCTCTTGGTTTTTCCCGCTGCACTACTGAGATGTAATGTGCCATGCATGTATTGTGATGTAATGTGCCATTCATGTATAGTGATGTAATGTGCCATTCATGTATTGTGATGTAATGTGCCATTCATGTATAGTGTTCATGCGTCCTGTCCTTACTGTGACCTAGAGGCTGAGATCAATATAGAGATGTGCCTTGTAACCTCTTTGTCCTGCACCTGGAGCAGAGGCTAGCAAATCTGCCTATTGTTATGTAGGTCTCTTAAATGCAAATGTCTCATGCCTGTTCTGCAGTCCCTTTGATCGCACCAACTGCTGTCAAGCCGCTTTGATGTATTGTCTGAGTTGGGTATAAATACTGCACAGGTTCTGTAACTCATCCTCTCAATTTCACTTCTGCAACTGCTGCTGCTGGACACAGACTTTGTGTCCTCCTTCTCTGAGAGCCGCTGAGCTCGCTTCCGGCGTGCACGCACGGCGCCGGGAGCGGAGCTCGTGACGGCGGTATGATTAATAAAACCTGCTTAAAACCACAGCATCGCTGCTTATTTTTGCATGCCGCTGCACTGGTGACCCCGAAGACGCACACGCTTTGTGCGACGCAACCTTCTGGTCTGGACATCCACGCTGAACCGGCCGAGGGACACAAGAAGTCTCCTCCCTCTCGCCGCTCCAACGTACCATGACCTGAAGGCAGAAGAGAACACGCTGCCAGTGAACGCTTCACTGGTGACCCCGAACATGCACACGTTTTGTGCAAAGCAACCTTCCGATCTGGACAGCTGCACTGGTGACCCGTTCTTCATGATGAGATCTGCACGTCTGAGATCTGCTCATCCACGCTGGACTGGCCGCGCTCGCAGCTCCTCCACACGAGAGCGCAGGCACCTCGTCCCCTCTCCGCGACGGCGACCTCCAGGGCCGGCGGAGAACGCAACGCGTGGACCTGAACGCACCACGGCCAAGCGGTGTCAAAGATCGTCTATTCCCTCTCACCGCTCCAACGCATCTGCACGAGCCCGAGGGACGAAGATCGTCTATTTCCTCTCACCGCTCCAACGCACCATGGCCAATCTGCAGCCACAGCTCAACCTGGATATTATCAGCGCCGTCTGCGCCAATCTCCACCAAGATTCTGGACCCTGACTCGCCACTCCAGCGGCCCACCCACGCACGGAACCCCCGCGCACGCACCGGGGAGTTACGAGGACGGCGCATCACGCACGGGACAATAACGGCTCCAGAGACCCCCAACCTCCTGCACTGCTGCACACAGGCCCTTCAGGGTTGCTCGTTCACCTGAGGCACGCAAGCAACTTGTTCACAGGATTTACTGATGGTCTCAGCCATGGCGCACAAAGGGATTTCAGCCGTCAGCTGTTCCCGGGGGCTTTAGGGTTGCTCCTGCACCTAAAGCCAACAAGCCAAGTCCCTCTGCTTCTTTTTTTTTTTTTCTTACAGCCGCTACGCAGCCTCACCGCTCCTGTTTTCTTCATGGCCACGAGAGGAGTCAGAGACTAATTTTTCTTCTTGTGGACCTCTGCACGTTCAACGGGACAGCCCTTCGACATTGCGGACCCACAAGCAATTTTTGCGCGGCTCGGACAATTTCACCGTCCCCCTGCTGGCACTTACTACCCCCCTCCTCCCTCCCCCTCCGCCTGCAGTGAGCTTCTCCCACAGCTCGCTCCCATAGAGGGATTATCGAGGTCTCGGCCCCCTGCCATGCCCTCTGAGGGGGAGCGTGTGGGCGGTTCGGTTAACCCCCACAACAGATTAACACTAGAAGACCCAGAGAGGGGCCATTTGGCCTTTTTGGCTAGAAAACCCATAGGGGGACCATCAAGTGGCCACAAGAGGGCTAATGTCTGGGTCTTCTAGTGTTAAGGACAGTCAGCTCTCTTCTCTTGGTTTTTCCCGCTGCACTACTGAGATGTAATGTGCCATGCATGTATTGTGATATAATGTGCCATTCATGTATCGTGATGTAATGTGCCATTCATGTATTGTGATGTAATGTGCCATTCATGTATAGTGTTCATGCGTCCTGTCCTTACTGTGACCTAGAGGCTGAGATCAATATGTAGATGTGCCTTGTAACCTCTTTGTCCTGCACCTGGAGCAGAGCACAGGCTAGCAAATCTGCCTATTGTTATGTAGGTCTCTTAAATGCAAATGTCTCATGCCTGTTCTGCAGTCCCTTTGATCGTACCAACTGCTGTTAATCCGCTTTGATGTATTGTCTGAGTTGGGTATAAATACTGCACAGATTCTGTAACTCATCCTCTCAATCTCACTTCTGCAACTGCTGCTGCTGGACACAGACTTAGGGCCTTTTCCACTAGCACACTTTAGCGCGACACGGGACGGCTCAGCACGCTTTGTACGCTTTTCCACAAGCCCCAACACGGTTTAACAGCTGCGATTCTCAGCCCCGCTCCAGGGCAGGGTACAGCAGTGCTGAGCTGTGCCGTGTTGTGACGTTAACAGACTGGTCGCCATTGATTGGTCAGGTCGTAACCGGCGCTGATTGGTCAGGTTGTAACCGCCCCTCTCCTCCTCCTCATCTACCAAATCTTCACGACCTTCTCAATAAAGTTTTTGAAAAAAAAAAAAAAAATCTTCACGACCGCCTTTACTCAGCATGCAACCACTGTTGGCGGTTTCTTTTCAGTGTATTGCTGTGCTATTTTCATTTATTCTCTATCAAAAATAGCTTTGCGTAATAAGGGTGTTCCATGGACCAGTAAGGAGGTGCAGTGTCTGCTCACTGCATTGTCAGACGAACGTATCCAGCGCGAGTTAGACGGAGCCGCCCGGAATGAAAAAATATACCGGGAGGTCTCGACATCGGAGTCCTTTAACGGTGAGTTTTAATTTTTTTTATTGTGCGTTTTTTCGCAAATATATTCAGTAAGACGCTCAGTTTATTTATGCAATAAAAAAGCTGTTCATTTGTGGATGGATCGCTGCTTTATTGCAGCACACTGCGGACTAAAGCTTTTATTTTAATTATTCATGTGAACAATACGCTGAAATAAGCTTATATATTCTTGTTAAAAACTATTGTCTTTTCTGTATATATTGCACTTTCGTGCTGTATTTTATTGTGTGCATTTTCCTTGTAGAATCATCCCACGCGTCCGCCGCGACAGCCCGCACGGATTATTCAACCGAGCCTTCCTGACCCACAGCTGGCAGAGACAGCTTCATCCAACCGAGACTTCGTGACCCAGTTTGGGAAGCTGGTGTAGAGGCACTCAGTGGTCGGCGTGTATAAAATGTCGATTAACCTTCATGTTGTGTTGCAAAGTTTTTTTTTAATTTTAATATTTTGTATATAATAAAATGGAATTGTTTTGGAAAGTGTGGTTTGTCTGTTATAACACTGAATTATAAAACAGTATAATTACATAGAAATTCCATTGCCTAGTCTGATCAAAATGATGCTGATCTTCCTGTCAGGGGTCAACCATTGTAAAGGTAATGTAATTTTTAACTAGACCAAAAAAGAAATCTTTTTGTAAGCTTTCTGTTCTTTTTATTGAAATATCATAAAAAATTAGCACCAAGTCAAAGTAGGTACAAGTATATGTAAATTGAATGTTCTATCGGCATTCCAAATTCAGAGATTTACAATACTTTAGAAGGAGTGTAGCATCATCTAAACGGAAAATAATAATACTGTTGTTCCAAACGTTGACCTGAAGGTGAAAAACATGAATTTTTTTAATTCAGTACATCCAAAATGCCCTAGGATGTAAAAAATAATACAATTTGGTGTTGGACAGTGTGCCACCGTCTCATTATTTAATACAAATAAAAACAAGTTTCAGCTCATTATTTCTAGGTCATTTGGCAGTTAATTCAAAACAAAAGTGACTTGTGTTGTTGCAGCTTAATTATGAGATAAAATTAATTGTGAGATAAAACCACAGAGCGAGCAAGGCAATAATCCTTGGATCCTCCATTTTTTGTGTCGTGTAAATAAGGACTCAGTCGGGTGCCTAACGTCACGGGAGTGTGGCCCCGCCTCGCTAAGAATCTGCCCCCGCCCTGCTTCTAAAACCTCCTAACAAACCATCACAGCACAAGCACAACACCGTGCTAATGGAGACAGAAGCATTCCGAGCCGTACTGAAGTGAATCGAGCCGTACTGAGGTGTGCTGGGCTAGTGGAAAACAGGCTTGTGTCCTCCTTCTCTGAGAGCTACTGAGCTCGCTCCCGGCGCCGTGCGTGCGCGCCGGGAGCGGAGCTCGTGACGGCGGTATGATTAATAAAACCTGCTTAAAACCACAGCATCGCTGCTTATTTTTGCATGCCGCCGCAGACTGTTATTTGTTTTACCACCCTGTTTCTCTTAATTCAGGACTATTCAATTACAAAATCAGTTGGGCCACAATTTGAAATCAAGACATGTAACTGGGCCGCACATATTCAGCAATCTGTTAAATGCCAAATTTCAAACCAACGCAGATGAATATGATGAAAAATATGCACTTTTTATTCATTGTCTTGTGCGCTTTGCACATAACAAAGGCACATCAAAAGTGCATTAAAATAATAACAGTGCTGGGGTTGAGCAGAACTTGAAGTAGTAGAAATATTTTTCCTCTTGAACAATAATTAAATAAATAGAATGAAAAAAATTCTGTAAATAATCCTTTTGGTCGCATCTTACTCAGGCATATCTCAAAGTGCACTCAGTGTGCACTGTTAGTAGCATTAACATTTGTTTCCCTTTTGAAATAAAATATACTACATCCTGGTCATAACTGGCCTTGGCACATCACAAAGTGCATCCATCTATAAATGCAAGAAATCTCTGTCTGTGTGTGTTTGTCTGTCTGTTCCATGCATATCTCTTGAACCGTTTGTCAGACTGGCCTCAGATTTTAAACGTGGTTTCCTTAGGTTACGAAGGTGTGCAGTCAAAATATGTAATTTTTACCAATAAAAGTTTTAGCTCTGCGTCTCTCATGAGCTGGCTTCAAGAAGCGTGGGCGGGGTTTCAGATTGACTCCATGCTGATTGGACAATACGCAGCATCACGGCTATTCTTACTGGACAATACGCGGCATCACAACCATGCTGACTAGATAACACAGCATCACGACCTGTCAGTCTCCACAGTGTTCTTGGGGCAAAACAACAAAATGAAAGTTAGAAAGATAGAAAAAGATAATACTGAAGATTTCATGCTTAAAAAATTATACCATAAGTTGCCATGATTGCATAGGTCTAAAGGACAATTCTCCATATATGGAGAATGAGGTGCGCAAGCAGACTGGGCGGAGCATCAGCAAGGACCAGGTCTGACAAATCAACACAACATGCCGGAAGAAACAGCGGCCACACCTGGCTCAAAGGCACGCTAACTGATGGCGATTAAAAAAAAAATCATTTTCAATAAGGTGAAAAAAAAAGATGATCCATGGAGTGTGCTTTTGCCCTGAGGTTGATTTATCACGGAAAACAGCTGAGCTCTGTGGTTCAAGTGATCAGCTGATTGGATCCAGTGTTCTGACATTTTGGCATATCTATCAGAAAAGCTGATATATGTGCAGGACATACAGGAGAACTGAAATGGTGTTTCTCTCTCTCTTCAGTGGTGTGCGCAATATAAAAAAAGAAAAGGAATAAGGCTGGAAAAACAACGACAGCAGTCCATGTACAGTAATGCTACCTGTAGTGCAAATAGCAACAAAAGATAGACTTAAGGTTTAATGCTTAAAAAATTACACCACAAGTTCCTGTGATTGTGTAGGTCTAATGGATAAATCGGCATGAAGAACACGAGGTGGGGGATGGGGCAGCAGCTGATCCAGTGGATCACAGTCCTTCGCAAGCACACGGGTAAAGCAGCAGCTAATGGATCTCAAATATTTGTAAATGTGTCCTGTTATAATACTGCATGAGTTTATTGACGATACACAGAAGAAATTCAATATTACACTTAACTCATCACTGAACAGTGATATAAACTAAACTAAAATAATTATAATGATGACTGAACAACTCCCATTCCCCAAGTGCAAGATACACTATTATCTTGAATATAAGGGATAAAAAATCACACAAATAAGTGATCTGACAAACAAATAAACAAGGGATCTGAAACAGTCACTAATATTGGATGTCCCATTCATTTTCAATATTTAGGTATTCTGTAATTAATAGTCACACGATCAAATACATCGTAGTGCCATTAGATAGAACATGGCTAGTCTAGTCACATTTCATATACATAGCTTAATTATATGATTACAATAAATACAACAAACAACTGTTCGTGTATCCTGTTATCACAATGCTGAAGGTGCTGTCAACCATTACGATTACCTACAGAATATGGCTCCTACGTTTGCCATGAAAATGTTAGCCATTGTGGTTTATATTAATCATATATTCCATACCTACATATGTATAGACATATTAGAATGTTTAGTGATTACATATGTGCAATGACCTCACGCCTCAGAACAGGACAAGAGGTCTCGACTGCCAGCGAAGATCAAAGAGCATACGGAGTCGCAGCGGTGGAGACCAGATCGATCTCCCTGACCACCCAGGGTCAGGTGGAGGAGACAGAGGACAATGGAGGAGATCGATCTCCCTGACCACCCAGGGTCAGGTGGAGGAAACGGAAGACAAAGGAGAGGGGATTAAGTTAATGCGGGATGTCAGCTTTGATATGCAATGTCTTTTGTTGTGTGTAGGTATAAGCATGAAGGTCTGAATGTGTTCGACCTCTTATTCTGCTTCTGCACTGAGATGAGACTTGTTAGAGGAGCGAAGCTGATATTAAACTTTGGTTTATAAATCACATCGCCTCGTTATTCCAAGCTCTTCTACACTGGTGACCCTGACGCGAGGATGGAACAGAGACGTTCTCCCGCGATTGACTCATCAAAGGCGACCCAGGCAAGCGCCGGCGCCCATGCAGACAGGGGAACGGATGGACGACGTTCCCCCACAGCAGAAGCCACAGAGAGGGCTCAACCGAGCACCAGCCTCGCCGTGAGAGCTGAAGAAAGGTGCTCTCACCCGGCGGACACATCAGGGACGGCCCACACAAGCGCCGTCACCGTCAAGCTGCCAGACTTCTGGCAAGAAGACCCGGGCTCGTGGTTCCAGCAAGCTGAGGCTCAGTTTGCACTGGCGGGCATAACGGCAGACGACACAAAATTTTATCACATCGTCGCCAAACTCGACGCTGCCACGTCGAGATGTGCGCGGAGCATAATCCAACGGCCGCCCGCCCATGACAAATACAGAGAACTTAAGGCGACCATCGTCGAGAATTTCGTCCCCTCAGCCGAAGAGAGAGCAGAGAAGATCCTGGCGATCTACGGCCACAGAGGATGCAGACCCAAGGCCCTCACGGAGGACTTGCTGCAGCTCAAGGAAGAGGACAACGACAACTTCCTCTTCCAACACATCTTCCTCAGTACTCTGCCGCCACACATGAGAGGGACGCTGGTCAACATGCGGTGCAGCACCCAGCAAGACTTCCGCGCGCTGGCCCGCGAAGCGCAGCGACTCATCAACGCCTGCGGCGAACAGATGGCCACAGTAGCATCCGCAGATCTCAGCGCGGATACCCAAAGCAGCGGAGAACCACAGACAACCGAGCAGAGCCCGCCCACCATGGCGGCAACACGATCAAGACGCAGCAGGCAGAACGACATCTGTTATTACCACCACCGTTTCGCCGAGAGGGCGTACAAATGCGTTCCCCCCTGCAAGTTCAAAAAGTTCGGGAAACGCCAAAGCCGAGAACCGTTAACGGCTGCGGTTCTCGGCGAAAAAAATAAGCTTCTTTATGTGACTGACGGACACACTGGGAGACAGTTCCTGATTGACACCGGAGCTCAACTGAGTTTTATCACCCCTTCCCACGCAGATCGGGCCATGGGTCCCCGGGCTAATGGGGCGATGGCAGCCAACGGCTCCATCATCGACACTTACGGTGAAAGGAGCCTGCCTCTTTGCATTCACGGCCGCAACTATAGATGGACATTTATTGTAGCGGCGGTGAGTTTTAACTTGTTGGGCGATGATTTTTTGTGTGCACATGGGTTGTTAGTTGATCTAGCAAATAGACGCTTGGTTAATGCACTGTCATTTTCTTCTATCCCCTGCTCAGCTCGAGTTTCTCCACCATCCGTGCAGGCCAACGTCACAACAGCAGGAGGTAAGTTTGACCAACTCCTCACCCAATTTCCAGCACTCACAGTTCCCAAATTTTCAGCAACAGTAGCGAAACACGGGGTTGAACACTTCATTCCCACAACGGGCCCACCCGTATTCGCCAAAGCTCGGCGCTTAGACGCGACCAAGCTCGCCATAGCACGGGACGAGTTTACCACCCTGGAAAAATTAGGTATTATTAGACGCTCGAAAAGCCCCTGGGCATCGCCACTCCACATGGTCCCGAAAACCGACGGTTCTTGGAGACCGTGCGGCGATTACCGCAGATTAAACAATGCGACAGCGCATGACCGCTACCCAATTCCTCACATCCAAGATTTTTCACTACATCTGGCGGGTGCGCGCATTTTTTCTAAAATAGACCTGGTCCGCGGCTATCACCAAGTCCCCGTTCGAGCAGAAGACATTCCTAAAACGGCTGTAATAACCCCTTTCGGTCTTTTTGAATTTTTGCGGATGCCGTTTGGCCTCAAAGGTGCTGCTCAAACCTTTCAGCGGATGATGGACGCGGTATTACGCGATCTCCCCTTCGTGTTCGTCTACTTCGACGATATGCTGGTAGCCAGCCCGTCAGAGGAAGAACACGAACAACACCTCACTACAGTTTTTCAGAGACTAGAAGAGCACGGGTTAATAATCAATCCAGCCAAATGCAAATTCAGCGTGTCACAAATTGATTTTTTGGGACACAGAGTTTCACCGAAAGGGGCAGTCCCATTGCCAGACAAAGTCCGCGCGGTAAAAAGTTTTCCACAACCACAAACGGTCAAATCGCTGCAAGAATTTTTGGGAATGGTTAATTTTTACAACCGTTTCCTCCCCCACGCAGCTCAACTCATGCAGCCCCTGTATGCTGCACTCAGAAAACAAAAGCCTTCCAACGCGGTCGAATGGACCCCGGAGCGCGAACGCGCCTTCGCGGAAGTAAAAAGTGCTCTAGCTAACGCCACATTGTTGGCTCACCCCGATCCCTCGGCCCGCATAGCGCTAACCACAGACGCTTCAGACCTGGCCATAGGGGCAGTTGTGGAACAACACGTTGGCGGAATCTGGCAACCTTTAGCATTTTTTAGCAAATCGTTAAACCAAACCGAGCGTAAATACAGCACTTTTGACAGGGAGCTGCTAGCGCTTCATTTATCCATCCGCCACTTCCAGTTCTGGTTAGAAGGGCGGCGTTTCACGGCTTTTGTAGACCACAAACCGCTCACTTTTGCGATGGCTAAAATTTCAGAACCATGGTCAGGCAGGCAACAAAAACAGCTAGCTGTAATTTCAGAGTTCACCACAGACATTCGACATGTGGCAGGCAAACTTAACGTGGTAGCAGACTGCCTCTCTCGCGCTGTGACATCGCCAGAGCACGAGGAGACAGATTATACTACCTCAGCCGCAGAACTCTTCGCCAACGTGGACACGTACGCGGCCCCAATTCACGCAGGGATAGATTACGCAGCCATGGCAGAGGAGCAAAGCGGTGACGCGGACGTGCGCGCGCTCCTGTCTGGACCAACAGGGTTAAGACTGGAGGAAAGGGCTTTACGTGACGGTGTACCCCCCTAATCTGCGACATCTCAAACGGCCGACCTCGCCCGGTAGTCCCAGCTGCATGGCGCCGCCGTATTTTCGACTCAATTCACTCCCTCGCGCACCCAGGTGTGCGTGCCTCGGTTAAAATGGTCTCCGAAAAGTTTGTGTGGCCGGGCCTGCGCAAAAATGTAAAGGAATGGGCAAAAAGTTGCATGTCTTGTCAGCGCGCCAAAATACACAAACACACAAAAGCCCCTCTAGAGCCTTTTTGAATCCCAGCTAGAAGGTTTGACCACGTTCACGTCGACCTCGTGGGACCACTACCTTCGTCTCAAGGCTTCACACACCTGTTAAGAATGACAGACCGTACTACGCGCTGGCCTGAGGTGGTCCCTCTGGCGTCAACCACAGTGGCGGAAGTCGCTCGCGTTTTTTTGACAAACTGGGTGGCACGTTTCGGCGTCCCATCGGACATCACGTCTGATAGGGGGCCTCAATTTGTCTCAGAGCTTTGGTCAGCCATGGCCAGCAGCTTAGGGGCGACAATTCACCGCACCACCGCTTATCACCCTCAGGCTAATGGGTTATGCGAGCGTTTTCACAGATCTTTAAAGGCCGCCCTCAGGGCCTCGCTAACGGATACAAATTGGGTAAATAAACTTCCCTGGGTTTTATTGGGGTTGCGTGCTGCGCCTAAAGAGGATCTAGACGCCTCCCCAGCAGAGTTGGTTTTTGCACAACCTCTCAGACTCCCAGGTGAGTTTTTACCAGAGAACCCAGAGCCTGGGCATCTTCCAACCCTGAAGCCTTTAGGCAGTAATGGACCAGACACTCTCCCCGGACCGGCACATCACTCTTTTCCACGGGTTTTTGTCCCCCAAGCTTTAAAAAACGCCGAGTTTGTTTTTGTTAGGCATGAAGCTTTAAAATCAACCCTCCTTCCTCCATACGACGGACCATTCAGAGTGCTGGAACCTGGTGATAAGCATTTTAGGGGACAGAAAAGAAACAGTCAGCACATTGACAGACTTAAACCTGCTTTCTTGTTGAGAGACGAACCTGCACGGGTGGCGAGGGCACCTCGGCGGGGTAGACCCCCCAAGAAAAAAGACTCAACCCCCCTGCAGGGAACAAATAACCACTCTCCTCCCCAAGCTGCAGATTCCTTACAGGAGGGTCCCACCAGGACGCCAAAGCGGACCTACAGCAGATTCGGGACAAGATTAAAACCCAGACGGCACAGGGACTGATGCAAATTAACCAAGAGTTGTTAACTATGTTATCAGATTGTGCCGTGACAGTTTTAAGGCTGATTTGTGATATTACTATACTGTTGTGGTTACCACTGAATTCTCTACAGGAGCATGACTGCTGGAAAGATTCTTCCTTGTTTTCCCTGTCAAGAGGTTTAACAGCATAGTATGTCATAGAAATTATCTTAAACTGTAGAATTACTTTGATTGTCCTTTTCTTAGTCGTTTTGGGGGGGGGGGGGGCTGTGGTTTATATTAATCATATATTCCATACCTACATATGTATAGACATATTAGAATGTTTAGTGATTACATATGTGCAATGACCTCACGCCTCAGAACAGGACAAGAGGTCTCAACCGCCAGTGAAGATCAAAGAGCATACGGAGTCGCAGCGGTGGAGACCAGATCGATCTCCCTGACTACCCAGGTTCAGGTGGAGGAGACAGAGGACAATGGAGGAGATCGATCTCCCTGACCACCCAGGGTCAGGTGGAGGAGACGGAAGACAAAGGAGGGGGGATTAAGTTAATGCGGGATGTCAGCTTTGATATGCAATGTCTTTTGTTGTGTGTAGGTATAAGTATGAAGGTCTGAATGTGTTCGACCTCTTATTCTGCTTCTGCACTGAGATGAGACTTGTTAGAGGAGCGAAGCTGATATTAAACTTTGGTTTATAAATCACATCGCCTCGTTATTCCAAGCTCTTCTACAGCCATGTCCTATCTAGGGCATCATACTGTATATCTATGTTATCGGCCACTGAAGCATAGACTGGAGTCTCTTCATCCTGCTGCTGAGATGTAAATGTTATGATTATTTAGGACTTCTAAAAATTATCAAAAAAATTTTTTCATATTTTTGAAGAATACAAAGACTTTAATTCTGCAACTTTCTAAAGATTTTTTTATGTATTATTTTTTTCTAAATATTTGTTTTCATGAAAATACAGTCCTGTTCATGTCCTGTTCACCTTCAAGTGCAAAAAGCAACAAAATTATGAGAAAAACCACAGATTTTTATGTTTAAAAAAAGTATCTGTAAATAAAGATTTAAAATGTTTTGATTCATCTCATGAGGAACAGATTAATCTTTTTCGTCTCTTCTTCTTGTCAGTTAAAATAGAGGTTTCCCTGTAGGGATGTAACGAACAATGCCAAGTTGCTGGGCAGTTTTGTGCATAGGCGGTAAATTATCACCTCTCAGACACTACATTGGACACTTGTAGTTTTGACTCATCTGGATTTCCCCTGCATTAGTCACCAACTGGAATATATACACAGACACACTCAAGTTATGCCCACATAACCCCCTTGCTGTGTGAGAGTGATTGGTCTCAGTGTGACTGACACTGATAATAAAGCCCTCTGTTGTGCAGTGAGCATCGGCGCTGCTTCATCAGCTGCTCCACCAACTGCTCTTTGGCATCCTGTACGTAAACTCTTGGCATTAATAAGTCTGTGTGAACGGGGCCACATACAGTAAAGCCCCCAGCACAACGGATATGCTCTGAAATGAATTAAAGGACATATCAGGCCCTACAGTCGCCTGAAGCCGGTTACCATGACTACAGGTGCAATTGCAGATTAAGGTGGACTTAGCACTCTTTAACCCAGGCCTTGTGAGAATAATAACCACATTAGACATGTGTGTAGTCCTACTGATGACAGCACTGGAGATGTCGCTGACGTAACTGCAAACTCATAAACACACACATGCATCTCAAATGAAGTAATAGGGGCTCGGTGACTGGTTCCCAATGTCCGAGTCTTAGTGTAATTGATGATGTAAGGGTTTCAGATGCCATTGTGAATATCAGATTTAACGATATCTTGAGGTCAGTTTGTCCTTGTTTTGTTGAGAGGGGGATGCGGTCAAAGCAGCAATGTGTGTATGAAGGGTTTATTAGACAGAATTTGTTGCTTTAATAACATAATAATCACCACAAGGTTTTACAAGTGTGTTTTTACTGCAGTTGTGTTTATGTGAGCTGACATTAATCTGTGGTTTTCCAGGCAGAAAGCATTTTTTAAAGCACAAACAGACTTACAATGACTGGTATTTCGAGCAGGGACCTTGGGGAATAGTTGCTAAATAGTAGTTGTGATTCAGTTTCTTATTTGTCAGGGGAGTAAAATAATAGAAAGTGGTAAATGATAGGCTTATCTGAATGCAAAAATGTAGTCCCAGCGGTCATCTCAGCAGTCAGATGAATTAAACCAAATGACAGCCACGTCTGCAACATTTTATTGTTTTCAGTTTGGTTGATAATGAAATCTCAGCAACTTTTGTAATAGGCAAATGTTCCTCATAGCAGCTTTGTAGCATAAAGGAAATACAGTCTTAAATCACTACATACGTAAATGTATCATGAAATTTTATGGGTTACTACTGTCTCAATTCAGAAATAATATCACTCAGTTATGACACATCAAATTGCCAACAGGTAGTTTCAAAAACCTCATAGAATATTGTCACATTAATACACAGAGTAGTTTTGGCTGTCATGTGATTGGACTGATGCTGACTGTAGGTGGCAGTATTTGTGTTTAATTGGCCTGACTGAACATTAAAAGCAGTCACATAATAGCAAAAGACAGCACAGTTCATTTCAACGTACTGAATCGCTAAAATCAGTTCACTAAAAAGTTCAAAGTATTCATTCACTGGATCTTTCAGTGCCCTACTAGATATTCAACTGTCTGCTGCTCATTGAACTGAAACACGGCTGAACAGTGTGTGGTTTGGCTTTTGATTCTCAACTATCAGAAGTGCTGTGCTTAAATATGCTAGACACCTCATATAAACCTTGACATTTAGAAGCTTACCTGACGAATGTTAGACATGATCATGGGTTTTAAATAGTTTTTAATTCTTTTTAACTTATCTACAGTTCAGCATTACACTTAGACTTCCTAAACCAAATTCTGTCAGTTTAAGCTGCTAAGAAAGTGAAAGTGCATTTTACTGTCATTCAGTCCATACACTAGAACAAAATTACAGTTCTAGTTTTGAAGGGGCCGTAGCCACAACTTTCCCTTCCCCTATTCTATTATCCGGGGGCAGTGGTGGCCTAATGGTTAGGGATGTGGACTGGTGAGTGGAGGGTTGCTGGTTCAATCTCCAGCCCGGCAGGATAAGATGTGGGTGGGACAGATAATGTAGCAGTATTTGCCCCACCCTCCTAAACCCCACTGTGGTGTCCTTGGGCAAGACCCTTAACCCCATCTGCTCCAGTGGAGCTGCTCAGTGGCCATAGGTCAATCTGTGGTTGTACTGGGCAGCTTCCAGGTGTGAATGTGAACAGGGTATCCTTGAAAAAGAGAGGTTGCCTCTCAATGGAACGTCCATCTATAAATAAGGATCCATCCATCCATCCATCTTCTACCGCTTTTCCGGAGGTCCGGGTCGCGGAGGCAGCAGTTCAAGCAGAGAAGCCCAGACTTCCCTCTCCCCAGCCACCTGCTCCAGCTCTTCAGAGGGGATACCAAGGCGTTCCCAGACCAGCTGGGAGACATAGTCTCTCCACCGAGTCCTGGGTCTGCCCCGGGGTCTCCTCCCAGTGGGACGTGCCTGAAACACCTCAAGTGGAAGGCGTCCAGGAGGCATCCTAATCAGATGCCCATACCACCTCAACTGACTCCTTTCAATGTGGAGGAGCAGCGGTTCTACTCTGAGCCTCTCCCGGATGACTGAGCTCCTCACCCTATCTCTGAGGGTGAGTCCAGCAATCCTACGGAGAAAGCTCATTTCAGCCGCTTGTATCCGCGATCTCGTTCTTTCGGTCATTACCCAAAGCTCGTGACCATAGGTGAGAGTAGGAACGTAGATTGACTGGTAAATCAACAGCTTTGCCTTAGAACTAAGCTCCCTCTTCACCACAACAGACCGGTACAACGTCTGCATCACTGCAGATGCTGCTCCAATCCGTCTGTCGATCTCTCGCTCCATTTTCCCCTCACTCGTGAACAAAACCCCAAGATACTTAAACTCCTCCACTTGGGGCAGGAGCCTGTCCCCAAGTCGGAGAGGACAATCCACCTTTTTCCGGCTGAGGACCATGGACTCGGACTTGGAGGTGCTGATTCTCATCCCAGCCGCTTCACACTCAGCGGCAAACCGTCCCAGCAAGAGCTGTAGGTCATTGCTGGATGAAGCCAACAGGACAACATCATCTGCAAACAACAGAGATGAGATCCTGTGGTCACCAAGCATGACACCCTCCATTCCCTGGCTGCGCCTAGAAATCCTGTCCATAAAAATTATGAACAGGATCGGTGACAAAGGGTAGCCCTGGCGGAGTCCAACTCTCACTGGGAATGACTCCGACCGAGTGTTGGTAGTGCTTATTATAAATAAGGATAAAATAAAAAATTATGCTGAGCACCAAGCTAGAAGGCAGGAAGTACCATTTTAATATAGGTTTTGATAAGACCCAGCTGGGGCTTGAACTCACAATCTCCAGCTGTGAGGCGGATGCTCTACCACTACTCCACTAATCCGGTTACTTACACACTCCTTATTTCCATTGACTACGGTTGCGGTCCATTGCTGACACAGTCCGGTTGTCATAAACTGCCCTTTAAGGGCTGTTGAAGGACACCAAACGCTCACTGTGTGTTAGCACATTTATTAAAGTAAAGACAGATAAAAACACACTGCTCATACAAATAATAGATAGCTAGGGCACTGGAGGAGAGCAGGGGCTTGACGTCAAGAGGAAGGCAGAAGCCTGGGAACGCCGGGCAAAAAGAGGAAGACACTGACCTGGACGGAGCTCTCCTGTTCTCCTCGACAGCAGCTGAAAACACTCAGAGTGAGTTACAACTGAGGACATCCAATAGAATAGAAGGACACAACAACAACACCAGGTTGTCGTGTGCTTAAATACCGTTTACGAAATAGGCAGCAGGTGTGGAACATGATTAGTGAAAAGAATTATAATCAATGACAGCTGTGCAGCGCACGAGCCAGTTTGACAGCTGGGACCTGCACAGCACAGTCAAAATAAAACACTAACCAGAAACCATAATGACACTGAAGCAACGCAACCTCAAAATGTAAATCATAACACAACAAATAAAGAATGGCAATAATAAAACAGGAACCAAATACAGCAAACAGGAAAAATAATGAAACAAACAAACAGAAGAAGACTAACTAAAACTGGAGACTGGGCACGGTGCCCACCGTGCCCCGGATCATGACAGAGCCCCCCCAAGGGGTGGATTCCAGACACCCCAGGGCAACAACAAAAAGAAAAAGAACCCCCCTCACAAAGCAGACGCCCCCCCCCCAAGAAAAACAACCCATCCCAGGGGGGAGGAGGGGCAACCCAGGCACTGAGGGACCAAGACACAACAAAAAGACAAAGAAATCCCAAAAAAACACTCATGATCCACAACCTGAACCAATGTAGTGACCCAGGACCCACAGAGCCACAGCTGACCACCGCGGCAGCCCGGGCGGCCCCACAACACAGTTCATTAGGTGGTCTCCCCGAGTCCCAGAGACCGTTGCACAGATGGTTCAGCCCGTCGGACGGCCTCCCTGAGTCCATGAGCCACCCGACCCCATGGCGGTCTGTTTGGCAGTCTTCCCAAGTTCCGGAGCCAGTTGTGCAGTCAGCCCAGTCCATCGGGTGGCCAGAGTTCATGGGCCACCGAGACCAATGCACCCCCCCAGAGGCGGCAGGTTAGCCCCCAACCATGACTGCTGTCCAACGGTAGCGCACAACGATGATAGTGGTTGACCAGCAGAGGAGAAGAGGGGGATCCAAGATGACCTCAGACGAAAGCGTGGCACTGGCAGTGGCCTCAGGCAGGGACGTGGCACCGGCGGTGCCATCGGACAGGGAAGCGGCACCGGCGGCGGCCCCAGACTGGGGCGCAGCACACACGATGGCCCTGGACTGGGAAGCAGCACCCACGGTGATCCCGGGTTGGGGTGTAGCACCCACGGTGACCTCAGACTGGAGCGTAGCATCCACGGTGACCTCAGACTGGAGCGTAGCATCCACGACGAACCGGCTGACCCGCGAGAGCACCAGGCCAAGGAGGCGATCGACCAGCGGAGCACCAGCCGAGGGCAAGGAAGGAGGGGCCATGGTGGCCTCGGACTGAGGCGTAGCACCCATGGAGGCTCCGGACTGAGGCGTGGCACCCACGGAGGCCCGGACTGGGGCGCAGCACCCATGGAGCCCCCAGACGGAGGGGGGGCAGCACCCATGGAGGCCTTGGTCAGAGGGGGAGCAGCACCCACAGCGACCTTAAAAGCGGGTGTCGCACCCATGGTGGCCTCAGACAGGGGCATCACACCCATGGTGGCCTCGGACAGGGACAAAGGACCCCCAGTGACCCCGGGTGAAGAGGCAAGACCCTTGGAGACCTCTGGCAATGATGGAGGACCCGAGGTGACCTCGGGAAAACACTCAGAGCACAAACACACACCGGGTCAGAGTCAATGGCAGCAGTGGAGCCCAGCGAGGATAGCTCAGGTGCAGCTGATGGCTGCACCCGGCTCTCCCCACCAAGAGCCAGGCAAGATCTCTCTAGAACTGATAGTGAAAACAAAAAAGAGAACTTGCCTGAGCTCGAACTCCACCGCCATCCAGGACTCCGGCGATCCAGGCTGGGATTTCCCGGCTCTCTCCGTCAGGGCATCCACTCCCGAGCCAGCCACCTCAGGAGGAGAGGGAAAACACACAGGAGAAAAATCACTGGGAGCAGTGGAGCCCGGTGAGGAGAACTCAAGAGCAGAGGACATCTGCAACTGATCCTCCTCCCCCTGAGCCAGACAAGAATTCTCTAGATCTGTAGGTGTCAAAACAGAACTGAGTACTTGTCTGGACTCAAGCTCCACCGCTGTCCAGGACTCCAACGACTCCGCTGCGATGACCCCTGCAGCAGGCACGGTGGTGGGTGCAGCCCTCAGACCTCCAGGCACGGTGGCCAACGCCAGTGGGCCTGCCGGAGTAGTGGCTCCAGCTGGAGGTAGCCCCGTCACAGGCGCCGAATCCCAGGCAGCTGGAACCAGGGGACACTCCTCTGTTGGCTCAGGCTCCAGGGATCCGGGACCGCCTCCTGTTCAGTTCACAGCTGCGGGGCTAGCATAGAGTCCACCAGGACCGTGAGCTCTTCTGTTGTCAGGCGGCTCCGACCTAGGACCGGCTGCCCCTTGAGGAAGACAGGAGGAAACACAGGAGGGATGGGTGACAAACTGGAGACAGCAGCAGGCAGTGAGAACTCAGCTGAAGGGGGCTGCAGAGGCTGAGCCTCACCACCAGGAATAAGGCAAGGAATTCCATTATAACGTACGAGAGAATGAAAGAACACTTGCCTTATCTCCCAGGGTGCGATGGAGTCTGTAGCTGCTGTTGCAGGAATGGCGGAGATCCACCGGTGAGGGAATGGAGACCAATGATGCACTGGAGTCCGGGAATGCAGGCTTAGCAGAACCATCTCCACCTCCTCCAATGACCCTCCCTTTAGCCGCGGCATGAGCTCCGGATGGAGCCACGGTTTGTATTCCAGGAGGAGCTCCATTTCTGCCGCCAAAACTCGCTGGCACTCCTCCCGCTCCTCCACATTGGGGCCGTCTGAAAGTGCAAAGACTGCGTGCCCAATCTGGCAGGCTGCAGGACTCAGTTTGGCGTAGGGAGGCAAACCCGCAGCTGGCTGATGGCACCGGGCACGAGACTTCCACCCCTGGGGCCGCTTCCCCCGCGGCACAGGTTCAGTTGTTGGGGAAGCCTCTCCCAGCCCACGGAGCCGATGTTGAGCTTGGAGAATGGAGGCAAGGAGATCTGTCAGTTCAGGACAGCTCCACAGGCTGGGGAATGCCTCAATCACTTGTGCCACGCTATCCCACACCTGCTCCTCCTCGGGAGTGTGGGTGAACAGAACGTCCGACACAATGTCCTCCAGAAGACCAGCTGCCCATCGCTCCTCCTCGTCCATCCCAACACTCCCGCAGTCCAAGTGGTCAGACATGCTGAAACTATTGGGCACGATATGGGGTAACAGGGAAGAGAGAGGGAAAGAAGAAAAAAACAGCAAACGCACAGTGGCTGGTGTCCACGCCCTGGTTGTCGTGTCCTTCTGTCATAAACTGCCCTTTAAGGGCTGTTGAAGGACACCAAACGCTCACTGTGTGTTAGCACATTTATTAAAGTAAAGACAGACAAAAACACACTACACATACAAATAACGGATAGCTAGGGCACTGGAGGAGAGCGGGGGCTCGACGTCAACAGGCAGGCAGAAGCCTGGGAACACCGGGCAAAAACAGTAAGACACTGACCTGAACGGAGCTCTCCTGTTCTCCTAGACAGCAGCCCAAAACACTCAGAGTGAGTTACAACTGACGACATCCAACGGCATAGAAGGACACGACAACAACACCGGGTTGTCATGCCCTTAAATACCGTTTACAACATAGGCAGCAGGTGTGGAACATGAGTGGTGAGAAGAATTACAATCAATGACAGCTGTGCAGTGTGCAAGCCAGTTTGACAGCTGGGAGCTGCGGAGCACAGTCAAAATAAAACACTAACCAGAAACCATAATGACACAGAAGCAGCGCAACCCCAAAATGTAAATCATAACACAAGAAATACAGAATGGCAATAATAAAACAGGAACCAAATACAGCAAACAGGAAAAATAATGAAACAAACAAACAGAAAAAGACTAAATAAAACTGGAGACTGGGCACGGGGCCCACCCATGCCCCGAATCATGACACCGGTCCCAGCTTTGCAGCACTCCCCAACAGCTAAGTTTGTGTTTTGAAGTGGAACAGATCAGAACAAGGTTTGTATTGACAAGATCACACAGGAATTATATAAAATAACGTGAGAGCTCGAGAGAGACTGAGACAGACCGAGGAGGACCGATTGTGATCACATAATAAAAAGCAAGCATGATGTAGCCTGGACGGACTGATGCTAATGTCTTGTCTCAGTAACTGAACGAATAATGCTGAAGTCCAACTGCTGCTGGGAGGCCTGATTACAAGCGAATATACGGACATGGAAATGGAGAACACAAGTGGCAGCAGCCAGGGTGCTGGAGGTTGAGAAGCAGCATGTTCTCGGCTCATGAGAGGCTTGCACTGGTAAGGTAAGTCCACAGTCGTACATACATAATAAACAGCCAAAATGCTTAGTTCCACATAATATGCATGACACCTCATAGGTGAATGTGACACTACTGACATCGTCCTGATGAAAATGTTTTCTTTATTTCCTTTATTTTTTCTATTCGAATACCACACCCAGCATGAGCCTGAGGCTTCACATCAGTACCCATGACCATCTCTGATATGCAGGTGTGTAAGGGTATGCCAGTAATGTTTAAGCAGGAAATAAACATTGTTTAGAGAGCTGAGCCAGGTCAACGATAACGGAATCTGCCAGCATGTGACATGTTGATTCATATAGGCAGGTAAAGTTACAAAGCTTTATGTACAGTGGTGTGAAAAAAGTGTTTGCCCCCTTCCTGAGTTCTCATTTTTTTGTACGTTTGTCACACTTAAATGTTTCAGATCATCAAACAATTTTTTTAAATATTAGACAAAGATAATGCAAGTAAACACGAAATGCAGTTTTTAAAATGGTGTTTATTATTAAGGGTTAAAAAAAATCCAAACCTACATGGCCCTGTGTGAAAAAGTGATTGCACCCCCCCCCTTTCCCCCATTAAAACATAAATTAACTGTGGTTTATCACATCTTTGGAAAGACGAGTTCAATTTCTCTAGCCACACCCAGGCCTGATTACTGCCACAGCTGTTCTCAATCAAGAAATCACTTAAATAGGACCTGCCTGACAAAATGTAGAAGACCAAAAGATCCTCAAAAGCTAGACATCATGCTGCGATCCAAAGAAATTCAGGAACAAAGAAGAAACAAAGTAATGGAGATCTATCAGTCTGGAAAAGGTTATAAAGCCGTTTCTAAAGCTTTGGGACCAGGGGTGGGCGATATGGCCTAAAAATTATATCACGATATTTCTGTGAATTTTCACGATAACAATATTCTTCACAATATCAAGGAATACAGTTTTTTCTTTTACATTTATAAAGGACAGTTTCACAGGCCAGCATTAATTATGTTCATTTTCAGTAAAAACAAAAAACTCTTATTTCTCCAGTTTATAAAGAGCATTTTAGAATGCATTTAAATTTTTTTTTTTAGTTCTGTATCAAATATTAGCAAAAATATTATAAATCACATCTTAAGCACACTGAGGGGTGGACTGGGGCAAAAATTCAGGCGGGGAATTTGACTTCCTCCTAGGCCACCCTGTTGTTGGAAACCAGAAACCATCCCAGTTTTAGTAGGTCAACATTTTAAAATAACAGGTATCTAACTAGTTATAAATGTAACCTTTGGGTGGGATGAAAATTATAAATTTGGATTTTAATAGTCAACTGAGCTATTGATTATTAAAACAATCTGACTAATCTTAATTTAAATCTGGTGCTGCTTCTCATTTCTTCACCTTTTCAGAGTAAAAACACAAGGTAAGAGGCTTTAGGTAAAAAGTTACAATTCTGTATGAAAAAGGTCACAAAATTGTCACCAAAATTGTTGAAAATTTAAAAAAAAAATGTACCTTTATGAAAAGATGTTTAATAAGAAAAAAACACATATAGGAGAGAACAGTAACTGTCACAAACCTCTGTGCGCCATAACACGGTGCACGAGAGAGAGAATAAAAAACTCAACTGCAGGAGTAGAGAGTGTCATGTTTATTTATGTTCACCACAAAAACACAGTTCAATAATCACCACATTTCAGTTCAGTTTAAGCACACAAAAATACAGAGAAGTGTAATGGCAGAATTAGGCCACTGAACATACAGGGTGCCTACTGGATGCTCTACAGCCCGGTTAAAGGAGCCTAGTGTTGCAGGACCGTATAGCACAAAAAGGAAAGGCGATAAGCCTAGCGCTGCGGGGCTGCAAACAGCACGAAAAAGAAAGGCGAAACAAAATGACACTTACAGGGCTGGAGCAATCCGAGGCGAACCGAGCAGTCTGGAGGAAGAGGATGGGAAGCAGGGCCAGCTGAAACACCAAGGGAAATAATCCGACAGAAGTGACGGGCTGGAGAACAACTGACATATTGTTCGGCCCAGGAAACACACACGCAGGCTCAGGCAGATTTGAAAGCTTTATTCAACAATAATGTTAGTGTATGAATGCGTGTGTGAGAGAGTGTGATATGGGTGGAGGATGTAAGCCAGGACAGAGCAGCACGCCGTGCGGCCAGGCAACCCTATAACGAGAGGAGAGCAGGGATTAGCTGGGCAACCACACAGGAGAGTGACAGAGTTCTGTGCTTACTTGTAGTGACGTGGTGGCTGGCGTTGGCAAGGTCCCAAGCCTGGGAGACAGCGTCCTACTGTGCGTCTGGGATGATGCAGCAAGGTAGAGGAGCGGCGAGACGAAGGGGAGTGAGTCCGCCGCCGAGAGATCCACCTGTGCACAGGGGAAGGCTGAACAGGAGAAGGTAAGGCAATTTACAGACAGCTTACGTGTCTAGGAGAGTAGTCAGCAGGCCTGGAGGAAAGGATGCTGCTGTGAGTTGAGTACGCAGGGAGACAGACGGCTCCAGGCTGCAGCTCAGGGCAGGATGGAATAAATAGCTGCGCACTAACGAGGAGCAGGTGTGCACGCAGCTGAGGTGGAAACCCGTGAGCTGTGGGTGATGACAGTACTCCCCCTCCTACCAGCGCCTCCTGGCACTGGCTTACCTGGGTGTGTCCAGTGAAACTCCGCGATGAGGTCTCAATCCAACACCCACGAAGAGCGCACCCAAGATCTCCACTCCGGACCATAACCTTCCCAATCCACCAGATATTGCAGCCCACGACCCCGACGCCGGGAGTCCAGGATGGCAGTAACACCCCACTCCGGGTCACCGTCGATCATCCTAGGCGCAGGAGGAGACCTAGGAGGAGGGCAGAGTGAATTGGAAAGGACAGGCTTGATCTTGGAAACGTGGAAAGTGGGACACACACGAAGGGAGGGGGGAGGGCCAAACGCACAGCCACCAGGTTGATAATTTTAGAAATTGTGAAGGGGCCGAGGAACCTCGGTGCCAATTTCTTCTTCTCCCCCTTCAGGTTGATGTCCTGGGACGAAAGCCAAACCCGCTGACCCACCTGGTAGACAGGAGCCAGCCTTCTGTGGCGATTGGCGGTGGAGCTGTTGCGCGCCGCTGTGCATAAAAGCGTGTCCTTGGTTTTGGTCCACACACTCCGGCAGCGCCTGATGTGCGCCTGGATGGAAGGGACAGCTAGCTCACCCTCCTGCTCAGGAAAAACAGGGGGATCGTACCCCAAGGACGCTTCAAAAGGCGACACCCCAGTAGCAGTGGACCGGGCCAAGTTATGGGCGTATTCCACCCAGGTCAGGTAGGAGCTCCAGGACGAAGGATTAGAGGATGTTACGCAGCGCAGGGCAGCCTCCAACTCCTGGTTCATGCGCTCGCACTGCCCGTTAGACTGGGGGTGGTAACCAGAGGAGAGACTGACTGTAGCCCCCAAGGTGCTGCAAAAGCTCCTCCAAACCTGGGAGACAAACTGCGGGCCCCGGTCCGAGACCACGTCCAGCGGGATCCCATGCAGCCTGACGACATGCTGGACCAGAAGATCAGCCGTCTCACGTGCCGAGGGGAGACCTCGAAGAGGCATAAAATGGGCGGCATTGGAGGATCTGTCCACAATAGTCAGAACCGTGTCATAGGTGTTAGAGACAGGGAGTCCGGTGACGAAGCCAAGGGCGATGTGTGACCAGGGCCTGCCCGGGACCGGCAGGGGCTGGAGTAGACCCGCAGGTGGAGAGTTCTGGGACTTGCGGGTAGCGCACTGGGGACAGGCCCGGACATAGTTGGTAACGTCCTTCTGGAGACCCGGCCACCAAAACAAGCGTTGCAGCCAACTCACCAGGCGGGTGATGCCTGGGTGACAGGAGAGTTTGGAGGTATGGGCCCAGTGGATCACTTCACCTCGAACCGCCGAAGGAACATAGAGCCTCCTCTCCGGCCCCCCACCAGGATCCAGCTCCGCCTCCTGAGCCTTCAGAATCTTGTCCTTGATGGACCAGGCAATCGCCCCCACGACGCACGAATCGGGCAGGATGGTATGTTCGGACTTCTCTGGACCTTCTGGGGTGAATTGTCTGGACAGGGCGTCGGGCAACCCATTCTTCGAGCCTGGACAGTACGTGATGGTAAAATTGAAGCGAGTAAAAAATAGAGACCAGCGCGCCTGGCGGGCATTCAGGCGCCTCGCTGACCTCAAGTACTTGAGATTTTTATGGTCCGTCCAGACCACAAAGGGCTGGGCTGCCCCCTCTAACCAGTGACGCCACTCCTGTAGTGCGAGCTTGACGGTGAGGAGCTCCCTGTCGCCGATGTCATAGTTGCGCTCTGCCGCTGATAGCTTCCTGGAGAAGAAAGCGCAGGGCCGCTTGACACCATCCCCCGGTGAGCGCTGGGAGAGCACCGCTCCCACCCCCGTGTCGGACGCGTCGACCTCCACCAGACACTGAAGCATGGGATCAACCTGGGTCAGGACTCAGGAGGACAAGAACTCCGCCTGGAGAGTCTTGAAGGCGGTGGCCGCTTCCTCAGACCACTGAAAAGGCACTTTTGATGACGTGAGGTGGGTCAGGGGGGAGACGATGGCGCTGTAGTTGGGAACAAAGCGCCAGTAGAAGTTCGCGAACCCGATGAACTGCTGCACCTGCTTCCTGGAGGTAGGCGTGGGCCACTCGACCACCGCTTTAACCTTAGCGGGGTCGGGGAGGATCTGATTATGAGAGATAACGAACCCCAGGAAGGAGGTGGTCCGGGCGTAGAATTCGCACTTCTCTGCCTTTATGAACAAGCAATTCTCCACCAGATGTTGCAGAACCCGCCTCACATGGGCCTGGTGCTCCTCCCGTGACCTGGAGAAGATGAGTATGTCATCGAGATAAACGAAGACGAATACTCCCAGGAAGTCCCGCAGAACGTCGTTAATGAGACGCTGGAAGACGGCAGGTGCGTTGGTGAGCCCGAACGGCATCACGAGATATTCGAAGTGGCCGCTGGGTGTCCTAAAGGCCGTCTTCCATTCATCTCCCTCCTGGATCCTAACGAGATGGTAAGCGCTGTGGAGGTCAAGCTTGGTGAACCAGGTCGCCCCCTGGAGGGAGTGGAAAGCAGTGTCCATGAGCGGCAGTGTGTAGCGGTCCTTTATAGTGATGTCATTAAGCGCTCTGAAGTCGATACAGGGGCGTAGGGACCCATCCTTCTTACCCACAAAGAAGAAACCCGCGCCAAGCAGGGACGAGGAGGGGCGGATGATCCCAGCGCTGAGCGACTCCTTAATATAGGTGTCCATCGCCTCGCGTTCCAGTGCAGAGAGACTGTATAGGTGGCCAGAAAGCAGGGGGGCCCCCGGGCGGAGGTTAATCGCACAGTCGTATGGTCGATGCGGAGGAAGGGACAAGGCTCTGGACTTACTGAATGCTGCCCCCAAGTCATGGAACTCCTGCGGCACTAGAGTCAGGTCCGGGGGCTCAGAGACCGGAGCCGGCGGAGGAGAGGATGGAGCACAAGCCGCCGACTGGAGGCAGGTGCCCAGGCAGAAGGTGTTCCAGGACAGGACGCTGCCGGTTCTCCAATCCAGGACAGGGTTATGCAGCCGCAGCCAGGGGTAACCCAGAATGACACGGTCCGACAAGGAGGGCAGGACGTAGAGGGTCAGATCCTCCCGGTGGTTGCCGGAGACAATGATGGGGACTGGCTTAGTGCGGTGTGTAACTGTACCCAGGGAAGAGCGTGAGAGCGTCACCAAGTTCAGGGGGGTAGGCAGCAGTTGGCAGGGTATGCCCAAACGGGTTGCCAGGCTCTTAGAGATAAAACTCTGCTCTGCCCCAGAATCCACCAGTGCGTGAGTGGAATGCCCAGTGGAGTTGTGGCAGAAACGTATGGGCAGTGTGCATGACGACAGGGGATTTGGCCGGTTAGAGTCCGCGAGGCCCCCTACAGTGACTCGCGGACCTCCCCGTTTGGCTTAACCGGGCACAGCTCCACGGGATGCTGGTCATCTCCGCAATACATGCAGAGACCCCGTTCCCGCCGGCGTTGTCTCTCCGCTAGAGGGAGCCTAGTGCGCCCAATAGCCATGGCCTCTGGTTCATCGGCGGACTCCGGAGCCGGTAACGCCAGGGGGCGAGACTGAGCTGGGCGGAGGGAAGCTCCGCGCGAGCGGCTGACAGGCTTCCGCTCCGCAGCCTGCTCATGTAGCCTGTTGTCCAGGCTAATCGTGAGCGAGATCAACTCAGAGAGTCGCCCTGGGAGATCCCGACCGGCTAGCTCATCCCTCAGACCAGAATTGAGGCTACGGAGGAAAATGCTGCAGAGAGAGGCCTCTCCCCAGCCCACTTCCTCCGCTGCCACCCGGAAGTCGACCGCGTATTCCGCCACTGACCGGCCTCCCTGTTGGAGACTAAGGAGCCGATCAGCGAGGACGCTGTCGAGACGGGAATGATCAAAGACTTATAAAAGGTCCCGCACAAACCGGTCATACGAGAGGCTTGCGTAGCTGGGCTTCGTCATTACAGCGTAAGCCCAAGCTAACGCTCGCCCCTCGAGAAGATTAGCCATGTACCCGATTCGGCTATGGTCTGAGGGAAAATCCCCGGGAACGCGCAGAAACACCGACTCACACTGCAAGATAAACCCCTTCACTCCACCGAGTTTCCCGTTGAAGCGAGCAGGAGTTGGAATGGGTGTAAGACGGGTTGGCGCTCCCGAGCTAGGCTGGCCAGCTGTGGAGGCAACCGGAGCCGCAACGCCAAGAGGACCCGGAGGGAAAGCCCGCGGAGGGTCCAGGCGGTCTAACCGGTTAGTAATTGAAGTAAGTTGATTAAGTATCACCTGCTGTTGATGAGCAATCATATCCACCTGAGCCTCGAGGGTGGAAAAACGGTGTGCGAGCCCGCTGTCCGCTGGGCCGCTTTGCTGGAGCCGTACTGACATATTGTTCGGCCCAGGAAACACGCATGCAGGCTCAGGCAGATTTGAAAGCTTTATTCAACAATAATGTTAGTGTATGAATGCGTGTGTGAGAGATGAGAGTGTGATATGGGTGGAGGATGTAAGCCAGGACAGAGCAGCACGCCGTGCGGCCAGGCAACCCTATAATGAGAGGAGAGCAGGGATTAGCTGGGCATCCACACAGGAGAGTGACAGAGTTCTGTGCTTACTTGTAGTGACGTGGTGGCTGGCGTTGGCAAGGTCCCAAGCCTGGGAGACAGCGTCCTACTGTGCGTCCAGGATGATGCAGCAAGGTAGAGGAGCGGCGAGACGAGGGGGAGTGAGTCCGCCGCCAAGAGATCCACCTGTGCACAGGGGAAGGCTGAACAGAAGAAGGTAAGGCAATTTACAGACAGCTTACGTGTCTAGGAGAGTAGTCAGCAGGCCTGGAGGAAAGGATGCTGCTGTGAGTTGAGTACGCAGGGAGACAGACGGCTCCAGGCTGCAGCTCAGGGCAGGATGGAATAAATAGCTGCGCACTAACGAGGAGCAGGTGTGTGCGCAGCTGAGGTGGAAGCCCGTGAGCTGCGGGTGATGACAACAACGAAGGTAGTGGAAACATACGGGGAAAACTGGTTGCCACGTATGGAGGCGAATGCCCCGACAATCTCTTTCTTCTGGAGCGGCCAACAAATACTCCTGAAGCTAACGAGGAAAGAGATTGCCGGTGTGGGAATGCATGGGCAGAACTGATTGGCACCCGGTGTGTGAGAAGGCGTGTGAATGAGAGTGAATGGAGCGTGTGCATGTGTGTGTGTGGGTGTGTGTGTGTGTGTGAGCACCCGTGACAGTGCAGCTGACAGCGCTTGACAGGAGGAGGGGGCGTGCCAGAGCTGTCAGGAGGAAACTAGGACAAATCATAACAATAAGTCAGAACTTCATGACAGGTAACAAGCAGATAAGAGTAAAGTTGGTACTGCAGGCTACATATAGCCTGTAGTTTTGAAAATTCTGCAGCTTCTTCTTAAAGCACCTGAAGACATTGCCTTATAAATGTAAGAGCAATTTAGCTCTGGTTAATGCAACCTATTTATTACATTAAAAAACATAAACCCTAAACTGCAGTAAGCAGCTACAGCCGTATAACCACAGACATCCTTCACCACATTACTTCTGTCTTTATCTCATTTCTATGCTCTGGGGCATGAGGGGTTTTTGCTGCTTTTAATATCATTTTTATCGTATTAAATATATGCTGGCCCACCTGTCATTTCCCAAGACACTTCTGCTGGTAAGACCTCCCGTCTCTCTCTCTCTTTCTCTCAGTTTACCCGCGTTAGAAACCTCCGTTGCACAGACGAAGTCCTGGGGCTGTCAACGGATTTTTTTTTTCTTTCGGCTGATTGAATAAATCACTCTGGAGCAGCCACAACGGAACAAAAATAAACCTCTGGACACTTCAGAGTCGGACATCAGCAACACTGCTTCAGTGCGAGGTAAAGCTTTTCTCCGAAGTGGCGTTGTTGACATGCAGAAAAAAATGCGGGCAGATTATCCGCATTGCTGCACAGTTTTTTTTTGCTGCCCGTGTTTTTTTTGCTGCCCGTGTGGTTTAGTCTCTAAGCCCGGCGGAACTGCTTTTACTAATAGGAGAAGGGGCGAGGGCGGATCTCTGGCGCCTTAAAACCAGATGCTTCGAGTAGATGGTGGCTCGTCAACCTGGGAAGGTAGCCCATCTAGGGGAAGGTAAAACCTGATTTCAAACCTCCGCTGCCTTGTGGCACACCCGGTCACGGGAAAAGCTTCGGGAGTCAACCCTGAGGAAAAATCCGGAGTTGGAGCCCCTAAGGCAGTTCTCTGTTGTGCTCAACATTGTTCTGGCAGCTCCTGCGACGGCGCTGGTGCCAAACCATAGCAGCCCTGCTGTTCCTTTGGATTTATCAGTGACGTGGAGAGGGGGGACATGCTGCATGGGCAACATCTTGTCCTCCATATCTTCCTGCCCAGGCTTGAATCCTACCAACGCCCAATGCTGGAAGGTAGAACACCGGTGTGCATCGGCCTGTTCAGCCACAGGCGGTGCTGTTCCAGCAGAGTAGACGTTTAGGATTCTCTTCCATGGTCATCATAGACCGACGGAGGCCGACGGGCACAGTTTTTTTAAAAAGATGCCAGCAGTCTCAAACGGCCTTAAAACTAAATTACTTTCTCACAACCAGATGAAGCTGTTCCAAGCATGGAGCGCCACGCCACGGACCCCAAATATCGCGATATTCATTTTTACACCGGTATCAAAATTTATACCGGCATTATCGTGAACGATACAATATGGCACACCCCTATTTGGGATTCCAGCGAACCACAGTGAGAACCATTATCCACAAATGGCAAAAACATGGAACAGTGGTGAATCTTCCCAGGAGTGGCCGGCCGACCAAAATTACCCCAAGAGCGCAGCGACAACTCATCCAAGAGGTCACAAAACACCCCACAACAACATCCAAAGAACTGCAGGCCTCACTTGCCTCAGTTAAGGTCAGTGTTCATGACTCCACCATAAGAAAGAGACTCGGCAAAAATGGCCTGCATGGCAGAGTTCCAAGACGAGAACTACTGCTGAGCAAAAAGAACACAAAGGCTCGTCTCAGTTTTACCAGAAAACATCTTGATGATCCCCAAGACTTTTGCGAAAATACTCTGTGGACTGGCAAGACAAAAGTTGAACTTTCTGGAAGGTGTGTGTCCCATTACATCTGGTGTAAAAGTAACACAGCATTTCAGAAAAGGAACATCATACCAGCAGTAAAATATGGTGGTGGTAGTGTGATGGTCTGGGGCTGTTTTGCTGTTTCAGGACCTGGAAGACTTGCTGTGGTAAATGGAACCATGAATTCTGATGTCTACCAAAAAGTCCTGAAGGAGAATGTCAATCCATCTTTTCGTGACCTCAAGCTGAAGCACACGGGTTCTGCAGCAGGACAATGATTGAAAACACGCCAGCAAGTCCACCTCTGAATGGCTTAAGAAAAACAAAATAAAGACTTTGGAGTGGCCTAGTCAAAGTCCTGACCTGAATTCGACTGAGACGCTGTGGCATGACCTTAAAAAGGCAGTTTATGCTCGAAAACCCTCCAATGTGGCTGAATTACAACAATCCTGCAAAGATGAGCGGGCCAAAATTCCTCCACAGGGCTGTAAAAGACTCATTGCCAGTTATCGCAAATACTTGATTGCAGTTGTTGCTGCTACGGATGGCCCAACCAGTTATTAGGTTTAAGAGCCAATCACTTTTTCACACAGGGCCATGTAGGTTTGGATTTTTTTCCCCCTTTAATAATAAACACCTTCATTTAAAAACTGCATTTTGTGTTTACTTGTGTTATCTTTGTCTAATATTTAAATTTGAAATAAATTTAAATTTAAATTTAAAATTAAACATTTAAGTGTGACAAACATACAAAAAAAATGAGAACTTAGGAAGGGGGCAAACATTTTCTCACACCACTGTACAGTCATGTGAAAAAATTAGGATGCCCTGTATAAGTCTGTGTGGTTTTTTTTAAACATATTTGGACATATGGATATTTAATATCAATGTTAAAAATACTGGGAGATTCACGTAATACAACTAAACAATTAAAAAATTAATTAAAGACTTTTTTCAAATTTTCTGTAAAATGTAATTCTAAACAAATAGTGAGGAATAAATTAAGACACCCCCCATCTTTTTTAGGACACCCCCACATTCATTCCTACTTACAATGGCTAAAATAAATTTTAAAAAATGCAAATAAAACAAAAACAAGATTAGACATAGATAAGTGAACATTTCTTAATAAAGAACTTGACATAATGTCCGGCTCAGGAAACACGCACGCAGGCTCAGGGAAGGTTTAATAGCTTTATTCAACAAGCAGGTGTGTATGGATGGATGGATGAGGTATGGGTATGTGATGCGGGTGAACGCCGATGCACAGGAAACAGAGCAGTACGCCGTACAGCCAGGCAACCCTATGGAGAGAGCAGAGGACAAGGGTAAAGGGCACCACACCAAGACAGGTACAATGAGCGATGTGCTGCTTACTTGTAGGTGACGGGTGGATGGCGTTGGCCAAGAGAGAAGCCCGGGAGACAGCGTCCTGCTGAGCCAGTGACGACGATGAGGGAAGGGATGGTGATGACGGGGTTATCCGCCGCCAAGGAATCCACCTGTGCACAGGGGAGAAGACTTGCAAAGAGGTAAGGAGAATGATGCTTACGTGGAAGCGTAGTTCAGCTGACGTGGAGAGACGATCCAGCTGGGAGAGAGTGCCGATGCGAACAGACGGCTCCAGACCGCTACACAGGGCTGCATGGGCTAAATAGCCCGTGGCTGACGAGGCGCAGGTGTGCGCGCAGCTGAGGCGGATGATGAGCGGCGAGTCGTGACAGTACTCCCCCGCAGCAGCGCCTCCTGGCGCTGGCTTGTCCGGGTGCGCCCGGTGGAACTCCGTGATGAGACTCCTGTCCAACACCAAGGAAGAGCGCACCCAGGACCTCCACTCAGGACCGAATCCCTCCCAGTCCACCAAGTACGGCAGCCCGCGACCTCGGCGCCAGGAGTCCATGATGGAGGCGACTCTCCAGGCCGGATGGCCGTCGATCATCAGAGGTGCGGGCGGCGCCTTGGGCGGGGGACAGAGTGGGTCGGAGACCACGGGTTTGATTTTCGAAACGTGGAAGGTGGGACATATACGGAGGGAGGGGGGAGGGCCAAACACACAGCCACCGGGTTGACAATCTTAGAGATGGTGAAGGGGCCAATGAAGCGTGGGGCCAGCTTCCTCTTCTCAGCCTTGAGGTTAATGTCGTGTGAGGACAACCAGACTCGTTGGCCCACCTGGTAGGCAGGGGCCGGTCTCCTGTGGTGATTCGCCATCGAGCTGTTGCACGTCACCGTGCGTAATAGCGCATCGCGCGCTCTGGTCCACAGACTCCTACAGCATCTTAGGTGAGCCTGGATGGAGGGAACGGCCAACTCGCCCTCCTGCTCAGGGAACAAAGGTGGGTCATACCCCAAGGACGCCTTAAAGGGGGACATCCCCGTGGCAGAAGACCGTGCCGTGTTGTGGGCATATTCCACCCAGGCCAGGTGCGCGCTCCAGGACAACGGGTTGGAGGAGGTGATGCAGCGTAGGGCAGCTTCCAGTTCTTGGTTGGCATGCTCACACTGCCCGTTGGTGACCGGAGGAGAGGCTCACCGTAGCCCCCAGAGCGTTGCAGAAACACCTCCATACCTCAGAGACAAATTGGGGCCCCCGATCAAAGACGGCGTCCACCGGTATCCCATGCAGCCTGACCACGTGCTGGACTAGAAGATCTGCCGTCTCCCGCGCCGTAGGGAGACCCCGGAGCGGCACAAAGTGGGCAGCCTTGGAGAACCGATCCACGATGGTCAGCACGGCGTCGTAGGTGTTAGAGACCGGGAGACCAGTGACGAAGTCAAGGGCTATGTGAGACCAGGGCCTGCCCGGGACCGGCAGGGGCTGGAGAAGACCCGCGGGGGGAGAATTAGCAGACTTGCCAGTGGCACACACGGGGCACGCCCGGACGTAGTTGACGATGTCCTTCTGGAGACCCGGCCACCAAAAGGAACGCTGGAGGAGATCCACTAGCCGGGAGACGCCAGGGTGACAGGCGAGTCTGGAGGTGTGAACCCAATGAATGACCTCCCCCCGGACAGTCGATGGAACAAAGAGCTTCCCTTCCAGTCCAACGCCAGGAACCGGTTCAGTCTCCTGCGCCCTCCGGATCTTGTCCCTGATGGACCAGGAAATCGCCCCCACGACGCACGAGCTGGGCAGGATGGTATGACCCGGCTCCTCCGGGGTCTCAGGGGCAAACTGCCTGGAAAGGGCGTCGGGCAGGGCATTCTTAGAACCAGGGCGGTAGGTGATAGTGAAACGGAACCGGGCGAAGAACAAGGACCAGCACGCTTGGTGGGCGTTCAGTCGTCTGGCAGATCTTAAATATTCCAAGTTCTTATGGTCCGTTAACACAACGAACGGCTGGGCAGCCCCCTCCAACCAGTGGCGCCACTACTGCAGTACGAGCTTGATGGCAAGCAGCTCCCTGTCCCCGACGTCGTAATTGCGCTCGGCCACAGACAGGCGCCGTGAAAAGAAGGCGCAGGGTCGCTTGACCCCATCGGTGGGCGATTGCTGGGAAAGCACCGCCCCCACTCCCGTATCAGACGCATCGACTTCGACCAGGCACTGCAGCACGGGGTCAACCTGGGTCAGGACCCGGGAGGAGGCGAACTCCATCTTCAACGCCTCGAAAGCCGCTGCAACCTCTTCGGTCCACCGAAAGGGGGTCTTGGGAGAAGTGAGGCGGGTCAAAGGGGCAACAATGTCACCGAAGTTGGGGACAAAGCGGCGATAAAAATTGGCAAACCCTATGAACTGCTGCACCTGCTTCCTGGAGGTCGGCGTGAGCCACTCAACCACCGCCTTAACCTTCGCGGGGTCGGGAAGGACTTGATTGTGTGAGATTACGAACCCTAGGAAGGAAGTGGTCTTGGCGTAAAACTCGCATTTTTCGGCCTTAACATATAGCCTGTTCTCCAGCAGCCGCTGTAGGACCCGCCTCACATGGACCTGGTGTTCCTCCCGTGACCTGGAGAAGATGAGAATATCATCCAGGTAGACGAACACGAAGAGGCCCAGGAAATCGCGTAGGACGTCATTTATGAGGCGTTGAAAAACGGCAGGGGCGTTGGTCAGCCCAAACGGCATTACCAGATACTCGAAGTGACCACTAGGCGTCCAAAAGGCCGTCTTCCACTCATCCCCCTCCCGGATCCGGACGAGGTGATAAGCACTGCGGAGATCCAACTTGGTGAACCAGGTCGCGCCCTGGAGGGAGTGTAAGGCGGTGTCCATCAGTGGCAGGGTGTAGCGGTCCTTCTCCGTGATGTCGTTTAGCGCCCGAAAGTCTATACAGGGGCGAAGGGACCCATCCTTCTTCGAGACGAAGAAAAACCCTGCGCCGAGCGGGGACGAAGAAGGGTGGATGATACCTGCATTGAGTGACTCCTTGATATAACTGTCCATGGCCTCCCGTTCCGGTGCTGACAGGCTGTAGAGACGTCCGGATGGCAAGGGAGCCCCGGGGCGGATGTTGATGGCGCAGTCGTAGGGCCGGTGAGGAGGGAGAGACATCGCCCTGGACTTACTGAACATGAGGCCCAGGTCATGGAACTCCGGGGGCACCAGGGTGAGGTCCGGAGGTGCGGCGTCCGAGGCCGGAGGTGGGGAGGACGGGGCGCAAGCTGCGGACTGGAGGCAGGTGCCCATGCAAAAGGAGCTCCAGGCGGCAATTCTTCCTGTCTGGCAATCCAGCACTGGGTTGTGCAGGCACAACCAGGGGTAGCCCAAGATGACAGGTGACACTGAAGAGGAAAGGACATACAGGGTGAGGTCCTCCCGGTGATTACCTGAGATAATTACGGGGATCGGCTGGGTGCGATGAGTCACTTGCCCAAGGGGGGCACGGAAGAGGGTGACCAGACTGAGAGGAGGGGCCAGAGGGTGGCAGGGTATGCCCAATTGGGTTGCCAGGCTCTTAGAAATGAAACTTTGCTCTGCTCCTGAGTCCACCAGTGCATGTGTGAGGTGCCCTGTGGGATTGTGACAGAATCGTATGGGCAGCGACAAACTTGTGAGGGGATTCGACCGGTTAGAGCCTGCGAGGCCCCCTACTGTGACTCGCGGACCTCCCCGTTTGGCTTCTCCCGACAGTGCTCCACGGTATGCTGATCGCCTCCGCAATACATGCAGAGGCCCAGCTCCTGGCGGCGCTGTTTTTCCGCTAGGGGGAGCCTTGACCGGCCAACTACCATTGCCTCCAACTCCTCGGAGGGCTCTGGAGTGGGTAACGCCAGGGGGCGAGACTGGGGCATGCGGACGGAACCTACACGCGAGTGGTCAGCTGACTTCCGCTCGGCGGTCCGTTCACGCAGCCTGTTGTCTAAGCTAATAGTCAGGGAGATTAGCTCCGACAGCCGTTCCGGGAGATCTCGGCTGGCCAACTCATCCCGCAGACCAGAGTTGAGGCTGCGGAGGAAGATGCTACAGAGTGACGCCTCACCCCAGCCTACCTCCTCCGCTGTGACCCGGAAGTCAATAGCGTAATCCGCCGCTGATCGGCTTCCCTGTTGGAGACCAAGGAGCCAGTCAGAGAGGACGCTATCACGCCGGGAATGGTCAAAAACCTCGAGGAAACTCTGCACAAACTGGTCGTAGGAGAGGTATGCGTAGCTGGGCTTCGACATGACGGCGTACGCCCAAGCTAGTGCTCGCCCCTCCAGGAGGTTTGCAATGTAACCAATTCGGCTATGGTCTGAGGGAAAATCCCCGGGAACGCGCAGAAACACCGACTCGCACTGCAAGATGAACCCTCGGGCTCCGCCGAGCTTATCGTTGAAGCGGGCGGGGGTTGGAATCGGCGTGAGTCGGGTTGGCATTCCCGCGGCAGGCTGGCCAGTTACGGAAGCGGCTGGAGCTGCTCCTCCCTGACGAGCAGGTGGGAACACCTGCTGGGGGTCCACACGGTCTAACCAGTGAGTAATGTTTGTCAGTTGATTCAAAATCACCTGCTGTTGGTGGGCTATTAAATCCACCCGAACCTCGAGGGTGGAGAGGCGGCATGCGAGCCCGCTGTCTGCTGAGCCGCTCTGCTGGAGCCGTACTGACATAATGTCCGGCTCAGGAAACACGCACGCAGGCTCAGGGAAGGATTAATAGCTTTATTCAACAAGCAGGTGTGTATGGATGGATGTATGAGGTATGGGTATGTGATGCGGGTGAACGCCGATGCACAGGAAACAGAGCAGTACGCCGTACAGCCAGGCAACCCTATGGAGAGAGCAGAGGACAAGGGTAAAGGGCACCACACCAAGACAGGTACAATGAGCAATGTGCTGCTTACTTGTAGGTGACGGGTGGATGGCGTTGGCCAAGGCCAAGGGAGAAGCCCGGGAGACAGCGTCCTGCTGAGCCAGTGACGACGATGAGGGAAGGGATGGCGATGACGGGGTTATCCGCCGCCAAGGAATCCACCTGTGCACAGGGGAGAAGACTTGCAAAGAGGTAAGGAGAATGATGCTTACGTGGAAGCGTAGTTCAGCTGACGTGGAGAGACGATCCAGCTGGGAGAGAGCGCCTATGCGAACAGACGGCTCCAGACCGCTGCACAGGGCTGCGTGGGCTAAATAGCCCGTGGCTGACGAGGTGCAGGTGTGCGTGCAGCTGAGGCGGATGATGAGCAGAATCAGAATCAGGTTTATTGCCATTGTTCATGTAGTACACAAACTAGGAATTTGTCTCGGTACAATGCTGCAACATTAAACATGATAAGATAAGAGAAATAAACTATACATGTAATAAAGTGTAGGATAAGATTAAGTGATACTGGTCAACAGTTAAAATATATATTAGCCAGCAGCAGATACTGTGGAGAACTATATAGTGCAGTCGGTAATGCAGGAAGAAAACAGTGATGATTGACATGAGTCTGGTTGAGCTGCTGTACATGGTGCACGAGAGTCACTTAGTGTTCAGCAGTCTAATGGCAGAGGGGAAGAAGCTGTTCATGTGACGGGAGGTTTTAGTCTGGATGGACCGAAGTCTTCTACCAGAGGGGAGGGGGGCAAACAGTACGTGACCAGGGTGTGAGGGATCGGCTATGATCCGGCCAGCACGCCTCCGGGTCCTGGAGATGTACAGATCCTGGAGAGATGGGAGCTTGCAGCCGATCACCTTCTCAGCAGTGCGCACGACGCGCTGCAGCCTTAGTCTGTCCCTGGCAGTGGCTCCTGCGTACCACACGGTTATGGAGGTGGTGAGGATGGACTCGATGATGGCTGTGTAGAACTGCACTAACATCTTGGTGGGTAGCTTGAGCTTCCTCAGCTGCCGCAGGAAGAACATCCTCTGCTGGGCTTTTTTGATGAGTGAGCTGATGGTCAGCTCCCATTTGAGGTCCCTGGTGATGGTAGTGCCTAGGAAGCGGAAGGAATCAGCAGTGGTGATGGGAGAGCCTGAGAGGGTGAGGGGGGGCAGAGGAGTAGTGACTTTCCTGAAGTCTACAATCATCTCCACTGTCTTCAGAGCGTTCAGCTGCAGGTTGTTATTGCTGCACCAGGACGCCAGCTGGGCCACCTCTCTCCTGTAGGCGGACTCGTCGCCGTTGGAGATGAGCCCGATGAGGGTGGTGTCGTCCGCAAACTTGATCAACTTGACAGACTGGTGGCTGGAGGTGCAGGAGTTGGTGTAAAGGGAGAAGAGTAGGGGGGAAAGTACACAGCCCTGGGGTGATCCGGTGCTGATGCTAGTATAGTCTGAGACAGTCTTTCCCAGCCGCACATGCTGCCTCCGGTCCGTCAGGAAGTCGATGATCCACCTGCAGAGGGAGTCAGGCACGTTGAGCAGGGACAGCTTGTCCCGGAGCAGAGCGGGGCGGATGGTGTTGAATGCGGAGCTGAAGTCCACAAACAGGATCCTGGCGTAGGTTCCCGGGGAGTCCAGGTGCTGCAGGATGGAGTGGAGGGCCAGGTTGACTGCATCGTCTACAGACCTGTTGGCTCGGTAGGCAAACTGCAGCGGGTCCAGGAGAGGGGTGGTGATGGACTTGAGGTGGGACAGGACCAGGCGCTCAAAGGACTTCATGACTACAGAGGTGAGCGCTACAGGTCTGTAGTCATTAAGTCCTGTAGCGCTCACCTCTGTAGTCATGAAGTCCTTTGAGCGCCTGGTCCTGTCCCAGCGAGCAGCGAGTCGTGACAGAACTGAATATTTAAAGGGGTGTCCAAATTTTTTCAAGACTGTATATATACAGTCACGTGAAAAAAACGTCAGGGGCCGCATCCACTGCAGCCCGCCAGTCCATTTCCAAAACTAAATTATTTATTTATATCCCGTTTGAATGTATTTGGAACTGCATTCTTAAATGCAGTTATAAAGTCCGCCAGGAGCCGCTCAGTGAGTGGTTGAGCAAGAGTGAGGCAGCCACAGATAGAGAGAGCAGTGCGCTCTGGAGTACGTCTTTTAAGGTATGTATGTGTTACATGATGAGACCGCATTAATAGGCTGTGAACAGCAATAAATGTACAGAGTTGGCTGCTTTTAATTAAACAACAATAAATGCTACAGCTCCTCACTGAGGAGTATTTACAGTAACAAGTTTCAAACTGAAAGTCAAATTCACATAAGAAACGTCAAATTTACGATGGGAAAAACACAAATTTAGAAGAAACCCCAGTACAACTAAAAAGTTATAAATTTTTTAATAAAATGATGCAAATTTATCAGTAGAAGCTTGCACATCTAATACCAAAATAAAATATAGATTTGCAAAAATAGGCTAATTTAAACCAGAAATGTAGCATATAATAAAACCATTTTTTACTTTGATCATGTTCTTCTAATATTTTAAACATTTTTCTTCATCGTCATATTTCCTTTTCTTCTAAGCTTTTTTGTTATTTACCATCCAGAATTTCTCTTTGCTCATCATTTTGATGGAGAGTTTTAAAAAATTAGGTCATGATATAATTTTATTAGTAATTTTAATTGTAATATGATAAAACACTGAGTAGCTTTTAGTTTCATTTGCATTTTCAGTTTTAATTGTAAAACTTTTGACTGTGAAGAAAATACCCCCCCCCACAAAAAAAAAAGTTTACATATAAATCTGGTCCTCGGGAAGTGAGGAAAAAAAAGTTGTGGCCCTCATTACCACCAAAGTCATCCCTGGTCTAGATGAACAGAAGAAAAAAAATCAACCATTACATAAAATTAAAAAAAAAATTATCCAACACCCATATGAAGGTTCCAAATTAGAAAAAAAAAAAACAATCACAAATTTAGGGGTAATAGATGAAGATTTATGCTAATGGGTGAGAGGGCCAGCAGCATTTGCGTACTCTGCTTTATAGCGAGAAACAGCCTTGTGTATTATTAAGACAGAGATTCTCACAGTTCTGTATGTTAACTTGAGGATTGAGGTCCCAGATATCCTTCACAGCTTGTTTTTCATTCCTTATCAGTTCTGAGCTATAGCTGCCACAACTCTAACATGAAACTTTGAGCACTTTTATATCGTTAAGACAAACACGGGATCTCAAAAAATAGCAGCTACTGTATATGACTACTGTGTCTCGTCACCAGGTTGGCTGTGTCGTTACTGTCTCTCACCGGTGCACAGCCAGCAGAGCGAGAGGCTGTACATCTTTATTAAAAGTACAAGAGAGCAGCTTAGAGGTTTGTGTTCCCTGGATACACCACATCTATTTATTATCATTCCCCCTGCTGTGACCCTTCCTTTTTATTTTAGCATGCTGACTCATCTGCCGCTCATCCCTGAAAACCACACAAGACCTCTAGGTTTACATTGCCCATACAGCTCGGTCAAACCGGACGGCTGTGGTCAGATATCGGTGTATACTGTAGCAAAGTAAGAGTTTTTAAGCAGGGAACTGAAAAGATAAAGTAATTTGACTGGTATCTTGCCTGTTGATGGCCAAAGTCAACCTTTACTTCCTTCAAAATCCTATACACACCATACTGGTGTGTTTTCAGATTTTAACATACAGAAATGCTTTCTTGGATCATATTGCTACAGTAAAAATATCAAAATCTCTTTTCACTTTGAAATATTTGTTTCTTTTTACATTTTGTCAAAATGGGCAGAAGCCTGTACTGGTAGTTTTCGTATGACGTTACACGCTGGACAGTGTGGAGGTGAAGTCGCCGCATTCAGTAGAAAAACGTAACTGTGGTGAACTACTGTGCTGTCGTTGGTTGTACGAACGCTGGCGGGAGGGACAAACTGATGTTCAGTACCCACAGTAACCATGCAAACCAATCTTCCAGTAGTGATGTTCGATACCACTGATTTCCTTTCCGATCCGATACTGAGTAAAATTTAGGCTGGTATCGGCGATACCAATACCGATACCGATATTTTTTGCGACTACACCTAATATGTCTTTTAAATCTAAAAAAACGCATGACGCACTTACCCAGGCGGAAGAAAAAGTAGTCCCACCAACCGCGTGTCACTTAGACAACATCTCAATAGTTTAGTTACTTTTCATTGTGTTTCTGTTAAGGATATATATATATATATGTATACTCGCTGCTCTTGTTTTTCTCTTGCCTTCTGATTATTGCTCTGAGTGTTGCTATCCCTGTGCTGTTGCAATCCTGGAATTTCCCAATTGTGGGACTAATAAAGGCTTATCTTATCTTATCTTATCTTATACCTTACCTCAAATGACTTAAGTATCAAAAGTATTGATATTTTGATTTGAGTATCGATTTTAGAGCATAAAGATCTGGTATCGGAGGTATCGATATTTCAGGATCGATCCGCACATCACTATAACTTCCAGCCAACTTTCACACAGCTAGTTTTAGCAGCTAAATGTTAGCTCATAATTTTGACCAACCCCAGCTGAAAAGACAAAACCCACTCACCCTGTCTTCCTACGAACTCCGCGGCATGCTCGGAGCTCGGTACGGCCGCACACTCAGTCGTGTTGACGCTCTTTCTCCGAGTCAATACCGTCCGCTGAGCTCCGTAGTCTGCTCCTCCATACACCGGCCGGGTGGTAGCATTACTGCTGGGCCATTATGCCACCGGCCACTGCAGTGTCGTCCTGCTTGTCTCAGAGTCAGGGTCCTTCTTCTCAATTAAAGCAAATTTTTCATTGTAATGCTGTCTAGAGTCGTTATCAAGAATTTCACTGTAAGTTTTGGAGGTTTTCACACTTTTTTGCTCCATTGCCTAAGTAAACAAACGGCAGCCATGTTGGAGGAGATCCCACCATCACGTGATTGAACACCATCAATAGCTCTTCCCAGTTACATTTCCCTATGTTACTAACACATAGTCTGGTCTTCAGTTACAACCATTACTGTGCTGTTGGCTGTAATATTGATCCTGTCCCCAACCAGTTTCTGAGTCCAAGGCGTTAGCTTGAGAGCTAAAGGTGCTACTACGGAGTTAGCTTAGCTAATACGGTTATTTTCTTTGTATTCCAATCACCCCAACAGACAACTTTGTTCCCACCTGGTTCACTAATCCACAGTCAATAATATATCTCCTGTCATTCTGACTTATTTTGCTCTGTTTTTGTCGTAGACTGGACCATTAGCATTAGCTTGGCTAGGTGATCAGAGTCGGTCTAACCCTATCAGAGCTCTTGTCAGTGAGGAGAGGCTGACAGTCAGCCACCTAGCATTAGTTTAACTGTGAGATCGTGGCTGGTTTTGATCACTATTTTTTATAAAGTCTATCCACCCCCACCAGAAACCTTGTTATCTACCAACACTTGACCATATATGTTGTTCTTAGATGCTATTTTAGCTTATTTTACTCTGATCAGGACTAAAGCTGGCTAGCTGCTGTTAGCAATGACCCATTCACTCATTCGGAGTTGTTTCTGTGTACTCCAGGGACTGGTCATATCCTATCGACCAGTGAAACCACACACTCCTGTCCACCACCAATGCTTTATTTCATTCATTCTTTCAGACGATTTTACATTAGTTCGCTCATGCTGCGTTTGCTATTGGAGCTAACCAGCTAACATTAGCGATAGGGGGCCAAAATCTGACCTCATAAGCGACGAAAAAAGGAGGGTGGGGTGAACTGGGGCTCACGAGCATTTAAAGAGACATACACTGAATACAAACTTGAGATTTCTGTCGTAAAAGATTTTGCTGAGTCATCAGTTTCTGCCAGCTGAAGTGTTCTGGCAACATTCAGCATGTTCAGACCCACTTTGACTTGGGTGAGAATCGTGATGCAGCAGGTGACCATCAACCCTGGAAAACTGCTTAGGAATCTGGGTGGAAACATCAGAACAAGGCCAGAGAAACACATGGATGATGAGTGAGGGGCATGTGGGGGTGGGGGTGGGGGGCATTTCAGGATGGTGGCCCCGCTGTTTGTGTGTGTATGCGGGGGGGGGGGGGGGTCAAATGTAGTTGCTTGACATCTATATCCTAGCAACTGAGAGTGAGTGATATCTTGTACGACTTGTGGCAGGGGATTGGTCAGCATGCTGGCACAGGCCCCGCCTATTTGTTGGGTAGCCCTAAGAAAAAATACCTATATTCCAAAACATCTCTCCAACTTTCTCCACTCTACACTGTACCCTGCAGCACTTTAGCCCAGGCCTGTTTGCTTGTTTATTTGTTTGTTTGTTTTCCCCCTGTTGATTTCATTTATTCTGGTAGCTCAAGCACAGTTGTTGATATATTTATGACACGCTGATCATTTCGAAGATTTCAGCAGCGTCAAGTTTGGCATGACAACATGAATTCACCTCGCACAGCTGTGCAGTACTACCCAGAGTTTCCCTTTCATCGGTAAGTACCTACATGTGGTTTTGAGATGAGAAATGACAGTAATAATCTGATTTCTATTAGACTATATATGTTTGCTGAGCATGTACATGTCTTTGTTATGACTGCCAAACTTATGATCATGTATACTCTTTAGGTTTTATAAGTAAGTGGAATTGAAAATACACATTTTACTGAGTGGGAAACTCCCTGCTCCTGATTGACCTGTCTGGAGGTCCAAAATGACCTGGGAACAGTTGTGTCTGCCCGGATCCTCAGCTGCTGCCGCTGCTTGGGTCCCGGTATATTTATAAGTGCGAAATACTTATGACAACAATGCAAAATGTGTAAGGGGTAATCAGGGTGGATGGCAGGCAGATTACATGACATCCGCTGGTCTTCTGTAGAGCCGTACTGAAAAGTAGGACATGGTTTGTTTGTTTGTTTTTTGACATTTGAAATAATCAAAATATGTGAGATGACAAAATGTGATCAAGTGAGTTTAATGAATCAGATGAAGTCTCGCTAGAATAAAGTCATGGCGGCGGTGACACTTAGAACTTCTAGCATGAAAGGGGTTTATTAAGATATTCCACCAATAAAAGAGATTTCAAAATAAAGCACAAGACTTCACTGGATAAAAGACTAAAACAGAAAACAGAAAACAGAATAAATTACAGCATTTTTTTCTGCGTGGATGAATTTTTGGTGCAGAAGAGTTTTTTTTTATTTAATCATCCAACACAGAAAAAATCCACCTGCCTCCTGATACTGTTTTATAAACTATTCATAAAAATCAGAAAACACATTTTTATGTCAAATTGCCAAACTTAAAGACTTACTGCCTTTGTTGTATACAGTGATTTTGTTTAGTAACCTCTATAATTACACTAAGAAGCACATTTACGCATCTACCTTTTTTTTTTCTGTCCAAACATACCCAGCAAAAAAATAAAATAAAGATTATCATCGGCAAAAAAACAAACAGAAAAACACACGAACTCAAATTAGATTTGAGCTTAACACTAAAAATGCACAGATATAAAAGGCTTGTATATGTGCCTACACCTTATAGTAAAACTTGAATGTGCTATTAGAACAAAACTTCTATTTGTACAAACTGATACACATATTAATCTGTTTCAAAGTTAAACACATTTACTGTATACTTCTCTGATTTGGTAAATTTGATCATTTTCTTGAACTTGACATTAACGTAGCACATCTCTTCAAATCCAATCAAATTAAAACAGTAATTCCACAAATTAACCCCAGCAATAGAAAAACAGATTGTTTTAAACATTATTTCTTATATTTAGTTATTGGAAATAACACGGTCCCTTTTAATCATATGTATTTCTCTCACTTTAAACAGATTTTTGTTGCTTGATAATGGTGAACTATTTTTGATTTTAAACCTGAGTAGTAAGATTTTGAAGTCTATTATCTTTCTGAGTTTTATAACATAAACAATGAATTAGTTGGTAGATTTTTCCCCATAAATGATTCTTATGCTTTCTTTTGCAATAAAATACTGTGATCCCTTTATGTGTTCTCCCATATTTCAACACCATATGTCGTGTACTTTCTGATTTACTTACCCCCCTCCTCTTTTTTTTTTTTTTAATATTGCTCCTAACATTGCCTTCCAGTCTGGTCAGTTCACGTTTATTTACCCAGCACCAAAACCTTCTCAAGGTGTGTAACAGTTTAAGATAAAGGCCCCGGTAATCGGAGGGCAGTGATGTGTTAAATGAAGAGATGGAAACAGAGGGGAGAAAAAAGGAGGAAACTAGAGGGCATTCAGAAAGCGCATACCTACGCCAAGGCCCTGTCTTGCGATGTTAAAGAAAGTGATGAAGTATTCCGGAATCTGCACGGTTTCTCAGATCACCTCCAAAATCTACTGGGTTCATCCGTAGCTCAAGGACCACCTCTGGTGAAAATTTCATCAAAATCCATCCAGTAGTTTAGTAGTTTTTGCGTGATCCTGCGAACAAACAAGCATGAAAACATTACCTTGTTGGCAGAGGTAAAAAGAGAAGGAAGATAATGACGGTAATTCTATTTAAAAAAAAATCTGATAAATTGTTTAATTGCTCTTTCCTCCACATTTTTGCTCACATCCAACAATTTTAACTCATCACGCCTATCCCCCTTGTTAGCAAATGACCTAAAGAGTGCAAGGATAGTGCGATAGAATATGTCAGTGACAGTATAGTTGCAAACATACAAGAAAAATACTGAAAATTTAGGAGAAAAAAGTTGCAACTTTAACAGAAAAGATTCAATTTCTGAGTGTATAGTTGTAAATTCTTGTGGGGAAAAAGGGTAAAAAAAATTCACAAAAATGGCAGATTTATAGGCAAACCTACTACCTTTATTAGAAAATTCAAAAATTTGCCAGGAAAGCTATAAATTCCCAAGAAAAATATTAAACTTCATTTTTTCCACATAAATATACCTAACTTTTCTCTTAAAATTGCAAATTTTCTTTCTTAAATTTGACAGTTTTTTTCATGTAAATTTGCAACTTTTTCTTGCAAATGTTCAGGTTTTGTGCTATAAATTTGACTTTTTCACATAAATTTGCATTTTTTTTTTTAAACTTGTAACACTGAACCCCCAGCTGCTCCTGGTGGGTCAGGCCAGCGCCGACGTGCGGCAGCTCTGCCGCCATCAGTGTGTGAATGTGTGTGTGACTGGGTAGACAGCAGGATCTGTAAAGCGATATAAGTGAATGCCATCTACCATTTCTAAATTTGCAATTTTTTTTCCTCATAATTGTGACTTTTTTCCTCACAGATTTGTGATATTTTTCTTGTAAATTTGCAACTTTTTCTTGTAAATTTGCAGATTTTTTTTTCTCATAATTTTGTGACTTCTTTCTCACAAATGTGATTTTTTTTCTGAGAAATTTTTAACTTTTCTCATAATTTGCAACTTTTGCATAAATGAGTTTTTTCATGTAAATCTGCAACTTTTTCTTGTAAATTTTCAAGTTTTGTCCTATAAATTTGTGACTTTTAAAAAAAAAATTAACAGTTTTTTTCTCATAAATTTATTTTTATTTTTTACTTTTAAATTTGCAATTTTTTTCTCATAATTGTGACTTTTCCCCTCACAGATTTGTGATATTTTTCTTGTAAATATGCAACTTTTTTCCTCATAATTTTGTGACTTCCTTCTCACAAATTTGATATTTTTTCTCATAAATTTTCAACTTCTTATAAATTTGCAACTTTTCCATAAATATGAGTTTTCATGTAAATTTGCAACTTTTTCTTGTAAATTTGTGACATTTTTCTCGTAACTGGCAACTTTCTCATAAATTTACCATTTTTTTCTCTTAAACTTGCAACTTTTTTCAGAAATTTTCATCTTTTGTGATAAATTTGTGACTTTTTAAACTATGAATTAGCATAGTTTATCATATTTTTGCACCTTTATTTTTACAACTTTGTACTTAATTTAGGTTTGTACGATACCCCCCACATCCCCGTTGTTAAAAAATAGTAAATTACCTAGTTAGTACTTTGAAATTAGGTTTTTCTTTAACCGTTCATGAAGGGAGTAAAATATATTACTTAAACCCCGTGAGTAAATGAATTTAAAAAATGTGTTGTTGGACCTTTTTTGTTTTTATGAATCAGGTGACAGGTGTCTGTATTCTCTTTTACCAGAGGATTGGACTTCAGACTGTTTCCTTCTATAAAAAACCGTCTTAGGCTTAGGCTTAGGGAGAGGAGAAACTTTTGGTGCTTTCTATTGTTTTCCAGTCATGTCCGTCTCCCAGCCGGGGCTGACGGATGAGGCAGGAGGGATGCTCTCAGTCAGGCCTTTGAAAAGTGATTAATAATGACACTGGAGAAGGGCCCCCGATCAGCCGGGCTGTTTGTTTTGATTGCATTTTCATCGGCCGCTGTGCCCAACCTGCCGGGAGACAATGGCTGTCCCTGTTTAGTGCTGACCTCTGCCCCCGTCTCGTCTGGAGGCGCTGCACCACGCTTAAGTGGATGCTGAACAGCCTTCGCCTCGAGCTAGCTGGAAATCTTTCTGAGCAACCAGACACCCAAAAGGAGACAAATGACTGAGAGAAAAGGGACAAACCCACCTGAATGGTGTCTTAGTGAAATAATACCAATGAAAAGTCAAGTTAAAGACAGATAAATGGTTTGATCCAAAGCAAATTCACTTCTAAAACTGACCCAAGCAGCCACACTGTGTAACATGATGTCACGATTTAAAACACAAGAAAATGTTTGAATAAGATTAAGAAAGTATCTACTTAAAAAATTACTTAAGTAGTGAATAATGCATCAATAAGTGTTTTTTTCTTCATAAATGTATGACTTTTTCTTGTAATTTTTTGTGATACATTGGCTGCGTTTTATAATAAATTTGTGACATCATTTCATTAAACATATTTCTGATGGAGCCACTGACCTGAGATTTTCACCAGATATCAGTAACAACCCAAGTAATCCATACATACAAAGAAATCAAGGCAACTGTGTTCACAAAATAACTTATATTTAATTAAGTGGAATGACACAGGGAATAAGTATTGAATACGCTTGGTGAAATTCATTTAATATTTAGTAGAAAAGCCTTTGTTAGTAATAATAGCTTCCAGACGCCTAATGTATGGAGAAACTAGGCACAGGCATTGGTCAGGAGTGATTTTAGCCCATTCTTCCACACAAACTGTCTTCATATCTTGAAGGTTCCGTGGGTGTTTTCTATGAACTCTGATCTTCAGTTTATTCCATAGATTTTCTATTGGATTCAGGTCAGGTGACTGACTGGGCCATTCTAACAGCTTCATTTTCCTTCTCTGGAGCCAGTTAAGAATTTCCTTGGCTGTGTTTGGGATCATTTTCTTGCTGAAATGTCCACCCTCATTTCATCTTCAGCATCTTGGCAGATGGCAACAGGTTCTTATCAAGGATGTCTCTGTACATTTGTCCATTCATCTTTCCTTCAATTATATGAAGTCTGCCTGTACCATGTACTGAAAAACACCCACACCATGATGCTCCCACCTCCAAACTTCACTGCTGGTATGGTGTTTTTGGGCTGATGTGCAGTGCCATTTCTCTTCCAAACATGCTGTGTTGTGGCATCCATAAAGCTCAATTTTGGTCTCATCTGACCAGACTGTATTCTCCCAGTATTGTACTGGTACTCGCTTGCCCAAATGTTGTGCAGCAAACTTTAAATGAGCTTCAACATGCTTTTTCTTCGGAAATGGAGTCTTGTGAGGTGAGCCGGCATAGAGCCCATGTTGGTTGAGTGCATTACTTTTTGTTTTTTTCTTTGAAACAGCAGTACCTGCTAACTCCATGTCACAAACCAGCCCCTCAGGGCAGGAAGACGGCCCAAACGCTGGACTGTGAGCTGCTGACATTTAATAACAAAAAGACAAAACTACTAAAGTATGGAATTTAAAAGGGATACAAAAGATTCAGGATTTATATTTGCCATGTGCAGACAACATAATGTCTTTTGAAGAGCTGAGGATCAAATTTAATCTCAATAGAACACATTTTTTTAAATATCTTCAACTTAGAAACTTTATTCGATCAAATCAAAATAAAGCTCTCACTCGACCTATTTATTCATCCTTGGAAAAAATGATGATGAAAGATAGTAAAAGAAAGGGTATTATTTCAGAGTTTTATAACTCATTGACACTATCTTCAAGTGAAAATTCACTGAAAAGATTAAACTACTGGAAAGAAGATCTGCAAATTGAAATTTCGGAGGAACAATGGGAATTGGCTTGTACAGAAGCTCAAACCAAATCAATAAATGCACGCCTTAAATTGATACATTTCAAATGGTTAATGCGGATGTATGTTACACCGGAGGAGTTAAATAGATATAACAAAAATATACCAGATACATGCACAAAATGCATGGAAAGTAAAGGAACCCTATTTCATTGTTTATGGGAATGTAGATTAATAAGAATGTTTTGGGAAGAGGTGAGGGTAACAATTGAAAAAATAATCTCAAAACAAATCATACTGAATCCTAAACTGTTTTTGTTGGGTCTGTACCCAGAAAAGCATAATTTTAATAAAAGTGAAAGAACATTCATAGACCTCAGTTTGCTTAATGCCAAAAAATGTATTGCACTATTATGGAAAAAGACTCATAGACCAGATGTGACTCAGTGGTTAAGACAGATGTTAACAAACCTTCCATTAGAAAGAATAACATATATACTGAAATCAAAGGAAATTGTGTTTGAGAATATATGGAGACCTTTTATTGATTATGTAAAAAATTTAAACATAACTCTTGAAGAAGAAGGTGAATGATGTGTGTGGACCTTGTAAATTCCAAACTGGTGAACATAATATGTATACTTATGTATTGGATTGTCTAGACTAAACAGAGGAGCATTGTTGAAGACTTGATTTTGTTGGTGGTTGTTGGTGTTTTTAGTGCTTTTTTTTTTTTTTTTTTTGTAGTACTTTAGCGTTAGTGTTTGATTGTTTGTATCATGTTTGTTAAAAAAAAAAAAAAAGGTTCAATAAAGATATTGTGGAAAAAAAAAAAAGACAAAACTACACAAAAACACAACACTTACACGGAGAGAGGCATATAAAAACACCGGTGCAGACGGGGCTCACGTCCAGAGAAAATAGGAGAGCAGCCTGGATGGGACCAGGCTGAGGTGTACGAGAACACCAGGGAAACAAAGAATAAAGAGAGCTGGACAGAGCAGACCCGTCAATACACACAGCGGTAAAGGAAAAAAAATGAGATGGTGGACGCTGCGATGAGTAATCGATGCAGCAGTCCTTAGAGCAAGCAGGGATAATACAAATCATGAACAGGTGTGGGTGACATGAGTGAGGATAATCAGAACAAACCAGTGACAGGTGTGACAGCCCGTGGACAGAATTTGACACCCGGAAGTACACACTGAGCACTGTCAACATAAAGGCACAGAAGAATACAGTAACTGACTAAAAATACGGAGTGACTACAAAATAACAAACACACCAGAGAATACAAAAAGGGAAAATAACCATCAAAGTGAGGACAAGATAAATACAAGCACAAAAGATGCAATTAATATAATATTCAAGGAAATTAAATACAAAAGGAGAGGTGAGGGCAAAGATGAAGGGAGGCTCATGTCCGCACAGACAAATAATAATTAAGATACAAAACTGGATAGTTATGGATGCATAATATCAAAGACAGAATAACTAGGAACAGAGATTTTCATAAACAGACATAAATGGCAAACGCAAACAACAACATACATCCACCCAACCAGAATGAATACTAAAGTGGGAAAATACAGAAAATAAACAAAATGACAAAAGAGTGTGAGCACGGTGCTCCCCCTGTGCTCAGCATCATGACACTCCAGGTCTTTCTGGAGCTCTCCACGAGTGGTCTTTGGCTCTTAGATAACTCTTCTGATAATTCTTTTGACTTCTCTGTCAGAAATCTTGTGAGGAGCTCCTGGTCGTGCCTGGTTTATGGTAAAATGATGTTCTTTCCACTTCCGAATGATGGCTCCAACAGTGTTCACTGGAACATTCAGTAGTTTAGAAATGCACCTGTAACCAATGTCATCGTTAGGTTTTGCAACAATAAGGTTGCGAAGGTCTAGAGAGAGCTCTTTGCTTCTATGCATCATAAATTCTTTGTGGTGTAACAATCTGATATTCACAGACCTTTTTAAAGGCTATCAGTCAGGACTTAACCAGCTGAAATTAATTTGCACTGATGGGGGATGGGATGGCTTCATAAATTCTGATGTATTTCAGCTGATTTCTTGGCTTTCTATATCTTTTTGCACCACTTTTTCTTCATGTGTTCAATACTTATTCCCTGTGTCATTCCACTTTATTAAATACAACTTGTTTTGTGAACACAGTTGCCTTGATTTCTTTGTATGTATGGAATACTTGGGTTGTTACTGATATCTGGTGAAAATCTCAGGTCAATGGCCCCATCAGAAATACAGTGGTGTGAAAAAGTGTTTGCCCCCTTCTTGATTTCTCATTTTTTTTGTATATTTGTCACACTTAAATGTTTCAGATCATCAAGCATATTTAAATATTAGACAACGATAACACAAGTAAACACAAAATGCAGTTTTTAAAACGAAGGTGTTTATTAAGGGTAAAAAAAAATCCAAACCTACATGGCCCTGTGTGAAAAAGTGATTGCCCCCCTTCCTGTTAAAACATAAATTAACTGGTTTATCACATCTTTGGAAAGCTGAGTTCAATTTCTCAAGCCCCACCCAGGCCTGACTACTGCCACACCTGTTCTCAGTCAAGAAATCACTTAAATAGGACCTGCCTGACAAAGTGAAGTAGACCAAAAGATCCTCAAAAGCTAGACATTATGCTGCGATCCAAAGAAATTCAGGAACAAATGAGAAACAAAGTAAAGGAGATCTATCAGTCTGGAAAAGGTTATAAAGCCATTTCTAAAGCTTTGGGACTCCAGCGAACCACAGTGAAAGCCATTATCTACAAATGGCAAAAACATGGAACAGTGGTGAACCTTCCCAGGAGTGGCTGGCCGACCAAAATTACCCCAAGAGCGCAGCAACAATTCATCCAAGAGGTCACAAAACACCCCACAACAACATCCAAAGAACTGCAGGCCTGACTTACCTCACTTAAGGTCAGTGTTCATGACTCCACCGTAAGAAAGAAACTGGGCAAAAATGGCCTGCATGGCAGAGTTCCAAGACAAAAACCACTGCTGAGCAAAAACAACATAAAGGCTCGTCTTAGTTTTGCCGGAAAACATCTTGATGATCCCCAAGACTTTTGCGAAAATACTCTGTGGACTGATGAGACAAAACTTGAACTTTTTGGAAGGCGTGTGTCCCATTACATCTGGCGTAAAAGTAACACAGCATTTCAGAAAAGGCACATTATACCAACAGTAAAATATGGTGGTGGTAGTGTGATAATCTGGGGCTGTTTTGCTGCTTCAGGACCTGGTAGACTTGCTGTGGTAAATGGAACCATGAATTCTGCTGTCTACCAAAAAATCTTGAAGGAGAATATCTGGCTATCTGTTCGTGACCTCAAGCTGAAGCACACTTGGGCTCTGCAGCAGGACAATGATCCAAAACACACCAGCAAGTCCACCACTGAATGGCTCAAGAAAAACAAAATGAAGACTTTGGAGTGGCCTAGTCAAAGTCCTAGACCTGAATTCAATTGAGAGGCTGTGGCATGGCCTTAAAAAGCCCCCCAGGGCACAGTATTGGCCCCTCTTCTCTTCACCCTGTGCACCTCGAACTTCTGCTACAACTCGGAGCTGTGTCATATTCAGAAGTATGCCGATGACACAGCCATTGTTGGGTGTATCAGGGATGACAGAGAGGAGGAGTATCGGAGACTGGTAGAGGACTTTGCTGCATGGTGCCACACTAACCACCTACAGCTCAACACCTCTAAGACGAAGGAGCTGGTTATTGATTTTGGGAGGTCTAGACCAAGACCTCAACCAGTCCTGTTAGAGGGAGCTGAGATGGAGGTTGTGGATTCATACAAATATCTCGGGTTGTGGTTGGACAATAAATTGGATTGGACAACATACATTAGCCACTTGTATGGGAAGACACAAAGTAGGATGTACTTCCTAAGGAGATTGCGGTCCTTCAACATCTGCAGTAAACTTCTGCGGATGTTTTACCAGTCGGTGGTTGCCAGCGTCCTCTTTTACTCTGTGGTGTGCTGGGGGGGGCAGTATATCCAAGAGAGATGCGTCCAGACTGGATAAACTGATCAGGCGGGCCGGCTCTGTGGTCGGCGTGAAGCTGGACACCCTGGTGACGGTGGCAGAGATGAGGACTCTGGATAAACTGTTTGATATAATGGACAATGTCAGCCACCCTCTGCACACCGTCATCAGTGACCAGAGGAGCCTGTTCAGTGAAAGACTGCTCCTTCCCTAGTGTCGGACTAACAGGCTCAAGACCTCTTTTGTCCACCATGCCATCACACTCTATAACTCCTCACTTGGGGGGGGGGGGGGGGGGACATAGAGTACAGAGGACAGTAGGGTATTCATGGTGCAATAACCTTAACTTAACCATACTTGTACAAGCCATACTGTATTTAGCTTTGTATTTATATTGTGTATATTATGTTAAGTGTTTATTTTTTTCTTTTTTGCTTTTCTGATCTGTATGCTCCTTTTATGTGCTGCTGGAAATTTTAAATTTTCCAGAGGGAGTCATCCCAAAGGGATTAATAAAGTTAAGTCTAAGTCTAAGTCTAAGCCTAAAAAGGCAGTTCATGCTCGAAAACCCTACAATGTGGTTGAATTACAACAATTCTGCAAAGATGAGTGGGCCAAAATTCCTCCACAGCACTGTAAAAGACTCATTGTCAGTTATTGCAAATGCCTGAATGCAGCTGTTGCTGATAAAGGTGGCCCAACCTGTTATTACGTTTAGGGGCAATCACTTTTTCACACAGGGCCATGTAGGTTTGGATTTTTTTTTCCCTCAATAATGAACACCTTCATTTAAAAACTGCATTTTGTGTTTACTTGTGTTATCTTTGTCTAATATTTAAATTTGTTTAATGATCTGAAACATTTAAGTGTGACAAACATACAACAAAATGAGAAACCAGGAAGGGGGCAAACACTTTTTCACACCACTGTATGTTTAATGAAAAAAATGTTGACATGTTCAATACTTATTTTCCTCGCTGTAAATCTTATATAAAAATAGTAATCAAATATTTTCTGAGCCAGAATAAAAATCTGATTTCAAATCTGATGAGAAGAGTAACTGTGAAATCAAAAGTTACTCAAAGAGTACGACTAAATGCACTTGAGTAAAAGTAGTTTTTTCTTCAAAAACTTACGAGAAAAAGTATCCTGCAGCAAAACTCAGAAATGCACGATTCTGTGGAAAAATTACTTGAGTAAATGTAATTATTTACTACATACTTTTGGTGGTGAAGTGCAATATTTAAACTTAAATTATACACACACACACACACACACACACACACACACACACACACACACACACACACACATATATATATATATATATATATATACACTACCGTTCAAAAGTTTGGGGTCACCCAGACAATTATTTTGTGTTTTCCATGAAAAGTCACACTTATTTACCACCTTGAGTTGTAAAATAAATAGAAAATATAGTCAAGACATTGACAAGGTTAGAAATAATGATTTGTATTTGAAATAATTTTTTCCTTCAAACTTTGCTTTCGTCAAAGAATCCTCCATTTGCAGCAATTACAGCATTGCAGACCTAACATGATTGCACAAGGGTTTTCTAATCATCCATTAGCCTTCTGAAGCAATGAGCAAACACATTGTACCATTAGAACACTGGAGTGATAGTTGGTGGAAATGGGCCTCTATACACCTATGTAGATATTGCACCAAAAACCAGACATTTGCAGCTAGAATAGTCATTTACCACATTAGCAATGTATATTAGATATTAGAGTGTATTTCTGATTAGTTTAAAGTTATCTTCATTGAAAAAAAGTGCTTTTCTTTCAAAAATAAGGAAATTTCTAAGTGACCCCAAACTTTTGAACGGTAGTGTGTATATATATATATATATATATATATATATATATATATATATATATATATATATACACTGCTCAAAAAAATAAAGGGAACACTTTGAAAACACATCAGATTTTAATGGGAAAAAATAAGCTGGATATCGAAATTGTGGCAGGCTAGTCCAGTTTAATCAGATTAAAAAGTGTTCCTTTAATCTGCGTAAACTGGACTAGCCTGCCACAATTTCGATATCCAGCTTATTTTTTCCCATTAAAATCTGATGTGTTTTCAAAGTGTTCCCTTTATTTTTTTGAACAGTATATATATATATATATATACATATATATATATATATATATATATATATATATACTGTATATATATATATATACAGTATATATATAGATAGAGAGAGAGAGAGAGAGAGAGAGAGAGAGAGAGAGAGAGAGAAACTATTTTGTATTTTCCCAGTATTCCACCTTTCCAGTCGTTCAAATACCAGATTCTTCATAATTAAAATATTCAAACAAAACATCCCATACATATAGTATATTTGAGAATGGCCATCTGTGCCTTGTGGTTGCCTAAAAATGTAAAAAAAAAAAAAAAAACTGTATTAAACACAATGTTAAAGGATTGACAAATGGTTTTACTGGCATGAACTGTGGTACATGCTTAACCTGATGTACTACTTTGAGGATTAGTTTCTGGATGTGGACTTGTCAGCAGATGATGCCAGGACTTAAAGTTCACTAGTCTCTCAGGCGAGTTTATGAAGCGTCAGTTAAACTAGTTTTGCCCATTTGAAATTAAAATAAAGGTTGAATCAAATGGGAGGCAAAGTGAGACAGAGGTCACTCCAGTTACCGTGCCTAAATCTTCCCTCCGCCTTAAACAGAGCTGGAAAACACACACAGACACCTACTCCACCCACCTTAAGTTAGCTGCTAGAATTCAGAGGTAGGTAGTTACATTTAATCAAGTACATGCACTCAAGTTACTTTTTTGCAAAAATGTACTTACATGAGCAGTTTTGCAGCAGATTACTTTTTATTCTTACTTGAGTAATTTTTAAAAGAAAACCTGTACTTTTACTCAAGTACATCTGGTGATACTTTGAACAACTTTTAATTTCACTGATTTAAAAACTGGTCAGGATTGTGCTTCTGTATAGTGTAATAATAACAAAAAATAACTGCATATGTTGTCATTTTAATGAATGTAGTATATGTTTATGTGATTTGGATTATGTTAGGGTGGTGTGGTGGCACAGTGGTTAGCACTGTGGCAGCATAGCAACTCACTTTGGCCATGGGATCCCGGGTTCGATCCCACCCCCTGACCAACAGTGATCTGCGTGGAGTTTGCATGTTCTCCCCGTGTCTGCATGGGTTTACTCCGGGATTTCTCCGGTTTCCTCCCACAGGACAAAAAAAAAAACATGCAGGTTAGGTTAATTGGAGACTCTAAAGTGGCCCTAGGTATGAATATGCGTGTGAATGGTGAAGGAATGGCGCCGTACAGTGGCTGCGTCATCCATCCAGGTGGATGCCCTGAATTTCCCCTCTTGGGATCAATAAAGTACACAAAATAAAATCAAAAATGTTAGGTGGTAAATGTTGAAAGCTTATTTTTCTCAAAATTTTTTAGGAGAAAACAATTTACAATTTATTGACAATACAGTCCTAAAACTGCAAGAAAAAAAAGGTCAAAATTTCTAACAAAACTTGTAAATTTATGAAGAAATTGTACAGAAAAGAGTGGCTAATTTACAAGAAAAAAAAAGCCATTGCAAATTTATAAGAAAAATAACACAAGTTTATAGGAAGTCTCAAAAGTCAAACAAAAAAAGAAAAATTGCAAGAACAAAATACAAAAAATACAAAGACAAAAGTTTCAAAAGTAAAAACTGTTGAAAATTCACTTTAAAAATGCTTCATATTAATGAGAAGAGACACTACTCACAAAAAGTTAGGGATATCTGGCTTTCAAGTGAAATTTCAGGATGCAACTAAAATGTGCTATAACCTTTACAGGTGAACTTAATTTGACCTTCTCTAATCTTTTGAATGCACATGTCCAACTGTTCAATGTTTCAGTACTTCTTGCGTAACTTGCTGTTCTCTAACAAGGTGCTTAATGACAAAACTCACAACAGGTGTTTGATTCATGAATTGACCAATAAACTTTCTGATTCAATTAGAAATGGTATTTAAACAGTCCTCTTCATCATGCTGTTCACATTTTGACATCATGAGACCAAGACGACACCTCACTATTGATCAACAGTACCTCACCATTGCGAGGATTCAAACAGGATGTTCTCAGATGGAAACGTCCACTGAGCTTAGAGTGTCACAGAGTGTCACCAGCAGATTGCAACAGAGATACAGAGAGGCTGGAAGAGTCACAGAAAGGCATAGAAGTGGACGTCCTTTGGCCACATCCCACACTGATGACTGCTTCATCGTGAACAGTGCCCTGCGGAACCAGATGATGAATGCCACTCAACTCGAGGCACATTTAAGGGAGGTCATTGGCACCCAAGTGTCATGTTAGACCATTCAAAACCATTTACATCAGTGTGGTCTGCGTGCTAGGTGACCTGCAAGGGTACCTGACCAGACCATCAGGCACAGGTGTCATCATCTTGCATGGGCCAAGGAGCATTTATGCTGGACAAGGGACCAGTGGACCTCAGTGCTGTTCTCTGATAAAAGTCGATTCACACTGAGCAGAAATGATAGCCACCAGTGATGTTGGAGATGTCAAGGAGAGCACTATGCATCAGACTCTGTTGTCACCAGACAAGCCTTTGGTGGTGGTGGTGTTACACTCTGGGAAGGTGTGTCTAGTCCATACAGAACTGCCCTACACTTTGTGAATGGTACAGTGACAAGCCAATACTACCTGAATAACATCATTAATCCAGTCATTGTGCCCTTGCATGAACAACACAGGCCTAATTTCATCTTCATGAACGACAATGCTCCAGCTCATCGAGGTCGCATCATTAAGGAACGGCTGCTGGAGGCTGGGGTACGTCAAATAGAGTGGCCCGCACTTTCTCCAGACCTGAATCCCATAGAAAACCTATGGGTTTTCTATGGGAGAGGAATCACCACAGAGGAATCACCACAGTGTTTCCTCTGGCTTAAAGACCTTGGCACAGTGGCAACATATTTTTCGGGGGGGGGGGGCAGAAAACACGAGATTATTGAAACCAGAATATGTTAATTTTATACTTTTTAAAAAAAATTTTGCACAGTAACTTTGCATATGGAACTTACCATTTGAAGTATTGCACAACCAAGACTTGAATGTTGGAACACTGGTCCAGTTGGGGTCTCACCCAGACGTCCTGTGTTTGGACTTTTTAGTGGTGTTATCCTTCTCTCCTTCCTCTGCTCTTGCCTCTCCTGGACTCTCTGCCTGAACACTTTCCTCTCCTTGGCTCCTCTCTTCTGTCTCATCTTGCCCTCTCTGAGCTCTGTCTAATTCAGGTTCTCTCTCTGTCTATGGTGGTATACAAACAGGTTAGAAAATATCAAGTGTCATGTTTTGTCCTGCAGGATTTTTTTGTTATGGTTTACATAAATGACAAAAATATGTGTATTTTTTTGTATTTTATTCTAGTATTTCTTTTTTTCCATTGAGAAAGAGTAGGAAAGAGAAGGGGAAAAAACATTCATAATAGTATTTTTTTTTTTTTAATTTTGTGTACTTTATTGATCCCCAGAGGGGAAATTAAGGGCATCCACCTGGATGGATGAAGCAGCCACAGTACGGCACTATCCCTTCACCATTCACACACGCAGTCACACCTAGGGCCACTTTAGAAACTCCAATTAACCAAACCTGCATGTTTTTTTTGGCCTGTGGGAGGAAACCGGAGAAATCCTGGAATAAACCCATGCAGACACGGGGAGAACATGCAAACGCCACACAGATCACTGTTGGTCAGGGGGTGGGATCGAACCCAGGATCCCATGGCCAAGGGTGAGTTGCTGTGCTGCCACAATGCTAACCACTGTACCACCGCACCACCCATTTACTCATGCATACTTAAATTATATGATCAGAGGTGGTAATAGTAACCAGAAATTCTACTCATGTAAAAGCAGTGCTATGAAATTAATAATTAAAAGTAAACAACTAAAAATTTTGAGTTAAGTTAAGGGTACAGAGAGCACCCACTTAAAAACTTGAGTAATGACTTCGTCATGGAGGTTAGAGGTTTTTCTCCAAAATTTATAACAATTTTCTTATAGTTTTCTACTTTTCTCTGTAAATCTATCTAAATGGAAAACCATTTTCCTCAAATTTGTAATTTCCTCCCGTAAAATTTAACTTTCTTGGACATTTGAGACTTTATTATAAATTTGTGAATTGTTTTATGGTTCATTTTTGTCTATTTTTTTTAAATAAAATTACTGTTTTTTTAATAAATTTGAAAGAGACTGTGGTAATTTTTTTACTTTTTCCTTATAACAATTTTTTACCATAATTTTGCAGAACCAGAACAGAACAATAATTTAACTCTGATTTCAAAGAAAAAATATTAATAAAATTGTAGTTAGTGAAATAAATTAACTTAAATGACCAAAGATGCAGTTATTTCTGTTATAATATTCCCTTTCTGGTTCCGGTTCCGCCGGACCGGCGGCGCCACACGAGTCGGCTGCCTGTTGCAACAGCCTTTTTTTTATCTTCCTTCTTCTTTCTACACCTTTCACTCTGTATATATATCACGGACGCCCGGATCGCCCCGGGGGTCTCCCGGGTCGGCGGACGGAGCCACGGTTTGCAGCAGGAGACGTTACAGCGGGGAGGAGCTAGTGCTAGCTAGCACTTGGCCGCCGCCCGGTGCTAATGGGAAACTCGACATACCGGGAGCTGTAGCGAAAACGAAGCGGGTGCCGGGCTGGAGTTTAGGCGGCGTGAAAGAAATATAAGACAGAATAATAAAGAGCGATGGCAAGAACCAAGCAGACCGCCCGTAAAATCTACTGGAGGAAGAAGCCCCCCAGGAGACAGCTAGCCACAGGGCTGCTCGGAGAGGCGCTCTGGCCACTGGCAGAGTGAAGAGGCCTCGCCGTCACAGGTCCGTGGCTCTGAGAGTGATCCGTCGCTACCAGAAATCCACGGAGCTGCTCATCCGTAAGCTGCCCGTCCAGCGCCTGGTGAGGGAGATCGCTCAGGACTTCAAGACCGTCCTGCGTTTCCTGAGTTTCGCCGTCATGGCTCTGCAGGAGACCAGCGAGACCCACCTGGTGGCCTCTTCTTCGCTAAGGGGGTCACCATCATGCCCAAAGACTTCCAGCTGGCCCGCTGCATCCGCGGAGAGAGAGCTTAGACTTTCTGCTGCACATCCACCAGCCATAATGCTCTGCACTGTGTGTCTATATATATACATTTATAGTAATATGGACATATGTTTACTAGATGTTGTTTTTTCTTGCCTTCTGATTATTGCTCTGAGTGTTGCTATCCCTATGCTGTTGCAATCCTGGAATTTCCCCATTGTGGGACTAATAAAGGCTTATCTTATCTTATCTTATCTTAATATTTCTATATATTTATAGTTTGTTTGTTTTTTGTTTTTTTTTTAGAAATCTCCTCAACACCTAGACAGCAGGAAAAACCTCCCTTATTTTGAAATCCAAATGTTGGCATGTTTAGTTTGTCTGAAGGCTGAATGAGCACACATGACAGTCATGTGAAAAAATTAGGACACCCTGTATAAGCCTGTGTTTTTTAACATATTTGAACATGTGGATATTTAATATTAATGTTAAAAATACTGGGTGATGACTTCCGGTTATGGCTGCCACGTAGGACGGACGTGTCTCGCTCTGCTCTGCTCCTGGAGAAAAAAAATCGGCAAATAACTCTCTCATTTGGGACAGAACGTATCTCAGCATTTGGGCGAGGATATGTCGGCGAAGCCTAAGGCTGGAAAACCAGGAAAAGGAAAAAGCGAGCCGCCGAAACAGTCCAAATTAACGGACTTTCAGGTCTGTGACGCAGCAAACAAAACTCCATATATGGCGGAGGAGGCTGGCAACGGTGCGATATCTGCGGGGAATGGCGCAGATGCGCTGATGGCTGCCATGAGTTCAATGAGAGCGGACTTTTCCTCTAGATTTGATGGGATTATGACAGCGTTGGAAGGAATAAGAAAGGAATTGGGTGACTGTGTAGAACGAACGGCGCAGATGGAGCTCCGTCTCGCTAGTGCTGAAGATGACGTCACCCGTCTTCAATTAAAGGTGCGCACTTTGGAAAAAAAAAATAAATCTCTGGAAGATAATATTTTGGATTTGGAATCTCGGTCGAGACAGAATAATTTGAGGCTGGTGGGTCTTCCAGAGGAATCAGAAGGTCGGGACGTATGTTCCTTTCTGGAAAAGTGGATTCCGGAGGTGCTGGGCAGCGAGGAGTTGCAATCAGCAGTGGTTCTGGAAAAAGCACATCGTATTGGCCCACGGAGAGATAAGGGACCGCCGAGGACCTTAATTATGAAGTTTCTTAGCAACAGAGACAGGATGAAGATCTTCAACGCTGCACGTGCTAAAGGAGAGATTAAACACCAGGACCAGCAGGTGCGGTTCTACCCAGATTTGGCCACAGGAATCCAGCAATTGAGGAAGCAGTTTGATCCCGTACGTAAGGAGCTGCGCAACCTTGGGATTCGTCATGGTGTAATCTATCCTGCGAGACTGCTGACCACGTATGAGGGCAGAACCCACATCTTCAAGACCCCAGAGGAGGCGCAGGAGTTCATCAAGAAGATCAAAGAAGAAGAGGAGACTGGTGGGAGCTAAGCATGAACAAAATATAAGGTAGAATAATTAAGCATTTGCACAGGCATCTGACTGACTTGAAGTAAATAGTAAGTTTACAAAATATAGATTGTATTATATATTAAAAAAACAAAACAAAAACAAAACAAACAACAAAAAAAAAACTATGATGTACAAAGTTGTTAAAAATTTTGGAGTTAAGTTGGAAAACTACAGAGGAGAGTTAATGTTACGTCATTAAAAGCAGTAGAGTTAGGGTGATTGGGAGGATGAAGAAGGAGTGGCTTAGGCTGTTCCCCGTGGGTGTGGAACGGTCGATGGCTATATCGGGAGACAGAATTTTTCTTTTGATTTTGGGGGGTTTGCCACAAGTGTGGGAAGGGGAAATTTGTTTGTGTGTAGTTTGTAGGATGAATGTTCAACCACTCATGTTTTTGCTTCTCTGTATGAGCATGTTTACACTGCAAGGTAATCCCAAACTCTCTATTGATCATGGACCAAAGTGTTAATCTTAATTTAACTTCATGGAATTGCAGAGGTCTACAAAATTTAAAAAAACTTAAACAAGTTATGAATAAAATAAAGGACATGGGTTCAAGAATTGTGTTTTTACAAGAAACTCATCTGATAGAGGAGGATGTTAAAAGAATTAGGAGTAGATGGCAGGGAAGTGTATTCACCTCTTCATTTTCATCCCGAGCCAGGGGAGTTATGACTCTCATACATAAATCAGTTCCTTTTCAAGTGAAAAATGTAATTGGAGACAAATTTGGAAGATATGTAATCATTCAAGGTTCTTTGCTATTAGAAAATATAAATCTTGTGAACTTATATGGTCCCAATATAGATGATCAGAAGTTCTTTGCTAATTTATTTCTCATCTTATCATCACTTACAGGGCAACATATAATAGCAGGGGATTTTAATTGTACATTGAATCCAGGTGTGGATAGATCAACAGGACTGGATTGTACGCACATTGGATGTAGGATGACTATTAATCATTTTATGAAAGAATTGAGATTGTTAGATATATGGAGAGAAATGAAACCACAAGTTAAAGCCTATTCTTGTTATTCCAGTACCTACAAGACATTCTCACGTATTGATTATTTTTTGATTTCCACAGAATTAAGGTCCAAGATTCAAAACTGCTTTTATGATAACATCATGATCTCTGATCATGCACCCTGTTGTCTAATATATGTAGATAAAAAATTGACAAAGGAATCAGGCAGATGGCAATTTCAGCATAAATGGCTTCAGGATGAGGAATTTGTCAAGTATATAGAAAAACAGATAGACGAGTTCTTTGACATCAATACTACACAAACATCAGCATGTGTAAAGTGGGAGGCTTTCAAAGCTTTTATTAGGGGACATATTATTAGTTATACAGGATCAAAATCTAAGAAGACTCGAGAGGAGAGAGCTAAATTGGAACATAAAATAAAAAGTCTTCAGGAAAAAGTGTATGCAGGAAGAGATCCAAGGTTGGAGAATGAATTACTGATTTTGAGAGCTGAATACGACAAAAAATCAGCGAATAGAGCTGCCTCGAGTCTTCTAAGATTGAAACAATCTTTTTATGAACAAGGTGAAAAATCAGGAAAATTATTAGCATGGCAGATTAAACAATTGGAAATTAAAACACCAATAACCAGTATTATAAGTAAAGGACAGGTAGTTATAGATCCTTTAGAAATTAATAGAGCCTTTAGAGATTACTATGAAAAATTATATGATACCAAAAATGAACCTGATTTAACAAAACTAAATGGGTTTTTGAACAAACTATCTATACCGTGTATTCCAAATGAAAACAGGGAGATATTGGAGTCTAAAATTAGTCAAGAAGAAGTTGGGCTAGCCATTGATAATATGAAATCAGGAAAAAGTGCAGGACCAGATGGTCTTCCAGTTGACCTTTATAAAAAATTTAAGAATAAATTAATAAAACCTTTTTTGGAAATGGTTTTAGAAGCATTTCAAAATAATAATTTACCATCATACATAAATAATGCCTTAATTATACTGCTGCCAAAACCAGGTAAGCCCTCTAATAAATGTGAAAATATGAGACCAATAAGCCTATTAAACGCCGACCTTAAGATAATCTGTAAAATTTTAGCAAGACGAATACAAGAAATTTTACCAAATATTATTAATCGAGATCAGAATGGCTTTATAAAGGGTAGACAAGGCTTCCATAATGTAAGAAGACTATTTAATATTATTTATTTTAATAAAGAAGCACCGGATACAGCTCTCCTATCATTGGACGCCGAAAAGGCCTTTGATAGAGTTGAATGGCCCTTTCTTTTTGAAGTCCTACAAAGGTTTGGACTTGGAAATAATTTCATAAAATGGGTTCAAATAATATACAATAATGCTACAGCAGAAATCCTAACAAATAACAATATTTCAAAACCAATAAAAATCAATAGAGGATGTCGACAAGGCTGTCCACTTTCACCTTTTTTTTTTCCACAATATCTTTATTGAACCTTTTTTTTTTTTTTTTTTAACAAACATGATACAGACAATCAAACACTAACACTAAAGTACTACAAAAAAAAAAAAAAAAATGCACTAAAAACACCAACAACCACCAACAAAATCAAGTCTTCAACAATGCTCCTCTGTTTAGTCTAGACAATCCAATACATAAGTATACATATTATGTTCACCAGTTTGGAATTTACAAGGTCCACACACATCATTCACCTTCTTCTTCAAGAGTTATGTTTAAATTTTTTACATAATCAATAAAAGGTCTCCATATATTCTCAAACACAATTTCCTTTGATTTTAGTATATATGTTATTCTTTCTAATGGAAGGTTTGTTAACATCTGTCTTAACCACTGAGTCACATCTGGTCTATGAGTCTTTTTCCATAATAGTGCAATACATTTTTTGGCATTAAGCAAACTGAGGTCTATGAATGTTCTTTCACTTTTATTAAAATTATGCTTTTCTGGGTACAGACCCAACAAAAACAGTTTAGGATTCAATATGATTTGTTTTGAGATTATTTTTTCAATTGTTACCCTCACCTCTTCCCAAAACATTCTTATTAATCTACATTCCCATAAACAATGAAATAGGGTTCCTTTACTTTCCATGCATTTTGTGCATGTATCTGGTATATTTTTGTTATATCTATTTAACTCCTCCGGTGTAACATACATCCGCATTAACCATTTGAAATGTATCAATTTAAGGCGTGCATTTATTGATTTGGTTTGAGCTTCTGTACAAGCCAATTCCCATTGTTCCTCTGAAATTTCAATTTGCAGATCTTCTTTCCAGTAGTTTAATCTTTTCAGTGAATTTTCACTTGAAGATAGTGTCAGTGAGTTATAAAACTCTGAAATAATACCCTTTCTTTTACTATCTTTCATCATCATTTTTTCCAAGGATGAATAAATAGGTCGAGTGAGAGCTTTATTTTGATTTGATCGAATAAAGTTTCTAAGTTGAAGATATTTAAAAAAATGTGTTCTATTGAGATTAAATTTGATCCTCAGCTCTTCAAAAGACATTATGTTGTCTGCACATGGCAAATATAAATCCTGAATCTTTTGTATCCCTTTTAAATTCCATACTTTAAATACAGCGTCCGCTCTCCCTGGTTTAAAATATTGATTACCCCATATTGGACTAAATTGTGACAATAACTGTGGTTCTTTTAAATAGTTTTTAGCTTCACACCATATTTTGATCATATGCTTTACAAATGGATTTTTAACTTGTTTTTGTAATTTTTTTGCCGAATCTGAGTATATGAATATGGGAAGAGGTAAAGGTAAATTGTATGATTCCATTTCAGTCCAGTGAGGGAGATCATTTGATGAAAAATAATATGTCATAGACCTCAGTTGTGCCGACCAATAATACAACATAAAATTTGGACATTTCAGACCTCCACGATCAAATGGTAAATATAATAAAGACAAACGTAATCTAGCCCTCCTGTTGTTCCATATAAATTCCACTAACTTTTTTTTTATTCTTGAGAATAGATCTAAAGGTGGTGATAAGGGAATGTATTGAAATAAATAAAGTATTTTAGGTAAAATATTACTTTTAAGTATATTGATTCTCCCGATCATCGACATTGGTAGTGACATCCATCTCTGAGTTAACTCATTGATATCTGACATTAAGGCTTCATAGTTGACACTGGCGACTGATTCTAGCTTAGGCATAATTTGGATTCCTAAATATTTAAACTGATTTACAACATTGAATTGATTTACCTCAGGGGCTGGGTAATTTCTCTGGGTCTCATTTAGCATTAATATTGAAGATTTAGTTTTATTTATTTTATATCCTGATATTTCCCCAAAATTCTTTATTAAATTCAACAAGGTTGGAATTGATTTTTTTAGATTCGACATAAACAAAATTATGTCATCGGCGTACAGGGAGATTTTATGTTCTGTTGGTCCAACTTTAATTCCATATATTTGTGAATGTAAACGTATCGCTATCGCTAAAGGTTCAATTGCCATAGTAAACAGTAAAGGTGAAAGTGGACAGCCTTGTCGACATCCTCTATTGATTTTTATTGGTTTTGAAATATTGTTATTTGTTAGGATTTCTGCTGTAGCATTATTGTATATTATTTGAACCCATTTTATGAAATTATTTCCAAGTCCAAACCTTTGTAGGACTTCAAAAAGAAAGGGCCATTCAACTCTATCAAAGGCCTTTTCGGCGTCCAATGATAGGAGAGCTGTATCCGGTGCTTCTTTATTAAAATAAATAATATTAAATAGTCTTCTTACATTATGGAAGCCTTGTCTACCCTTTATAAAGCCATTCTGATCTCGATTAATAATATTTGGTAAAATTTCTTGTATTCGTCTTGCTAAAATTTTACAGATTATCTTAAGGTCGGCGTTTAATAGGCTTATTGGTCTCATATTTTCACATTTATTAGAGGGCTTACCTGGTTTTGGCAGCAGTATAATTAAGGCATTATTTATGTATGATGGTAAATTATTATTTTGAAATGCTTCTAAAACCATTTCCAAAAAAGGTTTTATTAATTTATTCTTAAATTTTTTATAAAGGTCAACTGGAAGACCATCTGGTCCTGCACTTTTTCCTGATTTCATATTATCAATGGCTAGCCCAACTTCTTCTTGACTAATTTTAGACTCCAATATCTCCCTGTTTTCATTTGGAATACACGGTATAGATAGTTCGTTCAAAAACCCATTTAGTTTTGTTAAATCAGGTTCATTTTTGGTATCATATAATTTTTCATAGCAATCTCTAAAGGCTCTATTAATTTCTAAAGGATCTATAACTACCTGTCCGTTACTTATAATACTGGTAATTGGTGTTTTAATTTCCAATTGTTTAATCTGCCATGCTAATAATTTTCCTGATTTTTCACCTTGTTCATAAAAAGATTGTTTCAATCTTAGAAGACTCGAGGCAGCTCTATTCGCTGATTTTTTGTCGTATTCAGCTCTCAAAATCAGTAATTCATTCTCCAACCTTGGGTCACTTCCTGCATACACTTTTTCCTGAAGATTTTTTATTTTATGTTCCAATTTAGCTCTCTCCTCTCGAGTCTTCTTAGATTTTGATCCTGTATAACTAATAATATGTCCCCTAATAAAAGCTTTGAAAGCCTCCCACTTTACACATGCTGATGTTTGTGTAGTATTGATGTCAAAGAACTCGTCTATCTGTTTTTCTATATACTTGACAAATTCCTCATCCTGAAGCCATTTATGCTGAAATTGCCATCTACCTGATTCCTTTATCAATTTTTTATCTACATATATTAGACAACAGGGTGCATGATCAGAGATCACGATGTTATCATAAAAGCAGTTTTGAATCTTGGACCTTAATTCTGTGGAAATCAAAAAATAATCAATACGTGAGAATGTCTTGTAGGTACTGGAATAACAAGAATAGGCTTTAACTTGTGGTTTCATTTCTCTCCATATATCTAACAATCTCAATTCTTTCATAAAATGATTAATAGTCATCCTACATCCAATGTGCGTACAATCCAGTCCTGTTGATCTATCCACACCTGGATTCAATGTACAATTAAAATCCCCTGCTATTATATGTTGCCCTGTAAGTGATGATAAGATGAGAAATAAATTAGCAAAGAACTTCTGGTCATCTATATTGGGACCATATAAGTTCACAAGATTTATATTTTCTAATAGCAAAGAACCTTGAATGATTACATATCTTCCAAATTTGTCTCCAATTACATTTTTCACTTGAAAAGGAACTGATTTATGTATGAGAGTCATAACTCCCCTGGCTCGGGATGAAAATGAAGAGGTGAATACACTTCCCTGCCATCTACTCCTAATTCTTTTAACATCCTCCTCTATCAGATGAGTTTCTTGTAAAAACACAATTCTTGAACCCATGTCCTTTATTTTATTCATAACTTGTTTAAGTTTTTTTAAATTTTGTAGACCTCTGCAATTCCATGAAGTTAAATTAAGATTAACACTTTGGTCCATGATCAATAGAGAGTTTGGGATTACCTTGCAGTGTAAACATGCTCATACAGAGAAGCAAAAACATGAGTGGTTGAACATTCATCCTACAAACTACACACAAACAAATTTCCCCTTCCCACACTTGTGGCAAACCCCCCAAAATCAAAAGAAAAATTCTGTCTCCCGATATAGCCATCGACCGTTCCACACCCACGGGGAACAGCCTAAGCCACTCCTTCTTCATCCTCCCAATCACCCTAACTCTACTGCTTTTAATGACGTAACATTAACTCTCCTCTGTAGTTTTCCAACTTAACTCCAAAATTTTTAACAACTTTGTACATCATAGTTTTTTTTTTTTTTTTGTTTTGTTTTTTTTAATATATAATACAATCTATATTTTGTAAACTTACTATTTACTTCAAGTCAGTCAGATGCCTGTGCAAATGCTTAATTATTCTACCTTATATTTTGTTCATGCTTAGCTCCCACCAGTCTCTTCTTCTTCTTTGATCTTCTTGATGAACTCCTGCGCCTCCTCTGGGGTCTTGAAGATGTGGGTTCTGCCCTCATACGTGGTCAGCAGTCTCGCAGGATAGATTACACCATGACGAATCCCAAGGTTGCGCAGCTCCTTACGTACGGGATCAAACTGCTTCCTCAATTGCTGGATTCCTGTGGCCAAATCTGGGTAGAACCGCACCTGCTGGTCCTGGTGTTTAATCTCTCCTTTAGCACGTGCAGCGTTGAAGATCTTCATCCTGTCTCTGTTGCTTAGAAACTTCATAATTAAGGTCCTCGGCGGTCCCTTATCTCTCCGTGGGCCAATACGATGTGCTTTTTCCAGAACCACTGCTGATTGCAACTCCTCGCTGCCCAGCACCTCCGGAATCCACTTTTCCAGAAAGGAACATACGTCCCGACCTTCTGATTCCTCTGGAAGACCCACCAGCCTCAAATTATTCTGTCTCGACCGAGATTCCAAATCCAAAATATTATCTTCCAGAGATTTATTTTTTTTTTCCAAAGTGCGCACCTTTAATTGAAGACGGGTGACGTCATTTTCAGCACTAGCGAGACGGAGCTCCATCTGCGCCGTTCGTTCTACACAGTCACCCAATTCCTTTCTTATTCCTTCCAGCGCTGTCATAATCCCATCAAATCTAGAGGAAAAGTCCGCTCTCATTGAACTCATGGCAGCCATCAGCGCATCTGCGCCATTCCCCGCAGAAATCGCACCGCCGCCAGCCTCCTCCGCCATATATGGAGCCTTGTTTGCTGCGTCACAGACCTGAAAGTCCGTTAATTTGGACTGTTTCGGCGGCTCGCTTTTTCCTTTTCCTGGTTTTCCAGCCTTAGGCTTCGCCGACATATCCTCGCCCAAATGCTGAGATACGTTCTGTCCCAAATGAGAGAGTTATTTGCCGATTTTTTTCTCCAGGAGCAGAGCAGAGCGAGACACGTCCGTCCTACGTGGCAGCCATAACCGGAAGTCTCCACTTTCACCTTTACTGTTTACTATGGCAATTGAACCTTTAGCGATAGCGATACGTTTACATTCACAAATATATGGAATTAAAGTTGGACCAACAGAACATAAAATCTCCCTGTACGCCGATGATATAATTTTGTTTATGTCGAATCTAAAAAAATCAATTCCAACCTTGTTGAATTTAATAAAGAATTTTGGGGAAATATCAGGATATAAAATAAATAAAACTAAATCTTCAATATTAATGCTAAATGAGACCCAGAGAAATTACCCAGCCCCTGAGATAAATCAATTCAATGTTGTAAATCAGTTTAAATATTTAGGAATCCAAATTATGCCTAAGCTAGAATCAGTCGCCAGTGTCAACTATGAAGCCTTAATGTCAGATATCAATGAGTTAACTCAGAGATGGATGTCACTACCAATGTCGATGATCGGGAGAATCAATATACTTAAAAGTAATATTTTACCTAAAATACTTTATTTATTTCAATACATTCCCTTATCACCACCTTTAGATCTATTCTCAAGAATAAAAAAAAAGTTAGTGGAATTTATATGGAACAACAGGAGGGCTAGATTACGTTTGTCTTTATTATATTTACCATTTGATCGTGGAGGTCTGAAATGTCCAAATTTTATGTTGTATTATTGGTCGGCACAACTGAGGTCTATGACATATTATTTTTCATCAAATGATCTCCCTCACTGGACTGAAATGGAATCATACAATTTACCTTTACCTCTTCCCATATTCATATACTCAGATTCGGCAAAAAAATTACAAAAACAAGTTAAAAATCCATTTGTAAAGCATATGATCAAAATATGGTGTGAAGCTAAAAACTATTTAAAAGAACCACAGTTATTGTCACAATTTAGTCCAATATGGGGTAATCAATATTTTAAACCAGGGAGAGCGGACGCTGTATTTAAAGTATGGAATTTAAAAGGGATACAAAAGATTCAGGATTTATATTTGCCATGTGCAGACAACATAATGTCTTTTGAAGAGCTGAGGATCAAATTTAATCTCAATAGAACACATTTTTTTAAATATCTTCAACTTAGAAACTTTATTCGATCAAATCAAAATAAAGCTCTCACTCGACCTATTTATTCATCCTTGGAAAAAATGATGATGAAAGATAGTAAAAGAAAGGGTATTATTTCAGAGTTTTATAACTCATTGACACTATCTTCAAGTGAAAATTCACTGAAAAGATTAAACTACTGGAAAGAAGATCTGCAAATTGAAATTTCAGAGGAACAATGGGAATTGGCTTGTACAGAAGCTCAAACCAAATCAATAAATGCACGCCTTAAATTGATACATTTCAAATGGTTAATGCGGATGTATGTTACACCGGAGGAGTTAAATAGATACAACAAAAATATACCAGATACATGCACAAAATGCATGGAAAGTAAAGGAACCCTATTTCATTGTTTATGGGAATGTAGATTAATAAGAATGTTTTGGGAAGAGGTGAGGGTAACAATTGAAAAAATAATCTCAAAACAAATCATATTGAATCCTAAACTGTTTTTGTTGGGTCTGTACCCAGAAAAGCATAATTTTAATAAAAGTGAAAGAACATTCATAGACCTCAGTTTGCTTAATGCCAAAAAATGTATTGCACTATTATGGAAAAAGACTCATAGACCAGATGTGACTCAGTGGTTAAGACAGATGTTAACAAACCTTCCATTAGAAAGAATAACATATATACTGAAATCAAAGGAAATTGTGTTTGAGAATATATGGAGACCTTTTATTGATTATGTAAAAAATTTAAACATAACTCTTGAAGAAGAAGGTGAATGATGTGTGTGGACCTTGTAAATTCCAAACTGGTGAACATAATATGTATACTTATGTATTGGATTGTCTAGACTAAACAGAGGAGCATTGTTGAAGACTTGATTTTGTTGGTGGTTGTTGGTGTTTTTAGTGCATTTTTTTTTTTTGTAGTACTTTAGTGTTAGTGTTTGATTGTTTGTATCATGTTTGTTAAAAAAAAAAAAAAGGTTCAATAAAGATATTGTGGAAAAAAAAAATACTGGGTGATTCATGTAATACAACAATTAAAAATTAATTAAAGACTTTTTTTCAAATTTTCTGTAAAATGTAATTCTAAACAAATAGTGAGGATAAAATTAGGCCACCCCCCATCTTTTTGAGGACACCCCCACATTCATTCCCACTTAAAATAGCTAAAATAAATGTTAAAAAATTCAAATAAAAACAAAAACAAGGTTAGACATAGATATGTGAACATTTCGTAATAAAAAACTGAATTTTTTAACGGGGTGTCCTAATTTTTTCACATGACTGTATATACAGTGGGGAAAATAAGTATTGAACACATCAACATTTTTCTCATTAAACATATTTCTGATGGAGCCATTGACCTGAGATTTTCACCAGATATCAGTAACAACTCAAGTTGGTTGTAACATACAGTGGTGTGAAAAAGTGTTTGCCCCCTTCCTGATTTCTCATTTTTTTGTATGTTTGTCACACTTAAATGTTTCAGATCATCAAACAAATTTAAATATTAGACAAAGATAACACAAGTAAACACAAAATGCAGTTTTTAAATGAAGGTGTTTATTATTAAGGGGAAAAAAATCCAAACCTACATGGCCCTGTGTGAAAAAGTGATTGCCCCCTAAACCTAATAACTGGTTGAGCCACCCTTAGTAGCAACAACTGCAATCAAGTGTTTGCGATAACTGGCAATGAGTCTTTTACAGCACTGCGGAGGAATTCTGGCCCACTCATCTTTGCAGAATTGTTGTAATTCAACCACACTGGAGGGTTTTCGAGCATGAACCACTTTTTTAAGGTCATGCCACAGCATTTCAGCCGGATTCAGGTCATGACTTTGACTAGGCCACTCCAAAGTTTTCATTTTGTTTTTCTTAAGCCATTCAGAGTTGGACTTGCTGTTGTGTCTTGGATCACTGTCCTGCTGCAGAATCCAAGTGTGCTTCAGCTTGAGTTCACGAACAGATGGCCGGACAGGATCTTTTGGTAGACAGCAGAATTCATGGTTCTATTCACGACAGCAAGTCTTCCAGGTCCCGAAGCAGCAAAACAGCCCCAGACCATCACACCACCACCACCATATTTTACTGTTGGTATGATGTTCCTTTTCTGAAATGCTGTGTTACTTTTACGTTGGATGTAGTGGGACACACACCTTCCAAAAAGTTCAACTTTTGTCTTGCCAGTCCAGACAGTATTTTCCCAAAAGTCTTGGGGATCATCAAGATGTTTTCTGGCAAAACTGAGACCAACCTTTATGTTGTTTTTGCTCAGCAGTGGTTTTTGTCTTGGAACTCTGCCATGCAGGCCATTTTTGCCCAGTCTCTTCCTTATGGTGGAGTCATGAACACTGACCTTAACTGAGGCAAGTGAGGCCTGCAGTTCTTTGGATGTTGTTGTGGGGTGTTTTGTGACCTCTTGGATGAATCGTCGCTGCGCTCTTGGGGTAATTTTGGTCGGCCAGCCACTCCTGGGAAGGTTCACCACTGTTCCATGTTTTCGCCATTTGTGGATAATGGCTTTCACTGTGGTTTGCTGGAGTCCCAGAGCTTTAGAAATGACTTTATAACCTTTTCCAGACTGATAGATCTCAATTACTTTGTTTCTCATTTGTTACTGAATTTCTTTGGATTGCAGCATGATGTCTAGCTTTTGAGGATCTTTTGGTCTACTTCACTTTGTCCGGCAGGTCTTATTTAAAGCCGCTTTTCCACTAGCACAGCTCGCCTCGCCTCGTTTCACTACTACTCGGTTCGGCCTCGGTTTTGTCTCCATAGCAGCCGGGTAAAGCGGGGTTAAGCTGTGGTGGGTGGGATTTTTTTTACAGCAAGGCGGAGCCACACTCCCGTGACGTAAAACACGCGACCCAAGCAAAACATAACATGGCGGCTGTACAAGGTGACTCCTCGGTCTGTGGCTTTTTTCACCGTAAATGCCAAAAAGGACTGCCAGATAAGGGTACAGGCAGCGAGACGAAACACTCTGAAATCGTTCTGCAGCTTCTGGGAGAGCCGAAGATGTGAGGATACAATCTAGGTCATATATGACGGTAAGCTAATGGTTGCTAATGCTAGTTTGCTATAAGTACGTCGTACTACACTGTAATGTCTGCAAGTTATCGCTGTTAGGTACTAAAATATGTATGCTGTGTGTGTTTCAGATGGCTCTGTTGTGAGAAAATTACCGCTTCAAACGGTCGGTCTGGGCGTTCAACACAGCCTGTCACTGATGTCAAGACAGCCTGTCACTGATGTCAACACAGCTTCACAAACGATCAGTGGTTATAGAGCTTAAGAATGTCTGTAGAAACGTTTATTTCCTGTACAACAAATTGCTCTGATCTGCGTGAAAATCATGGAGAGACTGTTGAGACATCATGGGACGTACCTGCTCCAGCAGCAGAGTCTGAGGTGGTGTCATAGCAAAAAATGATCAGATGACACAACTTGATCGCCAGGTTAATAACTATATTAGCCACAAAATATATATTCAAAAAGTAAACAGTACTGAGTTAGGTATAATAAGATATATTTGACAGTTATGATGCATTTTAGGCCAAAACAAACTTGATCTAGGATTAAAAGGAATTAAAATAATGCAGTCACAAGGTTACATGGAAACTGCTTGATTTACTAGATACATGTACTGTAGAAATATATATTCTCTGCATCAACAATGTACTATACATGCATTCATGTAGTATTGCACTGACAATACTACATGAATTGGATCAGCGTTGGATCAGCGTTCTCGTCGCGCCCTCCGCCAGTACCCGGGCTCGCCTGGGGAAGCTAATGATCCTACCAGCAGACTAAATTCGAAGAGACGACGCCTCTGTGCCAAGTCAAAGAAGAATCCTAGTCACAGTCCTAAAGCCGAAAGCAAACAGCCCCAAGAGCACTTTGTGGTAGGATCGGCCCTTCGCATATTACAACTAAACGTTGAAGGCCTATCTGCAGCCAAGCGAAGCCTTATCAAAGTCCTCGCCTTCCAACATTCGATTGATGTAATCTGCCTCCAAGAGACTCATATTGGCACAGAGGAAGCTGGCCGCTTCACCATCAGAGGCTTTGACCTCCTGTGCTATGTTCTACATGCTAAACATGGACGTGCCACCTATGTGCGTTCTGACATAGTTGAAGCAAATCACCTGATAACAACACATTTCTCAGACACCATAATCATTGGTGGCTTCCATATTGTCAATGTGTACAAGCCCCCTAATGCCAACTGGGATCTGCAGGTCTTACCCACCCTACCCCACCCTGCCATCTATGTGGGGGACTTTAACAGCCATCACCCTGACTGGGGGTACCCAGCAGTGGACAGTGATGGGAAGGCACTTTCAGACTGGGCATCCAGAAATGACCTCGCTTTGATATACGACCCCAAACAAAGAGGAACCTTCCACTCTGCTAGGTGGAAGAAGGACTATTCTCCTGACCTGTGTTGGGTCAGCTCTTTGAATGGGGAGCCATATCCTACACAAATCCTCATTCTTGATGATTTTCCACACAGCCAACACCGGCCCCTGCTTGTACACATTGGCCTACAACTTCCAGTCATATACAGCCCAAGGAAGATGCGCTGGAACTTCCGCAAAGCCAACTGGAAGAAATTCAGTGAAACTCTGGACCGGAGCGTTGTTACCATCCCACTCCACACCATCACTGTAGATGAAGCATACAACCGCTTCTGCAGCGCAATCTTCAAGGCTGCCCATACTGCAATCCCACGAGGCTACCGACCCCTCTATGTCCCATGTTTGGACGGAGAAAGTGCTGCCCTCCTACAATCCTATCAAACATCAGGGGACCCAGAGATAGCAGACCATCTCATTGAATCGCTAAATACAGCTCGGCGAAAGAAATGGGAGGAGACAGTTGCTGACCGGAGCTTTACCCACTCTAGCAGGAAATGTTGGAGCCTCATCCGTCGCCTAGGAGCTGCACAGAAGCCCCCTAGCCAAAGCCGAGCATCCGTCACACCCAACCAAGTTGCATCCCACCTACTGACTATCGCCAAAGCACCCCAAGACAAAGACACCAAAAGAGCAGTTACAACTGAGCTAAAAAAACACCAAAAAATGCCTGTAGAGGAAACGAACCCTGAACCCTTCGAGGCTGCTGAACTGGAGAAAGTCCTACAGAGCCTGAAATGTGGAAAGGCAGCAGGATACGATAACATCTTCCCAGAATTCATGAAAAATCTTGGCCCCCGAGCCCTAACCTGGTTGACACAATTCTACACAAGGATCACACAAACAAACTCGATCCCAAAGAAATGGCGGACAGCAAAGGTCATTGCCATCCCAAAACCTGGCAAAGACCACAAATTACCAGCAAGCTACCGCCCAATCTCCCTACTCAGCGTTCCTTACAAAATCATGGAGCGCCTAATTCTGCAACGCATTTCCCCAGAGGTAGAGGATATTCTAAGTGTGGATCAAGCAGGTTTCCGCAAGGACCGCAGTACAGGAGAACAAGTACTGGCCCTAACCACCTTCATCGAAAATGGCTTCGAGAGCAGACTGAAGACAGGGGCTGTGTTTCTCGACCTTACAGCCGCCTATGATACGGTCTGGCACAAAGGCCTCCTCCTGAAACTTATAAAGGCGATCCCTGCTTGGGCAACAGCAATTATAAAAACCCTGCTGACCAACCGAAGGTTCAGAGTCCACCTCAGTCAGAAGACAAGTGCATGGAGAATGCAGAAAAACGGACTCCCACAAGGCTCAGTTCTAGCTCCAACTCTGTTCAACCTCTACATAAACGACCTGCCTACTACAAAATCCCGCAAATTCACCTATGCAGACGACATCTGTTTGGCATTCCAAGCACCAGACTTTGAACCACTGGAACGGGTGCTCACGGAAGATCTTGCCAAACTGGACCAGTTCTGCAAAATCTGGCGCCTAAAACCAAGCCCAGCAAAAACCGTCTCCAGTGTATTCCATCTCCACAATGCAAAAGCTGCCAGAGAACTAAACATCCACCTGAGCGGACTCAAGCTTAAGCATGCCCCAAATCCAACTTATCTTGGAGTGACCCTTGATAGGACCTTATCCTTCAAGGAACATCTAAAGGGGACGGCTGCTAAGGTGAAGGTACGAAACAACCTGCTCTGCAAGCTCGCTGGTGCAAAATGGGGGGCGGCAGTCTCCACCCTGCGCACCTCAGCACTGGCCCTTTCATACTCTGTAGCAGAATATTGTGCCCCTGTCTGGTCCAGGTCATCTTACACACACCATGTAGACACCCAGCTCAACACAACCATGAGAACTATAACTGGAACAATCCGCTCAACACCACTCCCCTGGCTCTCTATACTGTCAAACATAGCCCCTCCACACATCCGGCGAGCAGCATTAACTCAAAGGATGCTCCAAAAAGTTAAAGATTCTCCTCACTTACCAATCCATGCAGATATCTACACTCCACCCACTGCCCGACTTTCATCCAGACGGCCGATTTGGAAAAACCCTCCCCCAGCTGACTTTACCATCCAGACAGCTTGGCAAGAGGAATGGGAGACCAAGGAGGTCCCAAACAAACAGCTGGTGATAAACCCCAACCAACAGGTCCCGGGCACCAACCTCCCAAGGAGACAGTGGTCTACACTCAATCGCTTCAGGACTGGACATGGCCCCTGCTTGGCCAGCCTTTACAGATGGGGCAGTAGCCCTAGCCCACTGTGCGCATGTGGAGAGGAGCAAACAATGGAACACATCATAGAGGCTTGCCCGCTCCAAAGACTGGAAGGAGGATTAC